>JAMJFZ010000982.1:4337500-5770000 GCA_026225945.1 Cricetomys ansorgei
ATTTCTAGATGATTCCGCATTCTAACTTAATTTATAATGCTCATTTCAAAATAGTTAGACTAGAATTGTATTATGAAAAGAAAGTAAGATACTTCCTATAAGATCTGTAAATACAGAGCCACAGATCATGGCCTTGAATTATCTGACCAATCTTGGACTTTAAAAGTTAATCCTGATTCATATCACCACAAAGCCAGTTACACACCTCCTCCCAAACCCTCTCCCTTCCATAGGAATTAGCCAGTTATAAAGGTATCCTATGCTCATAAATTGTCATAAATTGTGAGTACAGCCATTGTACCAAAAGCAATCTGCAGAGTCAGTGCAATCCACATCAAAATTTCCACAGGCTTCTTACAGAAATTGAAAGTCTTTAATTTATTATGGAAATACAAAATACACAGAATAGTCAAAACAAAACCAAATAAATAAAAGAAAATGCTAGCTAGAGGAACAGCAACACAGATTTCAAGGGATGCCGTAGATCTGTAATAAAAATAGCACATCCTGGCATGAAAGTAGACTCACTGATTAGCAGAATAGGATTAAAGACACACATGTAAGCCCACACTTCACAACCACCTGAGTTTTGAGGAAAAAGCCAACAAGACATATTGGAGAAAAGATAGCATCTTCAATAAATGGAAATGTCAAACTGGACAGCTACCTGTAGAATATGGAAGCTTCTATGGTAGGAGGTTCCCATATGAGTTTCTTGGAAAGCCTTTGATGTTATTTAACCCTTGCTATATACACTCCTGTACCCTGTCATCATTCCCCGCAACTTAAACAGTTCTCTTCAGTTTTCCCTCTTTTACATTTTATAGTATCATATTCTATTGTCTCTGTTGAGGCCACACACATGGGCCTTTACTAATTTCCTGACTTAACTATATATCCCAAAATCAGACACAGTGATGACATGTAAATATATAGTGTAGACAATTTTGAGTACCCTAGGACAGGTAACATATTACATAATAATAATTTGTACTTGGACTGATGTCTTATTATCATACATTAAATTCCTGCTTCATTGTGCCCTTCCTGAGTTCAGAAAACTGTTATATGAAATTAGACATAATATTTTTACAAAATAGTAAATTTCCCAATTATTAAGGATGCAAATATACACACAGAGACACACACACACACCTCAGGAGACTGAAACTGGGCACTTCCAAAAAAATCTAGTGTATAGCCTTTTAAAAGAAAATCTTAAGCTACACTGAAACTCAATCCTATAACTTTGGAGGTGACATAACAGAAACATCACATTAATTTTCTTAATGATTATCTTTTTGAGGTACCATTAACTTAAAACACTGAACTTTAATTTAGAAGAAATTTTCAGTTATCACCGGGAGTTATTAAATATATAATTTAACAAATACCTGAATAGAATTTGGGTTTAGGTATCCATGACAGCTTAATTAGACAAATAACTATCACTGTGATTTAGCCACCCAAATATTACAGGCTATAAAACACATTAAATATACTGCTAATTCTGAAGTTTGAAAAGGTTTATTAATATTTTATGTTATTATAGTGAACTTAAATTACAAAACAATGATCGCTATGAGGCCAAAGGCTTAAAGTGATTCATGTTTTAGATGGCAGCTGTAAGAGAGTAAGTATGGAGAAGACACACCATCTCAACACCACAGGAACACTTCCTTAGGAACGTCCCTGAAATGCCAGAGCATCCCTTAAATGGGCTTTACCTTCCTGTAATGAGCCTAGCTCTTCCTGTGCCACACAGAACTCTTAAGTTGGAAATTCATCTTTTCTTGGTTTTTATTTTATATTATTCATTGATTCTGAATTCAAATGGTCTTGGAATAAAACTTCCTCATGGAAATTTTAATTTTTCCCTCAGCCCCCTTGGTAGCAATGAGGGGACTGAGTTGTCAGTTTTTGTGCAGCGCTAAGTCAAGATCAGAGCAGCAAGGCTGCCAAAACTTAGCCTCTTCATGAGTGAGGCCAATAGAGAGAGTGACCAGGAGTGCAAACAAATTTTTGAGAAGTTAGTCATTGGACTCAGTTGAAGCTAAATGAATTCATTCTCTCATCCTGTAGGATCTCAGTTCACTACTCCTCAAGGTAGTTAGGTCTTACATGTCTCTCATTTATCTGAAAGTGAACTTTCTACTTGAGAATCAATATATCATCCAAAAAGGGGTCCAAGCCTAGAACCAAACTGGGGTTCTCCCAGAAGAACAACCTGACCTATGTATTATTAGACAGGTTTTGGAGCATCTTAACCCCACTCCATCCTTTACAAAGTGGGAATTGAAACAAAACAAAATGGTTATTTCTTCTTTAAGATCTATTTTAATAAGAGCATATTATCAAGTCCTTATGAATTTTATATAACTTTTCCTTTGATATATATAATTAGATATAATTCTGTAGCTCACTATTTATTTGTGTGGCCTTGTGTACTTTAAGACTTCCCAATACTAATTTATTTGAATAGGATTCATTGTCAATTTTGTTACCAAAATAGTGCTCTTGAAATTTATTCAACGCCCAAAGGAAATGGATGTTGAGATATTGCTGTATTTTTTTTTCCTCTGGTCACTGTGTCCACCATAATACCATTGCAGCAGAATAGTGACCCACATTTGGACACTCTGTGGTGTGTGTGTGTGTGTGTGTGTGTGTGTGTGTGTAGTTTATGTAGGTATATATGCATGTGTATGTATATTTGTACATGTTCACTCACCTGTGTGCGTGCACACAGAGGCCACTGGTTGGCAACAGTTGTCTTTCTTCTATTATTGTCTGCCTTAGTTTTTGAGATTCTCATTAAATCTAGGACTCAACATTTTGGATAGGATGGCTGGTTAACTAGCCCCAGGGATCCATCTTTTCCCACTCTTAGGGCTAGAGACTCACTACAGCTCACTTGTACATGAGTACAGAGGATCAGAAATAAGGTACTCATTCCTTTTTAGTAGGCACTTTCATATTCCCCGGCCCTCTAGTTATCCACAGTTTCTAAAAGAATAATTGGGAAAATCTGACCCGGAGAAGAGAGATCCAGGTTAGTTACAATTTTGCCTCATTATTGGCAAGGCTTCATAAATTTCAAAGGATGCAAGGACACTAACAAATAAATTTTTCTAGAAGAGAAGAGAATTAGAGACAACAGAATTAGAAAGAATAGGCAAAAATGACTATGAAGTTGAAAGTTTGGGACACAGACACTCTGAGTACTGTGCCTCCCCCCAGGCACATATATAGACATCAATACTAGCTTAATGACCAGTGAGAGGATCTGTCTGTATTTGATTAAATTAAGATTGGGTACTATCTTGACTTGGGCATTTGGTAAACAGAGGAAACGTCATGAAAATTTCTAAGTATGACTGTCAGCTTTACCACCTTTTCTGATCAGTTGAACTGAGAAATGTTCCTTGTCTCGTTTTTCAAGGGGACCAATTACATCATGTACCATAGTTTGGTAGAGAATACTTGCTTGTAATCTCTTTTGCTTTCTTTTTGCTTTTTTGCCAAACCAGCCTAAATAAAAAGCTATTTCACGGGAGCAAATTAGATGAGGACAGAAATGCTGTTCTTACCATGTTTCTTCATCCCACTGATTCAGAAAGCTGCCAGCTTATTTTGAGGATTCAGTAGTGGGAGTTGGAGTCAGAATGTTATGCTTTTTTGTCTTGTATAAAAAATACAATGTTTGCCTTTTGAAAAGAGAAAGATGAAGTACATGCGTGTGTGTGTGTGTGTGTGTGTGTGTGTGTGTGTGTATTTGGAAAGGAGAGGGAAGAGAGAGGAGAGAGAGAAAGCATGTATTGTAACCATGGTAAAAGCAAGAAAAAATAATGAAAAACATTTACATGATTTTTCATTTTTTAAGTTTAAAAAAAATACTACAGAAGGAAATATAACACAGATTTAAAAACATGGATCTATTGGTGCTTCTTGAATATGATGTTACATGTATTATAACTGATGTCACAATGGCCCTGGCTTGAGGGTTATTATGCACAACTTATGGTCAGGACAGAAGGCAAGAGATGGGACAGGCTTATGCATTAAACAAACCACCTCTCTTAAAGATGAGTTCAAGACATTTGGTGTCAAGGTTTTAGCAGCTTCTTGTCTCTCTTCTGAGATACATTCCACATGTCTCTACTGATGTGAATATTCCAAAGAACTATAGAACCAAATCCCATTCTTGGACATTTAATATGTACAACAATATGTTACATATATCACCTCTTAAAATGTATTCAATTTCCTTTAATACAGAGCATAAATAACACATTTTCTATGTTATCATTTTAGGGCATTGCAAAATATGTGCTGTCAAAAGAGTTGTAAATTGAAACATTAATTATCAGATGATTGAGAATTAGAATATATTTAGCAATACAATACGGCTTCTCTCATATGTGTCTTACATTTCTTTTTAATATAATTTATTCTTAATTGTAGAAATTCTTCTTAAATTATTATAAAGAGAATCCCTGGTTCTGAGGCAACTATTATCAACATATCATTTATCATATTTCTCTATCTTTATCTACATAACATTATACTTTGCATAAAATATCACATGAGATTTATAACTATTTGTTTTCTCCAAGCCATCTGCAGCAGGATTCTATTCTTAAAAAATAGTTATTTTCAGTGGAAAACATTAGTTTATAAATGTAAATAATCCATAGGATGGTAACATGTGTGGCATGGCAGGCTCTCACTTATAGAACTCTATTAATTTTTAGTTTTTTTTTTCATCTGAAAACGTGAATGGCAACCACAAGACAATCTTTCCACTTAACTTCATATAATTCAAGAGTGAATATTTGAATCCTATAGTTGCCTGAGTTTTCAGTCTTTCATCTACCTACTCTCAGTGAGTCCTAAAGTTAGAAGCATACTAATCTACAACATGCTTTTCCCGATGAGCTCAGCCTCTTTCTTCCCAGAAGATGATGGACAGAAAGGAAGATGATGAAGAAGATTCTTTGCGAGAACATCTGAGAGGGGTCAGTATCAGCAGTAGAGTAATACATATTGGCTACCAAAAATAAAAAATAAAAAAACAAGATCATGACTAAGAAAGAAAGAACATAGAATCTAAAAATATAGTGTTTCCCTAAATGTGAAGGAAATGTTGCAAGGTTAAGTTTCCCAATAGACTACACTTTAATGAGAAATACTGAGGCCAAATAAAACTTCCTGATCAATTCTGCCTAATCTATTGATGTCTTTCTTGTTTAGTTATCACTTGGTTGCAAGGTGAAGAAGACATTTGCAGCTGTTTTATTGGGGATAATATAGGAAATTATAGAGAAACCAATGACAACAAATAGACCAAGTATAGCTGGTCCCACAAGGCTAATGGTATTTCTCAAAGATGTTGTTTAATGTTTTACAGGCTCTGCTGCTTACTTATCTTCTCATCTCTTTATTCTCTTCTCCATATATAAATTTCTCTTTTTGTGGCATAAAAGTGATGCTTCCTTTCATTCTGATAAATTGGGGTATCTACTCACTCTTATTCTGCCTTTTGATTAAAGTGCCACTGGAACAGTATTTAGTTCTGTGGCCTACTCCTCAAGCTTCATTTTACTAGTGGCTTTGAAGTACAACTATGTTGACTTTAGCCCATGTCCATGAGATCCCAAGGATAGTCATGCCTTTTCATTCAAATTTATGACAGAGAAAACAGCAATGAGACAGAATATGCCTGCTGTATTTCCCAAATGCAAATAACTGCAGCTTCTGGTAGATGTTTCCACAGGATCCAAGAAGTTGAAGCTAGGGGGTGGGATCACAATGATCATATGTGGAGTTAGAAAATCAAGCATTGTCAGACTCCATCCTGGGGCATCATAGTGAAGACTACAGACAGCAGATGCAAACTGTTGAAGTATTGTACCATCAGTTCCACTGAAATTAGTATTACAAGCAATTGTGAGCCACCATGTAAGTGCTAGGAACTAAACTCAGGTCCTCCACAATAGTAGCAAGCTCTCTTAACCATTGAGTAATCTCTCTAGTCCTTGCCCAATGTTCCTAATCCTGCTTCCAAAATGGACATAGTCCTAATCCCTACTTAGTAAGATTGCGATAAATACAATAAGATTAATAGTGTTAAAAATTCTTAGGTGTATGTTTTGCATGCAGTAAAAAGGAAATAAGCATTCATGAGCTTCTGTGAAGATGATATTACTATTGGCTGTGACTGGAATGCCAATTTCAAATAAGGAAGGACCCAGCTGGAATATATGGTGAGCACTATGAAGCTCCATTGGCTACCAGCTTATGTCTTAATCACTGGAAGAGCAAGACTAGAAACTGATACTGATATCAAAGCTGCCTTGTTCCCATTTTAGTGAACCTCTAGCTGACCCAGTAACTGCCATCACTCTTTGTAGTAGGGAATCTTGTTGTCACCTACACTGGTCTGTTCTACTCAAAATTCCTCTACCAATTTGATGCAGTTGCTTAATCGACTCTATAGGTACTGAGAACTCACCTCACTGAAAAGTATTGAGTGAATGAAGCCAACTCTGTGTATCCTCGTTAGGGTAGCAAGCAGGAAGCACAAAAGCCAATTACTACAGCCTGGCACCCCTGTGTAGCGGCTGGCATCAATGCCTGACAGCCACTTATGCCTCAGGGAACCAGATAATAACTTCAGCACCAGAATTTGGGCAGTCAGCAAGTCTTGGTGTCTGCTTCAGAGCACATGAACTTGAAAGGCAATACCTTTCAGAAGAGCAAAATTTCCTGAAAGTAGCAAGGAGATGGAGAATTTCATAGATAGACAACCTTGGTGCACTGGTGTCAAGGAAATGATCTCAGGCTGCTTATTAAATGTTACCAAGACATTGAGACAGAAATGGCACAAAATGGTAAAATAAAATAGAAGAAACTTTTAAAGCCTGAACAATGGGTGGATTTTATGAGAATAAATTCCATTAACTCATGAGAGTCTCAGTACTCAGAGTGTGGCACTTTCATGAAATTAAATAACAAAGAAAGTGAGAACAGTGCAGTAAATCTACAAATCACATTCTTAATATGGTAAATGTTAGGCAAAGTTGGGCCCATTAGCAATGGGTCTACAGTCCTGCTTCCCAGAGGGTAATAATAAATATCTTTAGTATTGATTCATGGCTTGTGTCTTAATGTAAAACCTATTTCTGAAAACCAGTCCAAACTTCAAAAGCAAAAGTGCCAACTTAAGTAAAATCCAAACAGTGCTTGATCCATAATAAATATTCAATAGCAGTGATTATTAGGTAGTGATGAAAACATAGCTAGCTAGATGATGAGAAATAGATTATAAATAGATAAATTGTAGATGATAGATAGATGATAGATAGATAGATAGATAGATAGATAGATAGATGATAGAGAGATCATTCAGACATAAGAGCTCCTAGCACATTGGAGGCATTCATTTTATTCATATTTATTCTGAGCATCAGGAAGCACCAGAAGTATACTGCTACAGGCTTCTGGCGCCAATCTTTCTCATCTACACTTTAAGGATTTAAATACTTGCTTAAATATTTTCAAGGAAAGGATGGATGGAAAAATCCATTTCTTCATGTGCTCTAGCAATCCAGATGGAGAACAGATAGCAAAGATAACATTTAAAAGAGAGTTTTCATTCATTCAGAATGTTTATGTTGTCTTTGTATTGAATTAAATTGTCTAGTTCCTAATGTAGTTGTAAGTTTCTATTTACTTTACTATCAACTTCCTACATTGTAGAGCAAAAATAATCTCAATAGGGTAATATATTTGTATGAGTCTATGATTGCCAGAAAACGATGCTGTTTCAGATACAGCTGGATTCAGGACTCAAATGTTTTCTTTTCATTTAAAAGTTGGCTACATTTCCCCTTGTAAATATTGGATGCATCCTCAGGTTCTTCCATCACCATAGTAAAGAGACTTCTATGTCAGTTCTATAATGTGTGTTCTTCTCCAACTAAGAGCCCACCAGAATGAAAAAAAAAACTTTTTCAGAAATTCTTTCCAAAGTCTCACTACAAGGACTTTGGATTGTGTTAGACAATCCCTAGAAATAATCAACATAGCCACCTTGAATAAGAGGGAAACTGGATGCCCTAATACCAGTTGCTACTGGTGCATGGAGTGAAATGCACGCAAGAGCTGAGAGCTTTCCATCATTGTAAGTCTTAATCACTGGGAAGGTGGAACTGGTAGATGAAACTGATGTTGAAGGGAAACCTTTCTGGTTCATGTAGTTTTTTTGTGAGCCTATAGCTGAATGAGCAACCACCACTTTTGGTACTAGAAAATCCTGCTGGAGTCTATAATTGAGTTGTTCTAGTCAAAATCACTTTATCAAGTTGATGATGTTTGCTTGATCAACTCCATAAGAAGTGAGAACCCACCACACTGAAGAGTGGTAAGTGACTGAAGACCAATCCTGAACATCCTCACTGGGGCAATGAGCCAGAGGCAAGGAAGCCAATTGTAATGTGTAGTGACCTTGGAAAAGAAGAACAGATCATTGACATTCTCAATGAAGTTGACCCCACACAGGCTAAATTAATATTCCTACGCGTGGCAACAACATTTTAAGTAAAAAGTTTAAAATCAATCAAAATGGATATTGGGGAATCACCTAACTACCCCCCACCTTTTTTCCAATTCTCCCCCCTGTTATAGATACAAGGTTTATCTCATAAGTATATTTGTATACATCTGTAAACTTCTCACCAATGAAAAATCCTATTGCCATAGGCAGAATTCTAAGATTTGTGAGTACAAGAACAGACTTTCACGATATTAAAAGAATGATCAGGAAGAGGGTTACTCCTAAAACTATTCAGTGAACCTGTGTTATCTCTCTTTTCTACAAACACCAAAATCAATCAACCCCTTACATATAGATATTATCTCACTTCTAAATGCACCCTCATACAGTTTCTTTTATCATCAGTATTAACATATCTGATACATTTTGAGAATCAGTATTAATACATGATTGCTAAAGTCTATATTTTATTTGGGCTTTTCCAGTTCTTCACTAATGTCACTAATGTTCAGGATGCAATCCAGGGTACCACATAATACTTAGGTAAAATATCATTTTGTCACAGCAGAGCAAGAAAGTGTGCTACCATTCTGCCAGCATGGCTCATCTATCAATGTTGCCATCACCCTTGGTCACCTGGCTCAGCGATATTTGGCAGGTTTCTTTCCATGAAGTTCTTCTGCTTCTTCCCTTTCCCTGTGGTACACTGTGGTTGTCACTTCATACAATCCACACTGCAGAACTGGAGAGTTAGATACTCTCCCTTTCACTATAATAAAACACATAAATGTTTTGGAAAATTTTATATGGGGAATGTATCTAGTCTACCATGTGTACATTTATTTAAATGCTTACATGTATTCATTCATATGGATGTATAGATATACCTGTGTTATGTTTTGCTTATCATCCAATTATACCTTATTTTTTGTTCAATTGTCCCAGTTTTGGTGACTAGGAAATCTTTGAGGACCTTGTGATTGTATCAGATTCACTGGAGATACATATTATCTCCTTCAGATTTCAATTTGCAGCTTGAAATTGAAATCTTTACTGTGGGAACTGGCTTTGCCAATTCTCCTATTAGTTGTACTTTTCTGGTTTATTTTTATTTCATTATTATATTAGATTTTTCAGTTGTATTGTCAGATAATGTAGGGATTCACTTGGCTTGATATATTTGCAACGATTAAGTATAACAGCCATGGCCACCCCCAGGGCCAATGCTCAGTTTTCCCTACACACTTTCCCATTGCATTGTAAATAAATAGAACTGTCAGTTTAGTATCTCGGAGGTTATGAATAGCTTCTAATGCCTTCATCTCCAGGATGTACTAGACCTTTGACATTAGCTTGTGATATACCATGTATACTCTAATTTGGATAGAAGTCATAACATCCTCACAATATGTGAACCCTCTCTTTGACCTGAATTACAGGTAGTCACCAGCCTTGAAGACCAAGCTTTTATTTTGATAAGTTAAGTAAGAAATCACTGAAGACCTCAAATCAGTAAATTCAAAGATCAAGGCAGTCTGAGGAATATGTGCCTAGGGAATGTGAGACAGAAACTAGCTTGCAACAGCAGTTGGGAGAAAGTACATTGGTCAGATGAACCATCTGTAGTCAAAATGTTCTGTGGAAAAAGGGGTGGGAAGAAGAGAAGGGATGTATGCATTTTGTATGTAGAAAAAAACATTTTTGAAAACACATTTTTAGTAATAACCTGTGAAATATCCTATAAAATTGTCCTATTATGAATGAGTAACAAATAATAATGTAAATGATTTAAAACTTCCATTTTCAATTCCACAGTGATAAAGTAAATAACTCGACATTCACAGGACACAACTTTAAAGGTAAAGGAATTCTCATTCGAGTGAGGATTTGAGGAATTGAGTGAATGAGTCTCTTTAGTAATACTAAATTATAAACATTTTCAAACATACAGCAAATGTAAAAAAAAATACTTTACAGTGAACCTAAAAGTATTCATAAACTGAATCTCTACACTGATTTTTGTTGTGTTTATGTGTTTGGTTGGAACAGCCTTGATGTCCTTCCTCAGGTGCTATTCACCTTTTTCTATGGCAGGGTCTCTCACTGCCCTAGGGCTTTCCAATTATTAGACTAGGCTAGCTGACTATCAAGCTTCAGCAATCTGCCTATCTCTGCTTCCTAGTGCTAGGATTACAAGTATACACTGCACCACCATGCCTGGCTTTTTTACATGGATTTTAAGAGTCAACTTCAAGTCTCATTCATGCTCTAACTATTGATGTTTTATTGAATATTCCATCTAGCCATTCTTATTCTGTATATCAATCCTCCTTATTTGTAAGCACTTGAAAATTAATTGCAAGTATAAGGATTTGGCCTAAAAATTCAGCACGCATATAATTTCCTAGAAAGTTGTAGGAAATTGCTTAGACCTCCTCTGAGACAGTGCAGTCTCGTGAGAAGGTAGTCATCTCTCAATGGGAACTGCTAATCAAACAACATATCTCTAAAGAGAGGAGGCCAAGATTTTTATGGTTTCCTACTTTCTTTTCTGAAAAATGCAATGCATTGCTGTCTAGGGTCTGTATATCTGACTGGTTATATAAATTATAATTTCTACTGCTTTGCTATTGTTTTCACTTTCCTTGAAGAAAAGACCTTATGTGAGGTATGAAATTTCATTGATCCATGAGCAGGATTTTAATTCTGACATATGTAGATCAATGTCTGTAGGAAATGCTTAATTGATAAATTTCCAAATTCATTTTAACAGTGTGAACTCGTCCCTCCCTCCTTCAGCACTTCTCTGGCATCGCTACCAGAATTAATGCAGATATTTTTTATTCCCACAAGCCCTTGCTCATTGCTTTTTCTCTAATGCCTAAAGATTATATAATACACATATAAAAGTCTATTCCGTCCCCATATTAGTAATGTACTTTCATTTCTCTGCCTCTCCAGCTGACATTTTAATTATTGGGTACACTTCTTACAAAGTGTGATGCATGTGATGGGATAACTGTTTCTTCCTGCTCTATAATTTTTAGGAGTTGTGGTTTTTCAGTAGAGAAAGGAAAACAATTAGTATTAGTAAAGGAATCTAGCAAGCTGCTTCAGAAATCAGTATCCATGCCAACAAGACTCAGATAATCAGGGCTTTTGCTTTGAGTGTTGACTGCTTTTCAAGTGACAGCTTGCTGTCTGCCATCATTGTGAGTCTCAACTTTTCCTTCCACTTCTGAAGAATAAAAGTTAATAATCCCAAATATAAGAGGAAATATCTGATAACCTGGCAATTCAATTCATAATCTATAGATTAACAAGCTTTCCCCCCCAAATATTATGCAATGCATTAATACTGCAGTAAATCTCATGTTCTCAAATGTGTGTAAGGTAACTTTTACATACTTTATAGTGAGCAGAAATGGAAGTTGTTATAATCCAAGCTGGCAATCAGAAACTATCGAAAGGTCATATACAAAATAGATACCCAATGGATTTTTTACTGTATTAATTTTAGCTATTAGTTATTCTCATAACTCATTTTTAAATACATGACTGTAATGAATGTGAATAAATATCAACCAAACCAACATGGTCCTACAAAACAAGTGCTATGTGACCTTCCTTGGAAGCTGTCACAAATAATAACTTCTTAGATTCAAAAAGACAAGAAAGAAAAAATCTCCCAGAATTCCAGCTACCAGAAGTCTATACTAAGGCTGATACCTAGCTTGTGCTCCCTACTGAGGCCCTTGGGAATAATTCTCCTTTGCCTTTGCCCACTTCCTGTGGCTCCAGGAAGTCCTTATGGCTATATAGTCTCTAATCCCTAACTGTATCTTTATCCACCTTTCTCTTCTACAACTATGCCTCTTCTTTCTCTCTCTATATATATATAAATATCAAATTTCCCTCTGCCTTTTGGTTAAATACCCATTTGATAATAAGTGCCAGAACCTTGACTTCTTTCTGCAGACTTGTTTTACAGATATGGTCCTGAGCATTGGTTGCTGGCATTAAGCAATAAGCATAACCATCATTAAGCCCACTACTCAATGTTTGTTTTACACTCACAAGACTGCTTTGAACCATTTTCCCTGGGGACCTGGGATTAGCCAGCTCCTTTTCAGCAAGGTTTACATCTGAGGTTGTTGGCCACAGCACTGAATTCAGCATATTCTGGAGTTTTAGACATCAGTCAGAAGCCATACATATAAGAGCTTTATTGAATCTTTTCCCTTCTAACTGAAAGCATGAAGTGATATATATGTGTTTCAGTGTTTCAGTGACAACTAAACTTGAATGTATATGTAACTATTATTCTGAATTTGGGTTTACTTATTTTATCTTCAAATTTCCTGAGCTACCTCTATATCCATTGTCCTTCAGAAACAAAACACACTTTGTGTGGTAAACTTGAAGCTACAGTACAGCACAGCAGTGGTATGAGCTTAATTATGTTGAACCTAAAATAGGATCATGAGCCATGTGAAAATAGATCAAGGGGTCAAGAACATCAGAAAAACAAGCTTCACGTTGTCAACTGGCTAGCAAACCTAGATGCCCATGGAGACTAAAGCCACAGACACAGAACCTGCAGGATTCCCTGAATACATCTTATGGATGTCTGGATTTGTGTTCTTGAAAAAATCCTACAGGCTGGAGTGGGAGTGTCTCTGACCATTTTACCTGCCCTTGAGACTGTTTTGTTCCTGTTGGGCTGCCTGGTCCACCACCAATGTAGGGTATGGTTCCTGGTCTCATTCTCTCCTGCTAAGCCATGCCCTGATTGCACTGTAACCCTGGGAGATGGTTTTTTTCTGGAGAGAAGGGGGGGATGTTTGTGAGTGGTGATGGAGATAATATATCTGGAGAGATGGGTGGAACAGGGGTGATGGGAAGATATGGGGTGTGGAGGGAGAGGAGGAGGGGGTCCATATGTATTGTATAAGTTGTATGAGAGAAAAAATAAATAATAAAAAAAGAAAATAGATGTCTGTACTTCAATCTCATTCTATAGACACTGCCCTGAGACAAATACCACAAGTTTACCAGTCATCTCCATTTCTTTACTCTATCCTGCATTCCTGTTTTTCTGACATTTCCTGAGTATTTTAAAAGGTTACTAGCCATATACTATCAAATAGAAAACTGAATTTATTATCAATTTGGTATGTGAAGATAAATGTTGGGGTTCTTAGGTGCAGTTAAGAATATGTGTCCAGACACCATGGATAACCAAGACAATTAGGTAGTAAAAAAGGAGGGCAAGGAGGAAAGGGGTAAATGAAGGACCCCAAGATGTTCTACTACAGGATGGAAAGAACAGTGGGCTGGGCATGAGAAAAAAGTCATATTTGGTCTGTGGGCAGTGAAGATGCTAATGATTTCTAGAGTGAATTCTTACCCTTTAAGCTATCAAACCCTAAACAGATGAAATAAATGTGGCATTTTCAATCCTGTTTCACTGAACTCACCAGAGTTCAAGAGTAGACATCTATGTCAATCACTTAAACTAGGGACGGCTAGATATTGGTTTCATTTATTTAAGTCCAATGCATGAAGCATGCTTATTTAAAAGAGAGAGAAGTAGACATATCTGTGGTCATTTGGAAAATCTTTTAGGGAGGTCACCAGTGAGTTTGTGGGAATGTCACTCTAGCAGTTGACTCTCAGGTGCAGAGAAGCAGTCTGTAAGTACAATAATGGATGTCTGTGTCAGGCATTCAAGTATATACTAAGAATATGCTACATGTGTCCTCACTTTCTTCTTCTACCTGTACTTTGCTATATGGGGAGAATGACCCAGATGGCAGAACAAACATACAAAAAGAAAATACATGAAAATGGCAGGAAATTCCTGAACCCAGTTCAGCCCCATTATATAGAACTGAATCTAAAATAATGCACATATTTCTTATTGAAAATTGTCCTAGCCATCATTTCATGTTTCTAATTGTGTGTGTGTGTGTGTGTGCGTGTGTGTGTGTGTAATATCACATGTGTGAAGGTCAGAGGACAACTTGCAGGAGTCTATTCTTTCCTACCAAATGGGACCTGAGGATCAAACTCATGTCATCAGACTTAGCTTTGTAGCAAGCAAACTTTACTTTCTGAGCCATATTGCTGTCCCCAAACTTTTTAAATAAAATAAATTTTAAAAAATTGTTAAACTCCAAAATGTCCAGGGGGTTTACATAGAACTTCCCAAGATATAATGCTCGTAGTTGCCACCCATTGGTAAAACATGTACAAAGAAAGATGAAAGGGCTACTGGTTTGTATTCTATAAACTAAAACCCACATTTTATACTGATAAAAGTTTATATCTACAGTTGGAGACGAGTGATCTTAAGGAAAGTAGCAGAGTCTCATGGAGCAATCATAAATGTCCTTGCATTTGTGATTGCAAAGCTAAGAGAAAGCTCAAAGGAGACCTGAGATATACAGAACAAGAAAATCATACTAATAAGGACAGAGGGTAAGGGGACACATATAAAAGAAATTACCCTTTCCTTTAGTGAAGTATTAAAGGCAGAATGTGTAAAAGATTGGTAGGAAAGAGGGTCCTGGTCCATGTTCAAGAAAACAAAAACCACAACCACACCAGTTATGAGAAGGTAAAATAAACGGTGATGAGCTATGACAGTGAAGAACACTCTAGGCTACTATCTTCCTCTGCCTTTCAGCCTTTAATATCAATGTTGGACAGGGCTCTCATTTCTTTTTTTAAAGTTGTATTTATTTATTTGTTTGTTTAGTGTATGTGTAAACACTCTTGCCACCAGCAAATGTATGGAGGTCAGAGGTCACCTTCCAAGAGGAGTCCTCTCCTTCCACTATGTATGTCCCAAAGATAAATTTTAGGTTATCAGACCTGGCAGCAAGCACAATTACCTGCAGAGCCATCTCACAGACCCAAGGACCACATTTAAATATATGTTTCCATCAGTACAAAGTGAGACCAGACACCTTAACCAGACAGTAGTACTTTTTCATCGTAGCTTGTCTCACAAACATTCTCATTACAGACCTTTTATGACAATACCTCAGATTTTTTTTAACTCCCTCTATGTTAATCTGCCTGGCTTTATACTTTTTGGTAAATTTGTCTAATATCAATTATATTATAAGTGCCTGGCTGAGTACTCTTAAAATAGATATATGCTTAACTCAAAGAGAAAGAATTGCAAATACCATGCTTGTCTGGGACTTAGCAGCAGATAACCAGGTTCATTGGGCTTAGATGTTGCTTCAATTCTTTGCAAATGTTTGGAGGCATTTTCTAGGTTTCAGAATTTCTTGCCTTTTCATACATCAGCAATTCAATACTTACTGTCCTTATCATTGTGCAGGTTCTATTGGGGGTATTTTATGATGTTTCTTTATGTCAAGTATTCAATATCTAAGCTTTATTTACTTATTCATCTGTATTAATATACAAACATATTTAGTACCAGAAAGCATTCAAGTAATTATTGTGGAGAAGATTAATAGTTCATCCATCAATATGGACATATTACTTTAGGTTTTTTGTATTATTATATCACAATAGTGACACTAGAAATATAGAATCCAATCAACTCTTTAGCAGATTCTGTAAACTCAGTGCTTTAAGTCACAATATTTACAATATTTAAGTCCAGATTGATGTCAATAAGTGTAGTCACTTCTGTGAATATGCTCACTTTATCTAAGTTTTCCAGAAAAAATGGAACTCCGTGTGTATGTGTGTGTGTGTGTGTGTGTGTGTGTGTGTGTGTACGCATAACAGACACAGACAAAAAGAGGGAGGTAGAAGAGATGAAAGGAAATGGGAAGGGAAAATAGAGAAAAAGAGATTTTAAGGAATTAGCTTATGCAAAATGGAAAAAATTCAAATCTGCAAGGTAAGATTGCAGCAAGAGACCAGGGAAGGGCGATGAGGTAGAGTCAAGTCTGAGCACCAGCTGCTGGCTTCTGTCCTGCCAGGACAAAGTAATCTTGTGTTCTGTTTAGGTCATCAGAGGACTAGATATGAGGCACATCCGCATCATGGATGGCCATCTGTTTTGATTATCAATAACAGTGTCGCTGAAAAATATATTCACAGCCATGAACAGAATAATGATTGGCCAAGTATCTTGATACTGGATCCAGACAAGTGAAGCATAAAACCATCACAACTTACCAATCTGTGAACTACATGTTTCTTAAACAGCAAGTCATCCCTAAAAGACAATTTAGACAGTAGCAAGATCACACTTCTACCCAGCATTATACAAGAACCTTGTGCATAACCAAAAACATACTCTTTCCTAATAATATGATGCAAATTTGGGGGGAAAATATTTACTCTACTCCTTCACTTTTTGTAGTTTAAACACATCATTTCCTAGGTTAATACTATTTAAGCACTACAAAATAAAATTAATGTGACTTTGCTGTATGATAAAAGGATAGAAGAAAGAACATAGTTGTGTAATTTTGCTTAATGATCATTCTTAATAAAACAGGAAGATGTACTTGTCCCTAACAGCTCTCATTTCTGACACTAGTCACATATATAATTTACCTGATATGTTTAAATATCTTCTTGCACAACCTACCCCACATTAATTTGCCCTGCACTCTTGTGAGGCTCTTTGCCTGGTGACGTATTCTTTCCTTAAGGATATGGGCCACTGGGAGCCCAAACCTCTATTTGGTTGTTGTCATTTTCCATTGACCTTAATAATAAGTTCTAGTAACACTAAGAAATGACCTATATTCCAGACATATTTTCCTTTATCTTATTGTGAATTAGCAGTCCAATTTCTACTCTGTATTGGAGAGTCAGTTTCTTCAGCTCTAACAGTAAAAATTTTTGATAGATTCTAAGGCATGGGAAACTCAAAAGAGCCAGCTACAAAGTAGTCTTAATGTCCACTTCATTGGTATTTTGGGGTTTTGCTTTTTTCACATAGTAAGCACACACTTTGACACTTGCTTTATCCCAGCCAATGGATCAGTATCATGCTCCCAGACAGAGAACAAATTCTCTACTTGTAACAATGACCTATAGGTCAGCAAACCAAAAGCTTATGAGTCCAATGCTGATGATGGTGGTTGTGACATCATAGCATGTCTTTCCCAGTTATAGTGCTGGTAGGCTTTCTATGTACTTCAGTTAATTTGATAATGAAGAGCTAACCCGTAAGTAGTAAAGAATGATCTACTGTAGGTTTTCTAAATCCCATAATTATTGGGCTAGAGAGATGGTTCAAGGTCTCAGAGTACTTGCTGCTCTTTCAGAGGACTCTAGTTCAGTTCCCAGAATCCCCATCAAATGGCTTACCACTCCTTGTAACTTCAGTTCCATGAATCCAGTGCTCTCTTCTGGCCTCTGAGACTACCTTCACAAATGTAATACACACACACACGACACACATACACCCCTACATAAAATAATAAGTAAAAACTGCAGCAAACCCCATTATTGATAATGGAAATCACAAATAACAGTAATTACTTCTATTTTTAAGTGTCTGATAAGTGCTTTATTATGAAGAGTGCTTTATATATTTCTGGGTTGCAGCAGTCTTGCAAGGCAGTCATTGATTAGTAAGCCCATTTATAGTTTTAAAAAAGTAGGCTTCAGATATCAATATGGCAAAGATATATTTATTACTCATAAATGTCAGAGCTAGGATTGGAAACTGCACCGAGATCTATCTCAAAAACCAAGATAATGAATTTTTGTGATTTTTTAAACCAGTTCAGGAAACACTTCCCCTGTCATTTTCAGTGTCACCTATTTCTCTTCCTGTGGTGGTGTGTATATTTGTGTTTTATGTTTTTTTCATCTGTTCTTTTTTCTCCAACACTCTGATTCTTCCATAAACATGAGGAGAGTGTAATTTGTGGACATACTCCCTTCCATTTTACATAGGATCAAACACCCTGAGTAGTAGTAAATCATTCATTTATAATAACAGAAACTGCTTCAGAAATGGTTATGTTGGAAGGGCAGATAGATAGACTGCAGGGCTGAACTCCAGGAACACAGGTCTCTCATCTTGAGTCATAATCACAAATATTTGTGATTCTAAGAAAATCTCTTGGTATCTATATTGTCTCATCTCTATTTTATTTCAGGATCCCCCCTTATCTTATGGTGCTATCATTTAAAGCAGTCTCAATCTCCCTCTCTCTCTCTCTCTCTCTCTCTCTCTCTTTCTCCATGTACAAGCAGCAGAACAGTGCAGCCTGTGTTGTATGTACATAGAAAAGGGCCAGGCTGTAAAGACCATGGGTAAAACCCATCTGTGCCAAGTCCCATAAGTCTGTCTCTGCCACAGCAAGCAGAGAAGCAGTGTGTGGAGACAGCAGAGCAGAGAGATGTGTGTGAACTTCATCTCCCTTTGGACCTGCACAAAAAGGAGAACCTCAGGGGAGGCTTTCCATCAGACTGCTTTAAACTAAATTAAAGGCATGCCTTCCAGAGACCAATAATCCTATGGAGTTCAGATGCATGAGAATGAAAAGGCAAAGAAATAAGGATTAAAAAAAAATCAGAGAACAAATGTCATCTCTGATCATGGGCATGCAGAATGAACTGGAATTAGAAGGACTAGAGGACTAGAATCCTGCTAAGATAGCTGAGATAATTTTGATGTTGAAGAGACATGAGCTTAGGGGGGGGGGATCATGGCTTAAGTATAAGAATTAAATTGTTCCCTTGGCCTCTCTGAGGCCCTAGGCCCTATCTATCTCAAATGTTGCTTTGAAGTATCAAAGGGGAAAAATGTGCCTCTATAAGATGCACGCACAAAGCTACAGAGAACAATGCCATCCTTGAAACCAAGTGAGAGGATGGAGTTGCGAGAGGCAAGCAGAAAGGAACTCTAAAAGAATGTCAGCATCCAGACCTGCGCAGTGGTGCATTTTCATTCTTTCAGCCCTTGGGTTGCATTTTTCGCCAACCTCTTCTGAGTACTGAATATTACAGACACACCTCTTCTGTGTACTGAATATTACAGACACATCCTCAAAAAACTGTAATAATTTATTTCTCACCAACTTCTTGGTTGTTTCTTTGGTTCATGCCACTGATCAGATTTCCTATGAAAAGTTGAAGTAAGTGACCCTTAGTAACATCAGGTGAACTGGGGCACTGCCCTATCTCAGAGTTAGAGCTAATGAAACTTACCAAATTATTAAAATGATTCAAGTTCATTTAAAATGAATTGTCAGAAAAAAACTATGAACATCGTGTTTAATTCTTTCTGAGATCAGGACACAGGAGAGGGTCCGAGTGAGTGTGTATGGGAGGGTGCTGCACATGTGTGTTGCCTACTCACACTGTGTGATGATTTATTTTACTAAGCTAATCATTCTACTTAAAACACTTCATGAGTACTTTATGAAACCAACATAGAAGCTTTTGCAACAGAGTTTGGTTTTTGGTGAGCATGGCAGGTTGTCTGGTATGCAGGGAATAAAGACCAAGGAGATGTACTGCTTACTAGTGGTAATGCATAGGAGGTTTGAAGGTATCCAGCTGAAAGCAATCTGCAGATCACATCCACTAATATGCCACTAATATGGCCTCTGAGAGTCTACAACTGTTTTGGACTTGACCTATAGGAAGCACCAACACACTCACGTTCCAAAAAATAGGATCTCTCTTTCCCCTTTTTCATAGGAAGGAAGCAGGCCTTTGGTCTTTATCTTGTTTGAGTTTTTCCTTCGGATGACCCTTGAGAGCTTTGGTATATTTACAGTGACTTGATGTTTAGAAAGTACAGCGTGACTCAGTGTGGCAGATCTCAAGGACAAAGCTGAGTGAATGGGTCAGCCAATCCATATATTGTATTCCAATTATCTTCTATACCAAATCTTTCTTGCATAGCAAACATACAAGCTCTTATTTTAGGATACCCTGTTTGAATGGCAACACTTCACATACCCATAAACCGAAAACTTGATTTAGAGCCTTACTGTAGACAGGGCATCAACCACAGCAGCACTATAGTTACCAGACTGAGGACTTATTAGTGGTTAGATATTGCTCATTCATTAACACACACACACACAGGAAGACACAGAAAGAGAGAGAGAGCAGGAAACAGAGAGAGAGAGGGAGACACAGAGAGAGAGAGAAAGGCAGAGAGAGAGAGAGAGAGAGAGAGAGAGAAGTATATTTATTCTCATTTAAAATGGGAGAAAAATCAACACCAAAATGTCTAGAATGTAAGACATTACAAAAAGATCCCCAAACCTACACATAGAATCACTACAACTAGCCACATTAAAACAGACCAGAGAGGTGCCAGAAAAACAAAGAAAAAAATGCTTTCAGCCTGGAAAAAGTTTCCATAGTGAAAGATTCCAACAGTATTAGCAAAAAGACTAGATAAAAACAGTATTTCCCAAAACTGATTCTCCATCAGATACTGAAAACACTAAAGATGCCCACACTGAACACACAGTTTGCAATGTGATAAAACCAAGATTCTTCTAATCAACTCTGTAAGGATTTGAAATCATAAGATGGTCCTCGTGATATTGCTGGAAAAATCAAATATTTGTCATCAGTTCTTCTCCCAAATACCCCTCTCTGTTTATCTGCACTAACTTATTCCTGAGTAGTACAAAAATATTAGCCCCAAAGATGTGCTTTAAGATACTCATTATATGAAACATTGATTGTATTGAAGGTTTTATCTTAAAAATTCACTTAATCAGAGTCTGCCATACTATCTTTATTGATTTGTCACTGGCCCTTGTTCATTAAGATGCCAGGCAGAGCAGAATTCATTTTTAGAATTTTCTTCCAACAACCAGATTTTTATCTCCCAACAGTATAATTCAAGGTCAAGGGTGTTTATTGCATTTAGACAGAAAAGCAATCAAAGTGGTTTGGGTTTTAGAGCACACAGAGAAAAAGAAGTTAGCAGCCGTTGGTTACCCTAAGGATTGGAGCTTTGATCACAATATGTGATCTGAAGTGTCTTGGGTATTTGTTGAAGCTTCAAGGTTTAGAGTAGGAGGAGGTTTTATATATATATTTCACTAGTTGCAAAAAGAGTGGGGTAGTAATTATTGTCTTTTATTCTCAAGCAATTTTGCTTTCTGAGTGACTGCATTTTAAATTATGTGATTTATCTCCAAGGTAATCTTAAAGTCAAAAGTCTGCTTAATTCATCACATTCTGGGGCAAAGGAAGCAGTTTAATAATGTCAATAGCCAGTTTCCCACCTAGTCTTCTAATGCCCGAGAAATACACCAAACTTCTCTGTATATTTTAACTCTGTGAACCATGGTAGACTATTGGGTACATCACATTGAAATGGATGCTAGTTTTAAATCTATACACTTTCCAGACCAAAAAAAATTATCAAAATCATATTTCTAGCCATAGGCAACACAAAAATGATTCCATGTTGGGAAAAAAAGAAACAATGTCATATAAAAAGGCATACATGGACGGTTTTTAGAAAACACAAGGAATAATGTCAGCACACATATTAAATAGTCAAGGTCAGTAACAGGAAAATGCAAAATAAGTGATAAATGAGATAGCACTTTGCTTGTCTATCAGAATGGAGATATTTATAAATAATAGAATTCTACATATAAATATCCTCTAGTTGGGACAGCTGTGGACAATTCAATATGTTTGTACATTACTGGTATAAAGTATATGCTCTGCCTCTTTTGAAGTTCAGCAAGGCCTACAGACACAGAAAACTTTAAAAATCTACTCTGAAATCAAGTAAGTCTGCTGCCAAAAGCCTTGTTACAAATGAAAACATTAGCATTGAAGAAAGTATCTATAAGAATATGTATTATTTTTAGTGGTAAAAAAAAGCTGGCATCAATGATAATTGGTAGGTTGTAAAATGAACTGATGAATTATAATGTCACTTACAATGCAAAGAACAACAGATCCGCTATATATACCAGTCTGAGAAAAGAGAAGTTATGATTATTTATGTAGAGATTTTGAGCATTTAATTTGAATCCTGATGCTACATTTTGTGTTTGCAAAAGCCATCCATGTGAATTTTTTTTTTCTATGAGACATGTCTGGGTCAGGCACTGTAAGATGGGAAGGTTTAGTTTATGTGTATTCGTGTATACAGTATCTGTGAGGTCATGTGTTTGTGCACCTACATGTGAAGCTCTATGTACTTGGAAGCCTGAGGACAGCCTCATGTCATTCTCAGAAGCTGTCTATCTTGTTTTTAGAGATTGGGTATGTCTCTAACTGAGATGTAGGACACAGCATTTCAGTCAAGTCAGGCAGCCAGTGAGCCTTTGATGATCTTCACATCTCTACTTCCCCAGAGCTAGCATGACAAGTATGTATCTCCTTGTCTGTTTTTCTTACATGGGTTCTGAGAATTAAATTCAGGTCTTGTACTTGTCTATCAAGCACTTTAAAGAATATCTCATCTGCCTCACTGCAAATGCTTAAAATCAAGTCATATTCTATATGGTCAAAAGGACCACATTTTGATTCAGGACAGTGGTTCTCAACCTGTGGGTTGTGACACTAGTGATGGTCAAAAGACTCTTTCTTAAAGGCCATCTAAGATCATCTGCATATCAGATTTTATATTACAATTCCTAACACTAGCAAAATTATAGTTATTAAGTAGCAATAAAAATAATTTTATGGTTGAGGGCCATCACAACATGAGGAACTGTATTAGACCTAGGAGGTAAAAACTGATATTATCTTGTTTTTAAATCCTAATAAGTGGTACAAATATACACAGAATGTTAATTGACACAGGAGGACAGAACAATATGATGGGCAGGAAATTACTGACATCATTACACAGGAACTAAATGTGGAGGTATGTCCTAGGAGGCCAAGAAGTCTTATGGGAAGTGAAGGGACAGTGACAACATTGGAAAATACTGGAATATTGATATATACCAATACTTTTCTCTTCTTTCAACACATATTTCTGCTCACAATGTCATTACTACAAAGGATAGAAGTTAATAATATGTATTTAGCCTGACCGATCACACTCATGTTTATATCAATGCATCATGAGTATCAATATTAAAGGTTTGGACTGGAGAGTTGGCTCAGAGGTTAAAAACCCTGACTGCTCTTCCAGGGAACACTGGTTCAATTCCCAGCATCCACACAGCAGCTCACAACTGCTAGTAACTTCAGTTCTAGGGAGTTCCAAATACATAAATATACTTATAAAAGAAGAAAAATTGCTGTCACTCTGCTCCAAATCCCACTTCCAGGGAATCTGTATTCTAAAGCAGAGTAGAAAAATGAGAGGTTTTCACTGAGCCATCAGCACTTAGAGGATGAGTGTTCAGTGCTCAAGCACTAAACAACTAGTAACTCACTAGTCTTATTTTGATGGGTATTACGAGTTCTGGCTGTGGTTTGAATGCTTCCCTTCAGAAAGTGCAGATACTGCCAACGAGGCTGTATTAAGAAGCAGGAACTTTATGGGTTTGTATGGCTGATACAATGGCATTAGCAGGTAGTCTATGAGGGTTTCTACAAATGGAAAGTTCTTCTAGGGAATCTCCACGTTCTGCCATGGGAAGGACATAGCATTCCTCTTTCAAATGGATGTGGTGTTCATGGTACTAACTAGGAAGCAAAGATTTAACCCTCATCAGACACTGAACAGACTAGTGCCTTGATCTTGAACTTCTTAAGACTCTGACTTATGAGAGCACATTTCTGTTCATTAGAAATATTATGGCAAGAGATGGTTATTGTGATACAGGAGAACAAAAGGTTCGACAGTCTAAGACTGGCCAACTTACAGGACAAATGATGTTACCTTACAATCAGTGCCATTGTATTTGCATTCAGAACCAGGGTAGGTGAGATAATATCATCCTTTTCATAGGCCTTCAAGGTTTTAAAAAGTTATCATGTAATCATGAGCATCCCTAAAGATACAACAGTAGTTATAAATACAATTTATTTTTTAAACTCTTAGATATGCAGATCAAATATGCTTGTGTTTTTAGACAAAAAATTTGAACTTTATAGCATACAATTTTGGCACTTATTTGAAATGGGAATCATGTATTTTATTTACATATTACATGTTCTTGGACAGGTACCATAAAAGGACAATACAACTGAAAATTTGACAGTCCTCTCAATAGAGTTCTTATCTTTCCTAAACTCTGGCTTCACAACCTGAGGTCAGTACTTCAGGGAGCAGCTGATTTTGTGGGCCAGCCATGTGTAGAATTGATTCTAAAGATAGATAATTGTAGAAAGTTTAAACCAAAGGTAATTACATAGTTTAGGGATTGATACATGAGAACACTTCTGTTTTAGTTGAATCAGAATGGACTGATCATGTGGAAGGCCTAGTGGTTGGGACCACTTCAAGGAAGGTATTATTCAAGTCTAGTAGGCCTTTTATGTCCATAGGCTGGTTCTTCCAGATGATAAGCTGATTCTACTCTCATGGAAGCTTGACCATTGTAGAACCCAGATTGCTCCTGAATGCCCACCCTCTTTATACTAAGCCTCAAATCTAGTGACATAGACAACTTACTTGCCCTCTCTAGCCTTTTATCTCCTGAATAAGGCACTGTCATCTACTCTGACTGCATTGCTTAAGCCATAACACTACTGTTTGTGTGGCAGGGACAAACCTCAGACCCAGGTCATCTCTGAAACCATAGAAAGGTCAATACCACCTGTTAGTATGTCTCCCACATAACCTAAAGATGTCAATGGGTCATGAAAGAACAGACAGACATCAGTTAAGTTCTAGCCACTCACATAAACAGGCCTGTCTCCCAGAAATCCTTCCATAGTTTCCCTGCTTCTGTTCCAAACAGTTCATATCTCCATTCTTTTATTCTCCTCCCACCCAATAGAAGACAGCCCTTTCCTACCTCAGACCCTTTATAACCCACTATTTGTATATGAGCCACATCTGTCTCTACTGTATCCAGAGGCAGTGCTTTGTCCCTCTGGAGCAAATATCCCTTACCCATTGTCTCGTTTCCTTGTCCTCTTCTCTGCTCCTTGCACTTTGTCCCTCTAGGACATCTGGTATCTGTGTGTATTCTGTGCCAGTGTCAGGTCTTTCACCATCCAAATCATAGGGAACTGAAACTCCAAACCCACAAAGTAAAGCAGCACTATCTGTGATGGTAAAAAACAAAAACCAGTATCAGAAGTATCAGAAGTATCAGAAGGTTCAAAGACTTCATGATATTTTGATGGTCAAGCTATGTTTAGGAGAGTTGATCACTGCCTATTGTATTTCCCTCACTTGTCTGACATAGCCTCACCTTTTATGCTTCCCAGAAACCCAAAATGATAACAAAGCACATGTGAAGAAGGGAACCACCCACTGTCCAAATGTGGGCCTCAGCAATAATACTGTCCTTAGAACTCTGCATGTGTTCATTCTTAGGAGCCTCAGAGTGGCTCGGGACAGAGGACCACTAAGCACAGCCTGCAGACACACTACATCCTGTTGCATTGCTGTATAGTACTCCTGGTTTTTAGAAAATATTTTACATTTTTAACTGATTGAATTTTTTCTCATGTGTTATGATATAGGTCAACATAAATATAAGAGTTTAAATAAATATTAGTGTACAACCTTATTCAAACTCTCAGTAAACCTTTTACTCTTATTCATTTACATATCCCTGCACTTGTTTCTATGTTACAATGACAATCTCTAGTAGCTGTGAGTATTTAGCAAGCAAAGCAAAATATGCTTACTTTCTAGTTATGTAAAGAAGAAATGTGCCTGTTAGAGTCAAGTGTAGTTGGTCTCATAGCTGAACTTCAACAATTACCAGAAGTACTGATCCCTCGGCCTTCCTAGACACACTAAGTCCAACCATGTAAGACTGTGTGGGACCAATGAATCTGCATTGCAAACCTCCACTGCTGATTCTTTGTAAGTATCCTGAAGTCCATACTTCAGGAATATCATGTCTTCAACGTAAGATGCTTCAAGGTGGATCTTGATACCACATGTTAAACTCTTTCCTCAACACAGTGTTTGTGCCTGGAAGCAATTTAAGGGTACTGGCAATTTGAAAGATAAAAATAAAAGCCAAAGGTTGCTTTCATTTTAATAACAGCAGTCCCTCAGGGGAGTAGAAAAAAATCACTGGTTTCTTTCTTGTTTCATTTCGAGGAGATTTTAGGGATAAGGCGCAGACAGCCTGTGGGTTTTCGAATCAATCTCTTTATGTTCTTAGGAGCCAGAGGTTAAATGGAGACAGGAGACAACACATTGACCACAGAATAGAGACAGAGATGAGGCCAAGCAAGTGTGCCAAGGAAAAGTTGAGGAGTCTCAGATAAATTACCCAAGAACTTGTTAGATGAGGAAGCTGAAATCAGCAGCTACCTACAATGAAAATCAGACCCAAAGAGCAAAAGTACAAGTACTGATGGTGAAAAGTAGAGTAGAGTCTAGAAACTAGCACCAGTCACAGAGGAACAAGCCTATAACACTGGCATTCAGAGATGAAGCAGAAGCATAACCACAATCTGTGCCTAGCCTGTACTACATGTAGGATCTTAGATCTTTTTTTTAAAAAAAAAAGGAAAAGAAAAGAAGAGAAAGAGAAAAAAGAAAGGAAAAAAAGACTACTCAGATGACTCGTGGTAATGGCATTTGCCTCCAAGCTAGATGGCATGACTTCAATCTCTGGAACTCACAGAATAGAATGACAGAACAATTCCAACTAGTTTTCTTCTGACTTCCACAAATGCATGTGCAAACACACAGACACAGACAGGCAGAGGCACACATACATGCACATACACACACATGATACACATATACATATGCACATATACATACACACACATACACACAATAAATAAATGTAATGGAATTTTAAAAAATGAATAAATAAAAGGCATGGAGAGACACTATAGTTAAAAACATAAACTGTTATTTTCAAGTAGCCAAGTTCGGTTCCCAGCATTCCCAGCACCCGTGTCATCAGGTAGCTAACAACTTCCTGGAACTCCAGCTTCTGTGGAAGGCCTAGTGGTCTGATTCCCTTTTGTCGTCTCCATACATACACACACACTAATAAAATAAAACATAAAAGAATGATATGAGAAAGAAGAAGAAGGAGGAGGAGGAGGAGGAGGAGGAGGAGAAGAAGAAGAAGAAGAAGAAAAAGAAGAAGAAGAAGAAGAAGACAAAGAAGAGGAAGAGGAAGAGGAAGAGGAAGAAGAAGGGAAAGAAGGGAAAGAAGGGAAAGAAGAAAAAGAAAAATGAAGTGGGAAGGTGGCTCAGTGGGTAAGACTCATTGTTTGTTATAAAAGAAAGCATAAATATTTGAACTTGAATGTCCCATATCCATGTTAAAAACTGGGCTTAGCCTGGACCTGTAACCCTAGAATCATGGGGGATGGACACAAGAGAACAGCTGAGGATTGCTCAAAGTCAGCCTGACTTTGAGTACAGTGAGACACTCTGTCTCAAGGAATACATACAGAATGATGGAGCAGGATACCTAATATCTTCCCCTGAGCGTCATAAATATGTACAGATTGATGCACACACCCAGACTCAATTGTGCACATATACCACACTGGCATACTCTGTCTCTTTGTCCTTGTCTGTCTGTCTGTCTGTCTCTCTCTCTCTCTATCTCTCTCTAACTCTCTCTATCTCACTCATAGCCATATATAATAATATAGTAATAAATATGAAAATAAGAATGTATAAGAGATCTTATAACAAACATGTTATTTGGGGACATAGTTGTTCACAGGCAATAGCAAGGCTTTAACCTATAATCAGGTATATCTGACCTTTTGACTTTATGACATAACTTTGTCAACCACAAACTTCATGCTCAACAACCTCAAATCAAATCGGATAAAAACAACACACTATTCTAAGTAAGTTTATAGTTTTTTGTTGAGTCATATTCATAGCTATCCTTGCCATATGTGGCCTGTGATCTATGGACTGAAAACACCTGATACATGTTTAATTAAAGCAACTTCTCCCTCACAAGATACTGTCTGGCAACATGCCATTCCTGAGCCACAGAAAAATGAGTGAATAAGACATACATGATTTCTATGCTGAGGAAATCCAACTAAACAGACAAACATTACGTTACATGTGTAGGTACACAATACTTCACCACTTCTCTAACTCTTGCCCATAGACCAGCAGCATCATTACTTGAGGACCTGCTAGAAATGGAAGTTCTAGAACAAGAATCTCTGGGAAGGGATGTTAAACTACCTGAACTCCTTTACAGAGTTCAGAAAGTGATTCTGATGCTTGTATCAATATTCTGGTCCTCTTTAGAATCATTTGCAAAATGGGGTTAGCAACATTTTGCATTCTTGCAGGTGTGTGTGTGTGTGTGTGTGTGTGTGTGTGTCCCATGACATAGCCCTAAGATGATTTTTAGCTAAAACTAGAAGAAGGCTGCTAATTATTTACATATAATTATTGAAGTTATATCGAAGAGAATTCTATTTTCAATCTCATCCCAATCCAAAGAACTTCTTCTACCTCAGGAACTTCACAGCATCCTGGGAACATCTTGTGAGTACAAAATATAACTATGGAACAGTACAGTGTTGGTCTGTTAAATTAAGGTTCAGTCGCTTATTGAGAGTCCAGCATTGAATTTTCCAATGCTCTTTATTAATCACAAACCATGTCAAATCTCAGGGAATTCTATACCCGGGCCACTAGGCAGAGAGCTTACTCCAAGGCTTCCTCACCCCATGCTCTGCTCTTGGTTCTCTTTCTGCTCCCTAGCTTCTTCTTCTGTCTCCCTCTGCCCTTGCCCTAGTTCTTTTTTATTCTAAATCCTCTCTGTCTCCACCCAGCCTTCCAATCTACAAATGAATGGAACTTAACCTTCATTTGCCTTAAGGCTAAGGAATGTCCTATTCATGGAGAGAGCCAGATAGCCAGCCATTCCTTTGTTTACTGGTAGGATGTGAGTCCTTCGCAGTGCTACAATGATAGTTTACTGGAACATTATCCATAACTAAAATCTCCCACAACATTGGTCCATGCAGAAAGAGAACAGTGACACAAAGCACTGCTTTACTCTGCCAGAGTCTTTGTTCAAAGGCAGATTCAGAATGATTTGGGTCACTTATGAGCTCCTAACATAAAGCAGTTATTCCCCTCACATCAAATGAGAAAGCAGAGGTGCCATACATCTATGTGAATCATATTCCCTTACCATACAAGGCAGTGGGGAGTTATTAGGCAAGGTGTCAGAATCCTATGGACAATAAACACCATCTTTTTCTTCTAAGCGTTGTGTAGTATAGTTGGTAGAACATATGGCATATAACTTTTATTACTGACTTACTTATTCATTTTTAAATGCTCTATGGTTGACCTACAGCATATGGCATAGATGTATACCGCATATCCCATAGCATTCTTCTAGAGCCTCCTGACAACCCTGCTCCCTCAAAAAGTATCAACTTCTCTCTGATCTCATGCCTAGGTACTTTCTGGGAGTTTTTTAGTTTTTTGAGAATTTTATATAGACAATGTGTATGTTTTGATCAAATCTACCCTGACTCTGTCCTATCAAACTTTTCCCATATTCCTCACTGCCACTTCTCTTTCTATGCCAATTCTCTCTGTAATTGACTGGTTCTATTTAGTGCTTCCAGTATGTATATAGGTATAGTGTGAAGACTGTGTACAGAAACTGGAATTCATTATCTCAGAAAGAGCACTAACAACATGAGAAACAGGTCACTGGCAGATCACTGACATAGTCCACCTTCCCTGTCTGTGCACTGAACAACTCCACAGCCCGTTCTACAGAAAACTTCACAGAGATTCTGGTTAGATGAAATCTATCTTGTTACTCTGCCAGTTGCCCAGAGTATAACCAGCACTAATGTACCCCCAAATGGCTCCATCTCCCACTCCCTAAATGGTCTCCTTGGATTAGCTCCTAGATTAATGCTCAGTGCCAGCTCGTAAGAGAAGGCGAGATTAACTAGAACACAGCAAGCTGTGATCCATAGCCTACATTCTCTTTCAGGAATATGTTCTCAGTAAAATGCCTTACTAAGTCTGCAGAAGCACTGAGCCTTGTCCTGTGTATACAGATGTTGAACATCTCAGTCTCAAGTAATCCCATCTCCAAACTTCATAAACTAGATCAAAAGTCATTTGGAAAATTGAAAGAATTCTTCACTACCAAAAAAAAAAAAATCACATCCTTTATAGGACTAGAGAAGCTTCAAACATAAGAACACCTCAATGTCATCATTTCAACCCACCAAGGAGAGTCTTATCAGATGTGCGTCTCTGGGGAGAAAGGCAAGCACCTTAAAGGCATTCCAGTTTTTCAAAGCTGTCCAGTTAAACAAAGTAAATTTTAATATTTTCTCCTATCGAAGTGCTATATATTGAGTATCCATTTCTGCATTTCAGAGACAGGTATTTAAAAGTCAGGAAGGGAAATGTACTTTGGTTCATCTAAATAGTGTTATTGTATAAAACTAGGAAAAAAAATAGCAGATTTTAGTAAGCAGAGTCATCCCAAAGAAGAATATCAGGAAGAAACCAAGTGATCAGCTTCTCATCAAAGAAGTCTAGAGATTACCATATCTTCTGATGCCTTTCCATCTCTGTGATCCAAGTATGAGAAGAGGACGTGGGAAGCCAGCTCTGTGGCCTCACCCTCTCATTGCTGTGCTATGAATACTTCCTCTTCAGAAATCTATCATCTGAGACTTACTCAACACCATCTACCAACAATAGTGCATATAGTTTAAAGCTGGACATGGCATACAGAAAAAAAAATGTGTGCTGGACAGTAATCCTTTGAATACTTATTAATTATAATTTACATTTTCACTGAAATAGCTTAATTAATTTTTACTATCACGTCATTTTCTATCTTAATATAATAATGTTATTAACTAGAGAGTAAGAAATAAATTTAGTTCCCAGTGTAAAAAATAGTTTGTTTCTCAGGTGGCAAAAGCATTCAGACACGATAAAGAGACATAATTCAGTGTTTTCAAAATAGGTAAAGATTTCATTGTCTTTATTTAAATATAGTCAACTAATTTAAATATAGTTTACTAATATGTAAAGCATTCAGATTTCACTGGAGATAGACTGGCCTACTGTTAGACTCACAGATATGTAAAGAAAGCTGGAATTTTCATCTCTCTCAAAATTTAGACCCACAACCTTCCCAAAGCCTGTGCTTCTTTGGTGAATTAGTGCTACAGTAAGAAGGGTACTCTCAGGCAAAGACCTGAGTTGACTTTGGCAAGTCTGCAAAAAACTCCAGAATTCTGTTCCCTTTTTACTCCCCTTGTACTTAAACATTTTCTTATTCACTTGCCTCTACAAGATAACAAATTCTTTTTTTTCCTCATTAAAGTTCTAGTGATACCAATTCTTGCACCCCTTCCTATTGTTGGAAGTATATAGAAAAAAATAAATAAATAAAAATGTATTTTCATTCCAATTCACAAAGTTCACCTGTAATACCTAGTGGTCAAAATTAATGCCTCATAGTTATTGGTTAAAATAATGAGTTAGATGCTTTATAAATATTACCTTTCTTATTAGCCAGGAACTAAATAGAAGCTATATTTCATGTACAGACAATAGTGTAAAACACAGAGAAATTGAAGGCTTGCCCAGTGTCACAATTTTATCTTTCATTCTCTACCACCAGAGATTGTAGTTACTACCACCAGAGATTGTAGTTAAATTGTTTATTTATTTACTGCTTGACTATCTTTTTTCTGTTTTCTTTTAGTTTTTTTTTTTTTTCCTCTTCAAAAATTATAGATTTCAGTACTCAATTTTTTGTCTGGAAAAGCATTCTAGTCACCCAATAAACATAATGCATGGAGAATTTTCTGGATAATGCAGTTCAGCTCTTGGGTGACATGAGCTTCATAGACAGCAGAATTCCACGACAATTTATTGGTGGGAAACTTGAAAACCATTGAGGCTGGAAAGCACAGTGAATTCTAAAAGCAGAGACTGAGGTTACAACTAAGGAAAAAAAAAAAGAGGCTGATTCATCACAGGCATAAAGTCACTATATAAAATGCAGCCGGATAAGGCCTTTTAATTGACAACATATGTGAGCCATGAAAATCACGAAAGGTTTACTGTAAGGATATTCAGATTAAATAAATAAAGCAAACACAGATAATGAAAAGAAAATGTGCACAATCATTTAGCTTACTTTCAGAAACATTAATATGGCTTTTCTGATGATAAAAACAGAAGCACCGCATACCAGATATACAGCACAGTTTCAATACTATAAGTGAAATAATTCAGAATTGATTGAAATTGCACAAACTGGACTCAATGGGGATAAATAAACAAAAGAAATTTGGGTAGATAAGGGAGGGAGTGGATCTGGGATAATCGGAGGAGAGATGAATATCTAAATACATTATAAGAAATTCTCAAAGAGAAAATAAAAATGAGAAAAAAATATAGATTATATAATGTTTCATTAGTGAAATTGACTAACTATTTGCATAGCCTCCTGAATGTCTGGTGATTAAGAAACCAGATACCTTAACTCCTTAAGGCCTGGGTGACTATAAAGGTAACTTTTATACATGGGAAGGTTAGAGCATTCAAACTGCTTGGTTACTGAAATCTTTTGTGGTTAACTGAGCACTATTTCTGTATGTACAACACTGTCTTATAAGCTACACGAGTCCATCACACATGTGCTATGTGCAGTAACTTCCTGAGTACCAGATAATCAATAAGTCAGCCACCTGTACTCAACACTAAGTAACCAAAGGCAGCATGATGCTGTCTTGTCCTTGAGAGCCAGGGAACCTCTATGCTTTCTCTGTTAATCTCCCTGTGTTCTTCCTCATCACATTCTCCGATGCCTCATATATAAAAACATCAAGTTATAATCACTGAGAGTTAAAGAGGACATAGGATGGAGAGACAGGAGAGGAGGAAGAAAAGAAGGAAATAAGAGAAGGAGTGAATGGAAGAGAGAGAGTAAGGAAGAGAGAAAGTGATGAGTAAGGGGTGTAGGATGGAAGGAAGAAGTTCAATCTCTCAAGTGTCAGCCAGTCTCATTAAACTTACAAAAGTCTCAGGATACTCTCCAACTTTTAGGTTATTTTGTTCTTAACTAACTGAAAAAATAGCATCTGAAAAATACACTTAGTGGAGGAATTGAAAACAATCCTGTTCTACGTGTGGTTGCCAAGAGAAAAGTGATTTTATTTTCTTTTTTAATGCATCCTTAAATTCTCAGAACCAATTTATTAAGACATGGTCAGGAAGTGGGCCACTTGGAGACCTGCAGCGTGGATTATTTTTAGACAGCACTTCCATGGTCTCACTATAATTCTTTTTACATTACAGTGGTTCCACATTATGAAATCAATGCATTAAAAACAGACACTACGAATGATCTACAAAAATACAGAAACATCTGATCTTTGAACACACACTCTTGAACAAATATTACTGAAACATGAATAGTGGGACAGCCCCCACCATTGGCCTTAGTTCCTGAAACATACAAAATTCCCCACTTTACTCCTGCCTCACTCTATGTTCCAGTCCCTTCTAAGCCCTCCCTTTTACCTCCCAAGTGCATCTTTTTTCCTGTCTAAAATGCTAGTTCATTAATTAAGATTCTGCTCCATAATACCCCTTAAAGATGTGTTATAAGCATATATTTGGGAGCCTCAATATTACATTCTTGTGGGTTCTTTTTTCCTGATGGGTCTATGAAAATATTCCTCATCTCAAATTTGATGTTCTCTGAGAATCTGGACCTTGAATCTTTCATTGACCTGGTACATTCACTCTGAAACATAACTTGGACTTTCAGAGATTGATATCTTCTATATACTGACAGTTTCAGATCTTGTCACTGGTCCACTTCTTGCTGGCTTTCGATCTACAGACTAATGGTCCTTCACTTTGTTAACCATTGGATACTGAGAATTTTACTTGAATATCAAACAGAAACTTGACCAGCTCCAACCAAGCTGTAGCCATTCCCCTATTCTCTGTGAGAAATGCCTTCCTAAGGCTGTTTCTCCACTGCTTATTCTCACTTCAACCAAACCACTAGTCTGACACAAAACCTGATGTTTTCCTTATTTACAATCTTGGACTAAAATCTCAAATAAACACATCCTCTATATATACCTACAGATTTTTAAATAGCTCCATTCACCCATCTGATTGCCTCTATCCTCATCTAAGACATTACTCTTCCTGGTCAGGACTATTTTCCTAATACTCTTAATTCTAGATTTAGTCCACAATAGCCATTCTTCACCCTAAAGCCAGAAATATCTACACAGTGATCACATTATTCCCATGAGGTTTGAGCTCCTCAGCAGGATCCCTTGTTTGCTCTTCTGGCTCAGTCATGAGACTATGACATTTGTAACACAAGCCACTTAATGTCCCATTTGGTTCTTAGTACTGTTATTAATGAACAATAAGTATGCATGTGCTGTGTGGATGAACTGATAAATATCCCTAACAAAAAACACTTACGAGAAAATATTCTATGTAATCTTTCTAGTAATTGTATGGTAATTCAGATAGGGATTTACTAAAATACAAATGTGTCAGAGAAAGAGATAGTCATACACCCTATTAAGAAATAAACTGGGACTAGGGAGATGGATCCGTGGGTAGAGGGTCTTGCCATTAACACTGATGATCTGAGTTCCATCCCCTGAGACCCACATGGTAGAAAGTGAACTGACTACCATTAAGTTGCTTTCTGACCCCTATACATGCATCCATTATGAGAACATGTTTTCTCTCATATGCAAAATCCAAGGAGTGAAAAGTGACATTAAATTAGGAGGTCTACTAGAAAAGTAAAACCAGATGGGAAAGAAGGGGAGAGACAAAAATGAGTAATAGAAAATGTGAATATGGTCAGAGTATATTATAGGAAATAATTGAACAGTTGTAACAAACTCCTTGCTTTGTACAATTAATATGTACTAATAAAGAACACGTAAAAATAAACTGAGGAAAAAGAAACAGAAATTTACTAATAAGTTATATATTTATCACTATTGTAAAGTATGAAATATTGTGAAATGAGTTATCCTTTAATATCTATCTTTCAAGTCATTTCTTTTCCTTTGTCAAAGTTAGGAGGAATCAGAAATTTGAAGTTAAGTTTGTTTTCACCACCTATAGCAAAAGAAAGTCTTCTACAGAGGTAGACAAGGGTTTCTACCATTTCTAGAAAAAGAAAGTCTTCTATAAAGTTAGATAAAGAAGAGCATAGGAAAGAAAATAAAATGAATTGTTGAAATTGGAGCTGAATATTTTCTGCTAAGTCTAAGACACTGAAGACAGCAACTTTTTGTTGGTTTAAGAAACATGGCAAAACCTGTTCCCATCATTATCATCCAGACTTTATGGTTTAGAAAATCATCCATCTCCCATAAATAGTTTCAGGAGGGTTAAGACTCCAGCATTTCACATGGCATCACTGGGGGGGGGGGTGTTCATCCAGTATGGGAGCTCTAAGTACCCAAGAGTTTGCTAATACATCTTATAGTTGATATTAACTTTAGGCTGAAACTTCACCTAGGATGTTTACTGTCTCTCTAAATCTCTAAAAAGTAGAGCCTTGATTTTAGGATTAAATGTTCTAAGAAACACGTGTAGGAGAAAGCTGGATTGTCTTTAGTGACCTTGCCACAGACACCACACAATGCCCTGTCCTTATTCATTAAGATTGTTAACAAAGCCCATCTAATTTCACAAGGAAGGAAAAGACACATCATGTCTTGAATGAGAAATGCCCAACTTCACAGAATAGGTAAAAAATATCTCTAAACCCATCATGGGAAGTGCACTCTAGAACAGAACAAACCTGTGGACTTGTGTTACACTTTACTCAAAGCTTCAAATAAATGACATCAATATACTTCCTCCACAGGTTTTATGTAAAATTGCTAAAGTCTCTAAAACCTCTAAAAGGGGTGCTTCAGATCACCCGACTCAGTCTTTCCAAACCACATATAAGGTGTCTATAATTCTCTGTTGACAGTTCACTTTTAATTAAAGAAAAGTGTATGTTTCAGATCCCTGAAATCATCTTGTAAGCAGGCCCATTAGAATCAAAGCTGGCAAGCAAACTTAAATAACTCTGGGTATCAGCTGATCTTGTATACATAGAATTCTGAAAAAAAAAAGAGAGAGATCTTGTAAGGATCTCTAAAAAGCTAAAGCCAATTGGGAGCTTGGGTTGAGGAATAACAGGAATTAATGGCAGGTTTATGTCTGCTTTTATTCCTTCCTTCCTCTCCCATCATTGGAGGAAGAAAACAACATTTAAAAAAAAAGAATCTCTTTCCTGTCCCCTAAAGGAAATAAAACATAGGCATCTGCCAGAAAAGTGATATAATCTACCATTTAGTCCATCATGATAGAGTTTGGCAGGTTCTTCTCACAGAAGATGGATGCATGAAACAGAGAAACTGGGACTCTGAATCTAGGCAGGAAGAAAAAACACAGAAAGCCACAAGGAGATGTAATCTTGAATGTGACAAGAGAAACTAAGCTGTGTTTGTCACAACCTTGACTACTTTATTTGATCAAGAAAGAAAGCCCAGATAGGCTTGAAGTTACTTACATATGTGAACCTCTGGAAGGGTCTATCATTTAGGGGAACTACACCCAAGATCAGGATAATCAGAGGGATCAGCTGAAGGTTCTCTTCATGAGTGAAGCCTCATTCAAGTGTATTTCCTGCTTCACACAATTCACACTTAATCTACAAGTCCTTACTACACAGCCTGCCTACCTGTTACCAATTATTCTTTCATTTTCTGCATCAAAACAAAAGTTAGAAAAATTTATTTTAACAAAATCATTTGGGCACTTTCAACCTGTTATATTCTTCACAGAGTTTATTAGGAGTTTGGTTGGAAACTTAATGTGAATGATCCAGTGCCAGTCAGACACTGGCTCCTGCTCCTCCCCAGCTTCCCCTTGGATGTCAGGACTTCCAAGCACATATATAATTCTTCCTTTAAGAAAATCCTTACCATTTCTGGCCAAGGACCTATGGATAGGCAGGAAACAGAATCTAGTGAAGAACCTACAATTATTCTGCTAAATGGACATAGTATTAAACAAATTTCTAATGACTTATCATTATACCCATAGATAACTGCATCTCTCATCTCTCACCAGAGAAATTTCTCCTGATGGTTATTAACACAGAGACCCATAATTGGTCAAGTTACAGAGAATAGGAGACTGGTGGGATATCTGTCACTAAATTAAACATATATTACACAATCTCCTCCCAAGGCTCAGGGATCACTGAAGAAGAGGGTATGGAGAGACTATAAGAGCCATAGGCAATAGATGATAACAAGAACTGGTGTCTTTGAACATAATACTGCATTTGTACATAAAACATGATACATAAGACATGTGCAAGCTCAAGCCAGAACAATGGAGTGCTATAGAAGTTTATTTTTAGTTGTGTTTAAAATATTGTTTTGTATTCTGTTGGGTGAGGGTCTGCCTAGGTCTTGGTATTTTGTATTGCCTGCAGGTTAGATTTATGTGGGGGTAGTTTGATTCCTAATGATCTGCATGTGCTATCAGTAGAACACCTAAGGAGTTCTGTATCAATAAAAAATACCTCAGCTCAGGGTTTTCCATGATGCTCAGGATTCTGTTGTCCAGTATGGCGCTTTCCAGGATAGTGGTTCCCTCTGCTGACGTCTGGTAGAATTCTCAAGCATGAGAATGGCTTCTTGTCATCCTTGGCAAGCCTACACACCAGCGTACTACTATAAATGGCACCCAACAAGGGGTAGGACATCACACCAGCTAATCCAACTTGGAAAAAAGAAGAGAAAGAACTCCAGACATCACAGACTCTAGTAAAATACACTCAAGGAAGCTACCAGAGGATAGAGATTAAGGTATTAATTGAAGGCTTCCGAAGGAAGAGGAGACAGAGAAAGGAAATAAGCCTCTGTGAAGAGAAAAGACTATGAAATTAATAAATAAATGAGGAAAAAACTCTGAGGTGAGAGCCACAGAATGGAGGCCCTTAGAGGTAAAAAAAAAAAAAAATTAACTAGGAAATGGAAAAACCAAAGTTCTAACTGCTTTTCTTGATCATGGAGCTGACACTCCCTCCCACCACTGGTGGTAACACACTATTTCACAAACTGAGTTTTCTGATAGTTGCATTGTATGTGTGTGAAGCTCAAAATGTTATGTCTGAGATCTATGGAATGCACTGTATGTGTCCTCTCAGCGGTGGTGAAACGAGCAAAACCTGAGATAATAGATGTAATATTCAGTGACCACTTTGTGGTTTGTTGCCATTTCATGACGTAAATCAGAACTACTTCTTTGGAGAATATTTAATTTGATTCTGTGATGATATAAGTCTAGATTTGCCTGAGAACTAAAACAATCAACCATAAGACATCAAAAGAAAGGAACTGGATCTAAGGACTCACTTTGAGCCTTTCGGTCCAACTCCACATGGGTTTTGCTCCCTAGACTTTATTAATCTTCCTGTCACATCACTCTGAACTGCTTTTGTCCTACCATTTGTTATTAGCAAAGCAATTTACAGCCTTATCTACATAGAAAAAGTCAGAAAATTTTTCGCCTCCATCCATAAACATAGATCTAAAATTCTGCACATGATCCTCAAGGAACTGATTCAATTCTGTAATTGAGATCATGGCAGTTAGGTTAGTTCTACCCTCTACTTAGGCCTCAACTATGGCAACCAAACAACTCAGAGTCAAACTTCGGAAAAAATCACATTCCTATAAGCTGTTTTTATTCTTAGATAATATATAAGGATAAATGTGACCACCAAAATATAAGAAATGATGATAGAACAAATTCTGTAGTTGTATATTTATTATAATAACAATCTGAGAAACAGGGAGTTATTTGAAAACAGAGGAATTGAACCACCAGTGGTGGCACATGCCTTTAATCCAAGCACTAAGGAGGCAGAGGCAGGAGGATCTCTATTAGTTCAAGGCCAGTCTGGTCTACAGAGTTACAACAGAGAAAACCAACAGAGGAATTGATTTGGAGATATGGAGTGTTGGAAATTACACAAATACACTGTACTAATGTATTAAACAGAAAATTAATTAATTAATGCACACCAATTTGTTGTCATATATATATATATATATATATATATATATATATATATATATATATATATATATGCATGTAATAACAATTGATGAAAAATGAGATCCTGAATTTGAAGGAGGGCTGGAAGGGTATATGGGAGGGTTTAAGGGAGAAGGGGAAAGCAAGAAATGTAATTGAATTATAATCTCAAAAATAAACAGAAAGGTAAAATAAAAGAATAAAACTGTTTTTTAATCTGTACTTTAATCTGTTGATTCCAACGTAGCAAGTAACTGATCTGTAAGTCACTTAACGTGACAACCTCTGATGCAAGGATAGAAAGCATGGTACACTATTAATTGCTAAGTATGAATACCAGTATTATTACCCCAACATTAGTGCCTAATTCATTCTAACTACTCATCTAAGTCATCGTTTCTCAAGTAAGAAAAAGAGTTCATGTTTTAATCAATACCTGGTATTTAATTTTTCCAGTGTAGCTCATCTCAAAACAGCAATCATAGCTGAAGACATTTGTTCTAGTGTAAATTTTTATTCAGTTCTCGAAAACATGAAAATTCTTATGTTGCATTAAAAGATGTAATATGCAGTGCCTAGTTTGGGGAGGGTTGCCATATTACCAAGTAAATAAGAACTACTTCTTTGGAGAATATTTAATTTCATTTCGTGATGTATACGTCTAGATTTGCAAGAGAACTAAAGCAATCAATTTTGAGAAAGCAAATCCCCATATAGTCAGGTCCAAAGGCTCAAAGTTAGTCCTTAGGCTCCAGTTTCTCTTTTTTGCTTTCTCAAAAATAGTTCATGAAGTAAATTTATAGAATTTTTTATGTCCTCCATCATCAGATGGAGTCACACATGATCTTGAATGTAGACTCTTTTAGGATGTTACTGCTGCTGATGTTTATGACAAAATACATATTGGCTCTGGTTCTATTTAATTAGGAGACAATAAGTTAAAACATTATTATATAATACCCTAAAACCACATAAAAAGAGCAGGGTTTCTACCAGAACAGCATGACACAATCTGACTTAGTCTATTTGATTCATAAATCAAGGATTAAACCATACTATTGATGCAACCACAACCCAATGAGAGGACTAGATAAGAATTAGCTTTAGTAACACTGTCTTTTTGTACTTACTTGATTGGAGAGCAGTTTTGAAGGACCCAAGGGTGAGATGGTGGAGAATATGGGAATGAGCAAAGATTAAGTGTGGGAGTCGAGTCCAGCTCTAGTCCACACGGGGTTCTTCGGCCTCCATGAAGGGGACTAAACAACAAAGTTATGACAAGTGAGCACAGTACCTCACTCCTTTATGGGATCCTTTAGTTTATATGCTTACACGTTTTAATGAGACACATAGAATATACTTTATGATGATTATGACATGCAAGAGAGTTTTCTTTAATAATAAAAATAAAGAAATTAGAAGTTAGAAAAGTTAAGAGAGAAAAATTAATAATGTGTACACACTGGGGAAAAATTACAAGACTCCCCTCAAGACAGAAAGCTGTCCTGACTGAAATAGCAAAAGTGCTAACTTCTTATCTAACAGAATGCAGGTGTTCAGGCATACATCAATGCAAGAGTGTTCATCCCCTCCTAGCTGCAGGCTTCTAATCTTCAAGGTTATTTTTAGTGGGTAGCCTTAACACAATAGTCTATTAATGAATAGCTGAATTTTAGGTCTGTATACTTGCTACAATAAAGGGAGGCAGGCATTCAGGGGTGAATTATCTATCTGCTTTTTCAAGCTTGCTAGCATACTGTTGAGACTTTGTTTCTGTTCTTGACTACGGCTTTGTCTCTATGGGAAGGTCAGTTTTACCAAGAATAATTTTTTATATCTCTACAGAAAGCATGAATAGTATTCACACATGCCAAAATCTTGACGGCCAGTAAGACTGTTATAATTACTTAGAGTTGAGATGGCATTGCTACTCTCCCAGCCAGCCCAGGAATTGATTTGAGTTTTACTAATAGGCAAAAATAGACAATATTATTGGTGAGACGCTTTTGTCACCATACAATAAGATGAGAAAGGGGCAAAGCAGTTGGTGGGCTTCAGACTCCTAGCTAAGGGAAAAACCAGGATCCTTGTCAAGCTGGTTACATCAACAGCCTGGGTATCATCGGCCCCCAACAATTTAGTAATAGCTATGTGAAGTCAAGAATAGAAGAAGTATCAACATAATATAAAAATGAAAGGCATGACTTACTTCAGTCTTCTTGATCGAAGTGATATCAGTAGACTGTGCTAATGTCATCATCTAAGGTACACATGCTTCATACTTACCAATGAAACAGTAGATGAGATGACTAATATTCTTCTGATCATCAAATAAACAGTTTTCAAGGAAGCATATATTTTAAAATGTATTTGTATTTTCGGTGTACAGGCACAGATATACTGTGCATCATGAGCATGCAATGACCATGGAGACTAGATATGGGTGTCATATCTTCTGGAATTATAGTTACAGATTGTTCTTAGCCAACATGTACGTGCTGAGACTGGAACCAAGGTCCCCTGGAAAGTAACTGGTACTCTAAGCCACTGAGCCATATCTCCAGACATGACAGCAGTTTTTAAATGATGCAGCTGTACATAAAGTCATGCACTGTACTTATCACATGGTTGCCAATCTTATCAAAGCATAACTCCTTTAACTGTTTACTCAATATTTTTATGATCCATATTGTTTCATACCAAATATCTGTGCATTGGTGCCTGATTACAGGTTAACTTAGCTAGGTCATTATGGTAAGTTGCTTGCTTGAGCAAATAAATATTTAAATGTCACTATAAGCTATTTTTAAATTATTTTAAATGATTTACATTAGTTTAGTGAGTGAGTGAGTGTGTGTGTGTGTGTGTGTGTATTTGTGTGTATACATGGATATGTCATACATATTTTCTTAGTATTTCTTGGGTCAATACCTCTACTCTTAACAAATTCATTTTCTGTTTTGTTTAAAATCTACATTCTTTTTCAATATTTCACAAAAGGCTCTTGTGTGTTCCACATCATGCTTTCCCCTTTCCTCATTCTAGCCTTACTTCTCAGCTATCTTACCTTTCTAATGGTTCCTCCAGTGGATACCTAGCTTGGCGACCATAAGAACTCCGATTTTCAGGATCTTCCTGTATTCTATCTCTGCAGCATCCATTGTACTTCATCACAGCCTTCCCTGTGTGGCTTCATTTATTCATACTATACTTACATGATCGCTTGTTATGTACTATGTCTGTATTTATTATTTTCTCAGTTAGCTATCTATTCCTTTCTCACTTGACTCATCCACATTCAATGCCTAGTACTGTACACCATTCTTAAAATTCAAATACAGTGCTTCAAGCTAGTTCAAATTCTACGTCCTGGAAGAAGAATCAGTACTTATGGAAATGGTTGTCTAATGGCCTAGGATACACTAACGCCAAGTGGACCCTGCAATTACATTGTTTCCTTCCACCCCAGTCAATTCCTCAGTAAGTCCTAGTAAGTCATTATCACCATTCTTACTATAACTTGAGACACGTACTCCATCAAATATCAATGCTAATATGGTTAACTTGAGGGTTTATTTGGCTATATAATGATGCCTCACTATTTGGCCAAACAAAGTTTAGATGTTCCTATGATAAGATCTTATATCACATGATTTCAATGGTACTCAACTTTTTTCTACCTGTCATTTGAAATAGAGTTGCTGTAAAGAGCAGTTTCACACTTACAGAAAAACTGAGCAGAAAGGTCCAAAGATGTTGCACATTTTCCATCCCATATACAGACTCCTGTGTCATCAACATCCTGTACTGAAGCATTAATGCCTTTGCAGTCCAGCCTATACTCATATGTCATAATCACCTAAAACCCAAGATTTACCTTCCTCATCACTCTTGGTGTTGTGTATTCTGTGAGTTTTGCAAAATATGCATGACCTTTCATATCATTGTAGTCATATTCAGAGTCCACAGTTGATACTAAGTTTCACTTTTGATTTTATATAGTATAGACACTGACATTTATCCATTCCTGTAGCATCCATGGATGTGTTGCAACAGACCTGAAATATTGTGTTCTGCCAACCCCCACCTCTGACAAATGCTAATTCTTTTTACTATGCAAATACAAGCTTGCAATTTCCAGAATGTCAGGTTAAAGGAATAACACAGTGAGTACCCATTCTCTTGGCTCCTTAAGCACTCATTTTTTACTATTTCTTTTCACAGGCTGACAGCTCATTTACTTCTAACAATGAATAATATTTCAGTGTCCTAATGCACCATAGATATTTACCCATTCACTTACTAAAAGGCATCTTAGTTTTTCCAAGTTTGGGCAATTATAAATAAAACTTCCATAAACATTCACATGCAGCAATGCTTTCTGAACATAAATTTTCAATTCATTTGGTTAAATAAAAAGTGACACAATTTCTGGGTCATATGATAGAGAATATATTTAAATCTATAAGGAACTGTCACGCTGCCTTCCAATACAGCTGCACCATTTTGAATTTTCACAAGAGATGAAGGAGTTCTGTTGTTCCACATCCTCGCCAGCATTAGGTATTGTCAGTATTATGGATATTTTGGTCATTCTAGTAACTACATAGAGAATTGCAATGTTAATTTAAATTGTCAGTTTTAAATGACGTACGTTAAATCATCTTTCCATATACTTAGTTTCCATATGTGTATCATCCATATGTGTACATCATTTTATTTATTTTTAATTACTCTAATAACTTATTATTTTTTACATTCTCAATACCTATTGGAAAATGAGCCTTTCATTATACTAGGAAGGCCAGAAACTACAAACTACAAAAAGATAGAAGACACATGTAGAGAAGTGGAGAATTCAAACTTAGGTTTGATTTTAATCAAATAAATCAAAGGGGAAGTGCTGAGTTTTCTTTCCTTAGTGTGACATCTACATATTTTGTACCTTTGAAGCTATTTTAATGCATCTAGAGAATGCAATAAAGAATATTCGGATTGTTTCCATTCCATAGCTACTGTGAACAGAGTAACAACTCACATATATAAACAATTGCCTATGGAGATGATGTTAAGTCCTTTGGGCATATGTCAACAACTGTTACTCCTTAGTAAAATGGCAGATTTGTTTCTAACTTTTAGAGAATTCTCCACACTTGACTCCAGAATGTCTGGACCCATGCAATCCCACCAACAGTGAATGAGGGTTCCATTTTTCCTACACCCTCTCCTCAATTAGTTGTCAGTTTGTTTTTTAATTTGCTTGGTATTTTTTTTTTATCTTTGCCATTCTGACCAGCATAAGATGAAATCTTATATAATATTACTCCTCTATCACATGTAGAGCTAGCCAAGATTCAAGCCCATTCTGTGGGCTTCCTAGTCATTCTATTGATTATTTAGGTGTTCAGAAGCATTTAGCATTATAAGATGTACTTAACCAACTGTTGTCCTCTTCCTAAACAAACAGGGTCCTATTAAGGAAGTTCATTTCTACACCTATACCAGGACACTTCCTCTAATTTCTTTTGTAAATTTTAGCGTTTTGGGTTTCACATTCAGATCTTTGATCCATTTGGAGTTTTTGTGCAAGGTGGTAAATTTGGATATGATTTCATTCTTCAACACATGTAGAAACCCAGTGTAAGCAGCACCATTTGGTGAAGATGCTATTTCTTCTCCATTGTGTTTTGGCATCTTCATCATATAGTTATATGTAAGCAAGTTTTGTTCTCCTATTTTGTTCCATTGGACTACATGCCTATTTTTCATGCCCAATCCATGCTGTGTTTATTAATATGTTGCTGTAATGTATCAAAAAGCCTGGAATGATAATTCTGCTAGCATTGTTAATCTTGTGCAAGATTATTTTTGGTATCATGAGTCTTTTGTGTTTGTATATGAATTTTAGAATATGAATTTTCTTGTCTTATTTCTGTGAAGTATGAGATGGGGAATTTAATTGGCATTGCATTGAATCTGCAAATAGCTTTTTGTAGAATGGGTATTTCTACAATATTAAATCTATTAAACCATGAATATGATTTGTCTTTCCATTTTCTAGAGTCTTTCTCAATCTCTTTCTTCAGAGATTTCAAGTATTCATTATGGAGGCCCTTCACCTCCTTGGTTAGGTTTATTCAAAGGTATTTTATTTTCTTTGAAGTTATTGTGAATGGTAGTATAACCACTACTTCTTTCTCTGTCTGTTTATTGCTGACATATAGAAGAGCTCTTGATTTATGCAAATTGATTCTGTATCCCGTCACTTTGTTGAAATTGTTGATAGTTTCTAGAAGTTTTCTAGTGAATTTGGGGGATCTCTTATGCATTATGCTAGAGGGTCTGAAAATAGGAATATTTTGGGCTTCTTCTTTCTCTATTTGTAATCTTTTAATTTCCTTCTCTGACCTTGTTGCTTCTGTCTGTGCTTCAGCACATTATTGAAAAGGTGTGAGGATAGTTAACAGCCCTGTCTTGATTTCAATTTTTTTCAATTTTTTTTCTATTTAGGATAATGTTGACTTAGGTTCATCATATGTAGCCTTTATTATGCTGAGTTATTTAGTTTCCAGGTCTACTCTCCCTAAGATTTTTATCATAAAAACATGCTGAGTTTTGCAAAAGTCTTTTTTGCATCTATTGATGTGTCTTTTAGGTATTTATGTGATTTATTACATTTATTGAATTTTGTATGTTAAACATTTCCAGATTAAAGCCGATTTGATCATGGAGAATAATATTTATTATGAATGTCTATATTTAGTTTGTACATACTTATTGAGGATTATTAAATTTATCTTAATCAAGGATGCTGACCTGTAGTTTTATTTTCTTTTTCTTTGTCTGGTATTAGTATTAGAGACTAGCTTCCTAGAAAGAGGTTAGGAGTACTCCTTCCATTTTTATTTTTAAAATAATTAAAGCAAGACTGGCTGTAGATATCCTTTGAGTGGATATCTGATGGAATTTTTTGTGAATACATCTGAGTCTGGGCTTAATTTAGTTGGGAGGTTTTTTATTACTGTGTCAATCTCTTCATTTGTTATATGTCTGCTTAGATTGTTGACTTCTTCTTGGTTAATTTTGGAAGTTTGGATGAGTTTAAAAATTCAACCATTTCTTTCATATTTTCCCACTTAACAGAGTACAATTTTTTAAAAGTGTTCCCTTGTAATATTATGATTTTCTTTGCTGTCTGTTGTAATGCTTCCTTGTTCATTGTTGATCTTGCTAGCTTGGGTCATCTCTCTTTCTCTCTTCTTTTTTTTTCTTGTGGTGACCTGAAACAAGGTGTGACAATCTTGTTTATCTTCTCAAAGAACCAGCTCTTAGATTCATTGTTTTTGTATCATTTCATTGGTTACTATTTCATTAATTTATATTTTGATTCTTATTTATCCTTCTTATTATTATTATTATTATTATTATTATTATTATTATTATTATTATAATACTGGGTTGAGCTGAGTTTGTTATTGTTTTGCCAAATTCATGAATGTTATCATTAAGTCATTTGTCTGTGTTCTTTATGATTTTTTTAATGTAGGAGCTTAGAGATACTTATTTCCCTCATAAGATTTCTTTCAGTGTGTCTCCAAAGATTTGCTGTGTTATGTTTTCATTTGTAATTTAGTTCCAGTATATTTTTTATTTCCTCTTTTGGTTTCTTATTAGATTCATTCATCATTCAGCAATGAGTTATTTAATATTTGTTTGCTGTTGTTTTTAAGCTATATTATGTTATGGTCATTAAGATACAGAAAATGATTTCAATTCTTCTGAATTTGTTAATATTCATTTTGTGTTACAGGATTTGTTCTAATTTAGAGAAACTCCCATGGGCTGCTGAGTAGAATGTATATTCTTTCATATTAGGATGAAATATTCTGTAGACATACATTGGGTATATTTGATGTTTGATGTCATTTAATTCTGATGTTATCTGCTTATTTTTTCATTCAGGTAACCAGTTTACTGGAAGAGTACAATGTTAAAAGCATCCATTGATGCATTGGTATTTTTTTCTTTAATTCCAGTAATATGAAATTCCAGTTTTATGAAATTTGGTACATCAGAGTTTGGCTCGTATATGTTTAGGATAACAATGTCTTATTGATTAATACTTCCTTTGATTAGAATGAAGTGTCTTTTATCTTTTCTGATTAGTTTTAGCTTGATGTTATATTGTCATATATTAGGATAGCAACACCTTCTTGCTTCTTGGTCCATTTGAGTTTTTTTCTTTTCATTTACATTTTTATATTATGTCATTTTATTTATGCTCATTTTAAGGTGGTGCCTATGTTTAAATCTGATGGATTTAAATCTGAGGTGGGTTTCTTATATATAGGAGATTGATACATTTTGTTTTGTAATCCTTTCAGTCATTCTGCGTCTTTTGAATGGAGGATTGAGGCTATTAATATTTAAAATTACTATCAAAGGGTGTGGCTTGATTGCAGTCATTTTATTGTTTTTCCTTCTGGGCTGTTTGTGCTTTTAGTCAAGGAGAATGTCCTATTGGAGCTTAGAGATAGGATAAGTGGAAGTACAGAAGAGGACATGGCACTGGATGTGGCAATTTGAATAGTTATGGGGATTGTGCAGGGCTTATGGATGGGAAGGATTTTGGACTCATCATGCTGAGCCATGGCACAAGATGTACAGGATCTGGCTGAGCTGAGAACTTTCATAAATGTAATCTCATAGTTTGCAGTTCTTTTCTTATACTCTGTAAAAAGCGTACAGTTTAAATGTAATTAAAATTATTATCAGTAGGCTCTAAGTAAAGGAGATTATTTAGTACAATGTAGGTTGTCCTTTAATCAGCTGAAGACCTTCTAGAAAGGACTTGTTTCCAAAGAGTACATCCTTCTGAGGACTGAAATGGAAACCCCAATTACATTTTTAGCAGAAACTCCATACCAACTCTCTACTACTTTAAATTTCCAGTCTGTTGCTGACCATTACCTATCTCAAACTTGCCAACCACTCTCTATAATAATGTGTGTGTATGTGTGTCTGTGTGTGTGCATGTGTGTGTGTGTGTGTGTGTGTGTAAAGAATCAGTAAGAGACAGCTATAAAGATAAATAGAAGTCTATTGGTTCTATTTATCTGAATAGCTCTATGAAACATACATTGAATCCTTGATCTAGACTTAAGACAAGAGCGTGGCAAGAATGAAATAGCTTTGGGCATACAAGTGCCTTGTTAGTAGTCTGTATAGACCAAGGACTATGATTTTCTTTCTGGCTCTAGGCAAATTCAGCTTTAAATAAAATCAACATGAATTTTTCTGTCATCTCTCTAACTTCTTTGCCTCTGTCCCCAATACTGATGACCCCATTCTGTTTTCAGTGTCTTAAGGCCCTCTAAGGGCTAATGTAGATTATCAAATTTACTCGTTTTCATATCTATCAAATCTCAATGGAATTCCCAATCCTTTTACTTGGGAGCTGCTCTTTAATCTTTTGCCATCTAATTATATTAATCCCTTAAAGAAAATTATTGTATTAAGGATAACTAAGATGACATTCATCCAGAACTCATCACAGAATGAGCATTCAATTCTTCAGAGCTTTTTATTATCACTAATGTTTCATCGATAGGCACTCAATATATGTGCCTCCTGTCTTGCTGTTTGTTGCTTCAAAGTACCTGTATTTTCTTCTAGGATTCCTTCAGTGTCTAAATTTTCCACAGCCATACTAGCCACACTCTGCGCCCTCTAATGTCCATCTGTGACATTACACTGATTTAACCTATGAGAGATTGTCAACCTTTTACTTTTTTGGATACCCATCTTGTCTTACTTACAAAATCACAAGAATATATGCCTGCAGCAAAAGTAGCATAAAGCAGGTAGCTTGTGCTGACATTTCCTCTGGTCTTTATAACAACCTTTGAGAATCGGTGTTACAACTACATATTGGGATTTTTTTTTCAGTCCTCAGCATAAAATGTGAAGTTTGATGATTCAGAGGTTACTAGACATGATACCTATCTTCCCAATTTTTTAAAGCCATTTTCTATTTGTATCATGAAGATATAAAGGTATAGACACAGACAAACTGCTTGATAAAGGTTGTGAACTCTTAGAATTCAGGAAACTGGGCAATGAAACCAGGGTGAGCACAGCTGGGTTGTCTTTCCTGAAAATTTATTCTGTACCAGCCTGAGCTGGAGGACACTGAGCCTTCATTTCCTATGCCCCAGCTACTAAAAGGCTGTTCTTTTGACACTTTGTTGACAATCTTATTCCCAATCTTTTACTTGAAGATGGACAGAGAGCTTCATTTTGAAAGAAACTTCTATAATCAGTTGATGAAATTCTTAAGAGTCATGCTGAAAATGTGCCACTGCCATTTTGTACTTCAAGATAGAGAAGGCAGTATTCAGTGATGGATTTTGTTACCTTTAGCAAAACTATTCAAAGCAGTGGCTCTTCATCTTAATGTATTTTAGAACTACCTGAGGAGTTGTGAAAGACTGTCATTTAATTAAAACCTGAGTATGGGCTTTGAGAGTCAGAAATTTAAAATAGCTCACTACATGATCATACGGTGAAGCTAGAAATAGCCGGGCAGAAATGGCGCAACCTTTAATCCCAGCTCTTGGAAGGCAGAGGCAAGTAGATCTCTGTGAGTTCAAGACCAGCCTGGTCTACAGAGAGAGTTCTAGGCCAGCCAGAGTTACAACATGGAAACCCTGTTTCAAGAAGAGAAAAAACAAACAAACACTGAAGCTAGAGATGAGAACTACAGGCTTAGGGTAATCAGAGGTTCTATGGTCATGATGTTTATTAGAGAACAGAGCAATAAGAACATATTTCCTCATGGAATTTCATTTGAAATAGAGACATTAAAATTTTTGCATTTAAAAAAGACAGTAGCTATAAATATGAAATTCATCACCACATTATTGTGATGAGTTTATTGTATGTGTTTATGCACACATAGTCATTTATATTTAGGTGCATATGTATGTACATGCAGGTGGGGTTTAGAGATCAACCTTGGATTCCTTCTCTTGGATACTGTCCACCTTTCACTGAGACAAACTTTCTAAGCAGCTTGGAACTTGCTTAGTATACTAGACTAACTAACTACCCAGTGAGCCCCAGTGAGCCCCAGAGAGCCACTTGTCTCCCTAAGTGCATGCTACAAGACCCAGATTTTTTTGGGGGGGTATGGGTTCAAGAAATTAACTTATATCTTAATACTTACCAGGTAAACACTTTACCATCTAAGCTATCCCCACAGCCTGTTGTTGTGATGTTTCACACACCCAGTAAGGAATACTCAATTCTATGAAAGGCTTCATTCTCAACAAAACACAGAATCATATACAAATTCTTATTTTAAAATATGTTAAACATATAAGTTTATTTATATATTTATTTTGGAGGGGTTCTTTTTTTCTTTTTTTACTGTTTTGATTTTTTTAATTTAATTTTTTTTCAATTTTTCTTTTCTCATACAGCTTATAGAATACATCCTTGTGCCCCTTCTCCCCTCCTTCCACCCTCACCCTCATCTCCCCACTTCTACCCTCATCACCACCCAAAACATACCCCCTTCTCCCCAGATAAGAACTATCCCCCAAGGGTTACAGCACAATCAGGGCATGTCATAGCAGGAAGGAAAGAGGCCAGGAACCAATCTCTACATTTAGGGGATGCCAGGCAGTCCAGCAGGAGAAAAGGGGTCTCAAGGGTTCATAATTGATGTATATATCAGACTTTCTTAATACAGAACACAATAGGTCTGTTTGAAATGACATATTTCTATAAAAATACTGTGTACATGGGAGAACTAAGGCAAAGGAACCTTCTAATTGCTCTGAAATACGAAAACTTTTATCATTTAAAGGGTTCTGACTTCCAAGAAGAAAATGACCATGATATTCTTTATTTATTTAGACTGGCAGCATCCTCAAATCTAATTATTTAGTGACAAATTTAAGAACTCACTCTCCAATGTTCAGAATGAAATGCTGCCCTAACTTTTTCAGTTTCAGCTCTCCTGTAAGGGATAGCTCTGTGGTCAATGCCCATGCATCAGATGTTTCACTCCTTTTTCTGTCTTATGTAGGGTAAGACACTCTGCCCTTGGAAGAAGATAATAAATAAAAATGTCCAAATACTCACACTAAACAAACAATTCCTGTTTAGTCTACAAAATTAATGTAGGTCTCTTCCATCTGGGCACTGTGGGGGTTGAAACTGGTAGAAAGGCCAGAGGGAGAAGGAAGGGAGAAAGGAGAAGAAGAGGAAGAAAAATAGAATGGAAAGAAATAGCATTTATGCTTTCACTCTGACATGGAAACTGTCTTTACTGATTAACCAGATAATACAACGTTTTTCTCTTAAAGGAGAAATGAGCAGAAGCAAAAAGTATATCATGTAGGGGTGTTAAAATACATTTATTCTTATTCTCTTGCTCAAACGTCATGGCATGTGCCTCACTCTGTTATAAGTGATTATTAAGAAGAATATAATAAAAACTGAAGAAAAAGTTTAGCGTTTTTTGCTATGATTAAGTAATTCTTTAAAATATCCTATTGTTATCCCCAGTAGTTTACATGGTTTTCAATGTGCAACATTGAAAAATATTTTTAATTTTAATAATTTATTTTAATTACAGATTAGAAAACACATAACAGCATTAAGAAAATACCATTGCACTTCCTTTCAAAGTATAGATAACTAAAGCATGAGCCAGTTTAAAGAATAATATTGCCTTCATAATAGTAGAGAAGATATGCAAAAATGCTAGTAATTATGGTGCTTTTATGTAAATGAGTGAAGTTAGAAACAATGGTCTAGTGGAAATAAGCACGGAAAGAATAAGAACTGTAAAATAGTAATCACTTTTCGATAATTTCTTTATCCATTCTCTCCTGCTATAATGAAATGCCTGAGGCTAGATACTTCATTATGAAAAAGTTTATTCAGCTCATTTCTGGAAGCTCAAAAGTATGGTACCAACTTCTGTTTGTCCGTGCTGATGACTTCTTCTATCACACTGTGGTGGATTGCTGAATGGCAGAAATGTGTGAGAAGTTAAGTGTCAAATAAGAACCCTCCTTCAGAGAAGGCTAGATTCCTTTATGTTAACTGATCCTCATTTGCCTTCTGAGGGTGTGTTCCATAAGCTAATATTCTCCGTCACCCCCACTTTTAAAGATTCAAGCACCTCAACATTGTCAGTAGAGACAGCTTTTGGTTCATGAAAATCTGGAAAATAAATCAAAGCAAAACAACTGCAGTTGGATTGTTACCAAATGTTAACCCAACAAACTTACAGATAGAAGGAAAATGGGCACAGATCAAAGGAGGTTGAGCCCATTCTATTAAAGCTAGTGAGGTCAAATGTCATGCCTAGTAGTCACGGAAAAACTTTTTAGGTAGAGGATTTTACCATCTGGGGAAAAACACTAAGACCTCCATCCCCTGTGACATCATTGCATCACCCCAAGTAAAAACTAATAAATAGGATGTTCTCATTTCAATATCTGATAGACCTAAGGAAATAGGCAACTGAGATAGGGTGATATGACTACTGATAAAAGAAAAGATGGCATACCATTCCAGGGACTTAATTGTACTTAATCAGTACATTTTGGAAGATGATAATAAAATGCAGTTATCTATAAACAACAGAACTCTTGTGGAAGATTTGGAATTAGACAAGAGGTTGTGAAACTCCAGTGGAGCCTGATTAAAGAAGGAAATATTAGAAAGAACAGGTATCCATCATGCTATAGGGGAACCAGAGACCACAACCCCAGTTGTAAACCCTGACAGAGACCATGAACTATGCTCCATACATCCCTATGCCATGGTGCACAGGCAGGCTTCCTATTCAAAGAAGCTCCAGGATACATGTCTATACATGTTTTCCCCTAGAAGAAAACCTTCAACCCTTGTTCTGAGTATGAATCCTAGGACTTCCTGTTACATAGCTCCAATTTTGACAGTCACCACTTGGGAATCTGGTTCAAAGAAAAACTCAGAGAACAAATTAAAATGACAACAGCAACAGCATAATCTATGGGAAGCCAGTATAAGCAATTCTAATAGAAGAGTTTATAGTGATAAATATATACAGAGAGAGAGAGAGAGAGAGAAAGGAAGGGAAGGGAAAGGAGAAGGAATCAGTCACAATGTACACTTCAAGTAACTAGCACCCCAGCATTCACATAAAAGCCACTTGTAATCTCAGCCCTTCACTGGCAGAGACAATAGTGCCTAGGCCTCACTGGTCAGGCAGTCTAGCTGAATCCTTACAAGGAATAAGGAGAAATTGAATCAATAATAAAATACTTTTTAAAGCCCAAGACCAGATGACTTTACAAGTTATTTCCTTGAAATAATTCAATAATTAACATCAGACAATCTAAAGCTCTTCTAGAAGTGGAAACAAGAACATTTCCAACTTTATTTTGCAAAGCCAGCCTCTGTCATACTACAAATCAAAGGGCATGAAAATAACCAACTGCCCAATATCTTAGATAAATACAGCAGAGTTACTTTTTAAAAGATACCGATACTTTATGTTTAATAGGATGTCGTATGCACTTTACATAATAACCTATTACAAGAGTTTTTCAGTGTACGTAATATATGATGCAATACATCACCAGAACAAAGGACAAACATCACTTGACAATCATTATGTGTACAAAATAATGTATTTCTCAAACATTTAATATACTTTTCTGATACCTCCAGCCCAAATCCTAACAATAGAAAGAAATTACCTCAGCATAGTAGAGGGTACATATGACAACCAAACATTCCCAATAGTGAAAAACTGCATCTTACTATCTAAAATATAGCCCAAGGCTTAGGGAGGAGTCAATATTTAACATAGTACTGTAAATCCTGGCTTAAGAATTACTCCAGAGGCAGAAATAAAAGGTTTCCCAATGAGAAACTTTCTCTGCAGGAGATGTGATCTTACACAGAGAAAATCCTTAAAACCCAACCAAAAAGCTGTAAAAAATGAGTCAAAGTATTCAAAAGAATTGAAAGACACAAAACCAACATGTAAAATTCCATTTACATAGATCAGTGGTGTTCAATCTTTCTAATGATATGACCCTTTAATACAGTTCCTCATGTTTGGCGACCCTCAACCATAAAATTATTTCACTGCTATTTTATAACTGTAATTTTGCTACTGCTATGAACTGTAATGTAAATATCTGATATGCAGGTGTTTTCATGAAACTCCTGTGAAATGGTCATTTAACCACAAATGGAACATGACCCACAGGTTGAGATCCTCTAAGTCATCCACTAACAAGGAACTCTTCTAAAAAGAAACCAGAAAAAAGGTCTCTTCATAATGCCTGTGAAAGTAGTATTTATAAATAAATTTATACTGGAACCAAAAGAACCTTTGGGGGAAATGTATTAATCATTTAAGAAAGACACTGACAAGTAAAGAGAGCCCATTCTCATTGACACATAGACATGGGAAGATAATCCCTCCTCAGGACTAGAAGAACTGGTGATATCACTAGATCCATGTTACCCATCAAATTACCAACTCAAATATCATTCCCCACAGACATATTTAAACAATTTCATATGGAGACACAAGTTGTTACAAATCGCGTGAAGTCAGGTGTTTAGGGTGTGGGATATGGATCTGGGAAGAGCTGGGGGAGGGGTTAATATGATCAAAACATATATGAAACTTAAATCCCCCAAAGGGGGAAATATATATTATTATCTACGCAGCATTTAGAAATCGCAGATAAGGAAAAGGAGAAATACATGCCATTACCAAAATTAACCATAGGTTAAGGTTTAGGCAGACTCAGTGAATGTCAAAATAGTGAATTAATGCAGGGTATGTCTTATGATGTTACTCAATATAAGTTAGAAATAAACAAGACATGAGAAATCTCCAAATGTTGAAATTAAAAATTTTAAGCAATAAAAAAGGAAAAAGTCCACTTATAACTCAGTTATCTACAAATGACAGACACAGGCTTTCATTAAAGCATGGAAAGATGCCATTAACTTTGTGATACTAAAGGATGAAATCCACTCTTTGAAAGGAGATGGAAAGATTTACTTTTTCACTGACAAACATTTTGGTTAAGTAAAATGTGTGTAAAAAATATGTTATATAAATATTGAGACAATGGATGTATTTAATCCAATGCACCATCCCTTTAATGGACGGCAATTTTAATCCAATAACATTAAATGTTATGTCTATTTGCTAAAATGCATATTTTAATTATGTCACACGTTTAAATTATACTGATTAAAACTGTAAAATAAGTCTGCATTGTGGAACAGAGGTTATTTTAAAATAAATTTCATGGTTGCAAATTGTTCTAGGAGGGAACAGGAATTTCTGAGAAATGCTTTATCATTGACTGCTCAAAACACTACCAAAGTGATGTACTTAGCAAACAGAATTCTGTTAGAAGGAAGTATGGCAGATAGACTGATCAATCTAAACATATAAGTGGATATCCTATTTAGATCCAGTAATTGGAAGCATTTTTTGCAAAGTTGGCAGACAGGTTTTTAATTGGATTAGTGATGGTGGCTGATTCATATGGGTCAGAGAGAAAGAAATTGATGAAAGATTTCCCAAAACAGTACCTGGTTTCTCTGGGAACAAGTGTCAGAGGTATTGACAGCGTATCTTGTAGGGGGATTGGAATCAACATTCCTGTTTCTGTGCCATGAATTTGGCTATCCTTGTTTTAGTCAAGTCATTTGTTCTTAGCAATGCCTGCCCATTGACTTGGGAGCTTTTGAAAATACTGTACCCTATATCCCTATTTTAATTGGTATTCACAATTGGCAGCTGAAGAGGCATCCGGGTATCAATATTTTATCCCCTTCTCTCCCAAGCTAATTCAGATGAGCAACAAGAAAGCAGACTCATCACCAAGGATCATTCAGATGTCAGACAGCCTATAGTCTCAAAGAAATAAACAATTCATATCACATCATTCAGGAAACCACACTCATATTTTGAGAGTCCTAAGAGACAAAAGAAAAAAATTAACTAATTCTATCTTGTGATAAATGGTATATAGTTCTTGACACTGTCTTAGCTATAAAAAGATTTATGAAAAGATATACTTGGTAGCAGACACTGTATTTCCAAGGCACTATTCTCAACTCTCAAATAAAAATAAAACAAAATAAAAAAAGCCCTTTGGCTCATTCAAATTTTACATACTTACAAACCTGGCTTATAAAAAAGTAAATTAAAATTCCAAATAATGACCATTCCAAACTCATGGTGACTCCTTGTGTCCTTAATAGAATATAATTTTTAATACACTCATTTAGCAATTACTCTTCTTGGAATTAGACACTTCCAGAATAGCTTCCAGATTGTGTTAGGGAATTGTGAAATGATTTTAAAATAGACTTTCTCAGCTCATGTGAAAATTACATACTAAAATGGAAGAGGGGGTTAGTCAGTTCCAACTAAAAGCTGCTTTGGTTAGTCAATGAAACTGTGAAACAATCCCTCCATCTCAGAGTCAAAGGATAATGTTTACTACGATGTGATCTCTCTCCTCTGTCTGGATCCCTCCTCCCTGCCGCAGAATGCCTTGCAAAGGTTATAGAGAAGTATAAAGACTCCTCACAGTCCTCAAAGACACCAGCAATGGGGGTGGCTTTTACACATATCCATTGGTTAAGCAGATCTTGAACTTGCTCATGGCTCCTATTTAAGGCCACAAGACACCTGAATGCATTCACTGTGTTTGATGCTGGAGATACAGAGATCAGTCAGGCATGCTCATTACTCATAGCTGATAATGGAGCTCCTAAACCACCCCTAGCAACTGACTACAAAAACAAACAAATAAAACACTATCTTCTTTACTCTGGGATGTGTGATCTCTATTTAAAGTTATTCAGACCCATGTGTAAAGATGTAAAGAGATCATATGCATTTTTCAAGTTACAAATATTTAACAAGGATTTAAGGTGGAAATTAATCAGACAAAAGGAAGATTCTTTAAAGGGGTGCGAAGTCTCCTCTGAATGGAAGTAACACTGAAAATGTATACACATACTGCCTGCTTCAGCTACTTTTCCTTTCGCTATTAAAATATTCCAACAAAGGCATGTTTAAAGGAGAAAGGGTTTATTTGGCTCACAGTTCAAGGTTACACAATATCATAATGGGGGAATCAGAGCTTCAGGAACTGCTGGACAATTGGTCCAGGACAGCAGAAGGACAATTGGTCAATTTGTTTTATAGCCAAAAAGCAGAGAGTAAAGGCCTATGCTCAGTTAGCCTTCTTTCTATTGAAGCCCAGGGAATGTAACCACCATTATTACAGTGAGTCTACTGACCTCAATTAGCCTAGTCTCGAAAATTGTTTATAGAATGCCTAAAGGGTTCACCTCTTGATCTGGTCAAGTGGATAATGTTAACTATCACATTGCCTCTTGACCTATTCACAAGAGGAGAGACCTATTAATAAGGCTTGCAATTATGCCTCTCTGTGACACCACAAAGAGCTACTTTTGTGGCTCACAGACAATTTGTTTTGATTTTATAGGCAAGAAAACCAAATCTCATAGCAGTGTGGTGTGTGGTATTCTATGATCGTTCTGTGAGGATACTATTTTCCAAGGTAGGTAGATTTGAGGACACTATAGGGTTCTTGCTATATACTTCCTCCACTTACATGGAACTATAGATAAAGAAATCAGCCTCCATGATGAGCCTTGCAGAAAGTGTAATAATCATATTACCTGTGGCTTCATGTAAAAATATTCGAATAATCTGAGTAATGAAAAGAAACACAAATATTAATATAATAGTGGGAAAAGAAAATTTTGCATGGTTCTGTGTCCTATCTGAACTATTAATTTTTGTCTAGGTTCATTAGATGTGCTAATAACAAGAAGCAGTTATTGCCAAAGCTGATTGACAGGTTAGGATGTAATAAACTTTCTTTCGTGCTGAACTACTCATATCAAGACTTCATTCACCCTCTATCTCTGACTACCTACAGTGTTAAAATTATTAATACCATGAATTTTTTTATTAGTCTGTTTTTCTTATTACTTTAAAACTTAGGATATTTATGGAATCCGATGAAGAAGGAACTCCTTGTACTGCAATTTTCCTGTATACTCTAAGGTAACAGTAGCATAAATCACATTGAGTGATACATATATTCAGGCCACATTTGTTTCAGAAAACAAAAGGAATTGCCAATCACAATACAAACAGGGACTGACTCCTGTTATAGAGACAATTTTTGTTGGGCCATACAGGTCTTCAATGAGGCAGATGACATAGAATCATTCCACTGTCCAGTCTTATCGTTCTGTTTAGATCCTCCTGACAATTACCAAATGTGAAAGACTGCTGCCACCTCAAAACTGGCATACACTAAGAAAATAAGAACTTCAGAGTTTCTCACACAAAGAGAGAAAATAATGTTAAGATATGGGGATACCAATAATGAACATTTTAGAATTGATCCTCCTCTCCCACCGTTACAAGTGTTCCAGGGATTAAACTAAAGGTCATCAGATTTGCATACTCGGAGTACAAGTGCCTCTCCTTGCTAAGTTATTTCACTGGCCTAAGAGTATTTGTCGTTGTTGTTGTTTTGTTAAATATTCATTTATTTAACAATTTTTGGAGAATTACATAAAAAACTTAGCTCATGGTAATTAAGTACATAATCTAACTGAAAATCCAACAGGACACAACTAGACATTCTCCATACTCATATATATGAAAATGATACATTCAATAATAATTGTGGATCATAAAAAGCTGAATAAACTGATTTTTGCCTTTTATAGTAATTTCTGATTTTTAATTGGCCTTTGGGTTTTCCTATCAACCATATTAACATGGCACCTTCAGGATTCACAGAATCTCACAAATATGTGGTGTGTTAATAAAGCAGATAAATTAACAAATATTAAATGAATAAGAGTATATAAGGCACAGGAATTGAATAAAAGAGTAAACAAAAAAATAGCAAAATTCCAAATATATTTGAAGAGCTACAGTTACTTTAGTCATCTCATTGTATCAAACAATGTTAATGGACAGTAAAGACATGCAAATCCCACATTATTGTTTGTTGATTTATTTTCAGCCTTAGGACAACTAAATTTCACTTAGTTCTATAATCAGAGGACAAAAAGTTAACCAAGTGAAATTTTGCTCATATTTTCCCCTTTCAACACTAATTTCAGGAATATATCAAATAAAATGCTTGTGTGTGTGTGTGTGTGTGTGTGTGTATGCATGCCATGCTATTAGAATTTATGCATTTATACATGTTCTATATACATATCTGGTTATATAAATCTCATACTTATATTGTCTAACTGGCTTTTCTCATTTCTTTCTGTAGGTTTTGAAGGCAGGTAGTATTTTAACTCATCTAAATCAATAATTCTTTTCAGTCCAATAGTGGAGCAAATTTTTCATGCAATAAAATGAGTAGGTAAATTATCCTCTGTTATGTAAGATTTTTATATTTGATACAAATAAGATTTCTAAAAAGTGGAAGGAGAACTCTATTTCTTTAAATGCCTTTATTTCCAGAAAGCCCAGAAGAAAGAATATTGAAGAATCAGGGAAAGGACAGAATCAATGAAAGTCATTCAAGCCTTCCAAGACTTGGGCCACCTGCTAATCTGTGGAGCACTTTACAGACTTCACTTATCAAATTCAGTGATGTTTCAGTCCTGTGGAGCCCTGCAGTATGATGTTCAGACCTCTTCGGCACAGCCCTCTCTTTGGGTCAGACATTTAGCTACATAGGACCTTCTGTGCTTTGAGCAAGTGATAGTCCACTCCCTTGGCATGCAGAAATGTTATATATATATATATATATCACATATCACTTTAACTTCTAAGGATTACTTAAAGATTTTAAATAACTTTAATAGACTTCATGTTCATTTTTCCCACTTCTGCTATCAGGGCTGGCTTTGTGCTCTGTGCTTAGTGATTTGAAATACTTCCTTTAAAAAATAAAATTAATCTCCTCCTGTTTTGATTTTCACTGAACTTCAAATTATATTGCTGATCTTATTCTATTTTTTTCTATATCCTATTTTTAATTTTTTTAAAATTATTTTCTGTGTGTGGGTGTTTTGTCTGCACATACGTTTCTGGGCCACATGTGTGACTGGTGACTGCAGAGGATGCAAGAGGGCATTTGATCCCTTGGAACTGTAGTTACAAATAGTTGTGAGTACTAGTATGGGTGCTGGGAATCAAACACACATCCTCTGGAGGACAGCCACTGCTCTAACTGTTAAGCCCTTTCTCCATCTTTAACATCCTGGATTAATCTCTGGACATTTATATTTATAAAAAGTATTATTATTTTATTTGTTGTACCTCATCCCAATATGTTACATACCTCTCAGTAAGTATTGAAAAAGTGAAAAGTGGAACCTCAACAATCAAAAGAAGATTTAGTCAGACTGTGATCTTATACCCTCTTTAAGAGGAGAAAAAGTATACTTGCTATAGCTAAGTCCTGAATGAGTTTCTAAGGCTCCCCCAGCCCCTGTATTAAATTTAACAACAGATCTCAAACTGTAACACACAAATCTAATTAAAGATAGAACTTCAGTTAAAAATTCTCCTAAACACTGTCAAAAATCAATGGGGCACCTAACATATAAATGATCAGCATTTCCAGCAAATCCAAAGCATATAGAACATAGTTAATAAATTAACCAAGAAAAATTAACCTGAAACTTTAATTCATACAAACACTATTATAGAGTACAGGTGGAGTCAATCTATATCAAGTAAGAATACTCAAAATAAATTATCACAGTCTCAAAAACTAAAATACAAGAAAAGCTGGAGGAAACAGTAGTTCAAACGATATAGAACCAACTCTTTGTTTTATTAGTATGTGAGGAATATTAATTCTCAGAAAAAAGATGGAACCCTATTCCCTACTATAAAACATAATAACCATGTGTAATGTGGTTATAAATATTTTTAGAGTAATAGTAATTATATGATCTTATAGCATGCTCAAGAAATATAGTTCTTAGGGCCAACATATCTAATAACTAAATGCCTCACTCATAAATTATAAAAAGTAACATTATACTTATTTTTTCAAAGGTCTACTTAGTTTCTCTTTTCATTGATTGGGTCTTCAATTTCAGTCCTGAATGCTTACCTATGGCTAAATTATACCCTGACAAATTTAACTGTGTCTGTTAAACTCAAATATATAAGTACATACTACATTAATTAATTCAAGGGCTTTTTTTCTGTCAGCTCACTTGATTGACATAACATACAAGAAACAAATGACAAAATAAGACTTGAATACTATGAGTCTGCATGTTCATTGGTTTCCAACAATCAGCATGAGGCTCTCAATTTAAAAGGAAAGAATGTACAGAAGAGGTGGGAAATGGAGATGTTGTCAGCTCAACCATTCAGTTAACCGTAGGCAGAACCAAACATATGTTACCCCACAGGACAACAGACCCATGTATGTTGTAAAAATACAGGGCAACACTAATTGTAGAATGTTCCCATACATGCTGATATTTTCCCAAATTATATTTGTATGTTAACTGCTTCATATGCCCTTAATAAGTATAAATGTCTGTCAAAAGACCGATACAGGTATGGGCAGGAGTTGGGGGCCAACAAAACTTCAAGATCTTGCTTTCAACACACAAAATTGGATACGTTCAAGAACTATTGTGCATCTATCCCATAGCTTCTGCTTTTAGGTAGAACAATGATTGATTCACACAGCCAGTAAGTGTGGCACACCCCTGTAATACAATACTTGGAAGTTGAAGACATGAGGAATGCAGTATATTGTGGGCCAGCCTGATCTACAAAGTGAGTTCCATAACAACCAGTAACCTATAATGAGACCTTATCTCACGAAAAGTTAATCAAGCAAATGAAAGCTTTTACTCAAGAAAGGAAATCTCTGACAAGTATTCAAGATAAAGGATTAATACTCAGACTATATGAAAAACTCCAAAATTAAACACCAAAGAACAAATCATTCAAATAATAAATTGGCTGATTTATAAATAGTTCTCTTAGATACATTTGAAATAAAAATTGTTCAACATCCTTGGAAGTCAAGAAGCATAATCAAATTGCTTTGACATTCCATCTAACCCAGTCAGAATGACTACCAATGAAACCATATTTCTCTCTAGATATAAATTTATATATTATTGCTTATATGTGTGGGGTTTTGTAAGGCTATGAAGAGAATCATGGGCATTTTAAGGAGTGGATAGAAGAGAGTGTAATATAATCCATGTTATATAAAAGCAGATGGTATTGGGGATGCAGAAACGGAACAGCAAGGTTAGAGTTGGGTTGCATAAGTGGAGGAGGGTATTATGAGAGAAGAGTTAATTTGAACAATGTATTTACATATGAAAATCTAATAAAATGATACCTAACATCATTCTGCTTTACTCAGTTGCCCTTCTCAGCCACCATCAGAAAAGCATCCTCCGGCTTGTAGGTGGAAACAAAGAGTCCCACAACTAGACAATGTACAGAGAGTGAAAGAGCTTGGAACACTCAGTCTAAATGTTATGTTATCATCAAATCCTTCTCCTTAGGGCTCAAGGAATCCTGCAGAAGAGGAGAGGGAAAGATTGTAAGAGCGAGAATGGATAAAGGACATCAAAGAAATAAAGCCTTCTAAAATACCCTGACTGATGCACATATGAACTTGCAGAGACTGTGGCTGCATGCTCAGGACCTGCCCAGGTCTGTGCCAGAGGAGATTCTAGCACCGAGAGAAGAAGTGAACATAAGTCCCCTCCGTAACCCAGAGCTATTTCTAATTGATAGCCAATAGCAAATTTTAAAAAAAAATTATTTTTCTAACAAAATAAAGTCCCTCATTGAAATTCATTACTTTACATGCTACCTTTAAAAAATGAATTCATAAATAAGAAATAAAAACTTGGGCTGGAGAGATGGCTCAGTGATTCAGAGCACTTTCTGCTCTTTCAGAGGACCTGGGATTTGTTCCCAGAATCATATCATACAATTGCATATAAGTCCAGGTCCAGGAGATCCAACATCCTCTTCTGTTATTCATGGATATTGCACGTACACGATGTACATACATACTCTTAGATACACACACACACACACACACACATGCGCACACATGCGCACACATGTGTGCATATTAAGTGAATAAATAAATCTTTAAAAAAACTTACAATGCACGTTCTCTAACACTATAGATCCAAAGAAAGGCCATTATGTTATAGAAGTTTATTTTTAATTGTGTTTAGAATATTGTTTTCTGGACTGCTGGGTGAGCAGCTGTTTATGTCTTGGATTTTTGTATTGTCTGCAGGTGTTGGATATCTGTGGGGGACGTTTGATTACTTGTCATGTGTACCTGGAGGGTTTTGAATGAATAAAAATACCTGAGTTGAGACACTCTGGTTTCCACTGCTCAGTATGTCACTGGCCATGATGACAGTACCCTCTGCTGAGCTGCCACTGTAAGAGAACTACTACACATGATATAATAACATAAAATGGCAATCACTGATTCATCTAAAATCTCATAAATGAATGAAAACTTTCATAATAAAAATTAGAAGGCATTTTATGTGAAAATAATCAAAATGTCAAAACTTATGAACAATTCTGTTTGCTGTAGACATAGATACAATGGCAAATGTTGCTCAATTCTAAAATCAAGAAAAAGACTTTATGAACTCATAACCTTTTTGGGGTACATTATGCAAATAAGTTACAAAGAAAACAAAAGAACCAAATTCTGCAGTGGTGAGTCCATGGAAGAAAGATAGGAATATTCATAAAAACTGATTTATGCTGGCAGAAAAGCAAAGCAGAAGGCAGTCACCATTGAAGTGGGCGGAAGACAACAGGCATAATCTTAACAGGCACAGAAAAATGTTCCCTATTTTTACATGATATAATTACCATAAAAGACCTAGGAATAAATCTAACAAAAGACATCCAAGATTGCTTTACTGAGAACCACAAAAAATTGCTGAGAGCATTTAAAAATACCTACACCAGTTTCAGAGCAGGGAGACAATATTTTTAAGATAGATAATCTCCTGAAATTATCTCATGGGGTCAATAAAATACCCATCAAAAATTAAACAGGATCTCTTGCTCTACTTGATAAAATGTTATTAAAATATGCATAAGATCTAATAGAACAAAAATATTTTAAAGTATTTTTAAAACAAAGAATAACAACGACTTACTTTAAAGCAACAGTAATCAAGACATTTCAGCAACAGTGAAACTACAAAAGCAGATCTACACTTGTATATCTATGGATTTTTAAGAAATATATCATAAAAAACCCAGTACACAAATGATACTTTGCTAATAAACTTCTCTGAACCAAATTGTAAGCACACAGAAAAGAGATAGATCTTTGCCACTCCTCATTTAAGCATTAGCTCCATGTAGATCAGAGAATTAAATGTAAAACCAAAATTTGAACAATTTCTATAATAAAACAAAGGAGAAAATCTTTCCAACCTTAAATTTGAAAACCTATTTTTATAGAGAACCTGCCAGTTAGGAAAAGGGGGGAGCTGACTGAATACCATCAAAATTTAAAATTTTGTCCTTTAAAAGATGGCTCTGAGGGAACAAAAAGACCTCACAAATTGGAATAAAATATAATTGTATATTTACTCACATACAGTACCTATTTGTGTATAAGGTAAAAGATTAAACTGCGAAGAGTTAAACTATTCTTTCAACTAAAAGAGATAGAGACAGAGACAGAGACAGAGACAGAGACAGAGACAGAGACAGAGACAGAGAAAGTTCCAAACCCAGGGAGGGAATCAGACCTAAACTATGGTATGTGACAAGAGGAATTCAAGATCTCTCAGATGCTTAAGCAGACACTGTCGACCCAAGGTGGGAACTGGATTTGTCTGCGCAATGAGCCCTTTCATATCTTATAGCTGAAGCTACAAACCAAGCGAGGGTGGTCAAGCTGACACAGGAAAATAGCTGATTCTTAGAAGAAGACTAAGAAATAGAACCTCTGCTCCTAAACACCAAGCCCTCAGAGGGATAGGATACCTCAACGCTACTCTGACTCAGTCCTATCCTGGACACTGAAAACGCTAGCACTGAAAGGAAAATAACAAGACTTTAATTGGAAAAAAAAGAAAAGGAAAAACTCAATTAACAACCTAATTCCAGATGTGTGAGTCCCACTGCAGAAACAAACGCAACATGATCTGAAACATGTCTTCTTCTAAGAGTATCAACCCCATAGTTATGGGTCCTATGAGAATGATTTAGAAAAACTTCCAGACATAGACTTTAAGAGAATAATTATAATGATGTTCAAACAACCTAAAGAACACTCCGCAAAGAGAACACAAAGAGTGGAATGAAGTAAGAAAGTCAATCCAAAATGTGAAAATTGAATTCAACAAAGAGAATTGCTGAAGAAAATCAAAAATCAAATGATGTAGGAAATGAAAATTTTAAAAAGCCAAATTAAAGCTCTGTTCACAAACAGAAAAATCATCTGGAAAACAGTATCAGAGCTGGAAGACTAGGTAGACTTGGTCACACGGTAAATATTAATGATAATTTTTTAAGGATACAAATAGAACACTGGAATACTCTAGATTAACACAAAGAGAAAATCTTTGAATTATTTCCATAGAAGAACATTGCACCAAGGCATAGAAAATACTTTCAATAAAAGAATAGAAAAAAATTTCAAATCTAGAGGATAAGATGCCCAACCAGGTACAAGAACCAACAGAATACAAATATACAAGACAAGAAAATATAGTAATATTTGTAATAATATAATATATAATAAATTTTTGAAAAATACATTAAGAACACTGACTAGGGTACTGAAAGTCCCAAGACAGAAGGCTCTAATCACTTATAAAGGCAGGCCCATCAGAATCACACTCAATTGTTCCACAGAAATATTTAAAGCTAAAACAGGCTGGAAAGAGGTATCCCAGGCTCCAATAGACTACCAATGTCAATGTAGACCATTAGTGTCAGGAAAAATAATCTATTAAAATTGAAGGATAAGAACTTTACATGATTAAAACAGATTAAACTATTTTATAACCACTAAGTCAGCTCTCTAGAGACTACTGGAATGACTACTTCAGTGTAAAGAAAAGAAGACACACACCAATGATGCCACATGATTTAGTAAACAATACTGGGACAATTAATCAAAGGAAGTTTAAATAAATAGAACAAAATTGACAAAAATGATTGGAATAAATACACATATCTTTGGCCAATAACTCAGGTGGTCTTCATGTCACAATAAAAAGACACACAGTAGCAGGTTGTTTCAGAAAACAAGATCCATCTTTTGCTGCCTTTAAGATCCACTATTCACCACATAGACATAGACCTTAGACCAAACATAGATACAACCTTAGGATTAAGGAATGCTAAAAAGGCATTTCAAGCATATGGAAATAAGAAAGACCAGGCATAGCTATTCCAATATTTGACAAAAGAGACTTGAAAGTATATATAGAAGAGATAAAGGTTACTTCCTGCTTATTAATGTAACAAACCATCAAGAGGAAATTGTAATTCTAAACATGTATATAGAAAATACTGCAGAATATATTTTATAAAACAAATACCACTATATATAAAAGCATAGGTTAATCCCAACAGAGTGATATTAGGTGAGTTCAAATATCCCACTCTCACTGATAGACAGCATCTAGCTCTGGACCCTGGACAATACTACCTTACAAGACAAGATGTATCTGTTGTTGTAAGAGTGGGATTGCTATTATGGGGGTAACTAATGACTTTCTGGTTAGATTTGAGGTCTGATTACAGGAAGGAATTTCATGCCCAGTACTGTAATCCTAGTCAAAAGCCTATGGCTATTTGGTGCTAAAGAGATAGCTCAGCAGTTAAGAACTCTTGTTGATCTTCAGAGGGCCTGGTTTTGTTTCCCAGAATGCATGTAGCAGCTCACAACCCTCTGAATGTTCAATTCCAAGCAGTACAAGATCTCTCCTGGCCTCTGTGGACACTTCTTCTACATAGTGCACAGATATACACTCCTATAAAACATCCTCACACATTAAATAAAGATAATAATTAATGGCTGGGTAGACCATAAGCCTTAGGAGTAGAACCTCCTACTGTTGCCTTTCATTTTTACTAAATGGAAATGATGCCAAAGTGAATTCTAAACATTATGCTTATACACAAAGACCTGGGTATCTCTCAACCTTGATCATAGAAGCTTCTTTACTGCAGTGCACAGCAGTCAATGGAAAGATGCAGAACTGGTCACAGTGTGGAGAATGAGAGACTAAGTGCTCAGCACTAACCAGGACATCTATATCACCCCTCCACCTCCCAGGATCAAAACACATCACCGAAGAAAAAATGGGAAAACATGTAAGAGCCTGCAGATTAGAAGGAGTGGTGTGAAATGCTGCTTCTAGACATGACATGGCTATAGCACACATAAATCACAGCAGTTGTGGTTACCCATATGATTCCACAGATTCAGGCAAGACAAAATTTGGGCATAGATGGGCTAGATGATCTCTAGGCTACTCATCATACTGAAGAGGAGAGAGAGAACTATTCTTCTTAGAGGATATGAATAAACCAGGAAGAAATCTCCATGTTCCAGTGGATACCCCCCAACTCATGCACATGTGGACAACACTAGGTAGATTTACTCAGGTATTAAAAACATTAAATGGCATGAAGTTGGAAGGTGAATAGGTTTGCAAGACATAAAATAAGTTGGAAGAGGCAATTTAAAAATTTTGTTTAATTGGGGACTGGAGAGATGGTTCAGTGGTTAAGAGCACTAGTTGCTCTTCCAGAGAACCCAGGTTCGATTCCAAGCACCCACATGGCAGCTCACAGCTGTCTATACCTACAGTTCCAAGGAATATGAAATCCTCACACCAATGCGCATGGAATAGAATTAAATAAATTATTTTAAATTGTTTAATTAATTACTTAAGCAAAACAAACACAAAGAAAACAAAATATACAAAATGATGTTACATTACTAGTCATGTAAATACAAATAAAATCTAAAATGTATTCTAATGTGCATCTACTAACCATTTGAAATTATAAATGTTGACTATACAAATTATTGGCAAAGTGTAAACTCACTAAAAATCTCAGGTAAATTACTGGTGAGAATAGAAAATTACATGATTTCTTTGGGATAGAGCTCAGAATTTTCTTTAAAAGAACATAAATATATATTTATGTCATTGAGAACAGTCATCTCTTAAGTATTCTTTCAAAAGCAGTAACAATAGTAGTTGTTCAGAGGCTTCTAATACTTATTCATACCATAACAACGGCAAGTTGAAAAACTCCATCAGGTAAATGTATAAACAAGCAACTTGAACATGAATGAGTACAACAAAGTCAAAGAATACATACTCATAGTCAATAATGATTTTCTCTAAATAAAAATTAACACTTAGAAAATGATACTTAGGGGTTAAAGAGATTTCTCAGTGGTTAACTATGTTTGCTGCATTTACTTATAAAGGACCTAAGTTCAGTTTCTAGCACTTACATCAGGCGATCAAGATCAGAAGGTTAGGAATAGATTTAACATACAGTTTGAGCTTATTTTATGAAGTTCAAAAAGTAGACAAAACTGATCTGTGAGAACAGAAATCAGGACAATAACTGGTTGATGGAATCATTGGTGGGCATGAGCATGGAGAGATCTTTCACAGTAAAGAAAATGATTTGATCTGATTGCTGGCTACAGTTACATACAGAGGAGGAAACTCTGCAAGTCCAATATTTAAAGGTACATTTTATCACGCTTAAATGGTGTTGCAATTTGAGAAAAATTGAAAGATAATTGTGAAATGAACTAATCATTTCCTGATGTAAATTACTTTTCTGATAGGAAAAAAATAATTTGTCCAGTTATTCTACAAATAACAATTCTACAAGTTGTAATCTCCCTTTTGATACATATGCAAATCAGGTAAGAAAAGAATTGAAGCTTTTTAGTGGAAGAGTCATCAAGGGACTAGCTGCAATCAAGAATACACTGAGGCAAATGAAAAGCAGCACAGCAGTGTTTAGGGCCACACATGCTTTCAGCATCTTCTCACAAGGCCTGCCTCTGAAGGTGAGCATTTCTCTGAACTTTCTTTAAGTCTCACTCACTAGACCCACCTTGGCTACCAATGTTCTTGGGGAAGATATGGTTTTGCAGAACCTATTTCTAGGAATTCTTAGGACCTCTGCCAGTTCTAGCAAGCAGCTTGTATATCAAATTGGGAAAGATTATTTATTTAATATACAGGAGACTAATTCTAGGTTCATATTCATGGTTTCTTTTTTTGTTTTGTTTTAGAAAAGTCTTTTTAAATACCATTCCAGATTTTCTTCAGTCATGCATGAGGGACTTAGTAAGATCAAGTTTCCATGTAATGTTCTTAGCTTACTTTTAAAAACAAGAAGAGGGGCTGGTGAGATGGCTCAGTGATTAAAGAGTAATTGCCACTCTTACAGAGGACGCAGGGTTAGTATCCAGGACTCACATGTTGGCTCACAAACACTCATAACTCCAGTGCTAGGGAATCAGAGTCCTTCTTCTGACCTCAGTGGGCACCAGGCACACACATGATACACATACATACATGTAGGAAAAGCGCTCATACACATAAAATAATGAATCTAAAAATATTTTAATGTAAAAAGAGTTACTGTTTTCTAAGCATTTATTATATGACAGGTTCTACAATATGTCATTTAATTATTATAACTGCCTTATCCCTATTAATGTGGCCATTAAAATTGTACATAAGTATAGGTCTGAAAAGTATTGGAGTCAGCCTTCATCCCTAGAAACTAGGCACACTTTAAGAAGTGTGTGTGTGTGTGTGTGTGTGTGTGTGTGTGTGAGAGAGAGAGAGGAGAGAGAGAGGAGATTGACTATGATTTACAGGCATAACTGGTGTCCACAGAGGCAAGAGAAGATGCTGGATTCCCTGGAACTGGAATTAAATAGGTGTGGCCACCATGTGGATTCTGAGAACTGAACATGGGTCCTCCACAAGAACAAGTGCACTTAACTCTGAGACATCTCTCCAGCCCCAGACTTCTGTGTCTCTATTTTGATGTCTTTACTCGTCTCCTTGTTCTTGGTTTCAAAATCAAGATCCAATATCACTTTGCAGTCTAGATTGGGCCCTAATCTCCAGCTATCAACTGTACCTTGTAATGCACAGAGAAGGAGAAAAAGTGTGAATTTCATTTTGCTTCAAAGAGCCTTATATGCAATGTTGTATGTACTTTGGCCTTTTTTTTTTTTTTGAAAAAAAATTAGTTGTATGATTACATCAAGAAAGGAGCATAGAAATGCAGTGTTTCTGGTGAACACAATATTGTTAAGAAAGCAATGGGGAATAAACATTGAGAGAAGTGTAGATCCCATGGTTATACCATTAGTCTCTATGAACTTGGCTTGAGAATATGCACTTGTTTCAAAATAAATATTTATAATACTTGGGCATGGTTTGAACTGCTCTGGGAATAGTTTCTACGTATAATACCCAGGAAATTCTACATTCAAACAGAAGGTTTTTAAGTAAACAACAAAAGCACATTGTTTGAAAAGTGGAGGGAAACATGGCTTACAATTGCTTTTGTTCTCCCATTTTATGTTAGCACTTGAAGTTTTATTTTAAAAGCTGTATTTCAATTAAAAATCTGGAAATCAATGCACAGTAGAGTTTTTATTAATCTCTGACAAGTATAACTGTATGCTGTACCTATATTCTATATGGGAACACTTTTCCAAACAATAATTTAAATATTAGGGGGTCAAAAAAGATGGCTTAGCAGCTAGGAGAACTTACTGCTCTTGCAAAGGACCTGGATTCAGTTCCTAGCATGTACATGGGAGCTCACAATCACATGTGACTTCAGTTTCAGGCAATCTGAAGCCCTCTTCTCAACTCCATGGGCTCCTGTATGTACATAGTGCTTAAAAACTCATGCAATCATACACATATACACATAACAATAATAAATAAATACATAGATAGATAGATAGATAGATAGATAGATAGATAGATAGATGATAGATAGATAGATAATAGATGGAGGAAGGAAGGAAAGAAGAAAGGAAGGAAGGAAGGGAGAGAGGGAGGGAGGCTAAGCTATCTATAGTATGGTAATATTCAAAGACAATTTTGACTAATCTGCTGAAAAACTTGCACATCTCAAAATCTGAAATTATGTTATTTACAATTACAAGGGTCCACCATAAAGCTTAAGACTTCTTCTTTTAAAAAACACACTAGTATGAATAAAGTGCATGAATCTTCTCTCCTTTTTATTCTTTTATTAATTAACCAGCGCTGATATGCAAGCGTAACCACACGAAAATTTTCACCATCCATATTTCTCTACTGATCACCACATTGTTATTTGTAATAACAATAATAGTTGCTACTAAAAATAATTGTAGTATAAAGAAGAGAAACTGTTTTTAAAAATTCATCTATTCTGGTCATCAAGCATATTTTGGAACATTATTGGAAAATATCAAACTGAAGATTTTGGTTTTCTTTAAGGTAAAAAACCAGTGCTGTGTGAAAGGAGGCTGCGAGGTGGGGTGAGAGTGGGGGTATGGAAAGGTGGGGAGGCGGAGCAGGGAGGCTAATCTGTTAGCAAACACTTTGTTAGAAAATGCCATGAGAATATCGAACAACTTGCATGCTAATTTTAAAAAATTAAGAAAATTATAAAGCCCTTTGCTCTTTTGGCAGAATGATTAAAGAAAATAAAATCTCACTTTAATTCCCATCTTGGTACTGAGCATGTAATCTCTAGGATTTCACTTAATCTTGTTGATCCTTATTTATTCATAATTAAAAATAGTATAATGCCACTTACTAAACAGGTTGTTAGACAATGCGAATGCTATCAGGCTAAATGAAATCCTTAGAGGAATGGCTTCCAGAGAACAAGGCTTACCATTCTCTCACCTACCTCACCCTCCCATGCTTCTTTAAGTGTTTTATTCAGAATCTAAGTTTCAGAGATATGAAATGTAGCAGAAAGGTAAAGAATCTACAAGTAAAACATAAAATATTAGTTCTCCCCAGCTTGAAGCATCAGATGTTCCCATATTTGTGCTGTCTACCACAATAGTTAAACAGATGGCTCACATGAGCACATCCACAGGGCAGTTAAAATAACAACAAAAGGGGAAAGATTCTGGAAACCAAAACTTATGTACAACACTAGAATCATTAGCACTAGATAAGTCTAGGGAGAGATTGGACAGGGACCACTTTGCTCTTTGTTTCCTTCTTCTAGACTGGCTCAAGTTTGAAGTGGTGTGGTCTCAGGACCACTGTGCTTGTGCCTTCCTTCCTCTCCCAGCCATTTCTGTGGGACTGTACAGGGAGGGATTCCCCGAAGCCTTGTCTATCACCTGTTCCACTAGCCCTTCTCATTTTTCCAGTACGACTTTAGCACCCCTAATCTTCATATTCAAAATGCAAAATGCTACCACAACACCCCAAACATTTTGAGCATTTGCATGACATTACAAATGAAGAGTGCTTGCCTGGTGTCATGTCCCAAATCACAGTCAAACAGGAACACAGTATCGTGTAAAAAATACCTTTGGTATATGTTCTCAAGACACATAGGAAATAAAAATGAATTTCATGTTTAGACATTGTCGTGTTATTTCTATTGCTGTTATAAAAACACTCTGGCAAAATGCAACTTAGAGGAGGGAGAACAGGGTTTCTTTGCTTATAATTCAACATTATATCCCATGATGCAGGAAAGCTGCAACACAGGAGCTTGAGAAAATGGTCACACCATATCCACACTCAAGAGCAGTGAGAAACAACGCACCCATGGTGCCTGCTTGCTTGCTAGCTTTCTTAGCTCTTAAATAACTCAGGGTCGATACCATGAAATGACACTGTCCACATTCATCATGGGTTCACACAAATGTCCACAGGCCAATCTGACCTAGAAACTTTGTCATTAAGACACTTTCCCAAGGTGACTCTAGGCTCTGTCAAGTTGACAGTTAAAATTGAAAAATGAGTGAAGAGAGACCTCAGTTTCAGTTTCAAGATATTTCACTATATGAATGCAAATATTCCAAAATCTAGAACAAATTCAACATATTTCTGGACCATAGCATTTTAGAAAAGGGATATTCATTCTATACCAAATTCTCTGTTTCTAGAAAAGAAAAGAAAAAAAATACACACACACACACACACACACACACACACACACACATATATATATAATGGATTCTATTAGCTGCAACTAAATATAACATCCAACAAATACAAGCTTCCATATCTGTTTCTATTGTTAATTCAGAGGCAGGTTGCAGTTCTAAATGAGAAATTTCAGACAATTAATTTATAATGGAGCTGGCTACCCATGGAGATTGTGAATTAACCCCTGCCAGAGGTTTCTGAGCTGCAAATGCATAAAGAGCTATGAAAGAGAATCCTCATAGAGCATACTGCCTTTTGCTGTGACCTCCAAAAAACTGTTCTGAAACAGTCTTTGTGTTTTCAGAAGGTGCTTCCAGAAAGGCCTGCAAGAGCACAAAGGGTGCAAATCATCTCATTCAGACAGAAAGAATGAAAATGAGTCCCTTCCTCCTCTTGTACTTCCAACCCATATGACACACACCGATGAGGTATTCCAACCTGCAGCTAGCAGCAAGTACACCATCAGCCAGAGTCAGACAATGACTCTTTAACAAACATGCTTGTTGTCTCCATCAGGATTTTAGTTAGTTCTACTACTTAAAAACGCTTTTAAAAACGGTTATTACTTCACTGTAAACACTATATTTTAAATTAAGTCAATAAATTATAAACGATGAAATATAATTAAAAGGATTTAACCAATTCTTAATAAAATTTAACAGCTTTATGTAGTGAACACAGCAGCACAATCTTGTAAGCAGTGTATTGCAATAAACTCAAAATTGAGCAATAACACTAATGGGAAAATAATCTTAATAAGATACCGATTAACAAGCATATCCCTCATTAACTGAAATCCCATGTCAAATCCCCTGTTGGAATAAAGGGTACATCATTGCCAGACAAATGTGGGATCTAACTGCAGACTCCAGCTTGTGATGGCATTTAATGTTTCAACCTTATGGTCATGCCTAAATGATTAACATTTGGTAGAAACTGTAGTTTGAATTCTGAGTTGATCTTTCCCTGGGGTGATTAGTGACAAACACTATGATGCTCTTCTTGGACAATGGCAGGAAGCCACAGCAAAATGGCAGTCTAATGTTTAGGAGGTTAGGTATATGATCTGGTCCGAATTTCCCTCCTAGGTTAGTATTCAGCTTGAACATAGTTTTAAAGGAAGAATATCATGCAAGTTTGTTAGGTTGTGAAAAAGAACAAACTTATTTGGTTCTAACTAGAGCTTGTTATAAGTTTAACATAAGCCTGACTAAAACAAATAAGTGCTTGACAGAGCTCTTAGCCTATGATGTGTGTGTGTGTGTGTGTGTGTGTGTGTGTGTGTGAGAGAGAGAGACAGAGAGACAGAGAGTGTGTGTGTGTGTGTGCGTGCATGCATGCGCGTGCAATGATTCGTGTTTGTTTTGATTGCTTCCAATAGTAAAGAAAAGTAAGGATTTACAAAAAATATTTTATGTGTACAGGGATTTGCACGTGTGCACATGCACGTGTGCACACACACACACACACACACACACACACACACACACACATACACACATATACCATATCTGTTCAATCTTCACAAAGGTCATAATGGACACAAGATATCCTGAAACTGGAGTTACAGGTAGTGGTGAGATACCATCTTGGTTCTGGGAACTGAACCTGGGTCCTCAGCAAGAACAAGTATTTTAAAATACTGAGCCATCTCTCATGCCCCAAGATTGGCCTGGACAGACTGGAGAGTAAGAGATACGTATAAGTGACATGAAAAAGGAGGATGTGAAATATTTAGTAAATGAGAACAAAAGGAAAAGGCAGGAGCCAAATGACTCAAAGACTCAGATTAGGACTTGCTTAAAATTTACAGGATCCCTGGATGTCAGACAAATGGTGGGAAATTGTGGTTTCTACTGAAAATCATAATGTTGGAGAGCAATGTCTTCTTTGAACTTATTAATAAATATTATGTAGTGAGGGCTGGAGAAATGGCCCAGCCATTAAGAACACTGGCTGCTCTTTCCAAGAATTCAGGTCACATAGGAGCTTATCACCAACTCTAGTTTTCGTGGATCCAGTGTCCTATTCTGGCCTCTGTGGGCACCAGGCATACACCTGTACACATAAAAAAGTGAAGATATTTTGTTGTGAATGTAGATATTTGTTGATTTAAATATAGTGGTTCTCAATGTATGTCTGGATAGTATCTTTGGCATTTGTATATATTCTGAAAGTACACATTCTCATAAATCATACCTCTAATTGCTTGTTCAGAAGCTTGTCCCCAGTAGTCATCCATTCATTATTATTTGTCAAAAATGGCACCAAATTGACACCTTATATTCAAGGAAGTATAAAGTATAGTTTGAGTATGCAGCTGCCACCCTCATCCCACCTCCAATATGGTTCCAATAGAAAAAACTTACTCAAAATTAATATTTGTTGGAGAGAAACCAACAGTTTTCATATTATTATCTTATGTAGGCATTAACAGAGGAATAAATGAAGGGTGAGGCAATTAAATAATTTATTCCGATTAAGCAAGTTCACTAGAAACATATAATTTAATCCCACTTTACACATGCAAAAATGGTGTCAGAGAAAGTTCAGATAACATATTCATAAACCAGGATCTAAGCATGATACATTTGACTCAACAGTCACACAATACTAGATCTATCAAGTGGACAAGAAATGTGGTTTTCTTGTCCCTACATGTATCTTTTTCTGTATCTACAGCCAGATACATTACTCTAAAGTCCATTCAATATTCTTTTGTATAAAATGCTTTTACAAGTTCATATGCATATAGAATATTCTTTGATCAAAATTCCCCATTTTTCCCACATTTCACATAGTCCTCCTGTTTTAAAGTTCTTCTCCTACTTCCATGCCTTTTCTTTTATGACTCACTGTTTTTAATCATAGTTGCTTACTTGAGCTTGAGTGGTGGGATATTGTTTTTAGTGCTGACTAAGTACCAGTGGGTATATCTTTGTACACAGTGACTCCCCTCCTCCTGCATGTTTTAACTGTTTATAGTTCCTCTCAGGGGTGTGCAACCTTATGGGTCCCTCTTCTATTCATGATGGAATATTGACAAGCCCAGTCTTGTGCTGGTCTTGTACAAGCAGTCACTGCTGCTATGATTTCATGCATGCATCAGTTATGTCATGTCCAGAAGACAGCATTTGACAGCCATCCATTCCCATCATTCATCTCTTATATTATACCCTACCATACCTGTTTAGTTGACATTTTTGGAATCCTTTTATCACAAATGTTCTACTTACATGCACATATGTGTAAGAGGGAATCTGAAATCTGATGTCATCTTGCTATAACCACATACCACCTCTCTTAATCCTCAGAATTTTCTTTTGGAACTTGCTCAGTCGGTTTAAGGAAAATGAAGATTAACATTCTTCTGAACAATCCTTAAGATGGATCCTGTGGCAAATTTTGGATACTCCTTGAAATTGCTGTAGAGGTGGACCTTGGGTGCCTTCAGATGAGGAACACCACTGACAGAGAGTTCTGGCTGCTGTGCTTTGGAACCCATACTGACATTATGAGCCTATGCCTCTATAACTTCCTCCTATCCAATAACTGACCCAAGTCTATCCCTGGGTGTTGGGAGCCAGGATTATCCAAAGTTTTCACTGGGGCCCTAGTATATGAGAAAGAAACATAGTTCCTTATCTAAAACCAGAAACCTGCTTAGCAGAACCAATAATGGCCTTAGTATATATAGATGTATGGATAAGGAAAAGGAAGCAGATGTCTAAAATCAGTAAAATGCTTGGCAAGGCTGTGAAAGTCTAGGGTAAGGGTCTTGGGATATCTGCAACATTATCTTGAGCACTCAACTGTTCTTTGGCTCAGGGTCTGTGGTTGTCAGTCCCAAGGCCATTGTGTGCTCTCTATGAGATACCCTGTGTTTCCTCTGTGAAACATTGCTTGATTAGCTTCATACACACCTTAACCTATGTATTATGTATGGCTTTTCTGCTAACTTTGACCCATTTTTCCCTTGAAATGATATATAAGATGATGCATTTCTTAATAAGATTTCTTGGCAGAAGACACAGCTTGTGCAAGACCTTCTGACATCAGCTTTTCTATCTTTTTCTTCTCATCCTGTGATCATTGCCCTTAGGACCATGTCAGTGCAAAAGACCTGTTGGTTCAGGTCATTGGAACCTTTCAATGAATTCATAGAATTCTTTGGTCTAGGACTTCCCAATGTCTTGTTGGAAGTTCCTTAGAATTTATGACACACTGGTATGCTCAACAGTCTTAATTTTATTCCACAGACACTCCCTACCAGATTTACTATTTTATATTTTAAGTACTGGTATCTTTTTATGGAAGATGTGGATGAACACAATCCATCACTTTATCTTAAGCAAGTTAATCTATGTTGTCCAAAACATTCTGTAGAATCTCGATTTTACAACTGTTGCTGACTTCTTATCTTGAACAAGTTGATACACTTTGTCTAAAACACTCATTAGTATCTTAATTATGCAATTGGCCTGACCTATTTTTCTTGTCTTAATTCCCCTGTCCTTGTTCTTATTTCCTAGGATCACATCAGAAATAAAATATGTCAACCGTCAGTACTCTATTTTCAGGGAAAATACTAAGCTTAGCTGGACATTAAGAGCCTAGCCTGATTTGTTTTACTATCTAAGCAGCTTCTTTTTAGCTCATTATTTTTAATTATCCTTAAGTATTAACGATATAAATTAACTTAACTTTAAAATAAATAAGTATGTATATGACTCTAAATATGTGTATGTGTACTCTATATGTTAAACATTTACTGTGTCACATATAGTATACTCTCCCCCTGGCACCTAATATGATGCTTTGGATAGAATAAATGCTCTATACATTTTTATTTAAAGATACACTGGTGAATTTGATATTGTTAAATATGACCAAATTTTAGTCTTCTAAGGAGATTGTGTTCCTAGAAGCTACCAAATTAGATCACCTATAAAATTAGCCAGAGGGTAGCTTAAATAAGTATAAGACATTTCTGCAAATTAATTCAATCTTCAAGAAAAAAAGATCTAAGAGCAATTGCAAATACTATAAGTTTATTTAAAAAATCAGGAAGAAAATTTGCAATAAATATTTAGCTTTCCAAGTTGCTATATCAACTTTCTATATTTTCATTGGAATGATTAGAGTCTGTCATGCTTAATTATCCTTATCCATTTATAATCTGAACCACACAGTATAAAGGATCTTCACCATTTAATATAGAATATCATGTAATAAATCATCACAAATATTGATGAAGATCTACATATTTTTGAGATTGAAAGGATCTTTTCTAAGCGATGATCATGACTGAGGGACTTAGAATACACAAAACAACAGCCAGTAAATGTTAACCAGGTATAGTGCCCTCAAGTTCACTGTCTCCTGTCTATGGTGATTAAAGATGTGGACATGAGAGTAAAGGAAGGAAAGTGAGAGGGGCTGAAGAGCTGGCTCGTGGATAAGAGAACTGACTGCTCTTCTAGAAGACCCTGTTTGACTCCCATCCATCTGGAGGCTTATAATTGTCCATAACTCTAGTTCCAGGGTATATGAAATCCTTTTCTGGCCTGTGAAGGCACTGTACACATATGGTGGACAGACAGAAATGAAAGCAGTCATACATATAGAATAAAAAGGAAGGAAGGAAGGAATGAAGGAAGGAAGAAAGAAAGGAAAGCTCTCCCCAGTGTCTCTCCACTGAAAAAAACATGTATTTTCACTCTCTCAGCAGCTGTCAATTACAAAGAACTTACAAATAGCTTGGTTCTTTGTGTCTACTTCCCCTTCCTCATGCTAGCATTTCTTCTGGCTTGTATCTGTTAGATCATGTGCATGCTGTCACAGTCTGTAGGTTCATATGCACATCAGAACCATGGTTTCTGGAAAATACTACTTCCTTTGAGTTGTCTGCCACCTTTGGCATTTTATCTTTCTGTCTTTTCATCTTCAGAGATCCCTGAGCCTTGAGTAGAGGGGTTTGATCAGACATCCCATCCAAAGTCTCTACCTTTCTGCACGTTGTCCAGTTGTGGGTCTCTGAATATCTTACCATCTACTGTAAGAAGAAGCTTCTCCAACAACGGTTGAGTGATACACTAATGTACAGCAATATGACATTAGGAATCATTTTATTGTTATGTTCATTTTGCAGACATATTATATATAGGGCCAAATGAAAAGTATTTTATGCTTGGAGAGTTTGAGGGTCACAGTATCTCTATCATGACTGTGTAACACCACTGAAGGCAGCTGTAGATAATGTGTAGAAAAAACTGGCATGGCTGTTTTTCAGCTTACAAAAACAGACAGTTGGCATATGGGTCTGTGGGCCAAGATTTTTCACAAACAAAAATAAATTGTAAAAGCAGCTAGAAAACAGAAGATATCACATCCCATGAAACACCAATGAGATGAATTGTTAACTGCTCAATAGACACAATGAAAGCCTGAAGACAATGATGTGCGTTTTTCAATTTGATAAATGAAAACAAATGCCAAATTTCAAACACAATTTGAATGATTAAAAAATACTTCTCAAAAACAAAAGCAAAATAAAGATGTTTCCAGCCAAACACAACCCAAACATGTGTCATTAAAGAGTCGGACTAACAGAAATACAGAATACTTCAGGCAGATGCGCATGGTGCCAGGGAGAACAGAAATAAAGAAATGACAGTGGTGGAACCACTTCAATGTGTAGACCCATCTAAATGAATTTTTTACTATAATGCATTTAATTAGGTATTACAATAGCTATCTGGCATACAAAATTAGAATAGCACACAGAAACTATCTAAGCAACAAGATGAATTAAATACTATCCATGAGTTTAAACATTGTAAAATTAGCTGTGAAGTGGTAAAGCCATTACCACATCCTGCATTGTATTAAATTAAAGCTACATGTTGCAATTTCTGTGATAACCACTAAGTAGTAACAACATAGATTCTATAGTAAGAAATAAAAAAATATTTTTAATAATTTGATTATATAAGAGATGACAAAACAAGAATAAACATAAAAGAATAAAAACAGAGTGAGATAATACACTTAAAACTCATGTTAATTTCCTGCAGAAGATATAAAGAAATGAGTGTTCAGGAAGGGAAAAAAAAGATAAAGATGTCTAGTTCTGAATACTAGGATTAAAGGTGTGTCGCATTCTTAACATTGTCTCTCCATTCCATCTTGACCACACAGGCCTTTGAATGTGGTTCCTTCCTATAGACCCTTGAATTTGACCTGTTCCTAGCTATCACACAGCCTCTATTTCTTTGCCCTTTCTGTTTAAGATACAAATTGTGCTTTCACGAGCTGTAACCAATGCTGGGATGGGCTGTCATGATAGAACTGTCTTAGAGTCACTTCTTCTCTGGTAAATAACCCCTCACCCACATTTGTGCAAATAACCCCAGTAAAATTCAGTGGCTTACTACTTTGAACTTTGGTGGCATCCTTAGTTTGGTCTGCTGTTAATTCCATATTGAGGTGAGTAGACATTTGTTCACACCTCTCTAGGAAAAGTGTCAGATAACATTTGATTTTGTAAAATTCACCAAAGTGGAACCATGGTGACACAATCTGTTCCATCAACATTTTGTACTGTCAGTTTCAAAGTGTAGTATGCTGGTCTCTTGTTATTGACTGCTGATTCTTCAGCCATAGCTGACTGGAAATCACATACCATCAACTCAAAGTAGCATATGAATAGTATTTGCTTCCCTCTAAAACTTCACAAGCCCAGCATCCAATTCTGCATTTCTTTGAACACTCTTATCTTCTAAGCTCCCACAGAACATCCTACTAAGCTTTTAACATTCAATGTTTTTTCCAACCCGAAGTTCCAAAGTCCTCACATAATTCTGTACAAAACAACTTTGTTTGGTGTGTCACAAGAATACACAATGATTCAATACCAATTTCTGTCTTAGTTTGCTTTCTGCTGCTGTGATAAAACATTCTTATGAAAATAAACTTTTTGAGAAAAGGGTTTATTTGGCTGATAGTTTATAATCCATCATGAAGGAAATTGGGGCAGAAACTCAAGGTATGAACCTGGAGGCAGGAACTAAAGCAGAGGCAATAGAGGGACACTGCTTATTGGCTTGCTTAGCCTGCCTTCTTGTACACTCTAGGATCACCTGCCCAGAGATGGTACCATCAAGAACTGGCTTTGCCATCTCATCTCACAAGCTAATACTCCACAAGTGTCTACAGACCAATCTGATGGAAACCTTTGCTCAACTGAGGTTTCCTCTTTTGAAATGACTCTAGCTTTTGTCGAGGTAACAAAACTAACTGGTACATAAAGCACAGCAACCCAGCAGTGATTTGGTGTCATTACTACATGGTGTGCCGCTATCCTATCCCTGAAGGTTGTGAAGTTAACCACAAAAACTTTAAGAGGTGTATTTTTCTGTCAGGTCAAAAAACATAATGGCATAGTGGGTACATAACAGTTTACTGACAAGCAGAGAAAGACATGAAAAAAAATCCAAAGATCAACTTAACACTCAAATGAGCAACCAAACACTGAAGAGTGGAGCTAAATTCTAGGGAGGGGAGGATTTTTGGAGACTTTCAGTTATGTACAGTTTATTTTTATTTTGTGTTTGTTTTGTACATATATACACACGCAAATGTATATGTACTACATACATGTATGTGTTTCATGTATGAATATTTGTGCTGCATATGTATTCAGGTGGAACCATGGAGGCCAGAGGAGGCTATCAGGTAAGGTGTCCTGCTCTATCATTCTCTGCCTTATGTCATTAAGACAGGGTCTCTCAATGAACACGAATCTAAGCTATGATTGCAACCCCTACTGATACTCCTGCATCTGAGAAAAATAAACAATAGTTTATACAGAGAAAGAGAATCACACAGGAAATCAAACCGACAAAAAAAAATCAATTATTTGCACACAATTGATAAACAAAAATTATACACAAGTAAAACAAATGTAACAGAACAAAGGGGAAATTCAGGGACTTTTAGACTATTTTCCAATAGTTGTTTGAACAAATAAATACTAAGACTACTTTCATATACATAAATATATATCAATCAATTGGCATATAACAAAACCTTTTCCATAATCATAGAGCACATGGATTCTCCATGTATCTTTTAAAATATATGAAAATGTATATTCCATTAAGCCAGAAAGTGAATAGTAATGAAAGAGAGTTTGTTTCAGTGTTCTATTGCTGTGAAGAGACACTATGACAAAGGCAACTATTATGAAAGCAATCATTTAATTATGTGCTTGCTCATAGTTTCATAGTTCCAGTCCTTTATCATAATGGTGGGGAGCATGGTGGCATTAAGGCAGGTGCTTGAGCAGTAGCTGTGAGTTACATCCTGCCATAGGCAGATAGAGCAAGATATTGGATCAATGTTGGCTTTTAAAACCTCAAAGTTCACCTCCAGTGATACACTTTGCCAAAGAAGGCCACACTTCCTAATCCTTTTCAAATAGTACCATACTCTAATGACTAAGCATTCAAATATATGAGCCTTTGGGGGCCAGTCTCTTTCAAACCACCATGGTCTTTCAAACCACTATTCTCTTTCAAACCACTATTCTCTTTCAAACCACTATGCTCTCCATAGGCTTGTAGCCATACCATAATGCAAAAATTTATTCAGTCCAATTTCAAAAATCCCCATGGTCTATCATAGTCTCAACATTGTTTGAAAGTCCAAAGTTCTTCTGCGACTCATGGCAATCGCACAACTGCAACCTCATGTAACATCGAAGTCAAAGCAAATCACATACTTTAGAGAGAAAGAAAGGGGAAAGGGAGTACTTAATTTAGAACAGTTTTTTTTTTTTTACCATAGTGAAAATAAGTCAGAATAAATATCTAAACTATATCTAGAAAACTCAAATTGCTTGAAAAATAATGAATTTCAAAATAACCCAAGAGTGAAAAAAGATATCTGAATGGAAATTAGAAAGTTAGCATTGTTAAATTTAAGCTGAATATCAATGAATGTGAAGCATGTTAAGACTTGTGATGAACTTGTAGAGATCTGATTGATTATAATTATATTTATAACTTTAAATGAATATATTAAAATTATAGCCTGAAATTTATTCATAGAATACTTATCTCAAGAAAATAGAAAATAGAATAACAGAAATAACAAGTGTAAAAATGAAGAACAATGAAAATGGACACAATTTTTAAAGAATGATTTTATATTTGTGTGTGTATGTGTGTATGTGTGTGTGTGCACGTGCCTGAGCATGTGTGCACACATGCGCATATGCCTATGACACTATGCACATGTGGAGGTCAGAGATCAATGTTCTCTTGACAACACATGAGTCCTGGCCATTGAACTCAGGTCCTTAGGTTTGGCAGCAAGCAGCTTTACCATCTGACATATCTCTCTGTCCCAAATTAAACATTTATGTACAGATGTTCCTTCAATTGTTATGGGTTGATAGCCTGAAAATGCCAGTTAGTTTAAAAATACATAGAAGACACAGTTGATACACTTAACTTCCAAATATCACAGTGTATCCGAGACTATGTTATACCCATTCAGTAAAGTTCCATGAAGATATAGTCAGGCAAAGTCATCAAGCACAGTGTCTAACTTAATAACAAAATATTCAGCGTCTCACTCTTGTTGTTAAGCATTGTACTGTAAGCAGAAATCAGAATGACTGCACTATGAATGTTCCCACTGTTGTACCAACTGAGAGCACAGTAGCCAGAAAGATGTGTGAAGCACTGAACTAAATCAGTTGCTGGGTGATGAAGGCATTCAGAATTGGGTACATCTGTCAGTGACTGGTAGCTGCATTTGCTACCCATGTCCAGCATCTCAAGCACAATATGTTGTACATTTCTATCCAGAAAATAGAACAAATTGAAAAACACATGTTTGTATCATCATTTAATGAAAACATCATAAGTCAATCTACTATAAATTTGGGGAAATTGCTATAGGAAATCTAAATAAGTAAATGGTCTCTGAAACAAGAAAATAAATAAATGAACTAGCCAAAACTTTTAAAAAATAATATACAAATCACCAGTTTGGAGAAATAAGAAAAAAAACATATAGATCATACATGTATAAGTAGATATAATGAATATTTCTATAAATAAAATCTGAAACTATAGAAGACACTTAAAAGAGAATCATAGAAAATTAATTTGCAGCTCAAATAGAAATGTGAATATTTCTTATAGATTAAAATTTTAATTTGTACAATTATCCTTGATTCAAATAGTTTCATGAGTAAAATGTCATTGTGATCCAAACTTAGAGCAAAAAAAAAAAAGATAGACATTCTCAAGTACTATTAAAGACCATAATAATGTTAGAACCATTTTACTTTCTAACAAAGTATCATCAATCAGCCTTAAAAATCAATAGAAGAAACAGGATTCATTACTAAGTTAAGTTCATCACATGATTTCAATGTGGACATATATTTAAAAGTCAAATAGACCTGTAGGAAGATGTAACAGATGCAATCTTCTAATTAAAAATCTTTACACATTATCTGTATAACAAAACTGAGAAAAATATAAAAAGCAGGGAGTTGAGGACCAAGGAATGCTATGAAGCTTATTGCCCTAATTTATTGGGGGTGGGGGGTTTCTTTATACATCCTATAACTGCAGATGAATAAAATAACAATCTAAAAGTAGCTACACACACACACACACACACACACACACACACACACACACACACATTCAAAAGTCTAATACCTCTTAACAAAAGAAAATGGAAGAATGCAACAAGCAAAAGACTTGTAAACAAGGGACTACCATCTACACATGAGGATGGATCATAGAACCACTACTCAATATGGGCACTTTTAGCCCCATCAGGATATATGCAGACATGCTTCTGCTGCCGGTGAAACATATGCAGAATGCTCAGATTCACACCATCGTTCAAATGTTATGAAGAGTCTCTCGAAGAGTCCCTCACTCACTGACATCATACAAAAACACAGGATGGAGCACCAAGACATTCAATATTGCCTAGCCATAATGAAACCAGCCAAGCCATAGTGTCAGTGCAAGCCACACAGAGTTAATGAGATATTTTTATTTCCACTATTCAAGAAGGCTTTGAAATTCATAAACAATATTCAGAAGTAGCATGATAATAAGGAAATTCCACTCTTTAAGTTTTAATAGACATAGAGCTGAAAATCTTAACTTCTATCTTTATCTGACTGAAAAGTTGGCACTTTTTCTTTTTCTAATACATCAAAATGTCATTTCAAAAATAGCAAAAATGGAAAGCTTAAATAAGATTTAAATCATGCATAATATTACACAAAATATTAAGCTTTTTTTTTTTTAATTTCCCCAAAGAAACAATAATATATATCAGAGTATAGCAAGATGGTGGTGCATATTTTAATCGCAGCACCCAAGAGGTAGGTGAATCTCTCTGAGTTTAAGGCCACCCTGATCTACACATAGTGAGTTCCAGAACAGCTAGAGCTACATACTGAGACCATGTCTGAAAATAAATTAAAATAAAATCTGAGCATATAAATAAAATAATTAGATATTATGCAGAGAAGTTAAAGGCCTTCAACTATCTAATGATTTTAAAGCAGCAATATGAAAATGTTTAAACAACAATCATACATGATCTTGAAACCAAAAACAAAACAATAGAAAATGAACAAAAGTCTAATTAAATAAAGACTAAGACATAAAAAATAAAACTTTTAGAGCTAAAATATATACAATCAGAATTTTAAAATTCAATGGATAGGCTCAACATTACAATTGGGAAAGACAGATTTAAAGCATAGCACACCAAAAATCACAATAAATATAAACAGTATAAATATGCCTCTTAAAGCACAGATATTTGGAGAGCACAGAAGGAATAGACAAGATGTTGGTTATGGTCCCTTTGAGTTGACTGAGAGAAGAAGGTTATCTGGATGGTAGAATTTTGGTGGTAGTGGCTGATAAAATCCAAAATAATAGAGCAAACTTAAGATGGTATGGATCCAGAAGCCACATCTGGGTACCCAGGGAGCCTCAGCAGTTTGGATCAGAGACTGTCAGGTATTTTTTTTTAAATCTTTCTCTATTTTGTTTGCACTTCATTAATTACATTTTGTGGTTGGATAAAATTGGCATGGTGGGCCTGGGGAACCAAAGAGGAAATTAAAATCCACTCTCTGTGGAGGAACTGGTGTCTGTGTGGGTAGAAATATTTTAAAGTTTCTTATTAGATTTATTTCCTATTTGAAGTTCAAAAACCTTCCATAAAGTACTCAATTACTAAGCTGTATTTTTGTTAAAATATATTCATTTTCCTTTTTTTTTCTAGGCTTAAAACAGGATAGTTATTATAGCTTTTAAGGTCTTTTTTAAAGATGGGTGAAATTTTAAAACTGATTAGAACATGGTCTAAATTATGCCTAGGTAAGAATTAGATTTTCATTTAATAACAGTCTTTTTTTTTTCTTTAGTTCAATGTACAATCCAGTTCATCTGCAAGAATGCCATGAGCTTTCAGAGAAAACGTATTTGGGGATTTGTGAGACTGACAATATCCCCTACAGTTGCAAACTTGAATAAAATAAAATTAGACAGTCAATAGTAGACTATTCGTGGGGAATTGGCCACTTGGGGGCTGCTTTTATTTATTATGTTCTAACCTTAGAAGTTTCTCACTTGAACTCAAACATACATATGTGGGTTGTGCAACTGCAGTTAATGATGTTGATTCTGATACTGGAAATACAGAACTTTACATTAAGGCTACATCAGAGCTACAGAAATATACTGACAAGCTAAATGTCCTGAAAACACACATTAATTTTTCTTTGTAGCAGTTAATACGGTTTTTTCACTTTAGGGTATCCAATTTAAAGGAGATGGTGGCAGACAGAGCTTCACATGTCTTTTTTGCAAGTATCAAAATTCCACAAGGTTTTATATCTCGTATAAGACTAAGGTGGATAAAAACAAATATGACATTGTTCTAAGCTACAAGAAACACAATTCAAATATGATGTAGGCAGATTGTCTATAGAGAAATGGGGAAAATACATAAAAATATAAATTAAAAAGCATAAGCTAATAGCTGAGGAATGCTTGAATGGTAACATGCTTGCCTTATAAACACAAGGACTGAGTTCAACCACAAGAACCTGTTTAAAAAGCTGTTTTAGTTAGTTATGGTTTGCACATAACTCCAGCTGGAAAGACAGATTCATGAAGCTCTCTGACAAGAGAGCTTTCTCTCTTTAACATAGTTGGTGAGTTCCAGGCCATTGACAGATTCTGTTTCAAACAAAAAGAGTGTATAGTCCTGGATGAATGACACTTTAAGCATCCTCCGACCTCCGCAAATATGCACACACTATTTCATATACATAAATGTACAAACACATGCACAATTAAAACAGGAGTGACTATATTAATACAAAATGAAGAAGAATGTGGAGAAATTGTCAGAGGCAAGGTTGATTATGTAAAAATAAAGAGAAAATCCATCAAAAGGAAATAGCAATATAAAATCTACACATACTTAATATATGTAAAATGTGACATATGGAGAAATCTGGAAAGAAAATAATGAATTATCCAAATACTTTAGCCTCAAACACAGACAGAATATTAGGAAGAGATTCATCAAGGGAGAAATAAGTAGATCTGTCAACTACTACGAGCTAATCAACATTTATCAAACACTCCACTAATGAGGAGAACACATATCAGAGTTTAAGTGTTCACAGAACATGTATCAGGATAGAAACTGTCTTTGACCCTAGAACAAAGCTCAAGCAATTTGAATGCTCTTGAACCATACAGAATATGTCCTCTGACACAAGCAAATTGAACTAGGAATCTGTAATAGAAAAATAAGAAGCAATTTTCTAAATATTTGGGAACCAAAACACTTCTAATAGCTGATGTATTACATCTCAACATGCCTGCAACTCCAGCACTCAGAAAAGTTGAGATAATAGAATTGTGAGATTGAGGCCATCCTGGGCTACCAAGAAAGCCTCTCTCTCAAAACAAAACAAAAAACAAAAAAAAGAGATCACAAAGCAAAAGACATAATGTCCATGTGTGTGTGTGTGTGTGGGTGTGCGTGAAAATGTTAAGGCACTGAAATGAATAAAAATAAAACTACAACAAACCACAAGTGTGGGGAGCACAAATGCATTTTCTGTGTGTGCCTATATGTTCTCATGAAAGTCCAAGATCAGTCTTGGGTGACATTCCTCAGGATGCTATCCACTATGTTGTTTTGAGTTATAGTCTCACTTTTACAAGTATATCACTTGTGTCAGTTAACACATTAATGAAAACCCAGAGAGGGCACTAAATTGCATCAATGTCCCATTAATGAATGAAGACAGAAACTTCTTCTTTGATTAGTTTTGCCAAGAGCAAGTCCAAATTTGAATTCTCTACTTCCCTCCCTATGTCTTCCATCTGTATTCTGTCTGTGGTTACTGGCCTGTCTGTAGTCTATTGTAACTTATGTCTGCCCCTGTTGCCTGAATGATGTGCATGTGTCTGTTCTGTGCCACAAGTTTCTGTTAAGTCTGAATCTGTGCCCCTTCATAACAAAGAGCTATGCTCTGTCATTATTGAACAGCACAGAAAACATAATATGGAAAAGAAATTAGATATTTTTACAGAATATTTTGGCAGAGTTTTACAAGGAAGAAGCTACTTCACTCGGCCAGAATAGCTTTCAAAAGCGCAAACAGAATTATCTACCTATATCTACAATGCTTTCAACATTTATGGGATGTTTGTTTTATTTAGGGGAGTGCATTTCAACTTGTTGCCTACTTTCAGCAAATAATTATCACACACACAACATATACACACGTATACACAAAAACACACACATACCACTAGCTTAGGTTATTAAAGGAACAACTACATAGGAAATTGAAGGCATAGTACATTTGTTTACATTGTTCTCTTAAAGGCAGATAAAACTTAAACTCAGTAAGTAGGACAGTAGGCTAAATACATACCAATTGCCCTCAGGGAATATTATTGATTTGGCTACAAGGTCTAGCAAAAATGCACATTCTCTGAAGTCAAGAAATACTTGCAGAAAAATGTATGATCACACTCACTGTGTGCCTGCTCCTGCTTCAATCCCAGGCAGTGTTGGGATTATAAACACTCAAACACACAGCCCTATCTTAAAAACAAACAAACACAAAAATAAAAAACAAAAACAAAAAAAACATGAGTTCTGAGAAACAAACTCAGGTCCTCATGCTCATGTAGCATTCCTTTGGTAAAGGAACTACCACAGCCCAGCGCAATCAAATCTGTAGGATGCATCTTAAAGGGCCTAGAGTAAAATTTATAGTACTAGCTGCATACAATAGAAAATAATAAGTCCTTTATTTCAGTAATATGGGTTTCCATCCCAAAAAGATAGAGGAAAACAAAATAAGCCAAAGCAAGAACAAGGAAAGCAATATGGATAAGACCTGAAAGCAATGAAACAGATAACTTCAGGGAGACATTTACGCAAGATGGAGCTAGTGTTTAAAAGGCACCAACAAAGCTAACCATTCTTTAACAGGACTGACAAAAGGTATCAAGAGGGAAGAAACAAGTTTTATAAAACCTCTACAGAAAACACTAGAAATGATATTTTTTGATACTCAATTCAAAGTCAAAATCAAAAGTGTAGACTACTACACTGCATACAGAAAAAAAAATCCATTAAAAAATAATAAGCAAAATTCAAAGGTATATAAAACAAATTCGGCTGATAGACACATGTTTATTTCAAGGCTGCAGTATTTATAAATCAGCCGACTACATGGCAAGAGCAGCAAGAACATGCTGATATTAACTAATACAGAAAAAAACAAAACATTTGATGGAACTTGTAACACTCCTTGGTTTAAAACACAAAACCCAAAAGAATGCCTTCCAGTAAGTTGAGTTCCTACAGGATAAGCATTTAATCCTAATATCAGGAAATGGCATGATATTAGCTCTAACAGCCTTATTCAGCATCATGGTTAAAGTTCTTGAAACCCATATTCATGAGCACATTCTTGCACAAAGACACATACATAATAAAAATAAAATATTTAAGGTTATTCAATCATCAGTAATGCTGTTTGGTTTCATGTTTACCAATATATGCTGCTAAACAGAGAACTAAGAACTCATGCCCTATAATCTAGTTTAAATATTCTGGAAAGTAGAGTGTTTATCCGACATTGAGGCTATTAATACCTGCAGGTTGAGACATTTCATTGCTAGAAGTATTTGCCTTGAAGAATTTCCATTCACAAAGCCATGGGAAGAATGAGAGCTACTGATGATAGCTTTATATTTTTCAAGGGAGGTCTGAGGAGATGGCTCAGTTGGTAAAGTGTTTGTTCAACAACCGAGAGAATCTGACTAAGGCTACCCAACATACACGTAACAACTAGGCTTGATGACATTCACATTTAATCCCAGGACTGGGGCAGCAGAGACAGGCACATGTCTGGATGTCACTGACAAGCCAGTCTAGCACAATCAGTGCATGCATTCCAAATTCACTGAGAGAATCTGCCTAAAAAGAATAAGGTGGAGATTGAGGAAGACACTAAATGACCACCATACTAATTATGTATGCATGTTCCCATATGTAAACATGCACATACACATTAACACATACACTACATACCTACACACCGTATGTGTGTGTGTGTGTGTGTGTGTGTGTATGTTAATGTGTGTGTGTGTGTGTGTGTGTATGCAAATGCAGGTTAAAGAGAATAAATACAATGAAAATGAATTTGTTGGGTATAGTATATTCTTCTGATGGAATATCATAGCTGTAGCAATTGGTATTAGTGAAAATATATTATTTTGCTTATATGAATGCCTATAATCATTTTTAAAACACTCAGAGGGAAAGTATTATTCACCTGAACTTTCACCACAAACCATATTTAAGTATTTTTCTTTATGATGGACAGAGCTTTGTTTTGGAAGAATACAAACATACATGGGAACAAGAGTTATTTCTGAGAAGGATATAGGAATACATGGGTTTCAGGCTTATTGTTTATTGCATATTTTCTTAGAAGGAGAATGAAAAATGTAGGGGCATGAAATTTGAAGCCAGCTGCAGCTGACAAACATCTGGTTATTCCAGCTAGATTATACATACATATTTAATTCACTGTTTTCTCTGGCTTTTCATTTATTATCAACAATCCCTAACAAAGAAAGTGGCATATGGTCTGTGAGATAACTCAGATATGAAAATACTCAAGTATATAGTTTAAAGAGCACATGAGCAGTTAGAAGTCACAATATACCTGAACACGTATTTATCAAGTTTGGAGATTTCCCATAGATAGATGTCCAAGCCCAATATAGTATACATAATAGAATATGATGATTTTGACAGAAATTCAAATTTTATTTCCAATCATCAAATTTTATAGAAATTCAATTTGTCCTTCACTTACTTTTCCAAAATCATCACCTTCCTTCATAAAAGTAAACAAACACAATAAATGAAATCAGCAGACTTTCCCCTTAATGTCCCATCAATTGCCACTCACTCTTGAAAAGTAAAATTCTGCTTGCATGGCTCTCCATACATATTGCACCTAACATTAAACAGCACTAATCATTGCCTTGCTTCAAGAATTTCTTATGATAATTGACTTGCAGGTAAATTTATCAACGTATTTAGCCATCTGTTGTGATTTAAGCTGCATTAAAAAAAACACCTGTAACATATTAATACATGTTCACTCATGACAGAAGTGCCAAAAGCATGAGTGAAATCTCCACAGCCAAGCTCCCACTCACCCCTCCAGAGAAAAATCACTGCTACCAATTCTGAGCAGGCTTTCCCAATCTCAAAAGTATTGACATAGCCAGGTGGGATAATTACTTGTTTGGTGCTGTTCTGAGGGCTGTTGAGTAGCAGCCACCTAGATGCCATTAGCACTTTACTGTCCCAACCTGGAACAGAAATGTTTCTAAACATTGACAAATACCTCCTCAAGGCAAAATAACTCCTAGTTCAGAATAATTACTGAAGCATATTTTTGAGACCTTTTACAATAGGTTCAGACACAGTAGTTCATGTATATATAAAATACACATAGATTCATGTGCATGGTTTTAACTATAAATGATACTACATAGATGATTTCATGATATCTTAGTTTGTTTCACTTAATAATAGTTTATGAAAATCTTTCAACAGTAATGGCTTTATTTTTGTATTTGTTATTATTGTTACTTAGCATCTGGATGTAGAGTTTTTGTTGGTATTTTTTGTTTCAAATTCTTCTGTCTTAAAGTAGTGAAACCGACTTGGGTACATTCATCCTGCCAAAAGAAATATTTTATACTCTGCTGACAGTTGGCCTTTCCAGTTTGGGTGGTCACCTGTCTTTTATTACTACCAGACAAAAGACATACATGCAACAGAAATATTTGTATATGCCCCCAATAACTCTTTACATGTTTCCTAAATCATCCTCTCCCATAACCTCTCTTTTCATATGGAAAAGCCATGGTATCTAGGTATAAAAAGACCCTTGATGCCAGTCACATGGTACCCAGAATCGTCTGTTCTCTTTCCTTGGGCATTTTAAACTAAGCATTATTGCAGCTATAAATCACCCATTCACAGACTCATTTCCTGTGAATGAGCTTAAGAGCCTCTCATGTGTCCTGTATTTGAGAAATCATTGATCTGATCTGGAAGGTGTTTGGCAGAGAGCTAAAGATTCTAGGTCAAATGTGTAAAGGGCTCTCTCCTTCCCTCAATTATTTTAGTATCTTCTTTCCACCCAGAGCCTCAGTTTCCCAATCAGCTTGATAGAATCTGATTAAGACTGCTTCTTAGCAAACCTCAGCAGGATGCTATGAATGTTCATAACCATTTTAAGGTCGGAAGACCAAAAGTTTTGCATAGATTTTATTCAGCTATCTTTAAATTACAATGCTGAATGTTCCTCTGGAATTTTACATTGACAAGGAGACGACAGCAGTTTACTGTACCATTCTGTCAGAGACTCTGGTGATGAAAACGTGAATAAAATTTACGGTGGCTTGTCTGAAATTGTCAACACAATTTTGTTCCAACTCAACTTAGCCTTTGTCAATTACTAATTTTGATTATTCAAGATATACATTACTCTTTATTCATAACCCACTTCTCTGTGCATAAAATAATTTAACATTTTAATGGCACAATTTATCCTTTTTTGAATGAACAAAGACCTACTTATTGGTCTGCATTAAGGTAAACAAATATTCTGTACATCATGTTGTAAATAGTGGTGATGCAACTTCTCCAGGGCCATTACAAGCTACATATTTTTCTTTAAAAAATTAAAAATAAAACATACTAATAAGACATTGTTGGTATCATAAACGCATCTTATCAAGCTGAATGTGCAATTTTTGAATTCTAACCCAAGGCAATAACAATCCAGAGGAAAGTGTCCTAAGGGAGTCCCTGGGGAGAAAATGATCAAAATTTTGATTCTGTAATGCCAAGTTCTGAATGTAAATAGTTGTGTTAGCTGCTAGAAAGAAACGTTCAGTAGCATCAGAAGATCTATATCTTCATGGAGGGAAATCTGTTACCACTTGAAATGACTGTGAAAGGTCTTTCAAAGTTGTTGCTGTTTGTTTGGGGTAAGATCCTAGAGAAAACCTTAAGGAACAAACCAGTTCAAAACAGCTAAAACTGCACTATCCAGCCCCTCTATTCAATGACCTAACATAATTTGCTTGTTTTAACTTTATTATAATGCTGAAATATCTATCACACCAAAGGCCCCTGCTTTCAAGTGTCATATATGAAGGCACACAGACTCCAGGTGATCATGTTAACGGAAGTGCCACCTTTGGATGTGAAGATATTTTTCCAAAATAAAGAGGAATGTCCCCATTGACCTCAGATAGTCCAATGTTTTCTTTGTTTAGGAAAGTACTTCATTTGAAAATTATCCCCATTGTTTTACTACTTGCTGCAAATAATCTTTCTTTCCTATTTTATCTAATGGTTCTGCTTACCAGCTATATATGGTGGATGAAGGAAGTAGAACTCTAAAATTTTAATAGTTTTAGTTTTAGATAGAAGTTAAACAATAGAATTATGGTGAAATTTAAAATAATAGCAATGCCAATTTCTTCATGCTTTCTAGATAACTATAATTTTTAATTTAGAGAAATCATTGAAAAAGACAATAGCTTATATGAAAAATAGGTCTTTGATATTCAATTCTTGCTGTTTCTCTGAGAATTTTTTTACTCCTATTAAATTTCTATAAAATTGAATTTCCAAATCCATTAATTAGCATTTATATAATGGTAACGTCTTAACAGGGCTTCTGTGGCATTGTGGCATTATATCCAGTTGCGTAGATAGTTTTTCATATACACAAACATATTTTAATGCCATTTACTCAATAGTTATTAAAGTTATTCTTGGAGTGCAGGATTGAATTTGGGGGTGACTTGTAAATTTGCCTCTGGATAATTTCATATATTTCCTAAATCCCTTAATGAGATAATTCATTCACTAAACAAATATAATTAATTTATTAAACAAAACAAACATAATGCTGGAGAGAGAGCTCAGCAGTTCATTGCACTAACTGTTCATGCATAGGACTTAGGTTCAATTCTCAGTATTCATCTGGTACCTCACAACCCTCTATAATTGCATTTCCAGGGGACCACAACACTCTTATCTGACTTCTGTGAGCATTAGGCATTCACATGGTGTACAAATGTATGTGTGGACAAAACATTTATACACATAAAATAAAACTTAAATTAAATAAATCTAAAAGTAATGTAATCAGAATGTAACTCAAAAAGTCAGCATATCATTATATGTTCTCATGGTACTGAAAAAAACTTATAGTAGAAATGGAATTTCATTAGGTATCCAGACCAATCAGGCTTATGCCTCAGTAGGTTACTGGACTCTGTGAAAGCTGGACCAGACGATAATCTTGTGTGCTATATTTTTCTGCATGTATCCACATTTGGTTTCTAGAGTAGTTCTTGTCGCACATAATCATATTGCATGGGAAATACAACCCCCATATCCACTCAAATGTACTTTTGGGGTTCATATTATGTTCAAAAGCATATGATCCACATGTCAAGTTGGATACATAGTATCAATAACTGATAATCCTTTTGCTGATAAAATAAATACAGTATCTTATAGAAGAGCATAGAAGCATAGAAGAGCATATAGAAGGCAGCCAACTCCTTCTATGAGGATATCCTGAAGCTTTGTAGATGATGATGCACAGAAGCACAGTGAGGTGAGCAAGCACAGCCATTAGGCCATTCTTTGTTTCTGAGAATCACATTTCATGACAGGAAAATGAGTCTGACTTCATGTCTCTGGCACTGCAAAATTGATCTCTGCCACCAAGCTTACATATTTTTTTCATGGCATTTTCAAACTCCCAAGGTAACAGTGACTCTGCCACTTGCCTCAGGAGATGAGTCAGTCATCTAACGCTGTTGGCAAGATATCTCTGAGTAGAGTTTAGCTGTTTCCATTATTTCCACCACATTATTACTAGTTGCCCCCACTGGGCTTTTCTAAATACTGTAATTTCACTCTCATTTGTTTTTATTTCTTTCAAATATTCACAGGCTATCATTTCCCCCTGCACTTGTCCCTAAGCTCTTTTAATCTTTTCTTCTAAGTAAGTCTCTCCATCATTTTCCCCCTCTGAAGATACAGAGTACAAGTGGTCTCTTCATTTTTCTTCATTGTCTGTGGGAAATATAGTCCATTTATAAATATTCCTCAGAAGATAAATCACCTACATCAAAAAAAAAAAAAAAAAACCCAACTGGGTTAGAAAATGATTATTTCCTCTGTTGATGATGTTTGAATTTGGGTGATGTTCTCTAGAAATTGGCACGAATGGTTCATTTGACCCAGCTTATCTTACAAAACTCTCATTGGCTGGCTTTGTTATGCTCACCACAGTAGTTCTCTGATCCGAATAAGTTGCAGTGAAGTCAAAAGCATTCTTGATAGCACCAAGCAATGCATGAGATGTGTCACTAATGAGAATTGAAAGTTTATTGGGCAGTACTGAGCTCAGTTTCAATTATCCAACTGTTTACCAGATAGCCTGGCCAACAGTTATCCATAAAGCATACTCTTTGCACCTGGGAGTCATCTATGATTTCTCCTCTTAGTTGGAAAGCTCTGATACATGCTATGGATGCTGATAAACTAATGATTTTCATGCTCTCTGAGCTAGAAGAGATCATTACTGCTCATCTTACCAATTCAAATTAGATTCTGGGGCTAGCTGCATGTGTTATCAAGATGGTACATAACTCCCCCGTGACAGCGAACTGGAGAGCAGCCATCTGTAAATGAACATCGCCTCCACCTCCATATTTTTCACAGTTGGGTTGAAGGAAGTGAATCAGCTATGGGCACCATGATTTCCATGACTTAGCTCACAACCCACAATGTAGCAGAGGTCTTTAGAAAAGGCTACACTTCACAGCTCAAACCAAATATGCCTAAGAAGAAATTACAGCTCTTCAAAAATAAAAAGAAATGGAATCCTCCCAAGAAAACAATAAAAGCACTTTCCCTTATCTTCAGCCAGTCTTCAACATGCCCGCTCTTCTTCAGGACAATGCAATCCTTTGCGGTGTGTTCTTAGTAGTGTCTGATTTTTGTTGCTCTTTGTGACCTTGTTCTAGCTTACTCATTTATTTTGTTTTTATTTCTTTTTATTTCTCTGTAATTAATTTCTCTATCATTGTAACCACCAAGAATTTAAACAATTGTCAGTCTTATTGTCATTTTCCCACTGTCAACCCATGTTAGCTTCATCAATTAATTTTGTATACATCACTCCCCAATCTCCAGTTTATCTCCAGGCTTTACATAAATGTCTGGTGACTTGCTGGAAATCACCTGAGATACTCAAAAACAAATTTACTATGGAATAAACTCTTCTATATCTTCTCCATGTTTAATGGTTCCATATTTCTGGTGTATTATATTCTAAAACTCAATGCTATTATTTTTTAACCTTTTATTTTTCCTGCATTTTTTTCTTCCCTAATAAGCAGATCTATTGTCAGTAGTATTAACTTCCAAAGGAACATTCTTTATACATTTCCATAATGTCTATTAAAATTTTCAGTAGAGGGGGCTGGAGAGATGGCTCAGCAGTTGAGGATGCTTACTGCTCATGCAGGGGACCTGGATTCAGTTTGCAGCACCCAGGCAGGCAGCACACAAGCAACTCTGGAGCAGGCAGAGCTCCACTTCCAGGAGCTCTGATACTCTCTTGCCTCTTCCAGTTTTTGTATACATATAGTACACATAAATACATACAATAAATAATCATTTTTTAAAAATATGTCCAGTACCAAATGTTTGAACCTAAAATATACCTAAGCTATTACTTTAATAGTTTTTATTTAATTAAAATATAATTATGTCATTTCCTACTTTTCTCACACCAAACTCTTCCCTTGTAACTCCCCTCTCAAATTCATGAGTTATTTAACTTACCATCTTGACGTTGGTTATAGGACAGAATACATAGTATTTGTTAAACATAATCCCCATTTAAGAACAGCAATTGATTTTCAGAAAATATGGCATGATGATAAATTTATCTACCTATAAATGTCATTTCCTAAAATTCAGTTTCAGTCGGGTAGTGGTGGCACACACCTTTAAGCTCAGTACTTGGGAGGCAGGGGCAGGCAGGTCTCTGTGAGTTCAAGGCCAGCCTAGTTTACAGAGTGAGTTCCAGGACAGCCAGAGTTACAAAAGAGAAACCCTGTCTTGAAAAACCAAAAAAATAAAAAATAAATAAAATACAGTTTCGGTGAAGGTTCTTTGTGGGATTTTCACTCTGACATGTAACTTCTCAAGCTGTTTTGATAACAGGCTTGTTTGCTCCCATCTTCGCAAACTCACAAGCATGCCAGTGTGTGTTCACTTCTGTGTTTACTTCCCCTGTTAACTCCACGCTTTCTGTGTCCATGGCATTTCAAAATGCATAGAGGAGTTGTTGGATAAAATCCCAAGTGAGTTTATGATTTTTTCCAAATGTTCTAGCAAATTAGAAATTGAATAAAACCCCTTAGCAATAAAAAGGTTTATATTTAACAACAGCAATAAGAAATAATATACTAAATGAGGAAATATTTGCGGACATTGATTTGAATCAAAAGTAAAAAAATAAAATTTAATTAATAAAAGATCCACACAAGTCAGCTCAACTTTTTAACAGATATTCTGTCATTCTTGAGTCAGAGGATAATCAGACCTAATTTCCCTGTCATCTTCAGATGCTATTAGGCATCCCACTGGGAATATGTCTGTGACAGGCTCCCTATGGCCTCTGGACTGAAGGAAATGCCAAACTGCAGCAGTTAGGCAGCTCACCACCTCCTTATCTAGGCTCCCTGATGCTACTTGAATAGGTAAACAGCCTGTGCTTTTGTAAAGCAATATCCCTGGATGTCCTGACTGGAGAAAGATGGTGGCCTAGGAAGTTAAAAACCTATGACTTCAATCTGTTAAAGCACATTGAGACCATCCAGGGAATGTACCTAAAGTACCTTTCTTTCAATGTTCCCCTCCTCCTCAGAATAGACTCCATTTCTACCATATGGTTTCTGAATCTCTTCAGATACTCCTTACTAGCACCAGAGATAGTATGGCAGGAAATAAGAGAATGAGGAGTTGTGAATCCCAAGATGTAAAGAGAAAGACCACCAACCCAAATCATCATGACCAAATTAATTAAAATGAGCAATTAATTAAAGCAAGTTTTGTTTTTATTAAATTCCTATACAACGACTGCCTCCACCTAAGGCAAGGTTCAAGATATCAGCAGTGGGCATGGGGAAGATAAGGTTCTTATAGCTTAGGGGTAGGATGTTTCCAAATGGGGAATTTGACAGGCAAACAGGCAGTATTAAAGAAATTGAACACAACAAGGTGGCCATAAAAACCTCTTGAAATAAAGGCAGGTTTTAAGATGGTCATAATAGCCTCCTGAAACCAAAGCAAAGATGTGAAGTGGTCATAATAGCTTTTTGAAACAAAGACATAGCTTCCATTTCCTGAAACAAGTAATACAGAACCATTTGTAGTTAAGATTACAGGTGGGACATAGTCTTTTGATAAACAGAAGTTTAATCATAAACAGGAATGAACCTAGTTTGTCTTTATTATAAGATGGCCTTCAAGCCCACGTACCCTGTAGCAGCAGGGATAGACTTAAACCGCACTTTCCCAGCGTCACCTGGCAGCTGCCACCTGGCAGCCACCACCTGATCCTGTCACAGAATAGAAGTAGAGAAACAGATGAACACTTAGACACCACTCCTCATACACTCCTAGCTTGAGCCTCTACCGCCTCCGATCCGAAAGGGTCCCTTGGCCTGTCCTGGGGGTGCTGGCCAAAATCTCGGATCGCTGGATTCAGAGTCCAGAGATCTCGCTGGGGCCTCCAAATGAAAGGGCAAGTAGGGCTGAAGCCTGCCTGGGATTTCTGAGCAAAAGGCAACTCCCAAGGAACCAAGGGGCAACTTCAGATCGATGCAAAACTTAAGAGGCTTTATTGTCCGATGTGCTGGGTTCCACCCTCTGCAAGTCTCCTCATAAGGAACATGGAAGGTAGACCCCAATTCCTTTGTCTCTTGGCATTTTATGGGGTACAGGGGAAGGGGTTTGGGGATGGGACTTGTGCAGCTTTGATTGGCTCAGAGCTCTCCATGTCCTGTATCTTTCAGATTAATTGGCTAGGAATTCATGCAAACGGGATCCAGGGGAGCAGTCAGTCAGTGACCTTTGGACTAGTTGGCCCAGAGACAGGGTGGCACCTGGGATGCCTGGGGAGGGGAATTCCTGCTGATAGAAGTTAACTTAATAGTCATTCCCCTGTAGGTGGGGAGGAGACTGTCAATGGCTATCCTTGGGAGGCATCTCCCTGATACATGACTGTTAGCACTCAGGTGATGAGGCCCCAGGGAGGCACTGAATTCCTAGAAGTCGTTTTATATTTCTTAAATCCTTTCAGCTGGTTCATCTGAGTGTTCGACCCTTAATAGAACATCTATATCACACACCCCTTCCCAAGGTTTTGAGGACATCATGTAAGATGGGGCTACAAGATTGTACGGCCCTTGGAAGTGAATGTGTTAGGACTGAACAAACTTCATGTTGAAAAGAGGCTCATCTGTAATTCAAGATAAGATCTCACCTATCCTAGTCCTTGGAAGGTCTCTAACCAGGCACCAGACAATTAAGGACCAGGGTCATAAATCCTGCATCCGCCAGAGGTGAATCCTGTATCTGACATCCGCCAGAGGTGAATCACACATCCTGCCTCCACTGGAGGTGAATCATGTACCCTGCATCCGTTGGACAAGGTCCCACCTAGCTAACGAAAGGGCCCACAAGGGACCCAGCCTCTGGTCATCCAGCCCCCTTGTGCCAGCCCTGCATTAGTTAATTATCAACCAATCCCATAGCAACCTGGTTGGAAACTTGTGAACCCTGTTGTGATTACTATAAAAAGCTTGCTTCCAAGGGCATTCCAGGCTCACGTTCTGGTTCTCACTGCGTGGAGATAGCACGTGGGCCTGACTCTAGACTCTAATAAAGGCTCCTTGTTTTTGCATCAGAACTGGTGGTTCCTGGTGATATTGGTTGAAAGGGGATTTTGAGAACCAGGCACAACATATGACTGAAAGGAAACAATGGTTTCAAGACAACAAGGAAGTTGCACATATGAACTCACAGTTATTAAGACAGCGTATACAAGACTTGCACAAATTCAAGCCATTTAGAATCCAAGCATGGGGAGCTGATGTGGGCACAAAGTCCCACCCTTAACTGAGGTTCCATTGACATTTGATAGCTGCTGAGAGGAGGAAAGCCAGCTTCCTTTAATGATGTGACCCTTGGTCACCAACCATTGAACAACACAAATTTGACTTGGTTTAGGAGGTGAATTAAACTCAATATTAGATGGGTAAGGAGGTAAAGGTGGAGAGGGTAAGCCTAGAAAGATTTGAGGAGTGATGAATATAATAAAAATACATCACATGAAATTATCAAAGAATTAATGTAACTATTGTCTTTTAAAAGAATACAAAAATTACTATTGAACAGAAAAATGTAAGGTAAACTCTTCCACATTCGCAAATTGTGGGCTGGTCGCCACGGTACCTCTACCATCATGCTTTCCTTACACTCTTTATGTAGATCACATTGTTATTTCCTAGTGTGACCTCCTAGAACTTTAATAACCTTTTCGGTGTCAGACTTCAGGCAGTCGCTACTAATCTATCCAGCTGCCATGAAAAAGTAAGCCCACCCATCACCCTGTCTATGTGACGAATTTTTCAGTTAACATACTTGTTTCCAACCTTCTGAGTTGATGATTGAACACATAAAATGATAGGTCACCACTTATTGGTCCTTACAGTAAAGCCTATTGGAAATATAATCTCTCTCTCTCTCAATCTCTCTCTCCCTCTCTCTCTCTCTCTCTCTCTCAACTTTTGTCTAGCAGCACCATAATTAAATACAAATCCCTAGAAAGCAGCAGTATTGTTTAAGTTTCGTAGGAGACAAGAATATTCAACCGAGGTTGGCAACTACTGTGCCTGAAAAGTAATGCATCACTGACTTTCTAGGCACACAGACACTAATTATACACCAGGCTCCCAATTCGCTGACATTATCAGATGCATGATCCCTGTACCCAGTCGGGTTAAATAGCCAAATGATTTCCAGACACAGCATACTTCACAAGTGTATCCTGATTTATATGCTGACAAAACTTAAGAATTAATCACTATATGACAATCACAATTTTCTTGTGTTCTTGATTCTGTAAGCATTTCATTTCATATTAGGCAATCGAGGACAACAAGGAGAATTTGAAATTTTAAAGTAACAGGAAGAGAAATATAAGGCTGTTTAATTTCTCTTCTGGCTTACTTGAAATGTTGACATTATTGGGAAAAGCTACCAAAACAAAATACCACAGATAATAAAAATGCCCCCATTATAAAGGAATTTATCACATCAAAGTTAATGATTTTTCCACCAGTAACAATGCCACTCTTTGGTTGTCAAGTTAACTCAATTTCAATTTAACTGAACCACTCTATCATCCCATCAGAGTCACAGACAGAGATGAATTAAGGTGATTCACAGGCTGAGCATACTATGTGCCTTGGATAAGAATTGATCATTGGTTCTTACTTTCTCTTTCTCCCTGCCTTCTTCTCTGCTCTCTCTCTCTCTCTCTTTCTCTTTCTCTCTCTGCTTTCTCTTTCTTTTGAGTTATCTTTTTTTTATTGCAACAAAGTATCATCCAATTGATCTTATTTCATTTCTATGATGTTTATTTTCTATATACTATGAAAGGGAGAGCAGGGTGTTCAAGGGTGCTCTAAGGAAGCTCTCTCATACCCAACACTGGGATCATCCCCTAATCTCTGGGCCTTTTCATTGAAGTCACTGCTGCTTTTAGCAAATGCTATAGTGAGTCGCTTTACATCTTTGTGACATTAAAAAGCTTTCAGAGTCAATGCACAAGAGCTGTTCCTTACAATATTTTTGAAAGATTGAATAAAACAAACTCAAAACTCTCAAGAAGCTCAACTAGACATTAATTCAGACATGGGTTCAGTAACCACCCCCTGACAATCAAGTCACTCTCCTGGAACAGAAGGATGTAAAGATAGAGAAGGTATGGTTCCCATAGTGATCAGCAATGATGGTACTTCTCTAAGTCTGACAGCAGTCTTCCTGAGAAGGTCAAAGACTGGTTGTTGGGAAAGTATTTACTCCCCAGGAAGACTGAGATACAAGGCCACTTTTTAACTTCTGAGAAAAAATGCACTAATATTATACTTCTACTAGATAGTAAGAATAATATAATTATATCGTAGTTCCTTTTTCTATTGCTGTAATAAAATACCCTGACAGAAGCATCTTATGGAAGGCAGGGTTTATTTTGGCTCACATTTTAAGGGTCCAGTACATAATCATAGGAAAGTCAAGGCAGCAAGAGACTGAAGCACCTGGTGGTCATATTACTTCTGCAGTCAGGAAAAAGAAAGTGGTGAATGCTGGTACTCAGCTAGCTTCCTTTATCATAAAGGACTTTTACAAATAGAGGAAACATTGCTACCCATCACCTTAATTGACTTAATCAAGATTATAACATCAGGAATGCTGAGAGACTAGCCAATCTAAATATTCCCTCATAGGTATCTCTAAGGCACCATACTTTGTCTACAGCAACCTCACAAGTTGCTCCTGAAATAAAGCATATTCTGAAGTACCAAAGTGGCTCACGCTGCATTTGAAAAACTCTTAGACCTAAAAACAAACAATAAAAAGAAATCCTATTTTTGACCATATGGCTACCTAAAAAATAAAGACTCTGTGACTTATTAATCACTCTGTGACTTATTAATCACAAGCATTTGATTCTTAATGTTCAGAAGCCTGGAAAGTTGAAGATCAAGACATCATCAGGTTCTATGTCTGGTAAGGGCTCATTGTTTCATTTATTCCGAGTGCTTTGACAGTAAGCTAGCCCATTGGATTATCTTTTATAAGGGCTTTGATAAATCCTAAAGCCTCTTGATTTAATCACTATTCAAAAGTCTCCTCTCAAAATACTACCACAATAAGGACTAGGTTTTAACATACAAATTTGGTGAGATATAACCATTCAACCTCCAGGAAATCTTATTATTGTTTTCTATATGTTCTGAGTATTATTTACTCATTTATTTGAATTAACATATGTTGTAATGGATTTCATTTATGGCATTTTTACATACATATGCCACTTAACGTTGTTTCTATCCTTTACTAACTCCTTTGAAGAACATGAAAAGAGAACATAGCTCACAACAATACTTCAGATCACTCTGTTGTGTCACCCAAGAGCCTAATAATCTCACCTCGCCTCCGGTCTTCCCTCAGCCCTGTTTATTACTTTCTCTCTACATTTTCTTTCTTGTCTCCACTCCATTGTCTCCTCTAGTCTTTATTATATATGAGGGCCTGATTTGTTTTGTTTTGTTATATTTTGTTTTGTTTCAGTACTCAACTTCTTTTGAATTTCTTTGGGCTTACAACCAGGATTTCTCTCTCTCCTAATTAATATTATCTTTTTCAATATCTCTGGGCTCCTGATTTTGTTTCACAAAAATACTGGGAACTGACAACAGCAAAGAAAGTTGTTCTGAGTATGGTCCACTTTGAATTCTAAATGCTTGGAACTGGGCTTTCCAAATCCAATCTCCAGAGCATTTAAAACAACAACAACAACAAAAAAGTACTGAAATCTTTTAATTTGAAATCACTTCTCACCCCTACTGATTAACAATCTTCAGGACATGCTCAGTAATGTGCATGTTAATAGGTGACTGAAAAGTTGGGGTTTTTTGGGGTTTTTTTTTTTTAATTGATTTGAGATTCCTTGTTAAAAGTATAAGAGAATGGGAAATGAACGAATGCTGGAATTTCTCAGAAAAGTTGGAGTTTGGAGTCAAGTCCTGAAGAATGGACCAGAGTCAGATCAGTGAGGCTTGAAGATTTGATATAAAAGGCAGGCAAGGAACTGCGTGGCACAGAGATGACAGAGGGATAAGCTTATATAAAATGTGTGGAGAGAGAGACGGTGTGTGTGTGTGTGTGTGTGTGTGTGTGTGTGTGTGTGTGTGTGCGTGCACGCACATGCTGGTGCTGATGAGAGACACAGAGGAACAGAGTCTCAGTAATAGAGGACTTCAAGAATTCTTGATGACTTTCTGTGTCCAGTGTCTTTCAGACATGGAATGTTCGACCTTCAATTTTTCTGTTAACCTGTAACAAATTATTTTGTTTATAGTATCTTTTTCAATGCTTGTTAACAATCTCCAAATGTCTGCTCTTAGTTTCTCATAAGTAATGAATGACTAAAATGTTAGCTTGTTAGAAACCATCAGTATTTTCATTTTGTAGAATCTAGGATATGCTCATGCAGGAGTGAGCCACTAGGTTGACACTAAGTCAGGCTATGTGAATGAAGACTGTTTAGGACAATGGTTTCTTCTCTCTGGAACCAGCTCCACTGCAATAAGGATATTTTAATGATTTATTGTCTTCTAAGAGTCAAGCTAAAGCCATATGTAATGTATTTAAGTGGACCATCTTGGTGTAATGTAGACTAGATTTCATTTTTGCCCTGCAAGGTGACCTTAAATAAACCTCACTTCTCTAATCTAGTGGTTCTCAACCCTCTTAATGCTGCAACTCTTTAGTACAGTATCTCACATTGGGGTGACCCCTAGCCATAAAATTATTTTATTGCTACTATATAACTGTAATTTTGCTACTGTCATGAATTGTAATGATCTGATATGCAGATCACCTTAGGCAACCCCTGAGAAAAAGTCATTCAACATCCAAAGAAGTCATGACCCCCAGTTTAAGAATCACTCCTCTAACCCTTGTTTCTTCCTTAGTTGAATACCATAATACTAGTCATATGGCATATAACTGTACCATGGATAGTATGGCTATTCAGTGAGTTATTCATAAAGTGTTACAGTGTCTGACACTTAGTACCTACTCAACAAGCAGTACTTACTACCCATAGCCTACTTCTAGATATTAATTTATTAATATTAGTATGACTAACAGGATGTTGGGTATAATACATAGAACATATTTGAGAGAGTATTACATAGTGGGAAATAATACAATGGTCTCAGACTAATTGACTTCCAATTCTTCTAGAAGTTTCTAATTTCATCTGATTTTAAGACAGTCAACCTCTTTTGTTCCGTTTTCTCCATTTTATATAGGGAAAACAACAGTACTTTCTTTATAAGGTTGTTGAAAAATCCAAGTATCTCATAGTGCATTTAAAGAGACATTTACATAATTACATATAAAATGTTTATAATATACACAAATTTGTACTAAGTTCTCCTGAGGAAACTATCCAAGTATAAAGTTAAAAGTCACAAAATTTAACTCTATAAAACTAGAATGAGTATATGACAGGAATGAATCAATTCATTAATGATGAAATCAGTAAGTTGGGGTAATTGACCCTAAGATGATGAGGATAATTTGACAAAAACTGAAATACTATAGAAGAGTGGGTTTCCTCAGTAGATAAAGATGCTCACTGCTAAGATTGACAACCTGAATTCAATCCCCATGTTCTACATGGAGAAAGGAAGGAACTGAGCATCTCAAGTCGTTCTCTGATCTCTACACATACACACAATATGAAGCATGTACACACACACAGACACACAAACACACAATATTTTATATAGTTACATATATAGTTATATATGCACATATATTGTTATTTATATATAACAAGAAAATGTGTATAAAAAACAAAGCACTACAAATTAGCTACCTTAAATTGTGAGCCACAATAAATATTTTCCTTAAATTGCTTTCTGTTACATGTTTACCACAGCAATGAGAAGCCAACCATAATTCTTGTTCATTGATGATATAGATCATGATATAGGCACTATATTTGTGAAGTCTGTAAAAAGTCTAGACTCTGGCTGTATGGAACATCACCTGGCTTGTATAGTGTTAGACAGTTTATTCCTCACTTGAAGCTTCAATTATTTCAGTCACAAGGGGAAGATAATAATAAGATTATATACTTAGTAAATACTCAAAACAAAGTACCTAACACACAAAAGACCCACAATAAATGCCAGTCAGCCTCACTATTGCTTCAGTACAGTATTAAAAACTACTTAATCAAATGTCTTCATTAGGAATTCTATTACTGCAAAGAAACACCATGACCAAAAGGCAGGTTGGGGAGGAAAGGGTTTATTTGGCTTACACTTTCCATAGCACTGTTCATTATCTAAGGAAGTCAAGACAGGAACTCAAACAGGGCAGGAACCTTAACAGGGCAGGAACCTGGAGGCAGGAGCTGATGCAGAGGCTATGGAGGTGTGTTGTTTACTTGCTTGCTCCTTATGGCTTGTTCAGCCTGCTTATAGAACCAAGGACCCCCCATCCCAGGAATAGTACTATCCACAATGGGCTAGGCTTTTCCCCCATCAATCACTAATTAAGAAAATGTCCTATAGGTTTACTTACAGCCTGATCTTATGGAGGCAATTTTTTAAATTGAGGTTCCCTCCTCTCAGATGACTTTAGCTTATGTCAAGTTAACATAAAACTACCCAGCACACTGAGTCAAAGAAAAAAAAACTTGTCTAACTTGTCTGATACTAAAAACCTTAGAGACATTCGAAAAATATGACAAGTAGAAAACATTCAGTTATATAATGAATGATGAATGGATCAATGCTGAATTCACCATCTCTGCAGATGCAGCAGTTTATCTTCCTTTGCTCATATATGACAACTTTCCAATGTAGATAGGGTTTCATATTGAGAACATCTTTATTTTTTTTTCTATATCCTTGCCTTCACATAGGTTGCCATAGTTAGTATAACCATGGACTCGGCATCTTATGACTTGCAAAACATTATTCAAAATTGAATCCCAAACAAATTACTGCACTGAGGCTTAATTATAAGAAATAGAGATACTGAGAGAAATTACTCTCTAAATGTTGTTTACTTCTGAGTCCATTGTTTGTTTATAACCTTCTTATCCTTCTGCCAATTATCAGTACAAACCAGATTCCCTCAAACAAACCATTTGGCCGTTAATCTACAGAAGCCTGGGTCTGCAGAGCTTATACTGCTCTAAGTAGCAGTGTGTGCTGTTGTAAATGCTTCCCAGAAAGTCGAAAAATGTCTTTGTTTCCATGTCATTCTTCTACCTCCCAAGGTTCTCTAAACTCTGTACCATGGACCACAATGTTAAGGCTGGGTGGTTTGGAGAACGGAGCTGTGCTTTTGAGTGAGAAGACACTAGAACTTGGTTTTCAGAAAAGATAATGCACATTTTTGTCATTTAGGATTTTTCTCATAACATCTACACAAAGTGCCTGAATCTGGTTTTTTGATCTGAACACTATAACGAAAAAAAAAAAAAAAGACATGTTTATTTGTAGAACTACCACCTACCTGATATTATTTCTCATTGTCACTAAGAAATCTCAAAACTCCCTATATTGTGTCATGACATTGATTTGGTGATCATTGATTTTTTTTTATTGTTTCAGTAGACAGTGAAAGTCTAGAACATGAAAACTCACTTTTCTTACGTCTGTTCTTAAGGTCATAAACAGAATATACTGGGAATTTAGTAGTTGTTACCTATCCCACACATTCTCCTTCCTTCCCACTCTCTAAATCATTGTACCTGTCATCTAGGAACAATCTAAACTGTTTCATAGGTACAGACATGGCTTACCCACCTTCAGAGTGGCCTTAAGCTGCTTTCCAAGACTAAAGTTCTCTTTCTGTCTCTTAATGCTTTTTGAAAACTTCTTACCTTTTTAAAAAAAGGTCATTTTAAAAAAATAATATTTTTGAGATTATAATTCAATTACATCATTTCTCTCTTCCCTTTTCTCTTTTCAAACCCTCAGTTATAACCCTCTTTTCAAACTCATGGCCTCTTCTCCATATATAGACATGGACATAGATATAGATATATATTACTAAATATAACCAGCTCAGTCTTTACAATGTTCCTGGTATTTTTATTTTCAGGGATGACCATCTGGTATTGGGTAAGCAAATGTTATGCTCTTCCCTGAGGAAGACTATTTTTCCCACTCTCAGCATCTTTTAGTTGCCTGAAGTTCTTTGTGTAGAGTTGAGGCTTCATGGGCTTCCCCTACCCTGTCCCTTGTCCACTTTGGAATGTCCATTGTTTTTATCTTTGTTTAGCTCATGTTTAGGCAGTCATATTGATGAGACTTCATGATACTTTTGGGAGACATATCTTACAGCAAACTCCCTGATCTTCTGGATTTTACAACCCTTTAGCCCTCTCTGCAGCAATGTTCCCTGAGCCTTGGGTTATTTTGTAGATGCATCCCTTGGGACTAGGCTCTACAACTCTTCATTTTGATTGATTGTGGTGTTCTTTTATGGTACTGGTTGGTATAAAGAGAAGTTTCTTTGATGAGGGTAAGGACTATCTATATTCATCTGTGGGAATAAGGACAAATATGTACAATTTAGTTAGGGACTGTGCTACCTTAGTAATGTGGTGGTTGTAGTTTCTTATCCTAGCCTGAGAAGTTGGCTAGGCTTCCAGTATCAGGCATGGTCTCCTTGCTGAGTGGGCCACACATACCTTGGCAGTAACCAATAGCTTTCTTATTGGCCTATTCACCTTTTAACATTTCATCAGGAACTGTTCTATCTGGCATAGCCTTTTATTCCTTGATTGCCAAAATGTTTATAGTGATGTCACCTTTGAGTTCCCATGCAATGCTCTGAGTTATTTAGTTAGTTAGCACGTATGGATCATTGTAATGGGAGAGATAGGTAATATTTATATCCACAGATAATAGACCCAATTGCTACCTTCTCATCTTCCTACTCTGCTCTCCTCTCACCCTCTCTCTTTTTTTATCTCCTTTTTCTGTTTCTTTTCTTTTTCCTGTTCCCTCTTCTTTTGCGTATTCTATGATGCATAGAAACAGAGCTCAAAAATTTTTAAATACAGTTTGCTTATAAATCAGGGTTTTTCCCCAACTGCAACATAAAATATTTTGTGTAAAAACATGGGTGACTAGATTATTTAATCATGGCCAGAAAACCAGTTAGATTCCTCTGCTTCTAAAATCTTAAGAAAACAGTAACTGATTTTTATATTGTTAGCTTGTAGCACAATTCTAATATGAGACTAAGAGCGCTGTTTTTTGGGGGGGGTTGGGGTTATGTGTTCTTTCTTCTCCTCCTTCCTATTTATGTTATCCTATTGCTAAGGTCTAGGTAATGCAAAGAAAAAAAAACTACATCTTTTTCTTCTTTTTTTTTTTTTTTACCTCAAAGCTTTAATTTAGTAGAATGCTGTTTATAATTAGGTTGAAAGATATAACATCACAGTAAGGTGCTTTTCAAAGGAGAAAGAAATTGATTGGCAGATCCCTTGTCTCTTCTGAAATCTTCCTATGAAGTCAACCAGTCTTCCTGGATTCCCCTATTCTATCCCTTCTGAAAGATACAGTTCTTGTTGTCCTAAAAGCAATCTGAACTGCATGAAAGATGTTTGAACTATGCAACTTCAGAAACGATAAGAAAGAGAGAAGAGGAGGAAGAGGGGTGAGAGGTGGGTGCGGAACGGGGGAAAGAGGGGAGGAAGGAAGAAAATGGAAGGAAAGAAAACAGAGTTAACCTGACAGAAGTAAGTGCTCAAGGATTCTTCTTATAGGTTTATTTTAGACCCTATAAATGATCTGAAAATCACCACACATCAGAAACTACAGGAAAGGATGCCACTCCATCCCATTAGCAATGTATGAGAGCTCCAAGCCACAGGTCATAAAAATAGGAGCTATCTTCCAGTAATACACTTGTCTGGACCACAGTAGGTACCACCTGCTGTACCCCTGCATGGAAATAAAAAGATAAAATCACCATCACTTTACTATTTTCAAATAAAGTAGAGGAAAGCCTTGCAACATTTAAATATGAGCTCATAAATGCAGGGACAGGTTTAGATGAGAAGAAACACTTCAAGGGTAGAATGCTGCTGCTAAATTTGTCAGGGTAGAAATGCCTGCTTTGATTTATGCACACTATCTCTCTCCCAACAACAAGGAGCAAGCACATATTGATGTGCTTACTTAACTTCAACATGTCTACTCCAAAAAAATCCAGATTACCAGGGAAAAAAAGTTCCTCAAGTGTAAAACATGGATCTATGAGTTAATGTCTCTCTCAAGGACGAAGAGCATGGCTCGTCTGGGATTGAAAGCACTGGCGGGAGGGGTAAAGACATAACTGAAGAAGAAGGAGCTTGAAAGAGAAAAGTAGGGAAGGAAGCTCATTCTTCATCAGAGAAGAGATTGTCAGAATAATGTGTATAACAGAAACATAAGAGACAGGATCAGTGTGAGCAACCATGGAAAAGAAAAAATCAGAGAAAAGGGGAAAGGACTTTAAAAAGAATAAGCAATGGATAATCAGCTAGATCTGAACAAATATAAATCAGCTAGCTTCTGAGTCCATCATGTATCTTTGTTCTAAGAAATTTGCATTAAAAAAGAATAACCACACATGGCTAGGTAAACTTCATAATTAATTTTCCAATTTCATTCCCATAATGTCCTTAGAAATGAATCATACTAGAGGTTTCTGTGCTTGAGGCTAGTCAGACCCACATCAGGAGAGTGGAGTTGGAAAGGGACAGATGCATGCTTCCTTCCCTGATATGGAGGATTAATAACTTTTAACTTTGTTTTTTTTTTTTTTTTTTTTTTTGGTCCCAGATTAGCCAGAGTCTAGCATGGTTGGTTTTAATAGATTAGAATCATGGCAGATTAGAAGACTGGAGTTCCTTTGAGAGGGAAGCATAAGAAAGCTGACCTTTAACTTATCATTGGGCTGGTTCTCCTCTTGAGACAAGTAAGACAAATGTGAATAAAATAAGCATTTCATATAGGTCATCTGTAAATTAGGCTTTGAGTATGATCATTTGACTCCCATGGTTTAACACAGGCTATGTGATTGATGAACTAAATTACATTAACCTAAAACACTACCCTGTTATGTTATTGTCTTTGTTCTAAGAAAGATACTTGCATAACTCAGGTTGGCCTCCAACTCAATATGGACAGAGAATGACCTTAAATTTCTGATCCTTTACCTCACAAGTGTTACAGTTATTGCCATGTACCACTAGGCATAGTTTTCTGTAATGACAGAGACTGAACACACGGCTTCCTGCATAGTAGGCATAGTAGGCCTTACTGTACACCTGAACTATGTCTCCAGTCCCCCCCAAACTTACTTTAATTCAAGGCAAGTGTTCTCTGTTCCTTGCATGTTACACTTCCACATGGAGTCATACATAGATGCTGGACACAGAAGCATCAGAAAAAATAAATAAATAAATGTACTTAAAAATGAGGACAGACAAGGCTGAGTAAGGTGGCACTTACTTTCAACACCAGCGTTCAGCAGGCAGAGTACAAGAGTAAGTCTGGTCTACATAGTAAGTTCCAAGCCAGCCAGAGCTAAATAGACTATAAATAGCTAAATAAAGGAGGAGGAGGCAGAGGAACAATACCAATAGAAAATATGCAATCCAGAGACTCTTTAGGGGTAAGGAGAAGGCTGAAGAACAATCCAGTTAAAAGGCCTTCATAACTGGACACCAAGACAATTTCAAAAGTAAGCCACCTGCAAATCTGCCTACGGCCAGTGCTTGGAACATATCAATGTTTGTTTGAACAATTTTTGCACTACTATTTTTGAATCCTTAACACTTCCCAAGAAAGGGCCTCACAAATTATGAATCTGAGCCTGCTGAGATCCTACTTCATTTTGCACACGCCAGTGCAATTGACAAGATTCTTAACAGTAGTTATGTGTTTTCTTGTGTAAAATTGTGACTGCAGTTAGTACAACGGATAAGGAGGAAGATTCAGGTATATAATGCATACAAAGAATTCAGCAATGTGCCTGGCAGATAGAATATCAAATGCACAGTAAAGGGCAATTTTGTTGTTGTTATTACTGTTTATGTCGAATATGAGGCACAGGGAAATTCTGCTAACTATTTTACAGGTCAGTTGTAAATGCAACATGTGCATTTACAACTGCGTAATTCCCAAGTTAAGAAATGATAGCTACAATATGTACAAAATATGGCCCCGGCTAGAAGGTCAATCTTGCTTACTCTGTGGATTTCACATCCAACTTTCAAGAAGTCTATATTAGCTCTTTCTTTCAACTTCCTTATAGCACAGGCACCCTCGTTCTGTCTCAAATGAATCCCCAACCATGACTGTTGCCCTGATATCCTACCACAAGCAGATATGCCTCTACCTTGATTGTTGAACCTGCCACATTCTAATATGTGGTTAGACTGAGGAGTACCTATTTTAAGGACATTCTTATTTTTTATTTGCACCCATTTCTGAAAAAAAAAAAAAACAAACCCAAACCACCTCTGTGGTGACATGTGGTGATATGTGTTTATGTTCACCTTGGATTCACTCATCTCAGAACCAAAGTTAGCAGAGGGGTGATCCCAGAGTTCAAGCAATGTGATGCCTTTGATGCCTTTCCCAACACTCCACAGATATAAACTTTCTTTCTTCCCATACGAGGCGGGAACTGACTGGTCAGTCACATAGTTGCAAGTAGTCTAGGAAATACAATAGCATCTCTAAGATACTTGAGGTATAATAAGAAAATTCAACTGATTTGAGGAAAAATTGGCCCATCAGACAACAAGAAAGAATGGTGGAATATTATAAAGAGGCAAGAAGTACATTGTAAGGAAAATACAGGAAAAGGATAAAGCATATTATTATTTTTGTTTTGCCATATTCTTATATGACAACTCTTAAGAAAGAATAGTAATGTAGGCTGGTGAAAGTCTTGCAACAGCTTCAGATGCTCTATTTTTTCTTTATGGAATGTTTGCGAAAGGAAAATTACTTTGATCATATAGCTATGTCAGGATTTACTTTTTTATTTGTAGTTTTATACTTATACCACATTCAAAAACTGGTGATAAAAGGAATAAGCACACACAAAATAATAAAAGTGCTTATAGGTAATCTCCTAAGCCAGCAGTTTATTTAGATCCAGACAACACAATATTTGAGGGGCTCTATACTGAAAGTTGGAGCCAGAACGCAATTAGAAGTGCCCAGGAAGCAATTAGAAAGAACATTATGTCACAGGTCTAAGAAAAAGCAAATTACTATTGTACGAGAAAACCAACTCTATCCCCATACCATGTGTCTTTGATCTGGATAGTTTAAATATGAATGTAATTTATTAATTTTTGTTTGTTTGTTTTTTTTCGAGACAGGGTTTCTCTGTTGTAACTCTGGATGTCCTGGAACTCACTCTGTAAACTAGGCTGGCCTTGAAATCACAGAGATCTGCCTGCCTCTGCATCGAAAGTGCTGAGATTAAAGGCATGAGCCACCAATGCCCTGGAAATATGATTTTTTTAATTCAATAAAGTTGTATAGAATGTAACTATTTAAGACACAATATATTGAATGCTAAATTTTACGAGGAAATGTAGGTTGCACAGTATTGTGACCTTAATAACCTAACTCCAAATATTGATAAACTCAATATAACTTAGATGACCTCAAAAGTTCCTAATCTTTGAGCTTGATCCTCAATGTCTGTGGTGGAACAGCATTCTCCAAGTAACAGACAGCTTTTGTCACCTTGACATCAGAAAAATTATGATTAGCTGACACAGAATAACTCCCTCCTACCCCCAGTACTTGGCCTATTACCATTCCATAGAGAATTTCTCCTTCGCTATCACCTACTCATCTCCCTACACATGGTCTCAGGGAAATATATGGGAGATAGAAATATAATTGAAGGAAGCTTTAGAAAGGCTATAGTGGAACTTCTTGGTGGCAAAACTGTTTGATACTCATTTACACTACTGTGAGTAACTCCTTATCCATATTCTTGTAAGTCCTTACTGGACATATCCACATACTGGCCTATCCACTGGCTAGCCAAGGTGGACCTGGGTGCAATTATTTCTCTGGTCTGTTGTAGAACAGACAGTTATTCACATTCCCACATTCCAAGTAAGACAAGACCTGATTATGGTCTGCATATCTAGACACCATTCCTGTCCAGCCCCGTGGTTGGTTTCAATGCCAACCTGCCACAAATTATAATCACCTAAACAGGGGCCCTCGCTGAAAAGTTGTCCTAACTGCCTTAATTGATTTCAGAAAACCTCTAGATTATCTCAAGCAGATGATGAGGGATTTTTTTTTCAAGAAAGAAAGGTATCTAATTTGATAGTAAGCAATGCTATTTTAGAAACAGGTATTTCCTACAGACCTAACAGACTATACTATTCACACAAGAGTATATGGAAATAATTTCCTCTCTGTGGATTAAGCTATGTTTCCCTTCAGATCATTTCAGAAGTGATCTACACAGAGCTGGAATGATGGTTCAGCTTTAAGAGCACTTGTCACTCTTGAAAAGGACCCAGGTTCAGTTGCCAGCACTCACATGGGGTCTCATAACTACCTGTAAGTCCAGTTCCAGGGAATCAGACATTTTCATCTGAACTCTGTAGGCATTAGGTATGCAGGTGGTGCTCCTACATACACGCAGGCAAAACGTTAATATGAATCAAGTAAAATAAATAAATCTAAAAGAATTAGAAACAAAACAAAAAAAGAACTGATCTACATACTCAAAGCAGAAAGGAACAAATTAGAATGCTAGCTCTTTCCTCCTCTGGGAAGCTTGAAGGAATGGAAGTGTGCCTGCAAAATACTTGATGAGTCTGGGATCTTCCAGTTGTGTGGGATGAGTAAGGAGTCCACACTAAGAATCTAAAGACACTGAATTCAATAGAAAAGCTGTACTAGAAAGAACAGAAAGGACGGATTTGGAAAAAATGGAAGAAAATCTGTTAGGCTTGTACCTGGGGTGAATCAGGCCAATGTCACTGCAACAACCTCTTTCTTAGAGTCAATGTGAAGGCAATGGCAAACTCCCTATGAAGAGCATGACTGTCAATCTCTGAGCTGTGACAGATTCCAAAGCATCCTATTTACAGAAGGAATGGCAGGAATCATTCTTATTTCCCAAAGATGATTACAGACCCCAGATTACCAGAATATCAGCTAGCTATGGATAGCATAACCCCCACCTGTAAATTGGGTATTATTTACATGTGTCCTTCCTCATCACTGCCCACATATCCTGAAAGGCACACATTAGCAGGACTCTTTCCTCCATTCCTGACAATACAAGACACTTACTTCCTCTCTCCCCTGTTACCTGCCAGGGAGTCACAGACAGGCTGACTAAAAGCATACTAAATACTACTCAAACAGCCACTTAGCATGAAACTTCCCCTTCTTTAGAAACCAATAAGGGACTTCATTTCTGCCATGGGGGCCCGAACTCTCTATCTACATATGGTGTTGGAACCAGAACATTTCTCCGAGTGCTAACTATACTACTATATGTCTGTCTGTTCATGGCATTAATAACTCTCTCAATAAAACTCTTACCCAAAAAGACACTCCATCTCAGTGTCCCTCTTGAATCTCAAAACAGGAACCTTTTGTAATCCCATAGGATTCCTTCTAAGGCAATATCCTTTACAACTAAGCTCTTTGTGATGGTTAATTTTGTCAGTTTGATGGAGCCTTGGAATACCTAAACATCTCTCAGACATTATTTTTGGAGTTGCCATGATAGTTTTTGAGAGGAGTCTCCCAAGGGTCAGAATACATACATCACGTTGTATTGCCTTCTAAGAGGGGGCCTAGTCTAACCAGCCCGAGGTCTACATAGATCAAAAAAGCAAATTGTTTCCTATGTAAAAGGGATTCCTCAGACCTCAATGCCTTAATGGAGCTTTCAATCTGAATTGATATCTCAGCTCCTTTAGTACTGTGAGCCTGGCTGCATCTGAGGTGGAATTTGAATCAACAGCTCTCATGGTTTCAAGCATGCTAAATCAACATGCTTGTCTCAAGACCTGCCAATTTCTATAATCATGTGAGCCAATTTCTTATAAAAAATCTCAAATGCAAGTTTTGGTACACACATGGGAGAATCCCTGCTTTTTTTTGCTGTGTTTCTGGAGAATCCCAATACTTTCCTTTACATGATGTAATGCAACATATCATCTAAGTAAGAGGAACTGAACTTACAATCTTGTCTTGGTAATGCATGCCATAGTTCTTTCAACATTCCATCAATTTAAAAAGAACACTTCATACTTCTCCATTTAAAATCAATGAATAAGGGGTTGGGAAGGTACCACAGTGGTTAAGAACATGAACTTAGATTTAAGAAAATCTGAGTTCAATTCCCACTACCTACATTGGACAGCTCACAGAATGACTATAACTAATACTCCAGGGAGATCCAAAACACTACCTGGCACAGACATGCACACACACAATTAAAAATAATAGAAACATATCTTTGAATCAATTAATGAGAGTGGAGCTGGGAGGTGAGGAAGGGAGAGAGGAAGGAGATGGGGGTAGGACAATGATCTGTTCCAGAATGAGATATACTGTTATACAGTCAGCTACTGGGTCAAAACTCAGCTCTTCATGATACACTAAAGCCAATGCAAGGTAACTTGTTAGTAATAGACACTGTAATCATTTTTCCTGATATCTGCCTAATAGCAACAATAAGAAATATGTAGACTTGTTTTGTGAACAAAAACTGTTATGTTTACATGGAGTCTTATGACGGCTCTATGTACAGACTGGCACAATCTTCTTAGATTTTCTATGAACTCTATGAACTTATTCTTTATATGTGTTGTTATTTGTATTTGTCAATGAATACTCTATAATTCTCTTCTAAAATTAGCATTGAAATCTCATAGCATAGATTCGTACTCTTAGAGTTTTGTATATGAGGGTGTTCTGTACTTCAGAACAGGAACATAAAACCACATTCCAGGTCTGAAAATGGCTCAGTGGCTAAGAGTATCTATAGCTACTAATTTCAGCACTCAGATGGCAGAGGTAGGAAGATCTCTATGAGTTTAAATCCAGCCCAGTCTACATGAGTTCCAAGATAGTTGGGGCTACTTAGTGATGATTCTGACTAAAAAATGTAAGACAAAACCAAAAAAACTAAACAACAAAAAAGGAGTGCTTACCTCTCTTGCAGAGCACCCAGGTTTGGTTGCTAGCACTCACATGGTGACTCACAGGCACCTGGAACTGCAGGTGTAGGCAATCCAATGCTTTCTTCTGCCCTCCTCTGGCTCCTCCACACACATAAACCCATACAGGCTCATACAGATAGCTATATAGCTAGAGAGAGAGAGAAAGAGAATGAGAGAGAGAGAGAGAGAGAGAGAGATCTCACAGGGGTCACCTAAGAGCATCTATCTCAGATATTTATATTATGATTCATAACAGTAGCAGAATTACAGTTATGATGTAGCAACATAAATTATGTTATGTTTGGGAATCACCACAACATAAGGAACTGTATCAAGGAATTGCAGCATTAAGAAAGTTGATAACCACTGCTCTAAATCCTCTAAAGTGCTGAAGTGGAAGTTGTGGTGTCTCAAAATCTCAAAAGTCTGTTTGTCTGTGTCTCTCTGTCTCAAAAGTCCTTGATCCCTGTGAGCCCTCTGCTACAGACAGCAGAGTACCAAGAGTATTGGACACTGACCTAATCACCCAACAAAACCAAAGCAAAGTTATAAGCCAGAATAATATCATGAAAAAATACAAAGCATATTTTTAATTAAATGAATTTTCATATCAAAATTCAAAATATAAAACACATAAAACTGATAGTCACCTCATGGCTTGCCAATAGCCTGAGAGACATTTCTCCTAAACAGTTTCTTAGCAGTTTGAAAACTATGGTTTGGATTTAGAGACATTTTTGAAATGTCTGTTTTATAAATATCAATTCCTGTTGCATGTTTATAACTGATGACTCAGTTTCTCAAGAATTAGGACTGACTCGACTTCCAACCACGTACTACAGTTGGCTGGTATGCGTCAGCATTTAGAACTACGACAGACAACCTTCCTGGTGTTCTTCCCAATCCTCAGAAACATCGCTGATAAAGAGATAATGCACCATTCATTCTCCCTTTTCAGTCCCAGACTATTTTTAGCTTCAAGTTACTGTATTAAAATCACACCATCATTAAACTTGGACTTGCTATACTTAAGCAGTTAACAGGCAATGAATAGAATTATTTGCAAAATATTCCCTGCTCTTCCCTCTTTCTTTTTATTAGCACCAGAGCTTCCCAACTGGTTCTTTCAAAAGATGCTTATTCTTCTGAGAGATTAAGAGAGTCTAAAGAAGCTTCTTGAACCCTTCCTCCTCAAACAAATGAGAAGGTCTCTGGAGGATCTAGACCTTCAAATAAGTCATGAATCTAGGTCTAGATATCAGGGTCCTCAGACATGAAGAGGAGGCAATGACACCAAAAATTTCATAGTGTCAACTAAAGAAAGGTAATGCATATTTTAAAAAGTGGCAAAATTTTGTTATATGATAAATATTCAGTAAACTTTACCTATCATCATGATTGTAAGCAATACCTTTTTTATTAGCACATAGTTATAGGAAATAGGCAGCAGACATTGTCAAGTTGTCTACAGCAGGCAAGTTGTTTAAAAACAATTTTGTGTGTTTGTGATAAGTTTTCCTTGTTTGCTCTTTAAGACATTTCAGAGAACAGAAGGGACTAGCACAGGGTTTAGGGAAATGGAGGAGTGGTTCATAGAAAAAAAGAAAAAAAAAAAGAACATTCACAATAACTAGGAAATAGAAATAGACTAAATGTCCTTGAACTGATGAATGGACATTGAAAATGTACTACATGTACATAATGGAATTCTATCTGGTTATAAGAAAGATAAATTCATGAAATCTGCAGATAAATGGATGGAACTAGAAAATATTATACTGAGTGAAATAACACAGGCCGAGGAAGACAAACACCACATGTTCTCTACTATTTGTGGTTTCCAACTCCAAAACTTAGGAAGGGAATATATACCCTTGAGTGACTGTAGAAATCAGGAAAGTCAAAACAGGACCAAGGTGAGTGAGAGACAGGAACTGTAGTGAGAGAAAAAAGTAAGGCCCACATACTTGAGATACATGACTTGACAGAATGAAACAGGAAGTAGACTAGAAGCCTTCTCTCTGAGACTAGTTCTCATAGCACTGGAAGGTGCTATGCAAAATACCAAAGGAGAAAAGCAATCAATAGTCATACCCAGCTGTGATGCCTAGAAACTACAGCAATGTCCAGCATAGAAAGATACTCTGAAAAGGTGCAATGGTGGTACTTCTATCCTAGGGCTAACCAATAGTCTTCTTGGACTTAAGGCCTGCCTGCTCAGTAGGAGAGAATTCATGTCTTACACTGTAATCCCACCTGTGGCTAGTGAGGTCATGGGTAACAGAGGAGACTCTATTACTGCCACTTCCCTAAATCAGTGACATTTCTAACTTCATTCTAAATATCCTTATACCACAGATAAGTGTAATTCTAACTTCTCATTAAAGAAACTTTTGCAACAAGTGAAGACTATCACAAAAAGCCACAACTGCACAGAATACACAACTGGCCATGGAGTGCCCAGCCCTGATATACCAACAACACAATCCCTATACCTAAACAAGGCTCAGGGATCACTGTAGAAGATAATGTCAAAAGACCATAAGAGCCAGAGGACTAGGGTGTTTGCTGTAAGATTGTGTCATTAATACACAACTGGGAAGTTCCATCCATGAAATCTCAACAATTTGTTTGTCTAACAAACTCATAAAAAATGATGACACCAGTTGACATGCACATTGGAAGGAGGGAAATCATACAAGGCCCCATTGTTAGAGGAAAAGCTATGGCCAATTAATAACTGCTGAGAGGGTACTCTCCAGATATGAGCCCTGTGATTGGTTATCCAACATCAAGTGGCCAGCCCTGAAAATACTTAAATACGAACAACACTAAATGAATTCACACACACACAAACACACACACACCACTTCTGTATGTTGTATATGTGTGTGTGTGTGTATGTGTGTGTATATGTGTGTATATGTGTACATTTACACACATACACACTCACATATATATACACATTTCTGCAGGTTGTATATATATACATATATACGTGTGTGTGTGTATGTATGTGTGTGTGTGTGTAACAATAATAATTAAAGAAAAAGAGGGGAAAATAAAATAGAAGATAGGATATTAGTTCCCAAAGGATAAAATTTAAGGATAAAATTTTATCTGCAATATATACAGATAGAATTTAAATAAAATATACAATGCCAAAATTGATCCATTACTTTGTTTTCTTCCTTAAAAACATTAAAGTTTAAAAAGGAATTCCTTAACTAGGTCTCTTTATAAACAATTAAAGACAAAAATCTCAAAATTCTAAACTAGTGGTTTTCTAACTTGAATAAAGAACAGAATTACCTAGATAGCTTGTTAAGTTGGGTAGCTTGCTGTGTACAACCTCAGCCATTTCTGATTCTTAGAAAAACTCCAAAAACTCTATTTCTATCAAGTTCTCCATTGAAGCTGAGGATGCTCATCCGGTGACCCAAGACAAGAATGAGTGCATTAGAACCAGCTACACAGTCAACAATGCTTGGAGCCATGTGCTATATAACAAGGTAGAATAATATGATTAGTGGAGTATGATCTTACTTTCAGTTGTCAACTTGTTACAATCTAGAACCACCTAGGAAGAGTGTGTCAATGAGGAAGTTTTTAGATCATCTTGTTATGTTTGCATGTCTATAGGGAATTGTCCTAATTACAGTAATTGATATGGAAAGACTCAGCCCACTGTGGGCAGTACCATCCCCTGTGTTTGTGTCCTGGACTACATCAGAGTAGAAAAGTGAGCTGAATATTTGCTCTTAATTGTGGATGTGATAAGATTAGCTGCTTTAGTTAATGTGACCTTGACTTCACTGCTATGACAGACTATAATCTGGAATTGTGAGCTAAAATAAACTGATTTTCCCCTAAGTTGCTTTCTGTCAGGTATTTTATTACAGGGACAGAAATGAAACTAAAACAAGGAGCATTACATTTAAAACTTGCAATGTTTATGACGACCCCACTCTGAGATGAAATTGGTCAATGAAAATACTTTTCAAATAGCCTGTTTTTAGACTGAGTGATTTTTTTTCAAGACAGGGTTTCTCTGTTGTAACTGGTTTTCCTGAAACTCACTCTGTAGATCAGACTGGCCTTGAACTTAAAGATCCACCTGCCTCTGCCTCCCATGTGCTATGATTAAAGTCATGTACATCCCCCTCCCAGCTGACTGAATAGTTCCATAATCATTTTTTGCTTTAAAGAGTCTCACATATTATCTATTCTTTTTGATATATTAAGAAGAATTTATTGGCTCATGTACTGGGAAGTTCAAGATGTAAGTGAATCCAGAGCCAAATACAAAAGATTCCAAGTCCCCATTCTCTTCATTGGTTGGTTCTATTTATATCTCCTCTTGTTTGTGGGATGACTCTACTGTCTCCTGACACAACACTGTCTTCTAAAGGAGGAGAATAAAGAGAAGGCATTTCACAGGTCATGCTATAAGGAAGAAATACACAACACCTCTTGGTAGCTTCAAGGAAAATCACAGGAGAGGAAACACATCCACCATAAGCACAGAATATTGAGCGACCAGCCTTTGGTGACCTGGTTATCACGGTGACTAAAGGGCGACAGAATTCTTCAAATGACTGTTTCAGCAGAAGCACAAATGATAGGCAGCTTCATGATAGAAATAATACTTAACAAAAACTGTGTCTTAACAAAACAGGTTGAACAACCAGAATGAAAGAAGAGAAGAGCAGAGCAGGCAACCCCAATTGTGATTAATTCAAGCCTGTGTGATTGGATCCCTGTTGAGACACCATGCCACAAAAGAAGTAATAGAAAACTGATTTCTCACTTTTTTGGCGATATCATGTTCTTGTTAACTTCACTTCTGAAATTACTCTACCACCTGCAATTCTGTATTATCCTCTCACTATTTCCAGGTAACTCATAAGCCTTCATCAGAGAGCAGACACTTGCTGTATGTTATTAAATAAATAAATAGGAGGACAGGAAAAATGAAACTGAATTCAGAGTGGTCAAATGAACTTTCCAAACTGATTTATTCACCATAGAATGAATCCAACAAGAGAGTATACTTTCTAATCAATCTTGAGTGTAGATTTCCAAGTTAAGTAAAACTGTAAGTACAACTCTGAAATTTGACAATTAAAATATAAAGATACCATTTGGAGACAGAAGGAATTCAGAGTCTTGCTATGTAACTGAGGCTAATCAGGGTTGGGTGGTATTTATAGGCTCTCTTCACAGTAATGATTAAGGCATCTATCGTAACATTGCAAAATAGAAACTGCATTGTTGCCTGGTTTACCTCCATCTGAATAGCTATTATTACACTGCTCATCATTTTCTCTAACAAATGGTTCTCAATTGAGACATTATATGGGAAGCTTTGGAACACTCTCTCTAGGCTCATCCAAGATATGTGTATAAATTGCATCGGTTTAGAGCATGGGCAACTGTATGTTAAGTCTCGCTAGGGGATTCTTATATGCAACCAGAGCTTAGAAGAAGAGACCTCAGCTCCCTGTAGCCTCAGTAACAACGTGCTTTTTTTTGGCTCCTACAAATAGACTTGTCTTGGTTGAGTTCAGGTAAGTGCCTTAACCTCAAATACAGTACATGCCATTACTTTCCTTAAGTCAGCATTTCCTCCCCCAAGACAATGGCAGGACACTTTTATAATAGTCTCTCTTCTCACACAGAAATTATCTTCCAAATGCATTTTTCTCACAGGGATCTGAAGAAAACACATACAGCAAAATCAATTTAACTGTCTAGATAAATTGATGGCATACACAAGAGGAAACTTTTGTCTTGGAGGTCTTTAGCTATTAAAAGTTGACTTTTGCTTCTAAATGCTTAGTAAATTCAGAGACAGTTTCTGGGAAGATAATTTAATTCAAATATGAAAACTTGCATTCTAAATTCTAATTAGAGATGTAGTCTCAATTTACCAAATATTCCTTTCCAAGGGTAAATATAATAGGGCTGTAGAAGAAAGACTATCTCTGTTGCTGCATTCAGTTGCTTGAAATGCATAACTTGTTCCCGACAAAGTATAGTATCCTTGTATAGAGCAAGTGGGAGCCAAAGAAGTAAGGCAGAAGTAGGAAGACAAAGACCAACACTGAGCCTTGCACACCCACTGAAAAGTTACAGGGATTGATGCAGGGTAAAGTATCTAATCTCATCACTGTTGACATTTAGGCTGAGTACTTCCTTGCTGGAGAACAGAAAAAGATGTTTACCGCCCTGTAGATGTTAGCAGAATCTCTGTTCTCTACTCTCTAGATGCCAGTACTGCACATTTCCAAGCTATGATATTTCTCTGCATAGATCTTGCCAATTGCCACTTGAAAAAATAAAATAAAATGGGGATGGAGAGAGATGTATCAATGTCCAAAGAACCTCCTGTACGAGGACCTGAGTCAGGTTCCCAGAATCTACATAAGAGCCAGAATGATTGTCCACATCTGTAATCCCTGTGCTTCTCCAGCAAGATGGGATGTGATTCAGGACAATCCCTGGAAGCTCATAGGCCAGATAACCTTGTGTACACTGTGATGATCAACCACAGACCCTGTCTTAAGCAGGCAGAAGATGAGGATCAACATTTTAAAGTGTTCTCTCACCTCCACATATGTGCTATGGCACAGATGTGCCTGTACTCACACATATGAATTCATGCAAACACATATTACACACACACACACACACACACACACACACATATATATATATATATATATATTTTTTTTTTAAAGAACATAATCATCCTGATCATGAAGAGTTAAAGAGTGACCACATTAGGATTTGGCTAACTTAGGAAGTTTTCTACAGAAAGCTAAGTTAAATATAATAATAATAATAATTGAAATTAATTTTAATTATTCCATCACTGTGTACTAAACATGACAAAAAGACTATATTTGGGACCATTTCATTCTTACAATTCTAAGATCTAAGTAGCTCACACATGAATCACTCTTCTAATAATTGACAAAGCTGGGATTTGAATTCAAATCTACTCTCCAGATCTGTTTGTTCTGATGTTGCTGCTGTTATTGTTGAAAAATCTAAAACTTGAGTAGACAAAATATATATGAGCCAAAGATATACCAGAGCAAAGGATTTCAGTATGCTTCAATGATCAGATATGAAGGTTCTTATATCACATAGGAATTCTGGTCTAAAAGACTAATGCAGGGCTGGGGAAATATTAAAAATGCTTGTCACACAAGCATTAGGGCTGAAGTTTGGATTCCTAACATCCATGTAAATGCTGAACAAGTTGGTGGCCTGCCTCTAATGCCAGTGTTCAGGAAGCAGAGACACAATCTGTAGAGCAAGTTGACTAGCTACATTGGTCAATGGAATGGCGAGCTCTGAGTTCAAGTTAGAGATCCTACTTTAGTATATAAGATAGAGAGAAATTAAAAAAGACAACCATTGGCTATGCATATGTATACTCACATAATAACACACAATCACACATACATCACATCACATATTTGTGCTCACACACATATGAGCCACATACATAAATGCTTACACACACTGTTGTGATCACACACATGTGAGCCACATACATATATGCTGACACACACATATACATGCATGCACACACATACATATAGATATCCCTCTTTTTTTTTCTTCAGCTTACCATTTTGAGAGAATTACATTGTGTCTATAAAGTCACCAAAACCTCTATGTGAATATCACATCCACAGACAATTTCTCCTGAATTCCTGGGGGGCAGGCCTCAGTCTGTACACAAGTGGAGGCCAGAGACTGACATGAAAATGTCTTCCTCTATCACTTCTGTCTTATTTTTTAAGATGTGGTCTCTCTATGAATGTGAAACTCATCATGTCAGCTAGGCTGGCTGGTCAGGAAGGGCTCGGGAACAACTTGTCTCTCTTCTCCACTGCTACCATTACAACTGCATTTGGCTTTTATTTTACATAGGTGATAGAGATCTGCATTTAAGTGTTCATGTTTGTGAAGTAAGCACGTTAAGCACTTTGCCCACTGAGCCATCTCCTCTGCCTCCACCCTAACTTCTCTAAGTTTTCCTATGATTGGCGGAACGTGTCATTGATTAATTAATTGCTCATCTTCTTATTCATTCATTTGAAGGAACATATTTTTAAGTTCTTTATAGAAGTTAGATACTTCTTTGGGTGGGGGAAACAGGGGACCATATATGTGACATCAACAGAATCTCTTAATAAATGACAAGTGTTGGATTTCATGGCAGGTACCTATAATCCCAGCACTTCTGAGCAGAATCCTGGAGGATCAGGAATTCAAGATTGTCCTTGGCTACAATAATAGAGTTAGAGGCTAGTGTAACTCTTCTCAACAACAAATAAATAGGAGTTTTAAAAAATGGCTCAGTGATTACAAGCATGTACTGCCCTTCTAGAGAATCCAAGCTTGATCCCAGCACCCATGTTGGGCAGCTCAGGATCGCCAGTAACTTGAGTTCCAGAGAATTTGATGCCTTCTTTTGGCTTCTGCAGGCACCACACTCATGTATATAGTTCCAGACACACATACATGATTCAAAATAAAATCTGTACTAGTAAATAAATGAAAGTGTTAGCTAAACAAAACCAAATCATCAGAGATCACACATTCATTTTAAAAATTACTGGAAATATTTTACGTTCCAGCTGATGTTATATGACAGAAACAAAATACAAGAGGATAATGTGACAGAGCATTGCATATGTTCCTCCTAGGGAGAGTCTTTGGGAAAGCCTGCCATTGATGTGCCATGATCTGTGAGAATTCAGCAATGTGAAGATCTGCAGTGAGAATATTCCAAGTAGGAAAACAGGAAGAACGGGGGACCTGGAGGTGCAGTAAATTGTTGTAACCAAGACAGGCAAAGAATGTGAGGTTGGTAGAGACAAAAGATTGGAATGTAAATGCTTGGAAGGAAAGCAGAATGGGAATGCACATGGTTTAGAGGCTGAAATGAATAATAGTTTTCTAAGGGTGACAGGAAGTCAATGGAGGGCTTTAACTCCATAAATCTTATGAACATCTTAAGAAGCTGTTGGCCACTGTGAATGCTGTATTGAGAGTGAGAGTCAGAAAAGAATGACAGATCGGGGAGTGATTTCATTATCGAGTCAAAAGATAATGACTCCAGTGAGGATGATAAGTGTATTTGAGGAGAAGCTCTGGTTCGAGATATGCTTTGAAAATGGAAACAACTGAACATTCTGGTGAATGGAAAGAATATAGAAGGGTGAACTAGCTCAAAATCAATGGGTTGTTGGCTTATGTATAAGTAGTGCCACTTCTTTTTAATGAGAAAATTTAGCAAAGATGTGGAAAGCGTAAGAGGTGCATGGAAATGTATGAAAATCCATTGTCTCTATTGTAATTTTGTAGATAGCTGTGCCCTAGATCGAAAATAAGGCAAAGCTAGGGAATGGAATTTTAGGAAACCATGCGATTACATTGTAACCATGAGACCTAATCAACTTAGAAAAAGAACAATGATAAGCTCTAGAAAGAATTCTAGATCATCCCAATGTTAGTAGTTACAACAAAAACTAGAAAACAAGACAAGAAAAAATCAAAGTCAGGGGAAAGAAAAGAAAATAGGTCAACTGTAGTAACAACTACATGTAATCCAAATCTCCAAAAGGCTGAGGCATGAGGACCAGGAATTTGAACAAATCTGAACTTCATAGCAGGACTTTGTCCCCAAAAAAAGATAAAGAAGGAAAAAGAGAAAATGCAATGTTCTAGATGCTAACTGATAATAAATATCCTCACAAAGTAGAAATATTTGCAGTGTGTTTAACAATGGATCAAATATATGAGCCTCCAGGAGAAAGTGAACTAAAATGCCCTTAAAGGAGAGACTGCTTCGACTGCCTGGAGTGTCAAGGATTAATAAGTGTATGATTGATAAATGAGTGGTTTCTTTTGGATCCTGATCAGCACAGAGTGATGAGTCTTGCATATAGTAGGGTCTCTGGACAGAGACTCTGGGTGCATCAGAGAGAGATGAAGCTGACAGAGCCTGGTATATATAGACCTGAACAGTAGGCTCTGCAGAATAGTTGGTTCAACCTTTGTAATTGTCACTCCCTACTCTTTGCTGTTAGCTAACTCAGTTTCCAGTTTTATGCCAAATTGTGCATTGTGACTGCATAGCTCTTATCCAAAAACTCAGACAGACTAACAAACAGATATACAGATATGGAAAAGCCCAGCAGTATTTCAATGGTGATGCTAGCAAGCATATATTTTCTAGCAAGTACTTCATCAGAATCAATTTTAGAAAAATTCATGAACCATGAGATCTATCTGGCAAATAGTGGAGAAACAACTAACTATATTATCCCAATAATTTAATCAATTTGGGTAGCTTTTATAATTCACTTTAAAAAAATGAATATTTTTTCCATCATAGCTTTCTCTCAGATTTAATTATCCAAACAATCACCTTGATACAGTACTTTGCTTTATGTCAATAAACTTCACTCATCTTCATATATATCTATATATACACATGGTAAGAGTTTTAATAATAAACTGGATTTTTGGAAAGATCGAATGTTATAAAGCTCTCCTTATAAAAGTCTCATTTTTAGTTGTCTTTTTCCTTCACCCCTTGACTATGGTCAAGGTTTATATGTGAGTTTAACTAAGTTCAGTAGACAAGAAAAAAATTACTCAAGTATAAAGTTGTTGAAAAATAAATTCTAAAACCCTAATATAATATGCTATTTTACAAACTCTGAAATGAAAAGAAAGCTCAGAAACAGACCTCGTGATTGTATTTTCTGCCTAGAAATTTTAAAAAGTGGACTAACAAAGAGGATGAATAGTTTTCAAAGGACTCTAACTGATGATGAATGAACCTTCCATTTTGTCATGATTTTCTTACCAAGCAAGTGGTAATCTACTTGAAAACCAGTTGTTATATAATGAAAAGACAGTTAGTTATAACCCAAGTTCCTTAACTTAGTTTTAAAAATTGGAGAGTGTTATACAAAAATATCTTTTAAAGTAAATCTACATTTCTAGGGACATTTTATACTTCTTTGTTACCAGAAATAATTTTAATTATTGGACTTTATATAAAGGATCTGGCATTTTGGCTGTCATAGGTTTTGGTATCTATGGAGGGTTCATGAACCGACCCCCTATGGACGCTAAAATTCAAGTGTATTGCAATTGCTTTAAACAGTAACTTCAACTCTAATCCCTCTCTTTACAGAACATACAATGCCCATCTGATACTCATTGTAATTCCTGCTTTATTGCACACAGATCTGCATGAAAAGATATTAAAGTACCAACTGTATCCACTTTTTCCTTCTCTCTTCCTTTCTGTTTTTGCTTTCTTTCTAATTATTGTGCTTTTAAGGAATAAGAGAGAGAGAGAGAGAATTTTATCTTTCCCAATTCCAAAAATGCAGTCCCGCATAATATCCTCAGGAATGAGAAGAGTTTGGGGACAACAGAGCTTGGGATCACCGCAGCCTGCTTGGATGTGGCTGCCATTCAGAGCTGATGCTCCTGACATTCACTCAGAGCATGTGTTAGGTCTTCTGACATGGTTTCTGGATAAAAGGTCATCCCATCTTCATGTTCAAGGGCTGACAATGTGAAACAGAAACAGTGTGAAACAGAAACACACTCACAGTGTGAAACAGAAAGATAGAAATGTAGGCGTTGTTGCTGCAAGACTTCATTTGTACACAGGGTTGTAAGTATGTGTTAGGGAGAGAATAGGCTCTAGGAAAGAGGGTATTTATCCAATGAGCTTATCCATGTTGCCAAGGCCTCCCTTGTAGCCTCTTTGTAATAGTGAATGGCCGCTTCTCATTTGTCATTTTTTATTTAGGATATGTTTCAGGCTTCAACATGGTCTTTCTATTCAACATTTTAAATACTGTCATAGTTATTTTAAAACCTGATTTTTATGGAAAATATTTCAATGAATATATCCAGTGAATATACATGGGTTTTGAAGTAATATCTTAAGGATCTAGGAATAAGAAAGTTGGGCTAAATAGGATTAGGGTTATAATTCTAAAGTAAAATACTGTCTTCCAAAATACCTGATAGTTCTTACCTCTGCCAATGCACAGGTTTCATCCAGAGGCCAACAACACTAAAAGCAAAAGAAAGAATGAACTTTCAAAATGGCTAACTATTGGAGCATATCTGCACATGTGAAAGAGTCTTGACTTGAAGCAAAGACAAATCAGTAACAAGTCTAGGCTCATGCTCAGTGGAGATTGTAACCTCTGATGCTTTCTTCTGTTAGACAGTTAAACAACATGTGAGGCAACCTGCAAAAAAAAAGCAGCAACAGAAAGATATATACTCCATCCTAAGGAGTGACTTCCATTCCACTACCCTGAAAAGTCCCACTTTCAAAATATCATCCATGAATTGAAATTCAATATGTATAAAGCATACCAGATGTAAAGGAAGGAGAGAGAGAGGGAGGCAGGGGGCCAAACAGTCAGTTTGCAATCTCTACATGCAGACTTTATAAGGTACTATTTGCAATGATCCTTTCTTTATGGGAGGAAGACAAATCACAATGAGAAGATGCACCGTAAAGCTGATTACTGGGATTGGTACTTATGGGGAAGAAATAAAAGTGCTAAGCAACCAGCTCCATCCAAAAGAAATGTCACTTGTAATGATGTGCAGTATGCATGCCTGAAAAGCAGAATTAGATGCTGGGCTTTAGCAGATGTAATTATATAGCGTGATAAAGTGAGGTGCAAAAGAAGCTGAATGACTCTTTTCAAATTACAATGCTGTAAAGCATTCAGCAGTCAAGTAGTAAAAAGGGGGAAAAGTATTTTATTCCTTTAATTTGAAAAATCTATCCCCTGCCCCATAACAATATGCCTACAATGAGGAATGCATTCAGGAGTTACAGAAAGGCTGCTGTCCCTCTCTAAGTGTCCCAACTTCCAAGTGATTTCACTTCCTCAGTAAGATCAGCTATGTAGTACAGCAAGAAGCCCAAATTGCTGTGTATTTCTCTAGGTCTGCCTTTGTGACACCAGAAACTATATGTGGCAATAGTGAGGGGATAATCCTAAATCAAGGTAAGATATTAGCAAGGGTAAGAAAATAAAACCTTTGTATAGTGGGTCTGTTCTCACTTCTCAGTACCCTATAGAGCTCATCTCTGTGTGTTCAGTAGATGGCAGGGTGTGTATGATACCCAGGAACATTGTCTACAAGGCCATCTGCTGTCAAAAACGTAAGTGCAGCTAGAGTGAGATAAAAGGATTTGGAGGAACAAGGGTCAGGGGGCACAAAGACCATAAAGATGACTTTTTACTAACAAGAGATAGAAAGGCATTTGCTCTCTAGAGATATTTCCAAGCTAAAAATGGAAGTGAAAAGGACAGTGAATAAACTATGCAAATTGCCTACATGAGGATAATAGGAAAGTAGGGACTGGCAGGAAGACAATGCACAAATGAAGTCATTGTTCCCTGTTTATCTTGCACCTTTGGCAGAGCCCTGCATGCCACCCTTTTGGCAGTTCTAAGCATTCTTATCTCAGTGACTTCACATGGCTGTCATGGAGAAGGCACAGGTTTTTGAATGAGATATTGGGGGAAAAAACCCAAGTAATAGGAGCCCACTAGTCTTAAATCTAAAACAGATTTTTTAAGATGTGTTGATCCTTAAATGCAGTTTTTCTTGTGATTATTGTTTTATATTTAACTTGTTTTATGACTAATGTTTTCAAGACAAGGTAATGGGCTCTGCCAGGCTGCCTGGAAATAGAAAACTTCTACCAAACAATTCTCCATGTAGATCTTTACTTATTTCTTACTCTTACCCTCCTCTTCTACCACTATTTTCTTGATCAGAAAGTGTACTGTCCTCTGTCTATGATGCCTAGGCAATTTCAAATTGCATGTTCCTTCCTAAGCTGGCTTTGCATGAAGTTCAGTCCAACTTGTACTGCACTCAGGTGAAGGAATCTGCTCTATCCCAGGCCCTGTGATTTCAGAAACAACCCTTATGATAGAGATAGATTATCTCTCAAGACACTTGTTATCTTGATAGGTGGCCTCATTAGGACTTATATTAATTAGATACTTGCAATATATCAGACACTACAAAAAAGAAACTTGGTTGGCATGCATTATGTCTACCATTACAGCAAATTAATGCATTAAGGACTTAGTTCATCCCCAATATCAAGATGAAAATACTAAAAAAGTTAGAACACCATTTCTCAAGGCTGTATCTTCTTGGGGGACAGAATGAAGACAAAATATCAAGTTTCATCTAAACCCTAGATTCTTAGATGATACTTGCTAAGAAAAATGACAATAAGGAAGGAAATAAGATGATAACTAACATTTATTGAACAGATTTATTGTCTGTTATAAACAGTGAGGCACTTGATAGGAAAAAAATATGATTATTATTCCACTACAACAATCATTGTGAGGAGGTCAATCCAGTGGTCACCATCCGTTACAAGGTGAAATGTCTTTTGATGTGATCTCATTTGATGAGGAAGTTCTCTGTACTACATCAGAGACAGTGCTCTTAGGTTTGACCCAGCAGGTAGCATGTGAGTCTCTAGCTTCTGAAGAATTAACAGGAGGAAATTACAAAACCAAACACGATAGCCAACCCAACTTACAACTTACTGGTAGATGTGTGGCAGTAATAACTAAACAAAGAAAACACAATTATACAAATATATAAAACACATATAATACATGCATAAAGATATAGATAGAGTTACATGATGAAAGAAAGAAAGAAAGAAAGAAAACCATGAAGCCATTTTTAAATAAAATAAACACAGATAAAGGAAAGGGGTAATTTATTATACTTAATTATCTGGTAAACAGTACTGAGAACGTGTTGTGTACTAGGCACTTTGCTGAACCTGCTGAGGGAGACAAAGATGTATATAGACATATGGATCACTCTGCCAATAAACATTAATTGTGAGATTCATTCTGCTGAGGATAAGCATCTTGTCTCCTCTATAATTTGTTACCCACTTCCTGCTCCTCATTTGCAAAACAATTAATGACCTTGTTAGCAAATGTGTAAACAATGGCTATTAAATACGTAAATATACTCATTTAACTACTCTTTTTCCTTTGTCAATAAAATAAACCTTCTCTATTAATAAACTGCTATGAACAAAAGGACTATGTTGATGAATTAGACTTAGACATGACAAAAGCCCTGAGTGTGTAGGTGTAAAAATAAGAGACACTGGAAAAATTAATCATATTCTTTCTGATCTAACTGCCTATGGCCTTCACAGTAGCATTTATTAAAGAATTAAAAGTGCATTCATTTTCAAGACTTCAGTAGTAAAAACAGCAGCTTCACTAGACCTTTAGAAATTACATCTTCAATTATATTACTTAATACTTTGTTTTAATATGTTTTCTGTAGGCACTGCTCCCACTCATTCAAATACTAACTATAAAAACCACAAAGAAACACGGGAGTTTAAGTTATGGTTATGGAATATTAAAGCTGTATTGCTGAAAATGGAGAAGGGATAGCTTTATATTCCCATTGCCTTTTCTAAGTAACTGTCCAATCTTCTGCTGCGCCATGACCAGTAGGTAATGACTATAAATGCCTTATATTTGTAGGGCACTTGGGTTTTTATTTGCAGTAGTAATGCAGATAAGGTCCCTAGCAAAACAACTAAAACTGGAGGATATTAGTTTACTTTATTGAAGTCTACCATATACACATTAAACCACGGTCAACACACTAATCCTGAGAGTCCTGCTAGATAAATTTTACATCCATGTCACCACATAGATCAAAACCCAGGACATTTCCAGAGCCCTCAAAATTTCCTTTCATCCCCACAATCAATAAAAAGAGACCCTTCCTACCTTCTAAACTCAGGGCATCCAGTTAACATAGCTCCTTCTGATTGTTTCTGATTATCATGTAAGAAGAATTAACAATGTATACACTTTGTGTCCATTTTTTTCCCATTAGCAAATGTGTGATTTAACTAGGAGGCAGTGCCTGATAATGTATTCTATGAACACAACACAGTACACATGTATGTTCTGGTTGATGGGCATTTGGATTATTTCTAGGTTGTATATAATATGAATAAAACTACTTTAAATTAAACTCTTTAGAGCGCAGTAGAAATGGCTGAGTGGGTCCAAGCACTTGCCATGTAAGCTTAAAGACATGACTTTAGTTCTCATCTTCTATGTTAGAAGCTAGGTATGGCTGCATGTGTGCCTATAACCCCAGCACTGTGAGTAGGGTGGAAATAGGAAGTACACTAATGCTTGTTTGCCAGGAACCTAGCTCCAGGTTAAGGAGGGACCATGTCTCAAAAGGAAAAAAGGAACTTTCTCCTTTGATCTCCGCTGTGTGCTCGTGTGTATATACCTAATCATACACACACACACACACACACACACACACACACACACACACACACATTTTTTAAAGTTATCAAAATTCAATAATAACTAAATAAATAGTCAAAGGACTAAAATCTAAGTAAAATCAGTGAGTGAGGATATTTTAACTTGAAGCTGCTTGCCTCCTCTTGTGAACATAAACTTTAAATGTCATAGATTCTCAATTCCTACATGTGAGAACAAGCCTGCTTCAAGAAGCCATAAGAAAAGGAAATCTAGTAAGAATCCCTTACATTAAGGTAGAACACTCATTTTAGGGTTAAATCAGAAATGACTCTGGATCTGTAGAAGATGCAAAGAAAACTATTCATTTTTAAACATAGTACAAAATGTAGAAGAAAAAGAAGTGAACCATGTAAATCTATATCCTCAAATTGGGCTCTGCAGATTTGAACTTCTGGTTAATCCTAGGAAACTTAAATTTTAAGTTTTGTTTAAAGTTTTTTCCAGGTCCTTAGTGGTGTTACCTTAACTGCAAGACTTAAACGCAAAATACATCTGGAAGAATTCATTTTTAATTAAATTCTCAAAGGACAAATTTTTTTAAAAAAATCATAACATGCATAGGAAGTTAAAAAAAAAAAAAAACTCCAAGAACTAGCAGAAATAGAGTGGTTCTGGTAACATGTGTTAAAAATCACAAAAGGTCAAGAAAATAATGACTATGCTAAATAAAGTAAGAAGATGAAGAGTCTTAGTCTCAGTGGGACTAAGCACTTGGGAGATGAGACATAACTCAGTAGAAGTTGAAGCAACAGATATAATAATTAAACACAGGATAGAAGTAGGATTGAAATATACGGCTTCCATTCAATCAACATTCCAACATAAAGTAAACAAATAGAGGTAAAGATGTGATTAAATTATAATGTAGACATTTCCCAAAGACATAAAAGTCATTTGTATATACAAGTTCATCAAAAAAGGGGAAAGAAGATATAAAAACCCAGAATCTAAACCTGTATACATCATACAAAGTATCTAGAACACAAAGACCAAGAGATCATAGAATCAGTTACAAAATGGGGCTGGAGAAATAGTTCAGTGATTGAGAACACTTGTGGCTCTTTCATAGCCCACAAATTTGGTTCCCAGAATCCACACTGGAAATCTGACATACATCTGTAATTTTAGCTCCAGAAGATTCAATCCTTGTCTGGCAGTCATAGGCATCTAAATACATGTGTACACACATACACACACACACACACACACACACACACATGGCAGTCATAGGCATCTAAATACATGTGTACACACACACACACGGCAGTCATAGGCATCTAAATACATGTGTACGCACACACACAAACGTATACACATACACACACAGAGGAAAATATATCTAAAAATAATTGGAAATAAATCATTACAAAGGAAGCCTTCTTTCAAACATAGAAGTTGTTAGGTATCTCAAAAGCAGTGGAAAAGACTGTAGCAACATACATTTGCAGTGATTAGTCTAAGTTAGAATATATAGTCACTTAAATATATCATATGAAATATAAGTAAAATCATTATCGTTGAAATTAATAAAACCAGCAAACATATATATTAAAGAGCATTCAGAAAAAAAGTAGAAAAGACAAAAGGGAAGACATTTCAATGAAAGCATAAGATAAAAGAAAGACTGATTGATAATGATTGTCATAAATAATCAAGCAAGCTTCAACTCACCTTGACTGTGTGCAAAGTATTTGATAATACAGATGTCCAGCAGAGGTAGCTAATAACAGAAACTGAAAGAATAAAATAAAGTGTTTTGAGATCTTTATATTTGGGGGAGAGGAAATGCCAACATTAACTGGTTTTAACATTAAGTTCTAAATTTTATAATTAAATTTAACTATAATTATTAATTATAACTAAAATTTAAATTTTAAAACTAAACAAATGAATTAAGGTTACGGGGAGCTAGAGAGGTGGCTTAGCAAATAAGAGCACTTACTACACTCCTAGAAGTCCTGTGTTTGGTTCTCAGAACCTTTATCAGGCAGCTTACAACCACCTGCAATCTTAGTTTCAGGAGATCAAGTGCCCTCTCTGGCCTCCTAAGGCACCCACATGCATATGCATACACAAGCATGCAGATACAGACACATAAGTAAAAATAAACTTAAAAAAGGAATAACAAGGTAAGTAAAACAAAGTGAACTTTAAAATAAAAAAGTAAATCTGAATAAGAAAAGAAAATGTAAAATGAAAGAAGGCAAGCAACCAAAGAAAAAAAAGTTGAAATAGAAAAGGAAAGGATACACACATAGGCAAAATAAGATGACAGAGAGCAACTCCAAGATCCTAGTGATTTATAAATTAATTTAATACTTTAATTAAAAGATACAAATTGTCAGCATCAGTTAATAAAAATTTTAGAAATAATATATTACCATAAGCAGATCTAAAATACTAAGTCATAGGAAAGATAAAAGAGAAAATATTTATTATGAAAGTTTTTTTTTAATTTTTAAAAATTTTAAGAGAAATAGCTACAACAACATTAATATAATATATACAGTGATATATAGTTATATATGGTTAGAAAAGTATAATCAAGATTAAGAAAGTAACTATGGTAGAGAAATAAAAGATAAATATGTAGGAAAACATAACTTTACACACACACACACCACAAAACTTTTTACTAGACTTCCGGGTTGTGCACCTACAGAACATAACTTTAAACTTTAAATGAATCATATTTGAACAAATTATAAAATATTTGCTCTAGCAACAAGTCTATTAAGAGACAAAAATATAGCTACAATCCACATAGGTGTTGAACGTTGGGCTTTGATTAGCCACATATATAAGAAAAAGTCTGAAAATTCAAGCAAATTGAGTAAATTCTCAAATTGAGTAAAGTCCAATTAAAACGTGAAATTATAACACGAGCACATATTTCACTGAAAGGATACATGATTGGCAGAAAAGCACACAAAAAGATGTTCAGCATCACTATATATTAGAGAAATGTGCATAAACTCATCCTGAATATTATGATCTGTTTTTTCAGAAGAAAATCGTACAAAACAACTAAAATTAAAATGTATAAATTTGACAATACCAGATGCTAGCCAGAATTCATGGAAAGTGGATCTTTCATCCAGGGTTCATTGCTGGTAGACTGAAAAAATGACTTAGCTACTGGGGAAACAGTTCAGCAATTTCTTTAATAACTGAAGCACATCCATACCATGTGACCGAATAACTGCTTCAAGGTATTTATCCACGAAAGTAAAACTTATGTTGATTTACAAACCTGCATGTAAGTATCTGAAACAGCATTTATAATAGCCCAAACCTGAAGGGTTTCCCTCAATAAGAAAAAGATTTAAGCAAAAAGTGGCTTGCCCATACTGTACATGACAGCATAAAGCAACAGACTGTTAACAGACTCGTCTTGAATGGGTGTGGTATCGCGCTGACATTGAAATGCCAGTCTCCACAAAGGATGTGAGTCAAGTTACATAAGTATCTCAAAATTACAAAACTACAATAGAATGCAGTTTAGAGGTCACCTGGGATGAGGGGTGGTGACAGGGGTGAATGTGGCTATAAAAGAGTCTCAGGACAGAGGTCTCAGCAATGGCTAAATAATTTTCTACCCTGACTACAGTGCAATCAGCATTGCTGGAACCTAAAGCTTTGATTAAAGGGTCTACATACACACTGCACCACTGGAAACTCCCTGGCTTGCAGTGTGCACTATCATGTATTTGGAACATGACCTTTGGGTGACATTGGCAGCTTCTTTCTTCAGTGTTTGAATATTTCATACAGGCCTTTCATTTCTCCTTGGGCTAGGTTTATTCAAAGGTACACCTCTCCTCAGACACGATGGCAGACATTAAGAAAATAAATAACAGCTAACACTGGCAAGGATTCTTGACAAAGGAGAGCCCTCATATTGTGCTGGTAAGAATGAAAATCAGCTAGCCACTATGGAAATCAGTATAGTGAGTCCTCAAGAAATTAATGATAAATGTACCATACCACCCAGTTATATGACTCCTAGGTTTTTACCTGAAGGCTTCAAAGTGAATATATTATGGGAATATTTGCTCATCAGTGTTTACTGCAGAATTATTTACAATAGCTAAGTTATGGAACCAAGCAAGGTATCCATCAATGGCAGAAATTAATGATCTATAAAGCAATTATAACATTCTCTCAACAAAGGCAAAAGTTGTTTCTTTACCAAGACTAATAGAAATGACAAGTCTCTGTGGATAAATTGATCAGGAGAAAAAAGAGAAGCAGAGAAAATAATTAAGACCATGCTATAACTGAAAACTATGGAAACTTCAGGCATTACAAAATATTAAGAAAATGCCATGATTCCCCTCTGCTAATAAATTTGAAACTTGGCTAAAATTCTAGGAATAAAATAACAAAGACAACTGGTCTGAACCATGAAAAACACACTTCCTTGAAAATTATTTTTAGATATTTATTCTTTTTATTCTATGCATATGAATGTTTTGATTTGCCTTTATTACCTTTCTATTGTAGTAATAATACACACCATGACCAAGACAAATTGTAAGATAAGGCACTTGAATTGGATCCTATAGCAGGGTCTAGGCAGGAATCATGGTAGCAGGCAATCAGGCAGGTAGCTGAGAGCTCAAACTGAGACAGCTCTAGGTAGAGAGAGACTGGGAATGAAATTTGAAACCTCAAAGTCCACACCCAGTGAAGCATCACATCCAACCAAATCATATTTCCTAATCTTTCCCAAATATGTCCACCATCTGGCAACTAAGTATTCAAATATATGAGGCTATAAGTGGAACATTTTCATTCAAACCACCACAGTCTGCATGTATGTATGTATACCACATGTATGCTCAGTGCCTGTAGAGGTCAGAAGAGGGTGTTGAATAATCTACTACTAGAACTATGGATGGTTGTGAGCTGGCATGTGGATACTGGGAACTGAACCTCAGTTCTCTACAAAAACAACAAATTGTCTTAACCACTGAACCATCTTTGCAGCCCCAAGAAACACATCTTTTAAAATAATAAATTACTTGGGGCTGAAGAGATGGATCAGGAATTAGAAGCACTTAATGCTCTTGCACAGAACACAGATTCATTTCCCAGCACCCACCTCACAGCTCATAACTATCTTTATCTCCAGTTACAGGATATCTGACACCCTCTTCTGGCTTCCAGGTACACTAAGCAATACACATGGTTCACAGAGACTCATATACATTAAAAACTCCATACATATTAAAATATGAATTAAAATAAATACACATGTGCACATTAAATTAAATAAATCATTAATGAATCAGTTGGAAAGGCATCACTAAAAGGAACCAAGAAAGGGAAGGAAAGTGACCCTGTCATTCAGATATTTATAGACCAATCTCCATCAACATTCATATTCTGGTTGTACTATTGGATAATTCAACTGACATCCAGCAATAGATTGAAGATATCCACAGCTTCTCATATACACAAGTACAAATGTGGTTTGTCTACTAGATTCCTGAATACACTGCAGTGGGAAATAGCATGCTTTAGAAATTTGACAGTGAGGTGGGCAAGGCATTTGAAGAAACCATCCATAAGGTAATGAATTAATCTAGACTTAATTGAAATTTCTCTCCAAACTCTAGGTTTTCTTTATACAAAATCAATTGTTTTTGAAAAAAATCAATTTGTTCCTTTAAAAATGTGCAATAATTGGAGAAATAAAAAAATCATTGCAGAATTGGCTGAGGAAATATAAGACAGACTCACCTCAGAAAACTTGAAATAGTACACTGCTTGAGAGAACTGCACCATGTTTATTGGCTAGTCATTAGTTTGCAGTTCCCTTGGAATCTTTAAGCTTCCTCAGATCTTAGGACATTCTAGTCGATATTTGAACAGGGGCCAGGACTCCTCCAGCATCACATCAAGCAGGAGACAGACCATGAATAAGGGGTCAACTTAATACAAGGAAAATCCATAGAGTACATAAAATTAAGTTTCATTTCATAGCCATTTATTTTCCTGGACAGTCAGTTGATTTTCATAGCACTATTCTTAATTTATCCTTTATTTGCCAGTCTTATCAGCTCTAAGGAACTTCATATTTCAACAACTGAGCCTCCATAGGTAAACAGAGCTAAAGTCATCCTAGGCTTGTGGGAAGTTAAAGTCCCATCATCTCTCCCCTTATAACCTAAGCTCTTTGGGCCATAGAAACACTTTCTCTTATGCATCTATGTCCCATCAATATTTGAAGAGGATTTTCATTCTCTTTCATGTTGAGAAGGATGAGTCAGTCAAACTTAGGAAATGTGATATGTACTATCCCACTAAATAAATGTCAAGGATTCCAGCAAATACATCTTCTAGATCCTGCGTTGGTATATCATGTTTATCTTTTGGAAATACAATAAAGTATGAGGTGAAATCTAGAAAAAGTTTTAAAGTTCAACTTTCCACTGTTATTTTATTCTCTTCTGTAGATACTGTGATTCACTTCTTTGTTCACAGACAATAAATGACTGAAGAATAAACTTCCATGCCAAATCCCATGGAAAAGATTAAATTTTGTTTGTTCATTTCCTAATCTGTAGACATGGAATGGCAATACCAACAATACCCACTTGTCAATATTGAATGAGTTAGTATGAGCCAGCCCATCTGAAACATTTAGAATGGAGTCTGATTCTGATGACTGTTTTAACTCAGACCCTCCAAGAAGTATGTTTTAACTCAGACCCTCCAAGAAGTATTACCACAGAACTTCATTAACTATCTCATAAGAATACTGGCATTTCATTTGGTACATAAAATCTCAGAATAGTGAGGGTGAACTATAAGAAAAAAAATATCAAGGCAAACACAAAGAAAGCAACATAAACTGATGTTTCCACACTGGTACCATTTCACAAAAAAAAACTAGACAGAGACCAGTACAATACTCAGCAGGTATACTGGCTTATCACATGGGACTTTTCCAGAAGGATTACAAAGAAAAGGAAGATCTTGGGGTAGTACACAGGAGACATGGAAGAAAAGGGATAAAAAAGTTATCTGCCAGATTCTTCCCCCTTCTAGTTTCACTAAGCAATTTTCATGGCTCACATCCTTGCAGGATGCAATTGTAGACTCCTCTGAGACCCTGCAGGAAGCCAGATTCCATATCCAGTGCTGCTGCTATATTCCAATCATTTTCTGTTACATTCTACTTGCTATCAATTGAGCTATGGCATGGAAACCAAAAACAGCTCAGAGGTTGCCTTTTAATCAAATCACTTTTTCACAGCTCTCAGTGTAGTTGATCAAAGCAGAGCTGTAGAATTAGACAAGTGATTTTGAGTCCGGGACCTGTTACTTTCTAGCTATGTAAGATATTTAAGGTATTTAAGCTGCTCCTTCGTCTATAAAATAGAAATGTTAATATCTACCTCACAAAGCTGTTATAAAGGATGAATGAGCAGTAAGGTAATTAGAGCTGTGATTGGCACATAAATGTTCAATAAATGTTTACTACTACCATAATCATCACTGCATACAAATAAGACTGGGAAAGGCCATTCAGAACACTAACTGAGAACCTGCGAGGAATGCATTGAAAGAACTAATGACAACTACAGTGGCACAGGAGAGGTAAAGTTGAATAATGACCACAATGGAGTATACCAACATGGGAAACCTGAACTAATAACTCAAAACCCAAATTGGATATTATTGCCTGAATTATCCGGGAAATTGCCAAAGCTGCTCAGACCTTCAAGATCTGTAGTGGTGTTTAGTGTAGTATATTTCTAATAACATGATAATGAGGACAGCCTTACAGAATTACTGATGGACACCACATGTGAGATGTTGAAATTTTTAAAATAGTCATCTTCCCACATACTGCACTATGCAACTCCTTCTCACTTGCTCAAGGCTTTGTCTCAGCTATTCTGTGATACTAAAACAAGCATACAATACAATAGATTCATGTTACATTGAAGCAAAACAAAATACCTGTTTTTTGTTTTGTTTTGTTTTATTTTCGTTTGAAATATGAAGCTTACTTTAGGTAGAAAAGGTAAATTAAATTTACTCAAACATCTTCATATTTATAGAAATTTTACTACATTTCAGCCCTTTGCTTTTGAAGACCTTACAAACCTGAACCCAGTGAAATGAGAATTTAAATGATGAGAAAGAAAAATTCCACTATTTTCTTTATATTTCAATTAATTATAACACCAAGACTCAGAGCTCAATTATCATATACTAACTTATATTTCAAAAGCATGTTAAGAACATTGTGAACTGAAGTTTAGGCACAAGCCTAGACCATAGTTATCAATGCTAGTAGGTTTCCAAATCATTGGTCATGCTTTTAACATTTTCAGACTCTCGCTCCTGGTGCACAACTTGAGATTTCCACTCAAGATTTGGGGTGAGAAATGATCATTTTCAAGCCTGTTATCCTTGGACTACAATTTGAGCAAGTGAAGAAAGCATGGAGAAGCCATTTATAGAAGGGAAATCAAAACACAGAAGAAGGACCAGCATTTACCAGATTTTTAATAGCTCTTTTACCTTTATGTTGATAGAAATCTACAGTCAGAGATAAGAAGAAAACCAACAACTTTTATTGAAATGCTTTTATCAAAGAGAAAGGAGAAAATGATATAATTATACTTTGATTCCAATAAATAACAAGCATATATATTACATGTCTATGAACATGTATATGTGTGATGTACATATACAAACATTACGTATTTGCATACAAGTCATATATTTATGCATATGTATATACATACATATATACATTATAAAATATTATATATTTAATAGATAGATAGATAGATCTTTTATCTCTCAGACCTAAGAAGTCTGAAGACAGATTTTTGAATGTTTATAATACTTGAGGATAGGGTACATGGGTGAGAATAACAGAAAGTAAAATACTAAATAAAGAAATAACCAAATTCTCTTCTAAACCTCTAGTTCCCCCTGAGCATATGTGAAATGCAGATACAAAATAACCAAAAATGTGGGTAAAGTAACAGAACTGACTTTCTAGCAACTGTCCAAGAGACAGAGTTTATTCACTGAGTTTATCTAAGTTAATTGCTGGCTAAAGTGAAGATAACACACTCTGGTTTGGATATAGCAGAATCTAGAATACATCATGTCTACAAATTCCAGGATGTAGTTCAAAAGTACCTAACATCAAATGCCAAGAATGCATAATAAATACATAATAAAAACACAACTAAGCACCCCCCATTCCTCAAAATATCTAACTTTGGACCAAATTGAATCTATCATAACTATGTTTAGTGGGCTAAAGTATCAACATGACATTAGAAAACTCTAAAGACAATAAAAAACACAATGAAATTTTAGAACTGAATTATAGAATAGTTCAAAGGAAGATGTGATTCTTCAGAATTACACATTACTACCTACTGGTTCAATGTTTATTTGGTTTTAGAAACTTGAGCTTGCTTCCCACTGAAGAAGGAACAACTTCTCAGTAGAAAGAAATAGCCCTGAAGCAGCACTGATAATGCCACTTTTTACCTATCAGCCATCACCAAAGTGAGGGATGCTTTAGCATTTAGCATTTATCAGTTTTCTCTGTGTTTCTTAGCCAAAGACTAGACTATCTCACACTGTAATCACATTCCTATAACATAATTGTTCCATAAATGTTATCTATGATGATATCTAATTGTATTATGGAAGTTCTTTTCTCCTTTCTTTTTAAAAATCATGTGCGTGTGTGATGAGTATGTGAACATATTCATTTGTGTGAGTGTTGCTGCACACAAGACACAGTGTTCACATGGAAGCACAAGAACATTCCTGCATGCCAATACATTTTTCTGTCCTCTACTTGGAGAAATAATATCTTGTTGTTTGCCATTGTGTGTGTGGTTGGCAAGTTTCCCAGAATTTGGTATCCATCTGCCATTTTGCCATAGAAATGTTGGAGTAACAGACACAAACTCCTGTGTCCAGCTTTATATGGGTTCAGGAAATCCATGCTCAAGAATCTCATGCTTGCATGGCACGTGTTTTACCCAATAAGCCATCTTTCCTGCTCAGAAATTTGTCTTTTTAAAAAGAAAAGGGTGTCAGGGTAGATAGTATATGCTAAATGGGTTTTGGTAATTCCCTAAAAGAACAGAATCCTGGAACAGATAAAGTTAACTTTAAGAGAGGTTTCTAAATGTAGACTCTAATCCCAAAACTCAAATCATAATCCTATGTAGAATTTTTCACTGCTAATTAGCTTCTGGCATGTGTGTCTCTCCTCTTAATTTAACAGTCTTTCTCCAGTGTTGCTACTAATGGGTCTTGTTAACACTAAAATAATAGTGAAATGATTAATTTCTAGGTACTGCCTTTAATAACATTAATCTTGTTGAGTCATTTGCAATGAATGTGACTGTCATGTGTTCTTAAGAAGACTGAAAGCAGCTTACTAGCTCTGTCATGTTACTGTAGCTGATGTCTGAAGAACTGTGAGGTCTGCCCTCCTGAGAGGCATATGCTACATGCTTGATATCCATTAAGAGTAGCTGTAATTACAGTACGGAAGGAGGGAGAACAGGAACTTCAAGGGCTTATCAATATTACTCTTCCCTAGCCTTCTCCCTTGACAAGAATTGACAGGTCTTTGCAGAATGTAAATTCTCATCATCTTTTGCCATTAACCTTAGGTGCTGTTTCAAGACACAAGGCAAATGATGGGAATATTTTAAATACAGCACTTCATGGAAACAAGTTTGCTCTCCTGCCTACATCCTCACTGTTCTGGAAGTGAGAAAGACTAGGAAAAGTAAGGAGCCATGAAACAGGAACACACACACACACACACACACACACACATACACATCAAACACACACATACATGTACACATCACATATACATATAACACATATACACACCACAAACACACACATACACATCAAAGACAAAACACACACATATATGTACATATCACATATACCTACAACACACACATATACCACAAACACACATACACACACATCAAACACACACATACATATACGTATAACATATACAGCACATACACACACACACTCACACATACACACACGCACACGCACACACACACGCACACACACACACAGGCCAGGATTTGTTTTGTATTTCTTTTTAGTGGAGTCCTGATTCTAACATAAAACATTGACAAAAATCAAAGTTGCTGTGAACATGACCCGCACAGAGACAATAGCCTGTTTTCTGAGAAGTTTCTCAAACAATAGTCTTAAAGCTCATAAATGAGCTATGCTCAAGGCCAAGGTATACATGTCACAAACCCCTGTGATCTTTGGCTCTATCCGTATGCATCTTCTACCTATAGAGCTGAGCAATAGGCTTCAGTAACCCTGTACAACTTCTTTCACCAAAGGAAATTCTCTAAGTTAAGATAAACAAGTAAATTAACTTATGAGATTTTACTTATTTTTCCAACTTTTTCTAGTCTTTGATCTGGACCATACATTACAGTATTTATTTGATTCCATTCAAAAACCACAAACTCATATATGAAGTTATTTTTGAGACACTTTAGTGGGCCCCTTTCTTAGTGCTCATCTCTGATCGCTGTGTATTGTTTTTTCCTTAATAGCCCCTTCATTCTGCCCAGTGATAGCTCATCTTGAAAAATTTCTGCAACTTAAGCCAACATTCCAACTGCCTCTGAGCCTGGGGTCGGGAGGAGGCATTAAGAGTTATCCACAGGCTGCATGGTGCAATAGTAATTCTGCCTCCCTGTTGCCATTGACAGTTCCAAAGAAAAGGAGACCTCTGAGGGTTGAATGACCTGGAATTAGTTACAGAATATGTATTTATCAAGCTATAACTATATGTAAGTAGGTATGACAGACCATCAGACATACAGGAGTGAGGCATATCCTATTTTAAAAAGCACCTCATAACTAACAAGAAAAAGGAATTAAGGTTTTTAAAACTTAAAGCCAAGTATCTAGTATGAAGTATGCAAAATTTTTAATTAATCCTCCTAAGCACCCAGATAAGATAGGTATTATCACTTTCATTTCAAATTGGGGCAACTGAGAATCAGGGAAAGTTGTTTGAATTTAAAAACCAAATCATTGCTGCAGCTCAGGAGAGAGACAACAATTGCCTGGATTTAGAAAATGGCAGCTGAGTCCCAGGATACTCTTAATAAGGTATTTCATGATCACTGTGCAGGATAATCAGGAAAGAATGGTTTGAAAACTACAAAACTCAATAACTAAATTACACAGACATGAGAACAAACATAGGTACAACAGGAGTCTTGCTTGGTATTTCTTTATCAAAACCCTGAAAATTCAGAGAATACAAATTTTGTGCCACTTCAGCAAGCAACAGTAATGCATGATTGATGGGTACTCTGGGACTGTGGCAATTTCTTTATAATATATATTTGCCTACATATTCAAGTAGAAGCCAGTTACTGAGATAAAGTTATTGGAATGTACAATTATTTGATTTAAAGAAATAACCATCATTTTTATGTTACCTCTCTCCATATGTTAGGCACTAAGATCAGAATTTTTACAAACTACCTTTTACAATGTGATAAGATCCCCACCACCAAAAGAAAGGGATTAGAATCTCTACACATAAGGTAGCTAAACCTCAGGGACATTAAACTGTTCTCCACGCTCAGAGATGTATAATGTAGCAAAGTGATTATTATATTTCTACATGCAGTACTGAGAAACGACTGCTCTTAAGTCCTATGTTTTCTTGAATGGGGCTTTATGCTTAACCTGAAAATTAAGCAACAACTAAAGAAAGCAGGACAAAGACTGAAAGACAATACTTCGCAGAAGAAAAACAAATCTCTTCATAATGGGTAATTATGAAGTTCATGGAAGTCATACTTCCCTGAAATAATCCTTTGCCAAACCTAAGTGGGAAGCATAGCTAGACCCAGACAATAACAGAAACCACACTCCACCAAGTGGGCTTATCATTCACATTTCATGCTAAGCCAAAACATTACAATAGTTCATCCAGTTTTATGTATAACATTAGGGAATAATTTTATGCTTTATACCATACTAACATGAAGGTCTCCAGGTTAAGAAAGATGTGTTCTCTTAGAGGCTCACAGAGCCTGAAGTGGCAGATCTGAAACCTGCTGAATCCCCCAAAATGTCTTGAGGTTACCTGGCCCGGTGCTCTTGTAGAATTCAAACAGATTGAAATAGGGGTGTGTGTCCCTGAATCTCTTGTTTGCCCTTGAGTGTCTTGTCCCCTTACTCATTGGCTAGTCCAACCGTACAGTAGGGAATTGTGACTGACACTGCTCCATCTTGTTGTGCCATGTTTGAGGAGTAACCCTGGGAAGACTTTTCTGTTTAGGGGAGAGGCTGAGGTAGGAATGGGAGGATGGGGGCATAGATCTGGGGAAGAGGGGAGATGGGAAGAAGGTAGGGGGACTGACAGGAGGGATGCAAGGGTGTTGGAATGTATTATATGAGAGAAGAAAAATAAATTCAAGAGAGAAAGATGTGCTCATGTCTGTGCATGGGATATGGAGGTCACTGGAGTAACATGGGAATGCTTTAGCTTTAAAGGAAGTAGCTTTAGCCAATATGGAAAAGAAGAAAGGATAGATAAGCATAAAGATTCTCCTTAATTAGAATTTGGAGATACTCAAAAGAGATACTCAGCCGAATCTGTTTTCAATCACAGGCAAAACAGGTACTCTACATAGAAATTTCAAGGCAGCTGAGGACAACTGAGTATATCTCTATAATGTGATGTTTCTACCATAGATGACTGCCTCTGTAGATCTTGTCAGCTCTGCCATGTGAGGTATTTAATGGGAAACCAGTCACTGAACACAGTAAAGACATGACTCTTGTCTAGATAAATTAGGCTTTGCTGTTGTTTTGACACAGGGTCTCAAAATGTCTCTAAGTCTGGTATCCGAACTGCTGTGGTCCTCTTGCCTCAGCCTCCCAAGCACTTAAATTATAAGCATGAGCCACTACATCTGGTTTTAACTTCTGGTCTCATGAAATTGTGTGAAACTACCTCTAAGGTAATTGGAAGTACAATGACATGGACAAAAATCCAGAAATTTCCCAATAAAACATTCAGATCTTATAATTTCTGATTTTGTGAATTTTGAGAAATTATTATATTTCTGAGCCTCATTTTCTACCTCAATAAAATTTACACTATAGTATATGTCAGAATTACTTTGAGGAATGAAGCGGTTGATCTAAATGAGCATATGTAACTAACTATCTGTCAGGCTATAAATATTTACCAGTAAACTAAAGTTACTGTGCCCTCAAAAGAAATGTTTATTGTCTTATGAACTCTCAATTTACACATGAAGAAACTCAACAGCTGGGACAATTATATTTGCCTGTTTTCACAGATTAAAACCAAATAGACAATGTTGACCCAGTTGTTCAAGGGGAAATATCAAAGGTCATCTGTTCATTCTCAGATATCTATTGAAGATCTTGCATGTTCCAGGATATTTTTAGTATGTACAGGGAAATGCAATTGCTACCTTAAAGTTACCAGTGTTTACTTTGAGATAATGGTGAATAGAATATAGACTATAGAATATAGAATCTATATATAGAATATAGAATATAGTTTGCTAAGGGCTGAGATGAAGTACACGAAAATTACAATGGAGGTTACAGTACAAGATAGGTGTGGATTTACTGAGGATTATAAGGCAGTTTCTGGGACTAAGAGTCCATAGTTTGGGTTATCACATGGTAGGAAAGGGCAAACTGAGACTGCTTTTGTATATATAACTAAGTTATTAATCTCAGGGAAATCTTGTCCAAGAACACATTTTAAGTGTGTGTGTGTGTGTGTGTGTGTGTTTGTGTGTGTGTGTGTGTGTGTGTGTGTGTGTGTGTGTGTGTGTGTGTGTTTGTGTACTCACATGTGGATATGGAGGCCAGAGGTCAACATTTCAGTTAGACTGGCTGGCTATCAAGCCCCTGAGATTAGCCTGTCTCCTCCAACATTCCCACCCATCAGTAGGATTATATACTTAGCTTTTAATGCCTAGATTTTTCCATGGATGTTTGGGATCTAACTCAAGTCTGCATACTTGTACAACAAGCACTTCACACACTTAGCATCTCTCCAGTTCTCCAGGAAGACTTTAAAGTAAATAACAGCGTATTTCTCTACTTGCTTCAAGAAGATTATTGCAGTTCCATTATCATAGCAAATAGTTTATTCATGTGAACAAAGAGCTCTTAGATTAACAGACAAGAGTTTATTATGACAAGTCAAGAGTTGCCTTATTGTGTTCTACAACCCCAAATTACCACAACTTTAACCTAACAGAACTATTGAAAATTTAAATACATGCATACAATATGTTTTGCTTCAATCAAACCTAATTCTCTCTCCTCTGATTCCTCCCTTGATCCCACCACCATTTTTCACTACGAATTCCATGTGTTCTTATTTTCAAACCCACTGATTCCACTTAGTGCTCCCTATATGTATAGGGGTATGGGACTATCTCCTGGAGCATGGGTACATTCTCAAAGCTCACCTCCCGGAAGAAAACTGATTCTCCTTCCCTTAGATGTTATAAATTGCCTATTGCTCTTCAGATAGTCGTAGGAATCCATGGGACCCTCTACTATCCATGCTGGGAAATTGACTATCTTTACCTTGCGCAGGCCTTGTTCACACAGTCATAGCCTCTGTCAGTTCATTTGCACAATGACCCTGTTACATCCAGCAATCAGTTAAATGCAGAAGATATCCTCTATCTCTGGCCCTTATAACCTTTCTGTGCCCTCTTCTGCAATGATCTATGAGCCTTGGAGGTTGAGTACAATATAAATGCCCTATTAGAACCAAGCACTCCATAGAACCTCATTCTCTGTAAGATGATCAGTTGCTGGTCTTTGTACTAATCATCATCTACTGCAAGAAGCAGCTTCTCTGATGTAATTTAAGAGCTGCAGTAATATATGGATATGATGATAATTACTCAGGGGTCAGTTGACTCCTATGTGAATTTAGCATCATAATAGCATTTGGTTTTTCTCTAAGGTCTATGATGTATCCAGCCATAGGTTTTTCACCAAGTGAACAGTACCAGTCATAAGTTTTATATTGTGGAGTGAGCTTCAAATCCAATAAAAAAGTAATTGCTTATTCCCATAACATTAGTGTCACTATTGTTTCAGTAGACATTCCTGCTAGGCTAGTCATTATTATAACACACGGGGTCCACAGCTGGGTAAGACTGTTGATTGTTCTTCCTCCCTCTGTAGGATTAATAGACCCATCTGTCACTATGAAAGCTAGCCCATAGGGGAGAAGCCTCCATGTCAGTAGCATTTTGATTTCTTCATGCCCTATGACTCTTGTATGTGGTATCTTTAAATATGTGATCTTTCTGAATACCTGACTAGAAACTCTTTGAGTTTCTCCTTAACTAAAGCATTTAATTATTTAACTTAACATAATCAAGAGGAATGGTTAAAATTTGTTAAAGTATCTGATATTTGTGTGTGTGTGTGTGTGTGTGTGTGTGTGTGTGTGTGTGTATACATTATATATTTCCAAAGATATCCCCTATCCCCCATGGCAATCATCACACAAATACACTAAATATTTGAAAGAGAAAAGTTCTCAAAAGTTTCAAAGTTTTCACCATTATACAGATACGTAGAAATTAGTACTACAGTAACTACTATTGTTAATTTTAGATTGTGTTTATTTCTTGTTATATCTTTATTATCTAGTTTTTGTCTCTCCTAGCTGGGGGTGTATACACATGAGATCTCATTTACAGATTTGTTTCCAAATTTGGTTCTTCAACAGAGAGGTGAATAGCTGTATTATGTTTTATTTCTTAAACCTTAATTTTTTTAAAGATTGTTTAAAAAGACAAGCCTCAGCATTTATGAGAAATATGCATAGCTGCAAATTAATAACAAATCTTGCTTATGCACCTTAAAGCAACATTAATTACAATTTGATCATGAGGTGAAGGACTATAGAAGCCAAGGTCATGCCTTGAGTGGAATGTTATTATGATCTCTGTAAGTGCTCTCAGCTATTGTATTAATTTTCATACTTGTTCTCTAGAGACATATTTTGGGAGAAATTGATTAATTCCAGGAAAAGAGGGATCTGTTTTCTAGGTCTACCTTGAAGGATGTTCAGAACCACAGCAAATTCATTCATGGGGCAACTGCAAACATGGAGTTTTCTGGCTATCCACAAAAGATGGCAGTAGAATTAAGAACCCAGGTCTTGCATAGGAAAAAAAAAAAAACAGTCAAGGAAGAACAAGAAGGAGAGAAGAAAGGACAGAAGGGCAAGCAGAAGTTGGGGGAGATAATTGTGTTCCCAGAGAAGCAGGCAGTGCACAGATGGAAAGATAAACTACAGAAGAATAAAGAAGGACTTAATCTGTCCTCTGAATTTTCAGAGCAATGAGAGAAACAAAGAATTCTCATCAAACAATTGAGCCATATGCCCTTCTATTTGTTTTTTGAGTAATGATGGACAACAGCTCCCTTCACAGGGCAGGGTGTGAGTGTGCAAATGCAGGGAGCATGGGATTAACCAAATCCACTCAGCACAATTAACTGTCCCCACTAGCTTAATTCTAGCCTATGGGATGCACTCAGGGTACCCCAGGGATCTCAGACTGAAGCAGCAGCAGCAGCAGCAGCAGCAGCAGCAGCACCCAATGGGCATGGAGAAAGTCTACCTTGGTCTTTAGAGATTCATTTTGACAAGTCCACAAGCAGAGATCCTGTTGGACTCTGAAATTACAGAAATGTAACAGAGTCCTACTCTGCAGAGAGTTACACAAAATTCCAAGAAAAGCAGAGTACAGGGTTTGTTTTTTGTTTTGTTTTGTTTTGCTTTTTAACTCTATTGCAATGCATTCTGATGGAACAAAAATATCTTAATGTTGAAACCTGCCAGAGGTGACAGATAGCAGTCAATGAAGAGCATGCTAAAGTGTTAAATATTTAATATCTTCTGATTGCTTTTGATCTCTCAATCACAGTAGCCATGTTGGATTCCTCTCTATTTTAAAAGCATTTTACTCTAGTATTTTATTCACATCTTTTTTCTAATATTAGTGTATTAAATATTCATAATGAAAATATAGAGGCCATTGGAAGGCATGATATGAAACACAAATCATCTCTGATGTGTGCAGAGAAAAACTTTGTGCCTTTTTCCTTCCTCATACCCATGCATATGTTTCTTTCAGCATAGCTGTTACTTTAAATATACTCATCTATAACCATGTGCATAGTAGGTCATGTATATCAGGCAGATTCCTGCAGCTTTGAAAACATTTATTTTAATGCCTGTAAAATATCTCATGATACCATTTACCATAAATTATCTAAAACTTTTACTGTTATTGGAACATTTAAGTTATTTTCAAATTGTTGTGATTATGAGTTACATTGAAATAATTCTTCCTCATACATAAATTTATGAACTCATCGCCGAATAATTTCAAAGAATAAATTCCTAAAGTAGGACTAATGTTGCAAAGACTATGATTGTTTTAAGCCCCTCAAATTAGGAGGCGAGGCTGTTAAATGCAAACACTAATGTGGAATATAAACTGTGGGCAATTCAATTATGCCCCAAGGCCCTCTTATCAATTGAAATCCATAACTATGAGATCCTTCAGTATACTTAGTAAGTCAGAAATGAAGACCTTTAAGAATATATCAGAAAGTTGCTAGATATGAAAGCTGCTGCTGGCTGTTTGAGCAGATTGTTCTTTGTTCCTGTGTTTACATAAAGCCATTGAAAGCTGGACTTTCCTCTAACTGTGTAAGAGTCATGTGAGAACACCTTGGACTGGAGGCTCAGAATGAGTGTAGTGCATGGACAACTACCCCACAGCTCAGGTTAAGAGAATGCTTACTTGGTGCCAACGAGGTTCTCAGAATTCATTTTTGAGATTTTATCCATGTTTTCAAAACACCAAACCAAGACTCAACAAGGGATATAGATTTCAATAGGTGATCTTATAAAAGCTAACATCCCGGTACTGAGAAGATGGCTGCATGAGGAAAGTGCTTTTCATGTACTCATGTTAAAAGCTGAGAACAGTGGCTCATGTTTATAATTGCAATGCTGAGAAAGTATACTCAGGTCCTTGGATCTTATTTGAGCCCAGTTTGAGCCCAGTTGAGCTCTGACTTGATGGAGAGACCAGGTCTCAAAACAGACAAACAAATAAACAAACAAAAAAGATGCAAAGCAATTGAAGAAGATGCTGTACATTGACTTTTGGCCTCTACAGTCAGACACACACACACACACACAGACACACACACACATACACCTTGCAGGACCAAGGTCAAAAGTTCAAAGCAGCGTGCTAACCATCTTTTTCATCTACCATGCTATCTTCTGACTGTTGTACAGCTGCAATCCTGTTCCTCTGACCATCTTCATCCTTTGGATTCTTTAAATGTGGTATGATTGGACTCCAGTAGGACCTGCCTTTCTTATCACACTCATATCAACAAGAAGTAGCATGGAGATGTAGTAGTATGTGGCTGTGGGACAACACATGAGCAATAAGCACTAAAATCAATGGAAAAATGCTTCCCCTTTCTCTTCCTAGGAAGATGGGGTCTTAGGATCTTCAGATGGCCCTAGTACCAGTCTCTTAGCTAAGGGAGAACCAAGGACCCTTCAAAAAAAAAAGTCTTCAAACATGAGCTTTGTTGCCTTTCTCTGTCTTACTTGGGACATGTCTAGATGCCAGATGCCCAAACAAATGCCCATGTGTGAGCACTTATCTCTGATTCCATCTTTCTCAGGAATTGTATGTGAATGAATTTAAAAAAACTGTACAGCTCTTTGTTAACTAGTTTTCTTTTAACTCAGTCACTGATACATTCTGTCCCTGCTCATCTCAGTCTGTCTGTCTTTCCCTCACTGTTCCCCATCTCCCTCCCTATTATCCTCTCCCCCTCTCAGTTTCATGAGCCTCCCTCTTTTCCCTTCCTCCCTCCTCTTTTACTTTTCTTCTTTTTATACACAAATACACTCACACACTTCAAATACACATACAGACACCTTTTTAATATCAATAGAAGTAGGGTAGGTAGGTCTCTAGAGAGGTCCCCAGTAAACTAAAGAGTAAGGTATGATAATAGTTTATAAATTATTTACTAAACTTTTACAATCTAAACTTACAAAAATATCAAAAATCTGTTCTGTAGTCCCTGTGGGGCCCTAAGACTTTTTCATAGAGTCCATGGGGTCAAAATATTTTCCTAATAACAATAAACTGGTAGTTGCCATTAATTTATGCAAAAGCAATAGTAGCTAATTTATGGGACTTAGCAGAAACTAAACAGAAGATATCAACAATACTAATATTGCAGTCTCATCCAAATGCCCTGTCATTCTTTTTGAAGTGCCAAGTTCATCTAAGATGCTCCTCGGGGAGGAAGCAAAAGTTGTATAACCTTTACCCTTGAGTATACAATTTTTTAACATTTGACACATGTGGAAATACATATAGGTTTGAAGACTAAAGTGATGCTTGTTTTGAGAGAAGGCTCTTACTCAGTTGTTTTAATTGTCAGATTAATTTGACACTACTTATAGTGTCATATAGGCAACAACATATAGGCAATACACACTTCAGTGATATTGTCTATAGAAATAATAAAGTGGGTTTATCACTTTAAGTGAAAATAATGGATACTATTCTATGTCACTTATTGAAATTTGAGTCCAGAAAAAAAAAAAAAGAATACTGATAACCATTACCTTCTGTCATATTGACATCTTTCTGATTCTTGAAAGCCTCTTTTGATGAGTTTAGCTAAATACTAATGGTTGTGATTCTCTGAAATAAGACAATAAATAGGTTTGAATTTAAGAAGATATTAATAAAATCTCTGTTCTTGACCAAATGTTAGTTAAAATCATATAAGTTTTCAACTGCTTAACCATGGTCTCCACATTGCCTTATTTTTAAAAGATTCATTAGTGCGTCAGCTAAGCAAGAATCCTTCAACCTTTGATCACCTCAATGCCCAATGTATAAGTCCTTGACTTGCACCTATTAAGGATACTGTTGTGATGCTGGGCAGTGGTGGAGCATGCCTTTAATGCCAGCACTTGGGAGGCAGAGGCAGGAGGACCTATGTAAATTTGAGGCCATCCTGGTCTACAGAGTGATTTCTTCGACAGCCAGAGTTAATTTACAACAGAGAAACTGTCTTGGCGGGGGGGGGAAAGAATACTGTTGTGTGCATTAGCTAGATTCCCTCTATCTGCCAGGTCTCAGTAATTTTCCATCCACTGATGTGGCCTAGAGCAACAAATTCCTATCTCTCTCTGCTATATTCAGAGTTGAGTCCAATGTGTCTCTCTGCTGGACTCTGTACATAATAGAGTAAACCAGTATCCTTCCAAAGTTTAATACACGAGACCACAAAAATCCTTTGTAGATAAAAAGTCCATGCAAGACATGAGAGAGATCAAAGATAATTCACAAGCCAAAGACACACAATTTCACTGACGAAACTTCACATTTTGCATTGTGGTTGAGCTTTAAGTAGCTGCCATTTGCCTAATTCCATTATACTCTCAACAATTATCTAGAATTGTCTACAAATAGGATACTAAAATGCTCGTTTTCCTTATCTAAATACTTATGTGTGGGTGAGGTCAGATTTTCTTCACACGCTTAAATCAAAACAACATATTGCAACAGATTGTCCATAGAAACCCATTAGAATACAGCTGCCTTCCAATGCATAAATTTAAGAGAGCTGTGAAATATAAAACAGTGGTCTTGTAAATCTTTTTGTTTTAAATTATTATAGTTTTATTTTCACAGAATGATGTTGTCAGTGATAGCATATGATTGGTTTATTTAAAGAATAATTATAATTTTTTAAATTAAATTTTTAATCAGGTAGGCATCTATAGCCATAATTCACATGGAGCACCACACAGTCCTCAGAGTCATTGTGTGTATGTCTCTGTGTGTGTGTGTTACACATGTATGTACATGTGGAGGCTAGAAGGTGACATTGATGTCTTCCTCTATTGCTACCAACAGTATGTTTTTGAGATATGTTCTCTTACTGAACCCAGAACTGACCTATCTCCACGCCCTCAGCACTGTGGCTACTGATATACTCACTTTGTCTGACTTTTACATGAATGCCTGATATTGTACTTGGGTCTTTATGTTTGTGCAGGAGGCATTTAAAAACTAAACCATCTCCCCAGGCCCTCATTACTGAGTCTTTCCAGCCTGAAGGGTGTGTGTGTGTGTGTGTGTGTGTGTGTGTGTGTGTCTGTATGTGTGTGTATATGGCGTATTACACAAGTATATGTGCCTGTGCTCATTCATATATATGTGAGCGCTTATCCATGTGTGTGTTCATGTATGTGGAGGCCAGAGATCAATTATAGATGTCCTTCCTCAGGAGTCATTCACCTTGATTTTTGAAACAGCATATTTAACTGACCTGGGCGAGACAATTAGGCTAAGCTGTTTAGCCAGTGAGTCCCAAGGATTTGCCTATCTCTGCCTTTCCAGTACTGGGATTAGAGCATGTGCTGCCATGCCTGACTTTCTGTGCAGGTACCAGGGATCACACACAGACCCTCATGCCCAATAAGCAATTAGTGATTGGCCTATCTCTCTGGTTGTCTTAGTCACTATTTTATTGCTGTGAAAAGACATAATGGCCAAGATAAAAGCATTTAAGTGGGGTTTGCTTAAAGTCTCAGAAGTTGAGTCCATTACCATCATGGTTGGAAGCACGATGGCATCCAGGAAGTCACTGGAAGAGTAGCCGAGAGCTATATTCTGATCTATAGACAGAGAGAGTGGCTCTGGGCCTGACTTAGGCTTTGAAACCTCAAATTCCATACTCAGTGATACACTTCCTCCAACAAGGTCTCACCTCCTATTCCTGCCAATCCTAAGAGTTCCACTACTTGATGGTTAAGAATTCAAATATTAGCCTATGGGGGTCCTTTCTTATTCAAAGTACCACACCAGTCTAAAGGATTTTGCAAACAATCACTTGGGAGCAACATATTCAAGTGTACCAGAGGGTTTGTTTTACAGATGACAAAATGGCTCAGCAAATAGAGCATTTGTCAGGCATCTCTGATAGCTTGAGTTTGATTCTCAGAATCCAGATTGAATAGGAGAGAATAAACACCCATAACCTATACTCTGACTTCCACATACTCTCTGCACAAGATCCTACCTGCACTCATAACACACACACACACGGGGGGGGGTTACATGCATGCACATAACCATGCATATATAAATGAACTTAATAAATAAATATTTTTAAATAATGATAATAAAAGATATTTGAAAGTAACAAACCAAAAAACATCACTGTAATTCTGTCAAGGTTGGTGAGAGTATGCAAACATGGCCTTGGAATCAAAGAAAATCTCAGGCACCAAAAGAGGAGGCAAGGCAGTAACACATGCAAAGAAGGATGCTTGTTGGGGGAAATCTAATCACCAAATAAAATTAGAATCATTTGATTTCATTAAGTCATCTCAGGACATAAAAGTGTTATTGTTTTTCAAACAGAAGATAATGAAGTTAATTTGAATCTGGGCTCATACTTAAATGAATTTATGATACACGGTAAATACACAGAGTACCAGAGACATGTTTCCAGAGACTTATTTCATCATGTTAATAAAACTTGCCATTAAAATTCCTAGAACTTTTTAACAAAGCCAAATCACTTTCCCTCAATGAACACAAAACTCACAGTTCTTTCTAAAGCCAACCCTGCAGAAGGTCTAGAGACTTGTGATTTCACATGCCACCTAGAACCCTGGAGATTACTTTCTGTTAATAACCATCTCCCCATAATCTTAACTTCATGAAGTTAATAAATGCCAAATTACCAAGAGCTGGGCCCGTGGATGACCCAGCTGGTAAAGTGTTTGTTGTGTGAATGTAAATGACTACCTGAGTGCAACAGTATGTGTTTGTACTCCTTCTAGTCCTGTTCAGCAAGCCTGGCATATGAAGCAGCCCCGAGAGAAAGAGACTCTTTCAAACAAGATGGAAGGCAAAGATCATCACCCAAAGTTGTCCTCTGATCTCCACATGTGTGTTATGATACACGTAAATACGCACTCAGATTCACACAGTAAGATTCACACACACACACACACACAGACCAGACACCACATAAACAGAAAAAAACTTAAAGTAAAAGATTCAAAAGAATTAAAAGCTGAGGTACAAAGGACTGGAGATCAAAACTTCCTGCTTCCTGAACCTCCCTTTCTGCTGCTGCCCCCCACCCCCCAGAAGATTTTCTTTCAGCTTCTATAATGCTGCAGCTTCACTTCCTGGTGCAGAGCAAGCTGGAGGGAGAGGGAGAGTTGAAAGGAAGGAAAAAAAAAAACCTTATCTGTTTTAGTACAATTTCTGTTTTGTTTTTACTCCAATTGTAGTATTAGGACTGTTCAACACTCAACGTGCATCTATTGAAATATTCAAATCATTATAAGGTATTAAAAATTTACATATCTGTCTATATTCTTTTTTAGATTTTCTATTTTTATACTTTAATTAAAGATATAATTACTTCAGTTCTTTCCTTTCCTTTCCCTTCCTCCAACCTCTCCTGTGCTCCCCGTTCTCTCCCATTTCCTTTCAATTTGATGGCCTCCTTTTATTATTGTTACAGTTTTTCATATAAATACAATCTGCTGCGACTGTTTAGTGTTGGTTCTATGTCTATGATTTCGGGACTGACCACTTTGTGTTATATAACTAGATAAGAGTTTAATCCATAGGAAAAACTAATTCTCCCTCTCAGCAGTCATCAATTACCTATAGTTCTTCGTATAGTGGAGACCCCATGAGATTTTCCCCTTAGTATGTCTGTTAGTATTGTCATTGTTCAGGTCATATTAGGTAGTGATATTGTTGAGGTATCAGATCTCAAAGAAATAGGACATGTGGTTGAAAGTTCACTGGGCTAAACTAAAAGGGATATAAGGGATATATAAAAGGGATATATAATACTTCAGTGGCTGAGTCATGTGGGACTGTTCAGTACTAGCTTAAAAAATTTCCAGTTTCTTTATTCTGGCTTAATTTGGTTTGTGTTTAAAGCAAAAAAAAATTTGTAGTTGTCTAGTTGACCCAGCACTAAAATACACACCAAACATTCCTCTGCATTAGTTATAAGAGAGAAAACTGGCAACATCTGCAACCTCCCACCTAGAAAGCTACTTAAACTGCAGAGGAACCCTATGTGGAATACTGCGTAGCCACCAAAAGCAATGTTTGCAAAAATATTTTAACATTAGAATAAATGAATATAACATTAAAGAGTAGGAAGGAAATCTCCATATATGAAAAGGCAAGACTTGTAAACATGGTACAGGACACGAGAAATGCTGGATGCCACACTGACATACTATTAGAATCCTTTGAATATTGAAATATTGAAATATCAAATGAAAATATTAAAGAGTACTTCATATCCCATTAATGGTAAGGAGAAAAGACAGAAAATATGTAGGAGGAATTATGGAAAAGTTCTTCAAGAGTGTCTTAAAGGCTATCCTTTCTTCTTTACTCCTGTCCTTACACCTTTCCTCCCTTTCTTCCCTTTTTGTTCACGGTTAAGGAATAGGCTCTTGCTCTATAGCCCAAACTAGCCCACACCTCCTATCTTACTCTATCTAAGCCACAATTTCTGTGAAGGTGTCTCTGGGTGCATCTGTGTGCTCAAGTATTCATTCTTAGCTGGAGAAAATAATAGCCCTACTGAGAAAACATGGAATGAGGTACTAAGGCTATAAGTCAATGGTAGAATGTTGTAACTTAACACATGTGAGACCCTGAGTTAAATCTCCAATACAAAAATCTAAACAACAACAACAAAATACCAATAGAAGTGATAGAAGTTTTTTTTAAATAAAGCATATTATTTATTACTGAAGAAAAAACACATCTAAGGCAGACTAAAACCCAATAACTTAATAGCTATAATTACCATTGGTTGAATATTTCCTACATATTCATCATCATCCCTACATGACACAGATCCTTACATTTTATTATCAACTTCAGTTTACTCATATGGGAACTACTACTGAAAAGGGTTGAATAAATTGTCTTATATCTAACAAAGAAAATGTAGAAGATCTGGAATTGGAGGTGTGGTTTGAACCTGATTAGTATAAATCCCATGAATGTCACTGTCAGAATATATCATTGAAGGTGACATATATCCAGTGCTGTTTCACTTGGTCATCATAGGACTAGAGTACTGATAGATAAGGGCTGGGCTCTAGTGCCTGTTTCCCTCCACTAACTCTTCCAAAGTTCCAAGCTATAGAAAATCTCTATTTTAAATTAGCCACTAGAAAATTTGAAACAAAGGCCTTTTGGAAATTATTCTCTGTATTATTTTACTTTTTGTTTGAAAATTATATTTCAAGTACATTTAAATTTTTATTGAGATAAAAATATAATTTCAGGTTGTAGAATAGTTCAAATATTCATGAAAAATAAGCACAGAAAGTCAGTTACAAATGAGGGATCCTTTCATCCCCCAAATATGAAAGTCCCCTGGAATTCTTGGAATTCTAATAGAATGGGATCTGCTTCACCTCTATGTACTCTAACAGTCTCAGGCTGCAAGTTCTGCACATTTTATTCATTATTTCATAAGCCAATGTCTAAGTTTTCAATATTAATCTTGTTTAGTTTAAGTTAATGTGTCAAAATAACTTTTCTTACTGCTGTGATAAAATATCTGACAGAAAAAACTTAGAAGAGGAAAGTTTCCTTTGCCTCACAGTTTCTTATGCTTCCATTAGAATGGTAGAAAAGACACTGTGGGATATATCAGTTCACAGATTGGCGGGACCAGAAGCTTGGAGAAGAGAATGCCAGTGATCAGCTGGCTTCTCCTTTTGCCTGTTTTATTTTGCTGAAGTCCCTAGCTCATTAGGCCTAATGTGTGGAACATATTGGATGAGAGAATTCTTGAAAATGGGAGAGAAGAATTGAGATCTATTAAATCAGAAGCCCCAGGTAAAGGTTTATAGGATTGAATAAATGTAATTTCATATTGTTATGACTTATGGATAAAGGGAAGATTTCGAGAGAAATGAGAGAGGTGAGATCCAGATACTCAAGGGTTTTGTATACAACATTGTGTCAAGGATTTGAGTGTCAAGTGTATTCATGGAAGTCGATGCTCTCGATATCCAATTATCCTTAAAATTTAAAGGTCACAACTAACTACAAGTTGCATGTGGAAATATAAACAGAAAACTATTGGGACCATCAGTGACAGTCCCTTTGCCCTTTCTTGCTGAGTCAAGGATATTCTTTGCTGAGATAAGTCAATTAGGTCTTTAGTGTATGTGTGATTCCATTGTTTATACAGAAGAGAACTTTGGACCATTAACTATCTCAATTAGAACATCCTATTGTCACATAAGTTACTGGACATTGTAAAGGGGGCTGAATTCTATAAACATATAGTATTCTTGGTTTGTTACCAGAAGTGATTCTAGACAGAGGATATTTGGCTACAAATAGGTCATAGACCAGGCTGTTGCTTTTAACAAATATTATATAATTTCCATATCTTCAAAGATACTTGGACTTCTGTTTCTTTCTGTCTGTATGTCCTTGTCTATACTCTATACTCTTGAAAGGAAAGAAAATAAGTTGAAGGCTTCTTACATATCATTATGCATCATTTTTAATTATGCATTTGCTCTCATGGAGGCTTGTGATATTTACTATATAGTCTAGAGGCTATGAGACCTTCTTGGAATTTGAATAAAATGTTCACATATGTGTTCACCTATTAAACTATATCCCTGATATTGGGATCCAGAAATTTGCTATTTAAAGATCTTCCTTGAGAATCTATTAATAAATGACTGGGGTATTTGAAGTAAAGTCCATTGTTTGAACTGGCGGGAATTCTGAGCTCCCTTTTTGGGACGATTAATTTTAATTTTCAGGACCAGATTTAAAATCATTTAAGAAGTTGAAATGTACCTTTAGTAGTGGCATCTTTCAGACAGAATTGTCTGAAGGGGGACCATACCCTCTGGACTACATAGTAAATATCACCAAGGTACATCGTACAGTACCAAGTTCAGCTACTAGCACAAGATACAACCTTGGCCAGTTCTGAAGAGAGCTTTTGTATGCTGACCTTGAGGAAACACTTTTCAGATTTAAGATAGAGTCTGGTTTGCAGGAAAAATAACTAGTCCTTGTCTGCTCAGGATTCCACTGACTAGTATGCTGCTGGCCAGGATGGTGGTTTCCTCTACTGAGGTCTGGAAAGGTTTGCAACAATACATTTGCCTCCTTGTCTTCTTGGATATAGCAGTGTACTACTGCAAAGGAGAGCAACATATATCCATAGCCAACTTTGTAGTTACACAGAACTAAACAGCAAAATAAACAGACTGTCAGGAAATTCACCCAAGATTAGAGTACACTGTGGTCAAATGCTACACCTACTAGGTGTTAAGACCATGAAAACTTCCCTGTGGAGATAACAGCATTATTGAATGTTACACCTAGGTGAGATATATGAGGTATGACCTTGATCCTGCACAATCATTGGGGAAAACTGGCCCTCAGCAATACATTCTTATGATTTCCAAAGAATTCAGTTGCTATAGACCAATTCTCAGTCTGCAAGATGAAAGGAGACACTATGAGATGTGTCCAATTACAAGTAAGGTGCCAGCAGATCATGATGGAAACACAAATCATGTGTTGTTAAAATGCAGACACAGATCTTTGATACATCAGGGCAAGCATTTTTGTTAGCAACAGCAGCATTCCCCAGGAGGGCTTTTGATAGAGTTTGAATAGTTCAGGGAATTTCTGCATCCAGTGATCATGCAGTCCTCTGCCAGCAGAAATCCTGAGAGACTCTCAAACCTACAGTTACTAGCATTGGAATGAAGAGTCCAGATTGGCAGACTCTTTGTGTTAATCACCAGTTTCCCAGTACCTAGTATAGCAACACACACACACACACACACACACACAGAGAGAGAGAGAGAGAGAGGGGGGGGGGGAGACATACACATACAATTATGCACATATATATACACAGAGATACTCATGCACAGAGAGAAAGAGAAACATATACAACATACCCACACATACAGATAAATACACAGATACACAGACACATGCACACACAGAGCGAGAAGAGAAACTACACACACATAGAAACACAGATACATACACACAGAGAGACATACATATACAAACATACATACAGAGATAGACTCACATATACACACATCCATGTGTGTATACACACTCATGTACACACACCCACACACTCAGCACATTCACTGAGATTTAGCTACATAATTAGCTACATGAAACTGTTTATAGAATCATTTTTCACTGATACTAGGTTTAGGAAAAAAATCATGAATGAAGCTAACAGATAGAAAACAGTTATCTAACAGGTAAGTCTACAAGTATTTTGCAATGTTTAGGTTTGGACTGGATAGGATAGAGAAAGGTGATTAAAAATAGTGACAGAGACAAAGGTAATGGGATTACTATAAACTCAGATGAGTAGAATTTAAGCTAGAGAAGTCAAAGTATGTAATATTCTGCTATAAAGTAGACATAATAAGCTTAGAGAAGAAGCATAGACGAGAATGTGTCTATTGCTATATTTGCATTTTAGCCAAATCTGATTTTTTTAATTTACACATAAATGGCCAGTTCATCTTTCCATTTTGCTAAGATTGCCCCTGACGTCTTGGATCCATTGCAATAGACAAGTACACATCTTACATCCATGTCACAATCTTGGGAAAATGCACTAGTGTTTTTATAGCATGGAAAAGTCCGAAGGTACCTATGAAGCATCCTGAACTCTTTCAAGCTAAAACTAACAGACTTGGGGCCACAGGCTTGAAGAAGACACCCATGGGAATAAATAAACCCATGCCCTCACCCATTCAAGAGCTTTAGTTTATTTAAAATACTAGAGTACTTTAAGCTCCTTCAAGCTTTCACTTCCTAAAGACATGAGAACACACACTTCAGATGTGGTCATTTATCTACTTCAAAGGGAAAAATCAATGCTAATTCTAGGATAGTAAGAAATGAATTCATATAGTCAAAAAGAAGGAAAATAAATCTCCCTACCCTGTCAAAATCCATACTGGTAGTGTTTGCACAATGCTTATGCTGAAGGCTTATTAGAATCAGGCTTTGATATCCGTTTTACCCCAAACAGTGGCTACATTTCCTTATCACTCTAACACCAATGGCAGCATTTCCCATTAACTATCAGTGAGCCCACTTACTAAATTGTCTTGCTTTCTCTAATATGAGCCCTCATGGCCTTGTGATCAGTTCTTTTTTCTGCCTTTCTTCATCCATTCTGCAATATCCATCCCTTGAGTATTCTTGCACCCGTTCCAACCCCACACCCATTTGCTGAATTTCATTCTCAGTCAGCTGCTAAACGTTCCATTCTCTAAAACCACAGCTTTAGAGAATACCAGCTCCCTAGTGCCTGCTTCTTCTACCCTAGTTTCTAAGGCAATGATCCTTATCATTTCCCATCACTTAGGAAAACTTCCATCTTATTTGATACTTTGATCATCTGAATGGTCATAGTTTACCATTTTTATCCTCTCTCTCCTTGGGGTGTGGCTGGATGGAGCAGTCCATGTGTTTTCTTTTTCTATAAAAAAGTACATAAAACTGAGTAAATTATAATGGGAAATTTGTTTAGCTCAGAATTCTAGGGGTCTGGAAATACAAGGTAAGGAGGCTACATGGATGAGGGCTCCAGGTTATATCATAACAGCACTCAGGGATGGAAGGAAAGCAGGCACATACAGAAGAGACAAGACAGTGATTCTGCTTTGTTCTCTATATCAATTTGCACTCTCAGCAGACAACACTCTAATGAGAATTATCTTCTCCATCAAGAGAGGCATCCAACCCTCACAAGGATCTGCTTCCCATCACAGCCACAGAAGTAATCAAATTTCAACTTGAGTTTCAGAGCAAAGCATCTTCAAGCCACAGCATTTAGCCAACTGCAATGCTATGGGAATCTTTGTGAATTTTCTCCAACTAAATTCTAATCCAATTCAGAGAAAATTCCAACCTTTAGAAAAAAATGCTACCCAAAGGACAATTCAAATCTGTGTTTTTCTCACCAGAATATGAGTGCTAACTCTGTCATTATTAAGGACTTTTGCCAGATTCACACATAGTGACTACATAGAATATATTAAACAACTTTTTGAAGGACAATGACAAAAGCAAGATAGTGGTAGATGGAAAGGACACACTTCTTTGAGTCCATAAATGTGGTAATAAAAGAGATAATTAACATGGAGAATTTAATTTAGCATGAAGCCTGAACAAGCCTTCAATATGAGCTGTTGTTATTAGCATTAGTTTCAATTACTTCAAGACCATAGACAGAATAACAACAGAATGACCACTACAAAGATCATGAATCAGGAAAAGGAAACCAGATACACACTGAACTGGAGATGAAAAAATGTTTGGAAGTCTTACCCAAACTACTACAAATGTTGGTGAAGATGTGCTGGGGCTGTCTAGGGAGAGTGGAGACTCCTTTTCCACCATGTCAAACAGTGTGTTTATTTGCAGTGGTTGCCACAATTAGAACAGAAGGACAGAGCAAGAGAAATATATTGCCTCGAATTGCTCAAGGCTAGAGGTCTGCAACCAAGGTGTCAACCAGGTTGGTCTCTCCAAAATACTGAGGAAAGGGTCTGATCCAGGACTCTCTTCTTAACTCATGTATGGACATCTTACATTTCTTCATATTTGTCTTCAGGCATGTTTCTGAGCCCTGAATTCTGCTTTTGATAGGTCAGCAGTCTTCTTGGACTCAAGACCCCCCTCAACTTAAGGGCTACCTCTTACCCTAGTACATCTGTGGTGATGCTGATTTCAAGAAAGGCCACATTCTGAAGTAGACATTCAGGAGATTAGACATCTAGCATAGATATGGAAGAAGAGCAATCCAAGAAATGAATATTGATGAGGGAACAGCCAGATGCTTAGAAACAGACTTAGTGTATGTGGTGGTTTGAATGTCCCTCATCTGCTCATAGGGTACAATTAGGAAGTGTGACCTTGTTGGATGAAATGCATCACTGAGAGAGGAGTTTTAGGTTTCAGAAGCTCAAGCCAGACCTAAAGGCTGATACTCTTGCTGCTGGCTGCTGAACAAGAGGTAGATGTCTCAACTTCTTCACTACCACCATGTCAGTCTGTGTGACACCATGCTTCCCACTATAATGACAATGGATTAAACTTCTGACCTGTAAGCCAGCCCTAGTTAAATGTTTTCCTTTATAAGAGTTGCTGTGGTCATAGTGTCTCTTCACAGGAACAAAACCCTAATATAGCAAAGATGTGTGTGTGTGTGTGTGTGTGTGTGTGTGTGTGTGTGTGTGTGTGTGTGTTTATTTCCAAGTTCAAAATTTAAAAAAGAACTTGATGTTACCAATTTGTAGTACACATTATTTGAAGCTTGGATATATAGAAATACCATAAACAGCCAGTAACAGACACACTGCGATTTCTGTTTTGATACATATATGATACTAAAATTGTGTACAATATTTCAAAGCATGTTTAGATGACACTGGAAAATTCATTTAGTATTGTGAAATTAAAGCAGATCTATCTACTAAGTTCTATGAACTGATAGAGAGGAATTGTGCATAGACGAAGCCAATAAATAGATTAAGTCTGGAAAATGGAATGAGTAGAATTTCTTGATAATAATTCCTCAGTATTTTCAGGCATTTTAAAATATGTCACATATTTAAATTGTGTTTAAAGATATTCTTAAATACTTTAAAAAATACTTTCATCCTTAAACTAGTCTTCATTTCAGACTCACTTAGGTTTCTCCTTATGGAGATTTTATACATAAGAGTTTTTACTTTAAGACATTCTAAAACAAAAATCAAGCAAACACACACACTCCCTAAAAAACGAGATATTGTTTTGGTAGATTCCTATGCACTGTTTTTAGTGACAATACAATGACAGGTGTATTTTCTTTTACCTTGCTCTGTAAACAGGAGTTGCCTTACTGCCACAATGTCAATGCCTTCATCTTAATTAATGATTTCATCAAAATTAACTGTTAATTGATTGTTCCATTCATTCAATTGATAATGCCTTATAACTACTCAGTATTAAGACTTTCCACAATGCAAAAATAACATCATTTAAAGTATAACCATAAAATAAGGGATGGAAAATACATATTTTGTGAAAACATAAATTTGTGAATTCCTTTTGGTAAGGCCTTGTCCACATAGATTTTTGTGTGCCTTAACTTAGACAGCTATTTTTCTTCTACTGATGAAAGCTGTCCACTGTGTATTTAGGTTTCCATCTGTGATATGCTACCAGCGTGTTAAGGCCTAGCTGTAAATTATTGGCATTCCCACTCTGTTTTAGCTTGACAACTTGAGTGGAATAAATAGTTAAAATGGTCCATTGGTTTTCTTAGATGGAGGTAATAATTTCACACAGACTGAAGGTAATGGTGATATTGAGAAAAATTATCTCTTTTGGTGACTGTGCTCTTGGGAGAGATGGGTAGTGTTCAAGCCATAATAAAACCCATGTAATTCTCTCCACTGTCTTCCCTGGTGACGATGACCATAGACAGTTGAACTACGAGTCAACACAAGATGTGTTTTACTGCAGAAACTGGCAAACGCTATCTCAAAAGCTCAAGGCAAGGATGTCTTCCATGTGTAAGAACATTTCCCCAGTTATTAATGTCACACCATTAAGGGAAAAGAAAACAGATGCAATTTGCCATTAAAAGTGGAATTTTCCTCTAAATATGTCCTTCCAAATTTAGTAACCATAAACTTCTCTGTCAAATTCTTCATTTGTTACCTCAGGAGAGAAGAGAAACCATACACCCTGCTCGTGATTTTGTCATAGCACACTGCTCTTGATTTCCAAACTATATGGAGATTTCTTTATTTTTAAACATGGACAATTATCTAATTGTATGAGGTGTTACTAAGAGAAACATCATTCTGAATGACCAGCCCTTGGGGCCTCACCCACACAACCATAAGATGTAGATGAGCAGAATGTTCTGGTTTATAACCTAGAGCCCCAATTCTCTATGAGTCTTTATTGCCACACCGAGAATATCCAGTTACTTTTGTTGACATTTTTGTTGTCATATGGAGGGTAGATGCTGGCACCCAGAGGACAGAAAGCAGGGACACTAACTATCCTAAAATGTATGAGAGTACTTTTAAAAGCATCATCCCACCTCAGGTATGGAGACAGAATCCCTGAGTTTAGGTACTTATTTAGATGCTATCAGTGATAGTTTCCACACAAGCAGTTAAATATTGCACTGGCTAACCAAATAATCAGACAGTTGGCCAAGTCTTAAATATTTTACTTGAAAACTATAATTCACAAGAATTGAAAAGATGAGTTTTGTTTCAAAATTTCTCATATGTCATATAATGACTCATTTAGAAACCAAAATAAGCTTTGAATTAATAAGTGTTAAAGGGTCAAGTTTAAAATTATAAATGACATTTTAAAAGATTAAGCAGGAAAAATCAACGCTAATAATGGCAGAGCTACTCATGGTAACCTTATTTGCCATAGTGCTGTGTAGGTTTGCTTCCTATAGGCACTCAGGCTTCAAGCATCATTGTGGATGAATGGCCATGAGCACATCAATAATCCAACAAGTCAAGAGCATTCTGGGAGCTACTAGTCTACAACACACCAGGTCATGCCTAGAAATCTATGTTCTGTCTCTCTTCAGATACCTATGATGACTAAGAGCAATCATTACAAATTTCTGGCTTTAGCAATTTGTTTTTGCCAAAACAATTAAAATTTCCAACATCAGAAGGCTTTAAAAGTGTTTTCTGAATATTAATGTTTCTGGAGGATTTTCTTCATATGCCAAATTAGATAATGTGGTAAATGGATTTGAAAAGAATAAATCCAAAACACATTTTCATTAATGCCTTCCTATTTCCTAGGAATGTTTCCCTGGTTAATTGTTAGATAGCCCATAGTAAGCAAGTTATCAGTTAATTGCTGGTAAATGCACCATGTATATTTCTTTGGTCTTTAATTGGCTACAAGTTTTCTTTCTCATTAAATGCTAATTTAATTGTTTAAATAAACAAGACCATTAAAACACAAGTCAATTTTTTTGAAAATTGTTTAATGAAACACAAATTTCATTTGCAATTATGATTGATTTTTTTTTAATCAATAGACCTCAGAGCTGAAGTTCTTTGCTATTTTAAATTGCAGAAGCTAATTATGGAAGGAGGTGGGGGCAATATATGAATACTATAGAAAAGAAGAGTTGGATATAGTTTCTATGAAGGAGGAAATGGACAGGTGAGAGAGACTTAGCTCGGGAAGGAAGGATGGCAACACAGAGGCAGAGGGAGGGAGGAGGAAAACTAACACTAAAGATGTTTGGAAAAGCCACAGGGAATTTTGTTATTTTACACTTAATTAAAATTGTATTATATATCAATATAATAAATATAAATATATAGTTTAGCTGAACTTTTGACAATTGAGTGGCAATGCTTACTCCAAAAATCATAGCCTATTTAACAAAAACCCAATGTCAGGCATAGGAAATCTTCTTTCCTGTGGCCTCAGAGTACAAGAATCCCAAAACAAGATAGGCTATTGCCAATGCAATGGTGCCTTCTGGAAATGGAAGGCAAGCCTCTTTCTGAAGACACCACAAATTCAAACACAGGATTTGGAGGAACCAGTCTGGATCTGACCTAGAAGGCTCCTCATGGAAGGTTAGCTCTGATAGTTTTAGAAGATGCCATATAAGCTGTCAACAGATTAAAAAGCAATCATTAGTCCTATCCATCTGTAATGTCAATAAGCCACATCAATGACCAGCACAGCGATATATCCTGAAAGGTAGAATAGTGACACATATCCTGGGGGGCAACCAACAGCTACATAATTGGCTTTAAGGTACAATTAATAGGAGGTGATTTATGCCTGGCACTGTAAATTTAGCCAATAAACTGTGGCTGGCAAAGCCATAGAACCTGGAAGAGAACCCTTCAATACCACATTCCTAGCAGCATAATCTCTAGCTGCATTCTAAATATTTATCCTTATACCCAAAGATACGTGTGGACTCACTCCACATCAAAGAAGGCTTATCTTTCAGTTCATGGAGATCATTAGAGAAAATCATAACTGGTCAAAATGCAGAGATTTTCTGACCATCTGATGCATGGCCACAATTAATATATTTACAACGCAACCCCTTCACTTAAGCCTCAGAAAACACTGTGGAAGATGGGATGAAAAGATTATAAGAGTCAGAGGACCAGGACCACTCCTGTGAGATAGTCTCTTCTAAAAAAATTAAAAAGGACATGTAGTTGGGGGAAGGGAAGGGTATATCTGGGAACAGTTGGGGGTTTAGAGAATATGGAAGAATAATGATAAAGATACATTGTATAATATCCTTCAAGACCTAATAAAAGTTGGGTTTTTTTTTTTAATTAAGGAAGTTGAAAAATAAAAACCTGACTCCAAAAAAGAAACATATGTACATGAATTATTTTATTTAAAAATTTCATTAAATGTGTAGCATCCAACTTTTAGTTTCTAACAGTAGCTCTTTTCAATAAAATATTTATTGTGTTAAATGAAATCTCATGTTACATAGGTGAGCATTGTATTGACATGGCCTTTAAAAATTCATGTCCATTTCTTTCTTCTACTAGCAAGAGAAGAACTATTAAAACTTAAATACAAAATAACTATTTCTTTCAAGGAATCAAATAAGAAAAATCAAATAATGTCAGAAATATTAGTTAAAGTATCAAAATTTGTGTACAGTCTCACAAATCTGGATGATACTAATTATATAGACCAAATACTCTTCAATAATGGTTGAAATAAAAAAAAATTTGAAGGATTTTGTACTGGTTTTATGATAATTCACATTGCCTCTACTCTAGACACATACCAAGTCATGGTTACACCACATACCTCAATTGCCTTTGGACTGGTCTCCTCTTGGCTAAAATACTCTATGAGCAAAAGAGAAAAGAACAGCCTCGGAAGAAATTTGAATCTGTGGGAAGGGATAAAAACACCAAAAATAAGAGTAACTTGGAATACATGGCAATAATTTCTAAACATTTGCAATGGAAAGGTGATTATAAGTCACTTTCAGATTTTCTAATTCATTGTAGAACAATGGAAAAAGATGCTCCACAACAATCTCATGATATAAATAGCATTATGTAAAGAATGAGTAAAAGGAGTTTGAAGATTGTAGAGGGAACAATCAGATATTCCTAAAATGGGATGTTTTGGGGGAGATACCCTTAAAATAGGTGGATTTTGACATTATGATAAGTTAACCTGTTAGTAAGTATACATTCTTACAGAGTTTGGAGGAACATGGTAAAATTCTAAAAGTAAATCTAATTATATCTTATTATTATATAAGTTAATTTTAATGGTTGTTGAGAATTTCAAGCATGCATTTAATGTGTTTTGGTCAAATCTGCACACACACCCCTTTCTTTACCTCTTATTCCTCACCCATCTCCCCATTTTTTTCCTTCTAAACTTCATGGTCTTGTTAAATAATCCACTGAGTCCACTTAGTTCTGCCACTATGTCCATGGGCTCTGGAACATCTCCTGGAGCATGGGCACAGTCTCAAAGGCCATATCACTAAAGATATCTGACCCATCTTCCTCCAGCAGCCATCAGTAGCCAATAACTCTTAAGCTAGTAGCAGGATTTTATGAGCCCCTCTCCCATCCATTCTGGAAATTTGACTGACTTGATGCAGGTCATGTATAAGACCACAGCCTCAATCAATTCCTGTGTGCAACAGCCCTCACAATGAACAAATGCTATCATCACTGGAGCCAAAGAGCTGGCTCAGTGAGTAAAGGTGCTTTCCATCAAGTCTGATAACTTGAACATGTATAAAGGCAGAAACAGAAAAACAACTCTACAAAGTTGTCATCAGAACTTCCCAGGTACATTGGAGCACATGTGCCACAAACACAGCCACACATGTCCACATTCACACATGTATTTGCACATACACTCATACAAGTAATAAAAATAATAATAAATGCTAAGAAAGGAATCATAGAAAATCCAAAGAATTTTTACTTCTATGGATTATTACTCTTTTATAAGTTAAATGTAAAATATTAAAAAAAAACATTTTTAATTTGTTTAAAATTAACAACAAACATCAAATTTGAACACACATAGTACTTATAACAAACATTTTACCAAAAAATAATTATGGAAATAATGGTCTTGTTTCACACTTTTGCTAATATTTGTAATATCCAGTTTCAGAGAATACAACTGAACTATCATATCTGATTTTACATTCTAGACCTAACTTTCCATTTAAGGTCATGTGAGGAAAATAACAAAGAAATACTAGATATGCTGGATTTATTATAACTAAAGATGAAAATCAATTGCAGCAAATAGCTCTGTTTCAGGGTCTATTTGTTACTGCTGCATGATGTTGTCTATGTGATGAATACAGAAACTAGAATACATGTTTTGCGGTCTGTAGATACAGTCCTTGACTTGATTAGAGGCTTCACTACCAACAACAAAGCCTAGCAAGTTAAATAGAGCAAATGATCAGTCATGTAGGAACTAAACCAAAAGGAAAAAGAGAAAGGTAAAAGCCAAGTGCTCTGTGGACAGACTAATATGTGATCAGATATAGGACGTTCATTTAGGGGTCTCCCAAAACTGTCTGGTTGGGATACTCTGAGAAATGTTCATTGCCAATAATCAGATGAGTGGATACAATAGCCATTTTTTTTTCGGTTTTATTTTTGTATACAAGGAGAATGTCATTGTTTATATGTCACACGACTAATATGGTAGGATTATTCTGTCTGAAAAAAAGGAAAGAAAATCAAAAGTTGATCTCAGTTCCCAGGTGCAAAACTGTTAAACATCTTCAATCCCTTTTGAAGCTCTGCTTCAAGGTGTTAACAGCCCTGTGAGCCCAAGTGGAACCATCCAGCATAAACAAGGTTTAAAAAAAAAAAAAAAAGAAAGAAAACTTATGTTTTTAGCAAGTTAAAGAGAATCTGTCCTATAGTCTTTCTTTGCCAAATGAGAATCCATTCCCAAACTTTGAGAAAGGACTCTGACATTTGCTACATAAAACAAACACATATTTGCTTATGTGGTCACAAACCTTGAAACTAGCCCCAATAAATTACAGGGAAAGCCATGTTTTACACACTAATGATAGGCTATGGAAACTGGATTTCCATGCATGGCCAAAGCCATAAACCTATTCTTCACATAAATGTGATTATTCAGACCCTTCTCTGGATAAATGATCTGCCAATTATTTGATTTGCAGATCATGAAATCCTAAATTCTTAACTCTTTGATTCTTAACTATCAGATCTCATGTTTCCTAATTTCTAATATCCATAGTGGCAACATTGCTATATATTCTGATCGAAATTATTTGAAGAATTTATCAAGAAAATAAAAATTGCAACCTCTTCATTTTGCTTGATGTGAGCTGATAAAAGCCTTGGACCCAGCTCAATGGCTCACATTTGGTTCCAGTCCATTGGTCTCCCTGCTTCTACGATAAAGCACACTAAATTTTTTATTGGATAGTGCTGAGGGAAACCATAGCACCAGAGAACCACAACACTAAATTATTCACAGGCTTTTCATTTTAGGAACTATTTCAACTCAGGGTACCCTTGGGAGTTGGGCACTTCATTACCAACTTTGATTGGATGTCTACACCTCAGCTATGGGGGAAAATGTACTAAGAGTTGATCAGTATTAATGCCTGACTAAGTCTATTGTTCCTGGAAATGAAAAGGAAGAATCTTGCTAGAGATAAACACAAATCTTTGATGAACTCTCATATATGTTCACTTCTTAGAAGCTCTGTTTTATTTCTATCACACGTCCTCAGGTAAATGTAAAATCTTAAAATATTTTACAATTTGGGCATTTAGGAGGTCTAAAAGTTAAGGAAGGGTGACTGGGAAATATTTCTTCATAAATTATATGATACTGAGGATTCATCTCCAATTCCTGATTTTTAGATGTAGAAGTAACAAGATTCTATGTGAACATCATCTATAAATCAAGACTATTTTCTCCAAAGACACTTAATTTTGTGGTTACATATTCCTATTTCTATTTTCTGTTTTAAACATTTTCCTGCCAGCTTTGAGGTGATTCTGTGGTGTGTTTATGATACTGACCATCAGTGAGGAACTTGAACTATCAATCGATCTATACCGCTGACAAATTTGCCACCAGTGGACATTTGTATTTGGTTGCCCTGTCCTTAGAGTGGGTGCAGTGGAGGGCCCTGAATTTAGAACATGATAGAGTGCAGACTGAGCTCAAATGGGATCTGATATTCTCAGCATCAAGTCCACATATTTTTCAAGAGAAAGACTCTGGACTACATGAAGGGCTGGCCATGTTCAATATGCTCTGACACATCATTATCCATAATAAATAGTGTATAGTTCTGACAAAATTATTCAAATCACAGTGTCTGTCTCTAAAAAGGACAGAAAAACATGTCCAACTCTAAACTGGACAGTTCAGTCAAAGTACACAAGGCCTGAATTTTACAATAATAAGAAATGGTCTATATTGTTGAATCATGGTACCAAGAGGATATCTTCTAGGGTCTTACCCTGATGTTTGGGGTCAGTGATCCCATCCTAGTTAGCCTTAAGTAGAAACACCTATTCTAACAACAACTGATTTACATGACAAAGGTTGTACTTTAGAGGCAAAATGTTAGAACACTTATTTGTAACACTATTTTAGAAGGCTGTGGGACTTCTCGAGGTGAAGCCTCACTCAGGAAAGTAGAACTTCAGGGAACAGGTCCTGATTGTAGCCATCCCTATTTCCCATCTCATCTCTGCTTTTCTGTCCACAAAGATCTCATAAGTGCATACTGGCCCTGCTGTCATCACCCAGAGCCACTCCTGCCACCAGGCTTTCCCTTCCATCAGGGACTGTACCCTCAAATTGTACAGATAAATCCTTCATTACTAACAGATTAGACAGGAGAGGGAAAAGAACAAAGAGAAACAAGAACAAAAGCAATGTGAGTTTTACTCAGGAGATGCAAGGTTGTTTTTAGGTCTTCAGTGGCTGATAACAAGGGCTAGTATCTAAAAAGACACATGACCATGTAAATTGGCCTCTGAGTGAGAATTCACTTTGAGTACTTTTCATTCCAAGTGGTGCCTTCTAGCTCACTTAATGTTCCTATGAATATGAAGTAGATACATCAATTATGCTACATTTTTCTGACCCAGATACCAAACTTATCAAAGCCATATGTCCTGAAAGACAGAGCCAGCATTTTAGATGCAAATGGTCTTTCTAAGGTCTCACTCTCACTACTATGTAATTACTATTTGATTACAATATATGTAATCCTCAAAGTGATCATCCATTGATTTCTACCTCTTCTATCCACTCTAGTTCTCTTCTACATGAACCATAGCTGTTCTAGCAAGCTGTTGGACACAGCAGAGGAGATGCAGGCTAATTTCCCATGGAGTGAAAGGCCTGTAGCTTCCACTTCAGCTTCTGTAATACTCATATTCAAAGACTGCTGCCTTGTCCAGTGATCTGAAGGCTACCTTTATTGAGAGAAGAGATGGCAAGATGATAAGAAGACTGGAGACTACATAAAAAGAGATAGATGTATCTAGTGATTTCAAGTTACCTGTTCTGAGAAGGATAGGTTGTTCACTGAGAACTCAGTCCAATTAACAGATCTGTTGATGAGCTAACTTGTTACTGTTTATTTAAGGCACTGAATTTGAGGTTATTTATCACACTACAATAAAATGCAAAAAAATTCATTCTAAAATTCAGGCTCTTTTCCCTACCAGAAAGTTTCTCCACTTCCCTTGTCCTCAAACTCTAAAGGTCTTCAATTAGCTTATGCCACCGCAACCACATACTCATAATGGCATACCTTCAGCTGAGATAAGAACCAGCTAGATAGCAATGCCTAACTCTGGACATAATGGGCATAAAAAGCAACAAATGAAGTACAAAAAGAAAATCTGACTTCCTGTTTCTTAAAGGACTTAAGTTCCCAACTATATGGTAACTATTTTCTAATTGCTGCTCAGAATTTTATTTAAATTTAGCATTTGCTTTTTTTTTAGTAAGATTGTACAAGTTTGTATTAATTTTTAAATATATTAAACTTTCATTCATTTTCCATGTTAAAAGATTAATCAGGAGACCAGTAGACAGAGGCAACTCCAGCACCTTGAACTCTAATATAAGCAAATTAAAACAAAACTCTATTATGTTCTAGAATAACCATGAAATATCTACTCTGAGGACTCTTCTCCATTCAAGCTTGACAGACTAGAAACTGTGGTCTTCTGTTTAAATACTTCCACTAAGAATTCTGGTCTCCTTAATCCAATTATTTTCTTTGCCTATTTCTGAGTTTTCTCTACAATATCTCTTGCCCTTGTATAGAGGTCTCCAATATTTGATCTACTAAATGCTTTAAAAAATTAATACGTTTTATCTGCTTCACTTTGTTGTTTAATTTTTAAAAGTCAGTTTAGTTGTACCCACAGTAATTGACACAGACGATGGATGTCCTTACAAAAGCAAAAATCTTTCTTCTTCAGAATAGATTTCTGATACTATGAACTCAAACTTAGGTGTGGAATAATTGGAGATCATGTTAATGCCAAACATCGTGGATGGTTAGTTACACAATGAGACAAATTAAAATGAAATTCAAATCAGGACTCTGGAGACAAAGCACTATTCTGAAGGAAAAGGGGCCTTTGTTCACATAAGCAGAGCCTCCTAAACGTGCTCCACATTGCACAGTGAATGTTGAGACCCCTGAGTATTTACTACTTTACTCTCAATACACTGGAAACTCACTGACACCTTTGGCAATTGCTTCGCTCTTTGTTGTGCTTAACAGAGTACTGGGTTTTTCACTCACCAAACTTTATTCCTTGTGCATCCTACTGGTTCCCAAGCTCCTTTGTTGCAGTATGATGGGATTAGATCTGTAGTGCCCGGCGTAATAAATAACTCCTATTTGAAATTAGGTTGTTCCCTTACTCTTTCTTCATACAATCTATCTTAAAGTTCAAATGTGGGATATAGAATTATTACTCCTTCATGGTACCCCTCTCCCTCTGATATCATTTTCTCTATGGGAAGATCTACCATCGAGAAATCTCACGGAGTGGCACTGAGCTTCTCACTGAGAGCCACAGGAATTATTTTGTGGATATTCACCATGATATTAATCATTAGCTCCGTGGCTCCGACCAATAGCTCGACTACAATCCTATAAGAGAAACAGTGCCAAAAACACTGAGCTAAGCAACACTTTTCAGAATCTGAACGACATCATAAAGTCTACTATTTTCATAAGCATTGTTCAGATATTTTTATGTCAATAAATAAGTAAAATGATTATGTAACAGTCTCTTATCAAGATCAAAGAAGGCCAGATTTGATTTTGATTACTATCACCAATTACGTAGGCAAATTGTACTTTGGAGACTGATATATAGTAGACGCTCAAAAAATACTGGTTTGTAAACTAAAAGGTGAGAGAATTCGTTAACTTGAATGACATCATAGTCTACTAGATTGAAAACAGGAAGCTCACTTTATTGTACAACCAATATTTCATTGATTGGCTAGCACGGGAAAATTGGCAGCAAACTCTATCAGTGTAACTCCAAATACAAATAGGATTTCATTCATAGGATCCCAAGGAGGAAAACCTGTATATGTTTTCAGGTAAAAGACCAAGTACTTTGACAACCTGAAAAGCAAATGGATGTTTTTAGGTGTAATAGAGACTAGGAAAGAGAGACCTTTGCAGAATGCAGTCATTCCTCTAAAGAAACTGAAGTCCCTGCCAGCCATCAGTATTGAAGCAATTGAAAAGCATGAAGTGAAAGGGGGCCAAAATATGATTTCTGTCCATCACTGCGACTGACAGTTTTCTTGTGCAAATAGTTCAACAAATTCATATTCAGTTCCATATTACACAAATGTTTCTTTTTTAAATGACTTTCTAGTTCCAGGGACAATAGTTAAATGAACTTAAATGAACTAAGATCCAGAAAGCAACTCCTTTAGCATAAAATAGGGGGCCTTGAGAAGAAGATGCCAAAAATTACACACCAACATAGCAGCCTTTCGCCCTCACAAAATAGTAATTCCAGGTCAACAATGCATGATAGAAATACTCGAAGCAGTTCTCAAGCAAGCAATGGGTCCAACCTAATTTCTTCCCTTGCTCCAGTGAAGAACTTGAATATCTGCTACATCAATGTAATATGAAGGCATGCAACCCAGGAATGAAGAACTAAAGAAAGAACATAAAATATTAGACTTAGGCACATGTAACTAAAACCCTTGAGAGATGACCCAAGTAGGGTTAAGAGAACAAGTGTGAAAGCATCAAAGAACTGTCAAGTCAAAGAACTAATATAATGATAGACTACAACTCCTGGGTAACAATTTAATTCTCTTGCTTAGATACTATTAAGATTGTCATAAATGGACTTCTTTATCCAAGGGCATCTCATAGATGTAACAAGATATATGTTTTTCCTCCACCCCAAGGTGCTCTGCTCTCATGACATGTTAATAAGAAGATCAGATTGGTACAAAATTTGAAGCACAGTATGCCAGAAAAAAGGGGTACATCTTATTTTTATGCTTACCTTTTTAAAGAGGAAAGAATAAACCAAGACACCCAGCCCTGATTGCCTTGTGTTATTTCTCAAGCCCCCATTCTGATTGCTTCTCCCAAGTTACCTGATTCTTCCTTATTCTGAAGGAAAAACATAGATAGTATATTAAGGATGTTAAAAATCTGTGCTGAAGAATTAGGAAAGGGACCCAGAAAGCAATCTTCCCATTGGCTAAATTCAAAATGCAGCTTGTTCACCATTTGACAGGAGGGGATCTTCCCCAGTATTGATGGGCAAGAAAGCAATTTGTTGGATCCTAAGTCTTTACATGAATGAATTCCATTCATAGGAGCAATCAGGAAAGGCATACTTCCTGTGTGGTACTGTCAGTTTGGCTATCCCTGCCAGCCTTCTCTGTTAGAGAATTCTCATCACTCCCCTCAGCAGGGACGTGAGGCCCATATACGTCGCTTGTCAACTCAGCTACCATGACTATAAAGAACAGTCGTTTTAATTCTCCCTTTCTTTGTCTTTTCTTCAGGTTGTGGCATGTGACATTAGTGACATTAGTAAATACTGGGTCATGTAAGCGATGAGGCTTTCCAATAAATAACTGACAAGGAAAACAGTCCCCAACACCTTTTGCCCTCATTCACAGGAGGGCAATCATCTATTTAAGAGAGAAGAAACACATTCTTAACAGATGCCAACTGTTAAGCCCCCAGACATCTGCTAACCTTCCACACTGCCCTGTGCAAGTACAGCCCTTTGGAAAAGAATCTCACATGACAGGCATGGGTAAAACTTTATCAGAATATTGTAAGAGAGGAATTCACATCAAAGTTTCTCTAGTGTCTCAAAAGTCACTTTTAAAAATAGAGAAAATAAACAAAGGACTTGTGTGAAAACAGAATAAAGGGAAAAGAACAGACTTTAGGCAAAGCCTTTATTATTTTCTTTTCCTTCCAGAGAAAGTGAGACACCCTGTGGATTTCAGAGAAAACCCAGCAATGTTCATTTACCTTTAGTGATGTAGAAAGGAGACTATTATTGTTTAGGAAGCAGATAACATAATAACTCTCAAAGACCCATTAGAAAGTACGGTAACCAGCTCAAATGGACAAAATCTACAGCTTCCTGAGTCTGAGTACAAATGCCTCAGGGACACTTTTCCCATACTGTGTATGGCAGAGATGCAAAACATGAGAAAACCCTCTAGTTAAAATTTGAAAATCAAAAGCTATAGAAAGCCAGAGTTTTGTGCAGACTCATCTTTCCCCTATCGTCCTGGAGGTGTCACATCAAGAAGCTGACTGTAGCAGAGACCCACTCAGAGGCAGAATCAAGGGAATAGAGTCCACCCACTGGGAGAGCAATTCAGATTCCTCTGCTCTCTTGTCTTTTGCCTCGGGAACTGCATGACAGCACCATTAGGGGACGAAACAAAGTAAATATACTTGCAATCATGTCCCACGTTACGGATGTTTCGGTTTGATTTGAATCAGCACTGTAGAGAATAGAACCTGGTTTGAATTTGATCTCATCTGACACATACAAAGATGCATGAATCGAAAGCAATTTAGTTTGGAGCTCCCTCTAGTCATGCCTGGGAAATAGCTGCAGAGGGAGGGAGGGCAGCCTGTAGTCTGAAGGACAGAGAAGAGGAACAGACTTCAACACCAGGCAAACTGAAAGTGAGCCATGTGCTTCTAATGAAACCTATTTTTGTATCTCATCTGCAGCCATCAGAGGCACTGCTTACTTTGTGATTTAAATACTGCCCCAAAGACCTGCAAAGGAAGGCAAGTGCAAAAGAGCCATGAGCCCCCAGCCACCAGCTTCCTAGAGAATGTATAAGCTCAAACTATGCCAGTCTGCTCAGCATCTCCTTTCCTCTCTACATCAAAGACTTGCAATTTGGGCCCAGAAAACCTTCGTAAATTTAAAGCAAAGGGAAACAGCAGGCAAACACTTGTATATGAACATTCTTGTACTTGTAAATATACACGGCATGAAGGAAACTAAGGCTAGGAGAAAGAGCCCAGTGGCTCCTCTCACAAATTACAGGAAAAAGAAAAGAAAGAAGGGATCTGAAAGCTGACACAGCAAGGCCAACTTCAGACAGCAGAACTGAGACTCAGGCTGCTGGTCTGAGTCAAGTGTGGTATGTGTTACAAAATGTGCTATACTATTCTATTCTGTATGAGATGCAGAAAGACATTCTAAATAAAAACATCATATATAGGAGCAGCAAGATGGTTCAGTAGGAAAAGACAGTTGTTGCCAAGCCTAATGACCTGAGTTTAATCCCAGAACACAGGGTAGAAAGAGAAAACTGAATCCCACAAGTTTCCCCTGAACATTGCATCATAGCACTTACACAACAAACAAAACATTTAAAATAAAATAAAATTATATATAACTTTTAGATGTTCTTTAAGCTTGTTATGCATTAAGAATATTACAAATTTTTGAAGGATTTGATAGACACACTCTCACTTGTATATAAAAATAAATTTGCTCTTTAAGTAGTCATTCTAAAAAAAAAAATGTCATTGCAGAGTTTATTGCACTCTGGAAATTTCACCCCTGAAATTGATATCAGAGCTAGTATTTGAGCCACACAAGAAAATGGTTCGCTTTAAAGTCACAGGTTACATAAGTCAGGCCCATCATCAAGAGAATGCAATACTGATGCTCAAAATGAAAAAAATTGAAAATTGGAAGTAACTAGGAAAGATGAGGCTGGAAAACTGTCCAATGGTGCTGTGGACATTACACTGATAAACTGACAATGTTGTTGGAGCTCACTGGGAAGCTGGCTATGGAAGAAGGGTTGCCCCCTCCACACACACACACTTCAGATCCAAACATGGACATGTTAAGTAACCTTCGGATCTCTTTTCTGGGATGGGATAGTAACTCTTGATTCTGTGAAGAGGTCTGATAGTAGAGCATTAGCCCAAGAGTTAAACATAGTGCACCCTTTAGAACATATAGAGATAAACCATTTCCAACAGGTATTACTATTGTTTAACCCATGACATGAATCTTGCAATGGGAACAAAAACCAGAAGTTCAGCTCTAGGGAGCTCATCCAGGGAGAGAAAATTCAATTGGGAATTTCAGCTGACTGACTCAACCTGCCCAGTCAGTTTCTGAGGAATGTTTTGAGCCTGAGGTTTGAAGCTGTCTCTATCTGTTGGTGCTTGTTCTTTTATTGGAAGCCTTATCAGAGGGTACACTGTTCTTTCTGGACCCCCTCAGTGTGAACTCCTGCTGACTGCCTCTACAGAACTTCTGCTGAGTGTTGTAAGCTCCCAGTTTGATGGTGTTATCTATCTGCTGCTGTTCGTTCTTTTGCTTGGAATACTCACCCCCAGGGAACTCTGTGCTCTACCTGGAACTCTCTCTGTTGGGAGCTGACTGCATTAAAAGGACTTCCTCAGTCAATTTCTGCTAGATGTTCCAAGCACAGGACTTTGCTGTTTTGCCATCTTTCGATCACTTACTATTTATTAAATAATAAATACTTTGGGTTGATACATACTTAAGAAGTTCATTCATTCAAAGTTGAAACTATGGGGCCTGGAAAGATGCTTTAGTAGTTTAAGAATACTTACTGTTCTTGTAGAGGATTTGAGTTCACCTCCAGAGAATTGGACATTCTCTTCAAAACTCTGGGGATCTGCACTCATGAGCATACACACACATGCACACACACACACACACACACGTTCATTCATATAACCAAAAAATGAGAAATAGGAAGGTTGCATTGGAATTTGACATGAACTATGGACCCAAATCACCTTTCCCTGGGTTACTCTGGTTTTGTTTGGTTTGCCTCCAGTCACTGTGTTGTTGTTGTTGTTGTTACGTTTTGTTTTGTTTTTGTTTTTGCTTTATACACATAAGCACATCTCATGTCTAAATAGAATTCAGTTTCAGCTTGGGGACAAACACCTTCAATTTTAAGAAGAGCTGTATGCTCTGTTTGGTTCCAGAGATCTTGCCTATAGCCAGAAAAATATACCCTTGTACCACAGCCTTTCAGACATAAGTTCCTCAGAAATATGGGAATCCATCTATCTCAAGATCCAGCTTTACCACTCTTGGGTATATACACGAAGGACACTCCATCCTACCACAGAGACACTTGCTCAAACACGAGCAAGGGCTGTTCATTGCTGTTCTATTCATAATAGCCAGAAATTAGAAACAACATAGATGCCCTTCAACAGAAGAATAGATAAAGAAAACGTGGTACATTTACATAATGGAGTATTACTCTGCTTTTAAAAAATGGCATCATAAAGTTTTCAGACAAATGGATAGACATAGAAAAAAAATCATCCTGTATGAGGTAACCCAAACTCAGAAAGATAAATATGGTATGTATCACTTATATGTGGATATTACCCATTAAAAATGATAACCAAGCTGCAATCTATAGACTCAAGAGATGTTAGGCATAGAGGAAGGGAATGGAGGGGGGGGCACATGGATCTACCTGAGAGGGGAAAAGAAGATACATTTTATGGGTAAATTGGAGCCAGATCTGGGGATAAGAATGGGGAAACAGGTAGGATGGAGGAAGGGAATTGGGATTGAAGGAGGGAATGACAGGACAGAAAGTGAGAATTGAAGAGCGTTTAAGGAACATTTGACAGATAGTGTGGAAACCATAGTGCAGTGGAAATTGCCTATAATACACAAAGGAGATCCTACTGAAATCTCCATATAATGAGAGAGACAAACCCCCTTCTGGCCATCTTTTTCACTAAATAAAGTTTCCAATGCCTGGGCCGGGTTTCATCCAATTGAGTTGTTACCCAAAAGGGTACCATAAGAATCCTCTAAGGCTGTTGCCAAGACAATAGATTGTTCTTTACAGACTGACAGCAAGGTGCAATTGCTGAATACAACATTAACCCAACTCACTGAATATGGGAAGAATAGGCTGGTGACTACATACAAACTTTACCTCCATGTTCTAGTGTCTATGACATAAAAGCTACTCTGCAGTCTACCAAAAAAGAAAGCTAAATGCCAGTCCAACCAAAAAACCCTTTGGTCTTTTCAATCTGTCCTGCCTGCAAAATATGCTATTGTAATGGTGACACAAACCTTATGAGAATAACCAACCAATGTCTGATTTGACTTAAGACCTATTCCAGGAGACAGAACACATACCTGACACTGCTTGGGTGACTAAGAACCAGGGTTTAGATAGCCCAGAGACTGAGGGTAAAACCAAATGCTATTGCTCTAAAACATGTAATACACACACACACACACACACACACACACACACACACACACACACACACACACACATATATATATATATATATATTCCTAATGATATTCTGCTATACTCATAGAATGGTGCTTTATAAAGCCATAATCAAAGAGTCTTACTCCTGCACCAGATGGGGAAAACGCAGAGACCCACAGCAAGACATTACAGAGAGAGACCTCAGAATACATAGCTCTACACAAGATGTCACTATCAAATCCCTCCTCTCAGAGCTCAGGGAACCCTGTGGAAAAGGAGGCAGAAGGAAGAGGAGAGACAGAGGGACAGAGGACACCAGGAGAACTACTAAAACAACTGGGTAAGGCTCATATGAACTCATACAGACTAAAGCCGCATGTACAGGGCCTACACGGGTCTGCACCAGGCCCTCTCCATGTATGCTACAACTTTCAGTTTAGTACTTTTATGGGACTTATGAATGTGTAATCAAATGGGTCTCTGATTCTTTTGCCTTCTCTTGGGGTTCTTTTATTTCTCTGTTGGCTTGGCCAACTTTGATATGATGCTTTTCATTTTATCTTATCATATTTTATTTTTTAATGTTTTGTTGTTATCTTTTAGAAGCCTATTCTTATCTAATGAGAGACAGGGAGTAGATCCTGATGGAAGAGGAAGTGGAGAAAACTGGGGGAGTAGAGGGAGGGGATTCAGATTATATTACATGAGAAAATAATTTATGTTTAATAGAATGGAAAAAAATAAAACTATCACAAGAATTTTTAAAAACTGATAAGTAAATGAACACTGAAAAACTTTAAGTATGGTTTTCATGGATCATTCTCCAGGTTATACAGTACAATCAATCTGGTGTCCTAGGAGAATTTATACTACCAGATTCTATAATATCAGAAAAGTCCTTCTCAGTGTTTGTCATCATAGATAAAGCATGCCCTTGCCCAAATCCAACTGTAATTGAATCAGAGCAATACAGTGTCATAATCAGAGGCACACACAGTAGTCAAGGTCTTGATTTTCCTTCAGGCAAACCATTTAATCTCTTGTAGTCTTAAACTCTAAATAATAAAGTTTAAAAAGCTCTGTGAATTCCACAAAACTCTGTCTAAGGTAAACTGCATTATTGGATAAAGTAAAGACAACCATTATATTGACTGAAGGAACTTGGGACTCCTTCACTCCCACACCATTCATGTCTCATTCAAAATCTCTAAGAAATTAAAAAGAAAAAGCAAACAGAACCATATGGCTTCTAGAGAACTGTTTCTAGGCTAAACTTTTCCAGTGTTAGTTTTCCCAAATCTCATGGGGATTATAGAAAGGAAAGGATATTTAATTTTATAGCCATAATGCATACAACTTAGCAGCAAACTTTTATAGACACATGAAAGTAGCATAATAAGTTCACCATGCCTTAGTATTTGCAACATAATTGTGTTCATTTCCCTTTGTGTACTTTAGTAATGAGAGCATAATTGTCAGTGCTTATAATACATATAATCTCATTACTGTCACTCCCATTAGTATGCTTTCACTTTCACCTATACACAGCATGTTCCACGTTCTCTCTCATTGACATATGGAAACATTCCTCCTGTCTTGAGTTCAGACTTCAGCCTAATACCTGACAGTTGCCATGGCTAATCATTGGGCAATGCTACCTTGTTTTTAATATGCTTAATTTACCATTCTTGACATGATGCCAAGAAGTCAGCACTGCATTGGTGTTAAATTGCCATGACCACATCATAGCACTTTTCTAGGTTAGTGGAGCTTTCAGCTGGAACAGAAACTAATTCAGCCAAGCAAAGTGACTGTTCGGAAAAACTAATAAAATTAGACATAGTTATGACTTATGACTATCACTAGTCAAAAGACATCACAGATGTGGCTTGCTATTCCCCTGGATGCTTTCAACTTTTAATAATATTTATAATATTTAAAGGACTCAAAAAAGTAAAGCTTTATTAATATCCTCTTAATTATCCATATTCTCACAGTAATATATACACTCAGTTTTAAAAGTCAAATGACACTAATTGGCTTGTAAGTTCCAAGGTTGTCTGGTACCCTCCACCCTCATTAACCTCCAGCCTCTTTCCAGATACAGTGACTGCAACTTTTCTTAATTAATCCCTATAAAAATCTACAGCTATTATATATCTACACAAATTGTTACTTTTAAATTCATTCATGTTATTCAGAAGACTCTCTTGAATTTGTGGATTGCTTTATTTCTATATAAATGGCTATTGCTATTTTTAAATATATCTGTTCTTGGCTATTTGCCAAATATGAATGTGACTGTCACCACTTTGCTAAGTCTACTTCTCTAAACTCTAATTACACATATATTACACTTTTTTCTAAGTAGGGATTCTACTGTTCATACCAGCATTTTTTAATTCTTTCTGTATGGTCTTAAAATCTTATTATCTCAGGCACATTTAGTTAATTGTTCCTTTCTAGACTATCTCTCTTCTTTCCTGCTTCAAACATTATAGATCTATTCTTTTAAAAATAGCCATAGTTCTTTATTGTATTATTGGCAGAGTGTGAAATAAATGTACATTTGTCTGCTGTTTTATTTGCCAGCTTATAAGCCACATCCTAATATAGAAGTCATAGAAACTCAAAATTATCCCTTTTTAATCTGTAAGTCATAACACAGATCAATCAATAATTAATGCTGATTTATTTTTAAATCTCCCTGCAATTCACTCTCTTTTTGCCATATCTATTCTATCCTCCTAGTTCAAATTTTTTTGATTTGGGTTTTGATTTTCTAGAAAGATACCTAAACTCTCCAATAATGTGAGGACATGGGTGTGTTTTCCATTCAACAGGATGAGTGATCTAGACTTTACGCTGTTTAGTCTCACCATTTGAAGAACAGAGATTACAGCTGAGTGGACTGTGTACTTTAAACAGCATTAAGAGAAATAATTAAGTTAACTAATAGAAGAGCATTGTGATAGACTGTTCAGCAAATAGCAACTATTCTCAAATTTTACTTATTCACTAGTCTAAGTCACTTGAAGTCTACTTGGAACAGAGCCAAAAAACATATATAGTTCAGCTTAGATGCTTTAGAACTGTGTTCATTTTAATTATTAAATATTTGACAAGTACCACAATTCTTGATAACACCCACTAAACAGCCCAATAAATTTAGATGACACTCTTTTATTTACTAAAACTCTACCAAATCCATTCTCTTTCCTGCATATCTACCACTCAGACTGAGGTCTGGATGAAAAAAATTACAGCCTGAATACTCTAAGCAGGTCTTCTAGAAGTGATCTGAGTGATGAGTTTGTATTCTGTATTATATTATTTCCTCCCTCTAGGAAATGAAAGCCACATAGGCAGGCATCTTTTCTCCTTTAATTTACTGCTATATTCTAATCACATGATGTCAGTCTATGACATGGTACCATAAAGGGTCACCAATAACTGTTTAATGAATAGCAGACTCATCAAATATTCTTTCTTCTCCTCTTTTACTTAAACCTTCTACTTTCCCATCAGATGTACATCTCATTCTTAGAACCTTTACCATGTGCTTTATAGAATTGTATTTGAAAGTAAATGATCTACATTAAAGCAATAAAATAGCACAAGGAACTCCTAATTCCATTTCAAGAAGACTTGTGCAACTGTGAAAAGATGTGCCCTTTAAGATTGCAGCCCCTTGTAGACCAAAGAGGACAAAAAGTTGGGTGAGTTGGAAAGAGGAAGGTGGATATGGAAAAGTTGAGGAAAGGATAAATATCAGAAAAATGCATTATAAAAGCAAAGAACTAATAAATAACAGCTTTATTTCTGTCTACACAGAGATGTATATCACTACATAATTATTTCTGTAAGGCATGTGAGTTTACTTGCAAATTGATGCTTTCATTATTCCTAAATGTTTGTGCATTTTGCTTGTTTATGAAGCAGTGTTTGAGTTTATTAAGAAAACGTTTCAAAATAGGCTTAAAGATAGTAATGAAGGGCAAAAGAGGGTGCTCAGGGAAATCACATTTAAGAACAAAGAAGTTGCGGCTGGAGAGAAAAATCTAAATGAGATATCACCATCAAATCCCTCTCCTATCAGCTAAGGGAAACCCACAGAAGAGGAGTCAGAAGTAGGAGGTGAGACAGAGGGGACAGAGGAAGGCAAGGACCTTTAAAACAACTGGGCAAAGCTCATATAAACTCACAGAGACTGACGAAGTATGCACAGGGCTTACATGGGTCTGCACCAGGTCCTTTGCATGTATACTATAGTTTTAAGTTTAGTACTATTAGAGAATTTCTGAATACATAAACAAGTGGGTCTCTGATTTTTGTGCTTTATCTAGGGGCTCTTTTATTTTACTGTGGGCTTGTTCTGTCCAAATGCAATATGATGGTTTTCATTTTTTCTTATTGTATTTTATTCTGTTGTGTTTTGTTGTTATTTCCTAGAAGCCTGTTCTTTTCTGATGAGAGACAGTAAAAGAGTGGATCCAGATGAGAGAGGAGGTAGGCAGGAACTGGGAGGAGTAGAGGGAGGGGAAACTTTAATTCAGAGTTTATTTTGTGAGAAAAGAATCTGTTTAATAAAGGGGGAAGATAAAAGGAAGTAGGCTGAACAAACATGAGAAGCAAACCTAAGCCTCTATATCAGCTCCTGCCTCCAAGTTCCTGCCCTGTTTGAGTTCCTGTCCTACCTCCTTCAATGATGAACTGTTATACAGAAGTATAAGCAAATTAGACCCTGTCCTCCTCATGGTGTTTTATCCCAGCAATAGAAACCCTAACTAAGACTCGAAGAAACAACTCTCAGATAATAAGCACAACTAAGAGCTCTGGGTTTTATTCCAAATACTATTCTTCAATTTCAAAAGGTCTGGCTACCTTATGGAGTTAAAAGTAATATTCGTAAACTGAAATGATTCCTGCAGTCCAATGTTAATTTCAACTTTATTCATAGTAGCACTGATATGGAAACAATATAAATGTCCTCAAGTGGACGAATTGATAAAGTCTTGAAACAACATAGATTAGCTTTGCAGACTAAGAATGATACATGAGAAATAGAATACAAATACTATATGACCTTGTTTATACATGAATCTAAAGTGGAACAATAAAAGCAAAGACTGACTATACAGTAACAGAACACAATGGCCATAACAACAATTAGGGAGTTAAGGAGCACAGAAAAAGGAAGAGGAGTAAATGTTGGTGAACAAACACCAACTTAGGAGTGAATTTTGGAGGAATACATGAGACACAGTAATCGTAGGCAATAACAATATATTTTATATTTGAAATATACTGAGAGGGTATATTTCAAATATAAAGGTAGCTGAAAGTGATGAAAATGTTAAGAGAAAACACTATCATAGACTAGAGGAACAGAGAAAATAATATGTTTAAAGTGACAGGCAAAACACAGAAGCAAATGCAATAGTTGAAAGTATAAGAACTGATAATTTTGAAAACCTATAAGAGATTTTTAAATCCATAGATTTTTTTTAGATCAGGGAATCTTAAGTAAATTAAATATAGCAAAACTAAAGTGGAAAACATCATGATAAAAATGTTGACAATCTAAAACAGAAAAAAAAAAGTCATCTTCAAAACAATTGGCAGGGCTTAGGCCATAGGGAGACTCACACGGTAACCTCTTAAGAAGTCTCATCTTTTCTTCAAAAACTTGGATCTCTGAAGATGCAAAGGAAAAAGTTCTTTGTGCCATCTTTACTCTGTACAGAATTTCAGGGTAACTAATGACACTCTCTCTATACCTAAGGGGCATGGGGTGACTTTGAACCAGCAATTATATTTCAAAGTCTAGATGTGGCACACAGCATGTCTGTGTAAGAAACTGGAAAATAACAACCAGCTCAAATTCCTTGCACCCAAATGTCACTTGGATTGAATTTTCTCCCTTCTTCCAACACTCAGTCCCTGCATCATTTCCATCTGCTCTGTTCTGCTTGCAGGAAACAGTCTCTGAAAGCAGCAGTGGGTGGGCATCTCTGGCTTTGAGAACCAGCCTGCCATCTAGAAAAGTGAAGTTAATTACTTATTTGAAGTGTTGACTGAAAAACCAAGGGAATCTACTTTTGATGGTGCTAATACATCAGTTTGATTGTAACAAGGTTTTGTTGGTCCCTTGATGAGACACTGTATAATACACAAAAGGCAAATTTCATGTTTAAGATGTCAAAACAGCAGCCCACCAAAGGAGCTATGACATCTTAATGAGCTATTTTAGGAACCTCATTGCTTCAGCAGTACCAAGGACTGCATTTTTATTCAATGTTTAGTTCCTCATACTCCATGTAGAAAAAGACGTTCAGTTCTATTTGTAGTTTTAGTTGACAGTTTATATTCGTTTTTTTTTTTAACCAGAAAACAAAACAAGAACTTTTCCCTATTGCATTTGGCTTACCTTCACTTTTATCCTTACTCTCTTCTATCACTAAAACTTCTTATGGAAGTATTCCATGCTTACTTTCCTGAAAAAAAAAACAACTTTATCTTTCTATTATCTAGTGTAATATGATCAACAAAGGGCACAGATCCATTTGCTGCCCTTCCTCCTCCTGGTCCCCAACTCTCAAAAGTAGCTGTACATAAAAATTGGTTCTTGGAAAGTTGAGCAGAATGTGCCTTCTTTGGATTATAAAACAAGAAAGGAAACAAACAATTCTTGTTTAGCAGTCCACAGCAGACAGATAATTGCTCTTTTCCCACATCTTTCTTCCTGGAACATAGAGAGGGGTTATACTAAATGGGAAAAAATATTTTATGGATGTAATCATAGTTATAAATTTTAAATTGTGGAGATCATTTTATATAATTTCAGTGGCTACAGTGTAATCACATGAACTGTGAGAGTAGAAGATGAGACAGGAGTCAGTTTAGTATTGCTCCTTGCTCCTGTTTGGGAAGAATTAAGACTGTGACAAATAGTCATACTACCAAGTTCAAACCACAAATTCAATGTAATACCTATCAAAATTCCAATAACATTCTTCATGTAACTAGTAAAAAAAACAATTGTCCTGCCTAATATCATGTCAGCTTGACACAAGCTTGATTCCTTTTGGATAAGGAAACCTCAATTGAGAAAAATGCTCCCACTAGATTGGCCAATGGCCAAGGCTGCAGTGCATATTCTTGGTTGATCAATCGATGTGGAAGTGTCCATATCACTCAGCAGTTCCACCCCTGGGATGGTGGTCCTCCATGCTATAGGAAAGCAGGCTGAGCAAGTTATTAGAAGCAAGCCAACAATCAGTGCTCCTCCATGGCCCCTGCATCAACTCTTTTCTCCAGGTTCCTGCCCTTTTTGAGTTCCTGACTGGATTGTCTTTGATGATAAACTGGTATCAAAGTGTAAGGAAAATAAACCATTTCCTTCCCAAGTTGCTTTAGGTCATGGTGTTTCATCACACCAACGAGAAGCTTAACAATGATACCAATCCTAAAATTCATACGGAAGCACAAAGAAACACCAATAGCCAAAGAAGTTCTAAGAAACAGCAAGCACATATAGACAGCATGGTACTGACACAAAAACAAATATGCACACCAATAGGACGTAATAGTCACCCAGAGCTAAAACTGCACAGTTATGGACACCTAATTTTTAACTAGAGTATCAAAAACATGGGGGGAAAAACAATCTTTTGTTTTTTTGTTTTTTTTCCCCAGGCTTTTATGAACTTTATGTTCCTTCTACCCTTTCTCCCCTTTGCTCAGGTGTCTGTAGAGGAGCTCAGAACCAGTGGTGGCTCCACTCAGTGACCTGTGCTGGACGAATTGCTGACCAGTTCTCAGTGACTGGTTGGGCATTCCAGTCTTCATTATGGAAGTGCTGAATTAGTACAGAGGGTACCTGCACAGACTCAGACCAGTCTGCCCCATCAGGCTGAGCAGCAGTGAACTCAGGAGCTGATGTGATTCATTCACCTTGAAACTTCTTCTTGGTCACAGCCTTCTCATCAGCAGCCTGTTCTTCCTTCTCTGGATCTCTGTAGAAGTAAAGATCAGGCATAACCTCCCATGGGTGTTCATGGGAGATAGTGCCATTCATGTGGAGTACTTCCCAGGCCAGCATCCACCACAACAGATCCACTGAATGAGCTTCCCTGTTTTTGAATAGGATGGTAACATCCACGTAGAACATAGGAGAGTCTGTATTACACACACAAAGCAATGGTGGGCAGGTTGACAAAAGCCTCTATGAGAAGCTGCAGGTCAGCCCTGAGATCTAGTGGCACCACTGGAAGCCACGGCTCCCTGTAGGCTGCCTGGATCTGGTTAGTGAAGATCCCAGGAGGGAAGCAGCCAGCCATTGGAGTGGCTGTAGTGGCAGCAGCAAACTTCAGTTTGGCTCTCTGGCCAGTGTTCCTAGAGATGGCACTGATGTCAGCAGCATTCTCAATGGCAAGGATAGCTGGAGCTGCAAGCAACAACTTCTCCCAGATCCTCTTTAGGTTTATGATGGAAATACCACCATTTTAAGTTGTATAGATGTACTGCTTCATCTGAGAGTCAAGATCAGTGCCACCTAACTGGGTTCCTGTGATGAGGGATTTTGAAGACATCTTCCTCCTTTATCTGCAGGACATCAGGGATCTGGACATTAAATTTCCCTTTAAGTTACAATGAGAATCAAGAATAATAACATATGGACCTGTCTCCAGACAGCGTGGAAAAGCAGAAAAACAAAAGCAAACAAACAAAAAAGCAATCTTTTTAACAAGTGGATTCTATAAAAACTGGATATCTACCTACAGACTAATAAGATTAGATTCATACCTCACCAAAAATTATTTCAAGCTGCATCCAGAACCTTAATTTAAAACAAGAAACAATGAAACTGCTAAAGGAATACACTTAAGGATGTAGACATAGGCAACAAATTTCTGAATAGAACTCCAGCACAGGGAACAGCCCCAAACACCTGATGAAGGGGATTATATGAGATTGAAAGGCTTTTGGACAGAAAAAGAAACTATCAGCAGAGTGAACAAACAGCTGACAGAATGCGAGAAAACTCTTTTCCAGTTATATTTCAGATAAAGTGATAATAACTAGAATATACGAGGAGCTGCAAAAGGTAAATACCAGACAACAAAACTGCCAATCAACAATTAGACTGCTTCTCCTTAAAGAAGAAATACAAATGGCCAATCAGTATGGCAAAGATTATTCCACAAATTCTAGCCATTAGAAAATTCAAACCACTTTGAGATCTTATCTCACTTTTGTCAGAATGTCTACTCTCAATAAATCAAATTATTCAAGAAAAGTAATGTACACCTTCATATATACCAGCACTAAAGAGACAGAGGTAGGCAAAGTTCTGTGAGTTCAAGGCTAGTCTGGTCTACATAGTGAATTCCAGGACAGGCAAAGTTACATAGTGAGATACTGTCTCAATAAATAAATAAATAAATAAATAGATAGATAGATAGATAGATAGATAGATAGATACTATTACAAGTGGCAGCTAAGTAATGCGAAAGAACAAACCTCTACTCATTGCTAGTGGGAGCGTAAATTGGTGCAGCCACTATGGAAGCTAGTGACCTATCATAAAACTACAAATGGAACTACCATATGACCAGACTACACCACTCTTGGGCACATGTTAAAGTATTCTACAACCCACTACAGAAATATCATGGGTGTTTACCCCTGCTCAATATATAATTCAAGGAAACAGAATCAGCATAGCTGTCCATCAACAGATAAGCGGCTAATAAAAACATGGTATAAATGTACTTGTGTGTTTTATTCAGCCATAAAGAAAAATATAATTATGAGATATGAGGAATATAAACAGAACTGGAAAGCATAAATTTAAGTGGTATGACCCAAGCCCAGAAAGACAAAATACCATGTATTCTCCCATATATGAGCACCCTAGGCTTCAGGTGTTAAATATGTGTGTCCAGATGGAGTAAGTACGGGTTAAATGTAGGAAACTAGAAAGGCATTTGAGAGCCTTGAGAAGCAGAGCTTTAGTGGGAGAGCTGGGGAAGACAATAGAATAAAGTGGAAGGTGAGATACTGGAGGTAAATGGAAATAGCTAGCAAATAAGTTGGGATAGGAAGACGGAGGTAGAAGAGCCAACCAGAGTGAAATTGTATGAAAATTCTATATGAGAATTTGTTATAAATTTTTAAGGTAAAATTATCAGCCTTAGCAGATATAAGTACTTGATACTCTTGCAAAAGGCCTGGGTTAAATTCTCATCATCTACATGGTGGCTAACAACTGTAATTCCAGTTCCAGAGGATCTAACACCCTCTTCTGGCCTCCATGGATGCTGCATGCATATGGTGCACATACTAGTACATGCCAAAGAAAAATAATAAAAATAAAAGGGTGCCATAAAAATAATTAGATCTTTGAAGACTACTGTGGAAGAAATTCTCAGAGCTCTAGGAAGGGACACAATACGAATAGAACCTTTCAAGTTGAATTTGTAGATTGCTTTATAACATTAATTCTGTCAATCCAGGAGCATGAAAGATTTCTAAACTGATTCTTTCTCTTTCTCCATTGAAAGATCCATGTGATTATACTGGAACCATCAACATAATCTAAAATGATCTTCTTGGTTTAAAATTCATAACTTGCACCCATAAAATCCATTTTCCTACTTATTGTAACCCTATTTTAAGCTCTAGAAATAAACATGTGAAAATCCTATTTTCTAACAAGGCTTTAAGGGTAACCTCCAAATTATTTTCTCCCTTAAAAACCTAACTTCTAATAACAGCGTCTCTACTTAATAAATGACTGGAGAGAACACTATCTTTTCACAGAAATCTTCAACAACAAATTCTACCTTAAGAAAAATTCAATTACTGTTAGAGTTAAACAGAGATCCATCTGAGTGATTCACCAGCTGCCAAGGATGTACCCTGACCTTAAGGTCCTGTGCTTTCACATCCACAGCACCAGAGACTGCACTTAGACTTACAACCTCCCCTGTCCACCCCCAGGCAGCTCCATAATATATCCCATTCCTGAGTTTGAACCTCTGTTCCACCCTCTCAGAGATACAATTCTAAAACTTTTTGTCACCCAGTTGGCCACCACGGCTTTGTTAGGTGACAGCAGAGACTGCATTATTTCACAACATATTTCAAGGAATGAAAAGCACCTAAAATGCAAAGAGTTTTGTCATTTCAACTATGAAATCTCAGCCACTGTGACAACGAGGAAAAAGTTCAGAACACAAAAGCTTCCTAACAGTCCACAAATCCTATCATGTAACCATGACACTTTGTGTGTAAGTATGAAATCATGATGATCATGAAAATGACCTCAAAGCCATTGAAAAAAATAATCTGATCCACTACCTTTGATGAATTGCTGAAAATTTTTAAGCTTTGAAACACTCATCACTTTGTGAATCAACGTTTTTTGTTTGTTTCCTGTAGCTCCTGGCATCCCTATTCATGATTTATTCATCATTCTTTCATTCATTCATTCAACAAATATTTCAAGGGCATCTCCTAAGCACTGGAAATCACTGAGGATGTAACCATGATAATCACAGAATAGTGGGATTATGTTGGATTGTAATCAGAATTCTGACTGCCTAATGGTTTTGTTAGCATGTCTGTTAATTATGTCCCCGTGTCTCTATTGTGTTATTTTTCCCTCTAACTGAATTCTTGTAAACATCCCTATCCTAAGCATCACAGTTGAAATCCTCCTACTTAATTTTATGCCTTCTGGTCCAAATTTTTTCAGTGTGATAGGATTTTTAAATGTTTTTACATGTAGATAATGTACTTTAATCATATTTACCCTTAATTTCTTTTGCTTTTACTTCATCCTGACTCCAGGTCTATTTTTTTTTTAATTTGTGAATGGAAAAGTAAAAATGAATGTTAATTTTTAAGCTTCAAAAATGTCAGTAAATTGTAATGTAGTCCTTAATCATGAACAAGCATCAACTTACGAGCTTATGTTAATGCAACAAAGCATTGGACAGAGTTCCTTTCTAAAACAATAAAATAAGTTTTAAAAGGTCTATTCAGTAGCAAAGAATAAGAACCCTCAAAGTGGTATATAGGCACATGTGACAAATAATTATGTACATACAACAAAACAGATTACACGTAAAGTGAATGCAAGTTAATAGAAGTTTTCTTAGAGAAGGTGGTATGTGATCCTACTCTTCATAATGGTCACAGTAGTACTAGACAGGAAAAGCTGTGTAAGCCATGTCTAGAAGGAAGACTCTAGCATGAGAAAATAGGAGGTAGAAAAACTTAAGGTACTATCTTAGTTTCATTTCCTATTGTTGTGATAAAATATCCTGACAGAAGCAACTTAAGTAAAAATGGGTTGGTTTTAGCTCACAGTTCCTGGTTACAGTCTATAGTTGGGAATTCAAAGTAATAGAAGATAGGTGATCACATTTTATCCACAGTTAAAAAGCAGAGTGGAAGGAATTAGTGCATACATAATTGCTCTTACCTCACTTTCTCTACTTTTATATAGTTCAGGATTCCTTTCCTAGGGAATGGTGCCACTCACAGTGGATAGGTCTTCCTACTTTAATTAATGTAATCAAGATAGTCACTCACAGACATTCTCTGAAGCCCTTCACACAGGTTATTCTTGATTGTGTCAATTTGACAATTAAAATTAACTACCACAAATGTATTTGAGAATGATGAGTGTATAAATTTCACTGTTGACATTTGATGCTGAATATTACTATGCATTCTTATTTGGCAATTCACATGCTATAAAAATTAGACAAGAATGGGTAAATGGCTGGGAAGAGAGTAGCATATAATGAATATGGTTAAAATGTACTATATATATCAATAAGTAACTGGCCTGTTATTTGAAAAAAGATTTGCAAAAAAAAAATTCTAAATTTTAGCAAGAAAACCCTTAAACCATGCTTCCTTTGCAAAGGTAAACTCTTCAATTTTATCTTCTCCAAAGCAGAGCAAACTTTGTCCTCAGCCAGAAGGGCGTTGCCTTGTCATGAGTGTTACTTGATATCTTGTGAATGTCACACATTTTCTGTAGGTCTAATCAATTCATAGGTGGCACTTACGTGCCTTTTATTTTAGATGTGAGCTGCCTAATGCCTGGCCAATACAGAGAAAAGTTCACGCTCAAACAGAAGGACTTTGCTTTGATTCAAGGGCTCCTGGAAGTCTTATGAGTGTCATACATAAGAGCAGACTTCTTTAATGATAGGTCCTGTTCTTTGTTGCTTACTCCAATGCAGTTTCATATATATATTAATTCCCCAAATATTTTGTTAGTGTGACTGCTGAGCTCAGTATCTTATCCCCAAAGATTTGCACAAAGACTGTTACATTAATAAGAGCTTATTAAATATCTATGAAAAAACAAACTAATCAATTACATAAAAGAATGAAATATTGGTAATTGTATAAAATCCTGGCCATATGATAGCAAAGGGTAAGAATGAACCCTGAATAAAGGACTCTTCATTTATTTTCCTTTAATTATAAAAATATACAGATAGGGCTGGTGTGATGGCTTAGTAGGTAAAGGGATTCTCAACCCAGGCCTGTTAACCTGAGTTCAATCCCCAAACTCAGGCAAAGGTAGAAGAAGAGAAAAGGAGGTCCTCCAACCTCCACTTTTGTGCCTTGGTATGTGATCATTCATACACATTACACACATAATTATAATAATAAACAAATAAAGCTCGAAAAGGTTCTCTTAGCAACGTTATAGAAAAAAAAAAGAATACACAGATATCAAGAATAAAGTTACTTTTATTATAAGGCGAAGAATTGACAACCTTCACCTTAAGTCTTTTCACAAATCCCATATATGACACAGACTTCCAGCCAAACTCTGTACACCTCTCCTATCTAATTTCAGTGCCAGCTTCCCCTGTAATGCAAATCCATGCTCCGGATCACCCTTGAGTCCCATTTCCAAAGCTATTTTGGCACTTCCTTAAAAGATGAATTGCCCCTGACTTGGTAAATGTCAATAGTTTTAGAAACAGCCATTAAGACTTGGGTGGGAAACTTCTCAGTGTAAAGATCTGTCAGTGATAACGTGTAATGGATGATCTGCAGCTAGCACTGGCCATCATTTCAGCCAGAATACTCACCTGGGACCCATGATGAAGCAGAGTAAAAGGGAAGAGAGGAAAAGAGAAGGGTGGGGGGCAGGGAACAAAGCTGAAGAACTGCTGGCAGCAGACCTTTCTTATTACTCTTTGACAACAATTTAATGAGATGAACACTAAACAAACGGTTGATCATTTTCAGATCTCGCAGCCCACCTTACTAGACCAACAGGCTAAAAACAGCCACTTTTACATGCAGAAAATATCAAATTAATATCTAACAGTGAAGCTTCTTTACTTACTGACTGCTTGGAAAGTCCAGCAAATCATACGTTACTTTTTTTTTTTTTTAATTATCTTGGCCTTTAACCCTCTGGGATCCTTTGCATTTAAGGCAGGATGCTTCTTTTATTTCAAAATTTGTTAAATAGACCCTATCTCCCCAAATAAAGTGATCTTAACTATACATATCCAAAGAAGGTCACTATGATTCTCTATGTATTGAAACAAGAAAAATACTTTGGAAACATTATATCATGCTTTCCACTCAGAAAATTCTAGACAAATTCAGTAATTGTTTCCAATACACTGTCCAGAAAGCTGTTTCCCATCTAGTCCATCAGCTGGGCTTCTGATGAAATTCCAGACAAAATCGTACTCCAAATTCCATCCTGGGAAAGCATTTTGGATCAATGCATTTGGGTGCTGGTAGAGTAATACACAAATAAGACCTATCAGGTAAAACTGGGTTCATGATAGGTTAAAAACCAAAATTCAATAGTTTCCAACCCTCTGTTAAATGATGTTTGCTTTCTATTTTGTGACCAGGAATTAAAAGGATCAACAAACCAATCTATGCTCACCCACAGAAATAATAAATAAGTTACTGAGGATTGTAAATGCATTGACACGGTATTCTCTGGTGTACTAACTTTTGCTCTTTTTAGTCTCATCTTGTACTCAAGAGCCTTTCCCTATTCAGCCCTATGAGGATGTATCCCCTGCTTCAGGGAAAGAGAGGACAAGCCAAACAGGAAAATATTTGCCTGCTTTGCCTTCCAAGGCTTTAGATCCTTCCGGGGAAGGGAAATGTCCTGGTAGAGACCATGGAGTTGAGCATACACCATCGGTAAGAACAATGTTCTCTATGTACCATAGATAGAGATGAGAGGAATATGAAAGAGAGAGAGGAGGGGGAGGGAGGGAGTTAGAGGGAGAGGAGAGGAGAGGAGAGAGAGAGAGAGGGAGAGAGAGAGGGAGAGAGAGAGGGAGAGAAAGAGGAGAAAGCAGAGAAAGAGAATAGTGTGTCTATGCCTCCTAGGCTGAACCTCAAGGAAAGGGGAGAAAAATACCCAACATAAATAAAGAAACATTTTCTTCATGTGCTAACAGCATATGTTTCTATATTTATGAAAACCAATGTTGGGGGCTAGAGATATGGTTCAGTGGTTAAGCATTCTTGCTGTTCTTGCAGGGAATCCAAGTTTGGCTCCACTCACCCATCTGGATACTCTCATCTGGCTTCCTCGGGCACTGCATGCACGCTGTACACAGACATGCATGCATGAGATAACACCCATCCATGCAAAAATTAAAATAAATCTTTTAAAAATGTGTAGGTATGTGGCTTCCAAACCATTATCCAGAAACCTCAAACTAGATATCATAGCCCTGGATTTAGAGGGCCAAGAAATAAAAGAAAAAGTAACTTTTACACTGAGGAATCCCCTCAAAGGATTCTGAACATTATCTCCCAAGAATAATTCCCATTAGTCTTGACCAGCACAGTCTAAACACAAAATAAACTTAGTGAGTATGGTGTTCCCTTAGCTGGATAATTTGACTAATAGGTGAGTGAATTAATTAGGATTTCTTATTATCTCTTATATTTTGGAGACATCACAATACAGTGGTTAAAAGTTAGAAATTCTGGAACAGAACAAAGTTTAAATTGACTCAATCTTGCTGATTAATTCTATTATTTCAGGAAATTGCTTAATTATTTACTCATCCATGAAACAGCATCACTGTCATTGTTGTCTGTCAAATTTGCTGTCAAGTGCACAAAGCCAGGTACATATATTCTACCTACTGTGGGTGTGGTAGTTATTATTATTAAAAACTCTGGGCTCAACAAAACTGAAAATTAATTAGTCAGTTGAATCAAGTCAAAGCAGAAAATGTGACTCAGAAAGCAGAAAAAAACTGAAGAGCTCAAATCACAAGCCTTTCACCTAAAGTGAAATTTATCACCGAATTCTTTCATGCAGTGTCCTGTGCTCTGGGCATTGCGGTTAGAAGAGAGAATGAATAAATCATGGGCTGTGTCCTAGGGAGTTTACACTGGTGTGGGGAGGTGAAACTCTCACAGGGAGCTCTCAAATCACTGTCTGAGAAATCACTCAAACCAATGGCAAAGGGGAGCTATTTAAAGGAATTACTAAATAAATGAGCAAGGAGCTGAGACATAGGAAGAATAAGTGAGGGCTTCTCTGCTTGGGGAAAACACAGAAAAGACACCAAACATGAGATCAGCCATGGCTGTCCTTACAGTGTGGAGAGGAGCAGGGAATGAGGGAGCCAGCTTCCTGGGTTGCAAAGAACAATGGGCTGGATGGGAGTCTGGGCCTGAGAAGCAGCTAAAATATGATGAGTTACTCCATGCACATGCTTCAGTGGTACTTACCATTTTCATGCAGAATTGCCAATCCTCATGATTCTGTGCATAGGGGCTCTTTTTATTTTTTATTCCTAAAGTAAAAAGGTACAAATGGAAAAAAAATAAAAATAAAAAATTGTTCAGTGTCTTTAGCCATCAAGGAAATGCAAATCAAAACTACAGCAAAACCTGAGCAACTGAGAAAAACTCTGACTGAAAAAAGAATTAAAAATATAAAAGAGTCTGGGGACGTGGATAAGTTACAAAGCACTCATCCAGCATTTACAAGGCCCTGGGTTCAAGCTCAGTATGATTAAAAAATGTAAATTAAACAAACAAATCCACTTGTAGGTTATAGCTTACCCTGGTCAAACTATAATCAAAAACAAAATTTCTGGCAACTATATAGAGAAACAGAAGCCTTTATCCCAATAAAATTGTTGCTGTGAATATGTGTTAGAAGAATATGTGTAGAAAATATCACAAGACCCCTTAATAAATTAAACTGAACTAATATGTGATTCAGATATACCACCCCTGGGTAATTATCTAAAATAAATGAAGCCAGCATGCAAAAGAGATAAGAGCATACACATATTTACCACGTCACTGTTCATAATTTCCAAGACACAGAATCCAGGCCTGGTGTCTATCAATAGATAAATGGAATAGCATTCATCCATAAGGAAGAATGAAATTATGACACACACAAAAGAACGTGTGAAAAGGGAGATCATTGTGTTAAGCAAAATAAGCCAGACTTATAAGACAAGTATCTCTTTGATTTTTTTTTTATGTGTAGAACCTAGTAGTGGTAGGAAAATGGCTTGTAAGCAGGGAAATGAAAATAAGCTAAAGGAGGAGAGAAAGGGAAAAGAAAGTAAAATTGAAGGTAGGTCATGGTCTAAGACTAGTATTTTCTGTGGGAAGAATAGGAAGCCCTGGGTGTGCTAAGACCTGAGTGGGTGTGTGTTGTTGACATGAGCCAGGATGTCAAGGAGTCTAGCCTCAAACATGGGAAAATTGCAAGCCCCCACCCACCCACCTCCAGGGTGAGACTCAAGAGGAATAGCAAAAGCCTTTCTCTGGTCTATATGTGGATATTGAGTAGTATGTGCAGAAAATCCCCACCTAGATATTTACAGCTTGAAAACTGTGTGCCTACAGAGACTATTTCTATAGAGATTAGCTAAACCTTCCTCCTAGTTTGTCTGTATGTGATAACTCTGCTACCTTGTTCAACTATACGCAATAACCTTGTCTCTCTCTTCAATGTACCTAGTAAACATGCTCTTTCTAGAGTGGTGCAGTTTCTTTATAAGAAAGCCCAGGCCATCCCGGTTTTTCTTTGTGTCTATATGTTTGTTTTTTCTTCAATCCCTTGTAACCCCAATCAGATCAGGACACAGGCTGGACACAGGCTGAACATAGGCTGGACACAGCAATTCACATGTATTGAAACTTTACAATGAAACCCATTAATTTTGAAAATTAATGTGTGTAATAGTAACAAAGTTGTTTTGAAATTCAGAGATGCCAACTTTGCTTTCTTGACAGGAGCACAAAATGGAAACTCTGATGATGTTTATGATCAGTTGACTTTCCTATATCTACTTTGTCGAAAGTGTATACTCCAAAGACCTTGTCAGTTCCAAGCCATCTAGACACCAATGCACTTCCAGGATATAGATTTAATCACCACATTCCACCCTGCAAATGATTTCGATGCCATGTAAAAACATCTTAAACAATGCTCTGATTCATTAAAAAAAACTGATAAAATCTTTCTGATATTTTACATGATAATAATTCATGAGTAAGAACAGAATGTTGATATTCCTTTAACAGTGGCATTGAAAAGTAATTAATCCCTTCACTCAAAAACAAGGTCAATGTCTTCTAAACTCAAATCTGGCTTGTTAAGATTTCAAAAGTAGAAATTAAGGGGGAGAAAGTCATTCACCCTAAAATATGCAAACATCAAAGGGAACAGGCTATTCCTTTTGGAGGAGTCCAAATGAATGTCATGCTGACCCGAAGAGAAACTGTTACGTGAAGAATTTGAAGCATATTTTGACAGACTTAGAGCTCAGTTGATAGCAAACAAGGCTGTCCCATACAGTCTCAGGAATGGAGAAAATTTGCTTCGAGAATAGATTGTACATTTAAACGTTTTACCTTAAATATTGAAGCTAGACTAAGTCAAGATAAATAAGTCTCTGTATGACATCTTGAGGCTTGTAGGCCTGTGAAAGTCCTGGATGTAGCTAGTGGAAGGGAAGATTGTGGGGGGGTGACAAGTAGTATAGTTCAGAATGTGTCTAGGACAGACATCAAGGTATAGTCATTGAGCTGAAATCTAGGGATACAAGAGGACTCTTCATTGGACGGCTGGATACAAGCAGACCCTTTATCCTGAGTTTATAGGATACAAGTCAGAATGCAAAAGCAAGAACCCTAAGATAGAAGACAAAGAAATGTTGCAAATAGAAAGCTAGTTAAAAAGAAGGCCTACAAAATGCTGCCGTTTCAGTGCAAGTCCAAAAACTACAATAGACAGATGTCCTAGTTCAAGCAGAAGTTGTTTCTTAACCTTTAAGTTACGCCTGGCTTTCAATCAACTGGACGTCTACCTACCACCAGGAGGGCAATCTGCCTCATTGAGTTCAACTGTTAATCTCAATCCCACAGAGAAAATGACTGATCCTCAGACTTTGTGGTCTAGTCAAGATGACACAGAAAATCTACCATCCCATGGTTCCACTCAACACATAATTGACAGCTAAGCTAAGATCTAAATAGGAATAGCAGTAAACCAGGTGAAGAAAAGAGTAGCATGCATCTTCAGGTGTAAAAATCCCTCTAAGTAGAAAGCTTAAGTGGCTAAAACACAGAAAACAAGGAAAGCTCAGTGAATGATGAGGATGAAGAGCCTTATGATGAGGTATATGAGACTTATTCTAGGAGAGTCAGGCAGGCTTACGAGTGGTATAAATAAAAGAAATAACAAAGGAGGACATAAGATTGGTCAGCACCCCTTTGGATGTGTTTCAGATAAGAGACTGGGAACCAGAACAAGTGGATTAGAATGATCAAAGGCCTCTTAGGGTGGACCTAATGAGAGGTGCAGAAGGAATAAGATGGTAGCAACCATGAAAATCCAATATAGGATTAGGGTTATGTAACCAAATCTTGTGATTAGAAATGAACAGCACTACAGCAGAAAACCAAAAGCACCATTAAATAAAAATCCTTCTGCATCTTTCATAGATGGATGTATAATAAAGTCAATCAGTTTCCTGATGAGCACACACTTTTCTGGAACAGTTCCTATACCTGACACTCAAGTGGAGTGACATTCATTATATAATGCAAATATTAAAGGGCAACTCAAAGATACATTGCCTGTAACCCCTTTTTCACTTGTGTTTTTCAGGAGAGCACCTGACTATGTAGCCTAGGCTGACCTAGAATGCCTTTGCCTACTTTTATGCCACAGCCTACCTAGCTGAGAGAATCCTTTCAAGCATTTACATGACTGGTAATACAATGGTTGTTTACATTGGCATCACCACAAACACATGAGGAATATATTGTCCTATAATGTTATGATGACTTTGATGTCATTGAATACTAAAATTTTTCAGCTCTTATAATCTGATGAGATGACTATGATGGTCACCTTGAATGAGAGGCACCTGGCTCAGTGAAACACACTTCTGTGTATGTCTCTGAGGGTGTTTGTGAAGATGTGTGACATTTCAGAGAACAACAGAGAACAAAATCTTCCATGAATGCAGGAGGGACTGTCCAGTAGGCATGGATCCAGATGGAACAGAATGGAAAAAGTCCACTGGTACAGACTCACTCTTGCACTTTCTGCTTCTTGCCTGCCACAGGGTTAACAGCTTTCCCTTCACCATGATCTTTTTACCACAGCACAGGATTAAAGCAATGGAGGCAGCTAAGTATGTATAGAAACCTCCAAAGCCATGAACCAAACTAAATCTCATCAACCTTTTTTTTCTCCTGGAAATTGCCACAGCAAAAAATAAGTTACATAATAACCATAATATACACAGTCCTTTGTTGACTGACATGGCATTTCATATCACCTGATTGTAGATAATTGCAACGGTATGAAGCAAAAATGAATAAAAAATACAGGAAATAGAAGGAGGTCAAGAGGAAGTAAAGAAAACAAGTAGGAGGCAGAGGTTGGGGGCAGGTGGTTATAGGCAACCACATTTTAATTTTAATCAGAGAATACATGTTGTGTGACACTATTCCTAGGGAGATGAGGACAAATGTCTACTCAGCACAGATAGTGAACTGACAAAAGACTAAATTAAAGACACCACCAACATCCAACTCTTTGACCCTAGCAGTAATATTACTGAGGTTACTTACAGGTATATGGGTGAGGAGTTACTTATAGGAACAGGAACAACCCAAATGTACTACATCACCAAAGACCTACCCCAAATTTAGTGATAGTTTATGAAAGCTGGAACTCTGGAGCTCACTACATAACTTGCTTTTGGTTAGTTTCAGGGATTTCCTGAGACTTCTCAGTTGTTTACTTCCTTGAGTCTTAATAACTCTCCCTTTACAACTTCCTAAGTCTTGATGAGTTTCAGAGGACATTGATATACAATAGTGTAGCACATGCAGATCCTGAGAAGAAAAAGTTTGGAATAATAGAGGACAGGAGAAAGTCTAGGAAGATAGAATATCATCAGAAAACCAAGAATAACCAGGTAAGAAGGTGACAAAGCTATGTAGGAGACTAGAATAAAAGCTTAGTGGAAAAGGCTGAGATGTCCTTTTTTTTTCTTTTTCTTTTTTTTAAAGAGCAACATTGTTATCATAGTTTAATCAGATTCAAAATACCATATTGCTATTTCCAGAAGCTCCAATAAATTCATTCCAAAAGGAAGGAGACCATTTTCAGACCTTCTAATAAGAATAAATTAAATTTATACTACTAGAGCAATTACATTTTGTAATTTGCTCATGGGAAAATAAATGAGAAATAAAATAAAGTGCTATTGGTCATTTCTTTTCTATTTTCATGGTCCATTGCCTTGTACAAATTCATTGCTAGAGGTCAGTCAATTTAAATTTGAACATTCCTGTTTGTAGCAATGACTTCAAAGTCAACTACGCCATGTCTCTTTCTTTAAAATATTAAGTTCTCCATGTTACTGAAAATGCATGAAACAAGTATCAAAAGATGGCTATGCATTTCTTTATGCTTAAAAACAAAGATAATAGGTCATGGAGAAGTGGTATAGTCAATGAGAGCACATGCTGGGCAAGCATGTGGACCTGAGTTTGAATCCCCAGTAGCCATGTATGTAGATACCATTATACCTGTACTGGTGGGGGAACACAGAAAGGAGGGTTGCTGGGGTTTGTTTGCTGCCAGCCTAGCTTAAAAAAAAAAAACCTGTGAGTGAGCTCCAGGCTCACTGAGAGGTTCTATCTTAAGGGAATAAGGAAAAGTAGAAAACAATAGAGAAAGATAGCAATATCCTTCTCTCTGTCTTCTATACATGTATAGGCACACACAGCAGCACAATGAGTGAAAATTATATATATATATATATATATATATATATATATATATATATATATCACATATATGCATACACGTACAACAAAACTTAAATTAAAAAAAATTTAAAGCTATCTATCTATCTAGATACAGTGGCTATGGCTGCCTTCCTAACTACTATGGAGGCTGTAGCAGGTAGATAGCTTGGGTAGGTAATTTCAGCACAGCCTGGACAAATAATAAGAGGTCATCTAAGAAAACAATGAACAAAGAAGAGGAGCAATTTCCTTCAAATTTCCAATAGACCAAGCACCAACAACCCTACCTATAAACTGTTTTCATTCTCATAATTGAGTTTCTCTAATGGAGAACAGATAATTTTTTAAAATAAATATGGCAATCAATCAAAAGAATTTCCCCCTCTAGTTTGATTAGCATTTTAGTTCTTCCCAAATAAACTTGAAAAGTTAGGACTGTCAATATAAAGCATGGGCTGCTTTCTTCTATATTAATGGGATAGAATTTGCAGTTCCTACTCATACAGAATATTTAAACTCGAAGTTGGCCAAAAAGAGAAAATAATTTTATTTTCCATTAAGCTTGTTTGTGGAAAAATAACAAACTGTTGGCCTCAAAACTGCTTTTCATTTCCACCAACAAACCTTCCCCTTGCCAAATTGTTTTATAATAATTACAGCTTTCAAATGATTGTTCAGCAACATTCAGAGATCCATTCCTGTGAACATTCATTCATATTACAATAGCTGGAAAAACAATGCTAGTTTGTATGGGTCTAAATGCAAACAAACTCATAGTATGGAAATAAGATAAAACTCTTACATGCAGTCTTACAAACCCACTGCATTGGAACCAATACCTTCTAATGAATATATCTGTTCTTTTCACTACTCAATAATTCAAGAGTAACTTCTCCTGGCAACATGACTCTACTTTACTTGTTTACTTTAGGTTGTAAGTACCAGCAGTCTCCTCTTCACACTCAGCCTTCTCAAATGTATGGTTATTGTTTGGTTGCACATGGTCAGAACTCCTAACCTCAGGTCTTTGCTTGGCTATAGAAGGATGCTCAGCCCTCACTTAGGCACACAGTATATCTGGGCAGTTTCTAACTCTAGGAATGTGCTCATACCAATGACATATAGGTACTGGTTTCTTCATCCCTCACAAGGGACTACTGTGAGACAGATCATCAGTCTCCCTTGGCACTCACAGTAATGTCCTCATCACTCACCCCCCTTAACCTGCTTTCCTTCTCATCCTTGCCTCACTTTCCTGTTCCTTGCCAGCGCTTTCCTGGTTTACTTAAATTAAGCCATCACTAATGCATATCACTGATGTAAGTCCTTAGATTCTGGGCAAACACATCTTATATAAATATGTTTTATATTTACATCAACATTAAATTCAACTCACAACTTACGCTTAGTACATGCACACAAATAACTACATTAAAATTTTCACAGGTAAAGACTTCAAAGACATAAACTAACACAACCTGTTTTGAACATTCAACAATGCGCTCCAGTTACTAACAATAAAATGGTTAAAGAGGTACTCATCCATTGATTATACTTAAACATCTTATCCTAGAACAATAGAATCATATCTCCTGTGTGTGTGTGTGTGTGTGTGTGTGTGTGCCCGCGCGCGCGTGCGCAGGTCTGCATGTTATCTTCTAAATTTCTAAGAAAAAGTGTCATGTCCTTCCAGAATTCCAAATTCTATGCTCATTGCATAGCCTTTTTATTGTCTTTCTAGTCATACAGGGACTAGTAATCTGTTCTAATCATGATATCATTGTATTAGTACCCATTGCAGCTCTTCTTGATGACAAATACTCTTGCTGTATTTTATATTTGTGATAAGAATTCCCAGCAGTTGTTGACAACTGTTAGAGACTCGGCCTTGACAAAATAACTTATTCTTTCTGATTTTGTATTAGTTGAACTGAAGAATGTCCACAGATAGTAAGAATAGTATACTGTTCAAAAGATACCATTTATGTGATCATTCATCTCTCTAAAATATATTTCTCAGTACTGTTCAAATGCAGTTATTTGAAAGTCATCTGTTTTACCCTGATCTCGTGTGGGTTGACACCATTTCCAGGAAATGGCCTCATTGTTTTCACTAATAGGAAGTGTGCCAAGCAATATGCTACCAAGGTATAGTACTATATAAAATAAACCTAGGTTAATGAAACTCTGAAACAATATCCAAGAGCAACAAAAGCTCAGTAAAGTCATGTAATTTGGCACAGTCAATAGAAAACCAGCTATATAAACTGTTTATAATATTTGCTGGAATTCAGAGAAATAAATTATATAAAATACATATGTTTTTTTAAAAAAATTAGACTTATGTTTGACACAGCACATCTCAGTTCAGGCTTTCTACACTTTAAAGGCTCAGGTACCACCTGTATATAGTGGCCACTGCATTACATACTGATGCTCCAAAATCAGGTTGTTTTCCTCACATTCCTCCTCTCCCTTGAAAGATGCCTTGGGGTGTCATCTCACTACAGAATACTTTGCAGTTTCTCACCCCATTTTGAGTCAAAATCTTATTCTAACTCTCTGTCTTCTTTCTACTGTGAAATGCTCAGTTAGCTGTCATGTTGGCAAAGATTTAAACACCCATTCATGCTCTGTTGTTAATAGTTGCCAAGTTTTAGACTAGGGATTACAAACAGGCTCTGTTCAAATGCCAACTCTGATCTTTTCTTGTGGTTACCAGTGTTGAGAAAGATTCTGAGTCTACATATGAACACAGTGGAAAGAAATATCATGATTAATTAGACATGTTCTTCTCCACTGGCATATGGGTGGGGAAAGTACATGACCTGCATAGAGGTATACACAGTTTATAGGTATTTCTTACAAAACTCAAAGAATTCATTCTCCAAAACCTTTCAGCAACTGCATTTAGCAATTGTTATTCTATGCTTTATTTCGGTGTTCTGTGTTTTAACAAATTTAGACTGTGTGACATATTAAAACATACCACTATGAATAAAGATATAGCTATTTTTCCAAAAAGAGAGTAAACTGATTTTTGACATAGATGAAAAGAATTGGGGGCAGGGAAGCATACTAAAGACAGACTTATGGTCAAATTCTTATGCTAGCAAAGAACAGCAGCTCCACTGAAAACCATAATATGTCATTCACTGGGGCAGCTTTGTTGCAGAGTTCATACATCTAGTTGGGCTTTAAATTGACTATCATGACAAATTTGTAAAACAAGAGAGGAAAATTGCCCAATGGACAGATGGGCAATCTGTGGGATAGAAAATTGTCTAGTGTTCTCAATTATAAGAATGTCCATAGACCTTGAGGACATTCTTTCCCCTATCCACCATTGACACTTTTCTCCCAGTCTTTTCTGAAATAGCAAACACCAATTGTCAATGGGAAGTTACCCTTTCTACTTCTCTAAGTGTTTGGAGTTAAAAATTCTACCAATAGCCTTTTGTTCTCATGCTGAATTAGGCACTTAATTGGTTATAATCATGGTCATTAAAACTGTCCTTTTTTTCTTCATGTGAAAGGGGCTATTTCTAGGTATCCTTTCTCTTGTTCCCTACATGCTGTCAATAAGTGAATTTTCTATTCTGCCCTATTTTTACCTTGTTGCTTAGGTTATGCCAGAGAAAATCAAAGGTGGAAAGAAACACTTCAGGGTTAAGGAACTAGGAATAGTTGCTTCATACATAGCTAACTACACTTTCAGTTCATTGTGACAGAGAAGCAAGGAGAGTCCAGGTGCCAACTGGGTTCACCAGGCTTTCATAATCAAAACATAGTCAGCTGGAGCTTCATGTTACAATGGGACAGGTATCTACTGTCCAGATGTTTTAGAAATTTGGAAGGTAGTGCATCTATTTCTAATACTCACCTCTGGCTAAACATTTCTAATTCTAACAAATTGGTCCATTTTAATAATCTCTTTTGAAGTATTTCTGTACCAGAACCTTTCAGAATGGCCATAATACCCTCTTATCTTTGTTCCCCACTAATTCCACCAGCTCTTTACCATATGAATTGCAAAGAAAGGATGAACACAGCAACTGAAATGAGAGGTTGACATTACAGGAAACAACTTAGAACTGAATGACAGCCATTCCAGTTGAGAGAAATATAGATCAGAATTTCCTAGGAATTTTTTCCAATCTTCTATGTTGTTTGGTCCAACCTCTCTTTATCCATCTTCCTGCTTGCTTCTCTCTTTCTAGAAGCCCCATCATATAAAGCCTTACTAATTTATTACATAGGGTAGATGAACTACTTGTTAGTTTCAACATCTCCTCAGAGATGATGTCCTGTTCCCTAACTGTGTTCAGAGAAACAGCCAGCAAATTTACACTTTATCTCTTTTGATGAACTAACTTTCAGTCCTAAAATGCTGTTCTTGTTTGCATATAAAATGGCCCCATAGACAAATATGTTGAAGGCTTGGTTCTCAGTGGTGACACAATGGAGAGGTGATTCAGTCATGAAGATTGATAAATTCTCAGATGAATCGGCCATTACTTGATGGTACTTGTTTAGAGAAAGGTCACTGGGGACATACATTTGTAAGATTTATCTTGTCCTTCCCTGTCTCTTTTTTAGCTTTTACTGTCATCATGAGCTCCCTGCTTTGTCACTGTCAACAAGTAATAAAACAAGCCTACCCTGGAAGAAACTCTGAAATAGTGAGCTAAAACAAACCTTTCCTTCTCCAAGGTGACCTGTCAGGGTATTGTATCAAAGGGACAAAAAGGTAACTAACATAAATATTTTGCATCAACTCTGTCTTAATAATAGAAACGAACTTACATTTATTTTCATTTTATTTTTGGTTGGGTTCTTCAGAAGCAGGCCCTGGGATGAAAGATGCTGTGTAAATGATTTACTAAGGAAGAGATTCAAGAGAAGATTGGCAAATGCAGGGCCAGGTAAGCATTCATGTAATCTCATATACAAAGTTTTTCAGAGGTTATCTTCCTCTGGAGAAGGTGACACCCCTCAGAGAGAGCTATGTAAACACCACTAGCCAAGGTCTTTGTGTTTGGAATCTCCAGGGAAAGAGTGAATATAAGATGTTAGGTAAACATGCATTATAATAACACCCATATATGTTGCTTATGTTTATAAATGCTGAGAAGTTTCAATATTTGCAGTTAGCAAGCTGCACACTTGAAATAGGCAGGATGACATAGTTCCACCCTGTATCCAAACCTGCATCAAAGGCAAGAGAAAATATATGGCTTAACTCAAAGAGAAGGATCCAAAAGAACAAATGCTCCCATGATCAATGTTAGTTTTATTCATGCCTTCTGTGGATGAAATGAATCTACCTACATTGGGAAGTCTATAATATACTTTACTTAGTTTACAGCTTCCAAATCAGTCTTCTCAGAAAAAAAAAAAACATTGCAAACATGCTTTAGAAATGTTTAACAGATACTTATAAAACATATGAACAAGTTGAAACATAGAAGTAAATATTTCTATTGTCATCTTGATATGTCTTTTAAGGCCATGTTTTTTCATTAGATAAAGAAAATAATGAGGTTACAATTCCACCAAACATGATACAATGGTCCTGTTTGCAACTGGAATCCTGCAGATCCCCTCCCCAAAGTCTCAGGCTGATATTTGCACTTACCCTTGACATCCTAAACATTAATATTTTAATACAAAATCAGTATTATCTAAATATTAAGACATAAAAACAACATTTCTTATTTTGGAAACAATACAATAGAATGAAAATAAAATATCTCTATTTATAACACACATATACAATCACAGAATAGGTAAATAATATGTAATAATAAATTTAAAATACACTTCATACCTGCTGTGCAACCCTATTATTTTGCCATGCTTTTCATAACTGTAGCTAATCTGGCCTTCAAATCCTCTACTAAAATAAGACAAGACAATTTATGAGTAACATTCATACATTGGTTAATATGTGTCCTAGAAATTGTACTTTAAGGGGAAATCTCACTAAAATGCTATCAAATCATAGACAATATACCTTTATATGGAAGAAACCTTTTTGAGCAAATGGATTTTTCTAATGGTTTCTTCGAAATGATAGAACAATTTCCATTCTTAGTTCAGCTTTTGGTAGAGGTAGAAAAAGTAAGAAAAGGAGGCATTGTCATGGTCTATTTTGTACCACATACAAGCATGATGCTAAGAACACTGCAGCTCATTTTATCATCAGAAAGACCCCATGATAGACTTTCTAACATTCCCATTTTATAGGCCCCAAGGAAAAGTGTGATTATAGAAAGAAAAAGTCTCCAAGCTGAGTACAGTGGTTCATGTCTGCATAATCAGCACTTTGGAGGTAAATACAGAGGGACTGTGAATCTGATGTTGCGTTGGGCTATGAAGTAACTTCCAGGCCAGACTGAACAACACAGTGAAGCTCTGTCTCAAAAATTAAGGAGGAGATGGTTGGAGAGAGGACCTAGCAGTTCAGAGAATTAACTGGCTGTTCTTCCAGAGGACTGAGGTTCAGTTCCTAGCAGCCTCATGGTGGATCATAGGATCTGTAGCTAGTCTCAGAGAATCCAACATTCTCTTCTGGCCTCCACAAGCATTTCAGGTAATAGTACACAAACATAATGCAGGTGAAGCATCCATACAAATAAAAAGTTTTTTAAAAAACTTAATAAAGAGGTGGAAAGAGTCTAAGTCTAAGAGCTAAAACATTTCAGGACTAAGATTGAAAACTCCTGTCATCATGTCTCAACCCTTCTCCCAATGTCTTATCCTAAAAGTTAGTTAAATGATCCTCAAGGCCACAGGAAAAATCAGCAATGAGAAATTATTATTAATGAAGTTAACAAGAGAAAAATTGATACTGTAAATTATTTATGGAAAGCCCCAAAGAACAGAAAAAACTAGACCAGATTTATATATAAATGTGTGTGTGTGTGTGTGTGTGTGTGTGTGTGTGTGTGTGTGTGTGTGTTTGGTGAAATGCTCTTTGCTTTTCTTATAGCCCCATCTCTTTCTCCTCTCCTTCCACTGCCCTTCACCCTCAATTCATAGAGAGAAGGAGAGAGATGGATAGATACCAGAAAAGTATGTATATATGCTCATATAGAAAAGGAAAGTCTGAAATAATCTTTCTAAGACCATTTCTTAAGTCAATAGTCATTTAAATTCACTAAGAGAAACTGAAGAAAATAAAATACTATGTAACTTCTCCAAAATTTGTTATGATCTGAAACAATGAACTTACACAGTATTTTTTTTACAATTCTTAGAAAATTATGAGAGTGCTTGCCTGTTATAAATGTCCCTCCACTGTGCAATTCTTCAGAACTCAGAGTTCCAAAGAATCAGTCCATAAAATGCTATAAAGTGTAGAAGAATAGAGATGTCATGTTTGCTGTAGCTGGATAACTGACAACCATAAAAACAATATGTAAAAAGTGAAAAATGATTTCTAGAGCCCTCTGAAATGACACTCGCTGATAAATGTCTAATAAGAATGGCATCAATGCTAAAGATATTGATTATTACTGACTGACCTTTTACCTCTAACTGCCCTATTTTTAATAAATTCCTGAAACATTTCAGAGGGAGCATTATAATATATTTTATTTTATGGCCTTTAGTCCTTTTCATAAAAACCTTTCATTTTGATGAATGGCAAGAGAAAACAAATAATGAATATGGCCTGAGATATTTTAATGCCACCTCTATCTGCATGAACAATGGTCCTAAGTTACTAGTGACCCTGGGTTGTCAGTGGCCCAACAGAGGCCACTGATTTTTACTAGAATAAGGAACAAAGAGTAATCACAAAATAAGACTAGTTTAAGATATATGGAAGCAATGGCTGGGCAAGATATGGTTCCTTCAGCAAATATTCATTTCTGGAAAGACAATATAATCAAACACCTAAAACACTGAAGGGGGATTACATGGACGTGTCCCTTAATCTTATAGGGCATATGAAAACAACCAAGGTCTGAATATATTTGTCTTTTGAAGGATAGAGTAAAGGGGAAAAAGCATATGCTGTTTAGTTCTTTTAATATTTTAACAAACACAACTTTCCATCTTCCCAAGCACTGTATTTACCTCTGTTCCAGGTTCTCTGATGTTATAACAAATTACTCTTAAAGATCATGTTATAAAGCTACCAATTTTTCATCATCATGAATTCTACAGATCAGAAATTCAGACAGGGCACAGCAGGCAGGGCTGTCTGTGCTCCAGATGCCTGGGGCCTCAGTTAGAAAACTGAAGACTGAGAAGCAAGAGGCAGGAAATTGTTCTATAAAGAACCAGAAAATTAGTATTCTTGGTTTTGGGGGCCATAAATACAGTCTCTGTTGTGACCATTCATTTCTGCTATTACAGGTTAGCAGAGGCTGTGAATAATATATAAGTGAACAGGCACGGCTACTTCCCATCAAAACTTTATTCACAAAAAGCAGAAGTAGGCTGGACTTGGCTCTCTCAGAGCCCTCAAGTCTCATTTACTTTTAGATCAGGTAAATGAAAGCTGTTAACTCCAGAGTTAACTACATTTCTAGATGGACAGTTCCAGATGGAAATATAGTATTTCTAGATGAAGACACTTTCATATAACCATTCCATTTAAGATAGTTTGAGATTCTTCTAATCATGAGGGTTGAGATCCAAGGATGTCGATCTTGAAAAATCAAAGAGAGAACATCAAATGGAATCTACTCGAGCTCTCAGCACCTCAACTCAGATATCATGCAGTCTGAACTTAGCAACATCCTCTCAGATAAGGCAGTTAAAACATCCAGTCTAGTCTAGGCAGGCACAGAGATGCACACTTAGAATTCCAGGATTCAATAGGCTAAGACAGTAGGATGATGGTTTCAAGTCTAGTTTGGGATAGAAAGCAAGACCCTACATGTCTTAAATATTAAAAAATAAAGTAATACTAAAGTCCAATCTAGGTAAGCTCAAGCAGAAGGGAAAGAGATTTTTCTTTGTGTAGAATAAAGTAAGACTCTATAAGAAAATGTGAGTCTAGACATAACACTCTTTTCTTTTTTAGAAGATGTAATCTTTCATTTATCATACCACTGAACAGACAAGAGATTAATAAGTTCAAAAATCAGCCTTGCAAAAAAATAGGTTTGCAAAGATAATACAGTGGTATTGCAGACTTATAAACCAAAGAAAACATAGGGAAGTACAGATAAGTAACAATAACATAGCTTTAAGATGTATCATTGACACTGGGTGTCAAAGTACAGTCCATAGACAAACCTGGACTTCTTTTTAAAACTTAAGTTTGATCAGAAATTAGCAACACTCATTCATTAACACATGTACACACACAGAGACACAAACACATGTGTGTACAAGTACACACACGTGCACACATACATCTTCCATTGCTTTTATATTGCAACACAGAGATAAGTAAATACAATTGTTTCACAAAGCTAACAACATCTTTTATATGTCACCTTATAGAAACAATTTGCCATTCTCTAGTCTAGCAATGGAAAGAACTCTACCAGGAAATACAGAGGAAAGAAAGAGATAAAAATGTACAAATGGAAAATATGTAGCCAGGCAGTGGTGGCACATGCCTTTAATTCCAGCACTCGGTAGGCCGAGGCAGGCAGATCTCTGTGAGTTCAAGGACAGCCTGTTCTAGTGAGTTCTAGGACATCCAGGACCAATACAGAGAAACCTTCTTGAAAAACAAACAAAAAACTAAAAATAAAAAATAAAAAAGAAAGAAAGAAAGAAAGATGTACACGTTTATTTTTAGTTTCTTTTAAAATGTTTTTTTATGCACTGTTGAGTGAGGGACTCTCCTAGGTCTTGGCTTTTTGTATTGTTTGCAGGTGTTGGATTACTGTGGGGGATGTTTCATTGCTAATGATCTGCATGTACTATTAGTAGAATACCTGAGGAGTTCTGAAAGAATAAAACACCTGAGCTCAGATACTCTGGATTCCACTGACCAGGATGGCACTGGCCATGACAGAGTTTCTGAGGTGTGTTAGAGTTTGCAGACATAAATATGTGTCCTTATCCTGTTTCCTGAGCTCCCATATCAACAAACTACTACAGGAAAGAAAGAAAGTAAAAGAAAGGACGGAAGGAAGGAAGGAAGGAAGGAAGGAAGGAAGGAAGGAAGGAAGGAAGGAAGGAAGGAAGGAAGGAAGGAAAAGAAAGGAAGGGAAAGAAAGGAAAAAGAAAGAAAGAAAGAAAGAAAGAAAGAAAGAAAGAAAGAAAGAAAGAAAGAAAGAAAGAAAGAAAGAAAGAAAGAGAGAAAACAAAATAGCAAGAATTATGTGCAGACTAGGACCAAGTTTATTTGGTACCAGCAGACCCTTTAACTATATTGATCAAGAGTGGGTCTAGCTTTCGTTTCTTCTGGAAAAAATATTTAGATATTTCATTCAAATCTCTGTGTAGAGAAGGTTCAGATATTTAGGAATTCAGGCAGAAGTGCTTAATTACACCTGTCAGATATGTGGGGAAAAAATAAACAACATTAACATGTCTGCTAGATAATTGCCACCTTGGATGTACAACATATTCTAAGAAAATGATTTGCTAATTTGAGCAAGAAACAAATCACATTTCTCTATATGTACTTAATATTTTTTTTCTCATATATATATATATATATATATATTCAAAATGAGCAGGGTCAAATCCCAACTCAACTGCACACTATGAAAATTCTCAGATGACTGTTTAGTTTCTACATGTTCCAATGTCCTCCTCTACTAATAAGATTACACTGCCATCTTCCTTAAATGCTGTGTATGTAAAGTGATATGCCTGATGTGCTTATTAGGTTTTGTTTCTTTGGTTTTTGTTTGTTTGTTTGTTTGTTTCCTGTGAAGGAATATTTAATCTTTTAATCCAGCAATATGGCTGCTTTGGAAAAGGATAATATTTCAAGCCTGTGGTAATCCAGATGGAATACAGAAAGAATTTTAGACAGACTAATCCTGTCCTCTGTGCTAATACTAGGTGAAAGGGATTTCTGCAGTTAATCAACATAGCAGATGCCTTTAATCTAAACCCGGAAAGCAGAGGTAGGTTAATCCCCAAATCCCAAAGCAAGTAGACGCAGAGGAGGAAGCAGAGACAGGAAGCAGAGCTCAGGACTCAGTGTCGGACAGGAAGAGAGAACTCTGATATGAATCAGAGTGATGAGTCAGAGGAGGAGTTAGTAGAGCAGGCTCTCAGCTCAGAGAAGAGTCTGTTGGGCAGTCAGATAAGACACATGGTAATCAGATAGGAATTAGTCAGATAAGACACAGAGGTAGTTCAACAGAAGGAGAATGAGTTTGGGAGAAAGAGACAGCTAACAGTGAGAGTCAGTTTGCAGCTGAGCAGAGCACTTCAGTCAGAGAAGTTGCAAGAGTCAGCTAAAGCAAGAAGAGTTCAGTCAGGTTTGAGTCAGAACAGTGAGTGAGTTGAATCAGCTAACCAGAAGAGTCAGTTGAGTTCAGTACAGTTGTGAATTCAGAAGGCGCTAGTCAGAGTAAATCCATCAGCAGTTAAGTCTCTGATGTTGAAACATTCTAGGTTTAGGTTTAAAGATTAGATTAAGGACTGGAGATTGAATTAGCCAAAGAATAAATTATCCTCTGCCCTGAACCCATGAGAAGAATTAATAAATCAACAAATACATGTATATTCACAGTTTTGCTTTGTTTTGTTATCAACTAGATGCAAGCTCCTGTCATCTAGAAAGAGAAAAGTCAATTGAATTGAGAAAATGCCTCCACCAGATTGTCTTATATGCAAGTCAAGACTATGAATGTATTTTCTTCATTAAATATTGATGTGAGAAGGTAATCTACTGTGGACAGTGCCATCCCTTGGCTGATGACTCTGAGATATATATATATATATATATATATATATATATATATGTAAATTATACAATAATTATATATAATACTATATATGTATATTATATATTTATGTAATAATTATATATAATACTATATAGTATATATATATAGTCAGACACACACACACATACACACACAGAGCAGGATGAGTAAAACATGGACAGAAAGACAGTAAGCATCATTATTCCACGGTCTGTGCTATAGTTCCTGCCTCCAGGTTCCTGGCTTGGGTTCATGCCCTGACTTCTTTCAATAATGGAGTATGAGGTGTAAGCTAAAATTAACCCTTTTCTCTCCAGTTGCTTTTGGTCATGGTGTTTATCACAGCAACAGAAAGAAAACTAGGAAACCTGGCTTTAAACATCCAGGAATATCTGTAGAGTCTGTCTACTTTATTGCATTTTTCCCTCCTTCCCTATGAACCTATAATGGCTAGTACTATCAGCTTGGTAGAGTCTAGGAGATAAGCCTCTATGCACATCTGTGAGGAATTATTTAGATTGGTTAGCCTAGGTATGCTTATGAGAAATTATCTCCACTGGGTTATTTGAGGTGGAAAGACTACTCTAAAGGAGAGCAGCATACTCTGTGGTCCTAGGTCATGGGCTGCAGGAAAAGAAGGAAGCTATCTAGTGTGAGTGTTCATTGCTCCTGTTTCTTGACTGCAGATGCAATATGATCAACTGCCTCAAGCAACTGCCAGCAAGGCTTCCCCACTGTTGCTTTATTTTTGTCCTCGAGATAAAATATCCTGACAAAGAAGAGACTTAGAGGAAAAAGGAATTGTTTTCGCTGATAATTCTAGTTTAGATTGCGTATTAGCAGGAATCATGGAGGCAAAACTTAAAATTGCTAATCACATATATCAAGAGTCAAGAGTCAAGTGAAAGGAATACACTTATCTATGCCACCACTCAGCTCACTGTCTCCACTTTTACACAGCTGAGAACAAAAATTTAGAAAATGATGTCTCCCACAGTGGCTGGTCTTCCTGTGCCAAGTAATATAATCAAGACAATTCCCCAAAGACTAACCTACTCTAGACATACCTCTTGGAGATTCTCAGGTGATTCTAGATTTTGTCAAGTTGACAAAACTAAACATTACACCAACCTTCAATGGACTGCATCCTCAAACTGTAAGCCAAAATAAATCAATCTCTCTTAAGTTGCTTTTCTAACTCTTTTTGGCTCCCCATCAGGAAAACACTAACACAAGACCACACAGGTTCTAGTAGGATGGGAAGTAGTTTTTTTTCATTAGAAAATGGTCTATGTCATCATTTACCAACTCAATACATTTCTGTACTTCCTTTTTACTACAATATGAGTTATCTGTAGAAAGTCTTGGCATTTAAAAACCTGTGGTCCAGTTAGGCTTTTTTTTTAATTTTTAATGCTTTTATTAATAATTTGAGTTTCATAAAATGTATCTCCATAACACCCTCTTCCCATTACTCCAGGTTCTGTCCTCCCATTTCCATGTCCTCAAAAGAAAAAGTAAATAAATAAAAAATGAAGTCCAGCTTCTGTGGCAGGAGCATGTCTTTGGAGGCAGCAGGCTGCTTTGATCATGGACATTCACCTGGCCCATACCAGTCTGAAACCAATCATGACACAGTTCAAGTCAAAGTTGGGACTCACTGTCTAAACCCACAGATATCCAGGCCTCCAGCAGGCACCCAGACATCACTCAGGCACCTGGATACTGAATAGGCACCCTAATATCTTACAAGCATCAGAGCATCCCACAGGCTTTCCCAACATCCCACAGACACCCTGATACCCTGAAGGCACCAGGACTTACTGCAAGCACCAGAGCATCCTGGCAGCCCCCTGACATTCTGCTGGCACCTGGATATTCCACATGCACCAGGGCCTCCTGCAGGTACCCAGATAGTCTGCAAGTACCAGGGCATCCCAGGGACACCAGGGTATCACGCAGGCATTTAGGTCCTTGATGGTGATTATATGTCTATCCCCTTAAAGCTATAGGCCAGCCCCTACCTCGGTTACTTTAACAAATTATCTGCAGTTGCATAGGCCTTCCTCATCTTCATCTCTACTCCCTCCTCGACTCTGGCTATACTCCTTTCTTCAGCTTCAGTATTCAGCTATATGATATCAAGAATCACCCTTGAAGAATACGTGCCAATAGCTTTCCTCAGAATCACCTTTCCAGTCTTACAATATTCAACAAGATAGAAGTCCCTGTTTTATCAATCACAGAAACCATGTTTTTCTTCATTGTTCTTCACAAAATGGCCAGCAATGTATTTATACATGTACTTTATTAATGCTTCTCTTTTTCACTATACCAGGAGTCAATAAAATATGCAACTCTCACCCTCAACCTCCTCTTGTACAGCACCAGATCTAAGAACAATATAATTTTAAGTGGTTATATAGGCATCTATATAGTATCCTTGACTCTCCTCATTATACACTATTTGATATATTTCCTCTTTGGTTCCTTCTCAGATGAAGTGATGATCCTGTAGAATGTTACACATTTCTATTTGATTTTTATTTCTTATATGTCTGACACATAAAAGTATTCTGTCATAATGTAAAAATAGATAAGTGGCAGATAGATCAGTAAACAAAGTATTTTAAACCTCTTAAAGCTTGTTTTGCACAAATTCTGTGTGCAAGAAATCATATGAAAGAACGCCAATTCTATGAACAGAGAACAGAGAGTTGAAAGCTCTCTTTGTCTCTATTCTTCTGTTTTGTAAGCTGTTCTTTTCTGCTATGCTGTCTTTTTCCTTCCTGTGTCTGATTCCACTCCTTCTTCAAGGAAAATCTCAGTTCTCAACTCCCAAACACCTTCCCTGATTGCTCTGGTTCTCTCTGATCTTGACTTTTATGCTAGCATACCATTAATGGAAAAGGCATCTCACACTTTAAAGATATCATTCTCTCAATCATCAGAGGGCATGTCTAATCAAACACTAGATAATTAGAGTATACTTAGTCTGAGATCCTTTAAGACCATGGGCTAAAGTTGAGTCCAACGGACAGAATTGCAATCCCCTGGGACAGTACTGAAATGAAAAGGCTTTGGCTAAACACAGCCTGCCAGATTAGCAACTCAAGAGAATGAAGCAGGCAAGAGAGGACAGCAATCAGTAATGTCACAAGCTGTCTAAGTGACTCTACCTTAAGGCAGTAGCTATCAATCCAATATTATAATCAGCTAGGCCATTTTAAAATCATCTGCACTCTACCTCATTAAATAATCTACTTTAATTTTTGTTGCTGTTTTTTGAGACAGGTTTTCTCTGTTGTGTCTCTGGCTGTCCTGGAACTCATTCTGTAGATCAAGCTGGCCTAGAACTCACAGAGATCCACCTGCCTCGACATCCCAAGTGCTGGGATTAAAGGCATGCACCACTACTTCCAAGCTATTTTAATTTTGTATTGAATTTATTTATTTATTGTATGGCATGTGTGTATGTAAATGTATGGGTACACCTGTATCATGGCATGTGTGTGAAAAGCATAGGACAACTTTCAGGAGTTGATTCTTTCCTTCTGTCATATGGGTCCTGGGGATAGAACTCACATCACTAGGCCTGGAAGTAAGCAGCTTTACCTGTTAAACCATCTCACTGGCCTGAAAGTAAAATAATTGTGTCGAGTGGCCTAGTTTTGGTTATTTTGCTTGCTTGCTTGCTTGCTTGCTTGCTTTTTTGTATGTATGGATGACTTAGTGAATGAAGACGTCTTTCTACCCATCCATCATCCCCTGCTCATTTTCTTAGGAATCCAGAAATGAAAACTGTGCTTACATCTTCAGAATTCCCACTGTCAACTGACCTTTCACTAAAACAGCAGTTCAGCTGCATCTAAACAGAATAATACCTCGATATATAACTGCACAGAGTAGATCAAAGAACATAATAATAAAATAAAATAAAATAATAATAATAAATAATAATAAATAATAAATAAATAATAATAATTTAATAAAATTATTATTTTATTAAATAATAAAATAAAATAAAATAATAATAATAAATAAAATAAATAATAAATAAATAAAATAATAATAATAAAATAAAAATAAAAAGAAGGCAAAGAAAGCATGTTTCAGACATGAAAAACAATAGTCAAAAGTCAAAAATGAGCTTTGCTTCTTCATTATCCTCGGTGCTTCTCATACTAAAATTCACCCAGTTCAAATGTGTCTGAAACTTCATGTATTCACAGTTTATTGAGAAATTATCAAGAAAGAGACAAGGAACACTATTCAGCTTAGGTAAGTGGTCACTTTAGGACTTCAGAGAAAAACAGTGTTGTGTTACTAAGCCACTTCTATTTTCACGAATACATTTGTCACAGGTGCTTTGAGATCCTAGAATGCTGGCTTTATCACCATCTTCTTCACTAGGAAATTTTACTTCTGAAAATGTGACACCAGCACCGAAGCTTCATGGGACATGGGCAATATACTGGCCAGGAAAATCATCATTTTAAATAACTGATCACATTACAAAGAATATACATCTAGCAACTGTTTGAACTTGACAAGTGCCCACTATTTCCTAGAAGAAATCAAATCTTCAAATCATATTCTTGAGTTGATCTAGGATATTAAGGAAGAGGCAGAGAGGACAGCACTGAGAATGATTTCCTGCAAACAGTGACTTAGCTTTGGCTTACTCTAAACACCTTCATGAGTGGATCAACGTGACCAGCTGCTTCATTCTAATTGCCATGACTTCTCCACTGTGATGTAACTGCACAGTGAACTTTAAGCCAAAATAAACCCACCGTCTTTTAGGTCACATCTCATCAGTCTTTGGTCACAGCAATGCAATAAGGAAAGAAATGAATGCAGCCTACTTTCTCATTTCTCAGTAACAGACTACCACAAATGATAGCACAGATGTGTTCTAAAGAGAAACTAGCATACACCTTACTCTACTAGAGTGAAGTTTCCTAAAGCAGCTTCCTTCTCTTCTGTTTCCCCTTTCCCAAACCAGTATCAGATAATAAAGTCCTTCGAAGTCCCTTGGCTTTGGTTTATTTATATTTTTGATTACTTTTTTGGCATTTTACTAGCATTTCAAATTGTATAAATGCTAGTTAATTTCTGAGATTAAAGGTATATATTGTAAAAGTAACTGCAATGACGTAACACATCAACCAAATAAAATATACAACACAATTTAATAATATCAATGGTGCACTAAAAACACCAGCTACTGTATATGCATGTCAAATGATGACAGGGATAATAAAGTTTGAGTATGCCTTACAGTAATACTGTACCCAGAAGGACAGTAAGGAGGAAGTCTTTAAACAAATCACTTTTAGAAGAGGGACCTTTGTGGCAACTTGCAATATTGAGAGTGCAGTGAAAGCAACTGAACAGTCTACAGATTTGTAAATCAAAGCAAATATGGCAAGTATAATGATCATTTGTTTAAAAGCGATTTGGAAAGTCCATCTCAACTACCAAGGGAAGTTTCAAAATATATCAACAGAATGAGCCAATAGGTGGAAGTTACTGATAACAGAAAGGAATATGCATCACAGGCATTCAAAACAACAATTTAACTGTAGACGGCAAGATTGCGGATCACTTCATCTTATTTTGTAAGCCTTTCAACATTTCCATTTTTCAAATTTTAAAGAAGTATGGAAAACAATGAAGAAATAATTTAAGTAATTTAAGTACCAAAATTTAATATATCTTTAAGACTATGTAAGCTTCTAAGTCACTAGGACCTCATGTAGACACACAACTCTTACTCACTTGCATTTCTTCATTTGATTGTGTGGTAGGTTCCGAAAATTCGCCATTCCCTGACCATTGTCTTGGTCCCACTGCTGGTCTCCTCGTTACCTTCCACCTCAAGAAAATCACACACACCGATAAAATTATTACTGAAGTGAGCCATGTGATATTGTCTGTGTTTCATTCATTGTTTGTAAATATAACTCCACTAAGCATAGACTGTGCATATTCAGCAAGTAAATATTTACTGAATATAAAGGATGTGGGAAGCATTACACTGGTATAGTAATGACCAAGATGAAGAGAACTTTTGTTTAAGAAATCACTCTTCATTGTTGCTACAGTTTCGATAAATGTCTCTGGAAGACCTAAGTGTTGAAGGCTTATTTTCAATCTATCATTGTTGGGAGATAATGGGCCTTTAAAAGGTGACACCTAAGAAAAGGAAATGAGGTCACTTGGGGATGTATCCATAAACAGGTCATTAGGACAAGACACTAGCCCCCATTCACTCCCTATATGGCTCTCAGTTGACCTGAAGTAAGAAGTTTCTATGCATAAGAAGCCTTGCCTTGACCTCAACAGCAATGAAACCAAATGATTATGGCCTGAAATCTGAGACAGTAAGTTAAAAATCAACCTTTTCTTCCAGAAAGTTTACTACATAAGGTGTTGCGCCACAGTGAGAGAAAGCTGATTAACACAATGGGATACAGAGGAGGTGCAGAAATCAGTTTCATTTTTCAGTCTTGTATCCATTTCCCAAAACAATCCCTTCGTGTCTGCAAGATATTGCCTGATGATAATCACGTGACTCTGCTTAGTTCCACCTCTGAACACAGGATATATGAGAATTCCATTTCCATGCACACAGTAAAAAGCCAACAACTGCACCTTACCCACCTGAGGTTTATTTTTCACATATAAATAGAAATGAAGATCATTTTGCTCAGAATGGCTGTGACATAACAACTCCCTGATGACATCAAAGACTCATATTTACTTTTTCTCTCCATCTGGCCATAGACTTGTTACTTTCACTGATGGTATTTTAACAAGAGGGAGAGCAGATCCAATAACCTTTTTGATTATGGTAGTTACTCTCATATGAACCAATAAGAAACAGAGGGATGTCTGAAAGCTTAACATTAATGATACTGATACCATAATGCTTGAGTATCTCCAGCAAAACTTGTTGAAATTTAGTTCCCACTGCAATACATTTAAGACAAGGGAAAAGATGTTTCCTTTAATGGGTGACTAGGTCAGGCAGGCTGACTCTCCATTAATTTGGTCATACTTTGGATTTACAGGATAGCGATTTGTGCTGTGAATAGATCTTTGAGAAAATCCAGTGTGGCTCTGCCTTATGTATGTATCTCTTTCATCATGTGACATCACTATGTCACCTAAGATAGCTGCAGAGTCTCTACCACCAATGGGCTTGCCTAAGAAGATGCAGCTCTTTCAGCCTTGAATCTCACAGATTCCAGAACAGTATGAAATATATTTTCCTTTATAAATGACTCAATCTTGGGTATTTAGTTACAGCAACAGAAAATACACTTAGATGGATGCCACAAAAAGTATAAAAGAAATTTTACTAAAGATTGAGGAAACTGAGGAATGAGTTGAATTTATTTGAATGTAACTGCAGAAAAATAAAAAGTAATTAACAAGCTGTTCTTATATAGTTATATATCACAAGTTCAGTCAATCAAACACAGAAGGTTATGCCTAAAATTACAAAGCTACAATGATGATGATTTAAATTCCTGGGCATTCATTAACTGATATCATGAAGCAAAGGGCATTGTCTATATTCCTGACATTTTCTCTTATCTCAGTTTTAGCAGTCAAAGTGTCAGTGTGAATCAGAGATACATTCAAATGGACTTTGATAAGGTATTGTACATATAAGCAAAGCTAAATGGACTCATCAGGTATATGTGCAACATATATTATATACATGTGTGCAGGTATACATATAACAAGTGAATATTCATGTAAAAAGAATAATAAAAATGAGATCCTGAATTTGGAAGGGGCTATGGAAAGAACGAGAATGGAAAGAGAGAGGGATGGAAGTGATGCACATGCAGAGCTCATATACAAGGGAGGTCCTGGTGCCTGTGGGAAGTCCAGGCATATGTGGGATGCCCTGATATCCATGGGATGTCCTGATGCCTTCAAGATGGCCTGGTACTGATGGGATGCCTGTGGGATGTCATGATGCCTATGGGAGGCCCTAGTGCCTTCAGGCTGTCCAGATGCCTGTGGGAGGTCCTGATGCATGCTGGATGTCTAGGTGCCTACAGAATGTCCCGATGCCTGTCAGGAGTACCTGGTAACTGCAGTTTGGCCCAATGCCTACATAATGCCCAGGTATCTGCAGGATGCCCTGGTACCTGTGGGATTTTCTGGTGCCTTCAGTAGGTGCGGGTGCCTGCAGGAGTTCTATGGGATGTCTGAGGAACCTGTGGGATGCCCTGCTGCTTATAGGATATCAGGGTGCCTGATGTCTAAGTGCCCAGGCATCTGGGTGCCAAGGTACTGTCCAGATGCCTGTGATTTGGGCAGTAAAGACCAACTTCTGGTCAAACTTCCTCATGATTGGCGTATTGATCAGGTGATGCCCATGATCAGAGCATCCCACTGCCTCCAAAGACCATGGCGATGCCTATGATCCATATTCCCACACAAACTAGACTTAATTTTTTCCTTTTTTTTTTTTTTGAGAATACATGGGTAGGAGGATGGAACAGGGAAAAATGGGAAGAAGATGATATCAAGACACATTGTATGAAACTCAAATTAATAATAAAAATAGCATTAAGAAAAAACGTTAGAAAAAATGTCTCTGTATGAATAAACAAGTGATCTGTGGTAGACATTTTTGTTGTTCCTGGTTTACAGAGATCAAACCCTAAAGAAAGAATTTCTAAGAGGTTCAGAAATGTCATCACACCTGAAGACTGTATCTGAAAATTTTCTAAATTCACAGTCACATCACTCAGCTTCAGAACTCTCCCATTACCCAAGACACACTTCAGTGGTCAAATTGAGTAATATGATTGATTTATTGTCACAGAATTTTTGTTGTGTGACATCTAAGATGGAGGTGTTGCAGAAACTTTGTATCCTTAGTCAAAAGATATAAGTCCATTGCATTAGAAAATGTTCCCCAGAATCATCTTTCAAGTTTTTTTTTTTTAATGTATGTGGTGGGAACGTGTTTGTGTGGTTATGTACACACATGTGAACATCTATGTCAAGAACAGAGATCAACATCAGCATGCTTTCTACTTTATTCTTTGAGACAGGGTCTCTAACTGAACCTGGATCTCACAGATACAGGTAGAATGGGTAGTCAATGAGCTCCCAGAATCCACCCGTCTCTGTCCCTACCAATGTTGAGGTTACAATAGGTACCACCATACCCTAATTTCATATAGGTGCTGGGGATCTGAACTCTGGTCTTCATGCTTGCATGGCAGGAACTTTATCAACTGAATCATATCTCCAATTCTCCCTCCAGAAATTATTCTTTCACCTAAATTACAGAGCAGTGATTCTCACTTAAGTAGCTAGATCAGCAACTGGAGCAGCATAAACAGAAGCTAAATTGAACCCCACTCACCCCAATCCGAAATCTAGCTCAACATTGCAATTTATCAAACTCTCCAAGGGATTCTGATGAATGCTGTGGTTTAGGAACTATAATAAATGGTCTACTTTCCAAATAGAAAAAACAGTCTTAGTAGCTTGAGAATGACTTTGTTCATCTCATTCTTCAATAGCAGCTTTTCCCAATGGGTCCTCTGAACACACCAATGTGCTGCATTCATTCAGAGATGAAGACTACACTAGAGATGAAGGCAAAAAAAGAGGGACTGTGCTTGCTCCAGAAGCATTTGCTATTGGCCTGTTTCTCTGTTAATCTGAAGGAGCCTCACTCTTGGAGCAATCAGCCATAGCTGCTTGAAAAAGGGGAGTAAACTCTAATCAGCTCTAATCCTCACAAGTTTTGTGGGTTTTCTCATAGTTTCATATGCCCTGTTCCAAATTCTGAGGAATTACTGGGATATGCCATTCTCTACACAAGCATCATCATTCCAGGAAAAGGTTGTCATTTTTGTACTTCCAGGTTAGTGGTCTCCAGGGTATAAAGTACTTATTAAAGCACAGAATACATCAGAAACACCTCAGAAGTTTCCTATCCTCAGATCATGCCCTTAAGACTAATTTTGTAAGCTACAGAGACCTTAAGGATCTGCACCCTTAAAAAGCTCCCTTAGTGATTCTTCAGCTTCCATCCCAAAGACCACGATAAACAGCGTTGTGTGATTGAAGATGCATGCTCCTGTCTCCACATTACAGCTCCTCTTACTATGTCTATGGCCTTGGGTTAGTTATTCTTCCATAATTCTGATTTTGCCTCTCTGATCTTGGAATAAAGTACATATAAATCATAGACTTCTTATAACCCACACAAAGCACCTTAGTGTACTCCCCAGCACAAGGAAATCATTCATTAAATGCAGAATATTAGGCATTGTTATTTACCTGAGGACAGTGGTAATCAACACATATCATTAAAATACACCATCAATAAAATATTGTGGGGGCCAGCACAATAGCTTAACAGGTGAAAGTTCATGTCACCAGGCTTGATGATCTGAATTTGATTCCAGAATCCACAAAGTAGAAGAAAAGAAACAACCACCAAGTTGTGTGCCTACAAGTACTCTTGCACCATAGCAGGCACACATATGCATACACACACACACACACACACACACATTAAAGAAAAAAGTTAAATTATACTGGTTTGAAAAGAAGGCAGAGGACATATCTGACCTCTTTCTTTTGATATCCCCATTGTTCATCTGAATTTTCACCTAGGCTGCCTGTTTGTAACAAATTTCTTACAAAATGAAAATTGAATTTAAAACAGTGGTACTCCTCACCATTTTGCAGGCAGGGGAAATAATAACAGGGATTATTAGGGAACCTTGGAAAAAAAGAGACAATCAACAGAAGTCTTGACTCCTTGCCAGGCAGAATGAGGATGAGAGTAACCAAGGTGGAAAGAGAATGGGCGTAGTTGGATCCTGCAGGGTTTTCACAGAGCTGCTGAGGGTGATAATGGCAGTGAGCATGCTTTATCAAAGTGTGAAGTCTGAAGGAAAGGCAAGAGAGTGTCTCATCTAAAAGAAACTAGGAAATAGTCGGTTTCAACGTTTAGAATGACATATCACATCCCTTGATCACCTACTCTCCAAGAAATAAAGTTAAGAACATAAAAGATATTTTGTTTCACAATTTCCTTTTTAAAAGAAAAAGTAGATGCATGGGGTCATTTGAAAAGTTTTCTTATGAGCTGGACTGTTTGGAATTAGTAGGTTATAAAAAAAAGAAGAAAAATAAGAAGATGGGGAGAAGTTGCAGATGGGATATGTTGGGACAGATATAGGGGGAGCAGGGGTAGATGTGATCATCTTTTATTGTATACATGTATGAAGTTCTCAATAATAAAAACATTTTTTAATGATAACTTATATTTTAATATCTTTATTTTTCTTTAAGTTGTATGTACAGGTAAGTATGTGCCATATGTGTATGGGTACTTATGGAGAACAAAAGAGAGTATGATATTCCCCAGAACTATGGTTACAGGTAGTTATATATGCTGCCCGAGGTGGGTGCTGAGATCTGAACATAAGTCTGCCAGAAGAACAGCAAGTGCTCCTAACCACTCGGTCATCTTCCCAGTTCCACAACTTTTCTTTGAAATTATATCTAATAATGTTGTTAAAACAAAGGCACTTTTCTTTCTTCTGGTGAACTAGTGTATAAATAGTGCCTCCTCCTACATAAGCTGTGCTCTTTTTTATTCCCTGATCCTTTATCAAATAATATCTACTAAAATATAGTCAATGGCATGTCACAATGGCTCAATAAACAATCACACTGCAAACTCTGCACCCCAGAAGGACTCACCTCATAAGTTACAACAAGCACACATGTCACCTCTCCTTCCTTACTTTATTTGAAAGTAAATTGTCCCTGAACTAGAGTATTCTAGTACTGGACTAGACTGGACTTAGTCTAGATTAGTGTCTCTAGTCTCTTATAAATCACTAAGACAATTAAATAAATTTAATTCAGAAGAAAACATTCAACTATTCAAACCATGAGTCATTATGTCCTTTCGTGGCTAATACTGATTTCACTGCCATTGAGACACAATAGGGACAAAGCCAAAAATGAAAGCTTTTATGGCTCAGGATCCCCATTGCTTCTCTGAAAAATGAAAAAAGGAAAGGAAAGGACCAGATGTTTGCCACAGGTTCATCATAAGCACCTGCCACAGCCCCTTGATAGGAAGCACTTGTGATGGTTAATCTTGTTAACTTGATGTGATTTAGAATCACCATGGAAACAAATGTCTGGGAATGTAAATGAGGCATTATCTGGATGAGGCTAAATTAAGAGCTAAGATGTACCCTAAATATAGAAGATAAATACCATTCTCTGGCCTTTGGTCCAGGTTGAATTGAAAGGAGAAAATGAATTGAGCACCAGCACTCATTGAGCTGTTTCTAAACCATGTGACCAGATGCCTCTTGTTCTGGCAACCAACTATTTTGTACCACAGTGGATTATACCCTGGAAATGTACATCTGAATGAACTCTTTGTTTCTAAAGTTGTTTTTGTCTGGTTTTTCTGTTGTAGCAAACAGATGCGTAAGTAAAACACCACAAGCGGCAAAACTACATGCATCAAGGAGGACGTGAAACAGGAGTGCTTGATTTCTGAAGAACACATCCTCTTCAAAGATCTTTCACTCCTAGAAGATCTATCTACCTCTGTTTTCACTGGTTGTTCATCTTTCCCCAGTCTCCACCAGAGCTATAAGAGGCATGTGTGTTGGCGCATATAAAATCCCTTACTATTATCCTCAGTGTGCTGGACATGGTCATGTGTGTAACTCTCATAAATAAACTGAACTGCATGAGATGACTGATGTTCAATATTTTTTTTTTTTACCTTTAAAAGTAGCAACATTATATGGTTAAATCTGACACATGCTGTTTCCTGTCTGGAAGGCTTTGCTCCGAACTTCTTCCCCAGTCACCTCCCACTCCTGCTTCAGAAGTCTGTTTAATGTATCATTTCTGAATCCAGCCTTTCTTGACAAGCTCATTTCCTTCTATAACAGGCTCACGTGAAGCTACTGTTCCTTTACACCTCCAAGTTAAGTTATAATTTCCTAATTTTGTGTCTATATATATTTTTATATCTCTTCCTCCTACAAGTTAATAAACTCCATGAAAAGAGAGTGGTTTTTTTTTTTCTTACTGTTGTTTCTCTAGTGAAACCTTTGGCCCTAGAAGATTTCAGTAAATTATCTGTCGAATGAATTAATTGGTTCAACTAGCCCACCTGCATCTGGCATGACCAGAGTGTTTCCCAGCAAACTACAGACAAGTCAGCTTATGACCTATTTCCCTTCATATTTAAGCAGCTTGTGATGGGAGGCCCATAAAGCTGTAAATAGAAACATTTTTTTAATAATCTATTGACTCAGTAGTGATCTATGTCAGTTTGCATCCATATTTATAATTATTTCATTTCCATTAATAGTTTCTGTCCATATTATAGGAATGCTCAGATTAATTCTCCCCAATAAACGATAGGATTACATTCCTCTTATTAACCTCAAATGGCTTTGATTATTAATGAGTCTGCTTGCTGAGCTCTGATCCATGCATGATTTTGAGAGGTGCCCTCTAATACTTCATTCAAAACTTACCAGATATTCTGGTCTGGAAGTCTAGATCTTCACACGATTCTAATCCTAGATCTTGGAATTTTCCTTGTCTGAATGCAGCAAATTCTTAGGTTCCTGATTCTACCCTAATCCTTAGATACCACAAATAACAAAACACCAAACCGTTTTATCAAAGCCTTCTGTCCATGTATAAAAACATATGGGATATGGATTCACCCAATATATTTAGTGCATTAAAGAAAAGGAGGGCAGGAGAAATAGTTCAGCAGTTATGAGAGCATACTCTTCTGACATTAATTAAGTGCCCAACATCCATATCAGGTGGCTTATAATTGCCTACGACTCCATATTCAGGAGATCTGATACCCATTTCTCATCTCTGTGGACATATACAACATTGCACATGGGCATACATGTAATTAAGTGTAACTAAAAATAAATAAAAAAACGGATAAACTCACAAATATGGAGTTGTAGTTCTTATCAGAAGAAGATAAGTTAGACAGAATGGACTTCTAGGGCTGGAGAGGTAGGTCAGTCTGTAAAGCGCTCACCATAAAGGCATGAGATATGAATTAGATCCCCAGAACCTCCATAAGAAAGCAGGGTATGAATGTGTACACTTGTAGTCCCACTGTTGAGAAGACAGAGACAGAAGAACCCCTGGTGCTTTGCTTGCCAGCTAGCTTAGCTTATGTAAGACCTCCTGTTTAGAGAAAACAACACAGACAGCATCTGAAGAATAATACCCAAGGCTGATCTGTAGTCTCCACATACTTGTGTGTGTGCACATGCACACACACACACACACACCACATGGATGCACACACATGTGTACACCGAAAAAAATAGAATGAGTTTCACAGACTTACTTGGCTGTTTTTAATCACAGGTAGTTCTTCAAATTTTCTGGATAATTATATACTTACATCAGTATGTGTGGGAGAGATTGCATATAAAAGTCTGTAGTTCTAGTGTAATACCTAGCAATATAGTTAATGTAGATTAAATTGTATCTACTGTTATTATTAATCATAAAACAAGAGTGCAAATGTAAATTATATTTCTCCAAAACACCAGGATTAAAAATTGCACTGCTCTCAGTAAAGCCTTTTTTTAAATTGGGTTCATGGCTCACAGTTTGACATAAAGACTGGACTTGATCAGTTATGAAACAAACAAGCATTACAAACACTGGTAACTAAAAATCTTGCTCACTAAAATCAAATAACTTGTTTCTAGTTGCCTTTCTGTATGTTCCCTGTAATTGCACTCTAATTCCCAGATCTGAGCAAGCCAGGAGCTGGGCTTTGGTGAGCATCGTCATCATTAGTGAGCACATCTCTACTCCCCAGATCTCCTCATAACTCAGGACCCATTTGTGCACTAATACTTCTTCCTGAGCAGTCACCAAAAATAATCTTTGGTATAAAAACCAGTCCATTTCATATGAGAATCACAGCATCAGCACCATTAACCCTTAAATCATGCAACAGCCACTCCTAAGTTTCCATGCTGAGTAATCACTCTTGCCTACACATCTGTCTGTCAGACAAAGTCTCATTACTATCTTTGTTATCAATTTAATATACTGTTTTCTTCTATATAGCATGCCCAGTGCTGTAATTTATATTATATAAAATTAATTTATGACAGTTTTTTATGTTAAAGTTCTCTTTTCATTTTTCTGTAATTTTTATACCTCATTTTTTTCCTTTTCCTGTGTGAATAGAAGTTTCTCCTATATTTGTTACATTATTAAAAGAGGACATCCATGGGTTGGCAAGATGTTAGTGAGGAAAGGTGCTTGCTCCCAAGCTGACAATCCCAGTTCAATACCCAGAACCCACACAGTGGAAAGGGGGGGACCAACTTCCACAACTTGTCCTCTGACTCCCACATTGTGTGCTGTGGCATGAGTGAGTCTCCACACATTCACATACAAACACAGAAATACACATGCAAATAAACAAATAAGTAAGTGTTAAAAATAATAAAAACATCAAAGAAGACATCTATTTGACAAGGCTTAAACATCAAAGCACAAAAACAATATGCAATGCAGGATCTCTCCCAACCCAGGAAATCACTCCTTTTTCTTTCATGCTGATCAACTCAGGGCCTTACACTCAAGCATTGGCCAACACAAATATATAATCTTTCCTTCTTTATAATCTTGCAAATTCGTTCACTTAAATATGTTTTACTATTTTCCATCATCAAAACAAACTGGGATTGATCTTGCTTAAAAAACAACTGAATATTCCTCCACAATAGAAATCTGTCATGATTTATTCAGAAATGCCTTATAAATAAAAATTTGTGTTAAGCGTCATCTATTATAATTGTCAGTTTTTCTACATAGGTCATTCCATGTTTATTTAAGTAGAAATGTTGGAAAAACTTTTAGAGGTAGATTTGCGTAAGCCAAAGGGTATACATACTAAGCTTAAATTTTGACATATATAATATGCCCTTTATAAGATTCTACCAACAAACAATAATGTGTGTGACTTCTTTCCCTCAGCTACTCACCAGCAAAAAAAAGGTATGAACTGTTTGGAATCAGGTCAGTTTGACAAGTGAACAGAAGGTTTCATCACTTTCATTAATATTTATCTTACTATGCTAGTCTAGTAGGGTGAGCATTTCTCAAGATCTGAAAGAGCCAAGTTCATTTTTATTTTTGCTTCTACTGCTTACGTATTTACAAATACTGAAAATGATTCAATTCTTTTCATTATAGACGTTTGATCCCTCCTCATTCAACAGCAATATTTACCTTGTCCATGGCAGACATTTAAGATGGTTTTAAGTGTATGTTCTGTTTCACAATTACCGTCATTTAGTGATAAGAGAGCAAAAAGAAGTTTATCCTTCACATATTTATCTTTAGGATTATTTGGTTATTTGCTTATAACTTTTGGTTGTCAAGTTCACATCTTGAAGGCCACCCTCACTCTGAGATTTTGAAACATTCTCTGGTGCTTTTGCCATAATCTTATGGCTTTTAGTTTTGACACTGACAACTTGTTGAAACTTCTTGTGGTGTGTTAAGGATAGACTCTAGCTTATTTTTCCCTTGATGTCTTCCCATGTGTCCTAAGGTAGCTGAATGATTCAACTCATTGCAATGAAAAGTCTCTTTCTCAAACATTAATCCTGTACTTAATTAAGTCTATTTCCAGACTTGTAAAGTCACCCTGCTGATATTTCAGCTCACGTTCTAGGGTAGAACTCTGACTTCTGAAACTTTATTTCACATTCTAGGGTATGGCAATGATTTTTAATTTTCTAGTATAAACCTAACATTGCACTCTCCAAGTCAGAAAAGAAAAGGCCTACCTGTTAGCATTTTAATGGCCATTGTGTGAGAAATGGCTAAGAGCATTCCACTTTGCCTCTGTACTCAAAGGCATGATGTGCCCTCCCTTTGGTCACACTTGGAGTATAAAGATCTTGTGTAGTCATGCTTATCTCCTGTTACTAAAACTAGAAACAGAATTCTTTTAGAATAATTTTTTCCTAAGAGGTTTATCTGAATATGTGAAAATTGTGTGTGTACCCAATAATTGGCTGAATTGTTGCTTTCAAAGTTGATACACATATTTTCTAATCATAAAATCTTTTCATCTGGAAATAAAGATATTTTCTCTCCTCTTCACACATCTGCTACATCTCTAATTCTCTTCTTGACCTAATTGTATTAGCTAGCACCTCTGATGCAGCATCGAACACAGCAGGGGAAGGATAGTGCCTGAAGCTAACTTCTCCTTGTAGAGCAATGATAGTTCTTAATGCTGACTGTGCCATACAAAACAACGTTAACCACTAACTAACTGCTCCATAGATAGCAATGTTAACCAGCAGTCAAAATGCTCTGTACAGGGCAACATTAGCACCTAACTCTGACTGTTCCTCAAGAGAATATAAGTCCCTAATGCTGACTGCTTCAGACAGAAAAATGATAACTACTAACCTACTACTGATGACTGCTACTTATATAGCAAGGTTAACCCTTAGTATTGACTGCTCAGCCAGGGCAATCTTAGCCCTTAGCATCATCACTCCATTCAAACCAATGTTAAGCACTAACATGAACTGCTCCTGATTTTAACAGGACAGAATCATTCCTATTCTTACTTTGGCTTATACTCCATCATCTTAAGGGATAATTAACATTACCTTGTTGACTGTATTTATTCTGAACAAATTTGGTGGATTCCACCAAATCCCTTTCCAGTGAACATGGAAGAAAAGAGCCTGCATTTCCCATAGGTTGCATCTGGAAAGTGCCTTTTAGTTTTATAGTTATGCCTGTTGATTTTAAATTGAGTTAGTGTGTGTGTGTGTGTGTGTGTGTGTGTGTGTACACATTACTGTACCTTGCTCATATTCACCATATACTTACCACATGAGTCCTGAGATTACAGGCATGTGCTACCATGTCTAGCTAGAACCTTTTTAATAGTATGGTATTATTTGTGACTGTCAGCATCATAAATGCAGGTGCTGGCACTATGGTAAGTGCTATGTGGAATCTGTTCTTTCACAGTATTGTGTCACACTAGGATGACAGTTTTTAAAGTACATTACCAACCCAATGTTTTTTTTCCATTTTAGATTATATTCACCACATTACAGTTTGATAGATAATGGCAAATTTTCCAATACAGTTGCTGCCTTGAAAATCATCTTTAGGCATGATGGAAGTTCTCTGAAATTCATCCAACAACGTTTGACCTAGTTAAAACTTCCTGGTTTTGTGCATAACTTCAAACCAGCACACTCCAATTCTATAGACCATGATAAAACTTAATGGTCAAAACAAGACACAGAGGGCTGGAGAGATGGCTCAGAAGAAGTGTTTGCCATGCAAAAATGAGGACTAGAGGTTAGATTCCAAGAACCTACATAACAGCTAGGCATGAGTAGTAGCTACCCATAATTTCAGCAGAAAGGCAAAAACAGGGGACCTCTGGAACAAGATGGCTAGCTAGACCAGACAATCTGTGAGCTCTGGATAAAGAAAATGAATAGTGATCAAGGAACACACCCAAAGTCAACTTCTGGCCTCCATATGCATGAGTGCCCACAAGTACACATACCCACACACATTTGATTCCACTCACATACAAAGACACATACACCTACATCACACCACACACACACACACACACACACACACACATATGCATATATATGTGCAAACACAACAGATACATATTGTGATTTCCCTGCCTCGCACCTTTCCCTTAAACTAGCTAATCCATATCTCCCATGTCAACACCTAAAAGATAACCACCCCATAGACCTTAATAAAGCCCCCCATTGGGCACCCGCATCCCTTGAACTAATCTACCTGGTTTAACGTCCTGGAAGCACCAGAATTCCCATCATGCTCTAACTTCTCTGGGAAGTATAAAGCATAGATTTCTTTTGTTCTCTGTTTTGTTTTCACTTCCTCTTCCTCTTTCATCTGGCAGACAGGAAGAGCCCAGCTCCACACCTCCACCTCATCGATAGTGTTCTGAAAAGTCTTGAGCCACTCTCAATACAAAGAACCTTAAACTCAAATTACAAAGTATTCGCACTAAGGAAAAAAACAAAAATTTACACCCACTCACATTACTTACCTGACACATTCTGGAGATAGAGCCATGCTGCTGCCTTGGACCCTGTCTGTATGCTGCACACTACTAAAAGGAATATTGCTTTTACCATAAAGATGAATATTTTGTGGTCAGGTCTGGAAGGACATGTTTGCAATCTCAGCAATTGTATGCCTGAGGTTGGAACTCCAGATACAGTGAAAGACTGTACCCCAAAAAGAAAAAGCTAAGAAAAAAAATATACATGGCAGATCATCTCTAGGCTCTGAGGGTGCCAAGTTCTTTTGTAGTTTCACCACAGGGCTTCTGTGTGAACTTCACGGTTCATGAGTCTTTATAAATAGTTGGTATTTCTTACCAAATTTGACAAAATTATGCCTGTATCATTTACACTTTTTTTCCTTTCTGGTCATTTTTTCTATAATTTTCAAAAAAAAAAAGAAGGGGTGCTGGGTTAGATCAAAAGTCTATCTTTTTTGTCCTTCCTATGCGTTCAAAGTGTTAGCACATCTCCCACATAGCCCTAAGATAGTGATGGGTCATGAGAAGCTCCAGCCTCACACACACAGGCCTGTCTCCCAGAAACACCTCAACAGTGCCACTGACTCTCTCCAAAATGTCACATTTTCTCTTCTTTGTTCCCCTACCAGCCAATCAGAATCAACCACTCCAATCCTTCTCCAACTGTACTTCCCCTTTTCCTCTTCCTCCCTAGGACACCATATAATCTACCATTTTGGTCTAAGGTTCTTTGCCTGCCTTCACTCTATCCAGAGGCATTCTTTTTGTCCCTTTGAGGACAAAGTATCCTTCTTCCCCTCTTCCCTTCCCCATGTCCTCTGCCCTCTGTCCTTTTCTGGCAAATACATCTCCTTTGTGCTAAGAATCTGGTGTCTGGGTATATTCTGTGCCAAGTCCGAAATCCTTTCACAAATCATTTCAGGTTGTTCATAAAATTGAAAATATTCAAAATCTTTTTTTCAGAATTATAAAATACTCATTAAAGGGGCTAACTCCATGTTATATAAACAGGATCTTGTAACAGACAGACCTCATCTCTCACCTTCCCAAGTCCAGGGTCTCTGTATTTAGAACAGCTGCTACAGTTCTAAAGCAAACATTCGAGGCAAAAGCACAGGGAAACATAGTTCTGACTTCCTGATTATAAAGAAATTAAAGGCTATTAGATTGAACACAGTCCTCACCTTTTAATAATTATGTTAACCTTTTCCCTCACTGTTCATATCCTCTCTCCATCTCCACAGAAAGAAAATTGTTGGTTCCCTGACAGTGATATATCTGTCTCTTTGTCCAGAAAGGTAACTAATTATTCCAAGCCACCACTCCCTAGGCATTTGGCTCAGACACAAGAAAAATCTGAAATCTAATCTAAGGCCACTGGATGTGGGACTGTGCTTCTCAGGGGACAAGTTGGGATTGTTCAGAAGTCAGGAAAAGGGGGGCAGGAAGACATAAGCGTTTCTTGACCCCTAAAAGAAAGCAACTTGGCAGAAACAAACACACTAACTGGCTTTTCCCAAAGATCTGTCTATCTCTGTCCACCCAATCAATTTCTGCTTTGAATGACCTGGCTGAAAAATATACCAGATTTTCATGGTTCCTCCCACTTTACTGTGGGGACAGAAGGAAAATGCTTCTGAAGAACTCAAGAGACATAAAATATCCCAGAGCTTGACAATGATATTAAAAAACAAATGGAGGCCTCTCATGCAGAAATGAGTGGGAGGGTGCAAAAACCTTGAGTGCTTGATGCAGCTCCACCAGTTGTTTAAAAAAAAAAAAAAGACAGACAAACAGGCAGTGGGCAAATTCGCCAGCTTCCATAAGGCCAAGCAGAAAGACTCAGAGCACCCAGCAGAGACCACTGTGCAGGAAAAGTGGCATGAAAGTTTCTGAAAGGCTAGACTGAAGGATTTCCCTACCCTATGCCACTCTGAGACCCCTGGCGATATGGAGGAAGGTCCACCTGCAAGATCCACTCTATCCTCAAGCTGCACTGTGTACCCAGCACTCTGAGCCAATGCCACTGGTCCATGATGCTCTGAAGTCACACCACCACCACCACCACCACCAACTGGACTACTAAACTTCACTGGTTTACCCTGGGATAGTATAGAAAATTTATCTGTATGACTGATGAAAATAAAACACGCCTCGTGGCAGGTGTGTGTTCAGGGCAGGGGGAGAGAGGGTGTTGCCTTGCCCTGCTTGCAAGTGACACTGAACCCATTTTGCAAATTTCTAGCATCAACTGTGGTAAGCACTTGGCAGATAAAGATAGACCTAGGGACTGACATTTGCTGCTGCTTCTATTTTAATCCAACAAAGAAAAAAAATCAAGTATGACATAAAGAGTTGGGGTGATAATCATATTAAATCTTAAAATGATTCTTTTCTCTTTTCAAAAGGATTCCATGCTGGGATTTTTCTAAAGGACTCACCTTTCTTATGTGTTGAATTTTTCCCTAAAGAATCTAAGAAAAACTAACACTTCTAAACGTCCGTCTTATATACATGTGGAATTTGAATTGTGTTACTAATGGCAAACATCTGAAGAAACTACTTTATAAAATTTGTACCCCATCTGACTTTGAAAGGACCGCAAAAATTTTTTAATTCCTCAGGTTTTTCATCTTTACAAAGGAAAATGTTTGCCTCCAGACACTTAGTACGTTAAAAGCAGTGGCATTCCCAAGGTTTGAGGCTGAACACAAGAGTCATTTTCTGTATGTCTCAGTTTCCTAATGCCAGTAAATTCTCACGAGTCTTCTGTCATGTCATCAGACAGTAAACCATGTTCCATTCACTTTCCTAAACATTTTGTTGTTGCCTTGTCACAGTAATTCACCTCCACCATGGTTCCAGGTACTGAATGGTTCTTAATAGGCTTGCCTGTTAGTGGGTGCTCTAATTTAGATTATACATGTCTGCCAGAAGTTCATGTGGTAGAGTACTGATTACTGATTGTTGCCTAGGCTAGTGCTATTGGGAGGTGATGGCAACTCTAAGAGGTAGGACACAGTGAGACACAGGTTAATGAGAATATAGTCTTCAAGAGGTCAATGGGCCTCGGGCTCTTTCTGTCCCTCTTTTTGGCCTCCTGGTAATAAGTTGAGCAGCTTTACCATAATGGTGTGTTTCTCTGCCATAAACTCAAATACAGTGGGGCCAACCAATCCTGCCCTTTAAAACTGCATCCTATAAGAAGCCCAATGTCCTACAAATGGTTTATCTTTGGTATTTAGCATAGCAACATAGAGTTGGTCAATTTATTCAGAGAGACCTTATTAAAAGTATACATAGTTTCTCCACACACTCTGTAAAAGTTTCTTATATGCCTGTGCATAGTGTGATGTATATATAGGAAAGAATAGACAACAAAATACGTATAAATATTTTCCATGTACAAATATTAAAACAGGATGAATATGTCTCTAATATATCTTTATATGTCTGTATACATGTATAAAATCAGGTGGAATTTTAAATTAAAACACATCAAGCTTCCCCATTGTCACTGAGAAAAGGGCAAAAGAGATTAACTTGCCAACTGTCACTTCATAAGAAACACTTGAATCTACAGCTACCTACCCTGTATGATATTTTGCTTCATTTAGCCTGTGGATGAGAGGTTCATCTCCTCCTGCTTCAGGTGACCGAGCTTGTGTTTGCATTATCTATTAAGTGATAAACCGGTCACAACAGATGCAAAGCCAACACTAGGACAGTTAAATAACTTGCCAAGCAGCAGCTGGTAAGAGGAGTTTCCTGGTTTTCAGCTGAGGACTCTCTTTCCTCAATTGGGGGCTACCTTGAAGTTGTTTGAATCCCATGAAAATCAATCACAACACCTGTAATGCTTTGTGAAGTAAGAGAGGAATAAAGGATGTCAATCTGAAATCTATAAACCCCCTGGCTCTGCTACAACCTTGGGCTGTACTTCAGAGAGAAATAAACTGTGCAGCCCAGAGAATCCATCAAAAGATAAATTTGTCTTGATTGAGGATAACACTGCTGACGAGCACCACAATGCTTTGGTTTGTTTCTGCCTTCAAATATTAAGACAGCTCTATTTACCTTTCTTTTTGCCCGTGATGGCATCCAATGAGTTAGGATGTGTATTTGGTAAAGGCCTTGCCACAGATAATTTAAATCATACAACGACAGTTAATGCTTTCCTTACCGTCATTAAATGTAGCGTTTCCATTGTCAAGGGAAAAGAGAGGTTTCAAAAAGAAATAGAGTGAATGGGAAGTGGGCTGATTCAGTTGCCAGCACAATGCAAGGTAAATGTTATTAAACACTGAAGATCTAATTCACTCTGAGAATGTGCAGAAGCTCTCTATTAAGAATTTATTGTTACATGAAAAAGGAAAAATTCTGCCAAATGAAAAATTACATAATCTCCCAATGTAGTCACTGCATTCTATATTTCCAGTAAGTAATTCTGGGAAAGGAATGATGATAATATGTACGAGTTAGAAGTCTGAATCAATTGGGTCTCCGAATGGAATACAATAAAGGAAATAATTTGTCCTTTGTCAATAAATGTAATGGACTGTGACTTCAAATCCCCTGTGGGAAATAACTCTGTTTTATTGTTTATCTACAGTGTGAAGTTTCCTGTGGAAGACTTTATACAATATGTCATTCAAGCAGAGGAAAAACACACTCTGCTGAGTACTACCTGCATGTTGTGCTGTAAAAAATAGCTTTTAGCAAAACAAAACTATACAAAAATGTATTGTGTCTTTAGCTGAAGCACTGGCTGTATAAACACATTATCAACTAAACATGAAATGCCCAAATGCAAGTAGAAATGCAAGAATGATGTCCCATAGGAAATGCCACTGGCCCATATAAAACTAAAAAGTGAGATATTTGCCTTTATTGAAATAGATCAAGAGACTTTGGAATCCAAATAAGACATGGAAGTCTAACATAGTTTGGTAAATGATGCCCTGGAAATTAAAGGACTACTGAACCCAGTGAGATAGAGATTACTCTGGTATAGCCAGCACTTAAGTTAAAGTGGGAGAAATCTACACAATCATATTAAGAATCTGAGGGTATGTTTTGAGCAACAAAGACATGTTTTATGTCTACATATGAGTCACTCCAACTATCTTTTGTATCTTTTTGCATTTTGTTTTAAAACACGACTACAAAATCGAGTGTGAGCTTTCTCATTCTCCAAGCAGCATATCTGCCTGAGAAAAGGCAATCTGCAATAATCAGAGGTCATCTAATCAGCTCCACTGTCCAAAAAGGACCACACTTCATCTGGGGCCGATAACAAGGAAAGCAGAACATTTCACTTAACTTTTATAATAAAACATACTTTAAGTGATAATTTGCCACAGTTAATTCGCAAAAATCACTAGACTGGATATATTTCAATGCCTTAAAATTAACCATGAACAATTACACAGGAAATCTAACATCACAAATAATCAACCAACAACAGTACATGAATCATCATTCATCCATGTACTTAGGATTGAATAATCTACATATTGAACACTTGCAGAGTGATGAAGAACATAAAAGTCCTGACCCAACAGAATTTGCATTCCTTCATCTTTCTCATCTGAGATAAACAATAGTTAGTGTTAGGTTACTATGGTACTTGAAATAATATAATGTTAGGAACTTCATTTTGTAAAAGTAATTGATATATGATTACTGAATATTTCACATCCCTCGATTTTTTATTTATTTTAATTTTTTTTTAGTTGAGACAGGGTTTCTCTGTTGTAACTCTGGCTCTCCTGGACCTCACTCTGTAGGTCATCCTGGCCTCTAAATCATAGAGATCCACCTGCCTCTGCTTCCTTAGTTCTGAGATTAAAGGCATGCGCCACCACTGCCTGGTGAGCTATGCCCAAATTTTACCTAAGCATACCATACCAATTTGGAAGTAGCTACTCATAACTAATGCTTTTACTCTTCTGATCTACAAGCCACCTACTTATAAACATTAGAGGCAACAGGTACCCATCAGATTCCGAAACTATTTAACAGTAAAATCTCTATTGGCTCAAAATCTTTATCTTTTAGTCAAATAGATATCTTTCTATGAAACCTCAATGAAAGCTCTCACATTAGATAATCATCCTTTAAAAAAAGAGAAATGGAGAAAAAGAGAGAGATAAACTCATACACAGAGGGAGGGAGAATACAAATAAGAGACAAATAGTGATAGCAACAAGAAGAGAAATATTCTATAGAAACAAGATCTTCATAGTGATGTCAAGGCTTCCATTGAGACTCTTACATTCATTGTAGGCTTCATTTCTAACCCTAGTAATCAATGAGATTGTCCAGGATTTCTAGGAAAAAGTCCTGCCATAGTTTCTCAATTCTGATTGGGTAACAGTACTCGGTAGTAGAGTCCAGTTAGGTATTCCTACCGCTACCTCAGTTACACCCAAAACTTTTAGGCTGAGCGTGGGAGTAGAAGTGACTGTCTACAGAGAAAGCAGAGAGAAATTTATATGGGTGGGCCAAGTCACAATTAGTGGCCATACCAACAAAGGCTGTTTGTTCTCTTCAACAGATGCTAAAGATAGGTCTGAGACCACCAAAAATCTTCTTCAACAAGATGATATGAACATTTGAGGCTTACAGGTCATGTGTTAGTTATCACAGTCATATTTACATCTGACATTCTGATATGAAAACAATCACAGGGAATATAAAAATGAATGTTGTGTTTCAATAAATCTTTATTTAAAAAGCTTGCTTTGGCCTACAGGGTTCCTGTTTGCTGTTTCTCTGATGTAGAAATAGTTGATTCACAATTCCTAGTGTTATAGTTTTATCTCATTTTGGCTAAATTTCCATCTTGGTTAAATTTTTATCCAGATTAATTCTATCTTCTTTGGAAGGGCCAATGTATAAATAAAACTAAACTAGGTAGATACTAATAAGAAAATCTTATTTGCATGAAAGAGGTAAATATTTATTTTCTATAGTTAACTCTCCCTGTCATATAAGACAATGTGCATGCTGTTTTCTGGTAAAAGAAAATTAAGTCAGAATTTTCTCCTTAACTTTAAATGGATTATAAAATGCTCACTGTTGAATTGATTTCCTTGCTAACTACACTGAAGCACAAAGAAATAAAGTGAATTACTATTAATTCAGTCAAGTCAAACTATTAATTCTCTAAAGATATATTAACAGTCTAAGTCTTTTGATTTACTGTTCTGTAAAAATTTCATTTTATGGATAATTAAGGAAACTAAGAGGTCATTTTTAATTATATGTCACTTAACGAAGATTTTATTCTCTGGAATAATTTAAAGAGGTTGGGAGAAATAGTTAAAGAATAACTCTACTTATCTACAGAAACCATAACCTCTTGGTCTTTCTGATTAGTAAGCTATGGTGTTAGCTGCTTAGAGAGGCTTTAGATCAACATAGTGATGACCTATCTTATTTTCAAATACGTTTTCAGCATTTCAAAATGATTAGTATTCTGACCTTTAGAGACAATTCCTGTGCCCACTTTTTAAAACCAGTTTAAGATGTCTTTCAGAGATGACAAAATCCACCCAACAGTGTTAGCTACAACCACCAGAAAGTTCCAGAAATCTAGTAACACACCCACTCAGGGAAACCAAGGTCAACAAAGTGGGAGTGAAACAGATGAATGAAACCCAGAGAATACCATCCCAGCAGGCATTGCGCTCAGTGCTCTATAAACATACTTGCTGTATCACTAAGGCCAGAGAAATTAAGCTGATAGTCTCAGGATGTCTTAGGTAAGTAACTGGATTGGGAAATATATACTGTCATATTTTCCAGCATCTATTTTATAAGAATATTTTCTTTTTATCTAAAAGCTGAGATGATTAAATGGATTAATAATTGTGAGTCTTGGTTTCCTTGAGTAAATGGGATTTCCCCACCACATATATTTATAATTTAGACCTTTGGGTGTCTCTTAATATTATAGCCAGTAGTATAAACCAGGTTTGGTGGTATATTATAATGTGATCCCAGCCCTTTAGAAACTGAGGCAAGACTCCAAGTTTGAGGCCAGTTTGGGTGACATAAGAACTCCAGGAGAGGCTGAGTGACACAATCTTACTAAACAAAAGAAGCCACATTTATATACATGATGTTTAGATTCCCAGATTACCTTACAATCACTATGATATGATTAAAGTGATGATTTATAGTCATTCCATTAGATAAATGGGTATTGAAAAATAATTTGACTGGGAGGGTCCTGCAGGGGAAAAGTTGAAGGAAGAATAACTACCATTAAGGATGTTTGAAAAAGTCATATTGAAACCTACGATTTTATGAACTTCAAAATATTGGTTTAATTGGATTACTTTAAACAGGGAAAAATATTCCTCAAAGATGCAAATAGACATGTACCAGGTCTGGGAAACCACCTCTCAAGATGTTGGCCAAAGATGGCCCAGAGATCCCCACAACAAGACAGACTATCGCAATTGTTCTTGATTTTCCATCAAAAGTTCATGGTAATTGCCTATTACTAAAGATACCACACATATTAGTCATAGAATATTGGTAAATCAGGCTGACCCTGACAAAGAATCTTTGGCCCTACTGGATAGCTTCCATAGTACTAGAAGGTACTGTATAGGGTGCTTAGAGAAAAATATATTAACAGTCTTATCCAGCTGTGAACCTGGTAACCTGCAAAAATAACCCAAATGGCAAGATATACCCATGGGTGCAATAGTGGCATATATGTTATAAAGGATAACCAACCATAATCCAATCAGATTTAAGGCCCACCCAGGAGTAATCACATGTCTAGTATGTAAATCTAGCCAAGAAACCATGAATAGAAAGTTCACAGACCACAGGAGTGAACCTACTACAATTACACTGCTAAATGTACATAGTATCAAATTGTCTTCTATACTTCCATCTGTATACATACAGATTAGGGCACCTCTCACATCTCATCAAGGAAGTTTCTTTGTGTTATGGACAATGGTTAAGTAAGAAACTCATTAGTAGTTAAAATGTTTATGTTATATTTAGCACAAGTGGGTTATCTACAACTCTATCCTTTCCTCAAGACTCCAGGACCATTTCCAATGAGGAAGTAGAAGGATTCTAAGAAGCAGAGGTAGGAAAGGATAGGACACTATCCAAACAGTATCTTCTGAGCTTGATAGGACCAGTACACTCATGAACTCAAAGAAACTGTTTACCTATAAAAGACCTGCAATCAGAGACCAAGCCAATTAACATTTCCAGCATGAAGGATGGAGGGGCTTTACAAGCTGCCACCACCACCACTAATTGAGGATCTACTGGCAGTTGATGGATTCTGGGGAAGGGGCAGTCAGTTTCCTTTAAAGGTGTTGCTCCTATAGGCCAACCATGCTCAAGCTGATGGTCCCATATCCATGAGCATATGGACAATTCGAATTGGACTCAGTAGTGTTATTTAAAATAAATAAGTAAAGAGGACATGAAGTTGGGGGTGCTTTGGAGATGAGATGGATCTGGGAGGAACTTATGGGAGGAGGAGTGGAGTGGGGAGAATGGTGAATGATCATTTGCATTGATCAAAATATACTGTATGCATGTATGAAAGTCTCAAAGAAGTAATATAAATGCTACATTAAAAATAATAATCTGCTCTGTTCTGAACCCTATATCAACTTTTGCTACTTGTATCTCTTTATCCATAAAATAAGAACACCAACTTTTTCAAAGACTCAGAACTTATAATGGCCATTATTCCTTATTATTATTATAAAGGCAGTGTGGGAACTATTTATGAAACTGGGTGAGGGAAAATTGGTACTTTCAATTTGCATGTGTGAAACCAAAAAATGTGAAAGTTATAATGACACAAGCAAGGCAAATGTAGATAGGGCTTGAAACCAAAGTCACACCAGGTCTGTCCAACCATGGAGCTTGTGATCTTAATGCTACGTAACTCTACATTTTTGTTCATTTTATTCATATTCATATTTAATAATATTAAATGTGAGATCTAAAAAAGAAAAAGTTTGGAGAAATGGCTCAGTGGTTACGAGTACTTATTATTCAATCATGAGGACTGGAGTTCAGATCCCAACACCTAAGTCATATGCTCTAAGAATGCCTTTAACTCTGGCTCCAAGGAATCAGATGTTCCATTCTGGCCTCTGCAGACACACACACAGACACACACACACACACACACACACACACACACCAAAAAATACAAAATTTTAAAAAAGCAGACATTATCTGGGAAACACCATCAGAGGCTATATTCTGGCCTCTGGCCTCCACATTCACATGCAAACATCAGAACATGCAGCTGCATACACATATGCACCTGTAGGCAGACAAATACACACACACTATACATATATATATATATATGTATATATATATACACCATACAGCACTGTTACCAACAGGCACATTGTTATACAGCAGCAGATCACCAGAACTTGGTGGGATTACATATCTGCATCTTATACAAGCTCCAGAGCAACAGCCTGTTTCCCTCCACCCAAGTACTGGCAGCCACCACAACTGTATTCTTTATCATCAACTTTATCTTTTAATGACAGTTTTCAGTTTGTTTCTAGAGAGTCTCCAAGTCACCTGTCCCTGGCATCAGTACCCCTCATATACTCCTACCGTCTTAACATCTCCCTTAAGGAACACTCCTTCTGATTCTCCATCAGACTCCCCGAGCTGCTCTTCTTTGCCACCTCCAAAGTTAAAAGAAGCCACATTTCTAGACTGAGACTCTCATGTGGGCCAATTACCTGCTCTGTGGCCCTAAGATAATTATTTCACCTGTCTGGACTTCAGTTTCTGTTACTTTAAAATCGGGATAGACTTAGGTAGAATCCCACCCCACCCAACCCCACCCCCCAAAAAAGATTTAATGTGAAAATACAGGTTTATCAAAAAGTGTTCCTGAAGAAAACTGGTGGGGTAATGGAGAACATGAGCAATGAGGAGACCATGAGATGCTAAGCAGAACCCACACAAGGAAATACTGAATTCACACCAGTTTGGCAGGCAGTGCAGGTAATGTCAAAGCCCACAGGATCAGGGGTTAGTGAGAGAGTATTGATGAAGTGCTTAAAAGAGGGGCTGGAGAGATGGTTCAGTGGTTGAGAGTACTTACTTCCCTTGCAGAGGACTGGAGTTTAGTTTCCAGTATCCACATCAAGTGGTGGCAAATGCCTGGAATGGATCCAGCATTTCCTTCTGGCCCCTTCATTACTAGCACTCATGAGCACATACCCATACAAAAAGACACAAATATGTCTAATTGAAAATGACAAAATAAGCCAAGTGTCGTGGCAAATGCCTTTAATCTCAGAACTCAGGAGTCAGAGGCAGGCAGGTCTCTGTGAGTTTGTGACCAGCCTCGTCTACTTAGCAATTTTCAGGACAGCCCGAGTTACAGAGTGAGAATCTGTCTCAAAAACCAAAACATACATACATACATACATACATACATACATACATACATACATAAATAAATAAATAAATAAATAAATAGAAATCAAATATTTTTAAAAGTGCTTCGGATAGTGTCTAGTTCACAGTAGGTACTCTATTAAGTTTATGTTACATAAAAAAGATGACGTGAGAAGTCTTCCCAAAATAATGAGAAAAATTAAAGAAAACCCCTTCTCTCGGTCTTTTATAAATGCAACTGTGTTAACTTCTCAGGTGTACCAGGAAGTTGAAACAGCACTGACAGATGAGGGTCAGAGCATAGTGACAGGAATTCACAGAGGATTATTAAACTCTCTCTAAATTAGTTTGCCTACAACACAGGAAGCTAAATTAGGCAAACAGATACAAGTTCCAAGGTCTCTACCAAATTATGGTCAGACTCTTTCTTGGGAAATAAAAAAACCTCCACAGTGGAAGTGAGTAGCTCAAAGCCAGGGAGCACTGCTTCCAAATGATTTCTTTTTTTTTTTTTTGCATTTGTATGTGATGTGATGTGATGTGTGTGTGTGTGTGTGTGTGTGTGTGTGTGTGTGTGTGATAGCATTAATAGTGAGTGTCTTCCTCCATAGCTTTCCATTTATTTATGAAATTGTTTCTCTGTTGAACCAAGAGCTGGCTAATCTAGCCAGCTTGCTCTGGAAGTCTTCTGTCTCTGCCTCCTAAGAACTAGGATTACAAATGGCCACACTTGCCCTGGCTTTTAAGTGTTTTCTGGGGATTTAAATCCCAGTCCACCCAACAGCAAGCCTTTTATCCACTGAGCCACCTCCCTAGGTCCCCTGCCTACCTTATGTCCTGTTTTTACCGTCCCACCTCATAGCCTTCAGCTGTAACTCATTCACAAATCCATCCTCTGGCAGCTCCTCCCCAAACCCCCAATGCTCAGAAGAGGGAAGCCTTCACTTCTTTGATCATAGAAAAGAAAGCATGAAAGACATAGAACATGTATTTATTAATATATATTTATAAATCTAAGTGAAGGAAATGATTTTATCTTCCAGGAAATCTCCATCGGAAGAATGATGAAAGCAGTATCTTACATAAACGTACATAACTGACCCTTATACCTACTGCTACAGTCCTGACCTCATATCTGATTTTAATGAGGAGGCATGTCTTTTCCAGTTGTCATCACATAAGAGAACATCACATAAGTGGGTTATAAAATAACTGAAAACTCCCTACTGTAGGCTTTATCTGCTGTCTGATGGCATTCTTAGCTTTTGAGTTGGTGAAGGCAGAGCCTCTTTAGAGCCTCTGCTCTAAAGAGACATATACAGAGCCTCTATATATGTGGCAAGTCATATATAGCTACATTTGAAAGTAATCAGGGCACTAGGTAAAATACAGAGTGCTAAGTAAAATACAGAGGCAGATTTAGAAATGGATATTAAGGGGCCTAGAGAAATGGCTCAATCAGCAGTTAAGAGTGCTTATTGCTCTTGGATAGAACTCAAGTTTGCTGTCTGGCACTCATATTCGGCATCTCACAACCCTAAGTAACTCTAGCTCCAGGGGATCCAATACCCCTTTCTGGCCTCTGAAGGCATGTACATACATGTGCTCATACATATACATAAACATAAACATATACATAAATAAATCTATAAAGCGTGGCTATTAAGGGAACTAGAGACATACCAGAAGGATCTTGGCTTTCTTATCTGCAACATTTAAATGATCTACAATCAAACAGTTTGCAAAAATCTTCCACATTGGTATGGCTTCTTTGGGAAGCCTCAACTTATATTCCCTAAGATGATTTTAACCTGGGAAACACCTAACCAAGGTTTTTCCATTTGAAAAGTGCTTTATCTTGATATATGTTGGAATAAGGTTGCAGCTATGTGTGTACATACAAATGTTTGGCATTGTGAGTCTATAATTAATTTTCAAACATATGATGCTCACATTGTTAAGACAAAGAAAATTAGATTCTGTTATGTAGTTAATACTACAGATATGCACATATACAACAAAATCTACTAACAGGCCACAGGGATCACTCAAATGTGAGAAACACTGATAGAGTGAAAACAGGATGAGTTATAAGTAGAAGACCTATAAGCAAATGCTATGATGAATGAAAAGACAGTATTATAGAGTAAATCACTCAACTCATCTGAATTTCAGATTTCCCTTCAGCAAGATAAAGCTCTGCCTTAAGAAATTCTGAATACCCCTGTGGTGGCTTAGGGAGTGGCACTATTCAGAGGTGTGATCTTATTGGAGTAGATGTAGCCTCATTGGAGGACATGTGTCACTGGAGGTGGGGCTTGAGGCTTCAGATGCTCAAACCAGACCCAGCATCTCTCCTATCTATCTATCTATCTATCTATCTATCTATCTATCTATCTATCATCTATTTATCTTCCTGCTGTCTGCAGATCCAGATGTAGAACTCACAGCTCCTTCTCCAACACCATGTCTGCCTGTGTGCCAACATGCTTTCCGCCATGATGATAAAAGACTAAACCTGTGATCTTGTAAGCCAGCCCCAATTAAATGTTTTCCTTTATAAAAGTTACCATGGTCATGGTGTCTTTTCACATAATAGAAACCCTAACTAAGACTAAGACACTCCTTTAAACTTTAAATGCAAATGTCCTGCCTGGGTTGGAGACCCAAGTTCCTTCGCTATCACTTGCATTTTAAAGGGGTTCATAGATTTTCTCTAGAAGCTGGGATGGGGGAAATCCAAGGAAAGCCAGATTCATTCAGATATGAAAATCTGAAAACAGGAAGATTGCAGAACCCTTCAGGGAAGTATAAGGAACTGGATAATTTAAAATAAGATGAATGTCAAAGAATCAAGATGCAGTCACCTGATTTTTAGTCTGAATAAAAGCCACAGGAACTATAGGTCAGCCTGGATTTCTCTTTGTAGCAAATGTGAACTTCTATCCAGGCAACATAAATCTTGGAAAATAATTTAAAAAAATGTGTTTTTTAAATGAAAAAATAGAAATTTCTCTGGAAATATAAATATATAATAGAAATGTCTGAGAATGCATTATGATTGATCTCTATTAGAAGCTTCAGAAAACTGGAATGCAACTTGATATGATCCTATAGGTGAAGTTTATTTCTCCTGGGTTACACTTCACAAGGGAAGGTGCCATGTCTGTCCATCTGGGTCTTGGTTCTGTGACTGGTAAACCAAAACCAGCTCTGACCCTTTCTCAGGAAGATATAAGCTCAAAGTTTCCACTATGGAGTCTCAGTAGCTTTAGACTGATCAGACCAGAGCCTCTTCCCAGAGGCTCCCCCTCCCTCCCATCCTGTAGAAGAACATCTCCTGTAATTAGGAATGACATGTGCAAGATTATGATATAGGCACCAAATGAAATAAATATGATCACAAAGGAATAATATTCAAGGCCTAGCCTTCACCACAATCAACCAGAGGAACCATGCTCTAACCCCAGGAAGACTTAAACAAAACACAAGTGAATGCTGAACTTTGGCTGGGTAGTTAGGTTTCTTTGGGGTAGAGTAAGAAGTTGGAATTTATTTATACTACAACAAGATTTAGCCTGCTAATTTCAGAGAGTAGACCTCATCATCTAGCAAGCAAATGTTTCATAGATGCTGTGAAAGATATTGTGAAAGATGCTTAAAATGCAAATACTAAGGCTCATGACTGAAGACAGCCATCCAGCTCACTTCTAATACATAGATTTCTTAAGACAAAAGATGTCTGTTTCACATCAAGATGGAGACAATCTCTATGATTTTCCCAAAGAGAGGAGCAGGTGTTAATCTTTAAGCAAATTTCATGATGGAGCTGGAGAATTCTTGTGATTTCTTCGATGTATATAAGTCTGTCTAAATTCTAAAAACCAGAAAACAGAAAATTAGGTTAGCCAAACAGCAGGGAAAGGTGCTTCTCAAGAGACCCATCCCCACTTTCCCAGGCTAGCAGCTCTCATTCAGATAAATGTGTTTAGAGAAGAATCCAACTAATCACAGCAATTAAGCACATATTGGATATATTATGTGCAGTTGGAAAGCAAAAAAAACATTGTCTTAAACATCTCCATGCTGTCCTTACTATGGAAAGATGAGGATTTTTCTATTGGTCTGATGCCTTGCAGATATATATAAGACAACAGTTTCTAGACACATTGAATGCAAGTGAGTGTGCTATATTAAACATATGCACGTTTAGTATTTTAAAAGCATATATGGATAACAATGATGGATTTGAGGCAGTCTTCTTTTGTGTTCCTATGAAGATATATATGTTTTAAATATTGGAGGATGACTTACAGCAGGAAAGGCAAAATAATTCCTTATAGTGTAAAAATATCAGAAAGAAATGGAAAATGAAAAGGAGGTAGGAAGTAAAAATATAGTTTTTATAAAGCAGAAAGCACTAATTATTTCAGGGTTCTTTTAAAGATTTACTGATTGTTATTTTCTCGTTTGAATATTTGCCTGCATTTATGTGTGTGTACTTTGTGTACTGATACCTTTGGAGACCACAAGAGGGTGTCAGTCCCCTGGAACTGGAGGTAGAGCTGGTTATAAGTTCCCATGTGGGTGCTGGGAACTAAATCTACATCCTGTGTAAGAGCACTAATTGCTCTTCACCATTGAGCCATCTCTCCAGTCTCTACAACAAGGTTCTTTTCTTCTCAAATTTAAGTTATCACATTCCATATATTTCTGTTGAAATTTTTGTTTTGAAGAAATTTTTATTACTTTTAAGATGAAAGATGAAAAATATAACCAGGATACAATGTTTGTCACTACAGCTTAATTCTGTTTTCTATTTGGCCTAAAAAAATTGACTCTGGCAGTATCTTACCAATACCAGCATCTGAGTTGTTACAAGGTTCAGAACACTGGAGGCACTACTGCAAAATTATCTTTATATGTCACTTTTAACTTACGTAATACAGTATATTTTTAAAAAACTGTTTTGTTGTGATTGCTTTTTGTAATTGTAATGACTTTAGAGTTACTATTATTAGATAAAATGCATGATACTCAATTAAATTTAAATTTTATATAAACAACTGGTGCATTACTATATGTGTCTTATCCATTATCATTGTGTTTAAAAGAGATTTTCTTTAAAATTTTAAATTCAGGGACTGTGCATGGCTTGCATTGATCTATTATGCATAGATCACCATTAGGAAAAGTTTTTAATGAAACTGCTTTTTAAATTAATATTCTGAAATATCAGAAAAAGTGATGGGTTTCATTGTGACATTTTGATATAAATATATCATTATGCCATGTTCTAATTCAACTCTGCCACCATTGCCCTCTCAATCCCCATACCAATCCTGGTTACCTTCTGTCCACAAAATGTCATCCTTTGGTTTTCATGTCACAAATACATAATTATCTTCTACTTTTCCACCTTATTTAAAATCTCTCTTGTTCCCTTCTCCTTTGCCCCTTCTCATTCTCATAGCCTGCCTGCAGGCAAATACTCACTTACACACAGATACACACACACACACAGGGCGGCAGGAGAGTTGGGGGCGATCTCACATCTTTTATAGATTCTCCATAGGAAGGAAGTATGAAATATTTCTCTTTCTGTATCTGACCTTTTTCAGTTAACATGATCATTTCCAGTTCCATTAACTTTTTCCCAAATGATAGGATTTTTTTCTTTCTGTATAGCTGCATATAATTCCACTGTGTATATGTACCACATTCTCTTCATCTGTGAGCTGGTGTCCCAGGATGGACAAAAATGAGAACTCAAGCTGAGTACCAGTTTTCATCTCAGTAACGTGACCAGCTGCCTTCATTCCTGTCATCACGACATCCCTATTATGAAGCACTGCACACACAAACTGTGAGTCAAAAGAAACCTCTCCTTACTCAAGCTACTTATGTCAGGTTTGTTGTCACAGGATCAGAACAAGCAACTACTACAATATGTGATGCCATTTCTAGAGAAGATTGACACGAAGGGCAGGAATTAGTGTGGAAACACCTTCTCTGAAGGTGGGCAGCCCCATCCAATGAGAGAAGATTGACACGAAGGGCAGGAATTAGTGTGGAAACACCTTCTCTGAAGGTGGGCAGCCCCATCCAATGGGCTGAGTGAGGGTCTTAATGGAACAAAAGCAAAAGAAAAGCCCACTGAAGCAGGGTCACTGTCTCTGTGTTCTCTGGCGTCCATAAGGTAGTCAGCTTCTCTCTACAATGGTCTTCTCCCATGTTCAGCCACACCCTGGGCCTAAAGCAGTGACATCAAGTGGCCCAGATCTCAAACCTCTGAAATCATAATCCAGTGTAATTCTCTTTTTTCTCATATGTATGTCACAGCAATAGAACACTGGCTAACACAAAGTGGAAAGACTAAACCTGGCATTTGTAAATAGTAGGGAAAAAAAGGTTTTTCTTGCTCAACTTACACTCTCAGTATTTCAGTTCTGGGCACACATGAGCTCTACAGGTGATTCCTCATACCAAACAATTTTTCAATTTTCTGTTGGGAAGATAGCTTAAAAAATAAATAGAGTTACTATATTCAGGTCCACAGAAAACAGATTCAAGAAGCCATTCTGAAAGGCAACTTGACATCTCTACTTGAAACAAAGTATGAAAGCCTTCAAAAGTTATACCTCTTAAAATGCAAGCTCCAACCACTGTGGACAACCACTTGTCCCTAGAGATGTCCCCAGCAAGCAGTCATGAACAGCCTGCTATCAGAGTAGCTTATAAACATGCATCACCATCTTTGGCAAACAACTTGTACAACCTGCCAAGAATTTTCTTTGACTTCATCTCTCTTTACCTTTAAAAACAGTGCAGAATCTGAATTTCTTTAAAACACAATGTAGTTTTTCTTACTAAATATGCATCCTCAAATTACAATTGTTTTAAAACTTAAATATAATTTTATTTTTGCTAAAACACTGCTGATTTTTATTTTCTTGCAGATATGGAAATACTGTGGCACTTGTAGGATGTTCTAAAATTGAACTTAATTCTGGCACTAATCAAAGCTAGCATGGAACTCACCAATAAGGACTCAGTCCAAAATGACTGTATCCCATTCCAAATGCCAATCACAAAAAGCCCTAGGTTGTTACCTGTGGTGCCTTTGGCAGGCTGGTTAGATACGAAGAATTCCTACAACCCTTTTCTGATTTTAGCATTTGCTAAACCTGATCACAGTAAAATACTGTGATTGCTATAATGCACATGAAAAGATACAGATCTTGAATAGCTGTAAGGATGGGGGTTCAGGTATGTGGGAAGACGGTAGAGTTTTCAGGTAAGGCATGTAAAGGTTCACACCTTTTCTGGTAATTCCATTCTTCATGTCATCAGCAATACAGAAGTTTCTCTAACCCAATTGTTTGTGGGAGGGGTCCTAAGCTTCATTATAGTTGTGCATGATTTACCCATTGGTCAACCTAATCTTAAAACACTCATTCCTCTTATAGAGGATAACAGTAAGAAATAAAAAAATGAACTACTAAGATACTTAATACTGATTATCAATTTGCCAATATCTAGAATAATCCACAAAACAAGCCTGTGGGCCAACCTACAAATGAATTTTTGATCAGGTTATTTGAAATTGGAAGACTCACCCCATGTGTGGGCAGCTCCTCTACCTGAGACCCATGCATAAGAAAGTCTGAAGGAGGAGTATGGGTCTTGCCTGCTTGCCTTATCACGATGGTGCTGGTGAGTCCTACACTGGACAGGAATGTACTGTTGCTACTACTGTTGTTGCCACTGCCATCACTGCTGCTATCTTGCTGACATTAGGACACAGCTTCTGCCTTCTAACATGGACTGAAGACAAATGACTCTCCAAGAATTCTATAGACCTTTAGGATTAGCTTGGGATTGCTGAAGAGCCTACCCTTATATACTGACCAGCTACTGGTTCTCAGATTTGCCAGTGTGAAGATAGTCATTTTTGGACAACAGAAGGTATACTGCATAAGCCAATCTAATAAACACCCCTTTAATACACACATACTATAGATTCTGTTCCTCTAGAGAATTCTAATATACTCTCTAATTACAAGAGTCATTCCCTTGGCATCCATCCATCATCCAAGGTTATTCAGAGCATGCACATGCATGTGTACACACACACACACACACACACACACACACACACACACACACACACACACCAATCATCTCACCAGCATATTAACAAATATTTCAAAAATTCCAAGCATTTTAGGAGCACTGTACCAGATAACTGGGTCAAAAATCAAAATATATATTTTTTTCTTATGTCATACAAACACTGTTTCAGAAGAAGAGCTGAAGACATAAAAAGCCTGCTATCTCCATAATCTTTCTCTGCCTTCAAATAAGAAGGTTCAAACTTCTGTTTTGGTGACCTGGCTTTCATGATACCACTTCAGAAAAGCAAGTGAGGAAACACGACACTGAAAAGCAGATACCAAGATATAATTAAGATTGGTAAATGCTGAAGTTTCCTTGGAAAAACAGAAAAGGAGGGTGGGTGGAGCATGAGAGCAAAACTTGGCAACGGTATTAACTTTTGAGTTAGTAAGACTCAGGTTTAGGTGAATCTGTCTTTCAAGCAAATGACAGTGGCAGAGATAGAGATCACAACACATTTTGATTATAGAGCTGTGTCTCTCTACTGATAGGCTTCCCAAAGAAACAATGATAAAGATTTGACTAAAGTTAGTGAGGTTATTTCTTTGACAGTGATACCATAAGAACATTGGCCTGCATAGAAACAATCCATATGTTAGAAACATAAACAGACTCATATACTGTAGGCCATCAGAAAAACAGGATTAGACATTCTTATTATTCTCTTTCTCCCCTAGAAGATGCCCATGTCCTCAAATGTCCTAAATTTGCATATTATCATGGGTTTAAAATGCTATGAAAAAAATACATTCCTCTAAGTGAAAAAATAGAATCATTTTTAAAAACCTACCTAAGAAAAAAATTACTCATAAAAGGTCAATGATAAATAAATAGATTTGTGGGAGTTGGTGATATGGCTTTGTGGGTAAAGGCACCTGCTGCCAAGCCTGGTGATCTGAGTTCAATCCTCATGATATACATGGTAGAAGGAGAAAATCAATGCCTGCAAACTATCTTCTGATTTCCACATACGTTTTCCCAAACATATACACAAGAAACAAATAAATGCAATTTTTAAAAAATTAAAGAAAGGAGTTTTCTATTGAAAAGCAAATGCTCTTTCTAACCTCTAACTCCTCTCCTACTTCTCTGTACCTGTAAGCTAGCCAGACTTAACGTTACACCTCACTTACTCCCACAAGCTTCAAGTTCACTGTTGGGTTAATTAAACTGGTATGATACAGACATAAATAGAACTTTTAATGCATAGCTAATAAAAAGTTCTTCTTGTTCTTCCCCATATCCCAACCATATAGCATTATTTTATTCCATTTCTTTATTTACACACATACTCTAGCATCAGCATTCAGTTCCAACCCAAGATAAGAATTAAACATCCATAAAACAGCAAGTGTCCTTATGAGAAAGCCCATGTTGAACTCCTTCAAGCTAGACTCCAGCCACACTTAGCTAAAAGAAGTAAAGGAAAGAAAGGAGAGGAGCTTCCCAGGCAGCGGCAGGCAGCACCCCTGGACTTGCCTTGGCATCTAGCCTCTTCTCAGTGTGCTGTGCGATGGTATGAGAAAACAGGAAGAGCAATCACAGAACCAGGGTAAAACAAAAGCTCTTCACAAAGAACCCAGTGTTACATTCCTCATATGATGGGCTTGTCCTCCAAAAGATGGGGTATAAAGGCAATAAGGGAAAATTTGTTTGTTGTTTTCTCACTTCAATGTTGGTTTTACTTTTACGAATCAGAATATAAAATATATGACTTTAAAAACTAAATCACTCTAACTTTTAAGTGTTATCAGTATAAACCACTCTCTTATCTTGGTGTTAACACACAAAACATTAGGTAAGAAGGAAGATAATCTTCAGGACTAAAAGGAGCTAAGACAATGGACAAAAGAAACCAACACATTTAGCTAGTAAGACACTCTCTGACATAATTAGAACCACATAAAATTAACTTTGGCACAGTGAGGTTGCAAATATCCCAAATGTAGAAACAGTCTGCCTTTCTCAATGTGCATCATTTTCTCTAACTTAAAACGGTTTTCAATTCCTTCCACTTCCTGCAGACACACGCTATCCACCAAGTTCTTAGTATTATAAGATACTAGAGGAAAGGGAAAAGTAAAAAAATGTATGTAGACAAGGCCACAAGAACAAAAAGAAATTAGCCAAGAAGAACAAGATGTGCAGCAAGAGATCAGCGGAAAAGACAAACAATCATTATAACCTTGACAAAAATAGGAACAGAAATAAAGGTTTTCAGATATGAAGCAAAATAAGTTATAAATAACTGAACAATACTAAATATTGATTGTCCGCAAAAGAGTACAACACTTTCGTTGATAGAAGCAGAACCTGAAAGTGGTTAGAGAAATAATTTTATTACCACATTAATATTATCAGCCAAGTAGCCTTGACGGTAAACTACAAAGTTGGTCTGATTTTTCTCCAATTCCTAGTCCTTTTCTATATCCAAGTGTCTTCCCTAAGCTTTCTTTGTGTGATCTAACACAGCATAGATGATATCATCAGCCTATACCAGCCTCTCTTCCATTGATAGAAACTATCCTGTCTACTCCTCTAATCTGACCTTGCCTTGTTGTGCCCAGGAACTCTTAAGTTTACTTTTTCCACTAAAGATCCATGTATCAGCAGCTTCCTCCCACAAGAGAGCAATCTAGCATGCACAACCATGAAGACTTTGATGGCTCAGAATGCTGTTACCTACCATGGCTTATACAAGCATTATAAGATGAGTTCAGGAGTACTTGTGACAGTAATTACTGGTACTAAGGTGGCTGGAGCACATCTCCTCAATTAAAAGCATTAAAAAAACACAAAAATTTGGATGACTGTCAATCCAGCTTTGAGAGAGAAGTTATTTTTAAGGATGTTCCTCAAAGAGTCATAAAAGAAAACATACTCCTTGGGAGTTGTAGTCCCTGAAGTGCATAGTGTCTTCAGAAACAGGGATTTATCTTCTACCTCTGAGAGATAACCAAGGGCAAGAGCAACAGTATGTATGTTTTGGGAGTCTCTTGTACAGCTCTGGCCAAGAACTAAAAAAGGGCTTGCTAATATATAGTATCATGCCATCTGTAAATAGGGATAGTTTTTCTTCTTTCCATATTTGTATCCCTTTCATTTCCTTCTCTTTCTTATTGGTTGAGCTAGTACTTCAAGCACAAGGTGGAACAGGATGGGGGATAGTGGACATCCCTTTCTCATTCATGATGTTAATAGTATTGCTTCAGGCTTTTCTCCATTTAGGATGATGTTGATTGTAGGTTTTTCATACTTAGCTTTTATTTTGTTAAGATATGTTCCCTCTAGCCTTCATTTTCTAGGAGTTTTATCATGAATGCATGTTGGATTTTGTCAAGGGAATTTTCCACATTTATTGAGATATCATGTAATTTTTGTTTTTAAATCCACTCATGTGGTTTATTACATTTACTGACTTGTGTATATTGAATCATTGCTTCATTTTAAGGATAAGGCCAACATGGACTTGGTATATATACTTTGATGTATGCCTCTATTCTGTTTGAAAGTATTTTAGTATGTATTTTTGAATCTATGTTCATCAGAGATATTAGCCTGTAGTTTTCTTTTCTTCTTGGGTCTTTACTTTATTTGGGTATTAGAGTGATATTGGCTTTATAGGAGTTTGGGAGTTTTCCTTCTGTTCCTTTTTCTTTTTTCTTTTTTGAATAGTTTAACAAGAACTAGATAGAAGAGAACAAAGCTAGACCAAGTAATTATACTAAAGGGTGTTTGTATTCTAATCCTGAGAAGCACAGAACACCCAGATGTAAAACCAATGAACAAGACAGCATGGCAGAAAAGAGAAATGCAACAAAGGGTCAGCACATTTGAAAAGTAGTCAGAAGTAAGGAGTTAGCCAAGGCATAGAGCAAAAACAGAAGGTCATCACAGAGAGAATGGGAAAAGCAGAGCTTGCAGAAAAAGCTGGGTTGTGGAAACGACATGGCAAGCTCATGCACTGGAAAAGGAGCAGTATGCCCGGAGCAGAGTAACACGGAGTGGCTAACAGTAAGGTTGCAGGGCATGAAGGCTGAGTTTGGAGCATTGCAGAACACAAAGAGAAAAGTGGCTGGACTTCAGCTACATTCTGAAGGAAGAAGCAAGAATGTTGTTGCATCAAACAGATGCAAAGAATGAGAGAAAATAAGCAAGCACAGTCCTCTGACTTGAATATGGGAGAAACAAGCAGGAGCTGCTGATTGTATAAAGCCTTTATTTACTTTTCCAAGGGTGTGTTTTTCTATTACAGTTCATTTAAAAACCATTATCAAAGAAAGAGTCACATGATTAAACAATAAAACTGTATTAAGACTCCTTAATGAAACAGAGCAGTTCCTACATCTTCTATCCTTTCTCCTATTTCCTTTCCCATTTCTCCCTCCTCACAGATTCTGCCAGCCACTCTCATATTAAAGCTGATTGTACATTTGCTTGTGTAATTACAATAGGGTCTTCTATATTTTTTGTGTATTGGTTTCAAGTAGACAATTTTTTTTGTTATTGTGCCTAGAAAGACAATGCTTACAAAGCCAGGGAGTGTTATGTTTCTCTCTGTGTGGCCTCAAAGATACAACTCCTGTGCCACGTAGTGTAAGCCATCTTCCTTCTCAGGAGGATCAGTTGCCTGATGTACACAAATGCTTGAACTTATGTGTTGGTCTTTATTCAGCTACAAGTTCCATGTTGACCCCTGGCATGCTAGATAAAGATGAAGCTACATTAATAACTAATTTTATTCTGAATAAGATGTAATAATTTATGTCAATTTATCTGAGACCAATGACATATTCATTTTTAGTATGCATCCAAAGTTAAACATGTTTGTATGGGTATTTATATTAGCTTACCTACAATGTCCCCAAATGGGTAATTTATAAGAAAATAAATTTTGTTGTTACAGTTCTATAGGCTGAGATGTTCAGATTTGGTTTCTGATAAAGGATATCAGCTTCCAAGATGGCACTGTGTTGCTGTGTACCACATGGTGGAAGGGCAAGACATACCCTCATGATTTAGTCACATCCTAAATACCTCATCCCTTCATAAATGGAATATGAGATCTCCAAAACATGAATTGATGGTGGGTCACACATTCAATCCACATCAGAGAACACAAAACAACTCAACATCTTGCCCTTGCCAACAAAGAATCCATAAAGCCAGAAGATTCACAAGAGAAAATACTATATATGTTATAGGAGTTAGTGTGTATATTTATATAATGATTAAATATAAAAAAAATATTCAAAAATACTTGTTAAAAATTAGATAACCACATACTTAATACATTTAAATTTCAAACATTAGTCTTTATAAGCCCAAATAAAAAAATAGAAAAACTTCAACTAAAAACTTGCAAAAGATATACAAGAGTTCATTACTAAGAGAAAGTTCAGCTGACCAAAGACTGCATGTGATCAAACCAACCAAAATTCTACCATGGAGAGGGAAGGGCACAAGAGCCCTCATCCCTAACTAAGGAACTACTGATGGCATCTGGGAAGAAAGAGTCAATACTACTTAAGAGTGTGGCCCCTGGTGGGTTTTTCTAGACCCAGTGGATGGCCCAACTCCCATGAGTGTATGGGCAGCACAAATTGAACTCTTTGGGTTGTTAAGAGGGGAAAAAAAGGATATAAATTTGGAAGTGGTGGGAAAATAAAAGTGGACCAGAGAAGGGTTGGGGGGAGTAAAAGGTGATTTAAAACACTGTATGCATGCATGAAATTCTCAATGAATTAATATAAATTATATTTGAAAAATAGTGAGATATTTTATTTTTAAAATTACCAAAGTTTTACAAATAATAATAATTGTTAATTATGAACAGATGAGATAATAGTGCAATGCCCAGTATTTTCTGGAGTGTTTTCTCCCTATTAGAGATGTTTCATGTATCTTAAGTTCCCCAAACTCTTTAAAAGAGATACCTCACTACTCTGTTTTCAGATTAGAAAATCAAAGTTGGGCCAGCAAGACGTTTTAGCAAGTAAAGGTGCTGGCTCCCATACTTGACAATGTGAGTTTGTTCCCTGGGACTCACATGTTAAAAGGAGAGAACCAACTTCCACAGGTTGTCCTCTAACCTCTACATGCATGTGGTGGCATATATGTACATATGGACATAAGTAAATAAGAAAACCCCAAAAGAGAGCACATACAAGATACATATTTAAAATGATAGCATGTTAAGCATCAATTTGGATGTGCCACATTGCCTGGACACCTAGTCAAATGTTATTCTGGATACCTCAGTGAAGGTGCCCGTTTGTATAAGAATAATATGTGAATCACTGAACTTTGAAAGTACTGGAGAATGGCCTTCTTGACACATACATACTTTATCCAATAAATTGAAGGTTTGTAAACAAAGCAAAGCCTGCCTTTCCAACACAAAAGAAATTCTACTTGAAGAATGCCTTAGGAATGACCTGTAATCATCATCCCCTGGTTCTCCAGCCTATAACCTCCCACAAGATCTTGGACTCACCAGCAGTTCTTTATATCTATCATGCAAAATCTGGTTCTTTTTAAATCTCATCCCATTTTCCTTTTCTGTGTATGCACATGAATTTATATACTCATTCATTTATACCCTGTTAGCTTTTTTTTTTAGAACTATAATATTTCATACTCTTTATATGTAGTAGAGCCAACTTCCAAAGTCACATCTTTATTACCCACTATACCTTCCTTGTAGTTTCTTTTTAAGTTAAAAAATTATGCAAACTTTGAGGATGACTCTTTGGCTATATACCTGTCAAAGTCATTATCCTATTGCTATAAAAATGACGCCATGACCAAGTAACTCTTGTAAAAGAAAGAATTTAATTGTGGGCTTGTTTACAGTTTCAGTGGCTTAGTCCATTATCATCATGGCCAGGACATGGTGGAAGCTTGACTGCACTCATGAAGCAGGAACCATAGTTGAGCACTACATCCTGATCTAGTCACAGAAAGAGCAACACTGGGCCTAGTGCGGGCTTTTGAAACCTCAAAGCCCCACCCCCAGTGATACACTTTCTCCAACAAGGCCACATAGTGCCACTCAGTGATGACTAAGCATTCAAATATATAGGCCTATGAGAGTCATTCTTATTCAAACAACCACAAGCCATTAACAGCCTTTCAAGAATTCAAACGTTGTAGGTGTTTCTTCTAAGTAAATAGTCAAATTCCAATGACAGTTTGTATATATAGCACATTTCCTGGACAAAGAAATCTTGAATACATTTGCATGTTCAATAGAGAGCATTAAATAAATTATGATACATAAGAGTAAATATTAGGAAGTTATTAAACCACTGCTGAAGACAAGGCCATAGAGAATTACTCAACAAAAAATATCAAATTTTCAGGATAGGGTGAACCTTTACCCATCGTGTCATAGAAATTATGTTGAAAATGAAGCATATTCACACATACACACAGGAAAATGTGGAAACAACTGTATTTTAAAACTCAGAAATTTTTATTTTGGGTTATGTCAATCAGGCTAATTTTCATGTTTATAATTTTCCATATACTTCATAGGATTTATAAAAATTGTTACTGGGTGTGTGTGTGTTTGTGTGTGTTTACATATGTGTGTGTTTATTAGTGTACAGTTTTATGTCAATATAAGTACAATGGCTAGGCCAAATTAGTGAGTGACTTTGTCATTTCATAATGCACAGGTAATATATAAATATTCCAACTATCTTTAATGATTTAAACTATATCTTTGAAAAAGTTCCTTGGGTATCCCAGGCTGACCTCAATCTATCTATATAGCCAAGGATAGCCTTGTACAATTCTCCCTTGCCTGCCTTCTAAGAGCTAGGATTACAGGCCTCCATAAGCATGACAATCTAAATATCTGAGCTGTCAGAACACATTCTATTTTTCTATTATGATAAACATCTCTTAAAGTATATATATATATATATATAGATAGATAGATAGATAGATATATAGATATATAGATATATAGATATAGATATATAGATATAGATATATATATCACCCATCTTAGGAAAGTCAAGTCTAACTGATTAGCCAATGTATCATTTATTATACTCATTATGGGCTCTTCCACATCCATCAGCAATAAAGAAAATGCCTCACAGACTTGAACACAGGCCAATCTGATCAAGACAATTCTTCAATTGAGGTTCCTTCTTTCCCAGCGGCTCCAAGTTGTATCAAGTTCACAAAAAATAAAATAGAAAAAAATAACAAAGTCAAATGTGATGCATCAAATCCACTGCTGGGTATATGCTAAAGACTATAAAAATAGTATATGGTAGAAATGCCTCAATATTACTGAAGCATCATTCATAGGAGCCAAATCATGCAATCAATATGTCCATCCACAAATAATGCATAGGCAAAGTAATGTTTTATTTTAATGTTTTAATTCTATGCTTTTAAATTATTTTCATTTTTCTAATATTTTTAAAATTCAATTTAACTTAAAAACTTAATTTCAGTGATATATGAAACTCTTACCCATGCATCTCCATCACCTCCCAGCTTTGAAACATTATTGCTTTATGTATAGTTTTATATTGGTACACATGTTACATACCCCAGCTTTGCTGTAATTGCTTTTTTGTAGCTTTATATATTTTAATAAAGCTAAGAAAAGAAAGGGCAACAACTACATATTAATAGAATTACGTGAATCTATGTATTATTTATCATTTATGCTTATCTCTTTTTCTTCGCCTGCATTTAGTTTTTACTTAGCATCATTTCCTCCCTTTAAGACAACTCATGTTCAGCAGAGAGATGGTTTCATTGGAAAAAGCCCACTGGGTACACCTGACTTTCAGAAGTCAACCCTGTTGTGGTCTATAAGGAAGGAGTGGATTGGAGACCTTAAAGCTACAACCTTATGAAAGAATCATAACAGCCAGATTTTAGGCTGTCCAAATGAGTGAACACACCTGCAGGACAAACACCATGGACAGTTCTGTAGACTGTCCACACGCAGGGCTGCTCTGGCTCATGAACTTGATGCACCAACTAAAGGAAAGAGTAGGAGTGAGACCCAACTAAGAGCTGACACAATATTATTCCTACTTTGGAGATTAAACCCACAATACAGTGGGACTAGGTCCCTTTGAAGACAAGTCCCTGCTAGAGAATAATGCAAACAAACAAACGAACCATTTGAACAATTCAGATCTAAGTCCTATAACCTCTGGAGACCTAAGAAACCCACTTTGAAATCTCACAATTGAAAACTCCACAAAAAATACACCTCTTACCAAAGGCCTTCCAGGCAACAATAAAAAGGTCCTTAGAGAATGATTTTTTAAATCTTTTTAGGAAAAATATTAGCGAATAAGTAACTTAAATGTTAGACAGAAAATACAAGACTGGGCCATTTGGAAGCCTGGAATTTGTTTAACATCAAGATCTCAAAATCAATTTAATACTTTACTGCAAATTAGAGAAGTTATCATAGCATATGGGGAAAAATATTGGAAAAACTTCATTTTCTAAGTCCTGTAATTTAGATTACAGAACACTTAACTAGAGGCTGACAAACAGCAAAGATTGCTACAAAGAATGGAATAATAACAGAATAGCTAGCCAAGAAAATGCTTCAGGAAATACTAGCAAGGAAGCTGCCTTATGGAGCTGAGAACACATCAGAACATTATCTCTGCCTGATTCAGAGAACTCCCACAGGGTCCCAGCAACACCACTATTCCTTAGGAATGAGGTCTGAAGAAGAACATCACCACAAGATGCCAGAAACACAGGATTTCCTTCCTCTTTCACATCAGAAAGAACCATACAGAAAATATCTGAAACTAAAAATCCCTCTGGGTTAACATGAGCCAGCAGCATGATGGGAAGTCTTTGAGACTAAGGTAAAGGTCCCCTTCCTGTTTTTAACCCTTTCCCATTTGGGTTCTTACTCCCCTGAACAAGAGTTCAGTCAGTTACCCTGTTTGTGAGGAGGGGTATAAAACCAATGGAGTTATTTAGAGGTGGTTTGAAAAGGTCTTAATTCCTTAATTCCTACTTGTCTATGGCCCAGAGAATTACCTGGAATGGATTTTTGGCCTCTGCAGACAAGTAGGCTTTTGTGTCTACTGGAACTTCTTTCTCCTCTTCTAAGAAATCCATTGCTCCTGTTAATAAGGCTCTTTTCATGTAGTCCATGGTTTTGGAAGTAGTCTAAGCAAAAGTGAGGGCTGTTTCCTGCAAGCTCACCAGCACCTGGAGATTCTTTCTGAAAATGGCTGTGCTACAAATTTTAGTCTCCTCCTATCTAGATTGGAGCTCTCAGATTTTGACACTGTTTAGCATCTCCTGGAAGGTTTGCTGAAACACAGAATGTTGGCCCCTGTTTCCACATTATCCATCCAGTGGCTTAGGTGGGACCTAGATAATTGCACTTCTTACAAGTTCTAAGGTGGCATACTTTAGAACCACATCTCTGTTTGGCAAGCCCCAAAGTTTGCATGTGTTCTTGTCATCAGTACATATGAAAATGTATGCCACTTAACATCTCCTTGAAGGCTTGCTGAGCGGAATTCATGTAAACAAAACTTTGTTTTACTTCCATAAACCACTGCACACTAAAGTAACCGAAGTAACATTAGTGCAAACATGGTAGCCACCCAATGAAACTATTTCACAAATGAGAATGATTTTCCCTTTCTGATCAGTAAATTATCAGTTCACATCATTATGATTGTCACTTGCAAATATGAATGTGTACAGAATAAATAAAAGAACTAGAACTGAAGAACTCAGAAGAACTTAAGCTTCTGACATAGATAAGCTTTTATGAGGGATGTTACATGGGTATCCTACAGTATCCAGTGGATCAATTTACATTCAGGGCTTTTATGAAAGGAAGGATAGGTAAGAAGACACTATGCTGATAGTTTTCAATATGAGACACAGGGAAAAAAATAAAATAAAAAAGTAAATGCTTCTCAAGATCCCCAGAGGAAACCAATAGCATCTTTATGTATCTTTAGCCTGAGAAACTCACTTCAAACTTCCAATATGTAGAACTATGAAGTAATACAGGGTATTGTTTTAAGAGTATTATTTTATTTGTAGAAATTTGTTGCACACAAAGTAAGGAGGGTGGCATTGAACTCCTGATCATCTTGTCTCTGTGTCCCAAGTTATGGAATTACATAAATGTGCCATCATATCTAGATATTCCAGCTACTCCTTAATGACAAATTGCAAATGGTGAGTTTAGGCTGGACCCAAAGCTAGACTTTATTATTTACTGAGAGCTTAGTATCATGTCAAGTGATGGTGTGAACTTAAATCAAATTTTAATATATCCTAACGCAATCAGTGCTTCCATTTTCATTATGTTTCACCAAGGCCTAAAGATATAGGCTTTTAAGTCCCACCCCTTCTCACCCCCAGTCACTCTGTGACTTATCCAAAGGGATAAGGAGCAAGAGTGATATGAACTATTCTGTGAATCAAGAAAATGAAAAACTCATAATTCAGAAAACAAATGTCAATTACAGTATCAGCATACATAGGAGAATCTTATATGTGCTGATAAGTGTTTCCTTCTTGGAAGGACATGGAAGTAGTGTTTTGAACACCAGCCTTTCAGAATGGCTGAGCATCTTGATTGAAGCACTGAGCTACCTGTAACCAGAGCAAAGATAATAACGGCAGTAACATATCCTTTAAGAGATGCCTGTCTCTATGTGGCAGGTACTGCATATTACCTGCATTATATTATTCCTCACTACAGCCCTTCAAGGCAAACATTGTAGTTACCCTATTTTACATATTCAGAAACTATTCCCAAGTAACACAGAGAAACTTCACATCCCACATCCAGAGTTTGGGCTCCAAATCTTGTGTTTTCTGCCTTTATAGTAGTTGTTCCTACTGATCAGAAGTTCCACATCTGCTCAGGAACTGGATGAGCTTAGAACATTGGTTATTAGGTATAAGCATCGGATTTATCTTAAACAGCACCCATAAGAAAGATGTAGTTTATGGTATTTTAATTGCATGCTTACTAATAAGCAGTTTTGGGTTATTGTTTTAGAAAAAGAAAAAGTTATATATACAAGATTAAGATGAGTCATCAAAGGTTTTCTAGGAGCAATGAAGAATTATCCTTAAGAGCCCTACAGAACAGGATAAATAACTGTAGAGTGTTTAGCCACAAAATACCACATCTACTTACAGCTCTTTCCTAAGCTCAGAAACCATCACAGAAGAGGAGATAGAAGTATTGCAATAGGGATCTGGAGCACCAGAGCAAATGGGTGTCTTCTAGACATGACAGGACCACTCGAAAACACCTGAGGTTGCCTGCACAAAGTCTGTACAAGATCAAACCAGTCAACATCCAAGCACAGAATGTGAAGAGATTCATAAGCCTCCAGACTTAAGAAGAGCTGAAGAGCTACAGACAACTGATGGCTTCTGGGGAAGAGCTAGTCAGCTTGCTCAACTATACTCTAGTGGATAACCCCACACCTAGGAGTGTATGAACAGTACAAATTTGAGTTGATGATTTTAATAAAAATATTGATTTTTAAAGAGTTCTATAGGACAGTGGCACCAGTCTAAAATACTTTTCACTTTTTGTATATTTGGTGTTTTTTTTTTGTTTTGTTTTGTTTTTTTTTTTTTTTTTGAGACAGGGTTTCTCTGTGTAGCCCTGGGTGTCCTGGAACACACTTAGTAGACCAAGTTTGCCTTAAACTCAGAGATCTGCATTTCTCTATCTCCCAAGTGCTGGGACTAAAGCCATGTGCCACCATGCCCAGTTAGAATAGCTGTTTTACTTATTCTGTATGAGGCTGCTGCGGCAATGGCTGAAACATAAAGGATAGAAGAGGCAAAGAATGTGGGTTGAAATTTTTGTCTCCATCACACACATCAAACAAGCCAAGGAAAATGGAAAAACATCTACCGCAGTGTATAAAAGTAAATTTAAAATATCGTTGTATATAAGATTATGACTCAATAAAAGTGAATTAAATCTGATTTTACATTGAATCTAAGAAATGACACATTCCATAGGGAAATAATCCTGGCACATCTTCATCACACAACAATATTGTTACTGTCAGCTGAGGCATTTCTCCTGAAGATGTTAGCAGGTGTTTAATAGCATGGAAAGTGACGTGTCTGGCTTAGAGGAATAACACTAATAGAACCCCTCAAGGCTGGTCATCTGTAGCCTTTGGTATTTTTTTAAGCACAACATCAGTGCTCTGTGTTCTAACACTTATTAGCCTAGACTTTAACTAGCAATTGATATTTTCAAATGTCTTATCATTTATAATTGTTGATATAAGTGTGTCTCTTAAGTAAGAATGTCTTTAGAAGATGTTTCAATTGATTTTAAGAATAAAATTTAATATGGGCAGGTAATTACCCTCTCTCTACTCTATCACAAACTACATCCAGTACAGCATTTGGTACCTTGTTGGTACTTGGTGGACAGATAGGCAGATATTGTAGATAAAGGAAAGTATCTTTCAGTTCCACTGAAGTCTAAGACTTTGACATGTGATTTATTTACTCCCAAAGAACCAGATTAAATGGGTGAGATGACAAAAATGAAACCATAATGAACAACTTCAAAAGATCAGCAGTGAAGTTCCTAGTGGTTAAAATGTAGCTGTGTCCCATTCTTGGCACATTTTGGTATATCGTTCAAGGTTGAGAAAGTGTAAGTCACAAGTTTTCTGGTTAATTAACTCCTATCCTCTTTAAATGTTAACATTGTGTAGGTCTCCAAGTCTGAGCTAAGAGAATTTGCAAGATTAAGCAGGTAGGTAAAAGCACATTGAAGTAAATATCTGATGGATGTGCTACAAAAGAAATGTGGTTTTCTGTGTGTCAGATATTATTATTCCAAAGACTGAAATTCCACCAGTAAGGGTTTCTGCATTTGTTTTACAGTATTTAAGCTGCTTCCAAACATCATTTTTCTGTAGTAAGCAACATATGACTTTAATACTTCTAATTTCTAGAGGATTCTATTATTCCTAAACCACTAGTTCATGTTGATTTATGGCTAGATCTACTGTGATGTCATCTTTGTCTTCCACAAAATCTGTTCACTGAGCTAAAATTAAATGCCATTTTCTTTTGAGTCTTTGTTAAACATTTTTATATAAATAAACTCATTAAATAGAAAAGAAATGTGTCTATTGTGTGCCTCAAACTATGGCCATATTAAAAACAGAAGCACATTTGTGGGGTATAAAGTTGCTAATGAACTAAATCATGCTCAAGAACATAGCTCTAAGGTTTTGTAACAGTGCATTTCATTGATCTAAATGGCAGTTGTTTAACTGCCATTTGAAGTCTGCTTTCTTCTATTGCTTCTTAGGGATGAAAAGTAAATTTAAAAAATAATGACAACATTGAGCAAAAAGTACCTGAAACTTCTTATTTCACAGAAGAAGGAGACTACAGAGTGTACCAATAGCAGAAAAGAGGGGGCAAAGGACTTGTAATGACAGGTGAGAATTAAATTCTCTAAAAATAGCCACTTAAGTCAAAATTTGAGGTTCAGTGCTATCATCACCAAACACCATTCCTTCAGTGACCCCAGAGATCTTCTAAGATACAGGCTGAGTACTTTGTCTCCTCCCCCCAAAAAATACCTTCTCATGTTGCTGGAAGATACACATTTCTCAAAAGAAACAAGCTCTCTCTACAGTGTCCCTTGGGCAGCCAGTACGTGTTCATATATAATGTTCATTTGTTTCAATAAGTAGTTAGCATATACATATAAAGACTATAAATGACCTCACCCCAAAAGCCATACATATTTATAATGATGCTTCTTGGAAAGTTACACTAGGGTTATGTGACACACATGTATATGAAGCAGATATATTCTGAGTAAGGCGCATGAGAAGGAATTGTTGTGAACAGTCAAAGAAACTCATCAATGTGGGCCATCAACTAGGAAATAAAGGTTCTCCTCACAGCACGGTGAGACATCCTTCGCAATGAACACTCCCAGATGACACAAATGGGGCATGTCTCTTTTCCTAGGAACCTTTACTCACTGTAATCAGAGAAGTGGATTTTTAAAAAAACACAGAAAAACCATCAAGGGCAGACAGAGGAGGAAAAGGTTACAGCCCTCTCAATACGCTGGAAGTCAAGTTCTACCACCCCAATCTTGTCAAATGACCCAGTGGTCAAGCAGTGACATGATCTATAAATATGTGAGTGTTGGCGCTTCATCTGCTGAATTATAAATTGAAATAAAGAAGTGTTGTTAAGCGCAGCTCCAGTGACAGTCCTCACCTCCATCAAAACCCAAGCACATATTTAAACCTCAGGGACTCTGCCATTTCTGCAACCTGCCACGGTGTTAATGAGCTCACTTAGAGACAGCTTAATATAAATCCGCATGAAAACTCAGTAAAGCTCAATAAATATTCACATGGAAAATGAAGTGGGAATATAAAACATTGTTTAGAGGAATTGACAGGAGACAGCTCATTCAGAAACTTGAAGGCCATATGAAGGGTTTTGTTCTTCATGCTAAACAGGTGAGAAAGTATTAAATAAAGGACTTAAAGCAGGGCAGGAACAAGACCTTCTTTGTCTCTTGCTCAGTGGTTAGAATATACTGCAGAACAATGGTGCTAGCCCTTAATTCTGATACACATATAAAAAAACAGAAACAAAGAAAAGTATATTTGTTCCTTTCTAAAGATCTCCTACCCTGCCCAGAGGCACTAAGACAGTGACTACTCAATTCTTAAAATGTTTTCTTGATTTTTTTCTATGACTACTTAAATGAATAAAACCTGATCCACGAATTCATGAGCTGTTTCTACAAAGTCTTCCAAAATGGGTGGGAGGATACTGACTTATTTTCTCATATCAGAACAAACCCTACTATAAAATGCTTGTGAATTCTTTGGGGTGTATTTTTATTATTTTAATTCTGTAGATATGTGGTGGGAAAGCATATATATGCACATAAGAACAGGGACATGACAAGGCCAGAAAAGGGTGAGAGATCCCCTAGAGCTTGTGTGAGCAATTGTGAGCTACCCAACATGGATGCTGGGAACCAAAGCAGACTTCTCTGCAAGAACACTTCGCTTTTAACTGCTAGCTATCTTTCCAGCCCCATTCAGATTCTTACCACGAGCCATAAGAGGGGTTCTGAGATATCCTCAAGTCAGTTACAAGCCACAGGCTACCTGGGGGAAAAGATAAGAGTGACTTATTAAAACAAATGGTTTCAAACTGAAACAACAAAACAAAAGGAAAAATAAAATAAAACACTCCTCTGATTCTCTCATGGTATGCTCAAGATTAACCATCACAGCAGTATCACATTCTTCCTTTACAACCAACCAGCCGAAAGACAGCAAAACTTGACTTTCTGGATGATTTCCCCACCCTAGGTCTTTCTAGCCTTGTAATGTCCTCTCTTACCCACTGCCAAGGCAGGCTCTGTGCAAGCAACTCATGTTGTCTTCTATCTCAGTTTTCATCATAAAACACCCCAGCTCCTTAGGTTCCAGTGAACATTTTTTCAGCTAGGACCTAGGCTGAGAATCTGTCCCATGACTGGTCCTTTTATCTGTACGTATCATCTGTAACAACCCAATAAACTTTTATTTTAGAGAACACTCAGTTTTTCAGTTTGATGTAACAGGCTCTTCCTTACGAAGTCTGAGTTTGCTATAACAAGACCCATCCTGTGCTGGGTCTCCACAGGAACCTCTTCCTTGAAGGCAACCTGCCCTGTGGTCTTTTCTCCTCTGCAGGTATGAAAACTTCTTTCCTCACCTTATTACCCCTCACACAGACTGACAGATTCTCTTCTTAACAAAACTCCAGGCAAGCTCTTTGGGTATGACCCTTACGAGGCTAGCTTTAACAAGAATCCTGCTAAAACACTGTAGCTGGAATTTCTTACCCTTAATACCAGAGTACCCTCCATATCTAATTGGTTTTACCTACTCCAGCATCCCCCAGATTGTTGGGAGCCGAGTTGAAACGCCATTACAAGATGGCGCCGGTTTCCTGCTTCCAGGTTCTTCTTGCTCGCATTTGGAGTAAACAAGTTACAGCGCAGGCGCAGGTGAGCAGTCCTTGCCACCTCCCTCCATGCTAATGAGGGTCTGGATGAGTATCCAATCATTGACGGTCACGTAGCCCTATGCTCTATATAAACAGGGTGCCTTTTGCAATCAGGGTCTTTCGCTCTCAACACTTAATTGAACTGCTGTCCTCAATAAAGCGTGAACCAGAAGAATCCTGTGTGCGGCGTCTTCCTTGCAGGCGAGGCGGGCGTCCACACCAGACCATGCCCATTCACCTTGGCCTGCCTTCAGTGAGAATCCCAAGAGGCAAATTTAGCAGAATCCCCCTTTATCTCTCTGTTTCTTCTAAGTAATTTTCCATCTACTGCTTTCCCACACCTTGCTCATTAACTATAAGTTTTCACTTGTGTTTGAAGTTAAGCTACATCTCTCTCCTATACTTCAAGCCCTTTATGTTTGTTCCCTACAATCAATATGATAGTTCTTCTGAATAAAACCCACATTCAAAAATACCATGAACAATATCCTTTCTTTGACAATACACAAAACAAATTGTGGTATGGTATCTTCAAATAAGCAAGTTAATATTCCTCTTTCAAGAGACAAAAAAAAAAAAAAAAAGTTTATTTCTGATTTTTTTTTTAATGTGTGTCTGCAGTTTGGTCACAGAGAAACCAAGCTGGAGAGGAGCTTGAGCCGTCCTCTATCCTGGCTGGCATTCTTACAGAGCCAGAAGAAGGTTCTATGCAGACTTTCCTCAACAGTCTCAGCCAGCTGTCACTCCTGCAAGCTACAATAATGACCTGCCTTGCCAAATGTGGCCTGTAGTACAATAGAAACACCACCAACCAACCATTTTGTGATTCGATCACAAGCAATCTTCACAGGAGGGAATTCCTGCCTACTTCTGTCAGCCTGATCAATAAAGACACCATGGCTGGAGAGGTCATAGCCCTTGGGAGATAATCTACTACTAATATTTTGCCACATTGTCATATTGCCTCTTAAATGACCCTCTTTATAAGCACAGATTAATGGGGTACCCAGCCTTCATCACAGAAGTTCCTTGTAGAAATGGACATTAATGCGGTTAATGTAGAAAGTCCTACCTTGCCAATATGCTTGCGAATACATGGTGGTAGAATGTCATCCTGTAAATATTCTTTTTACATTTGTTTATTTGTTTGTGGTTTGAAGAGAACACACACTGAGCACGTGGTTAGGGATCAGAGGATGACAAATGGGAAGGAATCGGTTCTTTCTTTCTACTGTCTGAGTTCCAGGAATCAAACAGGTTGTCAGGCTTTGTGGCAAATTGTCTTGACACACCGAGCCATCTAGCTGGATCCAAAGTGTTATATTTATACAAAGATTTCCAGAACGTAATCCATAAATAAAAGGGTTTCTAGATGAGAGTGAGATAACTAAAAATTCTTGTTATGTGTGAAAAACACTCCACTCAGAAATTAAGTCACACCCTTGGGAGACAAAGCCAAAAATCACTGCAAAGTTTGAGGCCATAATAGGCTACACAAGAAAACCCTATCTCACAAATGAAATTGAAAGCAATCAGAAGAAAATACAGGGAAACTTCAGGTTTATCTACACTTCTTCTACCAATGAATAATTTTATTTTTCTACCAGATACAAATGTATTCTTTAGGAATATGTTTTTTAAAACATACTGCAGACTTTAAAAACATAATATATGGCATAATACAATATATAAATATATAATCTAGGGCAGAAATTTAAAAGTGAGATCACAAGGAGATAAGTTGGGAAGGAAATTGTTTAGTTAGACTAGAGAGACACTAACTTGTTAAATATGGGTGGCCCAAGGCCCTTACATTCACACAAGAACCATGACAGTCTCTGTCTGAGACAGGACAGCATTTTACTTGAGAATATCTTTCAGTAGAAATCTTTATAAGTTGTAAAAAAAAAAAACTTTAATATTTAATTTTCCCCATAAGAATCAAAGTGCCCCAATGAAAATGTCTCAAGTAATTTCAATAAAGTTGAATTAACTGTCTTTGTTGTGTTAATATTCAAACTGATGATCTGTCAGAATATGTCAGTCTTGACTTGCACATCGATAGTGGCTTTTCAAAAACTCATTGTCCATGTATTTTTAATGATATATCTTTAAAGACACAAGAGATGATTAGAAAGACAGGACAGAAGAAGGACGTGAATAGAGTTGGATGGTTTCATTTTTGAAGCAGTTTTATTGACATATAATTTGTACACTGTATAATCGAATCATTTAAAGTGTACAAAAATCAATGGCTTTTAACATATTCACTATAATGCAGTCACCACCACAATCAAATGTAAAATATGTTCACCACCCTCAAAGAAAAATCCGTATACCTTTATCTACACGATCCTCCAACCTGTCAACTAGTCTTTCTGGCTTTATGAAATTTGCCTCTTCAGAGAATTTCATATAACAAAATTATACATTATTCAGTCCTTTTTATGTACCATAGTGTTTACAGGGATTTCCCACATCTTAACATATATTAGAACTTCATTTTTATTGCAGTGTTTAAACTACCACATTTCATTCATTTTCCCATAGGCTGATGGACTCCTTCTTTGTGGTCGATCATGAAGAATGCCTGTAAGAATACTTATTTGTGTGCAAGTGTTATAAGTGTGGAACAGAGCCAGTGTAGGAGCCCATTGAAACTTACAGGACCTTGTTTCAGGAGAAAGGATTATACCAAGAACACATGGCTGGTAATAGACATGGAAGAATATATTAAGAAGGAGAAAGACACTCCTGAGTATGGAAATGGGTTAGTGATCTGGGATTGGCATAGACTCAAAGCACTGGCCCATGAGTACCATTACCCTTTATGAGCTATTTATCCAGCTCCTATCTTCTGTGAAGCATGTTCTTACTGATACATGAAGCAGGTGGGAAACAATTTCCAGTTATTTTATTTTTTGTCAACTGACTTTCCTCGTATATAGTGATGATATCTCTCACTACTACCCTATTCTCCTGTCATGCAAACTCATTTGTGGCCTTCCACTTCTAGGTAAATACATAGGGTGGAATGCCAGGGTTTGATGGTAATGACTTAATACTTTTGAGGAACCAGTAGAACTTTTTCCAAAATAGCTACAGCATTTTACCTTCCCACCAGCAATATTTCCTTCTGAGACATCCTAAATTCACAGATTCTTACCCATATTCAGTGCTTGACAACTTGTTAAAACAAAATTTTGGGTAGATATTGAATAATTTTGTTAAAAAGTAACCTACCTAAAACTTTCTTGGGACTTTACACACACTTCCCCACCAAATCCTTTCTCCTTAAGAAAAAGATCTAATCAATTGCAAGGAAAATTATTTGACTAAGCAGCAAGCTAGAAAAATGACACATCAAACAGATTGATCTCAGAAAATAGTAATTCTGCAGCATCAGGCTGGAAACTTCACCAAGCCAATTCCTTGGAGTTTGGTTCCTTTATTATCAGACTCTGCTTTGCTGAGAATTATAATCTTGAGACTTCAAGCAAGGTGTCTCTTTTAGACCTCTTCTGTCACTTATTTGTTTTAAATACACTCATGAACACAAACACATCAAAAGGGTGATTTTTTTCACCTCAGTTTTCCCATTTTTTCCCACCATAAAGTTGTCTTATCTTGGTGCATTTGTTTGGCTGCAATACTTTTTTGAACATACCACTTATGTATGTGGTATGTAAATCTTGCCTATCTGAAAACTTTTCTTTTATCCCATAGGGAAAGAATATTTTGATCTATACAGAAAGATTGCCTGTAGTCTTATTTTTATTTTAAGACACAGTCTTGCTGTGTAGCATGATCTCCAAATTTACAATTCTTCTGCCTCAGCATCCTGACTGCTGGTAGTTCAAACATGTACCTACACATTCAATTTACCATTATAACTTGGAAGTATATTTTTCCTTCTTCTATTGCTGAGTGTAACATTGTAAAACATTCTTGTTCATCTAGAAGATTTCAAAATTTGTTTTTGCATGAACAAAGCTAATTAATTTTACCAGAAATATGTCTTTTCTTGTTAATCCTGCCTACAAATCTTGATGTCTTTTACAATCTCTGTTTCAACTCTTTCTTTTTCCCTTTTTTTACTTTTTTTCTGTCATTTTCTTGTTCCTTTGCAGAAGCTGCTATTCATTTATGAGAGATTTGAATCTGTGCATCTTGTCTTTCTTTATACCTACGAATGCTATTAACATTAGCCCATGTTCTCTGTTTTGTTTTGTTTTTTTCATTTTTTAACCATCCAGCATTTAAGCATCTATTGTATCCATCCTGGTTTCCATTGGTTGGCACCCTAGTGTGTACTTACGTGAATTTCTCTGCTCTTGGGGAATGTGTGTAAGTGCTTTGTCATCTGAATCTTCAAATTCTTGTCTGTTTCTTACAGTCTCTCATTTACATTAAGAAGCCACTTTTTTGTTGCTTTCTTTGGAAAGGGGTTTGTTTTGTTTTTAGCAGTTTTTGACACAGGATCTCTATATATAGCCCTAGCTGCCCTGGAATTCACTATGCAAAACAGGCTAATCTCAAACTCACAGAGACCCATCTATCTCTGAGCACTAAGTTTAAAAGTGTACATCACCATGCCAGCTTATGAGAAGTCATTTTCCTTTGCCTTTCTTCTTTTCTTGTTCTTTTTCTTCCTTCTGCCTCTTTCTGGTTGCAAGGTCCAAAGCACTTTGCCTTCTTCTGTCTGTTTCCTGATTCTCTGAGGCAGCTCCACCCACATGTTATCTCACAACCTGCCACAGTCAAATGCACCAGGAACTATGCTGTCTGGTGTTCTTAGATGCTTCATAGCTATCTTCTTGCTTCAGCAATAGATCTATCTTACTTTCCTATATAGTTGTCCTGTAACCTTTTCAGAAACATGAATTCCAGACAGCCATTCCAATCCTAACCTGAGGCTATGCACCCCTCATGAGAGGGAAGAGATGCTCTCCTGACCTCTGCTGGTTGAATTCTTAGTGTTAGCCAGTGCCATACCATCTAATACAGATCCTCCATTTTGGTTGACAATTTTAGTAATCATAGCAATTTGGTGTCTAGAAGGAAATAAATTTGTTTTTCTAAGTTCTGTCTGAGCTGCTCTGACCCATATCTCCCAAGTAATAACCAGCTAAGAAAGATATTTATTGGTCACCTAATGTAATTTAACTGACTATTCACCACTTAAGCCAGCAATGACAACTGCAGGCCAAAGAGGGAAACCCCTACTCCTCCTTCCCCATACTGACTCTTCCTGCTCTATGACTTCTTAAACTTAGAAGTGGACCATAGGCTCCGTTTCATATACAGACACCTTGTGTAGGATATTTCCTCACTATAAAAGCCTGTGCTGTCCTAAGCCATTCATTCTCTTGTCTGTCTTTGCTTCTCACTGATTTATCTTAAGTTCTAAGTCTTTTCCCAGGGCCCTATCAGCTGATCCCTAAGTCTATATAAGAACTATGTCTCTTTTTTCCTTTCTCTTTTCTTTATTCATTTATTTATTTTCAATACAAAGTAGTCAGTCCTGAAATAGTACATATACAAGCCACACTAAACAGAACTTTATCTTCTGTTAAATCTGAAGCCTAAAACATATTTCTTGCCTTGTACTGTCTTTCATCCACCAGCCTGGTGATTTTTGACTTGGGCTAACTATAAATAATTTCATTAAGAATAATAGTGATGATCATTATTATAAAGAACTTGCAACTAAAAACTTAAACAGCAAGAGTGGCCAGACCAGAAGTCTATACAACTCCATGAACTTCTTTACCATTAGCAATGCCATTCTCTACTATGGAGCTTCACAATGGATTCTAAACTCTCAGTAACTTTATTTTATGCACTTGTCCACTCTACACACACACACACACACACACACACACACACATACACACACACAACCAGAATCAATGACAGGGTTAACATTAAAAACATAAATAAATAAATAAATTTGGCATAAATATCACAGTAATAAATACAAATCTAGGATACATAGCTTATAATGTGGCAAATATCTAGAGCAGCTTTCTTCCCATAGGTGTCAAAGAAAAGAAATATAAAAGAAAATTCTGAGATGAGAACAACAATCCTACAGATAAAATAGGACAAGGAGTTGAAACAGACTACAAAATGACCTGAAAATATCAACAGTTGGCTGCAGAATTTAGAAAAACTCCTAGTTCTTGGATAAAAACACAATCAAGTGCAGATATTCTGCAGCCTGAGAGCATGCATGCCAATGGTACCTTATAGACAGGTGACGCTTTGTTACCCGAGAAACACAGATCTGGGACTCAAATGCAAATTATGTATAAGTACTTAAATCAAAAGCTTCTCAGATTTTATAGCTCCTGAGTGTTTGCACAGCTTTGCTTTTTTCTTTCTTTCTTTCTTTCTTTCTTTCTTTCTTTCTTTCTTTCTTTCTTTTTTTCTTTCTTCCTTCCTTCCTTCCTTTCTTGCTTTCTTTATTTCTTTCTTTTTTATGTTTTAGCATTGGAGCTCAAAAAGTTTCTGATTTCAGAATATTTTATATTTCAAATTTCATGTTTTCAAAAGAGAGATGCATGTACAGAAGCTTGTACAGAGGCCTGCATGGGCTTCTTCATCTCACGTTCCTTCCTACAAAGGGTCCTTACTAAGCACAATAATATCTTCTGATACCTGGCACGTAATACGTAGGAAAAGAAAACATCAGCATTCATTGTGCTCTCTTTCAAATTATTATTATTTATAAAATAAAAAATAAAAACCTCACATGTGCAGTGTTTGCTTTGCTCTAAATAATCCCTCCTTCATGAAAGTATAAGCTCATAGGAAACTGGGAACTTGGCCTGGACCACTCAACTGCTGAGTTCTCGGGTCCCCAGAACGAAAAAGGCACAGCACAAATATTTGAGCAATGTTGACGAGTGATGACGGCTAACCTTGACAAAGGGCCTTAGTTTAAGGGTGTCATTAACAGTCAAAGGAAATGATGCTATTCAGATCCCAAATCCAAGTGCTCTTTGGTCTTAATTTTACCATCAGTTACTATTCTCCAATGACTTCCTGCATAGTGCAAATGAACTCCACTACAGTTTTCATCTTTTTTTCATACAACCCATCCTACTAGGTCAGGTGGGGTGAACCAAATGGTGCAGAATGTCCTCCATCATTAGCTTGATAGCTCTGTGCCCCATTCCTGTTAGCAGTACAGAGTGGCCTAAGGCAGCAGTGAGTGAAAATGCTTTACAAAGTGCATTAAGCTTTCTGTCTCCCACAAGAGACTATTAGTACAACCATGGTGAACTTAGACATGAAGAGGTACAGGACAAGTTGCTCCAGGGCAAATTTTTACATATATCAGAGGAATCTCTGAATATCCTTGGTGGAATAAGGAAACCAAATGTCTTTATTTTGAGGAAGAAGAAAAAGAGTTTCAGAGAGGGAAGCCATCCACCTAAGGTCACATGATAGGTCAGTGAGGAGACTAGGGCTGTCAAACACAGAGTAATAACTCCCCAGACTGCATCATCAGCATTATCCAGGCTATAATGCAGATTAAGACGATAGACACTGACAACTGATGATAATCTCTCTATAGTTTAGCACTAACTGCTTTCTGTGGGCTAAGTCCCATACACTAATACATTTTATCTCATTAAATCTTCTGTCTACTTCATTAATTCTATTATTTACTATGTAAGAAAAGTCAGTGTGAAAATAAACTTAACAAAAGTCACATACCTAGTGAATAGTGAAACCATCGTACTCTCCTGCCCTGAGTTAAACAATTTTGAAATCAAGAAAAAACAACTGAGGCTTGTTTACTTCCTCAAATCTTACTCCTAGAAGATAATGCAATAGATTAACAAAAACAGTATGTGGTTTAAGGGCATTAACTTTTGTGGTAGTTTAAATGAGAAATGTTTCTCATTGGCTCATGTATTTGGGCATCTGAACCCCAGTTGTTGGTGATGTTTCAGGGAACCTTTAGGAGCCTGTCACTGAGGGCAGGCTTTGGGGACATTTAATATGGTCCTGTGTGCTCTTCTCCCTCTCTACTACCTGTGTAGAGCCAGCTTCCTGTCCCTGCTTGTTGCTGTGTCTTCCCTGCCATAATGGACTTTATTTCCCTAGAACTATAAGGCAAAAATAAAGCTTTTCTCCTCTAGTTTGCTTTTGTTCATGGTATTTTATGACAGCAACAGAAAAGTGACTAATATACCTTGCCTCTCAATAGTTTCTTGTAGCTCTTACCTCACTACCGTGTTACAAATCCTCTCCTAGTACAACCAGTTCCTTTATCTTGTAAGACTAACCAGAAAGAGTAATCATAACATCAATATTAAAAAATGTTACATTTCTTTTAGACCTTCCCTTCGAAGGCATCATGAAGACTCCTTCAAGATGATATTCTTATTCATATTGGACTGATAATTCAAGCTTTTATAGATCAGTAGATTTGCTCCTGTGGTTTTGGAAGACACTTGCAAAAAGAAAGCCAAAACCTAGTAAACTAGGTAACCTAGTAACCAAAACCTAGGTAAACTAAAATGTAATGCCTCGGTTACTAATGGCTTTCCTTAATCACACTGCTACTCCACAATTTAGTTAAGTGTACCATCCTTAAAAGCTATCCCAATTCCCCACATCATCTTTGGAGGCTCTTCTTCTTAGTACCAACAGATTCTCTATTGTCTGTTGCAATAACATATTCCTCAACTTACACACACACACATACACACACACACACACACACACTGTTCTCTTAACAAACATTCATTAAGTATCTAATAGCTGCCAGATCCTCCACTGTACATAAATTTAAGACTATATATCTAACACCTCAGGCCATAGAAGTCATTAAATTAGTATTTTTTCCTTAAGAAAATGGAATATGTAAATGAGAGGGCAGATAGGTGGGTGGACGTGCTCATAAAAAATTTCTACAGTGTTGGAATAAGCTGGTGATATCCAGTATTGTCCAGGTTGACTTTTTGAGAAATTAATTGAAAATAAAAACATACAAAATTTTTCTCTTATAACATGGGAGTGTCAGCTAACAGGAGCACACTACCAGGGAAGTTAGACCCTGTCCCTTTGCTTCCTGTTAAAAAGAAGTTACAGATCAACAGCTTGAGAGAAGAATTTCCTGTTAGCACCTGATCACTTCTTAAACAGAGTTCCAAGTTAGCTTGGAAATACTGCCATTCACCTCATCCAGCAAGTCTTGAAAGGCCAATTAGATTGTCAGCATTGATCAAAGTTGTTCTTGTGGCCTCCTCCAAGTCAGCGCAGATATGTTAACAGAATTTCAGGAGGCTCATAAGCCATGTCTCTCTCTTTCTCTGTGTTTATTACAAGTGATGGTACAGTTTATTGTTATGGATAAATACCCAGAGCTAGTCATAAAATAGTGGAGGACAGCATACTCCAAGTACTAAGAGAACACTGACAAACTCTTAAAGTCTCATAATTATTCTTGTTTGCTTTCTTCCTTCATGGCTTTGGAGAAGCTACATAGAAAATTTCTCAAAATAGAAAACTCAAGAGATATTATCTCTCTCTCCAATCTCTTAGATGCAACAATCAATGATGTAAAAACACTGTAAAGGGTGGGTGTGTCCTATTGCTAACAAATCTGGATATTCATGCCTCGGGTAGATATGAAGAAACAGTTCCATGCATCTCTACTTCCTTTACTGAGAGTAGACACAAGGAGCAGTATTGCCAAAATTCACCTCTCTCACCCAAAGTCATGGTTTGAACAAGAGAATAGTCACACTGGGAATAAATGACTAGAAGTGACACAAGGCCAGTGAGGTCTTTGAGACCAGCAGAACCTCTTGCCTTCATCTCAGATAAGCATAACTTGAGGGTTAGGGTCCAGGAAAATCAGTTGCCACCAAGGAAACCTCTAGCTTCTAATGGCTTCCAGGCCCTTTATCTGGATAACTTAAAAGAATGAAATGCACAGACAATGGGATATTACATTTAGAAAAGAGTTGTATTATAGACTTAAACAAAGATTCATAGTTGTTGCTAGGATGCAGTCGGTGGAAATGACATTGTTGTTTCCAAAGCAAGAAAAGACAGAGAAAGCACAATCAGAAAAACACACAACTTTCTCAAACAACTCAAAGGATTAGGGGTCACAAGACAAAGCTATACAGAATGTAAAGAATGATGGGCCAGCACACTGGTCCTTACTTGCCTAAAGCAAACATTCCTGGACATAATAGTGTGTGAGTTCAGATTGAACAAAAAAAGCAGCTATCTTGAGTCATAATCACCAGTACTTTCACGATATAACCCTGGTTGTCTTTTTTTCACTGCTACCAAGCACTTTATGAGTAGACAAAATCATTAGAGTCAGTGTGGAGGACTTTACAACCAGACCCCAGCTCCAGGAATGTCTTAAACTGACTTTGGTATAAGATGAACTAGGTACATTCCAACTTAGATAAATTTGATTTTGTCTTAACCAACACATCTGCCCCTCTTTGTGATTAAAATTTTATATTCTTTTGCTGCTTCTGTTAGTAAGTTCCTCAGGACACTTTACCCTGGGAAATCCTGAATCCAGCTGCCTCTTTCCTAGTGACACTGTGCCCTAAAACAATAGCTTTGGAGGAATTCCTGATGGCTGGGGAAGAACATGAAAGAGTTTTTTTCCATGCATGGAGGTGCACCCCATCAGCAGCAAGCACAAAGCAGCACTGAGAAGACCATAGGAGAGGCCACCAGAGACAGATGCCCCAGAGACTAAGCCTGTGTCAGAACCTCAGCTACCAACACTATCTAGCTAATGGCCTAGCTAATCACAATGACATGTAAACAAAAGAATGAAAAAGATCTCCTGTTCAGAAAAAGGCAAAAATCTCAGGATGTCAACACATCAGCAACAGCCATGAGTGGGGAGAGTGGGCAGGTACTCTCCCCAAAGAGCAACATGAAGGGACTTTGAGGGCTGTTGGAACTTTCCTACATCCTGGCTGTAGTATTAAATGTAGTATTTGAAACTTTTGTCTAAATTCAAAAAGCTTATTTATCAAATAAATGAATTTCAAATACGGCAATAAATTAATATGGGGACCAAATATATAAACAGACAAGAGTGACTATATATATAAAAGTAGAATGCTGACTCATAGTCTGTAGCAACCCATCCAGGAAACCAACTCTATCTACAATCAATATCACAGGGAGTTGGCCTGGCAAAGGTCAGGCAGCCATCACTGGTGACAATCCAGAGAAGTTAGCTGTGACTTCTGTAACCATCTATTACAAGACTTCATGAATAACTGGCAGCTTTCTAATTTTTGTCCCTATGTCCAACTGAAGACCAATAAGAATAAGCCAAATAAATGGCCCTTCTCAGCCACACAGGGTACCAGCTTCTACTTACCCAACCTTGAGCTTCCTTGTGCCAGTAGCCTCCAAAACAGCTGCACCTAAAGGCTCAGCCACTTCCTTCACTCTAATGGTTTCCATTATTCTTCCATCTTTGATGGTAACTGATTCCCTAATTTTCAGAAGCTCAGAATTACTATTCCTTCGTTTTTCTCATTTTGTTAGTCTTTCTTTATTGTTAGAAAATTCTACATATTAATAGCTAGAAATTCATTCATAATTCTTTCCTAACTCAATGGAATTACCAGAATCCTAGCCTCTATACCCATTTAGAAGCCAGCTTGTGCATTGGGGAAGAAGAATATTAAAAGAAAAATAACAAAAAGTTACCTTTACTAGTGAAAATTCTAACTAGACATTGCGAATTGTGCACTGTTCGTAGCTGAAATGAACAGACTGAGGTTCATTTGTAGAGTGGCGATTCAAAACTTTTAAGTTATTTCAATATACTCTTGTTATATCGATTATCCAAATTCCCTTGTGTTGCAATTCATTTGCTTCTTGGATAAAGAGATAATGTGAAATTATTAATGTGCTTTTGCCATAAATAATTAACTTCATCATGGGAAAAACTAGAGAAGTCAATTAAAAAAGACTTCTAATAGTAATTGATATTTATCTCTCCCGTCTTTGTAACCATTAAAAGCTGCACATAACACTTATTACTGTCACTAAGAGAAAGAATATGTGATTCATCATAATACCAGATGATTTATATATAGATTGTGAAAGGGGCAGCTCTCCTCTTTTGCCATTCATAAAATGGTAAGCTTCCAATAAATCACTATGCAAAGATTTCCATTCAAGTATCATCTCGTGTTTCAGCATAGAGGAAAGGTGCCCTGATACTATGATTATAAATCAAACCCTCATTGACATGACTGGATCCATGTACTATTCATTAACAGATTTTGGATATGAGCAAATGTTCTATTTCTCCTTAGATTTTTTTTTTTTCTAGTCAAGGGATAAAGATGATTTATAGCCTTCACTGATATCAGAGCTCAGATTGGATTAATTTTTTCTGCCAATAACTCATATTTGACTATTTTTTCACTCTCTTGGCCATTATATAGCTCCTGTTTCCTGTAACATTCACCCAGTGAGAGCCTCACAGGCTGCCCCTTGAGTGCTCAGGGACCAGGATGAGGTATTGATTCCCTGTGCCATGTCCCCTGATTCAGCCCTGACTTCTGCCCACGATGACACAGGAGAGAATCTCAAGGCTACCTCGAGAACCCACCATAGGTATTAACACACCTACAAATGGCAGTTCATCTAATCATAAGTCCTTTCCCTGACTCTGATTCACATCATATACCATGTTCTTAGCCTGTTTCTTCCAAAATTTGTGTGTTGAACTTTAATATCCAATTTAAAATTATTTATTTAGAATGTTAGTGAGCTCAAGTTGCCTTAGGCCTCCACTACTAGCACAATAATTTTTTCTCCAGAGTCATTTAACAAAATATGAACAACCTGACTCATTGTCTTTAGCCTATATATGTCCTGATACTTCATAGCATTTCACATGAGCCATCTGACACAAGCCACAGCCTCACGGCACACCTAAAAAGATGCACACAAAAAAGATGCAGTGTTTCTTCAAGCACACCTAAGGAAGCTGAGGCTTGAAGATGTTAAATAAGTGGCCCAAAGCCACAGAGGAAATCTCTGTTTGAGTCTAAGTTGGTCCTTGTCTGTCAGCAGAACACTTTATTCCATGTATTATAAAACCTCTTTCAACAGAAGGGCTCGGGTGGTGGAGAAATGGCATTAAAATGTGCGAATTTCCCGGGACTCCCGTTTTCAACTCCTTCCCCTTCACCCTATCACAACGGTGTATTTAAATTTTCCATGTGAAGAGCAAGGAATGTGACAAGCTTTTGTGCAAGAAGCTTAGTTCTCAGAATGCCTCGCTAAAGCAAGAACCTGAAGGCAATCTATATGCACTTTCTAGAGTAAGAAGTAGAACACATTACATATATTTCTTTATAAAAACAGAAAATTCTTAGTGGGGAGCTTCAGTATTCTTACATGTACAGTACTCAAGAAATAATTTCTCCAGTCTTAGATCCTAAGTTGCCTGTTGTCATTCTGTTTTGTTTTTTTAATTTTAATCTAACTTTAGGAAACTTTCCTGCCTGCACTATCAATTCTGATACAAACTCAGTACAAATGAACTGAATTTGTTCTTGACATGCTGCCCTCCCTTGGCAAGGACTCCATGGGCATTATGTGGTCATACACTAAATCCTAAATGCCTTATTACTAAGAAGACTGGTTGACATTCTAATTCTTTTGTATCGTGGAAAGTAAACTCCCTTTAGGCTTTAGTTTCTCTTCTGTTTAAAAAAGAGAATTAGACTAGTCCTTCTCAAAACTTCCATAATTCAAAGCTGGTAGCACAGGATTAGAAATGGAATGTTTACTATGTACTCCACTAGGTGGCAGAGGAGGTAATTTAGCAGTCGCCAGGAAAGATTTGCCTAACAATGCAGCACAAGGACTCTAACTGGTTTGAGTACAATCCCAACATCTCATAGAACAGAAAGCTGAGGTTCACAATAGTTTTATGTTGCATTTTCCATTCTTCTTAAACCTGTGACGCAAGGCAAAGACACCAATCTGCAGTTTGTCATCTATATGATGGGGATGACTACATCTACTGAGTTTAAAATGAGATGATGGTGTATATAATACACTTAATGCAATGCCTGGCACCGGACACATGCTTACTGAAATGTCCCCATCATTTTTACTGAAAGTTAAAAGTAGAACTGAGAAATGAATTTGGATCTAGTTTCTGAAATATCTATATTATAAGAATTTTAAACTATTAATAATCTTCAAGAGATCTTATCATATCATACTTGTCACTTTCTAGCACTAGGTTTTCATCTGCACTACCTGCTTTTCTTACTGAAGGGCACAATTACTTCGTGATAGGGATAATCTTGAAATTCACAAGTTTCAAGTTTCAGTAACCAGAACTATGGATATCCATTTTGGATTTCCTGTCATCTGTTCTTCGAAGTGTTAGGATTTGACAGACATCAAAGAGATGAGATACAATGGCCTCAGGGAGGAAACTAAAGGTAAGCTTAACATTTACTATCTAGCCACACTGCACAAAGCTCTTCTCTGTACTAAAAGATTTGATCCTTACAGAACATCCAGCCAACTGAAGTGAGCATTCTTGCCATTTGCTTTTACAGATAAGGAAACTGAGGCATAGAAACTATGCAGACACGTAAAATGTTCTGTCACATAATGTGGTACTTTCAGTACTTACAGAACAACTCTTATATTGAAAAGAAAAGCAGGGCAAACTGATCATCCTTCTCTAAAAATCATGCTCTCCAGGACTCAGTGGAGAACCCAGGAAAGCAGAACATTTAAACGTCACTGCAGAGGCTAAGGTGATAAGATGAATCCACCTCCTAGCCCTATTTCAGCACTTCCACAGGCTTCCTACTTAGTTAATTTCTTCATGGGATTATTTATAACATTTATAAATTACATTAAGATTATGTTATAAAATATTTATATTGTATAATGTATTAAAATTATAAATCTTTATAATATTTAATAAGCTTCATAGCAGCTGACTCATTTTCTTGTTGTTTATGACAAAATAATGAAAATTAATCACTTTCTCATAAATGTGCTTTTCCAACTCAGTGTTATAAGTTAATGCTTGGGTTTTCCTTAAAGCCCTCCACCGAGGCTGAATTATATCTTTAGATAAGCCTCAAGACAAACTAACTCCTCCAACTCGGCATTGTGGATCACACCTATAATCTCAGCATTCAGGAGGCAGAGGCAGGAGGATTGCCACAATTTCAAAGACAGCCTGGGTTACATGATGAATTCTTACCCAGCCTGAGCTACAGAGTATCACTACCTCCAAGACAAAACAAACAAACAAACCAGAAAAAGCAACAAAACTCTAACTCCTTTTCCCAGTTTCTAATCCTGAGGCACCTTAGTTTCTAGTCCTAAGGCACAACTTACCCTCTCAAGAGATTTAAACTCCTCTAGGATGGGAATCAAATACCATACCACTGTGTTTTCCATGGTGTTCCTAAAGCCTATTTGTTTTCTGATTCTGATGAGAAAGATATTTAGGAACTTGTCATTTAGGGATCTTATCTTGGCTTTGTAGTCAAGAACTTTCAACAACCATCCCCTTTCTTGCTAAATGTTTAAGTTTGGCACAAACTGATGTGATTAATAAGCATAGCAAGACTCCTTTGATAGAAAAATAGGTATATATTTGTTCATTTAAGGCTTAACTGTTTTTTGCTTTTGCTTAACTATTAAGCAAAACACTAAATAGACCTAGCTATGCATTATGACATTCTACTAGAAACACAAAGGAAAGGTACACTTCCCAGAGCCAGGCATGATAGTGTTTTCCTGCAAAGCTAGTACTCAGAAGGCAATAACAGGAAGATCACAAGATCAAAGCTACTCTAAGCTGACTAGTAAGATTTTATATCAAAGAGACAGAGACAAAGACAGTAACAAACACACACACAAAGAGAGAGAGAGAGAAAGAGAGAGAGAACCCTTTGGATTCATACTCATACTCAAATTTTAAAAATGGACAATTAAAATGTTTTACTTGATGTCTTGGCTACTTTTCTGTTGCTATGATAAAACATCATGACCAATGCAACTTATAAAAGATAGTGATTAATTTGGGTTTCTGGTTTCAAAAGTTTAGAGTCCATGATGGTAGAGCAAAGGCATGGTGGCAGGAACAGTTAAGAGCTTACATCTTGATCCAAAGTAGGAGACAGAGAGAAAGAGAGATTATAGGAATGGTCCAAGTCTTTTGAAACTTCAAAGCCTGCCCTCAGTGGCATACCTCCTCCAACAAGACCACAGCTCCTAATCCTTCCCTAACTGTTCCATCAACTGGGAACCAAATATTCAAACATATGAGCCTACAGGGAGAGGACATTCTCATTCAAATCACCACATTCCACCGTCTGGTTCATATAGGCTCATGGTCGGATCCATAAGGCAAAATGCAGTTAGTCCAACTGCAATGGTTCCCACAGATTTTCACAGTCTCAACATAGTTTACACATCCCAAGTCCAAAGTCACTTCTAAGACTCAAGGCAATCACTTAACTGTAATGATATGTAAGATCAAAAGCAAAAGGCAAAATACATGCTTCCAACATACAATGGCACAAAATACACATCAACATTCCAAATGAGAGGAATAGGGCATAGTGAGAAAATACTGGACCAAAGCAAGAGTAAAGCAGAGTAAACTTTAAATCTTGTAGCTCCATTTCTGATGTTCATGCATTTAGAGGTTCTTTCCTTTCATTTTTTTTTTTATCTGCATCACATTTCTCTCCCTTAGGATGGTCACACCCCATGTATCTCTTCTTGGCAAATGTCTCATGACTCTGGTATCTCCTACATCTTGGGGTCTCCAATGCAATCAAGACTTGACTTTCACAGCTTCTTGCAAAGAACTCTTAGGGCCTCCATTTGATGACCAGCTACCCACTCCTGGCCTCAGTAGCTCTCCTTAACAATGGAGTAAGACTCCACAAGCGCTTTACTCACGTATCCTTCATGATTCTAAAGCCAGACCACATGAACAACACTGCCAAGTTTTTCTGCCCACTTAGGATGGAGCTTGGGACCTATGTTTGTGGAAGCTTTCCTTTTTTGCAGCTTTTTAAGAGCAGAAAATTTCCCAAACCTTTCCTTTTTGCAAGTTGGAAGCTTAGCCAGCTAGGATCTTGCCCAGAGGTCACTACTCCTTTTACTCCATTTTAAATCATGGTTTCTTTTAATCTTTTCATCTCTTTCAGTACAAGACTTAGTTCAAACATTAAATTTCTTAGTGTTCTTTCTCACTTCAAACTGTACATTTTTTATATCTTTTTGCCATGCTTGCTACTTTTAATGTAGACATGCAAAAGAGTAATTACTAATAACCACACAATACAGTCAATGGCTGTCTTGAAATCTCCAATAGTTTTCAATTATTGCCTCAGTCAAATTTTTAGGACAAGAGCAGAAAGCATCCACATTCTTTTCCAAAATATCACAAGAATGATCTCTATCCCAGTTACTAGTATTGTTCCCCCTTGGAACCTCTTGAGCTGGGTCTCTACCATCCACATTGCCCTCACCATTATTGCCTTCCGAGCTCCTACCAGGATGGTTGTTAAGACCCCCTTACAGTGTTAACTGCTTTTCTATTCCAAAATCTCAAAGTTTTCCACATTCCTCCCAAAACAAAACAGCATAGTCAGATCTGTCACAACAATAACCCACTCCCTAGTAACAAGTTCTATCTTCTCTATGTCTTTAATAAGACACCATGACTAAGGCAACCTATAGAAAGAAAGTGTTTTATTTGGGCTTATGTTTTCAGAGGGATAAAGTCTTCAATAGCAGAGAAAAAGCATGATGGTAAGAAAAGCTGAGAGCTCACAACTTGATCCACAAATGGGAGACACAGAAAGACACTGTGAATGGAACCAGACTTTTGAATTTTCAAAGCTTAACCCCAGTGACACACCTTCCCCAACAAGGCCATACCTTCCAATCTTACCCAAGTAGTTCCACTAACTAGAGAGCAAGAATTCAAACATGTAAGCCTGTGAGGACCGTTCTCATTCAAGTCATCACACTTAAGTTGAAGGATGGGCCTCAGTGATGCCATCACTCATATTATTCCTTCACATCTTTTGTATTATTGAAGAGGAGGCATTTCAGTACAATACAACAATATCAAAGTTATACTATGAAGGGTACCATCAGTGAGTATTTATGGACAAAACTGAAATGCTTATGCAAATATAAGAAGTTACATGAAAATAGTGACCTGGACTTAAACACAAACTAAGAGACATGATGAAGCTAGAGGCCACAGTGACCTAAAAATGAGGGGATCGATTCAAGAAGGCAGTGGGGCAGTAAGCAGTGTCTGTCAGGGCTCCAGGAGCTTCTCCACTGCCCCCACTCAAGGTGATCACAGCCCCTTAAGTGTTCATGGAATGGGAGAAGCTACATTGGCACTGGTCCAGCAAGGAGAACTATGAGAATCCAGAGACCTTTGAAAAACAGGGCAGTGGTGACAGATGTGGAGAAACCGAGGACTGTAAGTTGCAAGAGGAAACATGGTCAAATGGCAAGGTGGCTTGGAAGAGGCAAGCCAGGAAGAGTCTGGTGGAGCAATACCTCTGCTGGACAGGCCAGTGGTGTCCCGTCTTGCCTGAAGACAGGGCCTCACACTTGTCCCATGGATTCAGCCCCCCCCCCAAGTGTGGCATAGAAGAATAAGGAGGGAGGACAGTCAGGAATAGAGAGCAGGGCAGAAACCACAGGTCCCTGACTCAGCCCTGGGTGCTCAGCATGGGTGCTGCCCAAGACATGGAGGAAGCAGGCAGTAGTGGGTGTCTGGGATAGAGGATCAGAGCTGCAGACAGAACTCAAGATGACAGGCCTGATTTGTGGACTGGGAGAACTACACTGATGCCTAGTCAGGCAAGAAGAACTTGTGAATTTAAAGTATTGGAAAGACATAGGGTCACTAGCACACCTGGAAAGTCAGCTGGCTGTGAGTGAAGAGAAAGGAAAGCTGAGGGAGCTCACAGGCTCAGACAGGACACTGAACTGGAGACCCAGTTGCAAACAGAATATAGGACAAGGGAGCTGGGCATCCTTGAGAGGGAAGGAGGTTTCGGATGCCATGAGGCTGAGGCCACAACCTGGCCACCCTATCGCAACCTGCCAGTGTGGTGCTGTCACTCTGAGAATGGAGCACACACACTGTGAAGAGAGGCAGACCTGGGAACTGAATAGACAGGGGAACAGTGGCAAGTGCCACTAGGAGACACATGGCTTGAGGCAGGTATAGGCATGGGTGTACACCCAGAGCAGACAAAGGATAGGTTCTCAAACTGCCATCATACCTTTCTGGCCACTCCACTGACTGCCAGTCCAGTTCTGCCAATCCCATGGTCTTGGCTGCTATTCATATTGCCCTCCCTGAGGGTCGGTGGAAAGTATGTGCTGAGGTGCCACCACTAGCTATAGGTATAAAGGCCAGGCAGTAAGGGCAGGGTGGGATACAGCAGTCTGGACCTGAACCAGGACCAAACTAGCTGCCAAACCACAGGATCACCCTGCTCCTGAGCAATGACAGGCTAGCCCAGCTAAAGACTGTCTCATCTCCTAGACTGAGTATCCACACAAAAGACCTGTCTATTGGTTACCAAGAGACCCTCTTCACTGCCTGGCAAGCCAAATCTGTAGCTCCTGTGGCTGTGGCTGTGGCTGCTACACTTAGTACTCTCCCTAGGGGGAGGGAGGGAAGAGCATGGACTGTGGTGCTACTCAAGGGCTGCAAGCACAAAGGCAAAGCTGCAGGACAGATGGTGATAAATGTGATAAAGGTGGTGTGCAACAATTGGAGATCGAGCAAGTTCTGACCCCCAATGCTCTGCCAAACCTTGGGATCACACTGATCAGCAGCGATACGTCACCACTGAAGAATATTCCATACTAGGGACCAAGTCTCCTCCTTTTGGGAGGGATCTTAGAATCCTCAAAATGCTCATGTGGACAAGGACAATTAGAGATCTCTCTGCATTGCTGACACCAGCAGAATTCACCAGATGCCTGAGCCTGGGTTCCATGGAGCACTCATTCTGGTATGCTATTCAGTGCTAGTGCCCGCATGAAATTCAGCTGCCTGTCTGGAGTCCTGGCCTGCATGAAACCTGGATGCCTATGTAATATCAGGTGCACGTGAGAGGCCTGGGAACCCTGCAGGATGACCAGATCCCTGTGGGATAGCTGGGTCATTGTGGAAGAGCCAGATCCATGCAGGAAGTCTGGGTGCCTGTGTGAGGCCCTGGTGTCTGCTTGGTGTCTGGGTGCATACACAATGTCCAGGCACCTGTAGAATGTCTGGGCACATGTGGGAGACTCTGGTGCCTATGGGATGTCTGGGTACCTGTGGGAAATCCTGATACCATTGGGATGTCTGGTGCCTACAGGAAGCCCAGTATCTGCAGGAAATCTGGGTGCCTGCAGGATATCCAGGTGGCTCCAAGAGGCCCAGATACCTGTGAGAAGACCTGGTACCAGCAGAATGTCCAGGCATCTGCATGATGCTCTGATTCCTATGGGTTATCCTTGTCCCTGTGGGAAGTTAGGGTGCCTTCAGGAGGTCCGGGTGTCTGTAGGATCCTGGTGCCTGCAGTGACTCCCAGATGACTGAGACTTGTGTGATGTCTTTGTACCTGCAGGATGTCTGGGTGTTTATGGGATCTCTAGGTGTCTGTGGGTCAGCCCAGTGGCTGGGCAGTGATACCTGGGCATCTGTAGGATTTTTGAGAACCTATGGGATGTCATTTCTTATGGGAATTTCTTGCAGGATGCCCTGGTGCCTGCAGGAGATCCTGGTACTTTCAGAAGGCCCTGGTGCCTACAGGATGTCTGGGTACCTGCAGGATATCCAGGTACATGTGGGAAACCCTTGTCCCTGTGGCAAGTCCTGGTGCCAGTGGGATGTGTAGCCATCTGTGGGATGCTCTGGTGCCTGTAGACCATCTTGGTACCTGAGGGAAGTCTGGGTACTTGTGGGATGCCCAAGTGCATGAAGGAGGAGTGGGTACCTGAGAGATGTCCTGGTGCTTGTGGGATGCCCCATGCCTGTAGGTCATCCTGGTACCTGTAGAATATCTGAGTCTCTACCCGAAATCCTGGTATCTGTGGGATGTCCTGGTCCTGTGTGATATCCAGGCACTTGTGAGATGTCTGGGTGTCTGTGGGAGTCCCTGGTGCCTGCTGGATGCCCTGGTGCTTATAAGATGTTCAGATTCAAGTGTGGTATCAGGGTGCCTGCATGATGTCTGGGTATCTTCGGGTTGGCCCAGTGCCTGCATGATGCCTGGACATCTGCAGAATGCTGTGGGGCCTGGGGGATATTCTGGTTCCTGATGGCTGTCTAGAAGCTTGTGGGAGGCCTGGTGCCTATGGGAAGTCCAGAGATCTGCAGGATATCTGGGGGCCTGCAGGATGCCCTAATATTTACAAAATTTGGGGGTACCTGCTTGGTGTCCAGGTATCTGCTGGAGGCCCAGGTACCTGCAGGCTTGGGCAGTGGGGCACAACTTCAAGTCAAACTTCATTGTGCTAGGACTAGAAATAGTATGGGTCAGAGAATATCCATCAGTACTATCTGGATTTCTTTCTTTCTTCTTTCTTTCTCTCTTTCTTTCATTTTTTGTTTGTTTGCTTGTTTTTGATTTTGGGGTTTTTTTGGCACAAGGATGGAAGGGTGGATCAGGGAGGAATGGGAAAAGGGTGTTATCGAGATTCATTGAAATTTAATTCATTAATAAAAGTATTATAAAAAGTTTGTATTCTCATGGTGAGAATTTTAAAGTGATAAAGTACACAATTTAAAACTAATTTAAAAACTAGATAATGAGGGGAACAGACTCTTTTGCAGTTGTATGGACAAAGACATAAAAGTAATGACAAAAGCAAAAAAAATGAAGGAATGATAAAAGGAGAAAGAAAAAGAAGAGGAACTTCTAGAACATGAAAACAACTATATAATTGCATAGTAAAGGATATATATATATATATATATATATATATATATATATATGCACATATGTATATACATGCAAAGTGTTGGGTATAATGATCAGCATCTCGTAAGCCTACTCATCACCTAGGCACTGTGAAGTACTGCATCATATAAATATCAGTACTAAAAATGAGCAAAACACAGAAGATAGCAGTTTCCTCTTATCTTCAGCTTCACCTACTATAGTTGCAATTACCTGGGGTCAACTGCAATCTGAAAATACTACATGGGAAATTCAAGAAATGATTCTGAAGTTCTAAATGGAATTAAAACATTCATTTATTATAATAATATAATATAATAAATAAAGTATAAAATAAATATATGTAAATTATCATACTATCTTAATCCCCAGTGTCTGAGATGTGACTCATCCTTTCAGAGATTTTCCACACTTTTATATGCTTAGCTAACTGTCAGTGAATTCGTAACTATCTAGCCAAAAAATCTGGCAATCAAGGCACCAGGACATAAACCATATATGAATGGATTAACTCTGGTACTATGTGGCAATGGTGAAAGGCATATAAGTTTGGTATTATTGTATTTTGAATGTGGTTAGTTCCCAAGTGTCTAAGTGTTGAGAAAGTTGATCTCAAGTCAGTGAGATTAGGAAATATGACTTTTCAAAGATGAAGTCTTTAAAATGTGGTATAAAGGAAGAGACCTTTGAGCTATCTGTAGGTTTGTCCTCAAAAGAGATTAGGGCATATATCCTGGTATCCTGGTGGTTCTTTAAAGAGTGTTGTTGTAACCAAGCCCTGTTCTAACTCTCCCTGGCTTCATGTTTGAGATGTGATGCTTCCTCTCAAATGTGCTCCCATCATAATTGTAACTTCCCCTGCTCTTCAATTCATAGTAGAGCTCAAACAAACAAGCTGCTTGATTCTGGACTTTGAACTTCCGAAAATGTAAGATAAGAAACCTTTTCTTTCTAAGTAGCCTGCCTTAAGTATTTTATTATAGTAGTGAAAAATAGATTCCTACAGATGCTATCTGTTTTAAGGAGATTCACTAGGAATCCTGTATGTTCTCATGACAGATTAAGTGGGAAAAACATAGCATAATATGAATGAATTAGTTGGTAATATGGTTGCAGGGACCAGATTATAGGCACTTACTCACTTTACTATACAATGGGTTAGAACTTATTTCAAGTTAATTCCCCCTGTGGTTGGCCTGAAATCTAACCCTGGCCTAACCAGCAAAGAATCTGGCTTTTGAAGATCACCATCAGTGCTCTTAGATATATGCTCCTCCCATCATTCCAAAAGACTATAGAAAGCTGCTGCCTTTTTTGCTAACATTGCTTCTTGAATTTCTCTTATGTACACACATATAAAACCACAAAAATAGTACACAGAAGCAGAGTGGCTCCTTTCAGATGACCATTTTCAGTTGGCCACAATTCTAAATGTCATTCCTCTTGTTACTGTATCAAACTACATCCAGATTAGCTGTGCTAATCTGTTATGTAACATGTGCCGTATCAGGCATGTCATAGAGTTCTTCATGCAAAACAAAAATACTAATTCATCTTGTAACATATGTCAAACTGCACTGTCATAGACTTCTCCGTCCCAATTATTAATGTGAGTATATTTTCACTAAGTTTTCTTCCCAAGGTCATCTCCACAGGGTTAAATATAAAACAGAAGGAATTTTTAAAATATCATTTATCTTTAGGTATGAAATATATCCAATCATAATAGTGAAATACCTCATTTTTATTGTTGACGGCATTTCTTTACTGACAAAACCACCATCTTTTGAACCAAAATTCAGTTGGCATCACTGTTTAGAATGTCATACAAAACTACAAATGGCCACATGTAAACAAGAAGCACCAAGAAGCCACAGGCATACTAAAGTTTCAGATAACTTCCCTTTTAGGCACCTATCACACAACAATCACATTTTTAAAAGAGAGCAAGTTTCTTGTATTTCTTAGGTAAAAATCATATATTTTCTTTTCTCAGTGTTTTTAGCATGATGGCAAGCTCATAGGAAGAATCCAGTGAACACACTTCGCAAAATTTTCTATGGAATCATGGTTAGGAGTATTATGAATATGGTAATGACATCACTCAAGGATGAACCTTTGTTAAAGCACTGGGAAATCCATACACATACAAATTGATCCTTCCACAAAATGCTCAGAATTAGACTTCAATGAAACCAGTATGTGGTTATCCAAATTTTCCCTTATAAAAATGTTTTATTCAATGCATAAAAAAAGAGCCTTTATTGAATACTGTTAATGTCATAATAAAGTTTATAAGACAATGACTGTCACAATGATATCTAAAAAGCAAGTCAAAATGTTTCTCTTTCTCACTTGGGAACAAAGTGTATGTACATAGCATTAACCTGGTTAATTATCACACTCGCTATATTACAAAACAAGAATTCAGTGCGGTATGGATATGTATAGGAAGGAGTCTCAGTCAGTATAGCACAGTGACATCAGCACACCAATGTTTATTGACACTATTCATGAAAGCCAAGACATAGAATCATCCTCGGTGTCCAACAGGAAAAAAATGTTATTCAAATACATAATGGAGTTTTATTCAGCCATAAAGAAAAATAAAATAATGCCATTTGCAAAAAGTGGATATAACTGGAGATCGTTACATTAAGCAAATCAGAAAAAAAAACTCAAAAGGACAAATATTGCATGTTTCTATGATATGAAATATCTCTATATACACAAACATATATACTCATCACACAAATGTGTGGTAAGCAAAGAGACCACTTGGGTGGAGAAGGAGAGCCAACAGAATGAAGGACAGGTCATAAGAGAAAGCAATGGGGTTGATTGTCAACAAAGTATAATGATATGACAATATCATAATAAGATGAAGATAACCTAATAAAACACATTATTTTCTACACTAAGTAAAAATCTTAACTAAGAAAAAGAAATCAAATTGAAAGATTTCTCCATCAGGCCATAGGTAAAGGGATATTTTTACCCAGCTCCATCTTGCATCACAAGCAGCTAACTTTCCCCCACTACAAGTTGTAGCATTCATCCTCTAGGGGTTCCACGGGAAGTTGGTCTGAGCCCTTAACATTATCCTTCATTCAAGTTCAAAAGAAGGCAAACAAACAGCAAAGACAAAAGAATTAAGGTGAAGGAATCTAAGAAAGCACTAAAGAGTTGTATTCCAAAAAACAATACTGGTAAGAGAAGCACCTAATATAACTATTTAATACATGATAAATACTGTATGTGTGGAACTATATACAGTTTACACAATTATATTTAATAGAATAAGTACAAATATTTTGCACATATAAACACAAAAAGACAAGATAGCATTTATAGAAATAGGCATAAATACAGATGGGGTTTTAATATCTTCAAAAGCAACATTTCAACACAAGCAGAAAATATTTGTATTTAAAATAATGCTGAAATAATCGAAGTCTAGTAAAAATAAGATTGGATTACTATTTTAAAATAAAAATTTAAAACAAGAAAATCATGGTGACTAAAATAAACAAAAATGAAACTGTAATATCCTAAAGAAATTTCCCTTATAGGAGCCAGGACAGGAATTTTTCCTAAATATTGATAAAAAAGAAACACCAGGAAAGCAATCTGATATCAACTACACAAAATATTTCAGTATTTTCATAATAACAAACAGATCTAGAAAAAACTGTGAAAAGGAAAATATTCATGATATATCACAGATAAAAGACAAGTTTATTTGCTATGCAAAGATTGTCTACAAAGCACAAAGTAAAACCAACAACAGAAATGAAACATGGGTGATGGATAGGAACAGCTGACTGTGAGAAAATGCAGCCATTGAACACATGAAATAGTCCTTAGCCTTTCTTTTAGAAAAACAGCCTATTAGTTGGCAAGCTAAAACAGAGCATTTGTCAGCAAGGCTGTGGAAGAGGAATATTTATCTGTGGCTCTTAACAAGACAACTTGGCTTACCTTCATGGACAAGAATTTAGAATTTAATCAATACCTATTAATGTTTAAAATGTTCATCCACTCACCAAGGCGTCTAATGCTATGGGATTTCAATATACTCATGCATACATAGAGTATAAGACTGTCTATCACACTATCTACCACACTGTCTACCACAAAATTCTGGAAACAACTCAGCATTCATCAGATGGGAGCAGCAAAATGAATTGCACCCCTAGGTTTGAATAACTGACAGCTGTTAAGAAAAAAAAAAAGGAATTTCTGTAGCTCCTGAGATAGAAAATTCTGAGATACATAGTTACATTTCAAAGACAGTGCAGAACATACTGCAGTGTTTTCTTTAACATGAGCACTCTTAAATAATACAGAATATCTTCTAAATATAAGAATATAAGAAACTATTAAAACTGTTATTCTATGATTTACAAGAAGTTTAGAGTCAAAGTTTAGAAATGGACTTTGGATACTTCGGGGTTTTCCCTGTATTTTCTTACCTTTCTGTATAAACTATGTACGTTTCATTAAAAATAAAATTAAAAAGCAGTAAGTAACTGGGATGGAGAAAAACATATGATACAAGTATTTATTTTTTAAAAGGAAATAATTATTACTAAGCAGGGTTAGCCCCATGATAGATTATTCTCTAGCCTGTCCAAGGCCCTGGGTTCAATACTTAGCACTCCAAAAAATAAAAAATAAAATAAAGCAATTTAAAAAGGCAAAAAAAAAAAAAAAAGAAAACTGTACACTATATTATCTTGAGACAAAACAGAATTTTTACCAAAGGAATTTGTCTGGGATAAAGAAGGTATTATATAGTAATGAAAGGGTCAATTTTAAAAGAAATAAGCTAATTTCAATGTGCATACAACAGAATATTAAAATACATGAAACACAAACTGATAGCACTACAAAGTTCATCAAATTAGATGAATTAACTATAAAAGTGGACATGTCAATAATTCTCTTTGAGTAACTGATAGACCAAAACAACAAAAACATCAGTAAGGATAAAAATGAACCGAACCACATAATCATTGAACTTGATATAACTAATAGTTACAGAATACTCCATCCAATAAAAGCAGAATACAGATTCTCTTCAAGCTTACAGGAAATATTCACAAACATAGACCACATCTCAATTATTTTACATACTTGAACATTGCATGTGTATTTTTTTAGGTTTATAATATTCACATGATTATCTGCATACAAGTAAACATACATGTTTATACATCCACATGGAGAACAGAGGTCTACTTAGTGTCATCTACAACTACTACCTTATATTTTGGGGCAGCACAACCACATTGGCTATCCAATGAGCTCCAGTGATCCACCTGACTGCCTACCCCTGGACTACAGACCAGAGGAACGCTGCCATGTCCTACTTTCTACATGGATTCTGGGGATCCAAATTCAAGTAGTTCTGGAATAGGCAAAAACAGATGAATAGCAGAAAGCACTCTACCAACTACGGCTTACTGCAGAGCCATCTCCCAAGCTTCACTCTAACAAATTTAAAACAATAGAAATTCTACAAAATGTGTTCTCTATCTATGGAGTAATTAAAATGAATGTCAATAACAGTAGGGAAGATAAGGTTATAATTATGTGATGATTAAGCATTCTTTTAAATCACACATAAGACAAAGAAGTCTTGAAATAAATTTTTGATACCTTCACCAGAAGAAAATGAAATGAAATACAAATTACCAAAATAGACGGATACATCAAGAATAGTGCTTAGAAAGAAATCTATACAATATATATATATAAGAACATTAAAAATCAATATACTGACATTTATTCAGAGAAAACTAGAGAAAATACAACTTAAGAGTAAGGCAAACAGAGAAGAGATCATGGAAACTACATACAAGTATCATGAGAAGAAAAAAAAAACTTGTTCTATAGAAAGATAAAAAAATTGATAAACATCAATTAGACAAAGCCAAACTAACAAAGAAAAACAGAAAATATACAACTTGTCACATGAAAAATAAAGACAACTGTTCATTATAGAACTGATAGACATCAAAACAAAAATAGGAAGTAAGTTTGTTTTGGTTTGAATGCACAACACCCCATGCCTCAACTCATGTTTTTAAACACTTGTTTCTCCAGATGGCACTGCAGTTTTGAGAGGTCATAGAATCTTTAAGAGCCAGGGCCAAGTGTGTTGATGCATGACCATAATCTCCTCACTTCAAGGCTGAGAATTCAAAGACCATAGAAGGCTACACACCAGGTTGCAAACCAGTCAGGACCATGTAGCAAAACACCATTATAAGTGATGATAACATACCAAAATAATAATAAGGGAAATATCATGCACATGCAGATCTACTGGTCAATTCTACAAATATACAAGGAAGAAATGATATCAATTATCTATAATATCTTCCCCTAATAATACTTCCTGATTTGTTCTCTGATAACAGCATTTCTGTGATGCTATAAAACATATTACAAGAAAAGAAAAGGGCGGGTCATTATCTCTCATGCCACAGCCTAAAAAGAAAAATTCTTCAAAGGAGATTAAAATTGACAAATGAAATTATACTTGGTATATGTGGGCGATTGATTTGAAAGCCTCCTGCAGACACCCAAATCTGCAGTTGTTAAGCCCTTGAAATAAGATGTCATAGGACTTGCATGCATCCTTGAGCATCTTTGTATATTCTGCATCTCTACATACTTATAACACCTCAGACAATTTAACCACTGTGTAAATAGTCATAGCGTTGTATTGTTTAGGATTTATGACAAGTGAAGAGATTCCATAATGTCAAGTTCGGATTGATGTTTCCTCCATATTTCCAATATATAGTTGGTTAACTTTATGAATATAGAACCCCAAGCCAAACAGGCTGATAATTGACAATCTACAAAGATTTGTACTGCAAAGAAATCAACAGAATGAAGTTACAACCTACAGAATGAGAGAATAAAGTTGAAAGTTATGTATCCGGTAAGGGTTGAATCTCTAGATTAACAAGAAATTTAACTCAGTAGCAAAAAAAATACAACTTTGATTAAAAATGGACAAAGGCTGAATTACATATTTCTTACTGACTGGCAAATGGTTTAGTGAGTGAAGGCACTTGCTGAGAAGCCTGACAACTCACACTGCCCTTAATGGCACCTCTAGGGAAAATAGAGTCCTCTTCTGCGCTTTGAGGGTATATGCACATATGTGCTCAACTACATGAACATACACATACACACAATATTTTAAACAAAAGTCATTTATTAAATGTGAACATTTGTTCCTAAAGTCAGAAATTAGATGTCTTTGAGGCCACTGTGACAGAATAAAATAGACTGGGTGGTTTATAAACATGAAAAATTTATTTCTCACAATTCTGATGTCTAGAGAGTCCTGGTTCAAAGATCCGACAGAGCTTATATCTCACAATTGCTGGCTTCCTGGTTTATAGACAATCATTTTCTCACTGAGTATAATGTGGAAGAAAGGGCAAGGAGGCTACTCGAGGTGTTAATAAGTGCTCCACAGAAGGCAATTATGTCCTCCCTAAAGACAACAATAATTCAATATCATACTAGAAGCCCTATTGAGTAAAAAAAAGACAAGAAAACACGAAAAGACAAATAGGTGACCTACAAAGGTACAAATACATTTTTATCAAAAATTATGTTACTAAGTAAAAAAAAAAAAAAAAAAAAAAAAAAAACCCAAACAAACCAACAAAAATTGGTGAGAAATTACAAGCAAATGGTGCTGGAGAGATGGATCCAGGCTTAAGAGGGTATATTGCTCTTGTAGAAGACCCAAGTTTGGTTTCCAGTAGTCTTGTCTGACATCCCACAGCTGCCTGTAACTCCAGCTCTAGGGCACCTAAACTCCCTCTTCAGGATTCCACAGACCCCTACATTCACATGGTCATATTGCCCCCCTCTCCCTGACACACACACCATTAAAAATAAATGTTTAAATAACAATCATTAAGTATTTGCTAAAATTCAACTACTACTACTACTGCTGCTACTACTACTACTACTACTACTACTACTACTACTACAATTTTAGCAGCTGTATTACTACTACTACTACTACTACTACTACTACTACTACTACTACAATTTTAGCAGCTGTATTACTACTACTACTACTACTACTACTACTACTACTACTACAATTTTAGCAGCTGTATTCACAATTACTCCAATACAAGATGTCCTTAGGCCACTGTATAAAATGCATGATACATCCATATAAAGGAATACTTATCAACAAACAGAAAAAAAATATTAGCTTTAAACCACAGAAAAGAAAAAGGATGGTTCTCAGATGCATATTGCTAAGTGAAAGAAAGAGTTGCAAATAGCTACATGTTGAAAAGCAAGAATGTTCTGGAAAAAACAAAACAGTGATGATAGTTAAGTTACTCAAGAAAATAAGAAAGGGTTTAAATTTTTATAATACAAGGAACTTTTTAGGTAAGTGGAACTATCTACCATGATTCAGTAATTTTAGACACATAGCATCATGTTTTCTCAAAATCTATTTAGCTTTACAGTACACACAGACACTCACACTCGTGCACACTGAACCTCAATTAATAAAGTTTTAAAATCGCTTAAGAAACAGAAAATGAAAAAGATCCTCTTAATAATAAAATTACTACTAGACCCTCTAAGCCCTCTTCCTGGTGAAGGTTGAGAGTCTACCATTGCTGAGCAAATCCTCATCAGCAAAAAATAATACAGAACCTATGCACAGTCTCCACAGCCAGGTATATTTGATCAGGTTCCCAAGGTTTCTGCCCCTCCTAAACACATAAGACCTGGGAATGCCTTCAGCAAGAACCCCACAAGGCCACATTAGAGTTAAGTTTATAAATTAAATAATACATGCAGAGGCTAAGGAGTAGGTCAATAAGTAAAATCTCTTGCTGGGCTAGCATGACAAACTGAGTTCAAATCCCAAACACTTAAGTAAAAAAACTAAGCATGGTCCCAAGTACCTGAAAGCCCAGTTCCTTTGAAAGGATTAGGAGACAGGAGGTTCATGGGGCTTGCTTTCTGGTAGCCTAATTAGTGAGGGACCCTATCTCAATTGAATAAGGCAGAAAGTGACAAAGCAAGCCATCTTGTGTTTTTCTCCAGTCTCTACACATACATCTTCATGCACATATGTATATATACAGCACATTCATAGACCATACATGAACCTTTCTCTGTTACCCTTCTCTATCACACACACACACACACACACACACACACACACGCACACACACACGAAAGAATAAGTCCAAGAGACCAGAAAATTGGAACTGGGTTATAGCTAAGTGGTGGAATACTTGCCTAGCAGATGAAAGTCCCAGGTTTAACCCCCAAAACTATGAAGAAAACTGAGGCAGTTTGAGAAAACTTAAAGAAGGAAGCCTGGCAAAGAATCTCACGTGTTGGCTGGTTATAAGAATCTATGTTATTAAGGTAAAGCACTAAACACAACCCAAGAAACACAAAATAGTAATAGAAATTTCTCTGAAAAGAGAAGTGAGGAACATTACTAAGAAATTATTTCTTGGTCTGAAAAGATGGCTCAGTGGAGAACCTGCTTGCCATGAAAGCATGAAGCCCTGAATTTGAATTCCCAGAGCTCACATAAAGCCAAGTATGATAGCACGATTTTAATCCCAGTGCTTTTTGGGGAGATGCGAGGTGGAGACAAGAGAATCCTTGGAAGGTCATAGGCCATCTAGCCTGGTGCATGCAGTTTGAACAAGAGACACAAAGACACAGAAGCTATCCTCCGACCTCCACAAACACAGTATGATATGTGTATAGCCACACCCATACTCATACACAAGAATGCCAACACTCATCATACACATCATTTGACACATGCACATCATATATTCATACACACAGAGGCTTAAGAAAATAATTTTCTTGATTTACTACAATACACTCTAAGCCCAAAGGAAACAGAATTTATTCAACAAAACCAATGACAATGACTTGAGGGAAAAGGCAGGCTAGCTTTAGAGCTTCTCACAAGCAATATGGATAGGTGTGAACTGGGATTGTAACACATAAAATTAGCATTCTACAGCCACCAAAGAATGGGAAGTTGTTAAGAAAAGATGAGGGAAAAAAACCTTCTTTAAAAAATATTTTTATTTATTTATTTATTTATTTATTTATTTATTTATTTATTCAGTGTGTGTGTGTGTGTGTGTGTGTGTGCGTGCGCGCGCACGCGTGTGTGAATAACATCTAAAAGAAATTCTCTTATGAGTTGCAATTACTTAATGTCTTCACAACTTCTTATTCTTAGAAAGAATTTTAGCAATAAATTGGATTATAAAAATCCATCTGTGAATATGAATTTAGATGAATAAAAATTGAGGATTATCTCTAGGCTATTTCACTGCTTTTGAATTAAAGTATGTGTTTCTATATATTGAATTTGATGTTTTCAAGGAAAATGAACCCATATCAGGTTCAAGTAAGAATAAAATCATTTATTAAAGATGTTTTAATTACTTCAGAGCAAAGATTAGACACACCCAAAATGGGACAGTAGTAAATATTTGATCTTCAAAGTCACAACTATTCCATTCTACCATTAGGATGACAAAGCAATCACATACAGTATTTAAATGAGTGGTCATGGTCCCTGTGTAACAATAAAACTTTATTTACAAATGTGTCAGGGTAGATTAGACCTATAAATGGAAATTTAGGCGTGCTCATTCCAAATGACATATATATATATGTATATCATTAAAAGAAAAAAAATCTATATATATATATCATGTCATTAAAAGAAAACATTCTAACACTGATGATTTCTCTCTAAATGATGATGATAAATATTAATTATGAACATAAGTAGACATTATTGAAAACTCAGAAGAGTAGGGGATATCTTGATGAAATCAAATATTCTAAAACCATACTTTCCAAAAATAGAGGCCAGTTAAAATTAACTTATCCCCTTTTTACTATAATGCCTAAGAGGCTTATGTACTAGTGTTTACTAAAACTAATAGTGAAAACAAATAATAAATACTGTATATAATAAATACTATATATATATATATATATATATATATATATATATATATCTGTCTTTTAACAATTATGGAAAGTTGTATCCTATAGTTAGTTATCTTAAGAATTATTTATTGATCTCTATCTCTTTTACTTGGTATTCTACGTTGGTCCCCATGTAATGCTGAAATGATCATTTTATTCTTAAATCCCCTTTCAGATATCAGACATTTTTTAGGATAGACTCAACAGGAGTGAAATTATACAGTGTGAGCATTTTGTGGCTTACAATATACTTTTCTGAATTCCTTCCAATTCCCGCCTATGGTGCCTGAGAAATTGCCCTAAATAAAGTGATAAAAGCTCATTTTACAATTAGGAACTGATCCTCCCTTGAATGATAGAACTAGGGAATACAGATAAATTTCTAAAAGACTCCATTCAAGACAAGGTATATATCACATTCTTATAGGAAAGTAAGTTTAACCGTTTGTCTCTGGCAAGACATAAGGCATTTATATGCTTCATGGTGGGGGCTATGTAGGTAAGCACCAGAGTAAAATCTCAGAGCAGTATAATTAATCATCAGAGGCATCTCACTGTCCGTGACCATAAATCACAGGCAAGTACTTCTCATCCCTGACTGATATAAAGTGAACATAAACGTGGGAAGAGAATCTGATGGTTGTCAGAAGCTGATACGTATTTCTTGCTTCTTCCAAAAATAAATAGTAGAAGATTGCATAGAACACATCATATTCTATACTATAATTTATTCTTGCTACCAAATATTACTCAGATAGAAGGAAACTGCAACAGAATCTTGCTTCTAGCATCCAGGCATAAAAACACATTAAGACAATACAATAAATAAATAAAGTCAAAATAAATCTCCAAGGGATGCATCAAACTTAAAATGACCATAGTGTAAGTGGCCAATGCAACTGCTTACAAACCTTGTCCATCTAAAACTGAATGTGAAGAAAGGGCATGTTTTCTACCTTTTATGCAGCTCAGACAACCTACCAGTAGCTCAAAGTTTGAATTTCATGGCCCAGATTGGAATTCCATCCTGCTAGTGATTGAATGATGATTTGGGACAGTTTATCTCTCAATGTTTTCACAGAAACATGGAGAAAACAATACTGATCTGATAGACTGTAAATAAGAATAAGTTAGCTAATACACACCAGGTGCCTATCAAGGTTCCTGAAAATATGCAATTCTTAATCAGAATCTCCTGCTTCATCCAAGCAACCTAAAAAACTTTACTATGTCACTCTTAATATTTTAGGGTCTCTGTTAAAAGCAAAAATAAACTGCACTATGGTGTTTTGCTGGCTTAAACTTTATTCCAAATGATGACAGCTCTAATTGTGATGCTTCAGCAACTCTGTTTAATTCCACTGAATGTAGAAGCTGATAAATAACATGAAAGCCTCAGGAGCAAATTCATGCTTGAGGACAGCCCTGATCAAAGTGAATTTTCATCTGTGTTGCCAGGACTCACATTTTTCAAACTCATGTTTGTATAAAACCCAAGCATAATTTTGCTGTACACATTTTATATGAACCATTACTGCTTCTTTCACTTTTATTAAAGAAGAGAAATGATTAAAACTCTCATAAAGTGCACGTTAAGACCTTTATGGAGGGAGTACTCATAATATTGCAGGAGGTACTTATTGAATTCTTCAGAGCTGAGTATGGTGAACATACATTATGTAGTCCTTGAAAATGCATGTTTTTTTTGCCTAAAATACAATGTTTTAATGGGAAACATTCAATTGAACCCATTCAAAATAGCACAATTTCTTCCTGACAGATAAGCACAGTGATAGAGAATCTGAAGTCCATTAGGCAAATTCACTGAGCTTCTTATGTTATGAACTGAAAATAGCACAGGTGGTTGCAGAGCATTACAGCAGATGATGATTAAAACCACTTCAGCAAACCCTATTGTTTTTTATTATAAAGAAGGAGGGAATTCTATGTGAATTCACCGTGGCTTCTATTATAGTTGTGGGGATATCTAGGGAACAAGTCCTTGTAGAAGTAGAACCTGAGCCAATGATTTGAATATAATTACCCATTAAGGACAAGTTACCAGAAGGATCTAATGAGGAACTGGAAAATGGAGAAATGAAAACAGAAGTCTCCCAGAAGGATTTGACTTGAGGTAAAGTTTCAAACTCAGTTTGATCCTATAGGGAGCTCAAAGTGCTGAAACTAATATCCCAGAGTCTGTCTCTATGGTATGATCAATACCTGGCTTTTACAGTAATATATCAAAGAGTTTGGGGACCATACATTGCTGCCATAGGAATGAGCAGAGTCCATCAGAACCTATGGGTATCCAGAGGAATGGGGAAACATCTCGGACTCTCCTTAAGTACCAAGAAAATTATTATGCACCAGGGCTATCTTCTGGGGGTCAAGAGTTCTACATTTAATAGCAAATCTCAGCTAGTGGAGGGATGAGAAATAATCTGAATGGGTGTCAATGCGGTTCTTCAGAGTAGACACTCACTACATTCAAATCATTATGGAATAAATACATACATGTGTTTCTATTTCACTCACAATATATTTTAATCTGGAAGCAACAATTTACAAATAAAAAATCACTTATATCACAAGAAGATTGTGTGTTCAATAGTAAAGGAAAAAAGTCCCCTATTATGAAAGTTATTTGCTTCTACATTTCACTATAAAATTCACATACTCATCCAACAATTATTAAATATCTATGGCTCATTATTAGCAAGGCAAATAATAACAAACCCAGATAATTGACATTCTTTTCACTGATAAAACACTGCCATGGTCACAAGTGCAATCAAGTTGATCCAAAACCTCATGAAAAAAAGGGAAGGTCATCCAGGAGAACTCAAACAAGGCATACCAAAGCCATCTACTCTATAGCATCTAACTCAAATACATTTTTCCTAGTAATGGATCAAGGGCCTTACATACTATTTGAACCTATAGCTGGACAGTTTCACTTGTGAAGCATCTCTCATAAGTAGTAACTTTTAAAGTTGGAAAAATAGGATTGAGGATGTAGCTCAGTGATCAAGCTTGTACTATGCTCTCAGTCCGATACTGAGAACATACACAAACAATAGGAAGAACTATTCTAGACTGAGGACATGACTCAGTCAGGAATGGGCTTGCCATGAAAGCATGAAGACCAGAGTCCGGTCCTCTAGGATCCACTCATGTGAAAAAACTGAGTATGTAGCCACATCTATAATCCCAGCTTCCTGGCCAGCTAGCCTAGAAGAATCAGTGAGTTCCAGGTTCAGTAGGTGATAAGGCTTCAAAAAAATTAGGTGAGAAGTGAAAGATTATACCCAATTTAATCTCTGTCTCCCATGTGACTGCATACATATGTGCATATACACCACATATATGTGCACACAACCATGACACAGTTACACAAGAATGAACCATTATGAAAATTCTCACACATATATATGAAGACATTCAGCACACAACCTAGACATTTAAATATTTCAAACATCTGCATTCATCTTCTTTGGCAAAGTGTCTGTGACATTCTTCAACTAATCACCAGCAGGGGCTCGACAGATCATTTACTTAGTGGCTCTAGTTTGATCTAGAGATGCTCACCAACTCACTCAGAAAGTTATTTACTTAGTGTAGTAATGACCCCATGTTTTATTTTTCTGTATTGCACAATTGAGCACCCTGTTTTTGCATATAATTTTGACAAATCCCTGAACTTCACAGGCACTCCTACTGAGTAGAAACTTTTTTATCACATCTCATAAATTTCCAAAGTCTGGAGCAAAGATGATTGAATAGAACTGCTCCCCCATTCAGCTATTTTTTGAGACTATCTTAAATTCTTTAAGTCATTCTTATTACTGTTTTATTAATTCTTACTTATGTTAATGTTTAAAAACTTCCACATTAAAATACTTCCTTTCATTTTCATACACTCCACTGTCTTCCCTACGTGAAATCAATCTTAAATAATGCTTCTAATGTTTTAACAAGCCCATTGTCTTCTGACACAAAAATAAGCTTGTATTTTCTCAGAATTGGTAGTAAAAGGTACTACTTTAGTTGATTTGCAAATATGCTCACTGCTTTAAAAGAAAATTTTAACTTCTCAAAGTCCTATAAGAAGAGAACATAGAGTGAGATATATAGCCCTAGAGTCCTTTCTGTCAGCATATTTAAAACCAACAATCTCAGGACTTTAGCACTCAGTTATCAGAACAGCACCATACCACGTGGATCAGGTTAAGCAAGGACAGGGACCCAACCTTTGTAAATGTGTTTATAACACATTCCTATTATTTGTATGCTTTGTTGAAATGTAGACTTTTCATGAAATACAGCAAAACATTTCATAAAAGTTAGGGAGCCAATATCTAAAGTGTGCAATTTTCTAAATTACTGTAATTGAAGTTATTGTTAGGTTCTGAGAGAAACGACTTCAAGAGTTCCCTAATTGGTCCCCAAGCATGCCAAGATTTCACCAGATAATGAAATGCTCCCATTAACCCATGTTTCTTTGCTGTCTCTAGGGAACATTGCTCGTTTCCAGGTTAGTGAAGATGCCAAACCTTCCACAGCTCTGTATTGCTGATTTGGAAGTGGCTGCAGGAAAAAGAAAAGGTTTACATGCTATTACTTGTAAACCACAGACTTTTCTAGTGGGTGAGTAGGTAGTGAGGCCACTAACTGTTCACGATTTTCAAAAAAAACAGATAGGGGGGATGATTTTTCAGGGGCAACAAGAATATTATCAGCTATACAATCATGCAATGATCTTCAATGGATAACTCTTCTCTACTCATTTGAATTCCATATATGTCCACTTGCTAAAGAATTCTTATAATTTGAATGTATCTCCTTCAAATGTCAAGTGAACAACTGTGATAGTAATAAGATATAGGGCCTTTAGTATATGCACATTGCTGAGTCAATCAGTAATGACGTCCAATTTTAAGAAGGCAAACATTGCCTTCTTAAGGCATCCTAAGCTAGAGTTTACTGAGGGACAAAAGCAGGAATGTCAGGAAGCTTTTGATCTCTTTGATGTAGTCAGAACTGGAGCCATTAAAAAGAACTAAAGGTCACGATTAGGACTCTGGGATTTGATACCAAGAAAAAAAAGAAGTTTAGAACATGAAATCAGTAAGGCAAATAAGGAAAATGGACATTTGTCACTCTGTGATAACTTGGGAAATGCCAGAGAAAGATACCAAATAAAAGTTCTCAGATCTTTCAAGCTCTTTGACAGTTACAGAAATAGGAAAATGTCATTCAAAACTCTGAAGCATGTGGCCAAGGAGTTGAACAAGAACATGACTGATGAAGCACTCCAGGGAATAATCACAGTCACCAAATGAATTGGTCAAAAAGAGGTCAGTGAGCAAGAGATCTTGCACAGTATAAAAAAGCCCATGTCTACTGAGATCACTCTGGCCTTGTGTACTGCAAACACAGGCAGCCAAATTGGATGCCTGCCACTGTGTGAAATCTGGAATTTGGGAGAACAATCTCTTCACACCCCACCAACCTACCTGGGTATTAGCCATGATCTTAAATCTAGTTAAGATTTTTTGAAAAGTTTTTTGATCTTGATGTTCTTTCCAAGCTGATCTGGTGATTAATTCTGAAAGTGAATAAGAACAGCTTAAAGATAGAGAAAATGGTACCTGCCATTGCACCTTTCATGGCTTCACACCTCTCATATGTTTCAACATGGATGCAAACCGAATGACTTCTTTGACAAGCACATGTCCTCATGTCACTGCAAATAGGGGTCATTCTTCCACAGTTCCAGTTTTTAATTGATACCTGAGTAGAGTTCCCTCTTTTGTAAAGCCCGGTAAACTCATCTTCTTGCATTTTCAAGTATGAATTCTTTTTTTTTTTTTTTTTTGTCTTAAAAGTAAAACCTTTACTAAGTACAAAGAAAACAGAGAAAGAGAGGGAGGGGTTCTTTAAACAATGCTAAGTCCAAGAGCACTTCTGAGTAAGACAAGGTATTTTTTAAAAAGGCTATACAAAGCCTCTCACTTAGTCTTCTGCTTTCACAATACAAAGAACACAGTGTTCCCCCACTGCTGGAGGATGCAGCAAGAAGGTGCAATCTCTGAATCTCTGGTCCTCACCAGCCAGCACCTTCACCTTAAACTTTTCAGCTTCAGAACCTAGCCCAATTGCCATAAAAGAGGCTTCCTCCAGAAGCTGAAGAGAGTAGATGCAGAGTCCCAGTGCCAAACAAAATGCAGAGCTTGGGGAACCCCACAGAAGAAGTGGAGGAGGGATTGCTGGGACCGGAGGGGTCAAGGACACCAGGAAAGAAACCCCATAGAGTCAACTGATCATCATGCTTAGGGTCACACAGAGCCCGGAGCAGCAGGCATGGAATATGCTGAGTCCCCCAAATATGTCCTGAGTTTGCCTGACCTGGTGCTCTTACAGAACTCATATACTCTGGAATAGGGGTGTGTGTCCCTGAACTTCTTGTCTGTCTCTGAGTTCCTTGTCCCGCTATTGGGAGGCCTAGCTCAGCATTGAAGTAGGGAATTGTGCCTAATACTGTTCCATCTGCTTTTGCCATGTTTGAGTAGTAACCCTGGGAAGACTGCTCTTTCATGGGGAGAGGCAGAGTGGGAGGGGGAAGATGTGGAGGGAGTGTAGATCTGGGAATAGGGAAGATGGAGGGAGCTGGGAGGAATGAAGGGAGGGGCTGAAGGGTGTCAGAATGCAATATATGAGAGAAGAAAAATTCTAATAAATAAATAATTTTTAAAAATAAAAAGAGAAGGGTAGATTATACTAGCTTTATAAAATTAATATAAAAGTTACCTCACTTATACTCTTTATATTTATTCAAAATTTGCTTTATTTATTTTTTAAAACTTTTACAGAGTTACCAGTAAAACAAGCGTAACCTGGAACTTTCTTTATGAAGACTTAAAAAGAAATAACTTTTTTAAGAGACTAGGTTCCACTATTTGCTCTATAGCCTAGGCTAGCCTCAAGCTCATACTCCTCCAGCTATAACCTTCCAAGTGTTGGATGGATGCACACAATCACACCCATCTCACAACTTTTTGAGAATAACTTTAAATTTACAGAAAAGTTTCAAATATTTCCTTTTACCTGATGACATGGTTTGAATGTGAAATAGTTTCATGGACTCAGATTTTTCAGTATTTGAAATGGGAGCAGTTTGGAAAGGTTGTGGAACCTTTAAGAGGAAAGTGGATTCTGGAAGCAGGCCTTGAGGTTTTATAGCCCTCCCACTTCCTGTTTCCTGATTGTGGATACAATGTGACCACACACTCCTGCTGTAATGTTTTCCACAGCATGCTGGACTGTCTCCCCTCTAACTGTGAGCCAAAATAAGCCCTTCCTGCCCTAAGTTATTTCGTACCAGGTACTTTGGTCACAGCAATGGGAAAAAGTAACGAATACACCAGTTTGTTTGAGTATGAGTTTTGTCCACCTTGACACACTTGGTGTTTCAGCCTGGATAATTGTGAGGGACTATTCTGTGTACTGTATGATGTTAAGCATCTTTAGTCTGTACCTTAGTTTCTGATAGTGCTGTCAGCTCCAATAGCGACAGTCATAATATTTCAAGACGTTAAAACTGTCTCCTAGAGAACAAATTTTTGTTATGTGGAGAATCATTGCTTTATTGTTAATGTATTACATAAAAATAATACTTTTTTTAAAAACTCAAGAAACTAATGCTGACTTATTACTGTTAACTGAGCTACAGTCTCTTCAGTCTTTATCAATTTTTCTATTAGCATCCTTTTTAATATCTGAGGATCCAATCTAGGGAACTACAATGTGTTAAATAAAACAATCATCTTTAACTATAAATCAAATTTCTTTCAGCCTATTCTGAGGTTTCTTTTGATAAAAAATACAATAGATTCCTCATAGAATTTTTATAGTTCATTGAACTTTTTTAATTTTGAAGGATATAATGGGTTAGTGGCTGCGGTGTTTTGACTAAGAACTGTTCCCCAGAGACTCAAGCACTTGCTAGTGCAGTTTGGGTAGGTGATGGGACCTTTAGCAGTGTGACCTATTGGAGGAAGTATATCACTAAGGACAGGTTTGAAGGTTTGTAGCCTCACCCCACTTCCCATCACCTCACTCCAGCTTCCTGTGTAATAAAATATGATTTCTCAGTTTCTTATTCCAGCAGTCTGCTGCCATGCCTTTCTTCGAGATTATGGACTTCCCTTCTGGAACATAGTTAAAAATAAATGCTTATTACAAGAAAAGTAACTAATGCCATGATATTTATTATCCTTTCAAAATCCATAGAATATATGGTGACATTACTGTATTCACTCTTGATATTGGTAAATGTTGTTCTTTCTTGGTTGTTAATGACTCAAACTCCAGATGAACTCTTTGTTACAAGATTAAGAACATCAAAATAAGACATGATACCATGAGTCTGATAAGATAGTAGGTAATGCATTTGAGCTCACTGACACAGGAAAAGACTTTCTTAACTGGACTTTGATAGCACAAACACTAAGATTAAGAAGTACTAAATAGGACCTCATGAAACTAAAAAGCTTCTGTACAACAAAGGACACCATCATCTGAGTGAAAAGGCAACTTACAGAACAGATAAAAATCTTTATCAGATATACAGAGGATTAATGGAACATATTGGGTTAAATTTGGGTGGGAATGTGAGGGCAGATAGAGTCAGGGAAGAGGAGGGAATATAGCAAGGAACAAATGACTCTAAAGACTTCAGAAAGTCACATGGAAACCTATCTGCCATTGTGGAAGTTCCCTACATACATATCTAAGAACAATGGGACAACAATGACTCTATGACACAACAGGCTAACAAATAAAATAAATGCCCATTGTCAGGAATGGGTTTCCTCTTTTGGAGTTGTTAACTAATGAGGTCCCATAGAGCTCCAAACATTATAGGCTATTGACAATGCTATTGGTCACTCCCTAGAACTTGACAGTTAGACCCTATTGCTGAAGACACTTTGTACTTGAGTCACAGAACACAGGAACTTTAAACTGGCACTGACTTGGAAGTCTCATATCTATTCAATAGCTTTCATAGTACTGCAGGGTGCTATGCATGCCACTGGAGGAGTGAACTTTGTGAGCTACAAGAATGACTGTCCTAGCAGGCACAATACTGGAATGAAAATTATGAGAGTAACCAACAACTTTCTGATTGGTTTTAATCTCTGTTCCACGAAACGAAGCCCATGCCTGCCACCATTGTTGAGCTAAGAACCTGTGGTCAGATCCCAGGGTAGAATCCATCATTATGCTAAATGAACATATTAAACTGATACCTATTGAATTCCTGGTTTTGTTGTTTGTTTGTTTTGTTTTTTAAGACAGGCTCTCATTATATATCTCTGGCTATCCTGGAACTTACTATGTAGAACAGGCTGATTTCTAACTCAGAGATCTGCCTGCCTCTGTTTCTAGAGGGCTGGGATTAAAGGAGTATGCCACCATGCCCTGCATAACTTATCTCCTACCCATAGATTAATATATCTCTCAACCCTCATCAGAGAACCTTCTGTTCTCAGTAGATGGTAATTAACACAGAGACCTACTACTGGCCAAGTTGGAGAAAATCAGAGCCTGCAGAATGCTCAACCCAAAATAGAACATCTATACTACAGCCTTCCTTCCAGAAGTGGGGGATTCTGAGTCATATGGTAAATCTACTTTTAGTTTTTGAGGAGTCTCATACTGATTTCATTTGTGACTAAACTAATTTACATTTCATGAAAGTGTATAAGCATTTCTTTTTGGGTTTGAGGCTTTTCTATATTAAATAATTTTTTGTATCTTAGGCATCAATTACTTACCAAGTGGATATTTAGCAAAAATTTTCCTCCATTCTGTAGTCTATCATTTGGTTGTTTCCTTTTAAAATAAAGAAGTTTTATTAATATTATTATTTTAATTATTATTTTATTTTTATTTTATTTATTTATATTATCTATTTTATTTTTAATTTTTTATTATTCTTTTTTATTATTATTTTACTTATCTATTTTTAAGAATTTCATAACATATACATTGTATTTTAATCACAACCATTCGCTCCTCTTTTTAGCTTCTCCCAGAACTGTCATGCTTCCCTCCTAATTACATATCCTACTAAGTCAAATTAGAGCTGTGTGTTTGTGCATGTATATGGGGCTATTCATTGGAGCATTGGCAACATATCAAAATGTCTTATTTCTGAAAAGTTAACCCTCCATCCCAATGTAGCCATCAACTACTCTTGGCTAGGGAATATGACCATGTCCTCCTCTCTGCCATCCAGGCTGGATGGAATATTGACTGGCTTGATCTTGTACAGATCGTGTGTGGCCATCCATTGCTGCTGTGAATTCATGAGTGCAGGAGGCCTTTATGTCCAGAAGACACTGTTTAACAGCTTTAGCTCAACTGTTCCTTTGACAAAGCACCAATAAAGAAGGTTTTTAGTTTCACAAAATCCCCATTATTGCTTATTTCCTTTATTTTTGAGTAATTAGTTTTCAGAAAGTTCTGCCTGGATCTAGATCTTGAAGTATTTTTTGTTTTGTAATGTTTCCTCTGACCAATTTCAGAGTTCAGGGTCTTATAGTAAGGTCTTCAATACATTTGGAAATGATTTTTGTACAGAATGAAAGGTAAGAGTCTAAGTTCAATAGTCCACGTCTGTATCTAAACTTCCCAGTGTTGTGTGTTGAAGAAGGTTCTTAATAATATATATTCTTGAAATGTTTGTCAAAAATCAGGTATATACATACACAGATTTATATTGAGGATGGTACTTGTTATTGTATCTGTGGGTATTCTGATATCTCTAGCATTAGGGTCTTTATCCAAGATTTCTTTGGGTAACCAGAATTCCATATGTTTATATACAAAATTTAACTGTTTTTAGCACTATTAAGAATGACATTGGAGCTTTGATAGGGGTTGCATTGAAACTGTGAATGGGTTTCACTTCCTTGATGGGGTTTATTCCAAGGTAGGTTTTTGAGGCCATTGTGGATGAGACTACTATTTAAAATAAATTATTTTGTGTATTTTATCCATCTTTCTGCTTGCTTATGACAAGAAGAGAGTCATGTAGCAAATACTGCTTTATGGACTGAAGTGAATCGTCCTAGTCAGCCTCTGTAAGATACTACATGCCTCCACTGTTTTTAATTAAGTTTCATGAATACTGTATTTACAACATTTTGTCCCTCCTTTTCCCCTATCCAGCCACTGTATGTCCATCCTCCTACGCTCAACCCTCCCTCTCAAGTTCGAGACTTCTTCTCCCGCCACTGTTTTTAATGACAACTTCGTAAGTGTGGTGAGTGCTATAAGGACTGTCTCTACTTCAATAAGCAGTGCCTTGTAAAGGCTTTCTAACTGAATCCCTTGCAGATCATTTTTTTCTGATTTACTTTAGATGTATGTGTGTGTGTGTGTGTGTGTGTGTGTGTGTGTGTGTGTTATCCATGGATGTGGTACTTTGTTTGGATAGGTTCTAGATACTAATATACCCATTTAATAGAAGCACCAATGAAATTCATAGGACTCTGTGATTTCCCCCAAAATCATACAAGTAATAAACACTATCAGGAAATAGGAAAAACAAGATTTTTTTTTATCCTTTCTCTTAAAAACCACATTTCTTCCACTGTGTCCCAATAGACATCAAAAGCTAGTTACCTAATTTTTCTCTTTAAAAGGAAAACCTTTAAAATGGCAAATATTTAATTTAAATTAACATCTCCTGTGTATTCTCTCAGCTCATCCTCTCAAATTTGATTTCCAGACAATAAAACAAGGTTTAAATTCAGTGACATTCTGTCAACTGTGTCCTTAAGGAACATATCCCAGGGGTTGCTTTGTTTGAAACGACTGTCATGAGTTGACTTGTAAAAAGTAATTGGTTCTATAATTTCATACATGCCAAAATCAGCTACACAATGTTTCCTAATTGCCATTTTATGTGTGCACACAGGTATAAAATCAATTTAGTTGCTCTGGTAGCTGTTTGGCATTGCCTATAAGCCTCAAAATAATAAAATATAATTATGGTTGGTAATCTAGGATCCAGTCATTTCCACACCATTCTTTCCTGAAAAAAGCCATTGGGCTCCAGTGTCCCCAGTTCAAGGATAGAGCTGGAAACAACTGACTTCCATCTCTTACAATTCAGGGTTTCTACCTAGGTTTACTGGCATTCTACCAACTAGGACAGCATATTAACTGACATATTTATACAAGGACAATCAAAGTCAAAGTGTTATCTGGTTATCTAGATAAAAAAAATTACTACATTTATTTACAGTCAAAATATTTTTCAGATTCTAATTATTTGAGAATCAGCAGCAGCCTAATGAAATATTATAAATAGATAGAATACTAAGATAATTTCCCCCAAGTGGCTTTCAAAATCTAGCTTGTCACAGAATTCCCCCAAAGAACGTGTTAAAGCAGATTTTAGGTGTCACAGTTTTGATTCACTCAGTAGGAAAGGGAATCTCAATTCCTAACAGGGTTTCTAATGGTACTGAGGCTTCTTGTGATAGAATCACTCTGAGGACCATTGATTTTAACCCAACCTAGTGTTCCCTATTCCTATTAATAGTGTTCCTATTATTCCACCAATTAAGAAACCAAGGGATGTACAGAGGTAAGATTAAACAGAGTCTGTCAAAGTACCAGCTTTCTGGGCCAAAGTCTTCTGCTCTGTCTCCACAGTTTCCCCAATACTGTCCTCTTTTCCCTAACATTAAGAAAAGAAAGAACAAAGTGCTAATGGATATCGGTATGTTTTTCTGAATCACAGCACTACACAGGGCCTGTTATAGACATGGAATGAGCAAGCCACTAGAGAAGGATTAGAAGATAGAAAATTAAAAACCCAGGAAAATTACATGTCAGCTGTTCACCATAATGTGACATCAGCATTTTTCACTTCATTCTATTTGCTTGAATCTATAACTTTTTTGATGTTTCAAATGAGATATTTATTAAATTGCCAGAAATATAATTTAAAATATTCAAAACCACTTAACATAATTTTACTACTCAAAATTAAATTAAATGGAATTTTAATATGCAACAATACTATTAATAACACCATCTACAACACAAACAAAAGAGATAAAGAGGCTTTTGTAGCACATACTATGAACATATGAAAAACCCAAATAATATTCTCATTCTAAGATCTGTAATATTCCTATTCTATAACATGTAACTACTATATGAGAAAAGAGGACAAAGATCTACATCCTTTTACCTACTTGACTTCATTCAATGAAAATGCTATTCATTCCATTTTTATAACTATATCCCCACCTGCTGGACTCCTTGGATGGAGTGTCCATGAGAGGAAGAAGAGAGAGGAGAAGGAGGACAAGGAATAGGAACAGGCTGCTTCTAAGTCCATCAGAACCAGAACATGGCAGAATGCATGAGGCTGGAACAGTCCTCAGAACTGAGAAGGCACTGAAGCTAGTCCAGACGACAGGACACTAATTGGGGCATTACATGGTCACTTGTGTTATAGCTAAGCAATAAATCACAAGTCATGAAATGCTAGATCTTTGTAACTACATGTCAGAGGCACCACACCAGATTAATAGTGTTCTAGGAAGTGAACTAATTAAATCAACATCAACAACCTTTAACCAACTCTGAAATTTACCTCTGAATTTTTTTCTTCAGGGAGGAAAAACGTGGAGACTCTGGCTCACAAGTCCGTTAAAGGAACAATAACCGATAGCCATAGTATAATTTTTATGTTTCTTCTACTTGACCAATTCTTATATTTATAGCTGAATTGCTTTTCTATAACAATAAATTGTGGCCCCAGCTGCCCATTAGAATTAACTACAGAGCTTAAAATTAAGGTGGTTGTCCAAGTTCCACCCAAAGCAGTTAGAAAACAGCATTTATCAGAGTCCCTTGGCTCTTTCTGACATTGCTTGATCAAGACATATTGAGCACAACAATACCCAGTTCTGTTCCTCTTCCCTATGTAACATTAGGATATATCCTGGCAGAGGAACACAGCAGTTAATTCCACTCAGAGGTTAAGAGCTGCAGGTGGATGAAGAACACAAGCTGCCTGTGTACCATCCATCAACTAACAGACCTTATTTAAGTCTCTTTAACTTCTTGTGTACCACTTCTCCCTGGAACAGGACAATATTACTTGGTCTGATATCATGCATTGCTATAAGAACAAATCACGCAGAACAACACCTATTGCTGGATAAGTGCAATGATTCTTCAAACTTCTCTATGAAAAAAGGAAGCATAAGTGACTGGAGACCCACTACTTCAGAGGAATTACTCATTTTCAAATCCTGATCCTAAAAAAGTACCTACTATGTAATTCTGAAAACATTATTTAATAAGCCTGGTTACTCACAAAATGGAGACAAAGAAAGTACCTATTTATAGGTGCTGCAGAGAGCAATGAAGAGAATTTTCCACACTTGTAGAAGACTTAGATTTGGTTCCCAGTACCCTCATCAGGCTACTCATAACTCCTGTTAACTCCAGTTCCACTGGACCTGACACCCTCTTCTGACTTCCTTGAGAGCCTCCATGCATATGGAACATCTCAGACACACACGCTACATCACACACACACACACACACACACATACACACACACACACACACACACACACACACATTAAAAAAAGGTACCTAGAAGAAAAGCACTGATCTTGCCAGTTGGACATTCACCTGTAATATCGGCATCTTGGGATAATTAGTTGGGGAACTGTGCTATACAATCAGAGCCTGTATCAAAGAACAAAACAAAAAAAATGTTTATCCTATATAATGGCTGGAGAGATAGCAAATGAAACAATTAATGTTTCAAGTTAAGCAGAGCTTCTTGTCAACAATTTCTTTAGAAGAGATATATTTGTTGAACACCTCAGCAAGATCCCTGGTTGACTTTTCCATCTCAGATGAGAGGAAATACTGTGTTTCTGGAGGTCAACAATTCATTCTCCAGCACCATGAGGGAGAAGCTCAACCTACAAAGAAATTGGTCAAGCTTGACAGTGCAGATCTCAGTCATCCCTGGGAGAGAATGGATTGCCACATTAATGTCTGCTGTCTCCAGCCCAGATGCAAGAGCCAGAGGCATCTTAATTATAAGCTGCTTCGCAAATTCATCTCTATAATTCAAATGCTCCAGAAATTAACCTCTTGTTCTGAGAAGGTCAAGTTAAATGTCAGCCCCAGATGGACCTGGAGGGGCATTCAAATTCAAGATCAGCAACACAGTTGGACACACAACTGTGCATTCTTCTCCAAATTGTCATTGATCTTTTCCAAATCGTACCTCCAAAGATGTTCACAAGATCAACAGCAGATCTGAGCCAGAATTCTCTTTCTCTTGGCTTTTGTCAGAATACAACTGAATATCTTGTAAGAGATAAATCTGTATATGAACCAGAGTTTCATTTTGGATGGGCAGAAAACAAGAGACAAAAATAGGTAATATTTTGGTTCCATAGAGCAGTACAGCTTCCCTACTTGTGTCAAGGTTTTAAAACGAACACCACTTTCCTAATTATGTAATAGTGCCCCAAATATATTAAGCCTCTGTCTAAGAAGAAGATAAAAATCCACAAAAATAATTGGATGTGAATGTTCCTGTTTACTGTTTACAAGGTAATCAACTTATCTCATTCAAGCATCCCACAGGTGCTATAGTTAGACATATCTAAAAATAGAGGGAATCAATATTAAGAGTGTCTCTTTAAATAACAAATATTTTCTATTTGAGATAAAACTTTTTAAAATACAGAAATACTAAATGGAGCCATTCAGCTGCCAAGAACAAAATGTAAATTGTGTTAATGAGCACAAGGTGGTAGAGAGAACTTTCTAGAAATAAAATCACGGCTGAAGTTAACATTTAAAAACAGTGTCATGCGAAGCAACAGTAACCCCAAAGATAGATTTAGAACATTGAGTCTTATCAAACAATTCAACTTTTGTAAAGAAATCTCACAAGAACCTCTCTTATCTTTGTTTTTATCAGCATAGAATTGGATTCCATTGGATGACATAACTAAAATAAATATACTGTGTCCCTCAGAATTTTCAACCAAAAAATACTTTAGGATTTAGATCTTTTTCCCACCAAGGAAATTTTGTTTGCCTAATTCATCACTCCTTTCTTTAAAAAGAGTGGCTAGTATATTATATCCATTGTTTTCCAAATTACTGGATTTTAATATGGACCCAAAAATAATCTGCGTAAAACTGTTGTTTATTATTTGTTCATCATATCTTCCCCTACATAGAAAATGTCTCAGGAACGTCTCGTTTCTCTGATAAAACACCCTAGTGATAAAGCATTTTAAGGATTGAAGAAGCCGTTCATCATGAGTGGGATGTCACAGTGGCAGGAGCTTGAGGCTGCTGCTCTCATTGTGCTTACAGTCAGGAAGACAAGATCAATGAATGCTGTTGGTTTGATTTCTCCTTTTCCTGCAGTCTAGGAATTCAGCACAGGGAACGGTGCAGTCCACTATGAGTGTAGGTCCTCCCACGTCAATTAACCAAATAAGATGATCCCTTGGAAACATGCCAGAGACTAACCATATACAAATAATCCCTCAGGGGTGAGACTGGGAGTTTATCTCCTAGGTGATTCCAGATCCTGCCAAGATAACAATCAACACAAGTCATCCCAGAAGGGAAGGATCCAGGACTTAAAATATGACTTAGATTCAACATACCATCTTCAGATAGATTTTAAAAAGAGGACTGTGTCTTACCAGAACTGACATGAATGAGCATGAACTGAAAACTATTGTTCAGGATAATACATAAATTTTGTAAAAAGACAGAATTGTGTAATGAATTATCAGTGCCTATAAGTTATACAACTGTTAAGAAGGTTGTTTGTGCTCTGACAAAAATGTTTGTTGGACTTCTAACCTTAAAATATTTCAGAAAGTGACTTTACTCAGAGACAAGAATTTTACAAAAGTAACAAAGTGAAAATTGGGTCATTAAGGTAGACTCTAACCCAATATTGCCTGTGTCCTTATACAAAAGAAAATTTTAGGAATAATAGCACATACAAACAGAGAGTGAGAACTCCAGAACAATAACAACAACCAAAAAAAAAAAAAAGGAATTGAGCTGTGTCCTATAATTTACTTTGCTGTAACAAAATGCTGGATGCTTGATAATTTTGTAAAGAAAGAGTTTCTTACATAGTTTCTTACATAGTTCTAGAGGTCTAAGAGCATATCATTGGCATTGCCTTATAGGGCCTCATGGATGACAGCATGTTGAGAATACATGTCAAGGTATAAATGCCAGGGGTGTGTTTACTTTACAATCTTTCTTCTACTAATCCATCCCAAGAACCTCAACTCACCCCCAAGAGCTCCAACTCAGCATCTCTAGAAAAGCATTAATCCACTTATGAGGGCAGGCAAAGTGGTCATGACCTTGTTGTTTACAGAATGCACCATCACCTCTCAATAACCTAATATTATGAATCAAATTTTAACATGTTTTCCAAACTACAGCAAGTTGCCACCAGTCAAGGAAATAGTAGAAACTAATAGAGAGACCTAGAACACATCATTGGTAGTAAATCCCATAATATCAGGGCCTCATACATACTTTGATTTAAGATATCTAGCCTCTAGAACTGTTAGACAATAAATGTGTATGTTTTAAACCATTCAGCTCATGTTTCTTTGTTATATCATCCATAGCAAACAAAGACAGGTTATAAGACTATGGCACCATCAAGGCCACCTAGTTGCAATCTTCTATCATGATGTCACCTCTAAATTTAGAGACGCATCTCAAAAAATTTCCTTTCTTTTGTATATTATTGAACTGATTAATCTGGGGATAGCACAATGGGGATATCCCCCACTGTTAATGTTATGTTGAAAGAACAGATAACATACTACTGTTAAGTGTATTCTTTGAATGCAGGGAAAAAACAATGTGGGAGAGGATGTGGAATGGGAGAACTCACCAAAGTGAAGAGTGATAGATGCAGGGAATGAGAAAATTTTCCATAGCATCACTAAAAGTCCAGGGGAAACTGAACTGAAGATTATCATTAACCTTCATGGGTTTGTCATTGTTAGTTTAGACTAAATAAATAAAAAAAAACATGTTTAGATTGCTGAAAGCACTAGTGTAATTTATTCTGTGGCAGAACACTGTTACCCCACTCCTTCTAAGGCTCTGCCTGAATATGCTAGTGTATTTCTCATTACTGCACTATTAGCTAGAATATTTTCTGATAAATATCGTATTTCAGCAGCATGTTCATGAACCATAGCTAACAAGAAATACAAAATGAGCATACTGGTGGAGCTTAGCTATCATCCAAACAAGCTCCTTCGTTCAAAATGCTAAGAAATTAACTTGACAGAGAATGAACCCATAGCTTTCCAAAATTAAACTAACATGTGCCAGGAGCAGTATTCAGATCAGACCTGGGCAACATTCATTCAATTCCACCCTCAAAACGAATTCACATGGGTAGCCCCCTAGGGATGCAAAATCACAGGATAAGACTAGAATAGAGTCCTACCCCAAAGCAACTGTCATAGAGGCAAACTTGCTAGACACCAAGACTAATTATTGTTATTAGCATTGCTGCCTATGTAGTCTGTATTATGTACTTTACTTCCATGATCTCAGTCAAGATCTATATCATTCTCAGAACATGTCTAGAGAGAGTAATTGTAATTATTAATATTCTACAAAGAAAAATGAGATTCAAGTAAGTCAAAAGGAATCAGTGTCACACAGGAAGTGTCCTCTGAAATAAGTCAGAGTGAATACAAGGCAAATAAGAGTGAATAAGGCAAAGTGACTAACCAGAGGAAGAGTTACCAGAGTAAGAACGTACCCTCAACTCTAATGTGAAAAGGCAGGCTCTCAACTCAGTTATAGAGAATTACAGAGGAGTTAGAGTCTGTCAGTTCAGGTCAGACAGAGAAGTTAGTAAGAAGTAATTGTGAACTAGGCTGAAGACTCAGTTGAACCAGTCAGTTACAAAGGCAGGATGGAGCAGTGAAAGACACAGAGACACAAAGACACAGCAGAGATTGGCAGAAGAAACTCAGAACAGAGAGTGAGTTGAACCAGAAGCTTAAGGTTTCAAAAGGAGCTAGTCAGAGTGGTTCAGTCAGCAGTAAGTCTCAGAAGGCTAAGGCTGAATGTTGTGGTATGTTTAGTTGTGGATAATATTTTAGTTAAGATTCGTCTTTTACTTGTTTATACCTCTGTGCCATCCCCAGCTTCCACCTCCCACAGGAGGTTCCTGTTATTTGTTTATTGAGGGTCTGTGTGAAAACAGGAAGAAAAACACCTGGGGATTGAGGGGTGGAGCAAAGAGGGAGCAGGGAGGAGGATGTGGAGCAGGAGAACAAGGAGGAGAGGATAGAGTGAATAAGCCTGGGAGGGAGCACTCTGGCTAGTGGCTTGGGTATAGAATTCCCTGAGATTTGACATGGTTTGTGATTAATAAAGAGCATTGGAAAATTCAACAATGGACTCTCATTAAGCGGTTGAAAGATAAAATAAACAGCTGAAGCCTTCTAGGTCTGGGCTAGCAGTTAAAATTCTAGATTGTATGAAGGCTGAAGCATTCCAGTTCAAGAATTAAGACTAGATTGTAAAGATGCTGAAAAGCTCTAAGACGTCAGAGCTCTAGGCTAGATTCAGTGATTTAATTAGACAATAGAATAAACTGTCCTCTGCCCTGGATCAATGTCTACATCTGAGTGAATTAACATCTACATCCACATCTTCAGTTACAATTGGGGGCTATATAAATTGTTTGGTATTTGATTTAGTCACTTTTCTAAATTTTCAGATGAAAAACTGGTTTGCTAAAAGACCAAATAAAGGGCTCATCAGGTATTGTGGTGGTTTGAATGAGAATGGCCCTCATAAGCTCATATATTTGAATACTGGAACCCCAGTTTGTGGAACTGTTTGGGAAGGATTAGGAGATATGGCCTTGTTGGAGGAGTGTGTTACTGAGGATGGGCTTTGAAGTTTCAATAGTCTATGCTATTCCAAGTGAGCTTTCTGCCTCATGCTTGTGGGTCAGATATGAGCTATCAACTACTGCTGATAGCTCTCATGCTGCAATGCTACCCACCATGAGGGCCATGGACTCACCCTCTGGAACTGTAAGCTCCAATAAACTATTTCTTCTGTAAGTTACCTTGGTCACAATGTCTTGTCACAGCAATAGAAAAGTAATTAAGACAGGTAGTAATTTGTAGAACCAGGATTTGGATGCAGTTTTAATTATAAAAGATGGTGTCTTTTAATTAAACTGAATCACACATATCCAATCTGTAATCCAACTTCCATTTCCAGAAAACACATAAGTATAAACAAGGAATCTAGCTCACACTGGCCTACTCTGGTCTCAAAAATGAGGGGTGAAGGAAAGTGTTCAGCCTCAAAAAGGGAGGTTTTTTTAATGTTAGTTTTAGCTAACCCATTACACATAATTTGCAGCTTACCAAAAACAATTTTTAATTTGAAGGAAAGATACTTAAGAATAATAGATCCATCAATTAGCAAATGGCTACTGATATTCCTAGATTTCAATATCCTAGAAAGCATGAAAATTCAAAGATAATGAAATCTTTCCTCCAAAATTGGCTATTTTGGAAAAATGGGAAATTTTCCAGTAGTTCTTCTTTTATTTTATTTTTTTTGATTTTTAAGACTGACAGGCAGATACATTAAAAAAAAAAACTATCATAGAAGCATGGTTATGAAGACAGAAGGTTTCATTCTCATGTAATCTGCACATCCTCATGTCTCATAACTACCTGCCTTGTGATTTTTCCTATTAAAAATAACAATATAGTTATATACTGTAGGAGGAAGTATAAATGTTTCTGGAGTTCTTTACATTTTGTTTCTTTATAATAGCATAATAATCCAGACTGTTCAAGGATGAAGGTGGTATCTATATTCCCATCTGTAACACATTGCGACTTGTGTACTTTATAATGCTTACATTTGATTCATAATATGACAGAGGCAGCATGAAAACAGACTTGCAGCTTATTTTTAATAAGTGCTAATACATTTATGCCATTCTTGCCAGCCTCCCCTTCTACAAACATTTGGCTTTCCAGATTATATCCATGAAAATTAATGATCTGTCACTGGGCTTGCCTCAGTCCTAATGAAGTAGTTACTCAGAATGATGAAAGTCAGGTGTGAGAAACTTGCTTCTCCTGTGGATGATAAAACCTTTTCCTCATTCTTTGCACAAATTTAATTAGGTGAAAGCAAAAAAAAAAAAAAAATTAATTACTGCCTCACAATGATTTTGCATTTTTAAACAAGTGAAAAGGGGCTTTGTTAGTGTTTGAAGGCTTTTCTGCACAGAAATGGCAATAAACAGAAGACATATCAAAAATTCAAATGTAGCTGTAATTTCTTTGCTTTATGAAAGAGCCAAATGTGTGATTCATAAAGCACATATCTCTATTGAGCAGCTCATACTTTACAGGGCTAAGTGCCATGAAAAAAAAGAAAGACAGGCAGAAAGAAAGAAAAGATTCAACATACAGTAACTGAGGGCACAGGCTTAAATTAAACAAAACCACCAGGAAAGGTCACCAAAGGTGTTGTCACTCAAGTCAAAATCTTGATGGCTTAAAGAGACAGCTGCTGAGGGCATGGGAAGGGGAGGAGGTAGGATAGTCAGGCAGAGAATACACTTAGTACAAAGACTCACAAGCAGGAACAAATCTATTGTATTCAACATGGTCTCTGGCTTTTTAAATTTTTTCCCTCTTATGGAAGCAGTACTGTTGGTCTCACACTTCAACGGGACATAATCGATGGCAGCAGGGAAGGTATGACAACAGGTAGCTTCATGGAAGTAGCAGTGTGTGGTTGGAACTCCTGAATTCTTCACATCTCAGAGATACAAGAAGTGAAGAGGAGGGATGCTGGCAGACTGGCTTTCTCTATTTTCTCTTTTTATTCAATCAAGGACCTCCAGGCTGTAAGATGGCACCACCCACATTCAGGGTGAATCTTCCCTATTCCAATTCCATTAAACCTCTCTGGAAATGCCCCCAATACATACCCAGAGTGTGTCTTGTAGGTGAATCTAAACTCAGTAAAGTTAATAAGATTATCACAAGACAACCCTTACCAACCTGACAACCAAACATGTAACATTTAACCATTACAATCCAACCCTATCCCTCAAAGGTTCATGGCCATTTAATATTAAAAAATGTATTTAGTTCATCTCCCAAACTTTCCTAAGTCTTAACAGTTGCAACACTAGTGCATGATCTCAGAAACTCAGATAATCTCTTATGAACAAAAACTCCCAGAAAGAAGCTGTGTCTATAGAGGCTGATTGACAGCTTAGAACTGCAGTACAGTTGAGAGATTAGAATATTGCAGTTTAGAGACTAATTATCTTATCTTGAGCAAGTTTTAGCTCCCAACAGCCATTCCTGGACCACCTGTGTTTCAGAACTAACACTCTGAGACTAATCAATAAAAACCTTTGGAATCTATTAACTTAGCAGACCATGAGCTTCTACCAACTCAAAAGTTAAGAATGTCATCACATAGCATATTCAGCCTATAGAAAACTTTCTACCATCTTGCTATAACTGCCTCTTTAATGTACCCATTAATGTATTTTAAATTTGCTTTGATTCATGATTTTCTTGGTTCTGTAACACTATGAAACTTCATGAATTTGCTTACATGTTCGAAATTGGAATTTGGGTTAAACTCAATCTGTATTCCTGGACCATGGTCACAAAAAAATGGCTGCAGAATAAATTATTTCCTTGTTCTGACACTCTTAATTATGAGTCCCTGTGAAAACAAAATAGAATAGAAGTTACGTACTTCCAATATATAATGGTACAGTAGTATGCTTCTGTTTAGGCTCACCCAAGGAAGACACACAAGGCTAGTCACACATAAAAGCCCTGCCAGATCTCAACAGAAGGAACCATTATCATGCCAAGTGCCATACTGGACAGTGGAACCCTGAGATCTGAGCTCAGGTGCTTTTATTGATACAGAACTCTTCAGGTGTTGTATTGATAGCATGTGCAGATCACTAGCAAGCAAACATCCTCCACATAAATCCAACACCTGCAAACAATACAAAATGCCAAGAGATAGGTAGCCCTTCACTCAACAATGCACAATTATTTTAAACAAACTAAAAATAAAATTCCACAACATTCCCCCTTTTCTATGTAAGACAAAAAAAATTGCTTTATCTAAACAACACAATTTAACACTACACCACCAAAACTATTTACAAGAAGAACAATCATGAGGGTTGCTAATGCATAGGAACAAATGAAACCAAATGTCTATCAAGATTTTCACAATAGCTTTGGATAGCAGAAAAAAAAAATCAATGTCCAATTATATGGAATTCACTCACAGTCTTCTGGGCTTCTCCAAAGGGCTTAGATCACTTCTCTTACTTTGCCCTCTGAAGCACAATTTGTCCTCCAGGTTCTGACTGACTTCCCTCTATTGCTGCTGCTCCTCTTTGTGGTCATTCCATGGTGCCGGCCTTGCAAAAACTTCTGGGTCCTTTACTGCAACTGGGTTGCATTTTCACCAATAGTTTCTTCTGGCCTCTTTTCATGGTGCCAAGCCTCAAATTCTTTACATGACCCCTTCAATATGGGCCTTCAACTGCTACAGAGGCTACACTTTTACCAATGGCTTTGCTGTGCTTCTCATAGTACCAAACCTCAACAGCTCTCCATGACCCTGTCATACCTTCAAAACCAGCACCATCTGGGTGACTCTTACAGTACCAAGTTCGGCTACCAGCACAAGATACAACCTCAGCCAGTTCTGAAGGCAGTTTCTGTACGTTGACCTTGAGGAAACACTTTCCAGATTTTAAGTCAGAGTCTGGATTGCAGGAAAACAACTAGTAATCTTGTCTGCTGTAAGAGTTACCTCTTGGAGTGGAGTTCTCATCACCATAGGAGATGTGCCTTATCAGGACCAGCTCAACTCACCAGTATCTAGACAGGTTTGCAGAAAACAAAACAAAATAAAACGGACTCTGCAAATTCTGGAATTTCTTTTTCTTCTTCTCTGTCTCCATTAGCTGGAGATTAGCTGGCATGATGTCTGTCCCATGATGCAGGAATCATTTGTAGTTGTATGCCTACTATGGCAGCTCACCAAAGAAGACAGGGAAATGCTTTTATAGGTTGAAAACCCTGCCAGACTTCAGCAGAGGGAACCACTGCTGGCCACTATCATGGAACCACTATCATGGCCAGCACCATACTGGACAGTGGAATCCCAAGTGTCTGAACTCAGATGTTTTTATTGATTCTCCTTTATAGAACTCCTCAGTTCTACTGATAGCATGTGCAGATCACAAGCAATGAAACATCCCCCACATAAATCTAACACTTGCAGACAACAATACAGGGTAAATATTTTTTTTTTCCAAAATGAAGGAAAAAGGACAAAGTAAGACCAGATGAAGACTGAAAAGCCTGCAAAGCACACACTAACCACGTCATGTAGCTTCATGTTCAGATTCTGTTACTCCTCATGTTGGTATCCTCTGATCTCTGCCAGGATTGATTTGAACTCTGACCTTTGAGTTATGTTTCCTGTGGCACATGGAAACTCCATTGGTATCTACAACTTTCCTTGACAAAGTCCCACATTTTGGAAATCTTCATTATACTACTTTGGGGGTCTCCTCTAAAAACTCACAGCTTCATGTGTTGCCTCCTCGGAAGTTCATGCAGAGAATCCAACCCTACTAGCGATTGCCTGGCCTCATTCTGTTTTCTGGAACCTTGGTGCAAGTCTCTGTGAGTCACTTTCTCTTGTGTCTCACAGCCCTGCAAAATCAGCAATACAGACAATGTCAACTTCTGCCACTAGCTGGAAACTACAGCCTGGTCAATTTGGACCACAGGTACAACATCCTGAGCTAGAATAGGGTTCCTGGAGGCTAAGTTCAGAGATTTTTCTTTCCAATGTAAGACTTTCAAATGAAATTAGTGTTAAACACATACCTCTAAAGGTTGGAATCTTGCCTTCAAAGTACCTTCCCTGTTTTCCCAGTACAAAATTCTTTAGGGCTCTAAAAATACCAACAAAGTTATCTACCCACTTCATGCATGACTTTGAACCATTCATGCTCCCATATTTTTCAAACTGTGTGTGTATGTATGTATATATGTACATATGTATATGTGTATATATATATATGTGTGTGTGTATGTATATATGTATAATATATATGTAAATATTTGTATATATATATTTCTGTTTCACATTTTGTTTTGAAATATTACTGTAAGTCTTACTCACTGCAGGTAGCCCAAAGCAACCATGTTGTGACTTGTATGATGAATAGTCTCCTTTTTTATTCAACCATGTTGTGACTTGTATGATGAATAGTCTCCTTTTTTATTCAAGATAGTGTTTCTCTGTTTCTCTGTTGTAACTCTGATTGTCCTAGAACTCACTTTGTAGACCAGATGGCTTCAAACTCACAGAGATCTGCCAGTCTCTGCTTCCCAAGTGCTGGGATTAAAGGCATGCACAACCACCGTCTGGCTTCCATTTTTTACTTAACTGGATTTAGAATCAAGTTACACACACACACACACACACACACACACACATACACACACACATTTCAGAGCATCTGAATGTGTATGTGTGTGTGCATAAGTATGAGGTACTGAAAACGGAAGAACCACCCTAAGTATAGGTGATATCATCCAATGTGCTGTGGCCCAAGATTAACTAAAATAAGAAAAAAGCAAAAGTCAGCTAAGCGCTAGTATTTATCTCTCTCTGCAGTAAGACTCTGCATACAATGTGTCCAGGCATCTCACACTCCCACTGCCTCAATGGACTCTATACTCTTAAATCATATTCCCAAATAAACTCTTCCTTCTTTAAATTACTTTTGTTGGGCATTTGTCCATAGTATTAAGAAACAAAAATAACCAACATAGCCCAGACGCTATTCTCTCTTGAAAGTTACTCTTCCGAATAAATTAGTAAATAATTAGTAAATAATAAATTAATAAATAATACATTTGAATTCATCTTGACTCAAATTCTTAAAACACAGAAAAGGAACCCACAATACTCACAAGACTATAACATGAATAGCCTCTAGCCCAGTTCCCAGTTGAATCTTTCCTTCTTTCCTCTGAAACCTGGTGAATCAGTTTCCTAAATGCACAGAATTCTGTTGGCAAGTGCTTCTGAACTCGCAAAAAAATCTCCCACGGGGCTCTTCATACACCATTCTAGGACTTGTCTAGCCCACAGTGCCCCCCCAACTTTTCCATATTCTTCCCAGGAACAGGTTCCAAATGTCTATGAGGTACATAGTCAGATTTACCACAGCAGCACTACTTGGTGCCAATTTCATGTCTTAACTTCATTTATCATTACTATGGCAAAATATGGAAGAGTAGCAACTTAAAGGAAGAATTAAGGCTTTATGTTTGGCCATATGTGTTCCTTCCTCAGCATCTTTATTTGCCTGTTGTACCACTGCACCAACTCATATGACTGTGTCTAACAGAGTTTGCCTTGAATGGTTCTGTTTTTCTTGTTTCAGCTAATTACTGCCTGCTTTAATCTACAGAAAAGAGAAAACATGTCTCTGGAACCAAGAGAGGTGACTGTGCCAAGATTGTATAGCTAGTGGTTTCCCGAAAATGAAATTCATGGAAGGCATCTTCTTGGAATACCAGAATTATTTACATTTATTTATATTTAGGAAAGTTACGTGCATGTGCATTGGCGAGTACATGGAAATCAGATGACAATTTATAGAAGCTGGCTCTCTATTTCCACCCTGAGGGTTCCAGGAGCTTAACTCAGGTCATCAGTCTTCGCTGCAAGAGTCCTTACCAGATGAGCCATCTTGCTGCTCCTCTATGGGATCCCTAAACTTAATTTACATGTTATGCATTATTTTAGTCTACTTTGTTTCTGTATATTCAATATCCATTCGGTCACCAAAAAGACTGGTGGTGAAAATATGTTATAACAGCATGCCTCTAAATAAGTCTTTTAAAAAGTAGGCAACTTAGTAGAATGGAGGCAGAGTGCATAGAGTTTTGAGGAAACAATGGATTATCCATAGAAATCTGACTTTGTCTTTGGAAGGTTGGGAAGATAGCTCAGTGGGTAAAAAGCACTTGCTCTGAAAGCATAAGGACCTGAGTTTAGATCCCTAGCAACCATGCCAAAGGCCATACATGGCTGCCTATGCATTTAGTTATAACACTGAGGAGCATTCTGGGAATAATAACCTGGCAAGCCAACATAGTTGAAATGATGAACTTCTGGTTGAAGGAGAGATCCTGTTTCAAGGGAATAAGGCAGAGTAATAGAGAAAGAGGTACATCATCAGGTCCTGTGGTTTACATATGGGCCTAAACACACTGAATTTTACTTTGTTCCAGATAAATTAAAAATAGATAATTATAGAATAATCCAAATTCCCATAACACTAGATATCATTTTCCTATAAAGCTTATGCTAGCAAAAAGGCCATTTTTAATCATTTCTCCTTTGAATGGCTCGATCTATTTTAAGAGTCTACAAATGGTGCTAGTGAGCACATTTACTTAATTTTTGTCATGTCTCCAACAGTCTAATTTTTATAAGAAATTTAACATAAGAGGAAACTGAGATGATTATGTCATGAACAGAAGAAAGCTGCCCAGGTTATTTTATTTTTAATGTGAGAACACTGGTGATATGCAATGTAGTCACAAGCATCTCTCTTGTGTCATGCATCAACTTTTACAGCAATCCTACAGTATAAGAGCTATTGTTTCCTCTATTTTAAAGAGAAGAAACAGACAGAGACAGATGAAATAAGTTGAATAAAATTCCTCAGCAACTAAGTGATGGAGTCCAGATTCAAACAAAGGAAACCTATGAGGTTAGTGCCCTGAATTGTGTTCTAAATATAATTTAAAAGAAACAGGTTGGTTGGTTGGATATTCATTGATATTTTAATAGAAATTAGAAGCATAACTTTTCTAAGAATCAAGGAGTTTAAACTTAAATATCTAGGGAAAAAAATGGGAATTAGAGTTACACAAAAGGGGAGAAATTCCAGTTGTTTTGACCCAGAAGAAACTCATCACAATATTTCAGTATAAATAGACCCCAGTAGATAAAAACAAAGGTAAAACAATATGTTATTAATTATCAATGATTAATTTGAACTGATAGAAGGAGGGGTCACTTTCTAAGACACTTCCTTTTTCCATTTCTAACCACACTATGGTTCCATCTGAGGAATCTGACATCAGATACATGCGTCAACAGGTCTCCTGTGCCCTCTATCCCTGATCACTTCACTTTCAAAGCTAATAGTCCCACCCAGATCTTTTCATGACACAATAAAGGAAGTGATACACTCTATAGATGAATGCCTAGATAATCATATTTCAGGTTTGGGAATATCAACTAGTAAAACACCAAATTCCATCACGGCCACAAAAACTATTTCCTAATAACATGAAGTATTATAGACTTCCTGTGGACAGTTCTTATGTCACAGAAAACAATAAAATAAAGATTACTTTGAGAGAGAGTTTCAGCCAAAATAGCACACAAAACTGAAAGATGGCAAGCTGTACATACATTTTTTTTGTCAGGTGTTAACGCAACAGAATAATTAGCAGATTTTGTGAGCTCCCTAATCACCAATCCATTTTAATACTCATGGATTAGTAGTATAAAATTCTGTCTTGTTTATTCTCTAGCACCTGGCTAGATGAACCATTTTGTAATTGCCAGACATACATAAAAAATGACTCCTTAATAATGCAATAATAGTTTAGAAAGAAAAGGAATGACTGAAAGAATTGCTAAGCAGAGAGTCTAGCATGATAATATATGTACTGACTAAGCTAATCAGGCTATCATCCAAAGCCCAGGACTGTCTCAAAAGAAATGTAACTATTCAATCATCAAGCATCCATTGAGTCACTACCTATCTTATCTAATTTTCACAATTATGAGATAAATATATTGCTGGGCTTTTATTTTTTAGTAAAATTTAATACTTTTAATTGCATTGCATGTAGTTCTTTGTTTTATAAGGAAAATTTCTCTCAATTATATCATGGCTTGTGACCATGGTTATATCACCTCCCTCGCCTACCATCTGCTTCCCACCCAATACAATAGTTGCACCTCGTTTTCTGCTCCCTCCCCCCTCTCTCTTTCTCTGTGTGTGTGTGTGTGTGTGTGTGTGTGTGTGTGTGTGTGTGTGTGTGTGTGTTTGTATGTGTTTCACATTTTTTTCTATCTGTTGACAGACATCTAGGCTGGCCTATAACTTGCCTGTTTGTGATAGAGCTACAATAAAAATGAACATGCATGTCTCTCTATGATGTGTTGACTTAGAATCCTTTGTGTATATAACCAGAAGTGCTAGAGATGTGTCATGTGGTAGTTGTATTTTTTTTTGTTTTAAGAACTATCCTTATTGATTTCCATAGTGACTGGATTAATTTACACTCTTACCTACAGTGTGTAAAAGTTGCTTTTACTTCCTATTTTGAGAATTCCCTGCTTAAGTTTATGCCTCATTTTTTAAAGGTACTATGTGTTTTGCTGGCATCTAGTTTCTTGAGTTCATTATATATAATTTGGATATTAGCCCTCTCTCAGAAGTGGAATTAGCAGAGATCTTTTCCCATTCTGTAGCTGCTGTTTTGTCTTATTGACAGTGTTCTTTGCCTTGCAGAAGCTTTTCAATTTTATGAAGTCCAATTTATTAATCATTAATCTTAGTGCCTGAGCAATCAGTGTTCTGTTCAGGAAGTTGTCACCTGTGCCAATACATTCAAGGCTATTCCCCATTTTTTTTTCTATCAAGTTCACTATATCTGGTTTTATGTTGAGGTCCTTGATCTACTTGGACTTGAGTTTTGTGCAGGGTGATAAATATGGATCTATATGCGTTCTTTTACACACAGACATCCAATTAGAACAGCAGCATTTGTTGAAGATGCTTTTGCTGTTCCATTGTATACTTGTGGCTTATTTACTGAGATCAAGTGTCCATAAGTGTGTGGATTTATCTCTGGATCTTCAATTCAGTTCCATTTATAAACATGTCTGTTTTTATGCCAATACCATACAGTTCTTATTACTACAGCTCTATAGTGCAGCTTGAAATCAGGGATAGTGATAACTCCAGAAGTTCTTTTGTTTTCAGGATTATTTTAGCTATCCTGGGATTTTTTTGTTTTCTGTATGAAATTGAGTACTGTCCTCTCAAGGTCTGTAAAGAATTGTATTGGGATTTTGAAAGGTATTATATTGAATCTGTAGATTGTTTTTGGTAAGATGGCCATTACCCTAGCAATCCAGGAGCATGGGAGATCTTTCCATCTTCCGAGCTCTTTAATTTCTTTCAAAGACTTAAAGTTTTTGTCATACAAGTCCTTCACTTGCTTGGTTAGAGTCACCACAAGATACTTTATGTTGTTTGCCAAAGGAGGGAACATCTGCCTGATACTGCAGATCAAGTAAGGTACTAGAGATTGGATAGCTCAGAGATGATTTCTAATCATGTCATGCTCTGCTCATAGATTGGTGCCTAGCCTAATCGTCATCAGAGAGGCCCCCTTCCAGCAGCTGATGGGAGCATATACAGAAGCCCAGGGTCAAACATCATCCAGAGCTTGAGGGAAAACACTGAAGATGGGGAGGAGGGATTGTGGAGGACCAGAGAGTTCAAGGACAACAGGAGAACAAGCCCCACAGTGTCAACTGACCAGCACTCTTAGGATCTCACAGAGACTGAAGTGGCAGACATGGAACCTGTGGGGTCCCCTAAATATATCCTATGGTTGTCTGGCTTGGTATTCTTACCTAACTCCTAAAGGCTGAATGGGGGACTCTCTGGCCATTTTACCTGCCCTTTGGATGTTCTTGCTCCCACTAGACTGCCTAGTACACCCTTGATGTAGGGAGTAATGACTGACCCTTTTCCATCTTATTAAGCCATGTCCAGTTTGAGTGGTAACCCTGAGAGGATTGTTCTTCTCTAGGGAAAAGCAGGAATGGGAAGTTGGCTGGTGGGTGGGGGCTGGGGGATAGATCTGAGGGATTGGGGAGATGGGGGGAGCTGAGAGGAGCGTAGGAAGGAGAGGAGGGGGTCAGGATGCATTGTAAAAGAGAAAAAATTAATTTAAAAAATTTAATTTACCTTTTCTCTACATTGTCACCAGCATTTGTTAACTGTTTCTTAATAGAAACCATGCAAATGGAGGTAGTAAGATGGTTCTAATGTTTTCTTCTTTGATAGCTAGAGATGTTGAGCACTTTTCATATGTTTGTTATTTTCACTTTTTTTTTTTTTTTAAGAATTCTCTGTTGTCCCATTTATTGATGTGGTTGTTTAATTTCTTGTTACTTGGACTTTTGAGTTCTTCTTACATTCTAGATACTAGTCTTCTGTTAGATATATATATGACGTGTACTCAGGAAAGTCTTTTCTCCCATTCTGTAGGTGGTTTCTACATTTGATCATTTCTTTCACTGTAGGAAGGCCTTTTAATGTCATAGAAGCTCATGGCATGGTATCAGGCAGGCAGGCATGCAGCTGTAGCTACAGCTGAGAGCTTTCATCTGATCTACAAGTATGAGACAGAGAAGAGACTAACTGGGAATCTCATAGACTCATAGAAATGTAAAAACCTATCCCTATTGGCATACCTCCAACAAGGCAAAACCTCCTAATGCTCCCCATGCAATTCCATGAATGAAGGACCAAGTATTCAAACATATGCACATATGCCAACCCTTCTCCTTCAACCCACCACACCATCTCTTTACTTATATTTGGCATGTTTTTATGTTGATTTTATTGAATATATTTCCTATGCCTTTAGGTTTAATCCTTCTCTATTATATACTCAATAGTATATTAAAATGTCCTTTTAGATCACATGTGTTCTTTTCATATTTTATCTTTGTCACTGTCTGAATGTGCTAAAGCATTTATATAGTTGTCAATCCTTGATATTCTTTATTCTACTTGATCCACTTTATCTGTGAGGCTTTCATTGAGTTCTTTATTTGACTTAATTAGCTTTTCAATTTCAAATTTCAACATGATTTGTTTCAGTACTCTCTTTCTTTAGTTTATATCTCATTCAACTGTATTTCACTCAACTATATATTCCAATACTCCTAAATTCATTCAAGAGTTTATTCAAGTCCTGTTTCATTTCATTGAACATTGTTATAATTATTCCTCTGAATTGTTTTCTTGTGATTTCATTTACCTCTCATTGGGGTTGATTGGTGTGGTATTAATAGTTTTCAGAAAGTCATGTTGCTTTGAAATTTCATGTCAGTTGTGTTTCTGCATTGGGACTTCTGTATTTGGGATTAAGCTGTTGATTGGAATTTTTAGAAAGCTATTTTCTCTCAGTGAAATGATTTGTAATCTTCAAGTGTACTGGGTGGTGTAAGCTTAGTGTGTTATCTGTCTAAACTTTTCTAGAGATGTGTCTGAGTAGGTAAAGCTCTAGCCACGTGCCCAGGCACCAGGCTTAATCTCCAGCTCTACTACAAAATAGAATTCTAACTGTACAAGAGACCACAAGAGAAGCACATGATAACTATGAAAATATAGTAATAAGCAATCCAAATATTATTTATTCTACTCCAATTGGGGAAACTAAAGAATAAGAATGCTATGGTGTGCGTTCAGATATTAATTACTAAGAGTTGGAATGGAAATGAGATAAAAGAGAAAGATTGGCAATTGTTATGAGAACAACAGAGAAAATTTGAGAGGGTGAAGTAAATAGAGGAAGGGAAGGAGATAAGGCATGTCCAGCTAAAGGAAGAATGAAAAGAAAAAGGTAAGCAGTGCAGTTAGGTAATCTGTAATAGTCTCTGCATTCAAGAGGCTGAGACAAGGGGACTGCAACTCTTGGGAAATCCTATCAAAAGAAAATGGAGTAGTAGGTAGAGAACAGAGAGGGCAAAACTGTACACTAAATTGAAATTAGATGTTTAAGTAGATTAATACCAAAGTGAGAGAAAGAGAATTTGGTGGAGGCATAGGATCTGTCTGTGGTCCCTGTCATAACCACAGATGCCAGTTCTGCTTCTAGGCTGTTCTCCTAAGAGCCTGCCCCTGTGTAGTTCCTGGCATGGGTAAGAGTATCAGGCTTCTCTCTTTACAGTCCCTCATGTGGGTACAGGTTTAGGGTTGTCTCTATGTGGTTTACTCCAGTCTATCACTCAGACCAGATCCCCAGGTCATGGAAATGCTAAAAGGGTCTAATTCAAAGTTCTCCCATTCTTGCTAGAGGTATGCTGCAGGCTGGGTCTCAGAGTATGCACCTGCAGAAGTCGCTCTGGGTTTCCAGAATGAGCCATACGTGAAGAGATCTTTTGGTCAGTTGCTTTACCAGAGGCACCTGGTTGACCTTTTGGGGAACCTACACATTTACATCTATCCTCAAGGGAAGCACACAGCTGTAATAGTATCTAGTTTTATTTAGTTCTTTCCATATATACTTATCTTTTTCTCCACAGATTTAAAATATCCTGTCACTACCATAATGAACATCTGAAGTTCTTTCTGCCTTTCTTTCTTCAGAATGGTACTTTTTCTACTTCCTCTTCTTTACTGGATCACATACAGACAGCTTCTAATCTTCCATCTTACCTTAAAGGCCACCTTTATCTCTAAGTAACATAGAAACTCCCAGAGAGATGCTAAATTTTCCCACCCAGGCTTCAAGCCTCATATAAGGCACACATAGGATTCTTACATAGGTGCCCTTGTGTCTCCAGTAGGAGCTCATTAAATGGCAGCTTTAAGAACATTGGAGATGATATGTTCTCATTTGTCTCATAAAGCACATATCTCTCAAAACGGACTGTTGACTCTATGATCTAAATAGCCTACACAAAATGAATGAATATTAAGAACACAATAGAGTACTAGTAGACATAATGAATATGGAAACAATCCTGATGCTTCTAAATTAGCACCATATGAGTTAGTGAGTTGTGCAAAGCTATCTGACAACCAATATGTGGTTTCCTCTGGCTGGAGCACTCCTGTTTCTCTCTTGACTTCAGTAACTCATACTATTCTGAAAGTCTGACAGATTCCCACTCCAGTGTCCTTTCTATCTGTATCAAAGTCTTCTGTAACATGCTCTCCTAGCACAGGAGCCTCTTCTGCAGTCTTCCATAGTCAAGGATGATACCTGATTGCTTAATGTTGTGCATATCATCTCTATCCCAATACTACACACTGTTTTCTGGGAGGTAAGGGCAGTGATTGATTTAAATACTAGCCTCAATTCTGAGGTCTTGGGAGGTGGCTTAGTTGGTAAAGTTCTTGCCACTCGAGGAAGCAAACCTGAATTTGTGTCTTAGAACCCACATATAGATGTGTTTGTAGCAGCAGAAGTCTGTATAATCCTAGCTCTGGGAAGGTGAAGAGAGATGGATCCTAGGAGCTGAACTAGCTCCAGGTTCAATGAGAGATTTTGTCTCAAAAATAACGTACAGTACAATCAAGGAAGACATCCAACATCACTGTCCAGCATCCACATGAACACTGATACACATTCATATGCCACAGATTCATAACACAGAATACAACACACACAACACACACACACACACACACACACACACACACACACACACACACAGTTTCAATTTCTACAATAGTATCAGCTGAACAGAAAGCCACCCTTAACACTCTTTTTAAGCAAACTTGGCTGAACAAAATACAATACTAATGAGATTTCCATTTCACCACAGACAGAAGCTCCGGAGTCAGTGTTGCATACCAGCTCCATCTCATTTCTCCTTTCACTTTGAGCCTAATTTCTTAGATGAGCAAATATTACTATAACATAGAAGGCAAGTCAGCCTGTCCCAGCATTGCTAGAATACATCAAAATGAATGTAACAAAAGCATCAACTTCCACATGCTTATCCTTTGCCACTGATCCAGAGCACGTGCTATGTGTACCAATGAGAGCATAGAGATCCTGCAGAGAAGACTGACCACATATCCTCTCACAAGAACACATTAGACAGGTACACTAACACTGTAACCTCTTCTCAGCTGGACATAAAACAGATCTGATGGTGGTATTGGGATGGAAAGCATTTCAGTAGTAAAGCTGCTCACAACCATCCCTGAATGGAAGAAATTGTACTGTGGATTCTACTGCCAACTTGCTCCTATTTAACAGAACTGGAGAAGCTCCCAGACACCACGTCCCATTTCTATTTTAGCCCAAGAAGCCTGTCTTCCCCAAGAGCCTGATATTAAGTCTCAGAATATAAGCCATTCTGCTTCTTCATACTGGATAATCCTTATAAATCTTGGGCTCCCTCTATAGCTAGAGATTAAGAAATATGTAAACCTAAAATAGGCTAGAGGGAAAGCTTATTGCTATGATGTCATTTGTCATAGGACTTTATATTTGAGCTTTGCATCTCATCTGCACAGTAGACTACACTCCCCAGATACACCCTGGCCTCCATCAATCTGACTTTAGTGCCATTGCTGGGATCCTGAGACCTCAATGCAGTTTCTACCAGCATAACCAACAACACATTGGATAACGTGTTAGTTCACCCATCCCAGAGCTCTTGAAGGCTCCCTAAATGGCTTTTGCATGCATTCCCAGACCCTAGACGGTCCTTGACTGCCCAAAACCAGATCTGGATTTGAAAATCATATTTGAATCCTGGCTGGAAGACTTTTTCGGATGTCTGTGACTCTTTTCTACAAATAGGAAGACAGAAAATATTCCCAACTTAAAGTTCTCTGTTTTGTCACATAGAAGAGGCAAGGACTACACATAAAGAAGTATTGCTGTATTCCAACAACGTTTTGCCTGTGGAAATGTAAATTTCATGAGCTTTCAAAATGTTCTTTTATTCACTAATTTAATTTTTTTTTTTTGCTTTTCTTGAAAATACAGTTTTGTACAATATATTGTGGGTTATAGTTTCTCCTTCCTTTACTCCTCAAAGAGGAATATTTTCAGTTTCTTGGGTCATACAAAATCAAGAAATGACCACATTTGGCTAAGAGTCCAGTATGAAGACTCCAAAACTTGGCTGTCCAGAGTGAGGGGACTCTAGGATGCAAGCACCTTTGGGTACTGGAACTGAGAACACCTCTGACTCCCTAGCAGGCTCTTGAAAAGGAAGAGGTACAAGAGAAAAATTAAGGAATCATTTTAATATTTTATATGAAAGCACATTGAAATGATACACAGTGAACACATGAATATGCCACTAAGTTCTTCCAAAAAGTGGAAACATAGCAAGAATTTTCTCTTTTCTCCATCTTCCCCTCAAGTGTCAACAGTAGGTATATATTCTGCCTGAATCAAGAGGACAGGAAATGTCCAGGAGCCCAACTTCTTGCACTTGATCCACAAAGTCATCTGAGGCCATTAAGACCTATACTGTAAATGCCATTCAACACATGATATTACCCCATCACACAGGAGCCTGTCAAAAATACACATACATAGGTCCAGTAACAGGTCCCCCAGAATGAGTCTGAGTTAAACAAGACCTCCTGGTGAATCACGCATGCAGAACATTTAAGGAGCCCATCTTAAGCATTAAGTCATTATTGCTTAAGCCTTGCTGGGCACCAAAATATTTGGGTGGATGTAGTAAGGACTCTGCCCTTTTCTACTTCAACAAGCAGAAGCCTCTGTGTTCCAATTGCTGCTCCAGATTCTTGACACATGGGAGCCTTAAAGGAATGGCTCCTCACAGCAGGTGAAGGTGGGTTTGTCCTCTTGATCTGTGATCTGTTTCTACTGCTGCAGGCACAAAGCTTGAGGCAGTGTACATCTTCTCAGTCTCTGTAGAAACATGTAGCAAAGAGATCATGATGGAGTTGTCCAGGACCATACATCTGTTTCACCTGGCAGAGGAAGTGTGCAAATCTGTTCTTTGGCAAGATGTGCCCTCTAAGTAGGCTTAGTGGAATGATGGGGAACTCAGCCCTGACTCTGGCCTGCTTGCTGCTGACAGATACTGTGAATTCTGGTGTGATCACACTCAGGGCTGCACTTAAGATTTCTCCTTTAGATCTAAGACACATGTGTGCATATGACATGAGAGCAGAAGGTTGAGTATATGGGGGAAAGGAGTGGATCAGTGATGGGTGGTGAAGGAGGGATGAGAGGGTAGTGTGAAGGAGGTATGAGTAAGATACAGTGACATGTATGTGTGAGAACGTAATAATCAAGCCCACTATTTTGTACGCTAACAACAATAATTAAAAGAACGGTAAAGGTAAAAAAACAAAAAACATCCCCAAACAACAACAAAGAAACAGTCCCCCTTTACTGGCCAGATGTCTGGGGATGCATGGTGGGAAGTCAAATCTATTGAAAATGCTACATGCAGCTTCATGCCAAGGTGTATGCTCATGGCATCTGGGGTGATGGGAGTGTTCACTATAGCAACAAACAAGATGTGGAGGCTAAAGTCACCCATGTAACAGTTTGGAGCCATGACAAATGCCTGTGTCATCCTGTAATGCAGCTCTGCATCCACCTCTGTGTTTTACCGTTAGGATGGGTAGTTTCTCGTACACTGAGACACGGTTATGAGTGAGAGTGGCTCAGCCCTAGGTTTAGCTTCCTGCCTGGAGACTCCTGTAATTCACTAAGCCACCTCAGATTATGTTAGGAAAGCTAATGAGCAGACATCATGGGTCTTAACTTCGCTAACAAGTTTTCCTAGTCCTACTGTGCTGATTTTATTGATTTACTTGTTTGTGTGTTTATGTGTGTGCTTGCAGATATTTGTGTATATGAATGCAGGCATGTGCTGCCATGGTATGTGTGAAGGTCAGAACCTTCAGGTATGGTTCTTTGCCTTGTACCTTGTTTAAGACAGTCTCTTTTGTTAACTGTTGTGTATGATAGACTAGCTGGCACAAGAGGCCTCTGGGATTCTTCTTGTTCTGCCTCCCATCTTGCTGGAGGAGTGCCTCAGTGACAGTGTAATTGACTATTACACCTGGCTTCCCTTGGGTTCTGGGGATTCAAACTCAGGTCTTTCTTCTTTGCCATATCCATATTCCGTTGACTGCTGTTTTGCTCACAGTTAGGCCACTGTTATATAAAGACAGCCCTTGGTACCACCACAATGGTGTATAAAGCTCAATTATTTGTCAGCTTGATACTACTTGCTTACTCAGGGGAGCAGAGACAACATAAACCCATCTGGCAGACCCACTTTTCAAAAACTGTGCCCAGTCTTACCAAGCCCTCTTTCCACATACCTTTTTTCTCCTCCATCTCTAGGGTCAGATTTGCATTGCATTCTGACAGCTTTCTGTTCCTTCCCAGTTCCTTACCAATTATTTTCTACATAGTTTATTCCATGAATCAAATCCTTGTTATTCCTGCCTTGGTGTGTGCTTTTCAGATGACAAAGACTAGCAACTGGAGAACTGCTTTTCTGTATCTCTTTTTTTCCTTGTGCTGGATTGTTTTTATGTACACTTGACATAAGCTAAAGTCAACTGAGATGAGGAGTGATTGATGGGGATGGGCCCAGAACCCTGTGAGTGGGGCCATCCCTGGGCTAGTGGTCTGGGATTTGATAAGAAAGTAGGCTGAGCAAATATATGGTCTATTCTGGAGAAAGTTGCCATGAGGTGTGTCAACAGATACAAGAAAATTGAAATAACCTCCTACATAATATCAGAATACCATGGACTAAAGCTGGATTTCAACAATGACAGAAACAACAGAAAGCCTACAAACTCATGGAAATGGAACAACTCTCTACTGAATGATTACTGGGTCAAGACAGAAATGAAGAAATTAAAGACTTTCTAGAATTCAATGAAAAAGAATCCACAACATACCCAAACTTATGGGACACAATAAAAGTGGTGGTAAGAGGAAAGTTCATAGCACAAAGTGCATACATTAAAAAAAATTAGAGAAATCTCATAATAGCAACTTAAAAGCACACTTGAACACTCTAAAACCAAAAGAAGGAATCACACCCAAGAGTAGAACATGGCGTGAAATAAACTGAGGGCAGAAATCAATAAAATAGAAACGAAGAGAACAATAAAAATAATCACTGAAACAAGAAGTTGGGTTCTTTGAGAAAATCAACAAGATAGAAAACCCTATCTAAACTAACTAAAAGACAGAGAGAAACATCCAAATTAACAAAATCAGAAATGAAAAGGAGGATATAACAACAGACACCAAGAAAATCCAAAGAATCATTAAGTTACTTTAAAAAAAAAAACAAAAAAACTTGTATTCCAAAAGATTGGAAAATCTAAAAGAAACAGATAATTATCTTGATAGATACTACTTAAAAACTTAAATCAAGATCATATAAACAATTTAAATAAACCAAAACCATAGTGAATTAAAATCCCTGAACACTCCCCTCAAAAAAGCCCAGGGCCAGACAATTTTAATGCAGAATTTTACCAGACTTTCAAAGAAGAGTTAAAACTGATACTTCTCAAATGATTCCACAAAACAGAGACAGAATGAACACTGTCAAACTCATTTTAAGAGACCACAGTCACTCTGATACCCAAACCACACAAAGATCCAACAAAGAGAATTACAGGCCAATTTCCCTTATGAACATATATGCAAAAATACTTCACAAAATACTCACAAACCAAATCCAAGAACACATCAGAAAGTTCATCCATCATGATCAAGTAGGCTTCATTCCAGAGATGCAGAGATGGTATGACATACAAAAATCATTCAATGCAAACTACCATATAAACTGAAATTAAAAAAAAAAAATAGATGCCCAATTTTTTTGGCAAAATTTAACATGCCTTCCTAATAAAAATCTTGGAGATATTAGGGATACAAGGGACATACCTAAACATAATAAATGCAATTTACAGCAAGCCCACAGCCAACATCATATTAAATGGAAACAAACTCAAAGGAATTCCACTAAAATCAGGACAAGAAATGCTGTCCATTCTTTGTGTCTATTCAACATAGTATTGAAGTTCCAGCTAGAACAATAAGTCAACTGAAGGAGATCAGCAGGATATGATCTGGAAAGGAAGAAGTTAAAATATCATTATTTGTCAATGATATGACAGTATACATAAGTGATCCTAAAGATTCCAATAGGGAACTTCTACAGCTGATAAATACTTTCAGTGAAGTGGCTGGATACAAGATTAACTAAAAAAAAAATCAGTAGCCTTCCTATATACAAATATACTAATGACAAATGGACTGAGAAAGAAATCATAAAAATAACACCATTCACAATAACAACAAATAATATATAATATCTCTAACCAAATAAGTGAAAGACTTGTATGATAAAATTTCAAGTCTTTGAAGAAAGAAATTGAAGAAGATATCAGAAAATGGAAAGATCTCCCATGTCATGAATCAGTAGGATTAACATAGTAAAAATGGCCATACTACCAAAAGTAATTTATGAGGTCAATGCAATCCCCATCAAAATCTAAACACAGTTCTTTACAGACTTTTGAAGGACAACACTCAACTTCATATAGAAAAAAAAAACAGGATAGCTAAAACAATCCAGAATAATAAAAGAACTTCTGATGTATCACCATCCCTGATTTCAAGCTGTACTACAGAGCTATAGTAATAAAAACTGCATGATATTGGTTTAAAAACAGACATGTTGATAAATGGAATAAAATTTAATACCCATCCATAAACCCATACACCTATGAACACCTGATTTTTTTTATAAAGAAGACAGAAATACAGAATGGAAAAAGGGAAAGCATATTTAACAATTTAAAATTTATCCAACACCAGTTATTTTGTCATAGCAGAAATTAGACAGATTAGACAGAAATCTAATCTGATGTTTTCGCTGAGCTCTTGGAACTATATAATGTGTAGCTGTTGTTAATGTTGTTATTATCCTGCAAAAATGTGAATTATAGCTGTCAGAAGAATCTTTTCCTTGGCTATCTTTCCTATCTCCATGGCTGAGAGGAAAGCCAGTTCAGAGGAATGCAAAGGTGAATCAGAGAGGAGAAGAAAGGAAAAGTGATAGTCACACAGATACTGGCTGACTCTAAGGCTTGAAGAAATGATTGTGACTCTCAATCTACTTATACCTGAAGTAATATTCTGGAATTTCCAAGTATATAATCACTATGATTCTTCAGGCTTAAAATAGTTGTAGTGGACCATGAATGCTTGAGACTAAAACATCTTTCTTAACTAGGGTGAAAACAAGGGGTCTTACAATGGAGTATGATTATACAATCAAATTCTGGAACACAACACTTCAGAACTACCTAAGACTCAGCCAAGATGGGCTTTAGGCATCATATTGCTGAGGTCATCACAGGCTTGTAATCCACAAGAATACAATAAGATCTCATGTCTTTTAGTCAGCACAGGAAATTACCTGTTCTCTTAAATTCTATAGAGCCAGAAAAAGTCCCATTGCTTTCCAGAAAGATTGATCCAATAGAACATCCCCATCCCTAATCTTAAAACACAAAATTCAAAATTTCTCAAAGCCTGAGACTTTTTATGACGACGTGACACTGGACATATAAAATTCCAGATCTGTCCTGATTTGACAGGCCACAGTCAAAGCACATGTCCAAAAATTCTATATAAAATCATTTCTGGCATATATATATATATATATATATATATATACACAAAAATATATATATGTACAAAATATAAATTAACCCATGTTTAGATTTAGCTTATCATTCCAAATATATCTTATTATCTATATGTAAATATTCCAAAATCCCAATTGTCTTGAATGAGTGATGTTCAGCTCACACAGGAAAATACACAGGAGAAAATGTACAAGAGGAACTGCTTACCTTGATTCAAAGGCTTCACATGCCACAACCTAGTCAGAAGCTACTAATATGTGTCCTAGAACCCAAAGCTAAGAACCTGGAGTTCTGAGGCTCAAGGATAAGAAGGAAACTAGTTTCTGTTCCAGGAGAAGGAAGATCAGAACTCACTCATTCTCTATCATTTTTTTTTTCACTTGAGACCCTAGTTGGTTGGATGGTGACCACCCACACTGAGGGCAAATCTTTCATATTCAATATATAGACTTATATACCAATCTGTATATGAGAGAGACAGAGACAGAGACAGAGTCAGAGAGACAGAGAGAGCCTGTCATTCTAACCAAATCACAGGGCATTTGACTCCTCTCTCAGCAGGAGAGATACAGACACTACCTACTGATACATAAAAAAGAAAATACTGTTCCATCAGCTATGTGTGTACCCCACAATCAAGTCAAGCTGAAAACTCAAAACAGTCCCTCTCTCTCACAGACACACAAACACACATACAAAGAGGAGGGAGGGAGAGAGAGAGAGAGAGAGAGAGAGAGAGAGAGAGAGAGAGCGCCCCATGGCAGACATTCTAGAACCTCTCCAGTATCTCGTGAACATCCTTTTCATGTCCTTTTGTCTGTACTGATTCATATCTAAAGATGGAACATAAACTGATTCCCATCATCACCCTGCATTTTTCTCTATATAAAGTAAATATTTAGAAGCAAGTATCTGAACAAAATATGTCTTGCCTTAGGTGTATTATTTCCAGTTCAATAGACCTCTCATAACTTCCAAATAGACAATATTACTTCCATATTTAAGCATGAAGTAACATCCTTTCAGCTCTGACAAGGAGTTAGATTTCAAGACCCATTGAATGCTTACCACTGATTCATAATCTCACGTACAAAAGACAACCTCTACTCTTTTACGCTGACAGCTCAAAAAGAATTTAAAGCATGGAATTTTTACAGCATGTATTTACCATACTATTTTCACACCATAGTAATGGATAAATTTCCTATTTCAAATAGTTTAGCATATTAAATTTCCAGTTAAAGAGGAGTAGATGGATATAATCCAGGACTTATTGAAGTCTCTAATACATTCACTAGTTAGTATACTCAGAAGGAAAGATAGCTATTTTAGTTCATTTGGGATGCTATAACAATACTAAATGATTATAAAAGAAATATCTCAGATATCTGACAGCTGGGAGTCCCATATCAAGATGTCAGAAGATTTCATGTGGCATGAAGACCTGCCTTTTTATAAACAGTGCCTTCTCATTGCATCTTCACATGACAGAAGGTACAAAGAGTCTCTTCCTGTCCAGGTTGTCCCATCTTTCACTTAAAGAGTATAGACGTAGATTCATCAGATGTAGCCTAAGATTCAGGTTCAAAACCTGAATCTTTTCTAATTCAACTACCAGTTCTAGCCTGGAGCCCTCATGCATTTCAGCCTCTTTATAATCTATTCTTAATCCTTGAACTGGAAAGTTTTAGCCTTCGTACAACCTAGAAAATTTAAACTGCTAGACCAGACCTAGATGGTTTCAGCCTTAGCCTCCAAGACCTATTGCTGACTGAGCTACCAGCTACTGACTGCTGACCAGCTCCTTCTGAACTCTGACTCTTCAGGCTCAAACTCTTTTCCAAGCTGCCTAGTTCAAACTGACATTCCTGGCCAGCTTACTATTTCTCACTCAACTCTTCTGACTCTGGCAAACTCTAACTGCCTCAAACTGGACTGCTCAGCTTAAAATTGTCTGATTCTTCCTGTCTGATACGGACTTCTTCTGCAGAGCTGCCTTTGTGTCCCTGTGTCTCACCCTGAGCTTTCAGTGCTCCATACTATCTCAGTCAACCTCTCTTATCCTCAGTCAGACCTGTTCATTGTCTCTGTGTCTTGTCCCTGTCTTCCTGCTCCAGACAGCTCGCCTCACACTGCCTGTGTAACTAATCCTTCTGTAACTGACCACTTCTTTAACTGAACTCTGCTCTGAGCTGAGAGCCTGATTTTTCTATCATGAGAGTTGGGCATGTCCTCACTCTGACACATTCTGTCATTCCTCTACAAAGAAGAACCATGAAGTTTGATTTTTTGTAGTCAGACTGCCAGCCTTGAATGGACATAATCAAACTCTCTGAGTAACAGCAAAACAGATGGAAGCACCTCTCCTTCCAGGTTGATTTTTATTGCTATTGTGGCACAATTCTGTCTCATTCCATATCATTATATTTGATAGCTGTCATAAACCTAAAATCACTGCTATTTGATGTCAGCACAAAAGTCATTCCCTGAGCTGAACCATACCAGGATCAATCAACAAGACGCTGTCAGTTTCCCATTCTACACACAAGTAAATAACTTACCTGATTATTCTTGCCTAAAACATCAAGCTAAGAACTGCAGCAGGTTCTCAGATAGGATGGCCTCAGAGCCCAGGAAACATACTGTCTCTATATCCTCTTTAAATTAAGGTCAAACAGTGCATGGTTTTCTTCAACCTATATTCAAATCTGACATTGTCAAGTTCACAAGGAAATTCAAGTATTTATAGCATCCAGGACTATAATTCTTTTTTTAAAGGAATTTGTTTTGATTCTCTCTCTCTCGTCCCCCCCCCTCTGTTTTATAATCAGAGTTGCTTGTTCAGGTGCAGTGTTCTAAAGCTTATAGTATAAAATTCAAAATCTTATTCCCTCATGGTCCTGTTAGGAAAACATCCCAGAACAGAGTTCTTTTCCTCAGTACAGAACATAGTTCTCCACTCCTGCAGGCATCAAGGGGTGAAACCTGTGATATCACAAAAATAACCTATGTCCCCAGAGGGAACTGATAATAAATATTTCCATTAAGGTCCAAATAAATGTCTGTTACGTCTCAATGCAAATAACATAATGTATCTGAAATTATTATTAATTATTAATAATATTAAATTGCCAAATGCTCATTCGTTTTTTGATTTTTCTCCTTATAGAACACCAATTAGGTTGGGATAAGCAAAAAATAAGAGATCCCTTCAGGCCCCCAACCTGTTACAAAGCAAACAACATTGTGCTTAAATTCTTTAACAATAAATTGGAAGAGTTGCCATAAGACTCTGTCCCTCTTTATAAAATATATAAACTAGAACCTTAGAAATATGAGCTCAAAATACAATTAATATATAAGACAGGTGTAAACATAGGATCTGGTTCTATCACCTAGCTACATGAAATACAGCAAGTTATAAACATGGGCACTGATTTTCTTCTTCCTAAAATGGAAATTTCCTTCCTGGATTATGATACTAGAAACAAGATTAGTCAAGTGGAATGCAAGTAAAGGTTTAGACACAGAGAAATATACAACAAATCAAACAGGGAGAAAGAAACTTTCCCAAATTGAACCAGAATCATTAAAACCAAATTCTAGTCCTGCCACTCCTTAACGTTTAATATTGCAAAAAATACCTGCATATCTGTCTCAACTGCTTCATCTGTAACAATAAAACTGTACCTGCTATGTTCTTGGGGGATATTAATAAATTCATTTATGTGGAGGTCTTAAAACAATATCTAGCTTTGCAAATACTACATGGCAGTTATCTTGCCTCCAAGCTTATTAGCCTTGGCTGCCACCTCTGACAAGAAATGAAGTCAGGTATTCCAGTGTGTGCTACGGTATAGTGAAGAGTCTAGCTGCGTTCCAAAGTCAGGTGTCCTGATACCCTATTTGATTGTTTAAGAACACATTAGGCACACAAAATGCTTGATTGGCAAAATATGACTTGAGGCCATGAAGGATGCAAAGCATTTGAGAATCTGAAAATCCTGGATTCAATCTAGTAGGCTCATAAGTTTCATCGCAATCTGAACAATCTCGAAAATGACAAATATTTGTAATGGACATTGTAGCTCTTCCCAAGACTGCAGCATGCCTCACTATCCAACCTCTGGGAATGTTTGTTGTTTTCTGCTCATGATCACACCCCCACTGTGAATTTCCACTGATTTTAAGGAACTAAATGTCTCATCTTGGGTAGAGATCCATCTCAAAAGCAGGTTTTCTTGTACGTGTGCATGTAGGTGTGTGTATGCACATCACAGCATGTGGTGGTCAAGGACATCTTTGTGGAGTCAATTCTTTCTTTCCATCTTCATGTGGGGTCCACGTAATGAACTCAGCCTTTCACAGCTAACCTTTACTTGCTAAGCTATGTCACCAGCTCCATAGGTTCACTTTTGGAACACACAGAAGCCCCACTTCCTACCTCATTTTGAAATAACTCTCAGTGGACATCCCAGGCACCAGGGCTCCCTCAGCCATATTTCACTTTAAAATAGCTAGCTGTTCTGAGTCCTGTCTTTTCATTTAGTGGCAGTGGCATTGCTAGAGTGCAACAAGTTTTCTTCATGAATCCCCCATCTTAGAGTCGGAATTTAATCCATAACACTACACTAAATGCAAATCTAACAACCAGAGATAAGACTAAGCAAATATTTTTGTTGAGCACCAACATGAAGGAAACACCATACAGAATAAATATTAAATATTGAAACAGCACTCAAAGAACTTAGAGTCTACTTGCAAACACAGAGGTGAAATAATTATTCACACAATAAAATGCATGCAAAAATGTGTTGCAAAAGGAAAAAAATCTGGTTATAAATGGAGATAAAGCCATGAGGAATAATGAAAAGGAGAAGTGTGGTGCTTAAGAAGCTTATTTGAAGAAAGAAATTTTTAATTTCCAAAAGATAAGACTCTAAATGGGCCAAGAATCTCTTCTCCCCCAAAAGAAAGTTTGTTGACTCTTACCCAATAAAACTACATGTGTAATGTGGCATACACAGAAAAAAATAACCTCTCATTGTTTCTTATTTAAAAGTTGACAATTATCAAGACTGGACATATAGCTCAGCAAGGTCAGAGCACGTACGATTCTTTCAGAGGACCTGGGTTGGGTTCCCAGCATCCACATGACAGTTCACAACTGTCTATATCCAGTTCCAAAGAATCCAATCTACACCCCACTTCTGGCCTGCACAGGCACTAAGCATGTATGTGGTGGACATACATACAAGCAAATAAAACACTTATACACATAAAACTTTAAAAAACAATCTTTAAAAGAGAAGTCTCTATTGATTGATATATATATATATATATATATAGAGAGAGAGAGAGAGAGACTGATATATATATATCACTATGTATATAAACATATATTAGATATATATATATATATATATATATATATAGGCAGATAGATAGATATTAGAGACTGTTCATAATGCATTTATCTTTCAGCACCTATAACAATAGAATCCTGGCTGCGTTCCATATTAGATTTCAGGTTGGCTTATGATCCCGTTTCAAGCTAAACAGTAAAAGGAGTTGCACAAACCCTCTGAGGCACAGTCTGTCTAGTTTAATTATCAGTGAGCAGATACCTCGTGTATATCCAACGTTTGATGACAGTGTTTCCTCCAGCTTTCCCCTCATCACTCACTCTGACCCTGGACAAAGAAAGTCATGATGCTTTACCAAAAGTGATGATTGCCTAATTCTAGCATGGTCAATGAGCATCTACTTCCACACAAATAGCAGACATATTCATCACTACCTGATATTAGCAGTAATAAAGTAATATTTTGGGTTCTGTTTTTGTCTCTTTGTCTTAATATATTAATGGGTAACTCAAGCCCCAAAGGTTATAACATTGAAATCCAAGTTAGATTCTAAAATGAGAATTCTGACAAGGTTGTGACACTAGAAGCTGTCACACTACATTTCTGACAAAGTTAAACATGACAGTACAAAATTTGACAAATCTCTGGAGGTTTGGTTTCCATAAATATGCAGGTAGAACCCAGCTTAACATTAACTTTACTTTGGTACCCTTAGAGGAAGAAACGCCTCATGGGATATTGAGAATAAAGACTAAGGCATAAGGGGGTACCTGACAGGAAAAAAAAAAAAGAAATCAAAATTACTCTTCTATGAGTAGAATATTATAAACACAGAAAGCCCCAAGAAGATAAGCAGGCTTGCAGATCTGCAAATGAGCAGGTCTGGAATGATTTCCTATTCCATGCAAAACTGAAAGTTCACTAGTCATATCTGATGTGGTCCTTTACACTCACCATCAAAAGCATTTGTCTCTTTTGATAATCAAATGACATTAAAAGGTAAATTCAAAACATAAAAATCAAACTCATACATGGTGTCTAGGAGGACTTTGTCAATAAGAATGGGATTTCATCTATAAAAGCATTTTTCAATGTCTCAAGATAGCTGGAATAATAATACATATAATCTAAAGGTAAAAGGGAGGTGACTACAAATGAAAATCTCTGGAAATGAGAGATTTTTGATGGCAAGAACATGTACAAGAAGTCTGAAGCTGAGTTTGTATTTGTTAAATTTTCCTTCCTTTATTGTCCCATGACAATAAAGGGCTGGTGAGCCTTTAGTGTTTCCTCTGATGATTTTATGCCTTAGCATCAACATATTACAGCTCAAGTTGTTAGAGGATATATTATTCTTGCTGATATACATCTCTATCTTCTACATGGCTTTCAGTCCCATGCATCCTTCTGCATGTGTATCACAGAGCCATGAACACCCTCCTTCTGTCTTGAGCAATGGCCTCCCATTAGCCTCTTGTTCTCTTCCATCTCACTCTCCACACAAATCAGAAAGGTCACATTTAATGAGAGGCTATATGCTATGAAAGATGGAAAGAAAGCAGCCCCTAATAGTGAAGAGCATGCCTAGCATTAATAGTTGGGCTCTACCAAGTAGGCCTGGGTATTTTGAAGACCGTAAATCATCTCTCAGAACAAGAACATTAGATGAGGTTCTGCAGTCATGGTTCAAGATGAAAAGAAAAGCTCCCTAATCATGGCTGAACACAGATCAGGATTCACAAACCAAAATGTTGCCAAATAGCCTCCACCAAATCTGGGGTAATGTGATAGCCGTGTTTTGTACCAATCCCTACTCTAGCTGAACCCAACTCTTCTCTTATTTAAAAAGATTTATAAAGAACCTCAGTCACAGAAGCATATCACAAGCCAGAATCTAGAATAAAGCTTCCATGCCCTCAGGCTACATCCCATACCCAGCACAGACCCCAGCCTCACATCCTTCACACTGTTGGTAGACACACCCCATCATTTTCCCTGGCCTTTTTTCCTGGTTGCAATCAGCCCTGACTCAGCTTGTTGTCCTACATGTTCCTGATTCTCTCTGGATGCAGAGCATAGACCATTGTTTAGTTCACAAAGGACAGACTTAAACAGAGTATAGCTCATTAGCAGAGCCTTTGTCTAACCGTATGCTAATCCTGGGTTCGCTTCTCAATACCAAGAGGGGAAAAATGTTCCTGGGTTCAAATCCTAGCTCTAGCACACATTTCTTAAGCCAACTTTGATATTTTGTTAAAAATATAAAAAATTGCCATCATTTGCCTTCTCTTTTTTGACTTTTTTGAGTTTTAAAGTAGCACATGTAATGTCTTATAAACACAATATCTTTATCTTGTGTGTGTGATATCTGTGCATGAGGGTGTTTAGATATACGAATATAGGTGCATGCAAGCCATAATGCACCTACAAAGGTCAGAAAATAGCCTTGGCTATCAATCACTACCTTCGACCTTGTTTGTGGTAGATCTCACCACTGAATACACCAGAATAGCTGGCCTATAAGCTTACAGTCCATCTTCTGTCTCCATCTTCCATCTCACCATACAGTGGTGGGATCATACGTCCATGCTACACCATCTAGCTTTATGTTGGCTCTGAGAGCAAACTCAGATCCTCACACTTGCATAACAAGTGCTTTACCCACTCTCCGCAGGCCAGAATGTAGTATTTAAAACTAATCATTCTTACTTAGACTGATAGCCAAAGTCATCACTGTGGCTATTCAAAGGCCTCTACACCAACATTTGCAAACCTCTTTGGCCTCTTTCTCTGTAACATGGAGGTAATAATAGCAATAACAATAAGGATATCAGTACCAATGCTGCACAGGCAAGATAAATTTCCTAATATATTTGGCTGTGTCATTAGAGCATATCCTAACACCAGCACTCAGCACACACATAATAAATATTATTTTACCTTCCTGCTTAAGCATGACAAATTCTTTCAGGCACTCTGGCATTTATCTCTAAACTAGCAATATTAGATTAAACTAATGTAATTCAAGCAGTGCTCAGTGGAATGTCCCAAGTAGGTACTTTGAAGGTTCTGCCAGCATATAAGTTTGTAGATGTTGCCATGGATATAAGACAGCTATTGTGATGCTGAGCCCCCAAAATCCACATGAGAAACAGTACCCTCACAGAGTATCTCTGACCAATAGAAAATTAGGAAACCTTTGCTGAATAAGCCAACTCCTAATTTCAATATTTTTAATCTAAAATGTGCTTCATTAAAATGATTTCATGCATCCACTTTATACTAAAAAAAAGTCATAAAACGTAAGTTTGTAAATTTATAATATTTAAATACTAAATATTATTGTCTATCTTGCAGAAAGCCCTGGGTTTGATCCCCAGATCCTCATAAGCTGGGCACAGCAACAAATGCCTTCAATCCTAACATTTGGAAGAAAGAGGAAGGAAGATCAGAAATTTAGGCTCATCCTTGGATACTTAGTGAGTTGGAGGCTAGTCTGGGCTACCTGAGATGCTAAAGAAAAGTCAAATTATATGTTTTATATGTTCTAATTCCAAGGTTCTTTTCCATGGAGAAAATACATAAAACTGCCACAACTCTAAAAGTTAATATACAACTTGATTGGATCACCCCTAAGCACCTTCTGATTGGAGATACAGGAGACTTTGTTACCCTGGAGCATCCCTCCATTTCAAAAAAGTCACTGAATATCCTGTGTCATTTCAACAGAAATGTCATTTACTATATGAGTAGAAAATTGCTACTTCTCAACAAGTAGTTTTTTTTTCTCCTAGACAGGCAGGAAAACAATTTTCATTTCAGATGCTTCACTTGAAGATGCCAGCATACACATCCACACTCACAGAGCAGAGCCAGTGAGAGCACTCTGACTACTGATGGTCTCTGGAATCTGTGTACAGTAAAGTGTGCTTGCAGGGTGATGTATCACTTCTAGATACATTAGTAATGAGTCCTCAAGTTGATTGCACTCTTGCCTGCCTGAAAACTGCTATGGAGTTGCTCTAAATCATTTCATTCAACAATCAGAGTTCCATCTGGAAAACTTTCACTGAGAAACCCTACAGCATGCAGCTGATTGCATTTGCTGAGATGCTCAAATACGTTGACACGGCCTATGTGGGAAGTGGTGGTTGATAACAGGACTCATCTTGGAAAGAATTGTGATGTGCATCTCAAAACATGGATTACTGAGTAATCAAAGAATGTCAGAGCCTCTGAGGAATGTAAGCCAATCCTGTCAAACAGAAATAAGGAAACCAAGAACAGAGAAAGGAAAGATTATACATCTCAAAATATCAATGTGCTAAAAATACTAGCCTCCAGTCTTGGCCTCCTAGCCCTCCCTTTGTAATATACATATTATTCATACCCTATGTATGTATATATGTATGTATATAAGTATGTATGTATGTATGTATTTACTTTGGTTTTTCAAGACAGGGTCTCTCTGTTGTAACCCTGGCTGCCCTGAGACTCACTCTGTAGACCAGGCTGGCCTCCAACTCACAGAGATGTGCCAGCCTCTGCCTCCTGAGTGCTGGGATTAAAGGCATGTGCCACCACCATCCAGTGGGAATATGTTATTTTAATTGAGATCTAATTGAGTTGGAAAGGCATAGTTCATTGATAGATTATTCTATTCTAGGAGCATGGTGTACCTCCTACTGAAAATAACCAAAACTGCAAACAAATACTTGAAGAAAATAAATCAAAATTAATTCATAAATAAGATGAAATAAGAAATACTAAAACTAAAATGTTACTGAATGAAGGTAGCCAACTGCAACCATAATTATTATATCTTATAAAATAAGTCACAGCATTCTATATTGTTGTTATGCTCAAAAGGCCAATTCAGAGTTACCCAAAATTTTGCACTGGACTCATTCCTTAAAATCAAGGACCCCAAGTCTATATCTTAGTACAAAGGAGGAAAAAATACATCTATATATGTATGTATTTACATACAGATATATGCATATACATGCATATATACATATACATATATATACATATATACATATGTACACATATGTATTTACATACATATATATGTACATATGTATATATATGTACTGGAAATATTTATATAAATATATATATATTTATATGTATTCTTCCAGTACATATATATATACATACATACATGTATATACATATGTACATATATATGTATATATGTACATATATGTACGTACATATATATGTATATATGTATATAGTTTTTATGTATGTTTATATTTTATAAATATATAAATATATTTATATGTATTCTTCATATATATACACATATATATATATGTATATATATATCTTCCAAGGCACTGCAAGGAAGGTTGACTTGCTAAAATAATTACATCAAGAAAAACAAAACCAGTATCAAGAATTTCTCACTCACATGAGAGACATAAATGGACTTCATTGTCTGAAATCATCATATAAGAATTCTCACAAATCCTCAAGTCATAAATTTAGTTGAAGTTTTTCTAATTCTGCTAACAGCAGGTAGAAGCAAAGAAAACCAAAGCAGAATCCATCCTCATCCTGAGTTTCAAATAATCCCCATGTAATCTGCATCTTCCAGTCAGTAAAGTTTCCATGTGAAGGAGCAGAAAAAAACTCAGAAATCTGTACTGATCCTTCTTCCTTGTTCTCAAGCATCTAATTTCCCCCAGCTATCCTTTGTCTCAACAAAATCTAATCCAAATATTTATATCTTGCCTTTAACTACCAGAAACTCTCATCTTCATAAATGAATTTATCCTTTTGTAATTCTAGTTAAACTAAGAAGAAAACATCAGCACAAATATCAACATATGCAGAATAGAGGTATCATTTCCAGCTATATAGTCAGAGAGTTTGAGGGGGGGAAAAAGGCATACTGAGATCAACAAGGATCAGGCTACATCAAGTTATATATCAGAATTGACCTCTAGCTCCAGAGACCTGGAGGTGGCAAAAGATTTCTCAAACTGAATAAAAAGGCCTTCTTTCCTGAGGAGAATGAAGATGGCAGAAGCCTAGAAAGGCAGAAATCGATACTCAGAAGTGAAGGACCTTTTTATCTCTTTATGTCCCCCATGAGAGCTGAGGGACAAGGAGTAGTCCATTCCCACTGTCCCCAAGATCTGTGTTTCTCACTGAGGAGATTTAGTTTTCTAAGACTCAGGATGCCAGACCCTCAAGAGGATGACATTTGCAGCAGCTCCAGCCAGGGATTGGCAATTACCATTGATATGGATATCTGGCCTCCATCAGAGTCTGTGTTCTGGTGTAAGCTCATTTAAAGGTAGTACTAATCCCAGAACCATAAAGAATAGTTGCATTTATTCCTCTACATTGATCAGAAAAAAACTGGATAGCAGAACAAGAACCAGATTACATGATATTTTAAAAACAGATGTAGGGGCTGGAGGTGACTCAGCAGATGCTCTTCTAAGAGGACTAGATTCCTGGCACCTGTATCATGCAGTTCACGTCTGTCTGTAACTCCAGTTCCTGGGAATCTGACATCTTCTTCTTGCCTCTCTGGGTACCTGCATACATGGACACTTACACAAACACACACGTGCACACACACACACACACACACACACACACACGCACCCACAGACACACACATAAATTAATAATCCTTAAAAAATAGAAACAATCTCAGTCTTGCCATTTGTTAAATATCTTTGCTAAATACATCATTTTTCCTCTGCTAGGCTTAATTTCATTATCTCTACAATTAGAGGGAACAATTGGTGATCCAGTCCAGCTGTATAATAATTCTAATTATCTTCTCTGAGGTTTTAGTGTCTATGTCTAGAAGCATCACTAATGAATTAGATTAACTTTCACCCTTAGAAAGACATATGTTGCCACCATGATATGGTAATGATATAGTGAGGCTCCTCCAGCTTCCTCTTGTGACTAAGGCATACAGTATTTACTTGGGAAATGTTGGTGAGCCAATGAGGGAAAAGATGGAAATGCAAAACGAAGAATAAAGGATCAATGTTCAAATCTCAAGCCCATTGTTTAAAACATTCTCTTTATCCTACACCTCACATACAATCCAAGCCAGCTCCTGAGTTTGTTGTTTCTTGTTACCCAATGAAAGCAAGTCGATGTACTTGGCTATAAGAATCACCTGGTAATGTCTTTAAGAGAATGAGACTCCGAGGTACAAACCTGAACCCAAGTGATTCAAACTCTCTCCAATGTTGAGACCACGGAAGGAACATGTCTCCTCTAGAGATATGGAATATGCACATACTGTGCTTATTATGGCTGCTTTAAAATACCCTTTTCAGTGAAGAGGCCATAAATTGCCTGGCTCAAAACTCCTGAAGGAGCTCATAAAACTCCAGATTCTTAGGTCATCACCAGTCTTAATAAACCAGAATTCTAAGCCTAAACTCAAATAGCTCTGATCTTCCTAAACCCTCTAGTCTTACAACTTTTAAACTTGAAGTGTGCTTTTGAAATTACAATGAATAAGAATGAACAGACTTGTTAGTGCACAAATTTCTGTCAGAACACAAGTTTCTGATACAGAGGTTCTAGAAGGAATCAAAGCACTTACATTGTTAGCAAATTCCCAGGAAATACTCAGTGCTGGGCTGGCACTATGGTTTTAGAAATACTAGCATAGATTTGGTTCTCAATCATGGCCACACTTTACCAAGGAAACAGAACTATATATGACTGATTCCCACTCCATTATTCTGATATAATTAGTCTAGGGTGTAGACTGGACATTGAGATTCTTTCAGAGTACTGCAGCGAGTTTTAGTATGGCCAATGTTGTAACCTTACCCTAAAGTTCATCAAAGCCTTTGGTGTTCCTGCCCATAAACTTGATAACTACTACTCCACAAGGAAAGTGCTCCCAGGAATAGGCACCAAACATGCAGGTTCACTCTGGGCTCTAGAATCCATTGAAGCTTCAGAGGCAATGCCTCCCAGCTTCTGCTCTGGCTCCCTGTTTCCATTTTAATAAAACCGCATTCTCTTTCATCATCTCCTATATTGCTCTTCCTGGCAAGGTTTCATTTGCAGAACAAGTCCCTTGACTAAAAGAAATATTTGAAAAGCAGTATTATAAGAGAAAGGGCACTCAACTGAAAAGCATAAGGTCTCTTTCCCAGCTATGGAGTCACTTAGTCTTTCTGACTTTCAACTTCTCACTTGATCATCTCTAGGAACAACAGAGTCTGTTTGTGTAGGATTTTCATGTTATAAATGATAGTTTTCAATACATACAATAGTGGACAATTTGCTTCTCATGCTGTGTTAGCTTTCCATCATCATAACAAATACTTGAGATAAATCAACTTGTGAGGAAAAGGTTTATTTTAATCCATAACTTTAGTACTACATGCCTCCAACAATTGTTAAAAGGCTTAAAATGGCTTCCTTGGGCTGGAAAGATGGCTTGATTGGTAAAGTCACTTGCCAAGCCTGATGATCTGAATTCAGTCTTTCGCTCCCACATGGTAGAAGGAGAGAACCAACTCACTCAAGTTGTTGCCTTACCTTCACAGGCATACCACTCTCTACCACCACTATACACACAGAAAACAAATGAATAAACACATGTTTTTAAGGGGCCTCCTTGCTCTGGCTCTACTTTCTACTATACTCTCACTTCTAACTACCATCTTTGCCTATCATGTCAACACTGTGCTCCAAGCATCTTGTAAATCATCTCTCTCTCCATTCTTCACTAGCTCTACCATCTGTACCTCTGGTCCATTATTGTATTTCCACATCCTGGAGTACTCTTCCCCATCCTACTGATTCTTTAGCTCTTAGTCCAGGAATAACTGCCTCCAGGAAGCCTACTTTCATACCTCTTCCCTCACATCCTCTGCCCTCCCCACTCCTCACCTCTATGCTGGCCTGAATTATGAACTGCCCATCCCTTGTTCACTTCAGGCACCTTGTAATGTACTTATCCAGATGCCCTCTATTCAACCAGTGATTCACTGATTCGCTCTGTAACTAGAATCTAAACTAAAAAGCACAACTATGTGGCACATAGGCAGAATTAAGCATTTACTTATGATAATGATTACCTTCCGTGGGTCTGATAACTTATCTCCTGAAACATCCAAATATTGACACTTTCTAGAGTATCAGTCATGCTGAACTGATGACTACATACATATAATCAACAGTTGATCATTGCCATATCCACCCATATTTAGCCTACCTAGCAATTTTTCTTTGCAAAGATTATAGCTGGTTATTTCTGCTGTCACATAAAGTCATCATTCCCTGACCCCAGTCCGACAGTGCTCCTACTTACCCTTCTAAGACTTCCCCCCTCAAATTGAATGTCTGTAAGATCTAAAACCATACAACACATATGCCATGTGGCCCACAAGTTCACCTTCTGTGCATCCATGAAATAAATGTCTATGTTTATTTGGCAAACATACACACTAGAATAAACAGAGGAGCTCAATTCCTCATACCCCAAACTAGACACAATTCAATCATTTATCCATAAGAGAATACATAATACATACATTATTCTTTCTTTGTTTTCTTGTCTTGACATGAATAGTCTCTACCCAATGCCTCCAACCCAATAATTTGCACTGTTTAATCATGCTATCACTAACACCATGGACTGAACCTTCAGAAACAACATTCCAGAGTAAGTCCTCCCTCTTTTTAGTTTCTGTTAAAACTTTAGTCATAGGGATGTGACCTGGCCCAGCAAGACATTCTTCAGGATCCTAAGGGGGTTGACCAGAGGCTAGGAAGATAAAGATAGGAAAGCTGGGGTCACGGGATATTGCGTATTATGTCTTATGCCAAGCAAGTTTATTAATAAATCCAACATATTAGATACAGTTTTCCTCAAAGGAAAGATAACACAGCACCGTTAGAAACTATCATAAAATGAGATAAAATCAACAAGAAGCTAATCAAGAAATGTTTCACAAAGAAAACACAATATATCTCAAGTGTGTCGCAGATGGAACACACAGCAGTCTTGGGATGAATAACTCTAGCCAAGTTCTGAGGAACTGAAATTTTAACTCCTTCAAGGCCCTGGCTTTACGCATTAGACTGGAGCTTGCCAAGTCTTCCTTTGGACAAGGGCACAGAACTAGGTTCCTTTTGTTCTTTCATCAGGGCCTCTGAGAAAGCCTTGGATTGGTTCATGTCTCAATAGGATGGGAACTAATGAAAACACATACAAACTATTACAAACAAAAGGCTAGATATAAAAGAGTACTATATATACTATATGGATATCTATGGGACATTTCAGTAGCACATTAAATTGATTGGTGGCATTAGAATGCAGGGCACAGGAAGCTAAGGAATGGAAGGAAGTATAAAGGGACTTTTGAGCACTGGTAATACTGTTTCTTTATCTAGGTGTTGTCTATACTGTTATTTTGAAACTGACTGATAATTGATCATTTAATTTGTATTGACAGATAAGCTATATAGTCTTATATATTAGAGAAAAATAATCCAGAGGCACAGATAGGAATATTCCATGCTGTTCTTGTTAGATTTTGTCAATTTGACTCCAAGTAGAGTCATCTAGTAACAGGGAACCTCATTTGAAGGATTGTCTCCATCAGATCAGCCTGTGGGCATGGCTGTGGGTCATTTTCTTAATTGCCACTTGATGCAGAAGGGCCTAGACTACTGTGGGTAGTGTCATTCCTTGGGGGGGGAGCTGTATAAGAAAATAGATGAGCCAATAACCAGAATTCCTCTGTGGTCTCTGCTTCAGTTCTAGCCCTGACTTCCCTCAGTGATGACCTGAAATGTAGAAGTATAAGCCCAATAAGTCCTTTTCTCCCCAAGTTGCTTTTGGTCAGTGATTCACCACAGCAACAGAGAGGTAAACTAGAACACATTCTTTGATATGAATAATCAAATTATTTTATATGAATAATCAAAATTTATATTTATAGAGATGTGTGTGTGTGTGTGTGTGTGTGTGTGTGTGTGCACGCGCATGCCTGTGCATTTGTGTACACCTGTAGAGAGGGAAAATGTTCTAAAAGGAACTATCACTCTTCTGCCTTCCAGTAGTACGTAAATTCCTGTGTGTTTAACTTACATATAGCTCTGGAAATTGGGTAGAAGCCAACAACACACAGTCACTGACTTACTTTATTATAACTATCACTCAGTATCATTAATTCTATAAATTCTGGACATTATGGAAGGATGGGATTGATAGACTCTATCAATATACAAAGCACCAAAATTTCTCTTGCACCAATATGCAAAGACTGGAAACAAGACAACATTCAGAGAATAAAGAAGTCAATAAATCACGATGTCTACGCCAGCTACACTCAGCACTCGAGTCTACCCAGTGTGCTATTTACTAACTTACAAGAAAGCTTGTGGAATTTCAGAAATCATACAACCTTGTAAATAATGTATCTTGTTCTGTGGAAATCATACAGTGAATAATACATCTGACTCAGGGGATCTGAAATCAAGAACAAAGAATGAGACTGCAGAGAATGTCAGATGACATGCACTATGTGCTCAAAACTATGCAATATTACTAGCATTAATGCTACATAATTACACAAGAAAGTTTGTTAAAGAAGAAAGGAAAATAAGGGAGAGGTGGAACAGCTTAGTGTCTCAGAATTGAAACAGGGGCAATAAGCATCTTAGGGAATGAGGCATGAAAGGATGTGAGAGAAAACATTGTTGGGAAATATTTAATCCCTTAGACATATGGATATGAAGGTAGCTTTGAACGTCAATTTGTTGATGTTCACAGAGCCCAGAGGAGATAGGGAAAGCAATCTACAGCCAGCATATGGTACAAGAGCAGAAGAAAGGGAAATTGTCCTCCAAGCACGTTGAGCCACTTCTCAAAGTATTCCCAAAAACCCAAGCCCCAGGGACAGTTCAAACCACAATCTGGTGTTCCATTCACTATTGGCAATATACTGGATGTCAATGACAGGGGATCAAACCAGCAAGAATAAAAAAAAAAAACAATGTTGCCATGGTTTCTGTAGCCAACTAGGGGAGTAGATATATTCCTTGCTTACATGTGGAGATCCTAGCTGACTAAGTAAAATGCCTGACAGCCTTCAGTGGACACATTCTGCTTACAAAGTCAGCTCCTGGCCTTTCAAGTGGCATGTACATCATATCTAGCCAATCACAGTCTTTATATCGCTGTATAAAATAACTAACCAGCATCTAGAGTCCTTACCAGGGCAGGTCCATTCACAGCACTTCCTTCCTTAACCTAGCAAAATGACATTGTAAAGAAGTCTTTATTTTTCTGTATAGATTACTAAACTGAGTTCATTTTGAATATGGTACTGTTTGAAGCAAAGGGGTGGTGTTCATACTAACGACAGATAAAGGGAAAGAAAGGCAAGAAATGGAAAGAAATGACAACTCATTAACTTTTGTTTGCTAGCCTAAATTCAAACATGCTGAGGAAGTAATATAACCTCGACTTTCCAGTTGCTTCAGGAGTTTAAATTTTATTAAGTATTCTGACTAATTTTTTTCCTATTAAACAGTTGCAATGAAAAAGTCTAAAAGACTGGAAGCTGGGAAGTTCACATTAGAGATATACATAGTTCTATTTTTTCTGAATACTAGCTTATCAGCCACAGACTTAGGGAGAAGATCTAGATTATCATATGGTAAAATACGATAAACTATTAAAAATCTAAAGGATATTTTTGAAGGAAAGGTCATGTCTGCAATGCAACTTATCATCCCCCAAAAGAAGGCACATCAATTTGTTTAAAATTCACTGCCCCCCCTTTCACATGGCAGGTATTGTAGTCTGAATAATAAATGTTCCTATAAGTTCACACATTTGAACACTTGCACCAAGTTTGTGACAATGTTTGAGATTATGGAACATTTAGGGGGCAGAGCCTTCCTGGAGGAAGGATGTCACTGGGGGTGGTCTTTGAAAGTTCATAACCTCATGCCACTTTCAGTTCACTCTCTTTGTTTTCTGTATGCGGCTTAAAATGTAATTGCTCAGATGCCCAATGCCATGCTTCCCCTGATACTATGAATTTGTAGTCCTCTGCAACCATAATCCAGAATAAACCCTGTGCTGTCTTGTTTTTTATCAAATTGACACAAGCTAGAGTCACTGGAGAGGAGGGAACCTAAATTCAGAAAATGCCTGAATAAGAACAAGCTACAGGCAGGACTTCAGAGCACTCTTAATTAATGATTGATATAAGAGGGTCCGAGTCATTGTGGGTGGGACCACCCCTGGGCAGGCAGACCTGGATTCTATAAGAAATCATGCTGAGCAAGCCATGGGGAGCAAGCCAGTAAACAGCACCCTCCATGGCCTCTGCATTAGCTCCTCCAGGTTTCTGCTCTGTTTGAGTTTCTGCCCTTATATCCGTTTGATGATAGACCATGATGTGGAAGTGTAAGCCAAATAGACCCTTTTCTCCCCAGCTTGCTTTTGGTCATGCTGTTTTATCACAGCAATAATAACCCAAGCTAAGACAAATTGGTACCAGCAAAATGGGGTATTGCTGTGACAGACTTGACCATGTTTTGGGGAGGATTGTGGAAGAACTGTGGAACTTTGGGCTAGAAAAGCATCAGTGGGATGCTCTGTAGGAGTTTGGAAGATGAGAATATTGAGAGCAATGCAGAAGATGGAAGCCTGATTTGTGAAGGTTCAGAGGGAAGTTTAAGAGTTCCTTAATGATTCTATCAGGGCCATTTGCTATTTTGAGTTAAAAATCTGTGGTTCTGGTCAGCTGGGGCTTAAGAATTGGATGTGATTAACAAGAACCAATAAAGTGAAACCTTTGCTTTGTAGGGAAAATCAATGCTGGTCAGTTGGAGCTGAGAAATTAGTGGTGATTAAAAAGACACCAGCATCATTGAGATGAAACCTTCTGGGAAGTGTTTCCTCAAAATCTATGCACAGAAAGAAAGTATGCCAAGGTTGTACCTTGCTCTGACAGACAAACTTGGTAGCGTAAGCATCACACAGGTGTTACTGGTTTTGAACACATGAAGGGGTCATAGAGAGTAGCTGAGGCTTGGCACTGTGAGAGGCCAGACAAGGCCATCTGAGGAGGTATAGCAGCAGTAGCAGTTGAAGGCCCAAGATTAAAATGATCATGCACAGAAGTTGAGGCCTGGCACCATGAAGGGAGCCCAGGAAAGGCTAGTGGTGAAAGTGCAGCCCAGTTGCAACAAGAGTCCCCAGAATTTTGAAGACAGCCTGTACAATGGGATGACCATCAAAGACAGCAGCAGCAGTGGATGGAGCTGGCCTGAACCTAGAAGACAAGCTTAGTGTGCTGCAAAAGGAGATGCTGAAGAAGTAACCCAAGCCTTTGAAGGAGCCTAGAAGATCTTGAGTGGATCCCAGATAACTACACAGTGAGTTATTTATACTCTTTGGAGAACCAAGTGGTGTCATTTACGTGTGCATCAGCTCTGTCTTCACATTCTGCCAATGCTATCAAAAGCTCAACTGGCACCACCACACACCAAAGCACAGACAGGGTCTAACTCCAGAAATCATTATGCATTTCAGATGAAGCACCACAGTCTTCCAAATCTTAGACTCATTTATTCTTTGTTCCTCCATCTCCTTCACTTCCATACCTATTCACCAATCCCTGCCTCTCATATGTTAGTCAGTGTTCTATTGCTATGAAGAGACACCATGACCAAGACAACTCATAAAAAAAGCATTTTCTTGGGGGCTTGCTTACAGTTTCAGAGGTTTAGTCCATTATCATCATGGCAGAGAGCATGACAGCAGGTATAGCAGGATTGGTGCTGGAGAGAGGCTACATCCTGATCCACAGTCAGAGAGAAAGAAACACTGAGTGAGATATGGGCTTTTGAAAATCTCAAAGCTCACTCCCAGTGACACAATTTCTCTAACAATATCACAAGTCCTAATCCTCTTAATCCTATTAAAGAGTTCCACTGCCTGGCAACTAAGTATTCAAATATATGAGCCTACTAGGGCTATAATTATTCAAACCACCACACATGTCAATTCACCAATCTCTGCCTCTCATTTCTATACCTAGCAACTCCATTGTAGTTGCTCTCCACTAACATAAGCCTCTGTCTCATCTGTATACTGTTGGAAAAGCTACCTAATCATCCTCCCTCTAGTCGAACCCTTTCAGTTCTTCTCTAACATGGATTCATTTATTTGTTCACATACTCACCTAATGTTCACATTCCTACTATGTGTCTGACTCTCTGCAGAGTGGCAAAACTACAAGGCTGAGTAATAAGAAAGCATCTCTTCTTAATTTATCTATCTTCATAAATCCCTTCTGATAATTATATGTGCTGTACACTAAGCCCACCAAGACAGAATGAAAGGAACAGAGATAGAAATAGAGCAAGCAACTTCTAAAAAAAAATTTCCACATACCATGACCTAGACTCTGCCAAGGCTGTGTCCCATCTGGTGCTTTACCTCATAAACTCAACCATAAGTCTTTTTGTATAAAACATAATACATACAGAAGCCAATGCCAGTGACTACCTTATATCTGGGAGTCAAGAACAGAAAAAAAGTCAGAGGGGGACCACCAGAGTAGAGACATCTTGTTATCTCTACTCCTAGGTTTGCTAGAGACCAAGGAAGAAATAGTCACTGGGGAAAACTGCAGTTAGACCTATGTTGTATACAGTTTGTAGACTTTGAACTTTTCACAATGACTTTCTATATCCCTTTCTAGAAAATACATAAATGTAAACTTCCCTCCCTAAAAGGTCACCATCATGGACATAAAAGATTCTTTTCAAAGTAAACAAGCTTCTAGAAGTTAACTAACCTAGCCACGCATCTGGCCTTGGTGACCAACTTTTGTCTCTGAAGCAAATAGTCTTACTATAAATCAGATGCATAAAAGCGTATTACCATGACATGGTAGTAACATGGCAATAAAGGTGTCTAAAAAGTTTACCCCCAAGTATAGATTCAGGTAAGCCTCATTTTGACAACCAATATTGATCTAATAAGGAACTAAAGTGACAAAACTACAGCCCCAACCCCAACTAAGGCATTACATCTAGAAGAGAAATACATAGGGTAAGTTTGTAAGTTTCAAAGCCTTGGTGGATTCAGTCCAGAATAGCACATCTGACCTTATAAATCAAGGAGATATTTTATAGCAAACTTCATTGATACTTTTCTCTCCCATCCCAAATAGATTCCACTAAGAAAACAGTGTTCAGTGTTTATGATTAAGTCCATAGACTTAAGGAAATATTTTCAAAATAAGCATCTGCTACAGAAGTCCTTGATATTTGTGGATTCACACTCTATTATGACACCATGCATGTTCTGAAATAGGGTAGGAAATAGATGAAAAGGTGCTGGAAATATAATGAATACTGTGAATTATCTTGGTTTCAACCTTGCTTTTATAATACAGCAATAATACTTCTAGTATTATCCTGGACTTTAATATTTTGCAATTCTAGTCCTCCTGACAGTTTCATGCATGACTGTTAAACTGAGTAAACGACCAGCCTTTCAGATGGATAATGTTGTCAGGGAAACAGTCTATCTAACCTCCAAGCATGCTGGTATACCAAGTGATTGGACATGTATGCGTTACTTGTACATAACAAAACACAGCTGGAAAACTGCCCTCAAAACCTTACAGTTGCAAAGTCCTATAGAGAAGATGGTTTCTTTACAATCCAAATACCTACCCAGCTAAGTATTTTTCTAGAATTTTACAGAGTAAACTGTACCAATAGAGCAGCTGCAGAGTGGAAAAGAGCAGAAAGGAAACACAAACAGCAAGGACTGGGAAATTTTAAAAGATCTCTATTGATTGTACCCTGGAAACGGCCAAGTCTACATCCTTCCTGGAGTTTCTCAGTCTACTCAGTCAGGTGGAATTAAAATAAATGCTTCTAAAGGGATGTCACCCCTGTAGAGGGGAAAAGCCATGTCTCAGCTAGGAGTGGTATATTCCCCAGAGGAGATCATTTGGCATAGTCTGGAGATAATTTTTATGGCCAGAACTGGAGATATGCTAGTAAAAGAAAGTAGGGATGCTAGTCAGCATCCTGCAATACATAGGATACAACTGACTGCCCAGTCTCTCTCCAATACACCAGAGGTCAAAAAGTCTAAGCAAGAAGAAAAGGAGGAAATAGAAGAAAATCAATAGCCATTTTTTTTAATCTCTGCAGGATTTTACCTGGGCTATAACAAGAAAACAATAAAGCACTGCTTACTCCAAGCACAGGTAGGATTTTGGAAATCTTTCTCCTGCTATTATTAAAGAAGCTTATTCAAATTGCCAGATACCACTAAGTCCCCTGAAAAACATCTCTCTTTGTAGTACCATTCTATGGAAGGAACCAATTAATCCATATATTGCCAAAATCTCCAATGGACTAATAGTCATTGACAGGTTGGTTTTTTTTTTTTTAATTCACTTGTTATAGCTATAGGTCATTCATTTCTATTTAACGATTATAAATACATTTAGGGATATCATGGTTAACTATTTCCAAAAAGCTTTACGAAAGTTGATTTACTTAAGTCCCAGTATGTTTCCATGGTCTGAATTATAAACACCACTACATTAGGAGACACAGCCTAGAATGCATAGAAATGTAGACTCTGAAGTCAAAATGTTAAGTTGGCATCTCTGCTCTGCCACCCACAAGCTGTTTGCCATTCTAGAATGATATCTAGAACAAGTGCTTCAGCCCCTTCTGTAGTAGTATACCTATTGTAGCAGCTCAGCAAACAGGACAAGGACACACTTTCAAAGATGCAATCCCTGCCAGACCTCAGGAGAGGGAACCACTATCCTGACCAGTACCATACTGGACAGTGGAACCCTGATCATCTGAGCTCATGTGTTTTTATTGATCCAGAATTCCTCAGGTGTTCTACTGATAGAATATGCAGATCAGTAGCAATCAACATCCACCACATAAATCCAACACCTGCAAACCATACAAAACTCAAAGACTTAGGCAGCCCCTCAGGCAACAGTGCACAGAACAATTATTTTAAACACAACTAAAACTAAACTACAACAATTCCCTTTTCTGTACAAGTCAATTGAAAAAAAACTGCTTTATCTCTACAACACAATTAAACAACTACACCACCAAAACTATTTACAAGAACAATCACAACAGTTGCTAATGCACAGGACCAAATGAAATCAAACATCTATTAAGCTTTTCACAATGTCTTTGTACAGCAGAAAACCATTATCTATGTCCAATTATCTGGAATTCATTCACAATCTTCTGGGCTCCTCCAAAGGGCTGGGGTTACTTCTCAGGCTCTGCACTCTGCAGTACACACAGCTTGTCCTCTAGGCTCTGGCTGGCTCCATTCCATTGCTGCTGCTGTTCTTGTATGTACTATGTATGTACTATGATCCCATAGTACTGGTACCTTAAAAACTGCTGGAAATCCTTGCTGCAACTGGACTGTACTTTCACCAATGGCCTCTCCTGGGCTCTCTTCATGGTGCCAAGCCTCAACTTCTCTGCATGACTCCTTCAGTCTGGGCCTTCAACTGCTACTGAGGTTGCACTTTTACCAGTGCCATCTCATGGCCTCTCATAGTGCCAAGCCTCAGTTCCTCTCCAAGGACGCCTTCATGCCTTCATAGCCAGCAACACCTTGGTGACTCTTACAGTACAAAATTCAACTATCAGCATATAACCTCGGCCAGTTCTAGAAGACAGCTTCTATGTGCTGATCCTGAAAAAACACTTTCCAGATTTTAAGATAGAGTCTGATTTTCAGGAGAAACAACTATAATATTGTCTGTAGAAAGGGTTCCCTCATGGGATGGAGTTCTCATCACAAGAACAGATTCATCTTGCCAGAACTACCTCACCAGTTTCTGGACCACTATTAGACAGGTTTGCCGAAAAGCAAAACAAAACAAGACCTCTGTGAGGTCTAGAGTTTCCCTTTTTCTTCTTCCTTGTCTCCATGTTGGATTAGCTGGTGTAATGTCATGCCCCACATTACAGGCACCATTTGTATCCATACACCCACAGTGTTACTCAGCAAGGAGACATGGAGGCATTTCACAGGTATACTCTGCCAGACCTCAGCAGAGGGAACCACTATCAAGACCAGTGCCATCCTAGACAATGGAAACTTGAGCATCTGAACTCAGGTTTGTTTGGTTTTCTTATTGATTCAGAACTCCTAAGGTGTTCTATTGATAGCACATTCAGATTCTGAGCAATAAAACACCACTCATATAAACCCAATATATGCAGACAATACAAAATGACAAAACCTAGGCAGCCCCTCACCCAACAGTGCATAAAACGATTATTTTGTACATAACTAAAAATAAACTTCCTCAATACCTTTCATCTGCTCAATAGGAACAACAATAGCACCTAGTTCCTAGAATGGTAAGAATTGCAGAAGGATTACATGCACAGCACTTAAAATATGATTGCAGATGTTGCCTATCTTTCTTTCTAACTATGGTCACCATCATCGTCTCAGGTGTGCAGGAAGAATTAAATGAAACTTATACAAGACATCACATTAAGTAAGATTAGTTCATTAGCTACTTGTCATGCAAACGGGAAGGTATCCACTTTTAAATACATGTGACTGTTTTTAACTCAAATTTGAATCAAACATATGTTTGCTAATTATCCTTTTTCATGTTTGTAGAATGCTTGCTCATATGTCAATATTATTTTAGAAGCCCTGCTCCTTCTGTTCACTCTAAATTAGGGGGAAGAATGAAATTAAAAGCCTCCATTAAAATGCCAAAATGCCAAAACAACAGAATGCCACTTGTTTAGAAAGGTTTGAAGGAATTAAAGAGATTCCCAAGCTCATCGTAACTGTCCACAGCAGAAAATCCAAACACTTTGGTCAAGCATTCTACCATCTGGTCCACCTGCCACACAAGCACACTGTCTGCTAGCCACTGGCCAAAACTAAGTTTCTTGTCAAACGGTAATGGTATTATTTACCTTCCCTTAGCTACTACATATGTCTACCTTATATAAATTTAATTAACATTTAACCTTCCTTTCCGCTAATCTTTGAGCATAGCATTATCTCCAACTGCCTCTTCATTAAAATATTTGGTTCCTAGGCTGATAATATTAAAAGGTGAAGTTAAGTAGGAGGTGCTTATATCATGGGGGCCATGCCAGTGAATAAGGCATATGAGACTCTGATCTCTAGCTAGTCCCCTTTTTTTTATGTCCCAGAAATGCTCAGCTATGTATTGCTGCTGTGTTGTTCAACCCCTTCCCAACCAGAGCCCTATATACAAATTCCAGAACTGTAAAACAAAACAAATATTCTCTCTGGAAATTGATTTATCTCAGTGATTTGCTACAGTAAGAGAAGGTTGGCTGGTACACTGTCAAATACTATCTCTGCCATGAAGATTTCTCAGAGTACATCCTGTTCCCAAAAGAAACAGCATCTTTCCTTCTTCTGAGTTTCCAAAATCTTATATTTACACCTTGTAGATGCTCCTAAGACTATGAATCTAACAACACTGTGAAGGCTATTAGAAATGGAAATTTCCATTTGAGCTAGGAAAAAGATTCCTGTAATTCTCTCAGTGTTATAATGTACAGAACACAGAAGAGTAAGAAATCAATTCTGAGTTTGTAATCTGGGCCTGGCGAGCCAAAGCAATTCCCTCTAGTTTAATCAATGGCTGAATCACATGAGTCATTTCAGAAACTAAGCATACACATCCTGTCCTCTTGAAATGAGAAAAGAAGTAAAATTTTACTGGCAACTTTAGATTCATGGAATCAAAGTCTCCTCAGGCTTGGAAAAGTGTTTTCAATTATTTACATTAATTGTCATTACTTGCAGATCTGGAATCTTTTTCACCTTCAAGTAAAGTAGAACAATAGCACCTGGACTCTGTCCTATACACTGCTTATTTCTGTTGTCTGCTAGGCTTTCTCATGACTGCCTCATTACCCATTCTGTCCTTCTTTTCCCCCATTACTCACCTTAAATATGAGTTGCTCTGAAGATCATTGGTAATTCACATAAAATATAGTCCTGTTACTTTTCTTTTCTTTAAAAGGACCATAATAATTACAAACTGCAACAAACGGAGCTGAAAATAACTCCCCAGGCCGTTGTGCATTAGGAATTAGATTAAAATGAGCCCAATTTATTTTTAAATGACCTGGTAATTTGTAGGAAAGATTTAAACTACTTAAATTTTCATCAGTGGAAAAAGTAAGGGCCTCAGAAAAACCAACCACTGGTCACTGCAGTAGGAGAACAGACCATTTCCCTGCAGCATTAGAGGTGGTGTTGATGAATTCTTGTTTAAAGATTTAGATTCAAACAGCAACAAGGGAGAAGAAAGACCTAATTTAATGTAAATTTAATCTGCTCTAAAGGCCTCAAATAAAGAAAGCTCAACACCAGCACATGATTATATGTAACAAAAATCGGTACACGAAACTAATTTTCTGATTAGAGTTTGAAATCAAAACCTAGAATTTTTACTTTTTTTTAAAGATACATTTATAGCATGAAGGATTTGATTCTTAGTCCAATAGGATAAGGCAATATCAGACTTCTGTGGTCATTGCAAAGTGAAGATGAGGTTGGAACACTGAAGCAGAAGCTTCACTATTGCTGGAGAGTCAAAACTACTCCACAGCATTGAGAGACTGATGGTATGAGCACACTTAGAGGCAATGCCCATGAGGCCTCTTTCTTTAAAAAAAAATGCTTCTGTTATTCGCCACCCATTAATGTTTAAATAACCATTCATAGTGCTAACATAGCATACACACATGCTGAATTTGAACTCTAGTACAAAACTTACTAAAACTATTAGCAAAAATAACCCTTCCCCTTCTCGTATGAAGACTCCATTACCATCCTTCTAATTATGATACATGCAGATGCACCATCAACTGGAGTCACTCTTAATATCCAATATAGTTTTAAAATATTAAATGATATTAGAAGTCTTTGCTTGATATATATGACTAATCATCCTTCTCTTTCTTAACATTAATTATTGCTCTAGATCTTACATCACTATGACATATTGATTGACAGATAAACATATTCACATGCATATATAGATGTATACATGCATATATATTGTGTTTTATAAACATATATCCTACAGCCAAAAATCAAAATTTTATTGGTCACTGATATCTCACTCAAGTCTAAATTATCCACCTTGGAACAGAAATGCTGATATATACAAATATTTTTTAAAAAGCGGAATGCTGATGTCTGGGTCCTTGCATGATGTCCACATGCCTGTAGGATGTCTAGGTACCTGTGTGATGTCCAGGTGCCTGTAGGATACCAGGGTGCCTACAGGATGTCCAGGTGCCTATGTGTTTGGGCAGTGAATCCCAACTTCAGGTTGAATTTTGTCATACTTAATCTGAGGCTAATATAGGCCAAATGGATTTCCATGATCAGAGCTGCATTTTGCCTCCAGAAAACATGGTAATACCTATGATCCATATCCCCACCCCACAGGCTGGACTTAAATTTTTTTTTAGGACAGTTATGGGAGGGTGGACCAGGGAGGAATGGAAAGAGGATGTGATCAAGATACTTTGTGTGAGACTCCCAAGTAATTAATAAAAGTATTACGTTGGAAAAAAGTAAAATAAAGTTATTATTTAAAAAAAAAAAAGAAGAGGGACTGTCCCATAGTAATTTAACCATAGTATTTTGCTTCTCTTTTCTACTACAGAAATGCTTCCTTCCCTCCAGTTTTTTTTTTTTTTTTGCCCATGAAACTAACATATTTGTATCTCATCAAAGGAATGAAATATTTTCTTTCTTATCCCTAGATTTGGACACTAAAAGCTCCAGAATGAGAACAAAGAATAGAAATGTGTTCATTTACGTGATAGTTAATCTCAACTATCAACTTGATGAGATGAAAAAAAAAAAAAGTGGTAAAGGTGGCCTCCTATGGCAGGGAAAAAGGTCTTTTGGGATGCTTTCAAGGGTTGTCTCAGGTTAACTAAGGTAGGAAGACCACTTGCCTTTAGTACCACCATCCCTTTGAGCTAGGATCTTGCACTGTTATTTAAAAGGAGAAAGCAAGCTGAGCACAAGCATTCATCATTCTCTGCTTCTTGACTGTAGATGCAATGTGAGCAGCTGCCTCAAGCTCCTGCTACTGACTTCCTCATCATGATGGGCTATAACCTTGAACTATTAGACAAAATAAACTTTTCTTCTTAAAGTGATCTTTATCAGAGTATTTTATCATAGCAATGAGAAAAGTAACTAAGATTTACTCAGTAAATAGATGCCCTGTGTAGTAGTTTGCTGCTGTGGTGGCTCAGCAAACAGGAGGCATATTTCATGCATGTAAACTCTGCCAGATCTCAGCAGAGGGAATCACCATCATGGCCAGTGCCATACTCACAGTGGAATGCTGGGCTCTGAGCTCAGGTATTTTTATTCTTTCATAATTCCTCAGGTATTCTACTTGTAGCACATGCAGATCATTAGCGATTAAACAACCCCCAGAGAAATTCAACACCTGCAAACAATATAAAATGCCTTTGATCTTGGAAAGCCCCTAACATACTAGTGAATAAAACAATTTCAAACATAACTAAAAATAAACTTCCCCAACAGCCATGGGAGAACTGTGAAGAACTGAGTATATGTGAATAGATTACTGGACCTCTCAAGTCTACCTGATAACACAGTCCTTTCATTTTGAGTCCTATAAATATCTGCCTCACCCTACCCTTGTAGGAAATGGGGAAGCTCCTCTCTTTGGCCTCAGGTTCCGTCTACATATTTTATGACTCTCCCCTCTGCAATTGGTCTTTCTATAAATAAATGCTCAGCAAAGGATCCTCATCTATGTAAGCCATCTGTTTCCTCCTGTAGCCTGACTCATACAGGTAGAATTCTTGCATTCTCAGTTTTTTGAGTCTCCTCAAGGAAATGTCCCCATATATTGGCATTGCTAAGAAGTTGATACAAACACATGCATACAAAGGGGAGAAAAAGGCCACTTTGAGTTGCTCAGATCTATCTAGAAAGTGTCATGAGATCTAAAAAGTTCTTTGGGATGAAATGAGATGAACAAATTAATACAGAGTGTGTGTGTGTGTGTGTGTGTGTGTGTGTGTGTGTGTGTGTGCATGTGTGTGCCTAATGAACCTGTATATCATTATCCTGGAATCCTCATCAAACCAGCAGTCATATCTGTTTTGCTCCAGAATGTTCAGCATATATTAGATATTAACAAATAGTTGACAAATGAACATTTAAATAACGAAATACATTTTACCTAAGAAAGTCATTTATCAAATATAGGGAGATGAGCTGGAAAATAGATCTTGACCTGGAATGTATCCATCAGAAATGTGAAGGAGAAGAAAAATGAGACAGAAAATTTAAGGCCCCCTTGAAAGAACCAAACCCATCTAATTCAAGTGTGGCCATCTGCAATGAAAGCTCCCCCGTTAGACCCTGAGAAATACGTAATAATAAAATATCCTACTCCATTAAAGAACCATTTGTGGAACAAAATCCACATGCTCTTAAGAGTTGTGACCAAACTATGAAGCAATGATGAATTAACATATAATAATTTCATTGTAATGTAATGGAAATATGTAAAAAATATCCTCATATGGAAAAACAACATAAAAATAACATGAGAAATGCATCAAAAACTATTCAAGCAGAAAAGTTTATATCAATGAATGTCCACATTAACATAAAAGGTCTACCTCGCATTAACTATTTAACTTAAACCTTAAAAAGAACAGAAATAAAAGAACATAATTAAGACCAAATATATACTACAAAAAGAAATAATAGGGATCAGAGCTAAAACAAATAAAATTGAATATATTAAAAATAAAAGATCATCCAAATTACGGTAACTTTTGAAAAAGTAAAATTAACAAAACTTTAACCATACATAAAATGACAGGATCAAGGAGGTCAAAGATATGTACACTGAAAACCATTGAACATTCATGAGAGAAATTAATATGCAAATACATAAAAAGAGATCTCATGCTCATGGATTCTAAGAATTAATTTTGTTAAAAGCTTAGATTGCTAAAGGTGATCTATGGAGTAAGGTAATCTTCAACATATTGCAATGACAACTTATAAGGAAATAATCCTAATATTCACATGGAACACAAGACCCAAAATATTCTAAGAAAATTGGGTGAAGATTTCTAAAAGAATTAAAGTACACTATAAAACTATAGTAATAAAAAACATGGTACTGACTCAAATACACACATAGATTCATGCAATATATTAGAGTCCCATAAATTAACTCACACATATATAGTCAAACAATTGTCAACAAAGAAGCAAGGATACACAATAAGGATAATATCTTCACTTAATGAGGTTAGAGAAATTAGATGTCCACATGCAAGAAAAACATAATAAAGGTCCTTATCGTACAGTATATATAACATCAAGTAAAAATAGATTAAAAATTAAAAATAGAAGAATTGAAACCATAAAAACACTAGGGAAAAAAAGCAAAACAGGAGAATCCTTCACATATTATTAAGCAAAGATTTTACATATATAATTCCAAGATCACAGACAACAAAACAAAAATGAGCCAGTGAAAATGCACTGGATTCAAGTTTCTGTACAAAAGAAACAACAATATGGAAAGACAATCTATAGAGTAGCAGAAAAATATATTGAAATTGATCATTTGGTAGGGGACTGTGGGGCTGTCCTAGAGCTAAAGATGGGTAGAAGCATGCTTGAAAACCTGGAACTCTCATTCTCAGAGCAGAAGGCATTTGACTGTTTCTCACTCCCCCTCCTCCCCTCCTCTGTCCCCTCTGACAAATCACAAGCTATGCTGCCTGCTTTCCCAGCAAGGCACCACCCCCTCAAACGTATAAGATCTGGTGGTTGTTTCCTGGGAGTTCCTTCTCCCTATATGACCATATAAGGTCTCTCATTCTGGTCCCCGGGGAAACTACCTAGGTCCAAGTTACGAGCCCCCAACAAGCAAATGGGGCTGTAGTACCTGTGCTGTCCTAACCAATGGACTTCCCTGGATGTCAGAGACCCTTCCCCTTTCTATAATGTGGCCTGTTCCTTCAATAACCTAGTGAAACTCTCTGCCTTGTTCTCCTGGGAATTCTGTACTTACATCAGGCACTCTGAACCTCCAATTGAGGATTGCATGGAAGCGTAGAAACCACGCCCTATGCTTCCCTCTCCAGAGCTGTGCCACTGGCCACTGAATAGCTACTTCCTGGGGAAGGAAGCAGATATGAAGAAATCCTACAGAGGACTAATATTTTAAATATATAAGGAGCCTGTTTAATACAGCAGCGAAAAAAAAGCAAATAATAAAAAGTGGACAAAGAAATGGAATAGAGTGTTTGCCAAGGAAGACAGCCAGCCAATAAATGTGTAAAAATGTACTCAGTTCAACATCATTGATTAGCAGTCCTTTGAGAAAATGCAGATCAAAATAACAGCCACATGTAGCTTGACATTGTTCCATATGGCTGTTATGAAAAAGGTGAGGGATCATAAGTGTTTTGATGATGTGGAGAAAGAGAAATCCGTTCATACCACACCAATGTGCATAAGAGCAACTGATATAGCCATTAAGAAAAACAGTACGGGACATTCCCCAAAATACAAACAAAACAATCAAATAAAGCAAAAATGTTATTACCTCAAAGGATTTCGAATCATTGTCTTTTAAGGCCATGTGCATCTTGATCTTCACTGGAGCTTTATCCAACAGTAACTTAAGTGTTTATCAACAAACGAATAGACACTGAAAATGTAGTGCATATACATAACTGATTATCACTTAACCCTAAAACAGAAAATCTGAGCTATTTACAACACATGAATAAAACTTAATAGCAATGCTGCATTAAAAGATATAATCCAGTTGTCATCAGAGAGGCTGCTTCTGACAGCTAAGGGGAGCAGATGCAGAGGCCAAGGGCCCAAAATCAGGCAGAGGACCTGGATGAAGAGGAGGAGAAGGGATTGTAGGGATCAGAGAGGACGAGGGCACCAGGAAGACAAGGCCCACAGAGTGAACTTACCAGGACTCTTAAGGCTCACAGTGATAGAAGTGGCAGAAATGGAGCCTACAGGGTCGCCTACATGTATCATATGTATATACATCTGTCTTGGTGTTCTTGTAGAACTCCTAAAATTGGAGTGAAGGGGTCTCTGATCCTTTTACTTGCCCTTGGGACCTTTGCCTCCTGCTGGACTCCCTCGTCTAGCCGTGATGTAGGGGCTCTTACCTGGCCTTGTTCCATCTTGATATGCCCTGTTCAAATGATAACCCTGGGAGGACTGCTCTGTTCTGAAGGGAAGCAGGGGTAGCAGTGGGAAATATCTGAGATAGAGGGAAGATGGGAGGAGTTGGGAGGAGTGAAGGGAGGGAAGGATGGGGTTGGAATTTTTATAGGAGAGAAAAAAAATTAAAGTCTCTATTTTTAACTAGCAATGCTAATTCAATTTATTGAGCCAGAAATATGAGAAATATTTCTAATTCACTGCTAAGACTTCTCCTTCGTTTTAGAACACTGTAATTATTTTCCTGTTTCTATATTTAGCTCCTCTCTTTTTCATTGAGAGTTAACATCTTATCATTATAGTTTCATTGGTCATATAATACTTCCTCAAGTAAACAATCATTCGTTTTAAATAAACAAATAAAAGGCATGTGACAGAGACTAACACAAATAAGTCATGTTTGTACTTAAATATAGAAACTACAATAAACTCATAGACAGTAGAATAGTTATCACAAGACTGAGTTGGTAAGGACTGGAAAGAGACATTGGTCAAAGAGCACAAAACTTCAGTCAGACTAAAGGAAAAAACTCAAGAGATCCACTAAACGATGAGGTGACTACAGTTAACAGTGCATTATGTACTTGAAAACCAATGAGAGTAGATTTTAAATGTTCTTACCATTCACGACCTCTGACCCCTTCCTCCCCACCGCACATATGCATGTGTATGAAGTAATGCATACGATAAACTGGTTTATGGTGATTTTCCCACTTTTGCTGCAAAATATGCTTTATTAACCGTAAGAGAAGTGACAATATCGCCATGCCTTTTTATAAAATATAGCTGTTATGCCTGGCTCAGGATTGAAAGCTTTATATAACAATGAATTCTCAAAGCGATTCTATAATTTGATGTTATAATTGTCACGTACAGGTTTACAGGTCAGAACTTGTCTCAAAAAAAAAAAAAGAAAGAAAGAAGGTCTAGATAAAACGAGTTAAGTGAAGGCTAAAGACATGACTCAGCAGTTAAGAGCACTTGTTATTCTTGCAGAGGACCCAGGTTCTGTTCCCAGCACTGACATGAGGTGAATAACAACCACCTATAACTTCAGTTCCAAGAGATCCAATGCCCTCTGAATTCCATGGGAATTGCATACACATATGGTACCCATCAATTCATGTACACACATACACATAATAGGTAAATAAATCATAATATATATATGTGAAATTTTACAATCAAATAAAAGTGAAACGACAGATTTCTTATTACTAGCCAACTGCAACTCGAATGAAAATAAGACAAAGCACAATGATGCCAGCATTCCCTGGGGGAGGGTCAAAGTATCAAGTATCCAAATTACCTTAGTTATCAACATTTACACATTATGAAAAACAGTCAATGTTAATATTTTGTACCTCCCTCAATAGTTCTTTAAAAAAACTAATCTCTGTTAAGTGATTAATCCCATACTCACGGAAGCCCTCCTAGTATAATTTATATGCGCTATGATATTAATGTGTCCTTTCCTATCAGGATTCCCCCCAGGCAAAATGAATCAAGTACAACATATTTTAAAATCATTTCACAGATCATGTCACTCAGAGATATGATATAATTAGTCTTATGACAGTACTCATTTAATTAAATTATGGAGGAACAATTAATTAAATGACAAAAGGATGAAAACATCAAAAATTAACATCCCATTGACATCAATATGTCAAAATGAGAATGTCATTATGGATACAAATATTTAAATTGACAGGCTCTCATAAAGAATAAAATTTCACTGTTGCAAGCCTTTTGACTCTGGCAGAGTTAAGTATTCTTTTTAACTTACAAGAAAAGAACTATGTATTTCCCGTAGCATATGTAAAACGTTTTGAAGGGCAAATTTAACAAGAAAATATCTGTCATCTTAAACTAGGTGAGTGGTGGTGGTGTTTTGTTGTTGTTTGTTTTGGTACATCTTCTTCTATAAAATTTTTGTGTTCCAGAAGATGTTATATACCCTTAAAAATGACTCAGAGTTCTTAGCTATAATCTTTCCTTTTTTCTTTTTCTTTTTTTCCTTTCTTTTTTTGGATTTTGTTATTGTTGTTTTCTCAAGAAAGGGTTTCTCTGCTGGAACTCTGGCAGTCCCGGAACTCATTCTGTAGACCAGGCTGGCACTGAACTCACAGAGATCCGCCTACTTTTGCCTCCTGAGTGCTGAGATACAAAATATGCACCACCACCACCTGACCTTAGCTATGATCTTAAATATAAAATGAAACTTTAGCTTCTCTGTCACTCTGTATGAATTAATACTCTCAAGCTACAGTATTACCTCTCGCCACCAAACTCTGCTATCAACTATTATTGACGAGCCCTAATGTGGTAAATTTACAAGTGGTTTGTAACCTTTCCTAACGTGTTATTAGGAGTAAAATTGACCAGGGTGGAAAATTTTGGCATCTTCCTTTGCTTACAAATCAGAGATCTGATCCCACTGGAGGAATCACGTTGGGAGGCCTGACATACTAGCATAATAGCTTTTTTTTTTTTTGTGGTGTCCTATGGCTGCTAACAATGTGCTCTAATACTTCTAACATGTTTTTCTTTCATATCATTATCAGAGGCTCCATTAGAGGAACCCACATATTTCTCCATAAGAAAAGGCATTTCAGAGATATAAATAGGAAAAAAAGGTAAAAGTTAAGACACTGCTAAAGAGCAAGGGTCTCAAGTAATAGTAACAGTAAAATAGTAACAATGCTAAGTAGGAACAAACACCCCAGGGGACTTTCTTGAAGTATGTGCTTCTGGAGATTTGTATGATTAGGTGCCTGGAGTGAAATATGAAGTGAAAAATACACGAGTCATAATCACAAGATATAAGCACCACCTTGCATCCTAAGAAGTGATCCAAGGGAAAATATTGCAAAATGGACTGAAGCATGTTAGCCAGATGCAAACAGCAAAGAAGCAAAGATTCTGGTTTTGACATCAGAAAATTGGGCTACAATCCATAGCATACAGGAGTGATTTGTTGTGGAAGAGAAAACAATTCTTCATAAAAGCATGGTTGCTATAAATACACGTGAACTGCAAAACACAGTAGTAATAATATTCATGAACTGGATGCTGTGGAGTATAGCAATCAACAAACAAAACACAATAGGAATAGAATTTGATTAAGCTCTGTCAAAAATATAAATATACAGAATACCCTAACAATTATAAACACATCTATTTGTCAAGCATCTATTGTTAAATCTTAGAAACAGGAACTATGCCTACTATTCAAAAACTAATATGGTAAACAGTAGAACTGGATGTATATTACACCAAAGACGGCATCATGGCAAGTTTTTAAAAGTAAAAATAGAGTAAATAAGAATCCTTCTCTCGTCAATAGGCTAAAATTAAAAATTAATATCTTTTTTCATTTTAATAATGTTTAATTTATCCTAGTACATCCAGCTAACATTTTGACAGGTAACTGCATAAAAATTGCTAATGAGACAACCTCACATTCCTTTTCTCACTTAGAGTCCTTGACAGTCAGCATACACTTTATAACTGCAGCTCACTCTGCCACATCACGTTTCCAGTGCTCATGACCACGTGGGGTGAGGGGCTACAGTGCCAGACAGTGCAGGTTAACTCTTCAGAAGCCCCTTATTCATGATGAGATCTCAGTTTTTCTGGCCTCATCTAACTTTATGTACTTATGTATTAGCATATATTAATTGTATATGGTAACAAATTTCACACTAATATCTCCTTATATACATATAGTGTACTAATGTACTTTGGTTATATTCACCTGTTTACTACCTTTACTTATCCTCCATATTCCCCCCTCCATTCTTCCTTCTGCATCCCTAATAGTTCTCTTACTTCCATGCCCTGCTCCCTGCCTAAATTCCACATATGAGATAAAAATATATGATGTTTGTCACTATGAGAAAAACCAGCTTATTATTGTTGTTGCTGCTGCTGCTACTGTTGTTGTTTTGAAACTTACACTTGTTTTGTGCAAGCTCAATCCAAACTAAATCCCAGCATTGAGATGGGAGTTGAGCCTACAATCCTACCCTGAGTCATGGAGCTACTAGCAATTATTAGCTGCTGGAAGAGATAGTGACAACTTCTCTGTAGCCACTGGTAAGCCAACCATTCTCCAGTGAAAGACTATATGTCCAAGAACATTTGAGCATCACAAATTGGTCTTGAAGGATTAAGAAAAGAAAAAGATCACAAAAATGGATGGAGGGTTAAAATGATTACTATTCTCTTATATAATTTCTACCATCAGTTATACTTAGAAGTATGGAAGTTTACTTTTTAATAACTAAGGCAAATCAGTAACACAGTGCCTGATAACAATTATAATAACAAAATTACTGGATGAGGGACTCAAGAAGACACTCCACAGCCACATATTTTAACTGTACTCTTATGCATGGATATAGTGCCAAGTGGTTTTCTTTAGATTCGGGTACAGTTGAAATCACATATGACTTCTAGCCTCACGGATATATACATAGTTCAAGACTTAAGCAACTGCCTTGTCCTCCTGGAAATTGTTAAAACTCATTTAGACAAAATTATTTGATAATTGTTTATCTGTCTTTCCTTAGAAAAATGTGAATTGAGACATATAACAAAAATATTTGGGGTTTTTTTTTCTGGTTTATTGCTATTTCTGTCTACTGTTTTTTCTGCTTTAACTATTAATTTAACATAAACTGAAGTCATCTGAGAAAGGAGTCACATTTGAGGGACAGCCCAGATCAGATTGGTTTGTGGGAATGTCTGTAGGGGATTGCCGGGATTGTTAATTGATGTAGGAGGTCCTAGCCCACCATCGGCAGCACCCTGGGCAGCACCATTTCCTAGCTTCATTGTCTTGGGCTATACAAGAAAACTAGCTAATCTTGGCTCCAAAAGTAAGCAAGCATGCAACATTCCTCCATGATTTCTGCTTCAAGCTCCTGTCTTGAGTTTCTGACCTTACTTCGCCCAGTGATGAAGTATGACCTGGAAGTATAAGCCAAATAAACCCTTTCCTTCCTGTCTTAGTTACTTTTGATGTAAAGAGACACCATGACCAAGGTGACTCTTCAAAACAAAGCATTTAGTTGAAGGCTTACATATAGTTTCAGATGGTTAGTCTATCATCTTCATGGCAGGAAACAGACATGCAGTGGAAAGGTAGCTGAGAGCCCTACATGTTGATCTGTAGGCAGCAGGCAGAAAAAGACATAGGGCCTGCTTGAGCATTTGAAACCTCACAGCCCACCTCCAGCAGCACTCTTCCTCCAATAAGGCCACACCTCCTATACTTCTAATCCTTCTCAAACAGTTTCACTCTCTGACCTCTGACAACTAAGCATTCAAATATATGATCCTATGGGCGCCATTCTTATTCAAACCACCACACTTCCCTAAGTTGCTTTTAGAGTGTTTTGTCATAGGAACAGAAAACAAATAAAGACACATGATTTAATGTTTTAAATATATATATAGCTATTCATGTTTGCTTTTATTCTAATATTCTGTGTAATGAAAAAGCCATTTATCTGACAAATATGGGCCACATAACGACCAGTCTTTGATCACATTTATGTCAAAATAATTCCTATTACTTCCTACTGTGTTCAGTAAGTCATCTTTATTTTGATATGGTAGTCTCTTAATTTTCTCAATGAATATGCAAATGCCATCCTTCCATCATCTGGAGCTCATCTGAGCCTCCTGTTGTATGTTTAGGTTTTATATGTTTAAGTATGGATAAATACAGGCAATTTAGTTTACAGAATATTTAGAATTTTAGAGTTGAGTTTGTTAGTTTCTTTTTTACTTGAGGACACACAATTTGTCTGTATTTTACATTACTATTTATCTATCCGTTCCTTTTGTATGTGTTTACACATGCAATGGCATGCATATGGAGGTCAGAGTGCAATCTTCAGGAGTCGGTTCTCTCCACATCATGTCAACCCTGAACTTCAAACTCAGGTCATTAGGCTTCTCAAAAAATGTCACAAACTTCTGAGTCATCTAGTCAATCCATATATATTTTTTCTTTGATTTTTAGTCATGGCTTCCTCTCTCAAATATTTTTCATGACTTTTTAGGCTGTATGATTATCAGTGGCTTCACACAGTGGCATGGAGTTGATGAATATTACAGATATTAAAAAATGAAACTATATTATCCACTTTATTATAATTTCACATGAGAAATGGGTTGTCAACCAAATATCTACAAGCCAGGAAACATTTAGGAAAATATTTCATCAGTTTAGGGTGGTATTTTTGTTTCATTTTGTGGTTATTTGTTTTTTGAGACTGTTTCTTTGTTTTGGACACGGTTTTACTGTGTAACTCAGGCTGTCAATGAACTTTGCCAGCTTTATACTCTGAAGTACTGGGATTATAGATTATACAGGCAAATTTGTGTTATTTGTGATCATTAAAGGTAATCTTCAGGATGTAAGGCAGACACACTAAGTTTACACAAATTCTGTTCTCCTGATAAAAAGCTTTTATTCCTTTGCCTGGACCTCAACATTTTTGTCATCCTACTCTACTTCTGAGGACTGCTGTTTGAGCTTTGTGTCACGTGCTCCTTTCAAGGAGTTATCAGAAGCATGACAGGTATATTTCTCAGCAAAGTTGTAAGTGCTAGAATTCATGAAAAACTTACCAAACAGTTGCCTGAATATAACTTCTCATTAAATGAGGTAGCTGCCACAACAACCTGAGGAAAATTGATGGCTCTTTTGCAGGCCATGTATGTTTAATGAACCAAGTTCATGGCACTTTAATTTGAAAGCATTCTTATTTGCCTTACATGATCATTTATCTTTGTTATGCAGAAGAGAACTGATGTTTTTATGCTATTTTATAAAATGAAATGTCATTTTCTAGGGGGAAAACATTGGAATTGTTCATTCTTTGTTTATTTCTTTTGAAGAAACCTTTATGTAAAAATAAGAGGTACTGGTACCATAAGTCATTGATTACCATGAGAATTAGCTATGGTTACCCAGTGTAAACATTGTTAGCATTGCTTTCCTCATTTCTGTGACTTCTTCCCTTATTAGTATGCAGAACATTAAACTAGAGGGTAAATCAAATGTAGTATGGGATTCTAAAGCCATGTACATAGTGACTCAAATTTAAATTATCTATAGCTGTAATGTTTAATTATATCCAGTTATCAGAAGGCCACTGCACTTAAGATCAAGGGGGAAATGATTCATAACAATAATAAGGAGGGGGAAAGTCACTCTCTTACTGGTATTAGTGATCTCCCATATAGTTAATTGCCTAAAAGTCACAAAATCAACACTCAGTACCTATAATATAAAAAGTATTATCATGTCAATATATTCTTCATTATTATTTCCCCAGAAAATTAATGTAATGAGTTATTAATTCAAACTGAATATTCATGTCCAGTATACTCTAATTATTAAAATATATATATTTGAATTCCAAAAAAGTTAATATCATCAAAAGACTCCCTTTCACTTAGACACTCAATAAATTGCCCATAACTCTTTGTTTAAAAAGAAATGAAGCTAATTTATATAATTTAACTTTAAAAGTAACAGAAAAGGGCTGAAGAGGGCTCAGTGGTTAAAGGAGTTTGTTGTTCTTGCAAGGACCACAGTTCAGTTTCCAGCACTAACATTAGTCAGCTTACAGCCGCGATAACTCTGGCTCCAGGGGATGTGACCTCTGCTTACATCTCCAGACATTCTCCACAGATGTGTGCATACATACATGAAGACACACACACAAAGAAAATAAAAATGATAGATCTTTTTAAAGAATAGAATATGGGTAAGTCACCGCAAACAGCGTTATTACTTCATAAACAGAAAAATTTAAAAATCATGAAAAGTTGACTCTACTAAGTTTCATCCAACAAGGAAGAAAGGCAAGTGAAACAAAATATCTAGATGTGTTGGTTCCACAAAAACTTGACACAAACTTGGGTCACTTAGAAAGAGGGAGTCTTAATTGAGGACTTGCTTCCAAAAGATTGACCTGTGGGCACCTCGGTGGGGCATCTTCTTGACAAATGATTGACATGGAAAAGTACAGCCATCTGTGGGTGCTGCTACTCGTGGGAGGGTTAGTACTGGTCTGTATAAGAAAGCAGGCTGAGCAAGCCATGAGGGACAAGCCAAAAAGCAGCATTCCTCCATGCCTTCTGCGTCAGTTCCTGCCTTCAGGTTCCAGCCTTGAGCTCCTGCCCTAGATTCCACTGATGGTGGACTCTAACCTATAAGCCAAATAAAACCTTTTCTCCCAAGTTGGTCTTTTGGTCTTTAGTATTCATCACAGCAACAGAAACCAAACACTAGGAAACTGTTAATATACTGAAAATGTTTTGAAATCTAAATAGACCAAGTCACCTCCTCAAGTAAATTCTGTTTAAAGAAATAGCTAAAGATATGAATTTCTATCCCTGATTCTGCACCACTCTCAAGAAATATGAACATGTGAGAACACTGAAATGAATGCTATAAAGTGAGTAACTCTAAATGCATTCAAACTGTCTAGGAAAGTGTGAGAAGAATACCATCTTCTGAATTGGTTTTATGAAACAAATATTTTTATGAAGTAAACGTGCGTGCTCCATAATAAACTCACATTTAGCAATACAAAAGCCTTCATAAACTATTTGGAAAGAGATCCCAACAGCACATTAAAAGAATACTTCATAAATATCAATACTTCAAGGGTTGTGGATGTAGCCAGTTTGGGAGAGTGCTTGCCTACTATGCATGAAATGCTGGCTTCAACCTCCAGCACTGCATAAGCTAGGTGTGGTTGTACACAGTTCTTATCCAAGCACTGAGGAGGTGGAGGCAGGAGGATCGACTACACAGAGTAGCTAGCCTGTGCTACCTGAGACCCTGTCTCAAAAACAAGTTCAACAACCCTGGAAAGCAAATCTATTAAGCTATGGAAATCTTCGTGTATGCTTGATGTAATTTTGTAGTATTTAGTCGTGAGCCACTATCATGCTTTAAAAAAATCGCAGGATAGATATCACAAAGTAATTTTAAAGTTACACTTATATTTACCACCCAGATTTGACACTGGACAATTGAATTAGACAAGGAAAAAGAATTCTAATAATGGAAACTGTCATTATTTTTAGAAAAAATGATTTTATATTACTACTTTGAATTGTAAAATCCAGACTACCACATACAATAAGTAAATTCAGCAAGCTAATGGATATAAAATTTAGAAATCAACTACCTCTATATATAAAACAACCATTTTTAGAGAATGAGTCCTATAAAACATTTCATAATATCAACCAAAAGATAAAATGCCTAGAAACAAACCCAATAAGATGTACATTGGGTTGGAATGCTGATACATTTTTCCCATACTGGTGGAAATTTATGATCCTATACATTGGAGGACAATGCAACAATACCAATTCTCACTTCAAGGGGACATGGAAATCTATACCAAAGACATATCTACACACATATGAAATTATCTGTTGCCCATTCATCACACCATGGTTGGAATGACTGAAGGCTAAGAACACTCTGTCCAAAACAGAATGGTTAATTTGAGGTGATTCATACAAGCTGTACTCTAGAACCATATGAACATGACAAAGCCATACATTAATTTAAAGAAAATCTTCATAACATAATGTGGATTAAAAGATTAACATGTAGAAATATTTACAGAGTGCTTTACTGTTTCTAAGAAAAAGGTTACAAGAATATATCTTAGGCCAGGGCCCTGTGTATGCCAGAGAAACACTCTACAATTCAGCAGAACCAAGAAAAGTGCAATGAAAATATAAGAACACCTAGGAGATGAATGTGGGTGCTGGGCACATGGGTGTATCAAGAAAATAAGAAAGATGAAGTTAGATGGGAATCTGTGCATTGTAACATAATGCCCCAAATGAAGTTTTTCATGGAAATGTTCTTATTATTAGTTATGTTTATGTGTGGGTATCTATGTGGGGGGTAAATGTTCACAAGTATAGGTGACTGTAGATGCCAGAAGAAGGTGTCAGATTCCCAGAAGCTCAAATTACAGGCAATTTTCAGCTGTCAACACAGGTTCTGAGAACCAAACATGGATCCTCAGCAAGAGCAGTAAGTGCTCATAACCACTTAGCTGCTTCTCCAACCCTCATAAAGGATGTTCTTAAAGGCAGCATAAATTTCCAAGCTTCAAATGTCCCTTCAAAATGCATACTGAAATTTAATTGCCCGTGTGATGGTACCACGGAAAGTGGACCTTTAAGGAGGTGATGAATGCATGAGCACCCTCCCCGCCCCTGTGAGTGGATTAACACTGTTTTCAGGGCTGAGTTGCTCACCCTAGAGTGGCTCCCCTTGTCAGCTCTGTTGTTCCTTCTCCCTCCTTCTTCTATCTGTCTTCATGTGATACCTTCCACCACACAATGAAGTAGCAAGACAGTAGCTATTGCTTGGATGTAGTTTGATGCACTCCACACCAGAAGTTCATTCTGTCGCTGTGGAGAAGGTAGAATCTGAGAACCAGGCCTGAGGGACAGTGATGAGGGCCTGGAACAACAGTCTCAGAAGGCATTAGTGCTGATCTCATGAAGTTAGTTCTCTCAAGAGTAGGTTGTTATAAAGTAAGGCCACTCCATATATTTGACCACTATGCACACATTGGTTCTCTTTCAGTTGATCTGCCATGTGATGACAGAGACACAGGATCCCAGAAGTGACATATTGTTTAGACCCTTCACCTACCACAGTTGTGAGCCAGATAAAGCTCTTTGTTTTATAAAGAATTCTGCTTTGAGTAATTTGTTGTGACAGTAGAAAGTGGATTATAACAAGACCCATGTATCCTTTCAATATCAAAGATTCTAGCCTACAGAACTATAAGAAATCAATTATCTTTCTTTAAAGCAATGATTCAGTGAGGGGCTAGAGAGACAGCTTAGCAGTGAGGGCATACTGCTTTTGCAGAGAACCCAAGTTCACTTCCTAGCATGCACATGAAGCAGCCCACAACAGTCACAACTCCAGCTCCAGGGACTCTGACCCCATCTTCTGACCTCTGTGGATACACAGGGGTGCATATAACCACACATAGGCACATGTATATACATAAATTAACATAACTTTAAAGATCTTTTAAAAAGTTATTGTCTATTATATGCTAGTTCTTTACAATAAAGTTCTGATAACTTAAAAGAGAACTCCAAAGTCTTCTAGGTTTTTTTTTTCTTTTATTGAAAATACATTTTTTCATACAATATATTCTGATTATGGTTTCCTCCCTCCCTTGTCCTCCCACTCCTTCCCTCCTCAGAAAATAATCTATAGTGTAAATTTTGCATTTTTTATCATGGTCAGAATAAGCTAGGCTGTGTTGAAGTTCCTAACCCTAAGTGTCTGAGACCTCTTATTTCTAAAGCTGATCCAACCCTCACAGTCCATCTCCTCCATGGGCTGTGAGCTCTCACCTACATGGCTCCTCATCATTACCTGGGTAAAAGGAAAAACTGTGCAGGGTTTCACACTAACCATTCAATCTCCCCAATGATACATGCTACCTCTCAGAATTCATTAACTACAGTAATCCATGATTCCCCACACAAAGCATAAAGAAGCTTTTTATGATTCAGCTCTCTGAATCATATTTGTAACTGCAGTGATAATTTTCATAGTCATTTTAGAAAACAACTTTACAGTGTGCTCTTAAAATGTCAAAAGGGTCATTAAAAAGTCTGTACATTTTGACCCTATAATTACACTTCTGAAAACATGTAAGTAATATGTAAAGCAATAGCCTGAGGTGACTGTAAGTAAATGGACAGGAACATTTCATTTCCAGATACATTAATAAAGCAAAACTTATTAATTACATTGTTTCCTGTCAGTTTCCCAGGACACCTAAATGCACCCAAGAATGCTGTCACCTCTTGAAGAAGAAGGAGGAGGAGGAGGAGGAGGAGGACGAGGACGAGGACGAGGAGGACAAGGAGGATGAGGAGGACGAGAAGGAGGAGGATGATGAGGAGGAGGAGGACGAGTGTTGGTTTCTCCCTTGGGTCCCTTATGTGAATCACCCATCAGCCACAGCGGCTGGGTCTCCCTGTGCACGCTGGCCCAGGCCTCGCTCTTTGGCCAGGAGTGCAAGGACCCGGGTTTGAGCATCAGGGAAGCGCTCTGGGACCAGGGCGTGAGTCTCCGTTGATTTCTCATGGGTTCTGACCACACTCGGCCTGAGAATAGAGGACTAGAAGAAGCCTCAGGAGACGAATCTGATGGATCACGAACTCGCTTAATGGTGGGCTTTACCCTGTTTAAATATCTTTCCCCAGAGAAGGCAGGGTCCCAGTACTCTGGGTGGGGAAGTCTGATTAGCATGGGGGCAGGACGGGCACCTGGCCTCATGGTCGTTGCAAAGACAGAGGGAGGTGTCCGATCAGCTACAGGGTGGACAAACATTTGCCAGGTTATTTCCTTTTTGCTCCTGTGAACAATTTGGGTCCCTCCAGGACTGAGAGAGAAGGAGCTTGCAAAGCATCCTACCAGCCCTCTTTGCAGAGGCGAGGTGCCTTTCTGCAGCTTTGACTGCTCTTCAGCCCCAAAGGTCCCACAGACGAGGACGAGGATGAGAAAGAGAATGAGGAGGAGGAAGAACAAGGAGGGGGAAGGGAGGAAGGGAAGAAGAACAAGAGGAAGAAGAAAAGGGTTACAAAATGTACAAATATGTCAGCAAACAAGCCCAAATATAAGACAGCACTAACTTTTAATGATTGGGCTATTGGCCTGCAATCTTCAGCAATCCAACGGTAAAATGCAAATTTGAAAGCCCTCTGAAATGAAGTAAAATAAGATGTTTAGACTAATAGCTTCATCTTTGGGTCCTGGGGTGAGTGCTTTGCCATAATGTTAACACAGGTTCATTTCAATTTCAGGAGCAACAATTGTCCTCATTTTGTCCAGGCTTCAGTAACAATGGAAATCAGATCATTATAGCAGATGAAAAGATATTTAAGACAAAAAGCGTAATCTTGCTATAATTATAGAAATATATATGCATATATATGTACTCTTTTAACAGAAAGGTCATTTAGCTAATTCAAGGCAAATTAGTACTTATCATGAGTTTTAAAGGCAATATAATGGATTTCTTAATAGCTTAGATTCTGAAATGGTTGGGTTTGAATCTTAGTTTTGTTCTTTAACACCAGTGAGAGTTTGAACAGACTCTTAAATCTGTCTAGGTCTCTGTGTCCTTGCCTATTAAATGGGGTGGCACTCACACAAAACATGTTATAAAGGTCAAGTGAAATAATGTATACCATTTATTAAGGAGACCTTGATAAATGCTAGGACTCTCCAGAGAATCAGAACCATCAGGAGAAGTTTAGGTGTGTATGGAGAGAAAATATACATGTGTGTGCATGCTGGTGTGTGTATACGCATCTCATACTCATTTTTCTCATCACCTTTCCATTAGTTTTATTCCTGTCTAGGATGAGTGTGTGCATGTACATACACATACACGCACGTGCACACACATTCAAGAGAAGAAAGGAAGATAAAAAAGAAAGAGGAATAGAAAGGAAGAAGAAGAGGGCAAGAAGACAGAAAAAGAGAAAGACATTGACTTTAAGGAATTCACTGATGTATTATGGAATCCGGCAAGTCCAAAGACTTCGGAGCCAACTACCAGGGTAGAGGCCAGAAAACAGCTGAGGAGCTGATGTTGTCAGTTAAATCTCAAGTCAGTCTGCTGGAAGAATTCCTTCTTCATGAAATAGTTCAGCTTTCTAATCAAGGTTTTCAGTGGACCATATACAGCTCCCCTATATTATGGAAGGAAGTCTGCTTACTAATTTCAAATTCATAAGTTTAAATGATAGTTTCTTGTCAAAAATACCTTCATGTTTGGCAATACATCCAGGGACTAAAGCCTAGACACATGGACACATAAGAGAAGACAATAGACATCTGAATGGCACTTCATCTTTTACTGTGTTCCTTCACAGGGCATTTCTTAGACTATTTCTCAGGGTAATGGAAAACTAACAGAAAGAAACCGAAAGAATAAACAGAATAGGTGAGAAGGAAAAGTACATATGAGGTGTTTGCACCTAGGTGTTCATGAAATTGTGTTTGCAAAAGGAAAAACTTTTAAAGATGCACAAAAACAAAAAATCAAGGAACTATTTCCAGAGAATAGATGGTGGTACCAAAAATGATGATGAATGAAATAAAATGAAATTATGAAGAAAGGAGAGATAGAAGGAGGATAAAATAAAGGAAGGGAGAAAGGGGATGGAGGGAACAGAGAAGGGGCAACAAAAGAAGGAAGGAAGGAAGGGCTTCTATTGCTACAATAAACTCCACTGTAGGAGGCATAGAGGTCTTTGTTGTCACAGATAAGCACTAGGTGAACCAGGACTGATAAACACACAGGGTTAGCTCTTCAAAGAGAAAGATATACAACCTGTTTTCTACCCATAAGGCTAGAAGCAGATGTGGACAGTAGCCTGGTGACCTTTGTGCTATCTATGTGTCCAAGACCACACTGAAACCTCCCCCAGACACTTATCTTGAGCTTATTTGTCTCAGTCAATCTGTAGACCCCATCTTTATGGAAGATGTCACTTGTACTTTGCAAAGAGTTTTGATGTAGTCATGTTCTAAACTGTGTTGTATACACAGGATTGAGTTAATTATTACCAGGAAATGTTTTTGACAAATTGTGCTGTGCTTAAATATGCCTAAAATAAACTAATCAGAGCCAGACTCTCAAAGTCGGAATCAACATCAGCTATTGAGTTTTGTTGAACGGAACTGTTTTCTAGCTTCTTGTGAATCATGATGCTATTGGCATGGTGTTTGCAGAGACCCCTGGCATGCCATGACCAATAGCAACTTGGAGAGGAAAAGGTTTATTTAGTCTTACAATTCCCAGATCAAAATCTATCACTGAGGGAAATCAGATCAGGAACTAAAGGCAGGAACCTAGAAGCAGGAATGATGCAGAGGCCATGGAGAATTACTGTTTATTGGCTTGTACCTTGTGACTTGATTTCTCATACATTTCAAGACCACCTGTCCAGGGATGGCAACACCTAGCAAACTGGTCTCACCCTCATCAATCATTAATTTTAAAACTTGGCCTATAGACATGCCTGTAGGCCAATCTGATGGAGGCATTTTCTCAATTTAGTCTCCCTCTTCTCAAGTGACTCTAACTTTTGTCAAGGTGACAAAAACTAATCAGCACCAAGAGAGAACATGCACACACATATGATAGACACCATAATACATTCTTTCAGGTAGTGAATGTGTTACATCTATGGCCTCATTTAATTTACATAATTGTAGAATTAATTTTTTTCTCATCACCAGTGATAAAACTGGGGTTAAAAGAAGTGACATGAAGAAATTGAAACTTTGTAGCATACTGTCTACTGTTTCTTGCTCATCATTATAGCAAGGACTGAATGAAATTCACAAATGTCCTATGCATCCATTATAGTAGAATAAGACACTTTCTTGGGTGGACATAACTTGTGCAGGTTTAAGTCTTTTCCAATCAGCAAGACTCTAAACTCGCTTTTAAAAAAGATTTAATCATTTTATTGTTTTATTGTATGAGTGTTTGCCTACATGTATGCTAATGCATGCATGGTGCATGAGGTCAGGAGAGGCATCAGATCCCCTGAGACTGTAGATATCGATGATTGTGGGCCACCATAAGGGTGCTGGGAATCAAACATTTGTCTTCTGCAAGAGCAACAACCTCTGAGCCAACTCTCCAATTTCTAGACTCCAAACTTGTGAAGTTGGCCATACAGTCTCTATTTTTTTTCTTTACCTCTTAGAAGTTTTGTTGATTTATATACATTCAGTTATTTATTGCACAGATTTTTAATTACAGCTTCCAGAAATCCCACTCTTTAATAGACATTGTTTTTAAAAAATAAAAATAGAAGGGGAATCTGAACTAGGAGGAGCATAGTGAGTTTGAGACTACTTGGTATGTAGTGAGTTCCAGGTTAGGCTAGTCTAAAGACAGATAAAAACAAACAAACAAAAAAAGAAAGAAAAAAATGAGAATGCAAGATTGGAAAACTCTTTGTAATCATTTGGGTGATTTATGGACTCATGGACATTCTGCTAAAAGTCATTGACTTCTCCTTGCACCCAAAAGGTAACTACAGGCGGGCTGAAGGTCGGGCACGTCTGTCTCCATCTATGCCCACACACTTTACTTTCCATCAGATTCTCGCCTGATGTCACATAGCCATGCTAATGTCTGTCTAAAAATCAATGATTCCCTACTATAACCACATACTGTTAAGGTTGAAAGGTTTAAGTTGTCCTAAACCTGCAATTACCTTGGATTCTAGGAGCAACAAGGCCTGGAAGGCAAGAAAGATCACCCCCAAAATGAGAACAATCATTTAGGATGGAAAAGCTGTCCCTGGAGTAGATCACCTCATAGGAACTAGGCTGTTCTCCTAAGAGTGATGACAGCAACAGCTTCTTATTAAGACTGCTTTGCAGGACCAGAGCCAAAACATGGATGGTAGAACCGCTGTACAGCTGTGTGCAGCTGTCCTCTTACCCCATTGTTCTAATTCTCTTCTTTAAACCTAAAGCTCAGATCAGTGCTATGAAGATAAACTTGAAGAGTCACTGTACCTTTTATCTGTTCCTCACCCTGGTGTGAATAGAAATTCTCTACATTTGACCAATCCGTGTCTCTTTAGCTGGTATACTGGGCTGAGTGGCTGAACCTAGCCATTTGGAGATGTTAAATCTGGAAATTTTCCCATAAACTTCCAATTATATTGACATTTTGGTGTATGTTTGAAATTTTCTGTAGTGAAAACAGAGAGAAGGGTCCTGGGGAGATAGCACAGTGAGTAAAGTACTTGCACCACAAGCATGAGGGCCTGAGCTCGATCATTAGAACCCATGTTCAAAATTGTAAAAGCCCACTGTAGTAGTGTGTGCCTGTAATCCTGGTGCTGAAGATGGCAGAGCAGAGACAGGTGGATCCCTAAGGCGTGCTGGTCAGGGAGCCTAGGATAATTGGAGAGTTCCAAACCCTTTCTCAAGAAAGATAAGATTGACAGCCACCCAAGGAATAGCACTGCAGGTTCACTGCTAAGCTACACGTGCAGGTGCACAAATACACATGTAAATGCACACACAAACACAAACACACACACACACACACACACACACACACACACCAAAAAATAAAAAAGAGAAAGAAGAGTATACCAAAAGCATTCTCAACAAAGTTACTAAGCGTGATGGAGACTATCTAATTCTCTTCTTCCTTAGCAACTCTCTCCTTAAACAACTGAAAGTACTTGATAGGTAAGAATTAGAGAAGCATAGGAAAGCCAAGAAACCCACACACCTTCCTGGTTTCCTGACACTTTCCAGGCCCTTTCCTTTCTTGGGTCCATTCTCCTTTCCCATCTCTTTAAATCACACTACCACGGTGCAGTTCTGTCCTTCTAGCTGACTCATTCCTTTACCCCATTCTCAACCCTCCACCCATATTCAAGTCTTTCATAAGTTGAGACCTCCCCAAAGGACAACACCAGGCCAATCAGATGTCCAAGGAAATGACAGAAGTCCAAATACCCATGCCATATGCTCTTGGATACTCCATCTGCACCTCAATGACAAACAAGCTGAGGGATCTTTTCATCCTCCTCCTCCTCATCTAGTTTTCTGCTTGTAACTATTTTCCTTTGTTGTTGCTATGGCTACAGAGGGCAGTAATAGGAATCCAAAGTCATCTGTCAATCCAATAGAAATGGCTTCCTCATACTCGCTTTCTTCATTTAGCCAGGCCATGTCTGCCTTCTGTTAACAAACACTGGTGGGCTGGGGAGGTGGCTCAGATGTTCAAAGTTCTTGCTACTATATGAGAGGTTCTGAATTCAATTCCCAGCACCCATGCCCAGCCCCTGACCAGGGCCTCTAACTCCAGCTCTAATGACTTCTATAGACACCTGTACTCATATAGCGTTCACTCACATAGACACTTGTACACATAGACATAAGCAAGAAAAATAAATCTTTTATAAATAAACAATATCAAGATGAATAAATGGACTCATAACATTTCCTTAAATGACCTTTATTCACAACAAATGAAAATATACATTTTTAAATGACTTTAATATCCCAAAGTGACTTAAAAGAGTTTTTCTGTAAAATTTGAGCAAATGAACACAAATCAAGCTTATTACTATGAGAATTTTCCTTGCGGCACAGTATAAAAATTATCTCTAGACTTTAGTAAATGTCTTACGGAAATTTTTACCCAGAAACTTTAGTTTTAATTTTGAGCTCAAGGTTGTATACACACACACACACATACACACACACACACGTGTGTATGTGTGTGTGTGTGTGTGTGTGTGTGTGTGTGATGTCTGTATATATATGTATATATCCATGCACATATATATATGAATATATATACATATACATATGTATATATATTCACTACAAGTTAAATGAAATTAGTTGTCTCAAATGTAGCTCACAGCAGTTCCATCTGAACCTGAGGAGTAAAATCATTACCAAAATCAACAACAAAAGTCTTTTCAAATGCATTTTGCTACATTTCACCTTAAATTTTGAGTGGAGAGACCTATCTGGAACCATCAATAATGACTAATATAAAGATAGCTGAAATTGTATTATAAGAATGGTGTTGACATATCCAGTGCATCTTTAAAGACTAAATATTCCTGATACAGTCATGTAATGTTAAATGTAAGAGACACTACTACCAGGCAGATATCTTCCAAGATACTGTCAACTCCTCCATAGCCCTTCTACTTGATGGAGGTCCTTTCTTCTCACAAAAAAGTGACCAGACTAGTCTCCTATTCCCTCAAGCTCTGCTTGTGAAAAACATAAAATATCCTCTATGTGATGCTAAACATAGATGCTATTCTAACATCATAGGTGAGAGCAAACTCATGTGTGAAGAAAGACAAAACCTAGGAGTGCATCTAGTCCAATATTTACATGCACACACAGGAAATTTAGAGTGCTGTATCTACACATAAAACTTCATTAACCTTGTTGTCATCTGGGATCTAAAATGACCTCTGGGACTTAACACAATTTCTAGTCCAGACATTTAGGATCTGATAATTACTTTGCCTGCATGAGATGAAAGTTGGGAGAAGGCTTTTGATTAGAATCAAGACAGCAACAAGATGCAAATGCCTGCAGCATCCCTTCTTTCTCTCCCCACCACCTCCATCTGTAGACTGTTTCTGAGTCACTCCCCAATTACATCCTATAGTTCAGATTTTCCCAGCTTACAGTTTCTCAAAAGGTCCCTGTTCTTAGTTTGATTTGATAGACATAAGAAACAAAATAGGACGAACTTATCATCAATCCCTAATCTATTTCAAGTAATTGGATCCAGCCAGTTGATTATCTGTGGTAATCACAGGTATTCAATATTTTTTAATTGTGAAAATCAATTAGGACTTGAAGAGATGTTTCAGTGGTTAAGAGCACTTGCTGCTCTTGCAAATGATCTGGGCTCAGTTCCCAGCACCTGCATGGTAGCAAACAACAATCTGTAACTCCAATTCCAAGGAGTTCAATGCCTTCTTCTGGCCTCCATTTACAAAATGCCCACATATGTACATTAAAAAAATAATAATATACTTTTAAATCTATGCAGATTGTGAAAAATGAAGGTTAATGTACACTTTCCTATCCAGGGGTTAAATGAGACAAAGAAATTTCCATCTTTAAGATTCCATTTACCAAAAGTTCCTCCCCAGTCAGCATTGTTTAAGATCAAAGCATGTGCTCAAGTTGCATCCCACTCCCAAAAGTGGCACTTTGCCTATCAGTTGTGTTGTTTTGAGTTAACCAACAGCTTCAGAATGTGAGACCTACTGAGACCACACAGTATGAGGTACAGGAACCCTTCGCATTAGAAAATAAACGCCCAGCAGGACCCCCTGAGTATGATTGCTTGCTGGATTTCAAAGGATGCTGCACCCTTCTGCAGAAGCAAATCTTTGACTTTGCCAAAATATTTTGGAATCAGTAGTCATTTTCTTGGGACTCTGTAGCAACATTATATTTGTCTCTTCTCTAATGCAGTCACACAGCACATAAGGCTGCAGCTTAACTAGAAAATTTTGTTTATTTAACCCACAGATTTAGCATTAATAGTCTGTCTTTGCATCTGTAGTGACAGGCCCTTTGATTGCCTTATGACAAGTGGAGAAACAGAAATGAGACTGCTCTTATACAAAAGGAGCCAAGTGTGGGGGGTAGCCTTGCTTTCTAATACCCCGTTTGAGGGCATCTAACTCTGTTCATCCCTTCCTAAGAGTAGTCCTCATGATTTAATTAGCTTGCATACATTCCCTACCCATTAAAGGTCCCAGTGCCTTAACACAAGTACTTAGAGAAGCAGCATATGATCCCTTTAGGAAAACCGCATTACAATATCCCAATTTGAGCACAGACCAGTGTGAGACTAGTGGAATATTTCTGGGTCATCTGTCCTACAGAGCCATCGGAGAGACATTCTCTCACTCTTACTTCCAACAAAAGGAATTTTTAAATGTTAGAATATTAAATTCACACTTTACTGCAGCTTCTGTGATCTCTGAGCTCAAGCATTATGTGTAATTGTTCCCTGCACTACATACTCCATGCAGACACCATGGCTCCCCTGGGCAGCTTCTTCCTGAACCACCCTCTAACTTCAAGCATCTGATTCTCTGCCCCACTTTTGTTCATTCTTGAAGACATTCATATATATATATATATATATATATATATATATATATATATATATATATATATATATATATATATTCAAACCTCCTCCCTTTCCACCTTTTAAGTGCTTAATTTTTGCACACCTATTTAAAACAAATCTGTACAAATGTCAAACACATATGGACACAATTACCTAGCAGTTGGTATTCATATAGTATCCTGTCTTCCACTGTAGGTCCTAAGGCTCTCATTTTTTTTTATACATTTTTTAAAGTTTTAGTATTTTTTCTGTATGAGTGTTTGCCCCTTGGAACTGGAAGTACAGATAGTTGTGAGCTCCCATATTGGCGCACTGACTGAGCTGAACTCGAGTTCTCTGCAAGAGCAGCAACCACAGCCTGTTTTTATACCTCTAATAGTTATTTCCTCATAGGTGAATTCATGAGAAAAGAATTACCTCTACTATGCTTAGTTTAGATCCTCAAAATCTATCCTAGTGCCCAACCTAGGGTTCAGTCCCATAAATATGGTAAACAAATAAATAAACAAGTGGTGTGTTTGTGGGGGGCGGGGGTGAGAGAGAGAGAAATATCTTCAAAACATAACAGTACCCTCAACCTGAAAGGCTTGAGTTTTCAAGTAACATTCAAAGAAACTAGTGAGGGAGGGGAAGAAACATACAATCCTACAATGAAAGGATAACCTGCTAGTTCAATAACCCATGTGCCTTACAACACAGAAGTCAAATCCATTTTCAGGCTTTATCTTTGTGGAAGCAGGAAGCATGTGTACAAATATGAATTCCAACTTAATAAAAGAAGTTGCATCCAGGCCATTAGATAAGAAGCTAAAATCCTATAAGCAGGTTTCTGAATTTGTCAGAGGCCAAAATTAAGTGGCTTTCAAACAGAAGGATTAGAACCCTGACAATCTGTACAAAGCCATATACATTTTAATAATCACAAAAGCAGAACTGAATGTTTATGACAGTGAAATCCGTAGTCTACAGTGTACCAGGTGATCATCAGTACTCAGTGACTTCAGTGGAGAACTTAGGTCAGGGCAGTGGCTCTCAGCCTTACTTAGTCATACCCAGAATTAACCAGGCATTTGGTTCCAACAGGATCCACAGAGATCGTAACTCTACCCACAAAGTTTCGGATGGAGGAGGAATCTGTACTCCTAACAAGTCCCTTGGTGATGCTGATGCTGCCTGTTGGTTTGGACACCACACTTGGTTTTTATCCAGGCCATGTTACTGCCAACAAACAATAGGGCGCAGGGGTTAGGAAATCGTCAAGTAACTAAAACTGAGACTTTATAAGGCAGGGAGTTTCTCATACCAGGAAAGATGGTTCCTGAACTTCTGGTTCTTTTCTGTCAGTCCTTAAGCAACCCCTCCACAATGTGCTCATTCTAGCCACTGATTGCCTAGTTTACATTCTTAGATAAAGGATGCGAAATAGCAGAGTTTTGTCTATATATAATAGACATCTCCTCTGGATCAGAAATTTCTCTCACAAGAAGCCAGCACAGAATCACTCAAAGGACAAGGAACTGGGTTTGTAGCATCCTTTTTATTGGTATTTTTACTAGAGCTCACTTATTAATAGTAGGAAACTTCCTATATGTGTTAAATCTAAACAACAGACAGTCACTGTCGGTCTGACAGACCACAAGCTATGCTGCCTGCTTTCACAGCAAGGCATTGTCCCTTCAAAGGTATGCAACCTGGCAAATTGTTTATCTGGAGCTGTAAAATTTCTTCATACATGACCATATGAGGTCTCTCCCTCTGGCCCCCAGGAAAATACCTAGGTCCAAGCTGCTGCAAGCTCCAACACACAAATGGGGCTGTAGTACATGTGCTGTCCTTAACCAATGAGTTTCCCCTGATGCCACTGGATACCAGAGACCCTTCCTCTCACTATATATGTATCCCTGTTCCCGCAATAAAATGAGTTATGTCCACTGCTGAGGGCTCCCAAGAATTCTTTATGTTCCTGCTGGCTTCCAGATTCTCCCATCACTGACCACATGGAGAAGCAGTAGAGCCATGCAGTGCAGAAGTCTCTGAGAAACAAAACCTACAGCTTATCTGTGACTCCAGAGTCAATCACTGATGTTTGCAGTCATTTTAAGTCACAGATTGAGTAAAGACTCAAGCAGCCTAACACAAAGCCTCACAGCCCAGGCCAACAAGGGAATAGTCTGAGTTTTCCCTTATTATCTTAGCCTTCACAGAAACAAGTGCCCTGCGATTTGCGTTTTTGTGACCTTTGTTACTGATTTTGCTAATTAAAAAAAAAAAAAAAAAAAAAAAAAAAAAATATATATATATATATATATATATATATATATATATATATATATATATATATATGGCTGAATTGCTAGTGTCCCAGTCCCATAAGAAAGATGACCCATACTCTTGGAAAAGCTATGTGTGTTGGACACTTCATTCTGGTCTGAGCTATAATACCCTTGACCAACATGTGTCCATTGTTAATGAATTAATAGCACACATGATGAGGTTATATTAAAAAGAACTACATGGATTAAAGTTATGTATTGATTAGTTGGAAGAAAAAGCAGTGATCACTAGCTCACAGTACCCTACTTCAAATTCCTCCTAGGAAAAACAGTTCAGTGTGTCCTAACTCATCATTCAAAGTGACTTCATAGAATGTAACAACACAGATGAGCGAAGCCAACAATATTAGCAACACTAATGTTATAACTTTTATATTCTTTTTAAAATTGAAGCTTTAAATACACTGCCATTAATTAGTGGAGACTATATTTAGCCATTTCCAAAGCCAGCATTCAAGTATGCTATCCTCCCACACATTAGCCCAAAAGAACTGAATGCCACACTGGCAGGAACTCAAGGCTCATAGCCAGGCTCAGTTCTAGTTTAACAATAGGCAGTTATCTCCCTGTACCTGGGTTTCATTGACCATAAAATAAAAATACCCATAACACATTAAAAAAAAAAACTTGATATGTACAATATACTTAAAACATAGCCTAAGTTAATTTGAAAACTAAATATCTATGGGATCAAGATCATAAATTACAGTGAGACTTGTCAAGTGTCTCTCTTCTCTTGGTCACTAGCACACCCTGCACAATGTGCTCTATTCCAGCCACTGGTACCCAGTTCACATTCTTAGATAAAGAGAGAAAGCAGGCAGCATAGCCTATATATAAGCAGCTTTACATAGCCACCTGAAATCTGAGGAAATTGGTCTCATAGGAAAGAAAATGCCAGACCCAGCTAATACATCAGCTTGGAAGATATAGCAGAATCACATTCCTTCAATATTGCATCCATACTAATGTGGGACCAGAATGGAGAAGTTACAATTTTTGCATATTGTGGTACATGCCATCTCTCATGCTGTTGCATGGCAGGAGGCACTCAGTGAATGATTAATGAGCTCATTCCCTCCATAATAACCAGGCTCAGAATAATTCCATTTGTCAATTCTTTTAAATCTATGGCTTCGAAATATCACTAAGAAAATATCAGTTTTCTTGTCCCTTCCTGGGTATGGAATAAGGTTTTATTTCCATCTTCTGCATAAAAACAGAAGACATTGACTTATTTGATTCTAAATATTCAAGAGGTAAAAGCAGAAGCTTAGGGTCTGTTCTCCTACTTTCTGAAATATACAAATAACTTTCTTCAGCTTTAAGTGTCATTTAACATAACTAATAAAGTGAAACACTTAAAGCACTCAGCAAGTGCCTTGTCTGGATAAGACCAAACTTTAGAGGCATGAACAAAAGACTAATTAGCATCTTCAGCTATTCTTTAAATATCTGGGGAACATTTATTTCAAAGAGATACTAAACGCTACATATAGGGAGATCACCTGTGGGCCATATCATCCTTTTATAGTCCTTTATACAAACTTATTCTAGAGTTGGGCTTATCAACATAATAGTATTAACATTCGGGGCTTGATAATTATTTGTTAATGGAGGAAGTCAAAATGTCTAGCCCATTATAGAATGTATGTTCAAAACTCTGTCCTCTGCATTCTAGAGATTAGTACCATCTCCAGCCAGTTGAGAAAATCAAAACTGTCCCTAGAGGTTGCCAGCAGTCCCCTGTAAGTAAAAGCTCAGGACCAAATTAATCCTTCAGTTGAGAATGTTTGCTGTTGAGACAAGCAACGAAGGTACTTAGCTTAGCAGCACTAATGACACTATGCTAGAACCCATTATGGACAGCTGTGTTGTACTGTGTGGTCAGTACCTATGCCTTACCATGCAATATTTCTAATACTGGTTGATGAAGGAGGGAGGTACACAAGCCTTTTGGATGATTATCTTCCATAATGACAAGTTATGTATAGATCAGTAGATATTTCTATATATGTTATCAGATGTGCAGCCCATACATCACTAGCTTTAGGTGAAATATCTTTCCCTTTAACTTCACAGTGCCATTTCTACTACCTCCATGGACTAGCCTCTGTGTGCACCAGATCTGGCCAAGGCACTCAGAACACTGAAAGTTGGCTGCATATCAGACCTCATTATTATTAATACATCTGTAGCTATAAGTGATTTTTTTAAATTTAATACTTTAAATTTTTAGAATTATAGCGTTTGTTATTGTGCTTGTTTTTCAAGACAGGGTTTCACTGCTATAACTCTGGCTGTCCTGGAACTCACTCTGTAGACCAAGCTGGCCTCAGACTCACTGAGATCTGCCTCCTATGCATCCTGGCTGCTGAGATTGAAGACATGTGCCAACCACCACCCAGCTTATTGTTTTTAACCATTTACAAAAATAAAAGCCAAGCAAATATCACTATCATTGTCATTTTATTGTGGTTGTTGTTATGTGTATGAATGAGTGCTTGCCTACGTGTATATGTTACCATGTATATGCAGTACCCCCCTTAGAAGCCAGAAGAAGGTATTCTGAAACTGGGGTTATTGGTGGTTCTAAGTCACCAATACAGGTACAGGCTAGAAACCGAATATGGCTCCTCTGTAAGACCAGTAAGAGCTAAGTCATCTCTCGAGCCCCTTAGCATCTTTTAATATAAAAAATTCTCGTTGGAACCCAAATGTTTGTTGGAAAATGTGATGACAACACTTTATTTTCACGTATGTACATGTCTTCCCTGCTCTGCATAGTCACAAACATGTGCTGCAAATTCATTCAAATTGTACTCCAGAAATGATTTCACAATATACCCTTCTGCTATTAAAAAACTGCTTTGGATTCTAATACAAAACTGGCATATTTTTGTCTCCAAAGGAGCTTTCCAGCCTCCTTTCCTATGTAGTTTGGTGGTTAGAAAACTCAAAGCACAAATGCCTTCTCTATATATAACAGCAAGTACATGCCATATGGCTTAACAGTTGTGATAGGGTTGCATATCACATCATTAGCTCTTGTGTTAAGCACACTGATTAAGGAGGGAGGGATGCCATCTACACTTCAGAATTTTATCTGCAAATGTCAGCAATAAAGCCACAAGTTGTAGAAACACCAGAAATCAAACAAGCCAAAAATTGTCCCCCAAAATAATTTAGTGCCTGCCCATGAAAATCTATCAACAGTATTGCTCCCAGTTTCAGCTAAAAATCCCAAAGAAAATACTGCAAACATTGTCATCTAGTCAAATGTTCATTTACCTCTGGGGTGTGTGTGGGGGTGTAAGTCCTCTCAGAAGGGAGGTAACAGCTGTGCTGATTCCTCTCTGGAATGACATTAATTTTCTTTTGTTATATTTAGCTAACATCTTAAATAAAATCACCTTTGCTGGAGAAAAAGAAATAAACCCAAGAGATTAAGGTTCAGTCATATGAAAAGAGACAGCTGGCACAGTGGGAAGAAAAGATTTGCTTTAATAGCAGCCAGCCTTCACACATAGCATTTCTGGGAGTGGGGTGTATTCCTGAAGCTGTTTATTCATGAGTGCATGTAATCACCCTACATCCGAGGGAATATAAGCTTACAGGGTAACACATACACCCATTTCACAGGTAAGAAAACAAGGCTTCTAAAATTTGAGGGACTTGGGCAGAACTAAAGTCTAAATGAGGAAATAAGTACCAAAATTCCTGTATCAACTACCGCCAGGACCCTGAGTAAAGGGAACCTTTATTACATCAGGAAATAATTCACTTAGAAATTCCACATACATATACAATGTGAAACAGTACTATGATACATCAAAATTAATGTGAAGAATTTATAAGATTCAATCTATACTACAAGGAATATTTTGTGCACTATCTACTTCAAAGGGAACAAAACTGAGGCCCCCAAAACTATGTATGCCTTAATATGTGTAAAAGCATACATAGCAACAGGTGGAAATCGGAAAATGCTGTTATGAGACGTATAGAAATTTTATCCTATATAACTATACATGTCTATATGCCTGTACACAAAAGTGCATGCCTATATGCACAGAAATACACACATTACCTATAATTTTAAAACATTAGATTAGAAAGAAGTATAAAAGGTTGTCTTGCCTTAGCACCTTCGTGTGATTCTAATTTTCTGCATGGAACAGACGCTGTATTCTCATTTAAAAATATCAACAAAAATGTTCCTATTTAATACATACTATATGCTGGTAGATTAATAATTCCTAATGTGTTAAATGTTTCATTGTGAAGTCAGTGGACGGGTGATGCTGAGCCCACAGACACCCCATTTTACCAGGAGCAGTGCGAAGGAGCCTCACCCTTATTACTATGCTGCTTAGGTTCTTGGGGCTTCTCAAGGTGTTACCAGAAACGATACAATCTCCCCAGGGGGAGAAGTCGTTTAACTGAACTGGCAAAGTACTGATGTGCCCTGCTCTGAGATTGTACAAGGTTCGAACGGGCCTGGCGCTAGAAAGAACCCCTGCTTGAAAGAACTGTGCCAGAATCATTATCGAAAAGCAGTTTATTCTCCGTTCCCTTACAGAAGTAGGTCTGAAATCCCAACACATGCCTGTAGTTCCTTCTCTCTGGCTTAAAATAATTGAACCGCATGAAAACCATGACATGCGTTTCTGGAATCCTGTCTCTCCTTCACTACAATCAATTTCATTTTCTTCCAGCACCATCATGAGTTGTGTGACATCCTTCCTCTGTTGCCTTTCACGGCCTGTTTCCCTGCCAAATAGGTCTCCACTTGCTTCAACGCCTTCTGCAGTCTGGCTCCAGCCTGCCTCTCCACCCTCACCCACTACACCCACATAAGGGCCCTGTGTGGATTTCTCACAGCTCACTCCCTAGTTTCACCCTGTCCTATCCCAATTCCCTTGTTTGGTTTATTAGAACTTTCCAACCTAAAACACCTTTCTTCCTCTGCATGTCAACCCATTAACATCTTAACACATATTCCAAGCCTTCCCCACTTTGCTGCCTCCTTAGTGGTCCTCAACTTCGTTCTTCTCTTTTGAACCTCCAGCATATGTGCTGGTTCTTTGCTTAATAGGCTGATTACTTTGTGTAGTGGAGAGGAAGCACACATCAGGATATCCAGCTTTTCTCCACCGGTTTTATCTTTAGTCTCTATTGAACTGAACTTGACAGGAAGTAGACAGAATAAACTAGCATTTGTACAAGTCAATACAGCAAGTACTTCCAGATACACTGTCTCATCCAGTCCTCACAACACTATATGACTGATATCATCCCCATCTAGTAGAGGAAGAGATCAAGGTCAGCTTGCTGAGGAGGGCCACATACTTGCCAATGGTAACTCTATCAAATAGGTCTGCTGACATTTCACTCCAAGTTATCTACTTGTTTATGCTCTCCAGCTGTCCAACCACTTCAATTAACCTGCTTCTTGGAGAGGCTGGCCTTGGCTGACTCAAGCAACAGCTTCCCTCACTAATGAGTCCCCATAAGGAAGCCTGCAGATACTCATTCGCCCTGTTTCAGCCAAGCTAGTACAGAAGGTATGTGTCCTGAAAGCCCATATCCATTAGCATGGCTGTGAAGCTTACCTGGTCTGGCCCGTCATGTTAAGTCACGCTACCTCCCTTACTTTCCAGTCCCTTCACACCTTCCAGAGAGACCCGAATGGAGCCTGTCTGTCTGAGACTAACTGGTACAAGCAGGGCTAGTTGAGCACTCTGAGCAAGCAAGTCTGCTCTGAGAGTTTATCCCCATGGCTCCATTATACCCTTGGTCATTCTTCTGATCTAGAAATTTCCAGAACAGCAATTGTCCCTTTGAGATGAGGAGGACTTCTGACAGTCAGTCATTCAACAAACAATTATTTATCCATGTCAGTTGTAATATGGACTAACCTTGGCTCTGAAGATTGAGTAGTATCTTCCCAGAAAGCTCCCTCTCTTACAGATGGCCAAGTGCTCTAGTAGTAGAGATCATCATGATTCTACAATGGAACATCACATACTGGGTACCTTGCAAAAAACAGAAATCTATTTCTTACAGTTCTTCAGTGCTAACTGACTAAACATCTGGCAATACACATATGGCATGTATTCTGATACCCTCTGGGTACCAAATCAAATGTTCAAGTCTCTTATATAAAATGGTGTTGTATTTACATGCAGCCTCCACATATCCTCCCTTTATATTTTAAGTTGTCTCTAGGTTGCTGGTTGCTTACATTCCCTTAATACAGAGTAATTCTATGTAATTATTAAACTGTTGTTTAAGGGGAAAGTTTGAAAGTGTTAAGTCCTGACACAGTCTTTTTCTAACACTTTCTGTCCACAGTTGGCTACATGCAATGATGCAGAATCTATAGACACAGAGGTCAGACTGTGTGTGCTTCAGGGATGCAAAGAAGATTCCAAGTGTTTTGCAATTACAACAAAAGATGCTAAAAGGAACAGATCTTAAAGCTGAAAACCCCTGTCATGGGAAGAGATGCACACTTCAAAAAATAGTCTATTTTAACTATTTCTATACCTTAAGTTAAAAAAGGAACCCTTGTGGGGATGACCTCCGCTTCACATCTTCAGGCCTGGTTGCTAAAGCTTGAGGGAGAATAGAGCTGCTAACAGAAGTGAGGTTGACACACAGCTTCCTGCCTGCTAGTGGGCTGATGCCATGGACCATTTCAAGAGGCTGCTGGACAGGCCTTGGATATCAGAACCCAGCTACTCTCAGTCTGAGATAAATGTACAATCACACCTTGGGACAAGTCTATAAGAGGTCCATAACTCACACTGGACTCAAGTCTCTTGCTAGAATCAGGGGTCTGAAGAGGCAATGGGAGTTTATCAGAGAGCTAAAAACTTGCCCAAGGCCTATGTGGATCCCTATCATAGAGAATCTCTGTCCCTTGGAGCAGCAATTCCCAGCTGAGACTAGTCCTGCTAAGGAATGCCAATTCACTTGCAAATCATCTGGATTCACAGCTATATTTTGTTTTTTTACCTAGCATTAATCTTGCCTAATGTGAATGTAAATCCTAACCTGTTCAGCCACAGTCCTGGCCAATCTTTTTGTTTTCTTAAGTGAGTGGTAATGAAACAGGACATTAAATATATTCTCAACTAGCTCCCCCCTCCCCGGATAGATTTACTGTTATCATTTCTTTGATATTCTTTCTTTCCCCCATTTAATCATTATATGACTGGCAATGGAAGCTTCTTTTAAATAGACATGCTCCTATAATAATTTATACTTGAAAATAAATAAATCTGGGAATATTCATAGGCTCAAGCCTGTCAACCCAGCACTCAAGAAGCTGAGGCAAAATGATCACTACAAGTTTGAGACCAGTCTGGGCTACACAGTGAGTTTTCCTCAAGCCCAGGCTACACAGCAAGACTGTCTCAAAAAAAAGCACAAATATAATAATAATCATGATAATAATAATAATAATTAATAATACAGCTTCTTTTAAACAGTATTCAGGAACTCTTCCGAATATTCAATTCAAATGCATTTCAAGCACCTGTACATAGGATCCATAAATAATCCTAAGAAAACAGGAACTTAAGGACTTTGCAGCTGACTCACATTGTAATAAGAAAGTAACAAAATAGCAAAAATTCACCTCAACTCAGATTAATTAGCTACCATGTACTGAGTACCAAGTCCCTAGGTAAAGAAAAAAAGAAAGCAGGCAAAACGGGCAGTTGGGATTTTCTCCTTCAAAAAAACAAGTTTCCACACATGTGTCAATTTGGTTTGTCATGCATTCCAATCCTTAGTGAATAGCCAGTGCTCAAGTATTTTATAAAGAAAAGTTACAAATTCAGAAACTTATGACTTCTTTTTTGTTTTATTATAAATCACAAAATCAGACAAGGAATGATGCTTGTGGCTGCAGATATAGCTAGTGGTTAAGAATACAAACTGCTCTTACAGAGACCCCAGGTTTGGTTCTCAGCACCAACTTCAAGCAGCTCACATCCACCTCTAACCCCAGTTCCAGGCACAGTGGCACATGTGCTTCAGATCTCAGAAACACAGCTCAGCCCTGGAGGGCCTGATCTGAGCCCTCACTGCAGGAAATGGGAGGCTTAGCACAGACAAGAATGGCAGAACCGAGCTGAAGAATAGAGAAAACAGACTCCCTTTTCCTTTCACAGCTCCTCAGACTTGACCTTACTGTGGTGGCAAGGGAACAAGTAAAGGACAGACACATAGACACATAAAAGCTGTGCTTATGTGAACTGCTCTGTGATGGAAAAACTGTAGCACCCTGGAAGCTCAGCACGGCTATTAACAGTTGAGCAGAGAGTCAGGGTCATTACACACAGATAAACAAGGAGACACAGTTATTGCATACAAGCAGGCAAGTCTAACTAATCTCAATAGTAGCTAGTCTCTGTTAAGGGGCAGACTTCAAGGCTATAAATATTCAGGGGAGAAAGTTATAGTGGACATTTTCTGCACACACTATTAATAGCCACACTTGGGACCAGGAGGGAAGGCTCTGCCATTCCCGTGGGCAAGAGGCATTAGGTCCTTGGCCCTGCCCATGTCAACAACACACATCCACTCAGGGCTTCATTCACATAGGGCTTCTTCTTTTCCCCACACCAAGCTCTTTGTCCTCTGGGACCATGTACACTTGTGTTGATGCCAGACTGGGGCAGGAAACTAAGAGGTTCCCAATGCCACCAATCCCCATGGCAAATCCTGGGATGTCTATTGTTAGGGCTGGGCCCTTGTCCCAGAATTTCCACTGCCATTGCCCCCTCCCCCATGCACTATAGGTGAACACACACTGCTGTCAGGGCTAGGACTGAGCACTGCAGTTTTCACAAAATCATACTGACAATATGCTGTACCTGATCACATGAGACTGTCAGGCCAGGAGCAAGTTCCACAAATGGGGTACTATGGTTCATACCACCACTTTTTTTTCCATGAAGTGTGGGCCTATGCTATTGTTTTGTTGGAGAGCAAGTGTTTCAGGCCTTCTTACCACCAATATGGCTGCCAGTCCCAGAGGCCTTTGCCCAAAGTCACTAATTACAATCAAAGACTTAACAGAATGAATACAGTACTGTGCCCAGCTAGAGTCTAAGCCAAGATTGCATACTAACACCCCAAGATACAACTTCAGAAGAAGCTCATTTACTATGAAGGCAATTTCATACACTGGTTGAGATAATCAGTCCATCAAATGAGCAAACCTCAGCATAGAAAAATGAGGACTATTACAAGCCTCCAATATACACAACATACACAGCCTCCAATATACACAAAAACTATATTAACAAATTTTAAAGAAATCACTGTGGTTGAAAGGCCTGATAACTTTTATTTTAAGGATTATTATAAATAATCTCAATAAACTTTAAATAATCACACAGATGGGAAAAATATGAAAACAATGCAGAGTGTGAAAGAGAAATTCAGTAAGAGAAGATCCTGAGACGAACAAGAAAAATCTTACAAAGATTTTTTAATTAATTTAATTAATTAGCTTAATTTAATTAAGTCAATTAAAAATACAACTGAAAGGCTCAATAGCAGGCTAAATCAATAAAAGAAAATATCTGAAATTTAAGAAAACTATATAAAACATCTGTATCAGACAAAAATTTAAAAAGGAAGAAATAATATGATCGCATTAGTCAAGCAAATAACTGCATTTTGGCAGAGGAGAAGAAAATGGGAAATACATGAAAAAGCCTATTTAATGGAATAACAGGAAAAAAATTCTCCAGTTTTAAGAAAGAAATGACTATTCATTGAGTTCATTTGAACCCAAATAAACATGATCAGAAAAGGATCCTCACCCCAACATACTGTAATCAAATCCCCCAAAATGCAAGACAAGCAAGATAACAGAACTAACTCACATACCAGGGAACCTCACAAGATTAACATCAGATTTCTCTGCAGCAACATTTCAATCTAAGATGGAATGCAACAGCATATCCCAAATTCTGAAAGAAAACATTCGTAAACTAAGAATACTATATCCGACAAAATTACCCTTCAAAAATGAAGGGGGAAATTAAGACTTTTCGTGACAGACAAAAATGGAGAGAATTTAAAAAATCAGATTATCCCTGACAAAGATGCCAAGAGAAGGGTCAAGTTGCTGTGCAGCCATGAGAACCTGGATTCTGACCTCTATCATGCGATCTCCATCATGTGACCTCCATCATGTGACCTCTATCATGTGATCTCCATCATGTGACCTCCATCATGGAGATCATGAGATCACCATCATATACTCAAAATAAAAAATAATAAAGGACTATGCAGAAAACCGAGTGTAGCAGCACATATCTCTATGGAGTTGCCTTTATAAGAAGTATACTAGGGAGTCAAGACAGGTAAACTCATTAGGCTTGCTGGCCAGCCAATCTAGCCAAATTAGCAAGTTTCTGGTTCAGTAAGAGACCCTATCTCAAAAACTGAGGTGGAATGTAACTGAGGAGGATAGCTGACATTGACCTCTGGCCTAAACACACAGACAGACACACACACACACACACATACGTACTCCACTCAGACACACATGTTCTCCCAAATAATAATTTTTAAAAGATGTCAAGGTAGTGGTTCTCAATCTGTGGGTCACAACCCCTGTGGGGTGGGATCAAACCACCCTTCCACAGAGCTCACCTAGGACCATCCTGCATATCAGATATTTACATTCTAATTTATAACAGTAGCAAATTACAGTTATGAAGTAGCAATGAAAATAATTTTCTGGCTGGGGGTCAGCACAACATGAAGAACTTTATTAAAGGGTTGCAGCATAAGGAATATTGAGAACCACTGTGCTAAGGTAATCCCACAAGCAGATATAAACTAAGGACAAATATAATCCAGGGAACACATGAAATTACAAGACCCATTTTAAAAAAAAGACACACAAATCACAAATAGAAAGGAATCAAACCTTATTAATATAAAACCATACCATAAAAAAACAAAAAATAGAACAAAAGATATACAAACAAACAAAAATAATCTAAGAAAACAAAAAGTTTGTATCCTTATATATCTAAAATAACCTCAAATATAAACAAAATGAACTGCCTAAGTAAAAAATACAACCCAAGCCTGAGAGTGTGACTCTGGCAGGATACCAATTTGGTATAGGCCCTAGGTTCAGATCTCTCCATAAAGGTGCAATAGAATAGATCTGAAACAATACCTAATAATATGCAGTGTATAAAAAACTAACTTCACCAGGAATGTCACACAAGCTAAAAATGAAAAGATGGAAAAAGTATTCCAAACAAGCCAGGCATCGTGTTTTATACTATGGTTCTTGAACTCTAAGACCAAGACAGGAAAATAGCAAGTCTGAAGACAGGTGAGTTCCAAGTCAGCCTGGGATACTTAGCAAGGCTTGGTCTCAGCAGAGCATGGCGGTGCATGCCTTTGATCCTATGGTGTATCATTGATATATATAATTTCATCTTTTATGTATGCATTTCATATGCAGTATATCTCTGAGTTGGAGGCTAGCCTGGTCTATAGAGTGAGTTCCAAAACATCCAGGACTACACAGAGAAATCCTGTCTTAAAAAAGAAAGAAACAAATAAACAGAGACAGATGGGAGACAGATGGAAGAGGGAGGGAGGGAGGAAGGGAGGGAGAGAGTCTTTCTCTCTCTCCCTCTCTTCCTTTCTTAACCTATCCCCTAAATCCTCCACATAAACAGAAACCACAAGCAAGCATGGGTACCTCTTCTTTTTAACTTTATTTATTTATTTATTTATTTATCTTCTCTCCTATAATACATCCTGACACCCCTTCTCTCCTCCCTCCACTACTCACAGCTTCCCCCATCTCCCCTATCCCCCAGATCTACCCCCTGCCCCAGCCTACCCACCCTCACCCCTGCCTCTCCCCAGAATAGAACAATCCTCCCAGAGTTGTTCTGCTCAAATAGGGCAGGATAAGATGGAACAAAGCCAGGCAATAATCCCAACATCAAGGGTGAGCTAGGCAACCCAGAAGGAATTAAAGAGTCCCAGGGGCAGGCAAAAGGGTCAGAGTCCTGGACTCCAGCCTATAGGAGTTCTGCAAGAACACAAGCCAGACAACCACAGACATATTCAAAGGACCCTGCAGGTTCTATGTCTGCCCCTTCAGGCTCTGTGAGCATCTAAGAGTACTGGTCAGTTGACGAGACAAAAACTGTAAAAATGTACAATGAATGTCACTGAATAATGATCGTAAGATCAACTGTATAAAAGAAAAATCATTGTTTATGTCTGTTATATGTATATGTCTGTTAATTAACAAAGCATTCAATTACATAAAGTTAACAGTATTAGGTCTAAGGGTAAAATATAGATTACAATAGGAGCTTGCATTACAATAGCAAGCTCCCCATTTATATCAACGGACAGATCGTAAAGACGAAAATTTCAATAACTAAATACCAACAGTAAACGGTACAACACCCCACAATTATTGGTAGATTGTTCCTATAACATTTTATCCAACAGCTGTACCACACCGTTTGTTTGTGGTTTGTTTGCTTTTTTTGCAACTCATGGAACATTCCCTAGAATAAATCATGTATTATGGCCTAAAGCAAGTTTTAACTAATTTAAATATATTACTGAACACAATGGAATAAACCTGAAATTAGCAACAAAAACACTCATATGTTTAAAATTCCGTAAAGAATTACCTACATGCTGTGAGTGAGCAATGATTCATTGAAGAAATCAAAAGTTCTGGAAAAAAGTGAAAATGGAAGCATAACATACAAAACTCTAAGGGATACAAAAAATATTAAAATTTTGGTAATATTAAATTTTACTTTTATATAATTTATATATTATATATTACATATTAAATTTATTTATTTAATATGTAGTAATATATTACTTAAATTATGTGTTAAACTTACATAATTAAGTTAAATATTAAAATCAATGATTATAAATCCCTCACCAAAATATAAAAATATCTTAATTGAACAACCTACTAATAAATCTCAAGGACTTAAACAGGAAAGAACAAAACAAACGCAAAATTAATCGAAAGAAATAATAAAGATGATAGCAGAAATAAATGAAACAGGAATTAAATTTTATATCTGATAGGGATTAATATACAAAATATATACATAAAGAACTCTTAAACCTCAACAAAAATATAAATAAATAACACAATTAAAACTTAAGCTAAAAGGCCAGCAAGATGGCTCAGCAGGTAAAGGCACTTGCCCGCAAGCCTGATGAGTTCAATTTCCAAAATCTATATGGTAGAAGGAAAAAAATCAACCCCCTCTCACAAGTTGTCCTCTGACCTCCACATGTGAACTGTGGCACATGTTCATGCATGAGAAAACACACAATTTATTTATTTAAATTGGCGATAGAATTAATAGTCATTTCCCAAGAAAAACATACCAGTGGCCAATCAGTAAGCAGAAAGGTAATTTCCAGAGACTGAGGGTTGGGCAGGATAGTAAAAGCATCATTAATGGTTGCTAAATTACAGATGCACTAAAAAATTCTGGTTTGGTGTTACACAAAGAGTATCTACAGAAAATAGTTATCACTATCTCTGTAAAAGCTAGAAGAAAGGAAAATGAGTATCTTCATTATGAGGAAAGATGATTAAAGATATGTGTAATATGATTTATAATATAATATGATTTACTCATTATACAGCATGTACCAGTACTGAAATTCCACATGATGTGCATTGGTATATACAATTCTGTCTTTTATGTATACATTAAAATTAAACTAAATTGAGGGAGGGCTCATGCTGACTGGTGAGGCTCAGCTTTTTGTGTTTTATTTTGTTTTTAATGTGATTAGCTCAAAGTGGTCATATGTTCTCTAATTCTCCACCAATCCAAACTTTCTCAGACACACAAATAAATTTCTAATATTTCACTACCCCAGAAAGAGTATGGTATATTATAACACTGCCTTAGAAATTAATAAGGCAATATTTGTCCCTGGCAGCCAAGTAAACCTTATTTTTGGCCATTTTAAAATACTATGAAGACCAGGTGTGATGGTTCAAATTTACAACTCCAGTACTCAGGAAGCTGAGGCAGAAGGATTGGCATGAGTTTGAGGCTAGCCGTGTCTATATAGTAAGCTTGAGGTCACCATTGTCTACATAGTAACTTCTAGACCAGCCTGGATAAAGAGAGAGACCCTGTCTCAATAGATAAATAGATAGGGAATTCAGCTGAAAAGGATAATGAAGAGGCTGAGAATGGATCTTCCAATTTTGGCAGAGATAATACGGTTACCACTCTGCCTACTGATTATCTCCTCTGTAGCCTGAAACTCTCAGCTCACTGCTTGGGGTTCCATCTTACTTCATATTGTTTTGTCTTCCTATGTCACAGATGACTAACTCTCAGGACCCTGAGCTTAAAAGGACACTCACTGAGAAACAAAGAAACTTTAATTCAGAAATACTGCATGTAAGTCTGGACTTTCTGCTAATGTGACTTTCAACAAACTCAAGCTCTTGGTGGTAAAGTAAACACTGAGGGAATAAATATTCTACTTGTACGTGAAGTATACCTACCAGTAGTCAGACATCATCCCAGAAGTGAGGGGGGAAAAACAGATAAAGAAAAGGCTCCATGCAAAGGGACTGACTTGAAGAAACATGCAATCTTAGGGTGGTTTCATAAAGTGGATACCGTGAGTGTAATAAAACCAGGAACTTGAAAAAAGTGAGTGGAGTCAGAGCCTCTCCAAGAGAAGCACAATTAGGCTGAAATATGAGGGCTGAGAAGTCATCCATGCAAATATCTAGTAGATAAAACATATGCAAGGGCCTTGTGGGTAAGAATCAGATTAGAATTTGTGAAGCCAGGAAGAATGCCACTGTGACTGCAATTCATGTGCAAGAGGCAGTAAGGAGATGAGGTCAGAGAAAACAAAAAGACAGGTGATGATCCTCTGGGTTCTGGCAGGCCAAAGGGAAGAGCTAGGATTCTGGTCCAAATGCTCAAAGTGGAAAAGACAATTGGAAGATACTTAGCAAGGTAAGAGTCAGCTGCATGACTAAATTCACTTAGACAAGAGCTCTCTGGCTGCTCCAAGGAGTGCAGACTGCAGGAATAGGAGTAGCAGCAGAGAAGTTCTGTCTGGAGACTACTACACTTATGCGGTGTTGCTGGCAAGAGCTAAGGTAGCAGCAAAGGATTTGGGGAGCAGTCAGATTGCAGATATTTGAGATGATATGGCAGGCAAGACAAGCCTGGAGAGGGATGAATTTCATTAGCTCTGTCACCCTAAGAGAAATCGTGTAGCTATTGATGGAGTGGTGATCCTGTTGCTAAAAACACAGTCCCTGGAGCTGACGGTGCAGCCTTGTGTGACAGACAGCCTTAGAAACAGACTTGGTAACTTGGCAATTTACCTTCAGGTAACTTTCTATATAACTTTAAAATACAACTTCCTCCCTCTCAGAGGCTGACTCAGGTAACTGTTTGTGCTCTCTAACAGCTCAGTACCCTAGCAGACTTAATCAACTGCTTTGGTACTCTAAAACTACAATTATCAATAACACTGATAACAGTTTTGTTGACTGGGCATTTGTGTTCCTAGGGGTACTCTGCTAAGGGGTTCCTACACATTGCCTCAGTGAATTCTCACATCAATACTCTGAAGGAAGTGGGATTATATCCCTTTAACAGACAAGGCAAAGGAGGCAGAGAGATGAAATAAGTTAGGCCAAGGAGAATGAAGACGAAATTGGTATATATACTCATGCAATCTTCCTCAGGATCCAAACTTATAGTAAGTTAGTTGCTTCCCAACAAAGAATAAGTCAGTTCTTTCTTCTGGTACTCAACTACACACCACACCTTAACAGCCCATCGTGCTCATCCCGCTCTATTCCCTCCCTTCACAGAGCAAGCAATCATTCTTCAAACAAGGTGCTTCCTATACCCTCCACCCTGTTCCTCCCCATCCAAGGAAGCTCTCTGGTTTAACGTTTCCCTTTAAAATGTAGCACCTGTGCATAGGCATAGCCATCTACATATGGCCCAATCATCACAAAGTTTTCTTAGCTCATTCTTTCTCATCATAAATTCACAGTAATTACTTCTATTACACTCATCTTTGCTTCCAGGTGTATATAAAATTTCCCTCTGAGAAATTCAGACAAACCATCACAGAGTTCTAGACCAGAAAATGACCAATAGAATGCATAATTCTGTGTTCAAGTACCAATTGTGCTATTCTTCAGCAATGTGGCTTTGAGGAAGTCACTTAACCTATCAGCATGTCCTTACCTACTTTGCAGAGTTACCATGGAGATTAGATGAGATAACCTAAGCAGAGGACTTCTCATCAGCAGCACAGAGGAACAGATGGAGAAAATGTGGTTTGCACACACAAAGGAACTTTAGTCAGTGTTAAAGGGGAATAAAGCTGTGTTATCTGCAGGAAAAAGATTGAAACTAAAGATAATCTTATAAGGCTAATCTCAGGGAGACAAATATCATTTCTTTCTAATGTGATTCCTGTATTTTATAAAGATTCATAGATTTGCATATGTATATATGACCTGAAGATCTAGGGAACAAAGAGCCCTAATGGGAAGGAGGAGGCAGAAAAGAGGGATGAGAGGAGAATATGAAGGAATGTGGTGGTTTGAATGAACCTCATAGACATGTAGGTTTGTGTGTTTGATCCCCAGTTAGTGGGACTGTTTGGTAAGGATTAGGAGGTGTGGCCTTGTTGGAGGAGGTGTGTCACTGGGAGTGGGCTTTGAGGTTTCAAAAGTCCATGTCACTCTCCTGACTGTCTGCCTGCTCCTTCCTCCCATTAAGTTCGTGAACCGACCCTCTAAAACTGTAAGCAAGCACCTAATTAAATGATTTCTTTTATAAGAGCTGCCTTTGTTGTGGTGTCTCTTCACAACAACAGAATGGTAACTAAGACAGAAGATATGCTTTATATATAATATATTCTTACAGTAATGTCCTTATATAATATAGTATACTATACAATGATTACATAAAATGGAATATTTTAGATAACTGAGATTCTAAGCAGGAAGTTTATTTACATTGAAATTTTCCACTAAAATAAAAAAAATCAAAACAAAAAAACAGTAAATCTTAGAATTTTTTTAGTGTTCTGAGGGGAAAAAGAAACTCACTAAATGTGACTGGAAATCACAAGCCTATATAAGGTATTATTTCATAAAAATAAAGGACCCCCCCTAATTCCAAAGATCAGACCACAAATCTGAGGCTACCAATTACACACTGTAGTAAGTATGAGGACAGAGGCAGTTACATTCCTCTGCCTTGGATCTGCCATACATCAGGCCTCCCTCTATCTCTCAGAAATGCTCTTCCTAGATGGTCAGTGGGGGCAGTCAGATTCCCTTACTCAATGAACGGTCTGAAAAGAATATGAAGTAACACATTTGGATGCTCATCACATTGTCTGGCACACACTGAGTGCCCAAAAGGAGACAGAAGTACTTCCTTGTATTCACCAGAAGGTATTGCTTAAGTTCTAACTCTGTGTTGGGCATGGTTCTAGGAGCCTAGAGACAGCATTGAATAAATCCCGCATTAGCATGCTGCTTACAATCTGGTGGAAGGAGACTTATCATAAGCAAGTATGTTAGGTACTAATAAATGCTTTGGAGAAATATAAAGCAAGAAAAATAAGATGAAGAGTGTGGATTTCTGGCCTTTAAAGGGTACTTGAGAAAGAAAGTTCTGCTTATGAGGAACTGACCCTTGGTTGAAGAGTGTCTTGTCCTGTTTTTGAAGTCAATGGTGGGGACATAAATCATTCCATCCTTGCACCTTCATTTGGTCTGACTTTTTTTTTTTTAAGAAATAAGTTCATTTTAGAACAGCTTGTTAGCAGTCAGAAGATAATTTCCATGTGGCAAGTCTCTAATGAATAAAACATTGCCAGGGAGAGGAACTTGATGCATGAGACTTTAGAGGCAGATCATGGAGAATACAAGTAGTGGCACTGCCACAGGAAGAAAAGATCACCCACATTCCCAGGTACTCTAGAGGAGAAATACATTTCCATAATCAAATAACATGCCCCTGATCTGCTTGTCTATTTAAGAAGAAACCATGTTTCCCCCCCACCCAAATAATCCAAAAATACATTAAGATGAGAAACTGCACTCCATGGGAACATCCCAAATTTGAAACCTTTTCAGATTGAGGCCTAGCCTGCTCCTGGCACTGGAAGGCTGCAAAGCAAAGTTCATTTCAATTTGTTTAACACTGTACACTGTAGATGTTAAGACTCCTGAGTCACCTGTTGTACTGGAAGTCACAGGTATGTACTCTCCTCCCACTACCAGCCAAGTACCTTTTATCCAAAATGCTTAGGAGCTGAAATGTTCCAAGTCTGGGAATTTGTTCTGATTTTGGAACATATTCACATGCATTCTGAGATTATATTAAGGATGGAACTTGAATTTCAACAAGAAATTCATTCTCATTTCATATGCATCTTGTAAATAGTGCCAGACAGTAATGTTACATGATATTTTTAATGCATCTGCATTTTGACTACATCACAAGAAGTCAAGTGGAGAGTATAACTGTAGAATCATGTTGGCCTCAAGTTTCAGATTTTGGAGTAGTTCAAAATCGTATTAGAGACATCCAATCAACATATGCAAGGAAAGAGAGACAGGCTACAGTTCACATTTTAAATAACTTAGGGTATTTACTAGAGAAGAAAATTTATAAACAAATATTTGTGGACAAATGAGATGTATAGAATAAAGGAAGTGTGGAGTAGAAGGGAAGGAAGGAGGAAGACCGGAATAGAAGAATGCCACCTGGAAGTCATGCTTCAATTGTTCTTTGTAAGATGACAAGTGGGCACATGAATGAGAAGTTCATGCAAACAGAGGCAGTTCAAATACAGCTTAGTATTCTAAAACAGCACTTCACATTAAAAGAGAACTGAGAAGGGGTGGGGAACTCAGTCAGTAAAATTCTTGTCGTGCTAGCATGAGGACCCAAGTTCAATTCCCAGAACCCACTTGTATGGTCCCCTAAGCTTGTAATCTCAATATGGAGAGACAAAGGCAGGTAGATCACTGAGGTTGAATTGGACAGACAGCCAATTCTAATTGGTGATCCCTGGTCTCACTAAGAGACCTTTTCTCAAAAAATAATTAAAAACTGAATGGCTTTTGAAGAATGATACTCAAAGTTGACCTCAGGCCTCTACATGCACATGCACACATGTAAATATACACTATCACACAAACCACATACACACACACTTCCCTCTGTCTCTGTCTCTGTCCGTCCGTCTCTCTCTCCCTCTCCCTCTCCCTCTCCCTCTCCCTCTCTTTCTCACGCACACACGCACACACACACAATGCACACACATTTGCATGCACACATCAAAATAAAGAGCTGGGAATAGAGTGCTAAGTGTCAAGGGAATGAAGTAGAAGTGGACCAATGTCAGAAGCAGTTCAAAGAGATGATAGAGGTCATATCTCAAAAAGAACTGAGTTGTATGCCTTCTCTTCCTCCCTCCCTATTGTCATGCACCTGAATACAGTATTGATTGGCTGTGCATTTAAATTTAATCATGTAAATATTCCCCTATTAATTTTGTTCCTCATTGTCATTCAAGCATCCATGTCCAAGTTTAATAACATAATTTGTGGCTTGAGACCTGTCCTTACTCTTTCCCCTCTAGAGTCATACCTAAATGTATGAAATTGAATTTATGTCTGCTGAAAGGTAACAGATTAATAGCATCATAAATTAATCAATTCATACATATACTAAGAATAGAAAATCTAAAAAAGAGGCAGTTCAACCTAACATCTTTTATTATGATGCTTTAAAACTGAAGCCCAGGAAAACGAGATCAAAATTTATAACCCAAGACCAAAGAGCAAGTGGCATGCCATGGCTGTAGTGCTTGGTTTCTGGAGCTTCTCAGAGTGACACGTTGAAGCAGAAATTTCCTTCTTTAAAAAATCATGTTATCTGTATATTAGATCAAATATAAATGCTTCATAGTTTTACTGAAGCCATATTAAAATATGATTTATCCCATATTCTGGTCAACAAAAATGAGATGATGGTGAATATAATAAATAAATAAGAGGAGATGGGTTGGCTATTAAAATGCTTTTCTTTCTTTAGAAAGAAAGGAAGGGGTGCCTTTAGCAATATTTCATTGCCCATAGCTGAGATTGGGGCCATCAAATACATAGTTGTATGCCACTTTCCTCCATCTCCCTCAGAGAAAAAGCTCTGAGAGTCTATGAGCATTCTTCCAGACACAGTCCTCAGTCATTTGTCCCGCACTGTCCACTGGGAGCTACAGCCAGAATCTGGTATACTAGGTCAGAAGATGCTTTCTATTTTCCAAACAGTCAAGCTTCTCTCTGTCTAAATCCATCCTATGTTCTGTCACCAGAACTGTTTTATTAAAACCCAAAGGTAACATAAAATAAACTTATGTCAAAAGCTTCCATCACTTCTTCAGTGCCTAGAAGGATAAATATAAACTTTTTAGCCTAGCCTACCTAACAGGTCTTTTATATTCATTTTATCTGCTTTCCAGGCCAGAACTCAAGTTCTCTTTCTCTGTTTTATATACCCTTGTTAGCCACTTAAACCATCCACAAATATTCAGAGCCTTGGAACAACATGTTGATTTTGCGCATTTTGTTTCATCATTCTCCTTCTCTGTGTGACTTTTTTTCCTGCGAAGTAGACATCAAATACGTGTTATATCCCTCTCAATCCCTCCCTTTAAGGGACATCTGATAGTACCCATTCCCTCCCATTCAAGACATACCTCTTGCCTACTCTGAGCACAAGGAGTTCAAGGGAAGATGTACTAAAGGTCATGTGACTTGTACCTGAACAATTAGAATGACACTGTCACAGAAACTAGTTCAAAGACAGGCAGGTGCCAACAGGTAGATGAGAAAACCCTCTCTCCTCCTTGAGTCTTCCAAACCAATAAGAAAAGGCAAAATGCAAATATGTGATATAAATTAGTATGATAGCTATGGTAGACTATTTCTGCCATGATATGGGAGAATTCTGCAGGAAAATTTAGCCTTAGCCTAGGAAGAAATAGTCCAAATAGACACATGAAAGATGCTTCTAATGAACAGTACTGAACTCTTGAATTCCTTTATTTTTTAGTTAGCATCAATTTTTTGTTATTGGCAAAAGAAAATGATCCAGCTGAAGCATCCCCTGGAGAAACTGGTCACTGTATCTCTTGTGGCTCCATAGATCTCTATTTAAAACCCCTAGAATAGAAATTGTGACATCCTGTGGTAGGTTCTTTGTTTGCATAGAGCAGTCATGTGAACCGTAGATGAATCTTTCCCATCTTTGGCTTTTTAGGGTCTGTAAACATATCCATTAGATGAATGGGGCCAAAGAATGGGACCCCAGCCCATATTTCTAGTACCATTTTCTTCTTAAGCCTGCAACACTCAAAAGCCAGTGGGCCCCACATGTCCCATCATCCTCAACTGTCTCAGAATTTTCAGTGAATCCAGAGGTGGTAATAAGGCTCACTTGTAAGTCTCTCAGATCATGAACCACCTGTTACAGTGGAGTGAGGCATCATATCAGAACGTCCCTGAGGCTAGTTTCCTTAAAAATAGGATATTGAATTTTTATTTTACAGGTAGAAACTACTGATGAATCTAATGTTTTTACATATAAATTGTAGAAAATATAATTCAATCCAATCTCTTTTGCTAATAGGACTGTAGATAAAGATAAATAAATAAACACCAATATTTTTAAAATATTATCTCAAGGTAATAAAAATATAGATAATATTGGAAAGTTTTCATCTTTACTCATGTCTCTATTTTCAACTTATACTTACAAGTATGAATTATAATAGGAAAATAAAGATTCTTTTCATTTTAAAAAATTCCTATCTGTATCTATATCTTTTCTGTGGCTTTTCTTGGGCTATTTTCCTCTTGTTCATTCCTTTTGTCCTATTCCAGTGTGTTTGTTTTTGTTTTATCTTATTATATTTTATTATTTCTTAGATGTCTGTTTTCTAATGAGAGACAGAAAGAGGGTGGATCTATATGGGAGAGGAGGTAGGGAGGAATTGGGAGGAGTAGAGGGAGAGAAAACCATAACCAGAATATATTGTACAAAAATATATTTTTAATAAAACTTTAAAATATAGAGAGATAGATACATACATACATATAAATTGGCATTGTTCATATTACATCTACTGTGGGGTGCCAATACAGAGGAAGATGAAGGAAATATATTTTGAAATGATCTATAGTCTTAACCTTGGCACTTGAGCCTCGTATATGCATGCTTCCCTAGACCCTGACATTAGGGGCAGAATTACCAATGACTGTGCTTTTCTACACTTCATTTGGTGGCGTGCAGCTATAACCCCTGACTTCTTCAGTAAAACATTCCCTCTAATGCTCTAAGCAACAATGTCACTAACCATATATGTTGTCTGAGAATATTCACATCCCACAGTTTAGAAAAATTAAATGTGCATCATGATATTGCCATATGGCAGTCAAGATGAATCATGTTTGCAAGTAAAACTTTAGTCAGTTGTTCATGGCCTCTGTCTTCAAGTTTCAGCTAAAAATAAATACAAGAAAAGTCAGTCTCTCCCTCAACTGACACTCTACTGCAGGTATCTCCAGATTCTGAAGGTAACAAAGAAACTGAATATAAAGTAGAAAATCCTAACAAATGTGAATAGTGTATACCAGGTACCATCTATTGCTTAGTGCAAGAAAATACTACAGAATATAATTGGTTGTCAAAATGACTGACCATAACCTCATCTCCATGTAGATCCCTAGATCCATGCAGGCTTCACCTAATTTTCATCTAACCTTCCACACCTGCCAATCTCAGGACCAGTATAGACAAAGTTTTCCAAAACTCCTCCTAAATTCAGCTCACATTAAGCATTACCTAACATCCCCAACAGGGATCTGTTCAGTATCAGTCCATTGGCTGGTCTTATGATAAATTCTCCACTATCATGAATTTCAACGTTCCAGAGGGATCTCACGGAACATGGAAGAACTGCTCAATGCCTATTATTACACAGACACTAAATATGTGAATACTTTCAAGAGCATGTATGATGACAAATATAGATAATTAGAACTAGGCAGTTCTGAGGCTCATCTTCGCTTTTATGTATTATAATATTATAATACAAAGCATATACATTTTATGTTATAATCTATAATTATTAAAACAAATATTTGTATTTATAGTTATATTGTTTTTAATAGCATAATTGGTTATACCGTTATTTAATTTAACTTTTAATCATTTATGTTTAGTATCCTACTCATAAAATCTCTTCAAGCTTAACATCTGCCACTTGCAAGTCCTTATGAGACAGCTCAGCACACCACTGAGGCCAAGCCCTGGGATATAGTCTAAGAATACATGAATACAATGTAGTCTCTGGCCACCAAAAGGCCTCCATATGGATGTGTGTGTGTGTGTGTGTGTGTGTGAGAGAGAGAGAGAGAGAGAGAGAGAGAGAGAGAGAGAGAGAGAGAGAGGGAGGGAGGAAGAGAGAGAGGGAGAGAGAGGGAGGGAAAGAGAGAGAGAGAGAGGGAGGGAGAGAGAGAGAGAGAGACAGAGGGAGGGAGGGAGAGAGAGAGACAGAGGGAGGGAGAGGGAGAGAAAGAGAGAGAGAGAGAGAGAGAGAGAGAGAGAGCACAAAGAAGAAAGTGCTAAGTGAAAGCCTCTTCAAAATACAGAGAGTACAAACAAGCCTGAAAGGAGAGTCAGGGGAAAAATGCAGAAAATGTTTTGTAGAAAAATGCATCATTTGATCTGAGTCCCAAAGCATACCCAGACATGTACGGGAAAGAGGATACTGTGCAGGGTGGAGATGTTCCATCCTGGTCCCCAAAGAAGCAACAATGACAAGAATTTAAATGTATGAAAAAGCCAGATATTTTCTAGGGATTACAATATATTTGAGTTATAGAAATAAAGTAAAGGAGAAATAAGAATTAAAGGCTGAAGTCCTTCTTATGTCAGGAAAATATTATCTATATGAAACTAGGCTTCTTTCAAATAATTATCTGGGATGGGCCAGAGAGATGGCTCAGCAATTAGGAGCACAGGCTGCTCTTACAAAGGACCCAGTTTTGATTCCCAGGAACCAAATGGTAGCTCACAATTATGTGTAACACCAGTTCCAGGGGATCCAATGCCCTCTTCTGGCCTCCACGGTACCAGGTATACATGCAGACATAACACTTATACACATAAAATAATTTTTAATTTTATAATTTATTTTGAACTGTGCATGGAGGTACATACCTCAACATAGTAAGTCTGCCTCAGAAAAGTTTTCTAAGGTGTGAAAGATGCATAAATTCAATGTATATTATCTTGAGTTTGGATATATGCATACATGTATGATGCCATCAGCACAAGCAAAGTACTAACATATATATATATATCTCCACTTTCAAGATGCTTTCATGTTGTTTTATGTGTATTATTATTGTATATTTGTTTCAGCAAGAACTTTTGTGTATATGTGTAGTATTGTGTTTGTGATTGTAGGCGCACGTTCATGCAGTAGGTCCACTTGTATCTGCAGATGCACATGTATACACATGTAAACACATGCATGTGGAAGCCAAAGGTTTATCTTCCTTAATCACAGTCCATCTTATTGTTTGAATCTGGAGAATCACTGGTTTAGTTATCCTGCCTGACTGGCAAACTCCTACCTGTCTCCTTCTTCTGGCACACTACCATGTCCAACTTCTCGTTTGAGTGTCAGGGATCTAAACTCAGATGCTCACATTTGCCCAGCAAGAACTTTATCTACTGACTCATCTATCCTCTCATCCCCAGGGGCTTTTGACACAGTATCCTTTTCATATAACGCATATAGTACTATGTTGATAACTGTAGGTGCTCAGTGAAACACTCCTTTCTAAAACATTATTTCTTCTTCAATAAGAGAGGCTTTATACCCATTGAGGAACACTGGCCCTTTTGCCTCTCTCTCCAGTTCCAGGCAGCTACCATTCTAGTCTATGTTTCTGAGTTTGATCATTTGCCTTCCTCTTGCACATGGGATCATGTAGTTTGTGTTTTGTGACTGCTTGTTTAAATGTCTTAATGTCTTCTAAGATACATGGTTCCTAAATAGATTATTATATCAAATCAAATAAGCATTTCATATTTGTGTGCTGTTTAACATTCCACTAGAGATAGAGAAAGTGTCTTGGAATAAGCAAGAGATTTTCAAAATGAATTAGATATCATATCCATTTTGAATAGCTCACAGAAGCCACAACAAGCAATAGTAAATGAAAGGCCATTTGCAAAGTACTAAATATTACACCTAAACTCTTGTGTTATGATTCAAGCTTTCAGTGTATTTAAGAGGTGGGACTTTTATAATTTATCAGGTCATGAGTGTCAAATTCTCATGATTCATGTCATTACGAGAGACCTCAGAGAGCTAGCTAGGCCATGCTGCCATGGGAAGACAACGGGAAGTCACCATCTTTGCACCAGGAAGTGCAGTCTTCCCAGACAATAGACCTGGTAGAGTCTTGATCTCGTAACTTTCAATCTACAACTGTAAGAAGTGACTTCCTATTATTGAATTTTTCATTTTATTAAAAATAGATTTTTTTTCTCACGTAACATATCCTCATTATGGTTTCCCCTCCCTCTATTCTTCCCAGTTCATCTCTAACTAGCCTCCCATCTATCTCCTTTTTTTCTCTCATAAGGAAAAAAAAAGTCTTCTAAGGGATAATAATAAAACAAAACACAATGTAATAAGATAAAACAAAAATTAATACATCATAATTGGACAAAACAAACAGAAGAAAAAGAGAAGTCACAAGAAACAGACATCTGTACACTCAGGAATCCTCTGAAAACCTTAAACTGGAAGCCATAATATACATGCAAAGGACCTGCAGAGTAAAAAGAGAGAGAAATTATATATATATAGATATAGATATAGATATAGATATAGATATAGATATAGATATATAGATATATAGATATATAGATATATAGATATAGATATATAGATATAGATATATAAAAACAAATATGATAAATTTTAATACATTTTTAAAAAACTTAAAAATAAAAATTGAAAAATAATTTAACCTGCATAGTACCTTCTTGTAGCAAAGAAGCTAGAACAGAGGAGTAACGGCTCTATGTAGTTACTTTTCTCAACTTCTCCGTGTTCAATGGGTCGTATAAGTAATGTCTTCAGCAATGGGGCTGAGCTGTCAGTGTGTTGAGAGTAACCTATAGTCTTGGCAACCACTTAGGTTGTTTGGAGATTCCTATGGGATCTTTTTGGCCAACAGCTCAATTAGATGCAACCCAATTCTTGTGCTGAAAGCTCCATTTGGTGATGGGAGATATTCAGTTGGGGTTCTGTCTCCCCCATTATTTGTCAATTTCATTTAGATTGCCTTCGTATGTATACACTTTAAGAAGCTTCTAATGTATTAGGTTTCATGCTAGCCCTCAAATGTCCCTTTATTTTAGCTATCTCTTCCCATATTTATATTCCCTCCCTTGGCTCTTCTCTCCTCCCCAGTCCCCTTGATCCTCCAATGCCAGGCCCTCCTCCATAACTATCTATCCTATTTCCTGTTCCTGCAGAGTTCTATCTGTGCTCTCCAGTCCCTTCTCTATATGTAACCCCTGTGGTTCTGTAAACTGTAGCTTTATTGTCATTGACTTAACAGTTGATATCTTCATATAAGCAAGCACATACCATAATTGTCTTTCTGGGTTGGGGTTACCTCACTCGGAATGATTTTTTTTCTAGTTGCATCCATTAACCTGCGAATTTCAGGATTTCATTTTTTCTTTTTCTTTTTCTTTTTTTTTTCTTTTTTTTTTTTTTTTGGTAATTGCTGAGTAACACTCTATGTGTAAATGCACCACATTTTCTTTATTCATTCTTGTGTTGAGGGACACTTTGTTGTTTCCAATTACTGGCTATTATGAATACAGCAGCAATGGACATGGCTGAGCAAGTGTCTCTAAGGTAGGATGAAGCATCCTGTGGGTATATGCACTAGAGTGGTGTAGCTTGATCTTGAGGTAGGTCGATTCCCAACTTTCTGAGAAATGGTCATATTGATTTTCATAGTGGCTGTACAAGTTTTCATTCCCAGCAGCAATGGAAGAGTGTTCCCCTTGTTCCACATCCTCGCCAGCATGAAGTGTCATTCACATTATTGATCTTAGCCATTCTGGCAGGTGTAAGATGAAATCTCAAAGTAGTTTTGATTTGCATTTCCCTGATGGCTGAGGATGTTGAACATTACTTTTAGTGTTTCTCGGCTATTTGAGTTTCCTCTATTGAGAATTCTGTTTAGATCTGTATGCCACTTTTAATTGGGTTGTTTGTTTTCTTAATATCTAGTTTTTTTCTGCAAATAAAGATACTTTAACTTCTTCCACTCCAGTTTGTATCTCCTTCATCTCCTCAGTTGCCTTATTGCTCTAGCTAAGACTTCAAGAACCATATTTAGAGAGAGTGGAAAACCCTATTTTGTTCTTGATTTTAGTACAAATGTTTTAGTTTCTCTCCATTTGAGTTGATGTTGGATATGGCCTTGCTGTAAATTGCTTTTATTTATGTTAAGGTAAATCCCTTGTATGTCTATTCTCTCAGGGACATTTATCATGGAGAGGTGTTGGATTTTGTCAAAGGTTTTTTTTTTTTTTCTGTATCTAATACAATGGTCATGTGGTTTCAGTTGGCTTATATTGTAGATTCCATTGAGTAGTGTTTGTTGATTCCTGTTATTTTGATGTTTTTTGTGGGAGGGTTGTTGTTGTTGTGTTTCCCCTCTTTAGATGCTCTGGTCTGGGATTATTTATTCCTGTGTTTTCTTTAGTATGGTTAATCTCCTTAGGCTGGATTTTTCTTTCTTTCTCCTTCATAGAGCTGGACATATAGATAGATACTACTTAATTTTGACTTTATCATGGAATATCTTATTTTTTCCCAACTATTGTGATAGAAAGTTTTACTGGATATAGTAGTCTAGGCTGGCGTCTGTGGCCCCTTAGAGTCTGCAGCACATGTTTTCAGGCCTCTGTGTCTCTTAGAGTTTCCATTGAGAAGTCAGGTGTTCTTTTAATAGTTTTTATATGTTATTTGTCTCTCCCCCTTAAAGCTTTTAATATTCTTTGTTTGTTCTGTTCATTTAGTGTTTTGATTATTATGATCTGACAGGACTTTCTATTCTGGTCCAGTCTATTTGGTGGTCTGCATGCATCTTATAATTTGATATCTCCTTCTTTGGATTAGAGAAATATTCTTCTATAATTTTGTTGAAAATATCTTCTCTGTCTTTTACTCGTGTTTCTCCTTATTCTTCTATTTCTCTTATCCACAGACTGGGTCTTTTTAAAGTCTTTCATTTCTTGGATGTTTTATGCCAGCATTTTTTTTTTTAGATTTAACATTTTTTTGACCAAAGTATTTGTTTCATCTATCATGTTTTCAATGTCTGAAATTCTCTCTTCCATCTCTTATATTCTGTTGGTGATGCTTGCCTCTGAGGTTCCTGATCAGGTTCCTAAGTTTTTCATTTCCAGATTTCCCTCAGTTTGGGTCTTTATTGATTCTATTTCCATTTTTGGATCTTGAACCGTTTATTCATTTCCTTCCACTGTTTGTGTTTTCATAGATTTCTTTAAGAAATTTATTCATTTCCTTAAGGACCTTTATTATATTTTAAAGGCTATTTAAAGGTCTTTGTCTTATGCTTTGGGTATATTGCAATACTCAGGGCCTGCTATGGTAGGGTAGCTGGACACTGACTTCTGGGCATCTGGGATTGGGAAAATTTTAATTCTAGATTGCTGATATCTGATGTTGTCTTTGTTGAGTGAGTATTTTGTTCCTTGGCTTTTGTTGCCCTTTCTGGTTCTTAGGAGAGTTGATAGTTTTCTCTTGCCTGGCAGGAAATTCTTCTGGGATCCTGATAGGCATGGCCACTGGATTAGAAATGTAATTCTAGGCATTGAAAGCTGACATACACGGATAGGGATGGGCTAGAAAGAAATGGCTGAGGGGGTCCACAGGATGAAGGAAAGCAGGATGTTCTGCCAGGATCTTCTTAGTCCTCTTGAAAGGAGGCAAGAACAAGAAAGAGGATGCAGCAGGTTGTCTGCTGCCGAGCTAGGGGTGAGACTCAGGAACTAGTCTTGGAGGAATAGGGGAAGAGGTGAAGATCTGTAGTTAGCCTACCTGTTTTCCTTGCCAGAGTGATTTCCCTGGTCTATAGTATGTTGTTTCAGCAGCCCAACTGGACTAAGATACAATTTATACAATCATTTTTTTTATTCAGAAATAAAATACTGAAGGAGCTTTTGTGGTCTGTTAGCTCTTATCCCAGGTGCTGGACTAGCCTAAAGATAGGGCACAACTGTTGGTTCCTTCAATGAAGAAAAAACCTTGTTCTCATATCTGTGGTTTCACCTCATACCCAAGGAAGTTGATATCCAAGGGATGACCAAAGAGAGCTTAGAAAGTCCCTGGTCCCTTATATCAGGTCAACAAAACTCTGAAAAAATGCTTCCCTGAAACACTGACTGCAAGTCTTGAAAATTAAACATTTACAAAAGTTTATTTTCTCTCCCATCTTCTGCTATTGATACAGCAGCATTCTGAATTTAGAATCTTTCATGGTCACCTCTGCTAGATATCCATGCCAAATAATCTAACTTGCAACACAAGCTAACATAAAAAGACACAGTGCCTTCAAAATATTCAATAAATCTTTTGTTTGATAAATATGTGTTGAGCTTTCACAATGTACTATGAACTAACATTTCAGAGGAAAAAAGGAAAAGAAAAGAAAATGTTTAGGTATAGGAGATGCCCCAATGGGTACAGTGTGATTACCAAGACTCAAGTTCAGAGCCTCAGAACTCAGTCAAATCACAGAATTGAGTTCCTGTAACCCTAGCTTTGCTGCTTGTCAGAAATATGAGACAGGCAGGGCCCTGAAGCTCATTAGCCAGCCAACCCAGCCAAATAGTCAAGCTTGAGGTACAATGAAAGACCTTGTCTAAAAATAAAATTAAAGCAAAATGGAAGAAGACTTCCATCAATCACCTCAGACCTACACACACACACACACACACACACACACGCACAAGCACACGCACATGCACAAGTACATATGCACATGTACACCAGGACATACATACATCCCACCAAAAGAGAAGGAAAGAGAGAAGTAGAGGAGAAGAAGAAGATAGTGGAGGAGGGCGATGAGAAGGATGAGGAAGGGAGGACAAGGAGGGGGGCCTTGTCTCATAAAATTCAATAGGGAAATAAATGTAAATCAAATATGTACACTAACTAGTAAACGTACAGAATGCAAAATCAAAAAATAATTTCCCCTCAAGAGGATATAATCCCAAAAAGCCAGTCTAAGAAATTGAACTATTGCAGATATTCAGCTGTGGAAAGGAGTGTCAATTACTGTGAAGGGCTTCACATATTCCCTACTTAAAGCTAGAAAGTTACTGACTAAATCCACTGTACTCTTATGGATGCTGATAGAAGATTCATGGCTATGGATCAGAGATGAAGGAGAGCTTGCTGTTCACAGAAATAGCGAGAGTCAAGGTTCATCACATCTGCACCATCTCCCTAGGACCCAGTTGCAAAGGGTGATGGGAGGATCAGATAAAGGATGGCGTACTTTTACATGCAGCGAATTGAACTGCAGGAATGGAATGCAAGACTAAGGACCAAAAACTTATTATGATGGACAGTAATACCATCTGCTTTTGCTCCAGAGCTAGACACAGCTTTTTCCTCTCACAGCCATACATCAAGGGAACAGCTATGAAAAATCAGTCTGATAGATTAACTAACAAGACATGAACATAGACACATATGCAGAAATGTAAGAGAAATGTCTGCCAACAAGTAGAATACAAAAACTTGACAGTCTTTTTCTGTGGTTAGACGCCATCTCTTGATTCCTTTATTTCCTTAATAGAGGTTTACTGGGCATACATGTGTCTTCTCTACAAGAGTATCTTAGAGGTTTCTATAAGCTTGGCACATTATCTTTTTGCACAGGGCATTTTAAAAGACTCTGCAGAATTGGGATATATGGCATACATGTCCTTTTTGTTGTTGTTGTTTTGTTTTGTTTTTCATAAAGAAGGGTAACTGATTCTTTTTTAATTTGTGAATGCAAGATACTAGACAATGTGTTGTTCTGGACTGGTATACTTGGACATGCAGAAGCTGTGAACAATACATCACAATTGAAATGTTCACAATATATGCCTTGATGTTCAAGTTCAAATGGGTAAGACCTATAAACAATGATGTAGTCATTTGCAGAGAAATATATCCTGAGGATATATATGCGTATGTATATATACATACATACGTATGTGAATATTTATGTATATGTATATACATGTGTGTGTGTATGGGTGTGTGTGTGTGTGTGTGTGAGGAAGAGGTTGGAAAGATTCTATCATGCAAACTCAAAACTTTGAAAAAACTTTATCCTTAATATTAGGCCTTAAGCATGGCAAAGAATATTCCCATTATAAAACTGGATATAGCAGAGAACAACAACAAAAACAGAGCTTTATAAAACTCTAAGACTCATATATCTGTGTTCTTTATGTTGCTATAGGGCCCATGACTCCAAATGAAATCATTAATACTTGCATATAGAGTAAATGTTTTGGGAGGGTGAATCTGTACATGGCATAATGATATATGAAAATGTCACAATAAAGCTTATTTTTGTATGCTACTGAAACATTTTTAATTATAGAGAGCAAATGTTTTGCAGCTACTCTAGCATATATTTCATGAAGCAGACTTCTGAATAACATGTCATAACATTCACCACTTTCCCATCAAATACACACTGTGTAATTGCGCACCACGACACACAGCCTATAGATTATTTAAGAACAGCAGTCTCAAAGTGTGACCTCTCCACCAGCTCAAGAACCCATGTCATGTGGAAATGTGTTAACTGTAAATTATGAAGATCTACTTCACACCAAGTGTATTAGAAACTCTGGGAGGGGTCAAGCTTCCCAGGGGATTCTGAGTATAATACAGAGCCACACTGCTGTGGAATATTTGAGGATAATTTAAAGATGAAAAATGCTACATAATCCAAGGTAAATAGATTCTGTAAACATCCAGTCTAGTCACTTTACCTTTAGTCTGAACCCTTCTTCCAACAACTATAAAAGGAAATGGTTGACAACTTTCAGTTTATTTTGAAATTTAACAGCCTAAGCCATAAACCCAACTGCCTGAATTATCTTTCTTATCAAAACAAAGCAGAGTCTGTTCTACTGTGATATACAGAGGCAAGCACCAGATTCAAAGAAAATCAATATGAAAATCAATACATTCAACTCCAAGTCTCGTACGTCAGGTCTTTCATATAAACTAGCTTAATTAGGAGCTCAGCGAAATGCAAGAATAGACCTAACTCAATATCCTGTGCCAAAGCTTTATCAATAATATATAATTTTCCAGAAGATCGCTCAAGTAATTCATATGAAAGCTTCTTTGACTCAGAAAATGGAAAGGTGAACTCAGAAACAACTTGGTAACTCAATCTACCATCTGTTCAGATGTTAGGAACAGCAACACAAAAAAGGATGCAGTTTTCTTCCTATTTATACATAAACCTTGTCTAAATAAAAAGATGTCACAGACACAGAAAGAAGAGTAATCTCATGAGATTAAAGTTGGTAAAAGACTAGAGTCTGGAGATTAAAATATAGGCAGTCTCCTGATCTATGGCACAATAGGGCATTATTGTTCATGGTAATTTATTTTATACATCCAAACACCTTGAAGTGAGGACTATGTTGGAAATACAATGCTGCACATTAGAGTTAAAGGAAGAGTTAATTAATCTTACATCCTGATAATTATACATGTACACATGTATCAAAATATCACGTTGTAATTCATAAATATGTACAGACATAACAGAGTAAAGTTTCTCAGCCAATCTATGGTGCATATGAAGCACAACAACAACCAGCATGGAACAATAATCCTACAGATGTAGCAGTGGCATGTATAACTTGCCAGTAGCCAACAACTCTTTAACACCCAGTCAATAAGAGGGAAATCATGCCTGGTATTGGAAACTTAGCCAACACCCCCAGTCTAGTGAAGTCACGTCTTAGAGAGAAAGCTACAACAATAACTTTATGAAAATAGCATAAACCTTAACTACATTCTAAATATTTGTGCTTATATCCACAGATATGTAGAGTCCTTTCTCCCTCATCAAGGAAACATCCATTTGCAGCAGACAGAAACCATTACAGAAAACCATAACTATTCAAAATGCAGAGTTGTCAAACCCATAGCAATGCTTATACTTCAGCCTCCCAGGAGCTGGGATTATGGGTGTACCTACCACACCCAGTTTAACAGGGTTTCCTTGTTTTAACTACCGATCATGTCAACTGTGAAACCAAAACAGTCTCTGAGCAAACTATGCTTAGCCCGTATCTAAGAACATTTCTCTGGCATGTGCTATGTATGGAGCAGAGAAGACATGGAAGCATAGGGACTTCTAGGAAGTTCACTTGTGAGCACAGGATAGGGAGATTTCTTCAAACATGTCCAAGATTCATTAAAGCAGAACAACAATTCACATTTCAAAAACATGCTCAGCCACTGAAGAAAACAAAGAGTGTTAATTTTGATGAAATACAAAAAAAAAAAAAAAAAATTATGGTCCTGTGAGTCATACCATTCCCCAGAAAATACCATCTCAGAAAACTCACATGCATATGACTGAAGTCACTGCCATTACATAAACAGAGGTCATCAGTGAGAACCAAACCAGGACTGTTCAGCAGAGGAAGGGTTGTGTGTGTCTGGGTGTACATTTATCCATCTAGAGAAAGGCAAGGAGGCAGCTGGATGAAGGGTCCATGAAAAATAAGCAAGGACAATAAAAAACAGATCTCCTGGGAAATTTGACGGCAAAATTTCCTGGATGTAATAGCTGCAAACTGGAAAAATAAAATGATCCTAATATATAGTTCACTTGCCTCAATTTTTTTAGATTAGTCATGGCATACAATGCATAAAGCATATGGTAATAACTATCTCAAACTTGCTGAGGCTTTGTTAATCCTCAAGACCTGTAGAATGAAAGCCACCCGAAACTAAGATATTAAGTTGCCCAAGGTCACAGAACTACTCAGAATGGTCACATGATTTGTATCTAGCTGCCTGACTCTATCAAGTATCTTCCTGAACACCACCAGAACTTTGACTCGCTGCCTTCTATGGGGGCATGTTCAGAAACAGTCTGCACACCTTGAACACAGAGTATCCATCTTTATACCATGGTCAAGACAAAGACCTTTAATTTTATCTTGTTGTGCAAAGTATATACTCAGAATATTCAAAACACTCAGTATTTTGAGAAACATCATTTTTTCTAGACCCACAACAAATGTGTTGCTCCTATTCCAGTGTTTATTCTTATTAAAAATGAATGACAACAAATGCAGGAAGAGCAGAGATGCAGGCCAAAATTTTCAACCATGACTTCTCTAATTCAGGTAAATAGTAGGTACTTATAATGTGTCTTAAATGGATGAATCAAATTGACAAAAGTATTAAAATGTTGTGACAATGCCTACACCTGAACAAGGACAGTAGTGGTGATCCTGCTCTGTGATTGGTGCCACAACCACCACAGTGTAGGAAAAGGTTTAAAAATAGTCCTTCACACCCCTCATACGATATTTGTACCTGCAGACATCCGTCCCATAGAAAATGTAAGAGATGCTATTACATTTGCTTCACATGCAAAGATGTATCCTGCATTATTCATAAGAATACAAAATTTAAGACAACCCCAGTGTCCAAAAGCAGTATAGTAGTAAAATAAATTATGGCACCATCCACACAATAGAACTTTTAATGAAGGGAAAAGACTTACAACATAAAACAAAAAAGGAGAAGAATATAAAACTTTATCTTCACCATTCTGGCAAATATGCAAGCACACACATATGTGCACAAAAAAAAGGCTAAGAGGAAATGTACTTTAATGTAGTTTGGCTGCCTGTGGGAATGTGGAAGAATTACTTTTGTCTTTATGTTCAACAATATTTTTCATCCTCTCTACAATTTATAAAAGCAATGCCTTCACAATAAAAATAATATTTTTTTAAAGAAGCAAAAAATGAGACCCATAATTTTATGTTGGTCTGCTGTGACAAATGATCACAGCCAATTCAAAAGGCTAATTCATAAAATTTGCCCTTTCCTTCTCCTGAACAAAAATATTTCCATTTAAAGCTTATTAATTCTGAGATCACACAAATGCGCACTTGACCCAGTAGTGAAATACTTCCAATCTCAGCACAACAATTGATATGTTAAGAAGTTTTCAAATTTGTACTATTCTACATTAGAATTATTTTTTTTAATGAAGGCTTCAATCAAATGGCAATGTACAAATTGAATAGGTAACTGATCTGTTCAAAGTTAGGGATGGCACACAGAATATCAAAATCACTGATTTCCTTCTGTCTCTGCAATTATATCCTTGGGGACCTCTGAGCAACTGAAGAACAACTGACAGGCAAGCAGAATGGAAGCCCCAAAGTTCAAAAGCATCTACAGTTCTTCAGGGGCTCAAACTCAGGTTCTCTCCAACCCTCTCACCACCACTGTGAGCTGTACCAAGAGCAGGAGTTGAGCTTGCCAGTAACAGCTGAAGGGGAACCTGCCAGTTTGTGAACACAGAGCCTCTTCAGATCTTCTCATGCTATCTAATGGAACAGCAAAGACACTAACTGAGCCTCGTTTCACAGAGCATTCCTTGGCCATAAAAAAAAAAAAAAAAGTTTTTATTTCATACTGTGACCTGTGACCACAACATACTCTTGGTAATGCAGTCTTAACTACCCAGTTTTCATGAGATCAGATGGCTGGTTTAAAGCTAATTTTGGTAATACTCAACTTTCAACATCCTCACTTTCTCCCACTCTGGAGTGAAGGTATTTATACACTATCTCCTATAGCTTTATTATTCACAGAGTCACTTAGGACCCCCTGCAGGAATTTGGGGTTAGGAAAGGACTACTCAGCTTGTTGTCTATCTTAATGACAGAAACCCTGTTTTCATCATTACATTTCACATAACATTTGATTTGTAGAAAGAATGACACCAACAAAATCACATTAAAAACAACTGCTCTGCTAGAAGATGGTTCAGTAGGCAAAGTGACTACCTTGCAAGCAAGTGAACCTAAGTACTAATCCCAAGAACCCATGTAGAAAAGTCAGGTATGGAGGGTCCTGGGATGGAGAACTGCTGGAATGGAATGGACAAAGACAAACAGATCCTTGAAGCTCAATGGCCAGTCAACCTTTAAATCTATGAGTTCCAGGTTCAGTGAGAGAATTTGTTTCAAGAAGTAAAGGTAGAGAGTGACTGAAGAAAAATACCTCACACTAACCTGTGGTCCTCAAACAAACACACTAATATGCACATGTACCTGCACATATATATGTACACCCACATTAACAAGCATACACACACACACACACACCAAAAAATGGTAAGAAAAAAGAATAATTGCCTTAGAAAATGAATATTCCTGGCTAGTACTGCTCACCGGGACTAAGCATAAAATATAAAGATCTAATGTTGTTTTGCAATGGAAAATGTATCATATATTTTTATGCCACAAAAGTATGCCTGTATTATTTTCGATCTAAAAAAAACGTCATTGGATGGGATTTTCATAAAATTTTCTACTCTAAACATAATTTTCTGAACCACCGAACACAAGTATTTTTCAGGATCAGAAAGAAAAAAACCCTTCCCAGTCCATAATGTCATGGCAAAAATTACTAGTCAGATCTGACTTTGTATAAAGCTACCTCTCTAGCAACTGGCTGTAAACTACAAAGCCTTGAGTATGAACAGCTATTTCTGATCAATACTCAGTGTCATAGCAATTTAACACTTCCAGCTCAATGATGAAAGCACTCACTGTTTCCTCAGCCACAGCTTGGTGTGCTATGCCTGTCAAATGCTGCATTCAGAACTCTGAATAAGCAGTTGGACAGAAATGACCTTAACTGCACTCATCAAGTGTGATCCCTCTGCACTTACTCCCTGGGTATCCTCAAGTCTCTCTCACACCTATCTAATTTGTAAATATCACAGTATCTTAATCCAGTGCAGGTGTTGAAAGTGGAACAATCACCACCAGGAACTACTTCAGTACTGTCACATCCTACGAAAAATGATTTTTAAAATTCCATTTCAAATGATAACAATTCACCAAAGAGCCCTTGATTAAGACCTTTGCTCCTGAAAATATTTGTCTAGCTATAAGCTGGTGATATCAGCCTAACAAATAATAACTCATATATTTTAAGTGAAAATATATTATACTATAAGGTCAAGAAGGACCATACCTCTCCATCATCCCTAGCTATTTCTAGTCACTACAAATTCACTCAAACAAAGTCACCAAACCAAGCATTTAATGCATCCAGTGGCATGCAGAAAGAAAAGCAAGGAAAAGAGTAATAAAACAAAGATGAGCTTTTGCTTTAAGAAGCAGAAAGAAGCCTGGTGTGTATGATGAAGAGAAAAGTCACATGATAAGGATATCTATCTTACTCCAAGTTACCTTTGATGGAGTGAGAAACAAAATCTAAAGTATATTTTTAAAGTGAAGTTTGAACATCCCTGGAGAAAGGGCTCATATGAATGTGTTCTGTATTTAGTATCTTTTGATTTGCTTGGTAGAACCATGGGACCAAGGCAAAGATTTATTATAGGGTGCCCAGTTGGTTTTATGGTACTCCTCTGAACTGCTCTTTTCTGTGATGCTACTCTAAGCAACCAATAGTATAGAGAGCCCCAAGAATAGAACACCTATAGTCTTTACCTTTTACCTCTCCTGTTGATGTGACAAAACCCCAAGTTAAGCAACTTGGGAAGAAAAGGCTTTAATTCATCTTTCAGCTTGTGCTCCATCATCAAGGAAGTTAGGGCAGAACCTCAAGGCAGCAACCTGGTAGCCAGAACCGATGCAGAGGCTATGAAGCAGTTCTGCTTACTGGTTTTGTTCCTCATGGCTTGCTCTGTCTGCTTCACTATAGCATCCTGAACCACCCAGCCAGGAGAAACACTGCCCAAAGAGAGCTTGGCCCTGCCACACAAACACTCATTAAGAAAATGCATCACTAGTTTGCCCACAAGCTAATCTTGTGGGGAAATTTTATCAACTGAGATTTCCTCTTTTCAGATGACCCTACCTTGTATCAAGTTAACATAAAACAAGCCAACACACCCGTCCAAATATCTGGCAAACACAGAGTCTGTACCATGAGACAGTTATTAAGAAAATAACATCTACTTAAGCATATGTAACTTAATAGCTTAATAAGTAAGATTTTATTAAAGTAATAAACTTTTCTGTGCATTTTATTAAAGTAACGGCATATGCTGTAGAGAGGATGGCAATGGTTGTCTCTCCTGATCTAGCTCAACGGTTTATTTCAAAGATACTGTGTAAATCCTCACCTCCATGAACAATGCATTTTCACTTCACACTGTCCGCAACTTGGCAAGATTCAGAAAGAGTATCATACAAGGAAGAGTTTGGATAGGACACTGGGAACAGCCTGAGCACATGAGTGTTATGTCCATTTGGACCATGGTAGCTTGTCCATCACAGAGGAGAAGTTTTACAAGGAAAAGGGCCTTTGACATTTCAGGCAGTCTTCTTTTTGTATTAATTGTAAACCATCTCAACTCTTGATGAAGTAAGGGGATGGCTTTCTGGAGCCCCATTCTGTCACCTTCCCCCTTCTTCCCCCTTGCTAGGAGTATAGCTTCAAGGATAGAAAACATTGCTTAAAATAATTAGTCAAATCATTTCAGTCTCAATCATAGGCCAGCATTTTTTTCACAGCAGGATAAATGCACCTATAGTTTACTTCTATTGCTGTGTCTACAGAGGGTAATTCAACTCTATGAGAAAGAGAAGTCTCTTAAGATGATCCTTGCATGGAAATTAAGGAATTGTGTGAAGACAAGATTAGCAGGGACTCAATGCAAAAAATAGGTATCCTACCATAATAAAATAAAAATCAAGTCCCTCAACAGAGGTGCAAGCCTCTGCAACCAGCTTCAGTCATCTACAAGTCTACATCACAGCAGATCCAGCTGGGAAAAGCTGGACATTCCTCAATTGGCTATTTTGGACATAATTTAATCTCTTTTCGCCACCTGTAGTTCCTCACTGTGAGATATTACCTTTGATAGTGTCCTGCCATAAATAACAGTTCTCAGAATTCACCTCTCAGGTACCCACAGAAACCACTTGAAAACCAATGCTGCTCTCAGCCCAAAGGCAGGCCTCCCAGCTATTCTGCCTCCTTATCAGTGAAAGAGGCAGGGTGTACTGCGGTGCCAAGGGAGGACAAAGCACACTGCTTGTCACCTCTTTTCTCAATGTGTTTTGTAGGCACAGTGGCAAATGATAGACAAAGCTCCTGATCCCCAGAAGCTTACATTCCAAGGAGTACAGAACAAACATTTACTAAACAGAGAGGCCAAGGACTCAAGACAAATGAAAAAGAGAGACAGAAATCCATAAATAAACATGAATATTCATAAGCTGCTGCACAAGTCATGAAATAATAGATGAATACTATACAGGTAGATCAGTTACAGCCCATCCTTTACATATAAAGGAACATATATATATATATATATGGACATAAGTCACTAGATAATATACAATATTAATAAGCTGTCATTTACTCCTGCATCTTGGAAGACACTGTTTCCAAATGAAGTCAAATCATGACTTGAACATCCCCCCTCCCACCACCACTCTCCCTCCCTCTCTCCCTTGGTGATGGTTGTTAGGGTATCACAGTTCAACATATAGCAAGTAGTTGTCAGGATAGGACTGTCTGAATAGAATCATGTCTTGAGTCAAACTCCTCAATTGCAGGCAGTAGGTGTCACAGCTGTGGTTAAGGTGAAACATCTTGTAGGCAGAGAACAGCAAACACATCTGTCCTGCACCTGGATGCAATCACTGAGACAAGGTTCCAAGAATAAGAACTACATCTTATAATGTCATCAGCCTTTGAAGGGAGGAAATAAAGATGACATGACAACAATCATGAGCATGAAGATACCTTCATTCACAGATTCCTGTGGCAGCACTACATGTAATGGGTACGAAGCAAAAATTCACACAAACAACAGCCCATGAGAGGTTCAATGAACCAAAGCATCTCTATAATACAGACATCTAAATTGATGTTTATGAAAACAGCCCAGAGAGAAAAGGAAAATCCTCATTATATGCTAATTAAAATGTAAAATAAACTTATATATATATATATATACACACACATTTACATTTCAACATACTTTATATATATATATATATATAAAGTATGTTGAAATGTAAATTTTAAAATCATGAACATATATACGCACATCTGTCATGCTATGAGGCCTGTCCTAATATTACATGGTTGTGATTGTTAAGGTATGATGTTATGTATAGGAGTTAACTCTTCTCTAGATTTTGGATGTTTGGGTTAATATCTATTTTTATAATGAGAGATAATTTTTGTATGAAAGTCAAATTTCAAAAAGCATAATAAAATGTTCATCTATAACAATCTCATATCTACCATAACACTCATCTAATCCCAGAATCATGGGACTACATCTGTTTACAATGCACATGTTAAGTAAGTACTGTGGTTATAATTGCAGCCCCCTTTGGAAATGATGTTTGCAAAACAAGCATGCAAGGTGAAGAAACATTTCTCATGCTATTCTCTAAACAGCATGGTGCTGTGAAACGAACACAGCTGCCACCAGCTTTACAAAGCAGGGAGTGTGGACTTTTCCATTGCACCTGAATTTATGTCTTGACAAGAAAACCTGCTGGTTCCTGGAAGAAAATTGTGGTCTGTCATGAGAAGCATTATAAACTATTCCATTTCCACTACTGCAAAATGTGTTATACAAAATGATTGGGGTGTGTGTGTGTGTGCGTGTGTGTGTGCGTGTGTGTATGCTGAATAAAAGTAATGACAAGTAAAATGATTTGGAAATAAACTAAAAGACACCCTAACTCATAATCTTAAACATTAACTAACAATCTCACAAACTGAACCATGGGTTGGTGGCAAGGGGAAATTTTGTTTATACTTCAGTCACAGTACATTCCAAGCAGATGTCATTTTAAGGGATCTGCTTCTCTAAATTTGTCCACAAAATTTTTAGTGGAAAAATAAATTAGTCTTACCTTGTGGTAGAAGAAAAGTATCTCCAACTTGGGCAAGGGAAAGCCAGTGAATTTTAAACATCAACAAGACTTAGCTCTCAAATCAAGCAATGGAAAAGACTATATAAATTTTATCTTTTGGTTACCTAGTCTAGGAACTTGAATTTAGATTAAGTTACCAATTAAATAATTAATACTATATCAACTGTTTTTATTTATTTTTCTAAACATAAGAGGTCCATACTAGTTAAAACTCAACAGCTGACCATGGGACACACATCCCCAGTTGATACATCTACAACACAATTCCTACATTAAAGTTCCTGGAAAAATTCTAAGAGCCAGAGCCAGAAGTTCATGATACCTGCTTCAAGACTGCTACATATCTGCTACATATGACAGAGAGTTGCACCCATGAAATCTAAGAATATGGTCACCTAAACAAAACCTGCACAATGACAACACCATGTGACATCCCAGCAATGCTATACCCCTAGATGAAGAGCTACCAGTAAGTAGGGGCTGCTAAGAGAGGCTCAGTCTTTGATTCTTCTACAAGGGTGAATTCCCTTGCTGTCTCCTTGCATATCTTGGGTCCTGGAACCCTCATTAGGGGCACTGAGGAAATAAAAAAAAGACAAATACACAAAGTCACATGTAAGAGAACTGAGATCATGTGGTCTGGGCTTTCTGACAGAGAATCCACAGAACCCCAGGATCTCATCATGTTTATTATATACAATTGAACAGAGAGGAAGTGTCATTACACACAGATAAACAAGGAAGCAGAATTATTATATGCAGTCGAAAAGGGAGCTGGGTTTAACAAATCTTGATAGGATTAGTCTCTATGATATAGCAGTCTTAAGGTCAAAAACATCATCAGGAGAAAACTACAATAAACATTTTATGTACACACTATCAACATCTTCATACAGACCAGAAGAAGGCTTGCCTTTCCTCATCCGGAAAAAGATATGCCATTTACATGGATCTGAGGGACTGAGGTTCTTGACATGGTAATGCCCATGTCAAATAATACACATTCACTCAGGAGTTGAATGACTCCCTACACTTGTGATGGGTTATCCAGTCCCAAGTGGCCACACACACACACACACACACACACACACACACACACATATGAAACACTAATTAAGTAAGCAGTATATATTTGTGGGGGGGGGGTGTGCATCTGTGTGTGTGTGTGTTTGTGTGTGTGTGTGTGTAACAATAATAATTAAAGAAAAATGGTCTTGAAGTTGAAAGGAAGTAGGGAAGACATGAGAGGAGTTGAAGTGGGGAGAGAATAGGGTAGAAATGATGTAAATACAGGACTCATTTATGAAATTCTCAAAAAAATAATAAAATAAATGTAAAAATAATTTTGAAATTCAAAACTTGTTTGTGAATTATAAAGTGCTAGAGGAATATACATAAATAATGGCCAATGAAGGTAGTACTGAATATTCAGTAAGAAAACCTTTTCACCAAAACACTTCAAATTTACGATACATTCATTATACATTAAATTTGAATCTCTCAGAAAAGAAGGCTTAACTAATTCTTTGATATTATTGTATGACCAAGTATCACAGAGTATGAATGCAGTATTTCTTCCTGGCAGTCCTGATTCCACAGTACCTAAATTTTTCCAGTATAAGATCCACAGGCAAAAATTTTCTATATTCGACTCCTAGTAGTTACTTCAGTGATTTTTATCAAGGTAGGGGGAGGTCAAACTAAGGGTTCCTATCTTTAGAGAAAAGCTGTGAATGAGTTCTTTAAAATTGAATGTTTTTCTGCTGGCCTGAAATATGATATAAAATTGTGAAAGCTATGCATTCAAACAAGTCATTTTCAAATAGTCACTTGTATAGCTCTCCCTGCTTGTTCCAACATGACTCCTTCTGCTTGGTGTAATTTTTTCCTTTTTTCCTTTCTATAATCAGAATCATTTTCAAAATCTAGGCAACATTAGACTCTTCATGTATTCATCAACCCAAAATATTCTTCATGTTCAACAATTTGACCAGAAGTAAATGTGTCTATTTCCAGAAATCTAATTCACCTGCAAAGGTTCACAATTTGCTACTCTGTTGCCGATCAAGAGAACGTGCTGCAGGCTCTTAATATATTAGCCTAAGAGAACTGCAAAAATATCAGCATCTTGAGAAAAAGTGATTACCCACTGACAACAATGAAGAGTTCACAACGGGATATGTAGGCTCTAAATGTGTTTATTAAATATTGATCACAGTAGTTGCTCAAAAATCATGTTTTTGCAAATAACTTACAGGAAAATGCTCACAATATAATGAACGAGAAAGAGAAATACAGAGTACTTATCATATATTTTCTTTCAGAAAAGCATTGTTTATTGAACCCCTACATGCCCTATACCATTTTAGATGTTAGGAACCTGGTATGGAATAAGCTTAGTAGTGTACTAGTTTTGTTTAAAAGCAAAGAGCAATGTTGATAAAATAGTTCACATTTGACACAGCATCCCAAGTTCTGGTGGGTCTTTGTTATAATGCTATGAATTCAAGGAAAGCAGTAACACAGAACTGCTGCAGATAAGAAAACTAAGGCATCATCAAGTTACCTAAGCAGCACAATGGGGGCCAAGAGGAAGGGCTGGATCAGAATCCGGGTTTTTCTCTCTTTCCTAATTCTGTGTGTCACTCTTTTCTACCCACAGAGTGTTCTCTTGCCTCAACTAAATAGCCCAATAGCCCTTTCTACCTGATTTAAGAAACAAAGTAAAAACAGAACACCTCTGGGAACTAGAAGATCCAAACTCATTTCTAGAGATTACATCTGTGCTGAGTCCTCTCAGCCTTTCTTCATATATAACATGGAAATGAACCAGCCCAGTGCCAAACTCTGTCCGGTACCTCTCAAAATTCTGCCTTGTCTATTGAACTCTTTTATGGCCTTCAAGTCCACTCAACAATTTTCTCAAAGTCCTAATAACCTGAGATTCTTTTAGGTCTTCTTTACTAATAGTCTAAGTTACTAAAAAGAATCATATTTCTACTAACTTCAGAAAAATCCATAATTCTTAGCATGATATCATGTTTAAAACAGAGAGGAAAAGGCTGAGACTGAAGATAGAAATTGAATGGCATTTTGTGTAGGTGAGGTTCATGTTAACAGACTAACCCCAAAGCTTGGGTGTCTGCACAGAGTAGAAACAGGAGTGCTACTCATGGAAACACCAGTGGCTCTGATGGCCTTTACCTGACCACCTACAGTTCGCCTATCTCATTGTTTTTGTTGTTGAATGGGCTTATCCTCCTCTAACACTTAGCTCTTTCCCATGCAGATGTCACATGAAAACAATCCCCAGAGAATGAATATTTGCCTCTTAATCTCCCCAAGAAAGGATGCACACTACCCTCCACTCACATTCCATTGGGCAGACCCTGACTTACAATCCTTCCTATCCAAAGCCAATGATGCTCAGAGATTTAGTTCTGGTTAGGAAACTACCCATCTGTTGCTTCTTTGGCAATGAGTCATCAAATGGTAGATAGTCCACACACTCTAACAAGATGGTACATGGAGCTGTAATGGAAAGTTCTACAATTCCATATAGAAGAAACAAATGAAGAACAGGAATCAAACTAACCCAAAAAGTTAAGGATCACCAGATACATAAGATACATCTGTACAATGGGGAGGAAAGCTAACGTTGGAAGAATGTGAGAGAAAAATTCATCACACCAAAAGTGCATATCTTTTTGCTGCCGACAGACTAATAAAGAGACTTATAATCGGTCAAAGTGCAGAGATAAATGACCATAGGGAGCCCAGCATAAATAGAACACTTGTAACACAGCCTCTATACCTGAGGCTCAGGCAGAGAGGGCAGAAAACTGTACAAACACCCTGAGGACCAAGATGGCTGGTACATGATTGTTTCTTTGGGCAGGATAGGGACATTGTTCCCATGAATGCACAAAAATACGACAAAATACACGTGCAATGACTATACCTGTCAGCATGCCAACATGGATGGAGGAAAAGCCCCACCCATAGATGAACAACCTCAAGCATTCGTTGGCTATTTGTCTCCATTTGCTTTCCTTTTTTTTCAGAGATGAGACCCCAGTCCTAAGCAGTCAGACCCTAAACATATGCAAATAAAGGCAATACTAATTGAACTTAGTAGGTTGTGTGTCACATAGAACAAAAAAGACATATATAGAAGTGGTCATAAGTTTGAGAGGAAGTGGTTGAAGGGATATGGGAGGAGTTGGAGAGGGGAGGGATGGAAATGATATAAGTACAGGTATTCGAGTGTCAGATCCTCAAAAAATGGAAAATTAAAATGTGAGGAAAAGACTCGGTGTTGAAAGAATTTTAAAAGGTGGGGTAACTGAAATAATTACAATTTTAACCAATAAAAAGCAAAGGAAACAATCCCACGTAAAACAAAGGTCTCTTCTGAAAATTGCATATCCTGATTTAGTTCCACATCCCTCAACTGTCCTTCAAGATTATTTCAGTTTCATAATCACGAAGACGTGCTAAATGCTAGGCAATGTACTCAGGAGTGTGAAAATAATAATTATTCATACTAATATAAGATATAGACTTTGCCTTCCTAGACTGGAACCCTGGTTCATTAATGCCTTATATTTACATAGTGATGGATTATGTCTATTTTTTTATGTGAGTAAGTTAAAATTCTTAAGCCTTCAGAAACTTCCCAGGAAGCTATCTAAGTAACACACAATGGAAACAAGACTCACGTTGTGGGGGGAAAAATCACCAGAAGTTCTGGATAGCTACTGACACCCCTCTGTGTTTTTATCCTATCCCATATTTTAGAATATTATCAAATCCAAAAATATTTTTTAAAATATGCAACTTAAGTACAATTGTTACAATCCTGGACTTAGTTCTCCTTATTTCACAACAAGAAAAGGAAATCTATTAGTAAAAATTAAGGAGATAAATGATAAAGGCAAAAAAGCCAAAAGGATCAGTAAAGTCAGACATATTTTTCTTATCTTGATTGGAATTGATTTAAGTCAAAGTAATGGACACCTTCCACTACTTGATACTTGATCAACACACTTTAAGTTAATAAAGTCGATATTTTAAGTCAGTTCAAAGGCTCTATATACCTAGGCAAGAATAAATAAATGACAGTACTAGGTTGCCTTGTCCAGCCTTGATATGAGGGTTTGTGCCTGGTCTTATTGTATCTTGTTTGTGTGGTTAATATCACTGAGAAACTTGCTGTTTTCTAAGGGAAGCAGAGGGGGAGTGGAACTGGGGGAGAGGGGAAGGAGGAGTGACTGGAAGGAATGGAGAGAGAGAAACTGCAATCAGGATGTATTGTACAAAGGAAAAATAAATAAATACAATGTAAATAGATGATAGCTATATAACTGGATAGATAGATAGATAGATAGATAGATAGATAGATAGATAGATAGATGATAGATAGATAATAGATAGATGATAGATAGATAGATAGATAGATAGATAGATAGATAGATAGATAGATAGATAGAGATAGGTAAATGATAAATGGGAAAATCTGCTTGTTACTTTACAAATTGAGAAGTGGCCCATTTAATTTCTGTTTTGTCAGAAGTACTAATGCCCTTGATTGTGTTGTGAAAACACAACTACTGAAAAAAATCTATTTTTAAAAAGCCCTCAAAGAAAAATTAATATTCATACACAGCTGTCCATTTGAAACCAAACAAAGTTGAAGTCAATTATTAACATGGCCAGAAAACTTGCTGCAAGTGGCCTTATACTGAGATTTTTTTTTCATATAAGCCTTTTCCTCTTAATTAAGTCTCTTGGACTTGAATCATGATGAGTTGCGTAAGTCAGCCAACCAAATTCTCATATGCAAAGAATCTATCATTCTGATGATACAACATCTGCACTTTGAATTTTATCCAGTGAAACAAGGAAGATTAAAACCATTTGGTAAAAGTTTTTTGGTGTCATTTTTATTTTTTTATTTTTGTTTGTTTGTTTTTTAATGTGTGTTTGTGTGTACATTTGTTGTGACTTCCCAGGGAAGTCAGGAGAGGGTGGTAGATTCACTGGAACAAGAGTTGCACTTGAAGTTACAGGTGAGTAAGCTAACATGGTACTAGGACAAACACTGGTCCTCTGGAAGAGCAGCAAGTGCTGCTCAGAGCTAGCTCTCCAGACCAGATTTAAATAATTTTTAAGCCCTCACCACACTCACAGAAATGAGTAAGATTTTATGAGTGACAAAGTTGCCCTTTAGGGATAAAAAGCAACTCTATCATCACCTGGCTCAGCCTATTCCCAGCGTCTCAGATAACAAAATGAAGTTGTAAGAGGTTCTGTGATTGTTCAGATGACAAAAAAAGGAAATGATGAAACCAGATCTGGAATACAGGTTTATTGAACAAGGACTGTTCATCAAACTACACACACGTTAGCTTAGCCTTGAGATATCTCCAAAAAATAAAATAAAATAAGTTGTACACAGAGGAAACAGCAATTCTACAGTTCTAGGAGATCCAGCTTGCAAATGGATCGTTAGTACAACAGCAAGACAGATTGGTCTCCATTACTGACAGGCCTTGGAGAATAGCGACAAAGTATCAGGCAATGGGCCAGAGCATGAAGAGAAGACTGAGGGGGAGCCTCTGCCAGAGAAAGCACAGGGCTTTCTGGAGCACAGAGGCTCACAAACAGCAAGTACTGGTAAGCACTAATGTCCTGCTGACTTTTCTGCTTGGTATCTTGACTTTGTCTCTACATGAAATCAGCTCTCACTCTGCTCTAAGCGTTGGGATCCTTCCTGATATTATTGTTTGATAAAAGTGCCTTTCTCTGTTTTTGATCTGTGATGTTACCATGTTCCATTTGTTCATTACACAAAAGCTTTTTGGAATTAGCAGTTAACTGCTAGTCATAATAAACAAATGTCCAATATCACACATATTTTGCTTTTGAGAGGGTCACAGCAGATTGGAGGAAAACTATACAAAATCATAAAGTATCATCACAGTCATGCATTGTCTTGGTTCCCAATATGCATATCAGGCAGCTCACAACCACCTGGAGCTCCAATTCCAGGGGATCTGAAACTTTTCTCTGACTCTTTGGGTACTGTTATACATGGCATACTCTCAAACACACAGACACACACACACACTAAGTAAAAATAAATCTTTAAAAAGTTATTTACAGGGGCTGGAGAAATGTCTTTGCAGTTAAGAGAACTTGCTGTTCTTCCAGAGGATCTGGGTTCAACTACTGGCACCCATATGGCAAATCACAACCATCTATATCTCCAGTTGTAGGGGACCCGATGCCCTCTTCTGACTTCCACAGGCAGTGCACATACATGGTGCATGTACATGCATGCAGGCAAGACAATCACACACATATTTTTCTAATTTAATGATTCCATGCTTAATTGGAATGATATACTGAAAGACTCCCATGGCACATAATGGGTACAAGTGATGATGTCTAAGGGGTCAACAAAGACAAGACAGCACAGTTGATTGTGATCTACATTTTTAAAAATATACTTTATTTTAAAGTTTCATTTAATGAAACGTTGTAGATGAGACAAAGAATTCTTGTACTAGCATAAAAATCTACCATGACCTGAGGATCATAAAATATATGTTTAGTTTCATTTTTAGCCAGGTTTTTCAGTGTGTGTGTATGTGTATGTGTGTGTGTGTGTGTGTGTGTGTGTGTGTGTGTGTGTGTGTGTGCAAGTATGTGTACATATATGTTTGTGTGTGTGCAATGACATGTATAAGGGTAAATCTATGTTCATGAGCATATGGAGGCAAGAGTTAACCTCAGATGTACTCCCTCAGGACACCTTTCTCATTTGTTTTTTGTTTGTCTGTTTTGTTTTGAGGAAGAATCTCTCACTTTTGCCTGCAACTCACTAATTCAGCTAAGCTAACTGATCAGTGAGCCATGAATCTATCTGTCTCTGCCTCTCCAATGCTGTAATTATAATTGCATACCCCCATACTCATAAACCAGGCTTCTTTTTAAATGTACTTATTGAGAAACACATCCTTTGTAAACACATGGTTAATGATTTTGACAAAAATACACAAAGCCATTTAACAATACAAAACCTAAACTAGTTCTATCACCTCAGAGCTTCTTGATGTGATTTTGCTCCCTACAATTTGCCCCTAAACCACTTCCTGTCAATCACTGGTCATCTTGTACCTGAAGTTGTTTTTTCCAGGGCCTATAAATAAAATTATACTGTATGTATGCAATCTTTTGTGTCTCCCTCCTGTCACTTAGCATAATGCTTTTGAGGTTCCTCTATCTGGTTGCACATATCATGCCACTTGTACTTTCTTACTGCTGAGCAACATTCCATGATATGGGTGCACCCCTCTTTGTTTAGAGACTCACTACACAATGAACACTTGGGCTGTTTCCAGGATTGAGCCACTATGAACAAAGCTGCTATAAATATCCATATATAGGTCTTTTGTGCACATGTATATTTTCATGTTCAGTAAATATATGAGTCAAAGTTTCTAGGTCATATGGTAAATATATGCTTAGCTTCTTAAGAAGTGTTAAAAATTGTTTTCACAGTGGTTCGCTGAGAATCACAGTTGATGAGATAGAATTTTTTAATGATGAGGAATACTGCATATAAACAAAGACATAGTAGGGAATCAAAGGTAGAATATAAAAGGAGTGAACAGAGCCAGTGTAGGCTAACATACTGGATAGCCATGACCTCCCTCAAGTCCTCCCTCATGAGTTTCCTCACATGTTGGACATGTTCAAGATTTGCAGATCACAATAACTATCTGGTTAATTTCTTTTCATCTTGCAGTGTTTTCCTCCTGGTGTAAATTAGATAAGAAAACACTGTATCCCTGATAATGATGGACAGTGTCTACCCACATGCCCAGCCAAACCTCTATTGGTCAGTAAGAATTCATCTTTATGGAGCAAAGGAACGCCATTAACTTTGAATGAGACCTCAAAGAGTTCCACCCACAAAGACCTGGCCAACAGGATACAGGAACCCAGCCTGATTCATCTTTTGATTACCAAGGAAATATCAATCTCAAAATCATTGCCTATTCTTATATACCCACACTGCCTCTGTAAATACAATTTAAAAATAGAAGAAATCTCAAAATAATTTTCCTTCCTCTAAAAGCATCCCCCAGGGTTCTGTGCTCTCTTTATTGTAAGCTTTGTCTCTAAAATGTCACAATGTCCTCTGGTAGCAAGGGAGCTAATGGTCTCCCAGCTGCTTCACAGGCTGAGCTTCTACTGACATATGCTGGCTTCTAGTTTCATGGCTAATGAAGGTGTTAGTTCAAACAGGACTTGTCAGCTTCTCAGAACCTGGTAGGGCATCATATTTTCTCCCTTCTTCTATTTTATAAAATGAGTACCAAATGATAACACCCTGCCATTTCCTCCAGCATTCTCTCTGTGTTTTTGTCCTGTCAGGGGAGAAGGCCTGGCAGTCCTGGAGCCCTGGCATTTAACACATGGCCATTCCTCCCACAGGAATGTCCATGTGGATGATACTGAATCTAAGATAATTATTTTGGGAGCTTTTTATTTAAAATCAGGTGCCTTAATAGAGACAGATAACTGATTATCCAATTTTTCTCATTCCAACATTCCCTATGACCATTTACAGAAATCCTCAGGTAATAAAGCTGATTTTTCTTCCTTCAATGATCATAAAATATCACGTCAAATCATGTTTTAGTTGTGTCCCATGAATTCTCCATACACCCTGAAGTAGAGGTATGGCTCTAATCAACTTGCTCAACAAAAAAACGTAATAGAGAATTACCACAGAAGGATTCCAGGTCCTGAGATAAGAACCTTCATGCTGTGTGAAAAGGATATTCATAGCCTACTGGCAAGACTCTGTGCTTGGGAGAATTCCAGAATTGATGGCTCCACTCTAGGCCTAGTGAATAGCAATATGAATTTTTAAAGAGATCTCCAGGTAACATTTATATCGTCTGTATGAAAACAGAGACTTGAGGCTGGAAACTTAGCTTAGCTTGTGATGCTTGCAAACAATACCATACCACAGGCTGCAGTTTCGCTTCTCTAAGACACATCCTCTTTACCTATCCATTGGGGAGAATTATCCCTATAAAAATTATGGCGAAAAGTCAAAAATACAAGTGCTGGTTACACAATAACAAACATGAGTCAATCAATTGGTGATGATACATAAGGGCCAATTCTGCTTTGAAGATGATATACTGAGGTGCAGTGATGCTCCAGGGGTGATATACTAGGGTTCAGTGCTGTTTGGGGATGACATACAGGGGCCTGAGTTGCTTGAGAATGATGCTTAATGGCATAGAACATAATGTCACGACAATTTGCAAAGTGGGATCCATTTTGAAGACAATCGACAAGCAAAAAGTGTGATTTTTTTTTTCCACCAAAAAGGAAGTCTATAACAAACAAAAAGGAAAATGAGCAGAGAAAGAACAAGGCAGTTTGAAGAAAGAAGGGTAGTTGGAGGAAAGACAGAATGAGAAAGGAAAAGATGAAGGGTGAAGAAATAGATCTGGATGTGATACACAAATCAGTACATGCCTGTAATCCCAGAATTTAGGACAGGGAGACAAGAAGCCAGCCTGAGCTACATAGTAAGATCCTTTCTCAAAAATCAAACAAAAAGAAAATGGGATGGTAATAGGAAGGAAGTGAGGAAAGAGAGGTGAGAGGAAGGAGGGGAGAGTGAAGGTACAAGATCTTATCCTACAAGTCTGCAGAAATGGACTCCCGCACAATGTCTGATTCAGTGAGGAAATCGTGTTTCTCTAAATGTTTAAAGGATTTGATGGCACCAATCACTTTCTGGATAAAATGTGTGTTCCCCAAGTGATTTTCATATGGATAGAGCATATTTATCACAAGGCTGTTGTAGTGGTTTGGATGAGAAATGCCCCCCACCCAGAGTCTTGGGCATTTGAATACTTTGTCCCCAGTTGCTGATGCTGTTTGGGGATATTTGGAAAGTGAGCCCTTGTTGGAAGAAGTGCAACACTGGGGACAGGCTTCTGAGATTAGAAAGACACATCTGTTGACAGATCACTCTCTGCCTCATACTAGTAGCTCAAGATGTAAGCTCTCAGCTTCCTGTATCTGCTGCCTCCTGCTATGCTGTGTCCTGTCATTACAGATTCTAACCCTCTAGAACCATAAGGCAAAATAAAATCTACTTTATAATTTGGCTTCTTGGTCATGGTGCTTTATCACAGTAGTATTATTTTTGGAAGAATACCAGGATTGTTAGATTGTTAGAAAATTCCAGGAGTATATAGGCAAAGGTTTTAAGCCTAAACCATCGACCATTTTTCTCCGTAGCTGTGTGAATGCTGGACAATATGTGATCTTTTAAACCTCAGCTCTTATTCATCAAAATGAACAGACCTGGTCAATGTACTGTCTTCAGTCTTCCCTGGCTTTAGGTTTGTATGTATTAATGAGGTCGGAGAGAGAAATAGGATTTTGGAGTTGACCAGTATTCAGGAGGCTACAGTACTATCGAAACAGACGGATATGAATACTGTCAGCTGAGAACCATTTCTAGTGCATATTGCATGATGAGCGAGGGTTAGGGCCCCAGCTGTGCAGGCAGCTGTCTGCCATGAGGCTCTGCACCTATCTAAATGAAAAATATTTTCTGGGATTGATGAGCCACACTCAAGCAGCAGCCAGAACGCTGAAGCTCCATATCAATCGCACCACATCTCATGCGCTCCTTTTCCTTGACTTAAACAAACAAATACAAAGGGATCTGAACTTCACTGACACTTTTCACCTCCAATCTGCACAGTTAACACATTACCTCTTAATAAAAATATCCCCTGTGTTCGAGATATGCAATTTCCATTTGAAATGCATAGTGTCAGAAATGAGAACTTATAGTGAAAACCATTAATTCAAATCTTGGAAGTGACCTTACTGTTTCAGTAAAAAGAAATACGATACAAAATAAATGTGAATGCCACAGACTCTCCACACTAAGAGGTTCAGTGGGTGATCAGTCCCCATCACTTTATAGACTGGGAACAACGGTCAAGGCTATGTCATTTGCTCACAGAAACACACATTCAAATCCAAGACATGGTATTAGTTCCGGTTCCAGTATTTCCCTTATTAAAATGCTCATAAACTCCCCTTTGAAATCCAGCTCTGCTCCTTAAAGAATGTATGACTTTAGCAAAATCACTGTACCCCTCTAAACTTCAGATTTCCTCTTCTACAAAGAGAAATATTTCAAGAGGAAGAATTAGCATACTTCTGGCCTCTCTCTCTACAAATAAAGACCTTCAGCAAATGAGAGACAATGCATAATCACTCTTAATCTTAGCATATTCCCTCCCAGCAGTTTGCTCTGGAATATTTTTTAACCTAATGGCCATCACAGCTTGCAAGTACTATTGTACACTGGTTTGTCTGTGTTGCTGTATAATCCTCATGGCATCACTTCCACGAACTCACTGTATGCTTCTGAATGTATTGTGCTACTGTATTCACCGAGCACAACTTTGCCTGGTTGTCAGGGTGCTTTCTGGTTTCCTGTTTTTAAATATTTTATGACAATAAACTTCTGTATCTATTAAGTTTATCCACATTTTGAGTTTATTGCCTGAGCTAATGTGGAGGTTTTTCAAATATGGAATTATCTGAAATTATACTTCATTATAGTAAATACTTAAGCCATTACAAACATGCACATGTGTTCAATGAATTCAGAATTCTTTCATTATATATGATATATGTAGTCCAAAACAAATCAGTAAGCCTTTTGGAGACAATGGAACAATCTATTTAGATCACAGACATTTTTATAAATATATTTAAAACCAGAAGAAGTCTAAAGCCTATAAGAAATTTGATAAATTAATGATAAAGGTGAGAGTGGTACAGACAAATGTGTTGTGGCTCACAGTAAGAACAATTTGTGAGGAATGGACTTACAGAGAAAGGTCTAACCCTAACACATATGTAAAATTCACAAACCTTTTAGGTAGGCTAGAGAGAAAGCTCAAGACATAAAGCGCTTTCTTTACAAGTAAGAAGACCTGAGTTCAGATTCCTAGAGCTTACATAAAAATTCAGGAATGTTTGCAGTCCCAGTGATGGGGATATAGAGTCAGGAAGATCTCTGGGATTTACTGCCACTCAGCAAGTTCCAGGCCAGTAAGGACTGCCAAAAAATGTGGGTTGCTCCTGAGAGGGTTTACTTCTAGCCTATACACACACACACACACACACACGGTGGGGAGGAGAGAGGGAAGGGGAAGGGAGAGAAGGAGGGAAAGGGAGGGGGGAAAGACACACACATATACATTATGACACCTCTAAATTTGAAAAAAGAAAAAAGAAATATCAACATTTCAGAGACATGTCCCTTATTTTGCATTACATGTTTTTAACTAACAAACAACTTTAAAAAATTCTATGGCACATTTCTACCTATTTTCCCAGTCTCACTTCCACTAATATTTTACTTAATTATTTCACATAACTAAGAGAGAGGAGTGGGCGTCATCTTCTTACTCATGGATGGACCATCAGCGCTCAGATCCCTTTCCTCCCCCTCAAAATCATCAAGACCCATGGTGTGGAAGAGAGAGAGCAACATAGAATCATACCTTGTGATAAATGTTGAGTCATCTTCCCTCCTCTTCTTTATGACTACTTCCTCTCTAAAGTAGACAAGTTGACCCTCCTCACACCCAGCAGAGGCAGAATCATGAACAAACTTGCCTCTGGAACGATGCTTTCATACAGAATGTGAAAAGCATAGCAACACATATATTATTATTATGATATGCTGGAAGTAACAATGTTTCAGTACATGAGTCAGTAATGCCTGCTGAAAAGAAGCTTCTAAAGTGTTATCCTGAGTTATGTGGTTCAGAAAAAGATTATAAAACAGCCACCCAGCCCGTTCCCATAAAAAGAACATCAACCCACACCATTGGCAAACAACATACATAGTAAAAAGAGAGAGAGAGAAATGGTTCAAAGAAGTAATGATGAAAAAATAAAAAATATATATATACAAATACAAATTTATTTGAAAAAGGTCCTAACTCAAACCTGTTTTACTATTCATGAAGTGGTTAAAGAAAATGAGAAATGGGTACGAATCAGTACCCTGAGGCCCAACATTAACCTCTCTCAAACTCCGTCATTTTTTTTTTTTCAAACAAATTCTTATTTAGAAAACAAAATATAAAAAGCAAGTTAGAGAGGCAAGACAGAAGCTGTGCTGTGAGTCTGTTCTAGCACTGGACACAGTGAACTCTTCAGAACTCGAAAAGGTGGGGTAGGGCGAGGGCACATTGTCCCTAGCACATGCTACAGAAAGGGTGAGTTTGGAAATGAGAAATTGACATAAGAAGAGAGAGAATCTAAAAAATGAGAAAAAAAAAAAAAAACAGTGGGAAAGGATGAAAAGGAAACCTTGGATTTTTTTTTAATGTTGGTGCTTTCGATGTCAAATGCATCCATTCCTTAAATATAGAAGTTTTAAGCTGGTTTAAGATCAACAGGACTCCAGTCCAGATTGGGAAACCCGGACATCCCCTGCTATCATTCTTTATTCAATTTTTTCTTTTATTGACAAATATAGACTGGCTTTGCTGATATAGCATTGTACTCCCTAGGGGTTTCTTCAGCCACTCTCAGCAAGTTTTCCCCAAACTCTAGTGCTTTACCAGATGTTTCTTCTTTGGCATATGTTTTTCCATATTTAAATATTGAAATATATATATATATATATATATATATATATATATATATATATATATACCATGTTTTGAGAAATTTAAAGACAAACACTGTAAAGTTATTACAAGTGATTAACTAAACATAAATTACTGATCAATCCTCATTGAAACACTTGTTTGTGCATGGTGAGAGTATTTACTGTTAAATTTTTTTTGCAAATTTCAAATCTGCATTACTATTAATTGTAGTCACCATGCTCTATGTTAGCTCTTCAGAACTTGTGTACATTTTCACCAACGTCTTATTACTTTCCCCACATCATTATAATCTGTTTCTGTGAGTTCTACTTTGGGGGTTCCACATTTAAGGGAAGACATGCAGTATTGGTCTGACGCTGGCTTATTTTACTTGCTGTAAGTGACTTCCAGATTCACCCACCTTATCAGAACCATCAGACTTTCTTTCTTCCTTTTGTAAAGCTGAACATTTCTCTCACACACACACACACACACACACACACACACACACACACCACATCACAGTTTCTCTGACTCTTCATTTATCAATAGATATTTGATTGGTTTTGTCTTAGTGTTTTGAAGCAGGTATCTTCTGCAGGCTGAGTCTAATTCCACGGGATGTACCCAGTAGTAACATTGTGGGATAACATGGTAAAAACTACTTTGAATATTCCGATGATCTTCCATACTGCTTTCCATAATGGCTGCACTAAATTACACCCTAACCATAGCAGATAAGGTTCCCTTTCTCTGTATGTCTCTCTCTCTCTCTCTCTCTCTCTCTATATATATATATATATATATATATATATATCCATGAGAAAAACCCTCTTCAATGGAGAAGCAATCCTATTTCTACCTAAATTTCTTTGAGAAAACAGTTAAATCTAAACTCTACCGTAATTAAAAATGTTTTTCTTTTAAAAATAGCTAAAATATTAATGGTGAAATGTATTAATGCCTAGAGGTTCCTTTAAAACAACACATGTAACTTTTAGAAATCTATTAGGCAAGTGTGACTGTGCCATCCTCAGAGCTGACGGAAAACTTTCTCCTGCTACGTTTTCTATTCAGATCTAATATTTTGGATAATCATTTGGGTTTTTTATTGGCTTGCCTTTGGAATTGTGTCTCAGTAGATAAGAAATTCCACAAATAAGAGTGTTTTGTTGCATTTTGGGGACCATCAAACTCTGTGTCATGAAGTGACCATTCAAACCTTTTGATAAATAATAAAAAACAGTATGTTGAGGCCTTGTGCTGTGATAGACCCTAACCTTCAAGGCTGTTGCTTCTGTTATCTCCTTTAATCTTCACAATAACCTAAGTTGTACTGTCATTAACTTCTACAGGGTTGCAAACTGAGGCAGAGAATACTTTATTGCTACCTGACTTTAGCAACAAGTGACACCATGACACAAACCCACGCAGTCTAACTCTAGCCTGAGCAATTGATCACTAAGGTCATGAACAACAAGACATCAGACAAACAGAAGATGGACATGCAAGGATGTGTGATTTGTGGAGATTTTCTTTTCTTTTTTCTTTTTCTTTTTTTTCCCCCCCACACAAAAATTGAAGATCCAGAATAGTGTCAAACTATGCTTTTTGACTACTAGTAGCAATTCAGTCTTTGTTCCTCATTTTTAATCTAGCATTTTATCACTGTGACTTGGACAAGTTTGTTACCTAAAAATGGAGAGAAACAAAATGCCTTTCCCAAACACAGAAGCTTGGATGTGTAACTGTACCAGTGACTCATGGGTAGAAGGATACCTGATAGATCACCCAAAACTGCTCTCTAAAAGCTTTCATCTCTGCCATGCCTCAAACTGAAAGGCCAGAGATTTGGTAGTGAATGACACAGAGGCTACAAACATGGCTGGCTTTGATTCCCACATTCAAATAGTAACCATCTTGGCCAACATTGTTCCATTCTTCTGTGATATCTATCCCCATGCTCAATTTAAAGGCAGACTGCTTTTGAGTGAGTCAGGAAGCTCATAACCTGACTTGAGTCACTCTGCCCTAAGTTGGATCCTTGCTCTCATCCATTCCCTTCAGAGGAGTGTACAGAAATGTTGATGAAAGGGGGAATTTGCTTGTAAGAGTACCTCTCTAGCAGCTCTCTGAAGCCTTCCCAAACACTCTCTACCAATGCAAACATGAGCCTCCTCCTTCTGATTCCAGAGCAAAAACAGAGACTGTGAAGTATCAAAAGCAAACAGCAAAGGAGATTAGGTATCTATTCAGCATGGCCCATTTGCATGGAGACAGCAACAACTTTGAAGTAGTAGCTCTTTTGAGCATCTTTATCAGTAGTTCCCCAGGGTCTGCTTGTTCCTATCTTTTAAAAGACACAGCGCACAACTCAAAAATGATTACTGAGTTCTAATTATTTCTCAGGCTCCGGCCTTGGCTTTGAGGTTATTTCAGCCACAAGATACATTTAGCCTATGTTCCTATGGAGTTTATAGTCTCAGGATTAATCAGCTAGGAAACATCAGTAGTGCGATGAGGATTTTAGTCAAAACATCTAAAGTTCAGAGAAATCCTCCACCAGAAGAGACCCTTAAATTGAACTCATGGGATTTATAGGTATCTAAATGACTAAATGACTAAGCAGATGATTTCCCAGTGATTCTCAAATGGCATGTATGTATCACAGCTACATTTTCAAACCAAAAGCAATGATTAGTGAGACTAACAGTACTCACTTTGGAAGAAATAAAACATAATAGCCTACAACTAACTTCTCTTTAAATATCAGACCTCAATGTAATCAATATCCAACCAACAAAAAAGTTCTCACCGCATCAAATCTTTGTCCAAGGGATAGGAAAGTACTGTTTTGTTTATAGGAAACCATAGTTTGTAATGAAGCTTGGGAGATGTGGAAGGTACTATGTAAAGCATCAAAAGTATCAGAAGGAGACTGTAACACTAGCTTAGGGGCTAGAGCTAGGTGTTAAGATTCATCAGCATACAGCTACCACCTTTGTCTAAGGAGAAAAGCATATAATTAGGAACACTAAATGGAATTTTCTCTTCTAATGACCTGACCAAGTAAGCAGGAAACAGGTGAGAATTTAAAGAGGTCAGAGTATGTTTGTTAGAAAAAAAATGCAGAAGATGAGGAAAAGAGAATTTCTTTACATTAGCAATGACAAATTGCATAGAACAAGAGGGAGTCCAACTCACTCTCTCAAAAAAGAACACCTTAAGTATTGATATTAGTCAACAAGCAGTGTCAGCACCCCATTCAAGCCAATTTCATTAGGGAAAGCTATACCTGGGAAATTCCCTACAGTCTACTTTCATATGTCCACCACTGTAAAGACAGGAAAATCCAACAAGAGCCACAACAAAGGAAAAGCCTTCATATTTCAGAAAATTTTAGCTTTCTTCTTTAGTCTTTATACAAAACATGATTTAGGTCTCAAACAACATTGCCAAGTACAGGCCCCTATATGTGGTGGTTTGAATGAGAATGGCCTCCATTGGCTCACATGCTTGAATGCTTGATCTCCAGTGATCTAAACTGTTTGGAAAGGATTAGGAGGCGTGGCCTTCTTAAAGGAGGTATGTCACAGGGTGTGTGCTTTGATGTTGCCAAAGTCCATGCCAGGCTCACTCTTGTGTTACCTCCCACTCTCTCTCTCTTGCTCCCTCACTCTCTCATTCTCTCACTCTCGCACTCTGTTACTTATAGATTAGATGTCAGCTATCAGCTACTCTCCAGTGCCATGCCTGCCTGCCAGACACTGTGCTCCCCACAAGGTGTTCATGGACTTGCACTTTGAAACTGTAAACAAGTTCTCAATTAATAACTTCCTTTTATAAGTTGCCTTTGTCATGATGTCTCCTCACAGCATTAGAACAGCAACTAAGACTGCATCCCACTGCCCTGCTCCTCTCCATCTCAACTTCACTGTTGACTCTGCTAAGTGAAAGGCAAGGATGGCTACTGGCAACTCCAGACCATCATCCTCCAAAGTACAAGTTTGCAGTAGGAAAAATAAACAGATTCCCCTCCCAGTAATTCCTGAATTTATTTTCAAGCAGTTTACCACATTAACATGATTAGCTGTAGCCAGGGAGATGGCTCAGTGGACAAAGCACTTTGCTGCACAAGTGTGAAGACTGGAGTTCAGGTTGCAAGAACTCACATAAAGCCAGATGCCATGGCAGGCATCTGTGATCTCAGCATAGCTGTAGGAAAACTCCCTAAAGCTAACACAGACATTGTGAACAAGAAGAGACTCTGCCTCAAACAAAGTGTATGGTGAGGGTAAACATCTACGGATGTCCTCTGACCTCCCATGCATAGTGTGGTACGTGGACACACACACACACATACTACATACATCATACATACATATAAATAATAATAATAATTAGTGAGGTCACCATATCAGGAAGTTATATTGGTTGGCTAGGCCTGAACAAATCATGGTAATTACGCCAACCCCATTTTCTGTCAGAACAGGTTAACACCAAAACCTCTGGCTTCACAGGCAGACTGTCTCTCCTAGAAATACAAGGACAAGACACATGGATAAAAATAGAGTTACCCAAGGAAGTCCACAAAACACTCAGGACAATTCTAAACTCAGGTTCATAAGGTTTTCGAGGACATCACCTTTGTATGTGTGGTAGTTTGAATGAGAAATGGACCCCATGGTTGTGGGTATTTGAATATTTTCCCATTTTGTGGCACTGTTTTGGTGGAAAGCTTAGGTAGAGCAGCTTCCTTCTCCAGCCCACATGCCTCCCTGGCCCTGTGCCTCCTCACCATGACAGTGGTGGACTCTTATCCCTCTGGAGCCATAACCCCAAATAAAGTCTTCCTTATATGAGTTTTCCTGACCATGGCATTTTATTAGAGCAACAGAAAAGTAACTAATACAACATCTCTTATAAGTCTCCTCATTTTTGTTCTTCAGTGTGATATCTCCTACCACAAGGTCCCTACAGTCCTCTCTGCCATCTGCTCCAACTCCTCCAAAACACTCACATGATCATCTGCTAAAAAAAACTCTTATCCCTGCAGTTCTCCCATTCAGCAAACCCTAAGCCTTTGTCACTCTGCTACACTCACTTATGGTAGTCAATACTCCTTTACTAGCCCTCACTCTATTGTTGATTGTTGTTTTTGGTTTTCATAATTTCATATATGAGTCTGCATTTCCTTCTCCAACTCCTCCCAAGTACTCCTGATTCTATTGCAAATTCATGGCCTCTTATTCTATTCTTCATTATTGTTACATATATAATGATAATATATTATATATAATAGGCATAATATCTATTATATAATAGATATATGATAATGTATTATATATAATAGAGATAATATGTATTATATATAATAGATATATTCATTTAGTGAATCCATTCAGTGTTGCTCATATGTATGTGCTTAGGGGTGACCTCTTGGGATTGGATAACATGCCATGGAGGTTGACCTGACCCAAACCACAACAACCTTGTTTCTAAGAACTACTTGAGGGGGCATAAAAGGAGGACTATTAGGGAAGAGAATGAGTATCAGAGGAGGCACAGGGGTATCCAGGCAGGAAATGATGGGGAGAGGTAAATATAACGTTATGTGCATGTCTGAAAATGTCACATTGAAACCCACTATTTTTGTACAGGTAAGAAACCCAATAAAAATAAGCTACTTTTGCCTGATTTCCTAAAGATCATTTTGCCTATTTTTAGTGTTTTTTTAATACAAAAATATTAGCTTTGCTGGAATTTTTAAAATAGAGTCAAATGACTTTAGAAAATAGGAGAAATGAAAAAAAGACAAAAACATTTTCAGGCAGAGTGTAGACTGACTTAAAATGTTAATTTGCATTAAATTATTCATCTGAGAATTTAGTGGGAATGCCTTAATTACTCAGAGAAGCAAAAGCCTATTAAAATGTGGGGAAATCATGTACAGCTATGATGACTTTCTCTTTATTACTGCTTTAATAACTGCAGACTTCAACTAGTACCAATGATTATATTACTATTAATGCCTATTTTGTGCATTAGAAGTTGAGAAACATCTAAGAAGCTATCTCGAATACATTTTTCATCCTTAGTAATGATAAGCCTTTTTATTTTCCTTTTCCCCATCTGGTGAGCTTCAACAGAATGATAAAGACTCTAACAAATTTAATTATGTGAGCCACGTTTCCAGGACTGATACTGTACTAACCAGAATGCATCCATACTCAAACTTCCAAACTTGCTTCAGAGTTGATTCCAGAATGAGCTTTGTTCATTCTTAACTCCATAAAAAGCTTCCAATGACTCTGAGAAAAAGCATCTCTTACAAAGTCTGAAATTACTCGATAAATAGGAACAATGGCAATAATAGCTCATTCTAATTGATGTTTACTGCAATCCAGGCACTGTGCCAAGTGTTGAAAACACTGTTTCAGCTTCACCTTATCCTCACAACATTCCTGGTAAAGTATGTCCTGTTTGCCCTGTTGCTATTCCTGCTCTACAGATTAAAAAATCCCAGAAGTAACTTCCACAAACGGTTGAAGTCATAAGATACTGCATCTCAGCTTCTGAGCCATTAGGGATTAGAAGTGAGAAAGTCCCTGCTCATTGATGAGTTTTGTCCTGCTGGGAAAGCTGAATTCATTAAAGCCTACAGTTGTCTTGAAATTCATATAACCTAGAGACAGAAAAGCAGAAAAGGCTCTCTCCATCTCTACAGCTGTGCAAGACAAAGCAAAGAGGAAAAAGTGTAGAGAGAATCCTTTGACTACTGATAACCTTTCCAAAACCTGTTTCCAGGCCCTGAAGCTGGGCTACCATCTGCGTTTACTGAACACCACCTGTGTTCAGTAAATATAGCTAATATTAAAAGTATCTTTCTAGTTGAAGCTTCAACTCTGTGGGAAGGGATTCTATTACTTCCACTTGAGCACACTCATTAGTTTTGACTTGAATTCATCTGAGAATTTAATGAGCATACCTTAATCAGTAACATTTTCTGCGTCTGATTAATCACCAGTGCATGTAAAGAAGAACCAGAGTGGTCAGGGTAATCACTAAAACACAGATACATTACCAGAGGGCTTGCCTGTTTTCCTAAGGTATCTCTGACATCCAATTCAGTCTCAGCAACAATTCTAAATTCCATTTAAAAGACATCAGCACAGCAGCGGTATTCACCAATAATAATCACTTGAAATGTTAACTCAAGACATTCTACTGTTTAGACATTTGCCTAAAAGCTTTCAGATCTCCCTCTCTCTCCTCTCTCTCTCTCTCTTTCCTTCCCTCCCTTCCTGTTTCTCCCTCCCTCAACACTTCTGGCATTCATATTCACCAGATTTAATCTCATTGCATGCTTTAGTGCCCCCATCAAACTACTAGAAAGTAATTGTTTATAATTAATTCCTAGTGGACTATAAAGTCTATATGCACAGACTAAGTTTGTGTCTAAAGCAATAGCTAGTATAGAATAGACTCCTGGGAATTTCTTTCTGTTATTGTTGTTTCATATTTTATTAGAATCTATTAGGTATACATAGTAATGGGTTTCATTGTGACATTTTCATAAATGTAGTATGCATTTCTGTGATTGTCACCTCTTGCCCCCCTCATACACCTGCTAACCCCTTCCTCTGTGGAAATTCTTAACCAGATAATTAATCTTCTTAATCCATGTTTCTAGAAGTTCAGAGAGGCTGAGGAACTGTTCACTATTCACACAGCTTGAACCCAAAGCAAATAAATTGGTTTTGTTCTTTGTCATCTTTACTATGCTGAGGACTGAACTGAGGGCCTAACCCGTGAAAGGCACATGCTCTACTATGGCACCACATCTAGTTCTGCCTGTCTCTTTGACTATGATTTCCCTGTCCCTCCAGAAATGACCATATATTTTCTTTTACTACATGAAATTCTACTTTTCAATGGCTCTAATATTTTAGCAGCCACGTAAGGATGTTGAACATAACACAATATTTTCAGTAATAAAACAGCATAGTCAAGTATTAACATTTTCCCACTTCCAAAATAAAATTTCATTATGTTATTGCCTGAAGTTATAGGGTAGAAACAAGCTATGGGGGAAGCCACCTTCGTTGTATATGTTTTCTCAAAGCATCTCTTTAAATCATCTCTTAATATGGGAATAGTTAATTAGATACTAAAACTTGGTTCTAAATCTGCCTCAAGCAAGTCCCCCAGGTAGAATTCATAGGGGTGTTTTCCTGCAAACCTCACTCAGCTCCACACTCCTTGTCTCCTGCCAACATTAGGTTGCATTTGGAAAATGAGACAGCAAACAGAAACCTGGCAGCAAAGACAAGAACTCGGAGAAAGGTAATCATGCATGTGAATGAACTATGGAGCAAAAATTTAGTACTAAAAACAACACTCCCCCGAAAGCCATGCCTCGGGTTTAAAAACTGTTGATCTGCTGACTGAGCCCAATGATGGCTAGTATAAGAAGTGTTCCCACAGGTTTGTGTGTTGAACACTTGATCTCCAGCTGCTGGAAGTATTTAGTAGGTGGGGACTAACTACAGAAAGTAGTTCACTGGGGACATGCCTTTGAAATTTTTACCTGGTCTCCAGTCCTTTCTCTCTGTTTCCTCTACCACGTGTTCCCAGCACTGTGGTACTCTGCCTCACCCCAGGCCCAGAAAGAATAGAACCAACACCTTGGAACCAAACCTTGTGAAACCTGGAGGCAAGATAAACACTTCCTTCTGTAAACTGTTCCTATCAGTATTTGCCATGGCAATGAAAGGGCTGACTAATGCTTAAATCTATACAAGTTGGGCTAGTTTAATACACTGTGTTTTAAGGATCAGACAAAATACCAGTGGCTGATTCCACATTAGAATGAAAATTTCATTTATTTTAAGATAAAATATACGGCAAATTTATTTTTATATACAATGAAAATTCTGGACTACATGATTTTAGTTAACATGTTTTATGTTAGGTAAAATTTAGATGTGATTCCTTTTTTCACATTGAGACTATGATTCTTAAATACACAGACTATAACATAACTGGATAATTATGCCATAATTACCTACTTTTGTAAGCATTTGTTTATGGCCTACCCATGATAACTGCACAACAAACAAATACAAGCTTCAAACTCTCTTAGCCAATTCCAGAATGGGAATCTGTGGAAAATATTTTATTATTCCCTTCTGAATGCTGTATATATTAAATTATTCTCAACCAAGGGTGGTGGGTTAATTTTAAAGGATAAACGAACACAAATACTTTAGTGTGTTAAAAAATTAAGAATATTTGCCTTTTTTTCTCAAGAATGGTACAAATGCTCTTGTTTCTATACCTTTGCCTATACTGATATTCATTCAGTGAAAATTGTGACTATTGCTGTCTGCTTAATCATTACCCTCTCTATGATAGAGGATTTTTTAAAAAATAAAATCAATAGCCTAAACCTTTTGGGGGAACTCAGCTCTCACTTTACTGTTACTAGTTACAATGATATTGGATTTCTTACTTTCCTCGAAAACTCCGGAATTGTTGTTAGGTAAAATGCATGCTTCCCGACTTGTCATCCTTGTCACCATCTCCCTCTTCGCTTCGGACTGCATTTATCTGTAAACTCAGCCCTGGAACTTTCTGGCTTTGCCTTTGCCTGTATTGTATTCTCAACACTCCGTCAGCCCTCTAGCCTCTCAGTAAACACACTCAGGTTCTTCAAGTCTGCACAAGTCAACATCTTCTACGAACCCTAAGCTAGTCTATTTAAAACAGAAAGGGATTCAATACAGGGAATTTGAACTGAACTTTTGAAGAAATAGGGCAAAATGGTCCAATAAAATGATACCATAATATAAGAAATGGGAGGGGGGATAGAAGGAGAAGGACCTCCACTCTCGATGCCGGTTTCCCCCCCATAAAGATCGGCGGTTCCCAGAATAGAACAAAAGCACAACACTGATTATCAAAAACCATCATCTCCAGTCCATCACCACCAAACCTATGCTCACACTCTTGCTTTTGTCTGGAATATGTTTCACACGCCCTCATCAATCTAGTTGAACGTGGAGGAGATAACCTCAGAAATGGCTGAGGGCGTGCCTCAAAAATTCACCCTGCAGTAAAAGCAGTGAGAACCTAGCAGTAGAATTAATCGATCAGCTTTTGCAGCGTTTCTGAATGTAACCTAAGGCTTGTGATGATGACAGGTGATTTGGCCTAAGAGATGATAGGTGGAGCTTGGTTTAAACATGTGTTCTCCCAGGTAGTGCAGCTTGTGCGGTCTCCAGCTCCCCTCCTCCAGCTCACCTGTGGTGATTAAAACCAAGACGCAAGCCATACAGAAAGCAGATGAGCTTTGGAACTTCCACATAGCCACTCTCCCAAGTAAGTGTCACTATTTACGCTGTCTGTGAGATCCATATACTCTTGAGAAAAAGAAAAAAAAAACTTATTTATAAGAACTTGTTCCTATAACACAGTCAGCCAGACTCTTAATTTTGATTTCTAGCTTTCCAAACTCAGTCTGTGCATTACTTTGTGTCTGCCCAAGTTGCCAAGTTGCCAGCATCATTGTTCCTAGATGTTACCTCCTTCTCTATCTTGCAAATTTATTTTAAAGGAACTGGTTAAAATGCAGCTCTTCTCTAGGTCCGATGAACTTTGGTTTCTTAGTTGAAAGGTATCTGTGGTAAACTCAGTTAATAAAAGAAAGGAAAGCAAAAGTAAGGTTGACTTTACAGAAAAACTGTAGCCATACTGCAGAGTTTCCATCTTGTCCTTATCCAGAATCTCATGTCGTTTGCTTATAAAACTCTAAAAATAAAAAATCAGGTGCGGTAATCACAGCACTAACAGGTAGAGGTAGAAGGAGCAGAAATTCAAGGTCATCCTTGGCTCTCTAGAAATTTCAAGGCCAGACAAGAGATCCTGTATCAAAGGGGGGGAAATCTATAAAACACTTGTAAAATCTAAAATATTAATAATGATATAAAAATATTAACTAAGCCAAGAAAAGTATTTGAATTCTGCTGGTTTGTCGATTTTTGTGTGGGGATCTTTTCAGCAACTCACATTATATTTAATTTATTCTGCTTTTATTCTCTCTGGGCTTCTGAGGTCTCTAATATTTCTGGAGTATCCTTGATCTTCATGATCATGATGTTTTCCATGGGTGTCTCTGTTTTTCCACTATGAAGCTTTTGTGTTTCTCTTTATAGTTAATAAATATCACGAGGATGTACCTTGAAATTATGAAATTTTTGTCTTTCAACTTCCATCTTTTCTTTTAGTGTGCACTGATGGATGTTGTCTACAATAATTATTTAGGGATGTGTATCTAATGATGACTCTATTTCTTTTCTTCTTTCCACATAACTGGAACTCTGATATAAAGAAAAGCCATTCCTTTTCTATGGAAGCAATTAGTCAAGTATTTGTTTTTACTTATTCTAGGGGTCCTAATTAAACATTATCTTTATTTCTGAACTAAATTGGTCCAGTCTTGGTTATCAACAGCTCCTTTAGATTACCTGTGTGCTTTTTTTAAGAAGCCCCCATCTACTTAAAGGTGTTTCTTTACTTTCTGTCATAACAAAATATTTCAGGTTTAAGAGTTCTCTGTCAACTGGGGTGATGGTGGTGCAGGTCTTTAATCCCAGCACTTGAAAGGCAGAGGCAGGTGGATCTCTGTGTGTTTAAGTCCAGCCTGAACAACAGAGTGAATTCCAGGCAGCCAGAGTTACAACAGAGAAATCCTGTCTCATGAAACCAAAAAAGATAATTTAAAAAAAAAAAAAGGAGTTATCTGTTGTGGAAGTTCATTTTTACTTATGAAGGAAATAACTGTTTTATGCACTGTTGGATGAGGGGCTACCCTAGGTCTTGGCATTTTGCATTGTTTGCAGGTGATGGTTTAATGTGGGAGATGTTTGATTGCTTATGATCTGCATGTGCTATCAGTAGAGTATCTGAGGAGTTCTGGATCAATAAAAACACCTGAGTTCAGATGCTCAAGTTTCCACTGTCAAGTATGGCATTGACCATGATGGTGGTTCCCTTTGTTGAGGTCTGGAAAGGTTTGCACCAATGAGTATACCTCCTTGTCTTCCTTGCTGAGCCCCAGCAGCAGTGAACTACTACAGTTCTCTGTCCAAATCATGCAATGATCTGTTTCTCCACAGGTTCCTGACTCCTCTTACTGGGAAGTAGTGTGAAAAAACCAAGATCTGGGCAGCTGGAGTGCTAATGGTTACTGGGAAGTTACTCTTTCCCAAGTAACTTACTTAGGAAGTAAGTTCCCAACTTACTGTAGGACTTCTCCAAAGAAAACAAGATAATTCATAGGGATAAACTAATTAACATACTTAATCACCACTTCTGTATCTATCAATACATATAAGAATGCCATGAGTTTATATTGATACTTTGGATTCCAATTCTAATATACATGCAAAGTACTTTTAGAAATATCAACAAACATGCCTATAAGAAGCACATTGTCTACCACATAATACTGAGCATAAGTAATTTTGTACATACAGTCTCCAATTGAGATACTGTTTTCTGAACGTCTGTTTTATCTGTTTGGACCACACCTCAATTCTGCTATTTATTTATAATGCACATAAATTCACTTGTATTGCATCCTGAGTTACCCATGTATCTTTATTGGTTTTATTGATGAAATTTTGATATGTGGGAAGAATATGAAACATGATAACATTCCTAACAGTCAAGAACAATATAAAAAGCTCCACTCTGGGGGTCCTAGTGGATACATGTACATAATAGCTCCTGCATCTGTCAAAGGAACATCATAGAAGAAGAGCTGGAAAAACTGTAAGGACCTGATTAGTTGAACATCTACTGTGAAACAGTCTCTCCTTGAAGTAGCTACATAAAAAATACTGTTCTGTGGTAACATCTATAGATCTACACGATAAGATAGAAGGGGGAAGTTTTCACAAGCCCCACATCTAGACAAGGAACTGGAGGCAACTGATGAATGCTGAGAGAAGGATCATTAGCCTCACCCAGGCATGACTTCCCTCACTGGTTGTCCAATGCAGAGGGGTCAGCTCTGAAGCCATATACACAAACAACAAAAAGTGGACTCAATGAGTTGTATTTGTATACATGTGTGCATAAGCATGCATATATACATACATAATACATTCATATACATTTGTACATAGCAATAATAACCAAAAAAGAGGCTATTAGCTTGAGAGGAGCACAGAATGGGTTAAAGGCGGTACCTGGGAGGGGCTGGAGGGAGAAATGGAAGCAGGTAAAGTGATATGATTCGATTTCAATTTAAAATATTTTTAAGAAAATGCTCCACTCAGAAAAGTATCATCACTTCCTTTCCCTTGCTATGCAATTTCATTCTTCCCTCCTTTCTACAACTTCAATCTTTTGTCCCTCAGTTTCTGAAGTTCCTTATATGCTAGGTATCTATACACCCATAGTATATGCTTATAATTCTTCCAATTACCTTTTTACTTTGTTTATGCTGCATTGCGATGCAACATTTTGTACAGTCAGATTTAACCAAATTTGTGTTTTATTGCCGCTGGATTTAGAATCATAATGATGTCTTTTCCTGCATTAAAAATAAAAATTAGGACACTCATTTTCCCTACTATGCTTATGTTGCATTGTTCATATTTAAGTCCTTAATCTGTTTGCTATTTATTCTAGGGTATGATACTTTTAAAAAATGAATATAATTTTTCCTGTTTTCCAAAAACCTACCATGATGTTCCAGGAACATTATTTAAAGTACCTATTGTTATGATGAACAGGTATTTAAGTTGCCACCTTTGTCATATGTGGTCATCTGCATTTGGGCTTCATTTTGGAGTTTCTCTTATTGTAGTGTGTGTGTCCATTCATGTGCATAAAACTCACTGTTAGTTTCTGAGGCTATAAAAATGTTTTCAGCCTAGTAGTGCTTACTGTCCTCTCATTCTTTTATTTTCCAATATTTTCTGTCCAATCTGCATGTGTTTTCCATATGAAATTCAATAACAACTTACCTAACTCCATAAAATAGCTTTATTGGCATTTTACTGGAATTACATTGTATCCTTGACTTTTCATTGAAAAGATTCTGAAAATCTGTGGGTGTGATCCATCAAACTGTCTTTAAAAGTATGGGGGAGGGAGGAGGCTAGCACAACCATGTAGAAGTGATTTCTAACATTAGAACTGAAAATTACATAGTCATTCTGATGAGGGAGAAGAATCTAAAAATCTAAAGTGCTTTTGGGGAACCCATCCCAGAAGGTAACATGTTTTTAATGTATTTGCAATGTCACTGAAGCTTATGGATTCTTGTTCCATAGAACTGGCTTCTCAAAAGTCTCCTCTCAGTGCCTACTGTCACTGCCTTGACTCAGCAGCTCAGCTTTTACCTCTTACATCCTGGCAACAAAACCCTACGACGTGTCAATCATCTTCTGGAATCTACCACAGCAGTGAGCAATCTCATTTTATGATATTGCAACCTAAAAGCCTGCAATAGCTCCTGGATACTTTCAGGAAAACTTTCAAACTCTTTAGTGAAGTATTCACAGCCTTTATAAGCTGAACTAACTTGGTTTTCTAGGTTTATTTGCCCTTCTGCTTTTATTCTACTTCAGTTACAACACTGCTCATGACTACTGGCAACAAGCTTAATAAGTTTCCCTTAAATTCCCCTAATGCTCCTCTCCTATTGAAATACCCTACTCAGCATTTGGAATTTAACTCAGATGGAAGACCTACCTGGATATGACTCTGTCTTCCCTGTGTGCTATTATTTACTTTCTATTTAGCACCAATCAACAAACTTGATATATTCCTAAACAGCAGGTACTTGCAGAATTTACTTGGTACCCAATATGGCACAGCACAGTCCTCACAGCTTTGACAAACTGATAAAGGAAACTGCTATCAAAGAAGACAAATACACAGAATTAACCTGGGAATTAACACGGGAATCTCAAGAAAGACAAGTAGAGCTTAGAAAGAACTTAGGCATCAGAAATAATTTAAGGATAATAGTGCATCATTTATCACAGATGTATGTAGCAAAAACAACACATCCTACTAAGAACCCTAGTGGCTATAGTAATAGATGACAGTCCAGGTATATGTCACATCAATTACTGTCTTGCCTGAATTCTCTTTTTAAAAGATCACAGGACCATTGTTCATTATTTAGTCTCTGGGTAAATGAGAGGGAAAAATTATCCAAACACAGTGCAAACAACTGCTAGAAGATTTTCAGAACAAATCTATTATGTCTTTTTTATTTTTGCTTTGTTGAGGGGTTGTTTTGAGATGGGACCCACTGCATTTCAGAATGCCATAAAACAGCCTGCCTGCAAGAGCCTGTTAGTTCCAACAACACCACACATAAAAGAAACAGAACTCTACGTAATACTGATTGGTCAAAAACTCATGATTCTTCTGCTTCAGCCTCAGGATTGTAAGCATGTACAACTACGTCCAGACAGTTAAAACTCATATATGGTAATATACATTATAGATAGCTATATAATGTATGTAATACATTAATATGTATATGTATGTGTGTGTGTGTGTGTGCGTGTGTGTGTGTATCACATTTTATTCACATATAGTAGCATTTGTGGACTGTTCACAAATGACACCCTAGAGAGTGATGCAGAGAAAACCCTGCCTAACTATATATGCTGACTATAACAAAATTATCAACTGTTTTACAAAAATTAAGTAATTATGGACAAGAGGGACTAGAAGCATACAATACCCAAAGAAGACCATTTATCAGTTTTCCTACAAAATCATGTGTTAAGGCAGGGTGTGATGGTACACATCTTTAATGCCAGCACTTGGGTGGCAGAAGCAGACCATTTCTGTGAGTTCAAGGCCAGCCTAATCTACATAGCAAGCTTCAGGTCATCCAGTGCTACACAGTGAGATCCTATCTTTTTAAAAAAAAAAAAAAAAAAAAAAAGATGGTTTATTTCAACTTGTACTTTCAGGGATTTCAGTTCATAGCTGATTGACCCTTCTGATTTAAGCCTGTGGTGAGCACAGGTGGGGAGTGACCACAGCAAATAGCAGGTTAGGGGCACAGCCAATCAATCCGTGGCTAAGAATAGAAACAGACAAGAGTTCCAAAATAACCTTTGAGGCCAGATCCTTAATGATCCCGGACCTCCCAACCTAACCTCTACCTTTTAAAGTTTCAACCAATAACAACTCAATCTGAGAAAGAAAGAAAAAAACTTTAACTGGAAGCCCTTTGGGGCACATTCCAGATCCAATGATACCAGCTCATCATGGTGTTGAAACTGAGGCTCACAGTCAAACAGGACAGTTCCTGGAAAGTTTATGACCGTGACTCAGGTACAACATTCAGAATGGCTGGGCATCTGTGAGGGATCAGAACTTCTTGGGGAAAGAATGGGAATGTGAACATTAAAGAAGGACTTTTAATAAAATAATAAAAGAATAGAAAGTTTAAAAGGTAAAGACTAATACTGACATATTGACTAGAAAAATAAAATTCCATGTTTTGAGAGCGCTTGGCAAGAGAAGACCCCTTTCTTGGACAGTTTCTTTTTTGGTTCTTTTTGAGACATGGTTTCTTTATTGTAACTCCAGCTGTCCTGGAAGTCACTCTCTAGACCAGGCTGGCCTCAAACTCACAGAGATCTACCTGTCTCTGCCTCCCAAGGGCTAGATTAAAGGTGTGCCGCCACCACCTGGCTAGACAGTTTCTTTAAAATCAAATCCAGCTTAACTTTAATGAAATGGCCATATCACCATCCCCTTTTCATTTACACCTCCACAGATACTTATTCAAAGACTAGAGATAGTCTAAGCATATCTGGATCTTGCCCAATTATTTTACAATCCAGCAAAGCACAATTCCTCTAAGACGAAGGAATGTAGGATAGATAACACACATGCAGTTATTTTTCAAAGTGTATTCTCTTATGTACTAAATCAGGAAGATTTATAAGATGCACTGTTGAGATCTTTAACAGATATGGTAACAGCAATGCATCTAATGTTACCAATTGTATGAGGAAAAGTATTTTATCTGCTTATAGCTCTCCAGAAGGGCATAAAAGAATGCATTGCTTTTATTTTAGAAAAAATTAAGAAAGAACAAAATGAGAGATTGGTAAGAGAAGATATTTTGCCTACATAATACTTTAGTTTTTATACTTAAAAATTATATGAATTCATTATCTGCTCAAAACAAATGAAAACTCTCTCACACACAAAATTAGACAGGTTCATAACTTGCATAAAATTTTCTCTTATATTTTCTTTCATTTTTATGTAGAAATATTATGAAAATATTTTGAGGGCTTTATGCTGTATTCCCAGAGGGGAGGTTCTAATGAAAACTTCTTCTACAAACAACTCTTTACTAAACACCTAAAAGATAGGAACACTGAGGTTGGCTTACCAATTAAGAGACCTACATCAATGCTGTACATCTTTCTAAGACCCAAAAAATTGAGCAGCCAAGTCCAGAAAGATAATCAGTTTGAATGTAAAATGAGAAAGTATCAAGACCTGACCAAAAATATGCAAAAAAAACTAATTAATACAAGTGTTTTAAAGTTTTTTTAATTGCATGAACTCTTTATAAGAATCACATACATTAGGCCTAGAGAGATGGCTCTTTAACTAAGAACACTTGCTTACTGCTTTTTCTAGAGGATCTGAGTTCAGTTCCCAGCACCTACGACCCACAGCCAACAACCTCCTGAGACTCCAACTCCATGAGATCCGATGCCCCTTCCTGGCTTCCATAGATACCCATACAAGAAACATACACTCTCATAGATACATACATCACATAAAAAAATAAAATTAACCTAAAAAAAGAAAAGAATTACAAAATTTCATAAAACTTTGAGTCTACTCCTATACCAAAAGTTGAGAGGATTGGTAAGAAATTGCTTTACAGAATTGATGCCAGTGAATATTTTTTAAAGTTGGAGGTTTTAAAAATGTTTGATGATTACTTTCCTTCTTAGATCAATCCTTCTACTACAGAAATTTTCCTCTGTTCTTCTCTTCCCAGCTAACATTAGGATAACTAAATTAAATAAGCATGCTTCTAAGATTGTGGCTTACTGGTAGACATAGCAAACAAGAACTGTAATATTTTAAGGCATAACACAGGAGTGAAGTGTAAAACTGAAAGTTTAGGGAACCAAAAGTCCACTGTGGTGTGCAAACTCTAGAAACTTCAAAGTTTACAAGGACACAGACCCAACATAACCTAGAAGAGACATCTCTCCTCTTGCTGCCTTTGTTTAGTAAATTACTATAATGGAAAAGAGACTAACAATGAAATAGGAAACTAGGAAAGTTTTCTTAGAAAATCCCTTTGGGAGCTTCTTTAGCTGACCAGGTAAGGGCCATTCATTCACAGAGCATTTGAGATTCTACTTCACAAAAGGTCTGACACGGTTGAACCTGTTTCTTGACTGAGCCTCTTCTGATGCTTTTGTGGCTGCTGTAGGAATGGTCAGAGGATGAGGACATGTTTCGATTGATGCATAATTTTCTTCTTACATATCTTAGTGATGTTGGGAGATAGAGGGAGATTACATGCTTGTTTACATTTGAATTGGTTGTAGGTTGTCGTTGTTGTTGTAAACAGTCTCTTGTAGCCTAGGCTGGCCTCAAGCTCTCACTAGGTACTAAGTTCAGTATCTAGTTCCTGGTCCTCCTCGTTTTGTCTCCCAAGGCCTGAGTTTCAAGCAAATTCTAATTCCTGGCTTGAGTATTTATTTGTCTAAGAGAATTCTGCTATAAATTCACAGGATTTCACTGTGATTTTAAAAGATTACTCTTAATCTCTTTTTAGTTATCTAGATCTTGGTGTTCTAGCAATTATTAAAATTTTTTTGCTATAAAATTTTGTTTACTTCTAATTCTGTCTGTCTGTCTTCATCCATGCATTCAGAATAAGGGTGACCAAAAGGTTTGTTTCTAAAATATGAGACCACACACTATGTAAGTCATATAACTCAGAAGTGTCACTTTCCTTCAGAGTCCCTGAACATCCTCCAGGATATTTTTATCACCTTAAGACACACACAAACACACATACACACACCACAGTCATATCATCAAAAAATATAAGTAAAGGAAGAAATGTCCTTCTGTCATACTTTGAGGTTCTGTAATTACATTTTCTCTAAATATATTGAACAAAGAAAGTAAAAAATAGTTTAATCCTCAATCCTATCATAAATAGATAAATCAAAACCATGACCTTTAATAAGGTATAATAGGATATTTAATAACTCAATTTTCTATCATGAGTCAAACATCTCTTTTAAGAAGAGTGGTGTACCACCTCCCTCCTGTGGAATATACACCACTAAATTATTTGGATTTCTTCACTCCAGTGACTTCTAAATTGTGGAGTCTGGCAGTTGACCCATGCCAAGTAAATGGAATCAGAGTATCATTTGATATGCCCTCATATTTGTATTTCCCACTTAAGGAATCCAAAAATATTTCTATATAGTTGTGTACAAAGTCCATGCATGTAGAAGTTGAGATTCCTGGAAGATTTCTCAATTTTAAAAACGAAATCCCAACCACAGATGCTAAAAGCAGGTCTAGATTCCACTTAGAAGTAAGAATTGCTCCTTCCTTGATGCTTACTCTCTCAGGAAATGGCCCTGATCACCCAGGGTACCTCTCTTATATCCTTCCAAAACTCATCCCAAGTCAGCCCTCTCCCTGTCATGTCTAGTTCCACCCTGGTACAATTCCACCATTACCTTCTACCAGAATGACTACAATATCTTCCCTAATGGCCTCAGCATTCTATCTTTTTGCTCCTGTAATTTTACACAGTAGTCAAAGTGACTTTTTAAAACCTGAGTTAGCCACCCGGTTTTTGTAAACAAGGTTTTAATTGAAACACATTCATTTAGTATTCCCAGTGGCTGTTTTTACACTAAAGCAAAATGGTGAGCCTAAAATACTTACCATCCAGGCTGTAACAGAGTTTATCAACTCTTTCCTTAAAATACAGATCACCTTCTCTTTCCAGAAAAAAAAAAAGGAAAGGAAAGAAAACAAAACAAAACAAAACAAAACTTCGGTAATTCCTCTTTGTATTTAGAAGAAACTCCAGACTTCTTACTTTAGCCTGTACGATTAAAGGGCTGCTTTCTGTGCCATTACATCTTCTGAATCTGCCTTCTGCCCATATAGCTGTGGCCACACAGACCCTAACCCTAGTCTGGAATCTATACAGAAAATTCTGTTCCTTCTGTTTTTGCCACACAGGCCCCTGCTGTGATAGCTTCACTGACCAGCACGTCTAGTTTACATTGACATCACTATCACGCTATTGCTTTGTCTGAATCACAGTGCTTAGCACTATTGATGTGTGTGTGGCTTATTCTATAGGATGTGCACTGCCTAATGCCTGGGAGCAGAAGTGGCATGTTCACACATCCTCTGTGCCTACCAAAGCAGACAATTTAGTTTCTAACTTAAATAGTAAATGAATGAGAGTAAATGCTACAGGTCAATCCACTCTTTTTCCTATACCAAAACACTATACTACATTTGAAGAATAAGAGATGCTATTATGGTTTGAACATGAAATACCCCCTTCCAGGCTCCTGATTTGAATGTTTGATTCCAGCTAGCAATGCTATTTTGGAAAGTTCTAGAAATTTTAGGAGATAGGGCCTAGGTAGATGAAGTAGGTGACTGGGGCCATGTCCTTGGAGGCTATTTTTTTTTTTTGTCCTGGGATCCTTTCTGTCTTGCTTTTTGTTTGCGTGCTTGCCACTGTGAAGGGAGTTACTCTGCTCTGCCATGGCCTCCCTACCATAGCATACTGACCTCCTAAACATTCAACTAAAACAAATGCTTCCTCTATTGCAATTGTTTCTCTAAGATTTCCTGTCACCATAGTAACAAGTAACTAACACCTATATCTACCTGTCATAGTAACAAGTAACTAATACACATATCTACCTAAAAACCCATTCTTAACGTATCGAGGGAACTGCCTGGATGGGGTGGACCTAACATGAGCAGGTAGAATTATATACACTAGGGTTTCCTTCCCAATTTTCAACAAACTTACTTGGGTTCCATTTCCCAAAAGTCAAAGTAGAATAATGCTTAATGCTAGTTCTCTCCAAGAGTGCTACAGAGGATTAAATCAGATAATTTATGTAAACACATTGACACACTATTTGCAAACTTCAATCACATCCCTCCCTTCCCAGACCAAACTCAACATCCTTTCAGCCTATCCTGGCTGAAAAAGAGCCTATCCTGGCCTAGATCTTTGATATTAGAATTTTCTGTACACAACAAAAAGAAACAGAAGTGTGTGCCTCAGATACAAATTTCATAATAGAGTCTCATCCCCAACTTAACCTTTCTCATTCCTGGTATTTGTAACCTTTGTGGAAATCAAATACAAGTTCCCCTATTCCAATCAGCCAAGATGTTTTTAGTAAACAGTTCAGTTCTTTTTTTTTTTTCAACAGAAGGAGTATTTACAGGTACAACAGTGAAGCTACCAGAAGGCTTACTATTGCTTTAGATACAAACAACTGCCCTTTGTTAGTATCTATCCCAACACAAGACACATGGAACCAAGATCCTTCTATTGTCCAATAGACAGATGCTTACAAGTGCAACATATTCTCATGCAACTGGTCAAGAGATAGAGTTCAGAAAGAGACTTCAAGATTAAGAATCTGATTCTAACTCAAGTTACTTTTAAGATAGGTTGATGGAGAGACCAGTTAGCCATCTTTGACTTATCATGAAGTTATGCATAATAGTCACTCATTCTGTAACCCATGCTGGCCTGGAACTTACTATTTAACTCAGGCTGTCCTCAAATTCATGGCATTCTTCATGTCTTAGTTTCCTGACTGCAGGGATTATAGCCAGAAACCACCATGCTCAGCTAGTCACTTCTTAAGAAGAGCCCAGGGCTGGGGAAATAGGTTGGCCAATAAAGTGACTATCATGTAAGCTTAAGGACCTGTGTTTGGTCCCTAACATCCATGTGAAAGAACTAGATGTGAACAGTGGTATGTGAAACTAATCTTAGCACTGAGAAGTGGGTGGAGACAGCAGATCCTTGGGGCTCCCTAGCTAGCCAGCCTCGCCTATTTGGTGACTTCCAGGTCAATGAAAGACCCTACCTCAAAAAACCAGATTGACAGCTCCTGAGGAACAATACCCAAGGTTGTCTTCTGACCTCCAATCCCGTGCATACACATGTACACATATCTGCACACACACAAACACACACAAAAAAGGGGGTCAAAATTGCTTACTGGAGACAGAATTCTAGACTCCAATAAGAGTGTGGAGAATGATATAGAAAAACAAAAATAGTCAGCAAAAAGTGAGTTGTTATCACATGTAACTGAAGACTAAAATGGCCAGAAAATTCAGAGACTCAGTGTTCCAGTAGACTAGCCTTCAAAGAGTAAGAAGCCATAGTACTTATAAACCTTTCATAGAAAATACTGGCTATGACAGGTGTTTTTGGGGATTTTTGTTTGTTTGTTTGTTTTGTTTTGGCCTGAGATAAAGTGTGCTTCTTCAAGGAAGATTTACTTTTGTTCTGACTGGCGTCTAAGCAAAATTCTTTGTGATTTCCTCAGTCATCCTACCTGAAAAATCATGTCAAAGCTGGTTCAAGGTCACAGTACCTCCAGAACTATTTCTTTTCTTTAGAGTTCATGAAACAGAATAAGTAGAAAATGAAGAAAAGCCGTATTTGGAGAGATAACTGGAGAGTTTCTGAATTTTTTGGGATGCATTGATTTCCTGATTGACAAAGTCCATTTTTCTGCCACCAACACCAGACACCCCCAACCTTGCAACACAGTGCAATGCCCATTCCGGATGTGGTCTTCCAGAGTTTACCCAGTGCCCCTCTAGTCCTGTTTTTGCTCAAGACTTTACAAAGCAGCTCAGTGTCTGGTGAACCTTTATTCTGAGTCTCCATCACATGCCAGGGGCCAACACATCAGTGAGGATCAGAAGTTCTGAACAATGCCTAAATTATGTATTTAGGATTGCAAAAATATGAGAAGAAAATGGTCCATTTCCATTTAAGAACATTATCTACATCTGGATGGATCAGTAACCATTTTTCCTGGAAGTTTTGGTGTTACCCTTTAATGAGAGACCAGTGCCTAGCCCAATTGTCATCAGAGAAGCTTCCTCCAGCAGCTGATGGAAACAGATCCAGAGGCCCACAGACAAGCACTGAATAGAGAAAGAGAGATCAAATTGGAGATCTCCACTGGGTCCCTCCCCTTGGAGCTCAGGAAACTCTATGGAAGATTGGGAGGAAAGACTGTAGGAGCCAGAGGGGTCAAGGATATCAGCAGAACATGGCCCACAGAATCAACTAAGCAGGGCTTATAGGGGCTCACAGAGACTGAAGCAGCAATCATAGAACCTGCATGGGTCTGTGCTAGGTACTCTGAATATATGTTATGGTTGTTAGCTTGGTGTTTTTATGGGACTCCTAACAGTGGAGATGGAGTGAATCTCTTTTGCCTGCTCTTGGGACCCTTTTCCTGACTGGGTTGCCTCCTCCAGCCTTGATATGAGAGTTTGTGCCTAGTTTTATCTAATCTTGTTATGCTATATTTGGTTGATATCCCTCGAAGGCCTGCTCTTTTCTGAAGGGAAATAGGAGGAGTGGATCTGGGGAGTGGGAAGGTGGGGGAAGAATGGGGAGGAGTGCAGGGAGGGAAACTGCAGTCAGGATGTATTGTATGAGAGAAGAATACATCAATATCTGAAAAAAATATCTGGCTATGGCTGTTCTGAGGAGTCATGAGTTCTCACACTGGATCAGATGTGTTTAAATCATCAAAGCAGCCCACAGGAAAATCAAAGCACAAGTTGTCCATTGGAAGCCCTCCCTCTGTGCACTACAAAGGAACATCCAAAAGGCTACAGACACAGCACCTGCCACACAGGCAGCCTATATGTCATCTAACCTGGCTCCTATACTCCTGTTGTTATGCTGAGTCAGAGGTTCACAAAGGAGGTGGCAAACAGGTGTGGAACAGCTGATTCACCCATCAACTAACAAGCAGTTGACTACTACAGAACAGGGGACACAGTCATGAACAAAATGTTTATAACTCCTTTCTCCTGTATTATTCAGGGTTCATCAGAGAAATAAAAACAACAGAAGATAGATAGGTGAGAGATGACTGAAGAATGGGTAAGTATATAGATAGATGAAAGGTAGGTAGGTATGTATGTAGGTAGATAAAGAAGAAGGAGTAGAAAAAGATAGATAGATAGATAGATAGATAGATAGATAGATAGATAGATAGATAGAAAGATAGATAGATAATACATAACAGAAATAGATTATATAGGTAGACAAATAGATACATCTAAAGACAGATATTTTACATGCATACATACATGCATAAAAACATACCTCAAGAATCATTATGAATAAAATTACTTATGAAATTATAAAAGAGGAGAAACCCATCTGCTATCTGTAAGCTTGAAACCCAGAAAATTAGTGAAATAACTCAGTTTAAGTCCAAAGGCCTAATAGTACAGACTCCAGTGTCAAGATAAAAGGAGATGAGCTGTCTCATTCATGGGAATGAAAGGAGATACATGCTCCCCTTCACCTCCTTTCGTCTTGCCTGGGGCCTTCAATGGATTGGGTGATACTCATTCTCATGGGGAGGACAATCTACTCTACTGACTCCACTGATTGAAATGCTAAATTCACCCACAAACTCTCTCTCTCTCTCTCTCTCTCTCTCTCTCTCTCTCACACACACACACACACACACACACACACTCACACTACAAGTATTGTTGATTTTGGAAATGCTATGGCCCACTCAAGATGGCATGTAAAATTAACCATCAAAGCACTCACTCTTCTGGGCACCCTGACCTCAAGCAAGCCATTCTCCTACACAAGCCCCTGAATTCACACAAGTTATCAAGTTCTCCTCCTTCTAGACTCAGCTCAGCATACAACTTAAGGCAATGTATATATCTGGATTAAAGTATGTGAAAGCATATCAAAATTAGTAATATCTCAATAGGATATGGTGTATATAATTAGCAACATAGTAATATCATATATATATTATATATAATATATATATATAATACATAAGAGCATATCTATTCATCTGTGTCATGTTGTTAACTCTATGGATACAGAGACTCTAAGCACCTAGCATAGAACATTTGTTCAATAAAAGTAATTGGCATAAACAAGAATCCAAGCAGAGGAATGGATCAAATCACAATTCCAGCATTTTAGAAAAGAAAGCATAATATTTGAAAATATATAAATACATTCATTAGAATATGTTCATGAAATGTTATATTTAATAAATATATGCATATACACAGAAAAGTCTAACATAATAATCATATTTAAACAGTGAAATTTGTATTTGGTTTATCCATATTTTCCAGTTTTACTGATATGAAAGCACATTAACTAAACAATTTAAAGGGTAAATAGGTCTTTAAGAAAAATGCAAGCTTCATTACTCACAGTCAGAGTCAGACCAGTTATGACTAGCATATTTCCAGGCTAGTCTGGGGAACCACTGAAAATGCTAACAGTCAGGGTCCTTGCATGAAGTGACTTGGGAAGTGTGGAAGTCCCCACCTATGAGAGAAACTTTCAACCCTCAATATACTGTAAGAGCAAAAGCTAGTGATGCAGTTCTCAGAATGGAACATTTGGCTCTGTGTAGGAATCAGTAAGGTTAGGCCTGTAAAGAACCAGACAGAAGGATTGAGAATATCAGTGTTGGTTTCAAGCTCACAGATGGCATAGTGGGTCTTCTCATCCTTCATAACTGCATAATTAACTTACTCATCATGCATCTTGAGGTGTGTGTGTGTGTGTGTGTGTATGTGTGTGTATCATGGTTTTAATTCCTGTTAGCAGAGCATTGAATGAGCAAAGCAGTACCCAAAGTAATTCAACCATGAATGAGCCATCTCTCTCTTAAAACTCCAGAACATCACTTTATGTATTTTATCTTTAAAATTACATTATTTCCCCCTTCTATTTCCTATCTCCAATCCCTACCATGACACCATTGTTTCCTCTCAAAATCGTGCCCTCTTTTTCTTTGATTATTATTGTTACATGTACATAAATGCCTAAATATAAAAATACAACCTGTTTAGCCCACTTAGTGTTACTTGCTTGCATATGACTTCAGGGAAGACAACTATCAGGAGATAGTTGCTAAAAATGCCATTTAGTGATTCTAATGCAGACTCAACTATAGAGTAAGCTATGGTTGATTAGTAATGTCTGACAAAGGTGACGCATGGGAAAGAGATTGCCCTTTGCCATTTTATTCTATAGCCTTTAACAGCAGCAGGGAAATCCAGTATACACACAGGAGGAAGATAATACAGCATCAGAAACAGATCCTCTAAATTTTATAACATATATAAGGACAGTGATATTTTGAAAGATAAAATGATTTTCTCTGAGGAACTGAAAAAAAACAGGGACAGAATACAGATTCCAATTCGGGTCTGTCTGCCTACTCCTATGCTCTTGACCACAAATCAAGAACCATCCTTGATGACTGTCCCTTTTCCATTAACCCCTCATTTGGCAGTGACAGCTCTTAGCCTCAAATAGCCTTGGGGATCATTCATTTCTCATCTCCATAGCTAGTACTGTTTACTTCTGACAAGAAAACATAATGTCTCCAATCAATCTCCTCTTTGAAGCCCACGGTTTGTCATTTTCTGAGCCTCTCCCATTGAGCCTCTTTACATGCCATTTGGCTCCAGCCCTTCCTTTCAACCTTCTTGATTTATTCATACGTGCAAGAATGACTCACAAGTCACAGGAAGACAAGCCCAGCTGTGCACCAGAGATAATTATTTCAGAATAATTAAAATAGGCTCTGGGCTGCTAAATTAAACACCAAAATATGATTCTGCACTTTCTTATCTGCCTAGGCCATTCTAAAGAAACTGCTTGCTAGGATACGGGCCTCCCAGCCTGAGTGCATTAATCACCCCTCCTCGGCTGCCTTACTGAGCATCATCTCTGCGTAGCAATCTTCCTACAGCATAAGAAGAAAGCTCTGTTGTGAAATCAGATTGTTTCAAGGTGGCCAGGTATGCCCCTTCCTGCCAGTGAGATCTTCTCAAACTGATGGCAAACATATAGAACTAACCAGAGTGTCACAAGGTAATAATATTGTGGGTGAGGGAAGAAACAGAAGAACCAGAGGGAAAGGAAAAGCCAGGCCTCAGAGCAGCTGCCCATCCTTCCTAACCCTCATACTTATGTTCTGTGGCTTGTTTTAGTGCCTTGATCTATCTCATGTTCACCTTCCTCAGATCTGGTCCCCTCAAGCAGCACCTGAGATGGGGATTCTTGTGCAAGTGATGTATTGAAATATTCTCAGGGATGAAAGAGAGGATGGGCAGTCCAGGGGGAAGGTGGAGATGCTTTCCAAGCTAGTCTGTCTGAAAACAAGAGGCGCTTAGAAGTGTAGAGCATAGCATAACTTGGACCATGCAGAAGAGGAGAGGGCTCTGCATCTGTCAGTCATTGCTGAGAGCAATGTCTGTGACTGAGAGTGGAGGACACTGCCATATGTCAAGAACAATCAGGAAAGAGAGGCTGGTTATGAGCCATTGGCACCGGCACCCACAGCAGCTGGGATATGGGAGGAGGAGAACCTCAGCAAGGTAATGAGATCTACACAGAGCACCAAGCCCACCTGCTGAACTCTTTAAATTGTCTTACAGTATCTGACAGAGAATGTACACCTTGCAAGAGATCTTAAAATAGATCTTCTAACCCTGTGGTCTATACCCCCTCCCCAAATAATTATGGACTATGTAAACCCGCTAAAATATGCACATGTGAAACTGACAAGAGGAAAGGACTGTAGGTTTCACCCGATTGTCTGCAGAGTATGTAACCCTCTCGGGTTCAGAAGTCACTTCGGATTTCCTGGAGCAAAGGAAATGCTCCTGTGGACTCTGCCATGAAATCCTTCCTGATAACTACTAGTGAAAATGAAGTGCTCCCTCTTAGCCAGGTGCACTCCTCAGAGGCAAAACTGGGGGCAAGGGAAGTACACAAGATACTATTCTATGTCTTCAAAGGGGAGTAGCTATCTTTCTTTCTAACAATTTGAAGACAGTGAAGACAATGGAAGCTCACATGTTCTGTACTTGTTAGGTGCCAGTTGTCATTCTCAACTTTGACACACATGTTCTCATTTAGCGGTAGGAATAACTACCCCATTTTCTCACATAAGAAATACACAACGCTGAGTAATTAAGTAACCCCCACAGGATTCGAGGTAGGAGAACCGGATCTCAGTGGAGAGAGGCTAACTCTAGAGCCTCAGAGACATTAGAAGAAGCTCTGTAAAGTCTGGGCGTGAAGCATCAGTGTTCAGTCTCAAAAGCAGGAAAGACATGCAGGGCAACAGGTGCTTCTTAATGCTCTGTCTTACCAGTGACACAGGCCATGCCTCACAGAACACAAGTGCCGATGGGATAAATGAATGTGAAAGTGCCTAGTTTGGCTCCCGGCACCCAACGGATGTTCAGTTAGTGCTAATATAGTGCCTATGATGAGAAAAAAAAAAATGTTGTTGTTTTTATCCCCTCTCTCCCAAGATATTACTGGAGAAAAAAAAATCTACGCTATCAGTGAACTGATTCCAAAATTACTGAACTGAATAGACGTTAGAAAGAGGGAAGCTGCACAATTAAGATGAGAGAGTGTGGGAATGGTGAATAGGAAAAGAAGAAAAGTGAGACAAAGACAGAAAAGAGGGAAGCCAAGCTTCTATTGCTAGGATGCACCCAGCATCTCCAGTCAGCCGGATACGTCTAATACATGGCACCATTTGATTTGAAAGAATCGAATGTAGCTTGCATCTGTAATTGGATTTCCTATGCAAGCCCAGATCTGAAAGGGAAAATGCTCACCTGAACTGGAAGGGTACTGAGCGAGAATGCACATTCATTTTTCCCTGCCTCTCCAAGCCTCTTGCTTTCCCCAACTCCCTGCATTTCCCATTAATTCTCTTTTCCACAACGGTCGCGCTTCTTCGATCCTTTAACACCACAGCGCCACCTAGCGTTCCTCTATGTACGCGTGTGAAGCATGCCTGGGCTGGAACCTGAGGGAGATTTTAACATCACTAGCTTGCAACAGGGGGACCATTCATCAGTCCAGTGACAACCTAGCTAAAGCGAAATTGCCACTCAGCATTTCAAATTGCAGACTCTCTCTTCTCTACAGGATGCCAGGTTCTTCCTCCACCCCAAAGCATTTTCTCACAAGAATAAATGGGTAATTCAAGGAGAAGGGAAAGTCTCCCAGGAAATTAGACATGGTGTCGGGGCAGCCACAGATTTTCTTACACTTTGACTAGAACGAAGTGTGGCTAAAAGGAAAAAATGCTCAATAGCATTAATGACTCCTGGAAGTGACCCTGAAGGCTGATGCGCCTTCCCCCTTTTAAGATCACACAGAAGGCGACTGTCGGGTTTTAAAAGACTACTGTTGGCTTCCGGCCCTAAAAATCATGCCAATCGTTACACACACACACACACACACACACACACACACACACACACACACCACACACAAGTTATCTGAATGCACAGTGCTTTCTCGGGGAAAGTAAATCTCTCTTCAGTTACACAGGCAGGCCAGGTCCAAGTTCTTCTCAAAAAGCAGCCTATGTACACCTCCAAAGCACATCTTTACCACTGTGTCCTACTGGACAGACTGGACCTTTGCTAGAAACACGGAAATAGCAATTGTCCCCAGTATTTCCCCACCCTCTCAGCCCAGGCCTTTCTTCTCCATTCTGCTGTGCAATGCAAGGGTGGAAACCTGCAATCTGTCTCCAAAGTGAATTTGTGGCTGGGCCTCCACTGGGAGATGCTGGAAGTACTGTGAAAAGGGAAAACAGACACAACACACACACACACACACACACACACACACACACACACACATGGCCCACTTGTAGTTCTTAAATAGGTTAAGTACCTGACATAAGGAAATTCTCAGAGTCTGACCGCTAGCCAGACAGTAGCAAGTATCAACCCCACACCTAGTACCTAGATTTCTGTACCTAGATTTTTTTTTCCCCAGAGATGCGATTGCTTCTCAAGTCCCTTACCTGGGATGCTTTAATACTGGCCCTTGTGTTTCAGCCTTACTATACCATGTAACCCTGTTTTATATGCTAAGCTGGATATTTCCAGAGTGATTTTGTTCTCTTGACTTTGTATAGTAGATTCTGTACATTGACAGCCCAGAGTATAAAAAAAGCTGAAATGGCTTTTAAGGGACCAAGAACTTCTTTAGTTTACAAGTGCTATGCACTTCAAAATGACACCAAAAGCAGTCAAGAGCAGGCAGCCAGGTAGTCAAGGAGTTAAATCTTAACTATGCTAGTGAGATGCCTCAGTGGTTAAAAGCACCTGCTGCTCTTGCAGAGGTCTTGGGTTCAGTTTGTAGAACCTACCTGGTGGTAACTCCAGTTACAAAGGATCCAATGCCCTCTTCTAGCCTCCATGGATACTGCATGCACATGGTACACAGACATACATGCAGGTGAGATAGCCATACACGTAAAATAAAAATAATTAATTCTAAAGTAACAGTTTCAAAAACCTTAACTCTTTAACTATCTATGAACCATGGATAAGCTACATAGTCATTGACTTTAGTTTTCTCATCTATAATATGGGAACATCTGTAATTCCTAATTTATAGAGTCATGAAGAGATTAGATGATATAGGTTTTTTTAAAGTATGGATATAGATTCTGGCATATAAATAACCTCTGGTAATCAATATGTATTATTGGGTTGAGTTGGGGATAGACTAGGTATTAGTATTTAGCACAGCCTGGCCTAGAACTTTCAATCATCCTTTCAAGTGCAGGCATGCTGGGATTATATATAGGTCCTCCTCCTCCTCCCCAGCAGATGGCTAAACTGTCAGCCACTAGCTTAGCCCCTGGGGTCAATAAAGTCTAGGCAGGTCCTAGATCAGAGGACTTAGAGTTGACAAGAATGAACCAGTTCTCAGGAGCTAAGGGCTGTGAAGGCTTTTGTTCATTTACTGGGAGAAGGGCTTACATATTTATAACCAGAGGAATGGTTCCATATCTGAAGAGCCTTAGTGAAAGCCCACTGGTTAGGATAGGACAGGCAGCCCCACTTGTATATTGGGGTATTTAGGTATTTCCTAGGGAGCAGAGGGATAGACCTTATAGGGTTTAATTGTAACTCCAGATAAACAACTCTGCCAGATCAGGCACCCTTGGAGGGGGTGGTGTCCTGTTGTGGCTTGTGGCTATCACGGACTGCAAAGGGGGTGGGGCCAGATTCCCGCCAGCTCTTCAGAATGAAAGCTTGAGGTCAAAACACTTAGCTGAGTGACAGTTCCACGACAGTACCACAATGCATCATCAGCCTGGTCCTGGTCTCATAATTATTTTATCATCATCACAGTTTCCCAACGAGGAAATGCTATAGCTTTAATGTCCCCAGGGTAAGTTACTAAGAGAATGGGCTTGTTGTGATAGCTAGCTTTAATTGTCAACTTGATACAACCTAGAGTGTCCCCATGAGGGATTGTCTAGACTGTTGGTCTGTGGGCATGTCTACAGGGGATTATCTATCTTAATTGAATTAACTGAAGTACAAAAACATGTCCACTGAGAGTTATAGCATTCCCTAGGCAGGGGATCCTGAACTGTATAAGGGTGGATAAAGCAAGCTGAGTACTATCTTGCATGAATTCCTTGTACTACATCCCTGATTCTTCATGTGGCCAATTCCCCCAAGCCCCTGCTGCTGTGACATCACTGCTATGATGGGCTTAACCTAGAACTGGAAGTTAAAATAAACCTTTTCTCCTCCCGGGTTGCTTTGTCAAGGTGTTTGTCTCAGCAACTGAAGGAAACTAAGAACATTAGTTAAGTTTGCTCATCTATTGCTATCTTTCTTATAGAATGACATGGCAAGAATGTGCCTGCCCCTTAACATGGTACAGCCTTGGACTTGAAAGCTTCCAGAACTGTAAAATAAATCTCGGTTCCTTGTAAATAATCCAGCCTTGGGCATTCTGTTACAGCAGCAGAAATGGACTGAGGAATCATTTGGGGAGGAAAATTTCCTGCTTCTGAGAGCTACTTCTCTGGGCACTATGAATCTTCGAGGTGTTGACAGAGCAATGATGCATCTAAGACAAATCTCAGACAAGAGAACTATCACAGTGAGGCAAGGACCTGCTCATCAAGATTAGCTATACTTTGCCATAGCCTGATATATGCTAAGTGCTTTACATGTGTTGACTCATTTAATTTAGACAAGTAGCATGTAAGGTGAGCAAACTGATAAGAAAACCAAGACTCAAGACACAGAACAAACAATAACAAACTTGGTACAAATCATACAACTAAACAGTCAGCTAGTCCTCAGCCCTTTGTCCTTAGCCATAAAGCTGCCTAGTAAGAGGAATGATGATGTAATGAATTAAGAAAGTAAAGACACTGAAACAAGAGAGAAGGCAAGGAGGAAATTCTGGAAAGAGATAGCAACCAGCAAACACACTCAGTGCTTTATTTCTTTGCATCTCGGGACAGAGGCATCACTTGAAGCCAAGCAGGACTAATGACTCAGCAACTACCAACAACAGTGTAGGTATAACAGAACCAAAGGCTCTTAACTCTCAGAGTGTTCTCAGACTCTTGAACTTTGAGGAATTCTAAAATTTAAACAGCCAACTGGAAAAATAGACATCTAAAAGGCTTTCCACAGACATTCAATTCCATAAATACTACCAATAAATAACTCATTTACACAATAAAGATATATGCACAAAGAGAATTCAGCATGGTACCGTCTTTAGGTAGAAGCATATTGTAAAGAGCCTATACCAAATTCTTGACATACTTTTGGAGTTAGGGAATATAGCTCTATGGTAAAGTGTCCGCCAAGTGTATACAAAGCCCTGGGTTTTCTTCCCATGACTGCAAGGTAAAAACACTCCACAAGATCATTTCTAATAAAATAAGCAAGCACTTTCCATATCATGACTGACTCTGCCAAGGCTCAGTCCAAAGGGGCCCATCAGCAGCTTTGTAATGAGAATGAAATGTTGGAGAAGCCTCTTGAACAACAGGGCAACTGGGAAAATGTCCCACAGGACTTAGACAGTGCCAAAAACCCTTCACAATACAGGGAACTGGGGGGGAGGACTCATGACACAGTCTGAAAAGCTCTTGGTTGTATGCCTGCATTTGTCAAAAGAGAGAGTTTTTCAAAATGCTTACCACAGAATCACTGTGAATAAAACTCCCTCACGTGATCTTCTATTACCCACCCACCCACCTACCTGCTTAGAGAAAATGATTTCAAGGCTAAGACTTTCAGAGTGATTGCAAAACCAAAAGAAGACAACTCTTTCCCACCTCCCACACCCCAAACCCAAGAGCACTACAAAGAATTTTCATGTTACAGCGGTCAACATTACTCATCCTAACTAATGTGCCAAATGTGCTACATAAAGATACTCCCAACATTTAACTCTTCTACTTAGTTACCGTAGTTGTACACTGCTGTGGTGGCTCAGCCAGGATAATAAGAGGCATAATCATTGGTGCAAACCCTGCCAGACCTCAGCAGAGGGAACCATCCTCATGGCCAATGCATAACTGGACATTGGAACCCCAATCATCTGAGCTCGAGTGTTTTATTGATTCAGAACTCCTTAAGTGTTCTACTGATACCATGTGCAGATCATAAGCAATTAAACATCCGGCATAGAAATCCAACACCTGCAGACAAGACAAAATGCCAAAACCTAGGCTAGCCCCTCATCCAACAGTGCATAAAACAATTTCAAACATAACTAAAAATAAACTTCCCCAACAGCTACTTACTGAAAGTAGCAAAATGAACACAAAGGAGACAGCAGAGTAGATCTGGGAAAGTCCTTCTGGAGCTTTCCCTGGACTTGCTGGGTCATGGGTGGTGACCACAGCTTAGCAACAGAACAAATGAGCTTTGAATTATAGGGATGGACATATTCAACTAAGTAACTTGCCATGTTGAAAGGCATGAGGAGGTATATGCCCTACTTGATCCATCACTCGTGCCTTGTTATTAATAATGGATTGTGTTTTGACTGCTCTCCCGAGGATCAAAATAAATGCTGGCAGGATTGGTAGAATTTCAAGGTTAGTGACATTTCAACTGCAGGTGACAAACATTATAAAAAAAATAATACTCAATTTAACCATCAGCAAGGGTCTCAGAATAAAACAGTATGTGTCATTCCCCTGGAATCGTTTCAGTCTATCCAAGCAGAAGTTAGTCTTCTTACCAGTTATCATAGACAAGGAGATATATGTGCATGTATGTATGTGTACCATGTCTGTGCAATGCCCATTGCTGCCATGTAGGTTCTGGGAACCAAACTCAGGTCCATGGAAGAGTGGGAAGTGCTCTTAATCACTGAGCCATCTCTCCAGCCCTTCAGTTAAAGAAGTTAATGCTGAGTTCTGTGATACATGAGTTTGGAAGTGACCCTGACACAAATGAAGATCACATCTTACTAGAGAACAGTCTGCGAGATGTTATATAATTGAAGATTAAATGTCCCCCGACCATGTGCTCAAGACTTGATTGCCAGCCTGTGGTCCATCAGCAACCTCTGGGGGTGGAGCCTAGTGAAAGGAAGTGAAATCTCTGAGGATGCCCCACTGAAGGGGCCATTGAAACATTGGCCTCTCCTCTTCTTTTTACTTCACCCTAGTAGCTATATTCTAGCATGTTTCCTGATCTGATGTTGATGTTCTGCTTCATCACATGCCCTAAGGCAATAGTGCTGTGTAGTAAAACCTCTGAAACGATGAGCCAAAAGAAATTTCCCTCCTTAAAATCTGAGTATGTCAGATATTTTCTCACAGTCTCAGGAAGCTGACTATTGCACAAGAAGACATCCCTGATCTGTGACTTGCTTTCATCTACTTGGTGACTATGAGAACCAGGCCACTTCTTTCTGTTGTTTTACCATCTATATTAGGCAGAGTTCTCTAAAGGAACATAATGTAAAATGCATACATATAATATGTGTGAGCTTTCTATGTACACACACACACACACACACACACACACACACACACACAACTTATAATTATGAGTCCTTAGTTTTAAGAAACATAAGAAAAGTGAGTAAATTTGAAAATAAATGGAATAAATGATAATACAGTGGAATATGACTGACCAGAATTTGAAAACTAAATGAAGTTTAGTGCAGTGGGTAGCACATCAGTCTCATAAAACTTCAAGACTAGAGATCTATATAGACTATTTGAGAAAAAGGACCACCTTCTTGTTCATAGAATTGACATTTTCCCTTCACGTTTTCTGCCTTCTTTAGAAGACCTCTGGTTTTGTCTTTTGTAGCATAATAGTAGTAGTAGTAGTTGTTGTTGTTGTTGTTGTTTGTATGTGTGTTTGTTTGTTTTGTTCCTTTCTGTTTTCTATAGTGCTGAGCTCAAACCATGGGCCTCGTGTATACTAGGCAAGTTCTTTCCCACATCCTCAGCTCCACAACTCTAATATTGTTTCAAGACAGTACTATGATCTAATGTAAAATGTCCCCCATGGGCTTGTGGAAAGTTGGTCCCAGCTACTGGTGTTTTGGGAGATTGTGGCATCATTTAAAGATGGAACTCATATGGCAGAGGCAGGGCCATGAGGACAGACCATGGGGGTTAAAGGCAAGGCCCTGCTTCCACCTGGTTTTCTGCTTCCTGATTCACAGAGCTGTAACAGCCCACCACATCCTGCCACCATCTGGTCATGCCTTTCCCACCACAATGAAGTATTCCCTCATTTGGAACTATGGACCCAAAGAAATCCTTCCTTTCTTAAATTGCTCATCCCCTACACTTCTGCCACAGCAATGTAGATGTAATAGATAGTGCTGGCTATGGACTCAGAATTCTCCCTCCTCAGCCTCATAAGTGCTCGATTATGAGCCTGTGCTACCATGCCACACTACAACTCTGCTTTTGAATGAAATATTTGCAAATGGAAGTTCAGGTAGATTATTGAGAAGACAGCCACTTGGACCTGGCAAGAGAGGTTCAGTCTCTATAAAATAAAGTACTTGCTTGCCCTTTCAAGCTGATGAAAGCAAATACTCACAGAGACCATCTTCAATGACTTTCAGACCCAGGACACTCAGAACAGTCTTACCCTACAGTATTTTACTTTATTTTTATGAACAATTTATTTTGGTTTTTGTGAACATTTGATTATCCAGTAATAACTTTTTATTGGTTTCTTTTTTTCTCAAGTACATTTGTCATTGTCATCGCTGTTAATTTGTGTTTTCTTACTATTTTCCTCTGAAAATGCACAGATCAGAAGCTATTTCTTTTACTTCTCATTTCAATGACTTGCACAGAAATTGTCCTTTTCAGACAACTGTATCTACTGAGTACATTTGTCAGCTTTTGCTGCAATGCAGCTGGGTAATAAATGTGCCCTAAACACAATAGGTCACAAAAAATAAACATTCAATTCTTATTTCTAGGTCCACAAGTCGTTTGACATTTTATCAAGCTTAGCTAGTCTGGGCTGGGATGGATCCCAGATGCAGCTGGTACTTTTCCATATACCAATCTATTATCATCCAACAAGATACCTAGAATATGGTGATCTAGAATATAGTGAAAAGGAAAAACAACAGGGTAGACACAAAATCTGACTAATAGCTGATAAGCTATTGAAATTTGATGACTGCTGGAAGAGTCAGTTTTCTCTAATGATGTGAGTGGTGGGCCCCACTCCCGAGACTAGCTAAGCACACAAGCTGGATTCAATGAGGAATCAAAAGAAAAATAAAAAGGAAAGGAGTGGAATAATCTCAAAGTTGTGTGGGATAAGGTAGCAAAGTAAAGAGGGTGGTTATGGGGAGGAGTTGGGAGAGGTAAAGTGAATATGTTCAAAATATATTATATTAAATTCTCAATTAATTTAATTAATTATTTATATTTTATTAATTATATAATTATATACAAGTATATAATTATAATATATTTTATTAATATTAATTATTAATAATTAGTTAATTAATAATTAATAAAAATGTCTTTTAAAAGAAACTACATAAGAATATTAAAAGTTCTATGTACTTGCCAGGCAGTGGTGGCACACATCTTTAATCCCAGAACTCGGGAGAGAGAAGCAGGTGGATCTCTGTGAGTTCGAGGCCAGCATGGTCTATAGAATGAGTTCCAGGACAGCCAGAGTTATGACAGAGAAACCCTGTCTTGAAAATAAAACCAAAAAATAAAACTAAAAAATTCTATGTACTATCACATCATCCTGGACCCTATCAGCCAACAAGTCATATTGCCAAGTCCACTGCTAATAGGATAAGGAAGGACATTCTTCCCTTCTTAGATAGACAATACAGTCACGTGGTTTTTAAAAATGCAGCTATGTCATTGTCTGACATCTTATTTCTTTTCACTAGCTTTTTGATTGCTTTCTCAAACTAGAAAGTAAATTCTATAAGCACAGAGATTCTATTTTTCTCACTTATCATATCCACAATAAAAAACTGTACCTATCATGCAGTAGATATTCCGTAAATACTGTTGAGTGAATGAGTGAAAACACCAATCTATAAAGCAATCTCTGTGACTGGATAAGAGAGTATTAAAGATAAAATGAATAGTACACCCTGCTGAGGTGAGTCTAAGGTAATATTACAATAAAATCACGGACTGGTAAAGAGTCTCGGTCTCCAGTTGAAAAGCAAGGCAAAGTTATGAAAAGCAAAGAAAAGGAAAAAAAAATCATAGCTGTCCACCAGATCACATTTATCCCAATTCCAGTACCATGCAAAGCCCTACAAGTAAATGGGACAGGGGAGGTCAAAGCTAGATGGAGTCCATTTTAAAGCTCTTATATTGCACTAGCGAGAACCCCTAGCCAAAAGCCACCGTGAAACTCTGCTTATTTCATGGGCAACAACACCATCAGAAGAAAAAAAAACAAACCCAAATTCAAAATTTATCACGATGCCTAATAAAAACTGTACCAGGCCCCAGCACTCTGAATTAATGATCATCAATGAGTGTCACGGCATTAGAAAAGTGAAAGGCACTTTTCGCGAAAGCAGGCATCAAGAGGAAGGCATTAAATCAAACCACAGCACCATGAAAACGCAAAGGAGAAGTGGAAAGGATAATTTCTCAAAAAGTAACTTTCTGACTGTGAGAATGGATTGATAGTACTATCCGTTCTTTATAGGAAAGCTCCTCACAATGAATTTCCTTGTCATCATGATCTAATATTGGTTACCAGCTATTACTCTCATTCGTCATGTTCCACATCCCCGCCGCAGTATAAACAATATCAGGGATTTCTCTGGTCGTATTTCACAACACTTTCTTGGAGGGGGTGCATTTTGTATTCAAGCGCAAACCAAAGTGTTCCAAATCTATCAAGACTCGTAAAAACTATAAATGACCTGCACAGATGCCCGGCAGTGCTGTAAAATGTAGGCTGGTTGCTAGAAGCCTCCCCTGCTTTAGAAAATGTACTTATCCCTGCAATCAGATTTAAAATATGTTGATCTCCGAAACACTCCATCCACAGAAACTGCGGCATTTCTACTCATCTGGTTTGCTGTTCCTCCATCATTCAAAGCAACTCAGCTCTGGTTGCTCCCACCATGATAATTGTTTTGGAGACAAACCAAGATTCGCTAATATCCAGTTGTCTCACCATTATTACTTAGGAAAATCAAGACTTCAACTCTGCTGTGTCTGATTCAAATCCCTACCCGCTCACTCTCTCTCGATTCTGCCACAGTCCATCCCTTGCTAGTTACAAAGTTTTCTCAGTGCTTCTTTCACCATTCCAGATGTCCCACTCTCTTTCCAATGGCCTTAGTCCTTTGTTTGCTGCTATTGGCTGTGTACTTGAGACAAGTCTTCTAGATAGCTTCAGCTGTCAACTTGATACAACCCAGTTATCTGAGTCTCAAATGAAGGATTGACTCCTATCAGATCTACTTGAGACCATGTCTGTGAGGCATTTTCTTAACTATTAATTGATGTAGGTGGGCCCAGCCCACTGTGGGTATTGCTGTCCATAGTCTGGGAGCTTGAGCTGTACAAGAAAGCTAGCTGAGCAAGCCAAGGGTACAAACCTGAAGGCAGTGTTCCATCATGGATGGTTCTTGCTTCAATTTCTGCTTGAGTTTATGCCTGGACTTTCCTCAGTGATGAATTATGGCCTGAAAACTGTAAGATGAAATAATTCTTCCCCCACCCCAGTTGCTTTGGTCACAGTGTTTATCATACAAGCAGAAAACAAACAAGACAAGTAATGAGGTAGGAGATACATATATATGGTTCTGCAGGCTGAGAAGCACAGGAATACTACACTAGTGTCTTACAAGAAGCCCCATGCTATATCACTCCATGAGAACATAAAAAGGGAAACAGAAAAGATGGCTTAAAATCCACAATATCCGACTCTTTCCCATGATATCTTCATTAATCTATTCATTGTAGAAGAGCTCTTATGACCTATCTCCTCTCAAGAGTTCCAGACCTTTACTGTCACAGTGCCAATTCAATTTTAGCATGCATTTGGAAGGGGACACTCAATCCATAGGAAGCATCAGCATTCATCTCTGTAAGCCTAAGTGACTACAACAATATACTGTTTTGAGTGTGTATTAGTGGTACAAGACTATCCTCTAAGCCAACTATCACCATCCTCATCAGATCAGCTATGTCTGCTCATAAGAGATCATCACAGATGGGCTAGGGAGGGTCATGTGACCCCCACCCAAGGATCCAGCTATTCCTCACAACCAGTTGTATGTAATTTTCCCCTAACTGCACAAAGCCTCCAAGAGGTTCTCAGGTACATAGGTAAAGAACGGCTAAGGGAGGAGTACTTATCTACACAGGCATGCAGACTTTCCAACGTAGCTACTTTTAAGACACTCATGTTCCTGCCCATGACCCCTCGCCCACTGCTCTATAAGTAAGTCTAATAAAATCATTGTTTTCCAAGAGTGAAAATTAGTGGAATTGTACCTGGGTTTATTGTTGCGACCTTAGGAGGAGGGGTATGCATTGTTTACATCTCTCCATATAGTGTTATGTATATACATAATATTCCTACATGAGAGTGGGTGTATGTGAATGTGCAAGTTTGTCTATGAGTGTGATTGTGTGTGTTCGTGTTATGATGTCAGTGTGTGAGTATCTGTGTGAAAGTATGTGAGAATATCTGAGTGTGTGAGCATGTGAGAGACTAGTGTGTGCACAGGTTTGGTGTCTATGAGAATACATGAGTATGTATGACTGTATTGTAAAGGTGTGTTAATCTGAGAGTATGGAGCATGTGTGGAGAATGTTTCTGTGTTCTGTCTGTGAATATGTGAAAGTGTCTGAGTGCGTTAGTGTGCTTAGTGTGGAAGTGACAGTGTATGGGCCTGTGCTTGTATGAATGTATGGCTATCTCTGTGTATGAGCTTGAGTACATGGACTGAGTGTGCGAGTGTGGTTCAGTTGTTTTTAAGTTCTTGTATATTTTGGATAGTAACCTTCTGTTAAATAAATAGTGGAAGATGTGTTCTCCCTTTCCATAGGTTATCTCTTCACTCTGCTATTTCTTTTCTTGTACAGAAGCTTGTCAGTTTGATTGAATATAATCTGTTTGTTTGTTTGCTTTCTGTTTTTGGTTTTTTGAGACAGCGTTTCTCTGCTGTAACTATGGCTGTCCTGGAACTCACTCTGTAGACCAAGCTGGCCTTGAACTCACAGAGATCCACCTGCCTCTGCCTCCCAAGTGCTGGGATTAAAAGTGTGTGCCACCACTACCTGGCAATTTATTATTTTTAATTGTCTGTGTCTTAGAAGATCTAGCCACAAAAACAAGCCCTGCACGAATATTTTACTTTCCCTGGGTTTTCTCCTAGTATTTTAGGTCTTAACATGTAAATCTTTGAGTCTTTGGTACATTTTTGGGATAATTCGTCTAGAATGAGAGAGAAGTCTGGTTTCCCTTCTGCATGTGTATATTAGTTTTCTCAGCACCATTTGTTGAAAGGCTTCAGCAATGTATATTCATGGCATCTTTGTTGAGAATAAGCTGGTTGTAGATGCAAGAGTTCATTTCTCAGTCCTCTATTCTGTTACATTGGTCTGTGTGTCTTTCTATACCCAAATGATACTATTTAGAGTGATTAAGGGGCTCCGGGGTATTTTTTTATCAAGAATTTTATTCTTTTAGCTTTTGTTCTTTTTGTTCAGTTGCTTTGGCTATCTTTTGTGCTTCTGTGTGAACCTTAAAATTGTTCTTTCTGGTTCTGTGAAGAATATAATTAAGTCATTGGTAATTCAATGGGGATTATATTTGCCTACAAATGGCTTAGGGCAGTATAGCCACTTTAACAAGATTGATTCTTTCAATCCGTGAACACAGAAAGTCTTCCCATCATTTTGTGTCTACTTCAATTACTTTCATCAGTGTTTTGTGGTTTTTACTGTGGAGGTCTTTCACCTCTCTGTTTAAATTTATTTTGAGGTATTTTCGTAGTTATTAATTGTATGGCTTATATAAATTCTTGTTTAGCAAACACACAATGGCTACATAGAAAGACTACTGATTTTCATATGTTGGTCTTTTATCCTACTTCTGTTTGTCACATCTGAGTGTTTTCTGAATCAGACTTCATGAGCCACTAAGTAAAGAACTGTTACAGGTCCCCAGACCTTAGCACAACTGATGCCATGTTACAGGCATAATTCTGATCTTAAAACACAGCACGTAGGCCCCGACACCTGCCGAAATAGGAATAAAAACCTAATTCTTCCAGGAAACTCCCTAAATGTACTAATCTTGCTTTATGGCTTCTGTAGTTCTGCTTCCTGCTAACTGAAGTGTGATAACCAAGATATGTTCTTTCTGCACAAAAGACAAGGGGTTTTAAGGCTCAAAGCTGCATGATTTGGGCAAGTTCCCCATGCAGCTGCTGGCCAGAAAGACTTTCTGCTTTGAGGGTGACCGTATGGTGGTTTTTGGTGGGCTTACATATTTTGGAAGCCCCAGCAAAATTCAGAGAGACTGAAACATTGGCATACAAATGGCCTTGGATCCTCTCTTACATAGTAGCACAAAAAATAGACAGTTCCTAGAAGGTGCACACCCAGAGATGTTCCAGGTCCCACAAATTTCTCTTGAGTCTAGTCCTGCCACCCCATAGGTTCCCAATACCTCCACCCTAAAAGATAAAATTATAGAAAGTTGCCTGAATTTTTTGCCTCCAAATGTAAGTCTGTTTTATGGTGCCTTTACAAATAGGACATTTAGGAAAGGGTGGACATGGCCTTAATTCCAGTGTCCATATGAGATGTCCACAAGATCTACATGAGACATCATCAAGCCCCTGGCTTAAGTCTATGCGATGGTCATCCCTGGTTGTCTTTACTGCTTGCCTCTCAATGCATCTCTCTATGTGTTTATGTCAGTTGTTTTTTTTTTGGGGGGGAAACAGATCTAGAATGGAGTGAGCAGTGCCAAAACAACATTGAAGTGGATGTTAAAAGACTCCAATGAAGGTTTTGTGGATTTGTAGACAAAGATAGATATGGTGTCCATTCCTTGTCCAGAAAACTGCACCTTCTGTGAAATCAATTAGCCCATATTTTGCAGTTGGGTTTCCCAGTAAAGAATCTCTGGATCCCCAGATGGTTCAGACCATCTGGATCATGATGACAGAAGACCCTGGCCACCTAAACCAATTTTCCTGTACTGACCTATGGCTTTCTCTGGTGCAAGACCACCCACTCCCAGCTTAAAACCTGTGTCCTTTTGTTAGAGACCCAAATCCTCTTGATTTGACCAACTTTCCCAGAGAAACCCAAACCTCTGCCTAATCTTGTAGGCCCATCAGAGGTAGTTGACTTTCCCCTCCATATATTCCAGCAAGAACCCTGACTGGGCATGGGTGGGGAAATAGTTTCTCTGGCCACGCTTACATGAGAAAAGTAATCTATTCTACCTTGGGCCCCATTCTCCTCCAGACACATGGAGTGGCTCTGGCTATGGAGGTTCTAGGAAGAATTTCCCTAGGAAAGAGGCAGCCCTTGCCCTCCCTCTAAAGGAGGTACCCCTGGTGGGCCCAAGACCCAAAGATTCCAGCTCTACCACTTTCATGGCTTATGTCTTCTTTTCAACCAGTAATTTGGATAATTTGAAAACTCAGAACCCACCATTCTCTGAAAAACCTCAGGCTCTCAATAGTGTCCTGGAGACAGTCTTATATACCCGCCAGCTGACCTTGGATGATGACAACAGCTCCTGGCCACCCTCTTCATGGTGGGACAAGATCTGGCTTGAGAGTACAAAAGCTGCCCTCAGGCTGAACAGAGATTGCTTAAGGAAAATGCAGCTCAAATAGAGTGGATTTTGCCCAACCTGACTAGAACCCCAACGCCAATCAAGGTAAAGAGGTTTTGGACAATTTTTGTCAGACTCTGTTAGGAGTATGTAAGGCAGCCCCTAGAGAGAAAAAGAAAAAGAAAAAAAAAAGCCAGTCTGTCTAAGTTGAGTGAGATTATACAAGAGCCCAATAATTGCCCACTGGGTTCCTGGAGCATATCTGTGTGGGTTACCAGGTGTTCACCCCCATAAGACCAAGATGTGCCAGAAAACCAAAAGCAACCAATATTGTTTTTGTTATGCAGTCAATCAAAGATATTATAAAGACATTACAGATATTAGAAGGGTTTGAGGTTATGAGAAGATCCCAATTACTGGAGATTTCTCAAAAGGCTTACAATAACCACGACTTTGAAGAAGAAAAACAGAACAACAAATTGACCTAAGAAATAGTGGCAGCACTCAGAGAGAGTGGGAAGCTAGAGACACCTGCAAAGGAAAAGGCCAACGTCCTACCTACCCAAAAGACTTGATCCTGTTTCTGCTGGTTGGCCAGCTTGTTTGCAGGCAGTTACCACAATAGCCATGCTAGTAAAAGAGGCTAGCAAGCTTACCTTGGGCCATGAACTGTTCCTAACCACCTCTCACTCTATAGAGACCCTCCTGAGGGATATTACAGAGAGGGGGATGCCTAATACCCAATTAACACACTATCAAGCATTTCTCTTGGACCAGCTCTATATCTGATTTGTAAAACTTCAGCCTTCAACCCAGACAGCTTACTGCCAGATGATAACCCAACAAAGCCCCTCCATGATTGCCTGAAAGTGACTGATGTGGTCCAATCCATCAGACTTGTCCTAGCAGATGTCCTACTATAAGAAGCAAAAGAAATACTGTACACTGATGGGGACAATATTGTTTAGAATAAAATCAGGTATGCGGGGGTCACACGCATCACCTTGGACAGGGCAGTCTGGACCCAGTTCCTCAGCTGAGGGACTTTAAGACACAGTTTTGAGTTTCTGGTGTTAATCCAGGCACTTCACTGGGAGGAGGGCAAAGCCATCACTGTGTACACAGACAGTTACATCATTTTGCCACAGCCTATGTCCACAGGGCCCTCCATCAAGAAAGTGTACTCCTCACCTAAGACAGAAAAGAAATCAAAAATGAAGAAATCCTAACCCAGCTAGGGGCCATATGGATGCAGTGTCCACTGCAAAGGAAATCAAATAAAGGAGGCCCAATGAAACAGAGCAACACACTTGGTCACTCAGAAGACTGCCCTAGAACCGGTGGGGCCTCTCCAGATCTTGATTACCCTGCTAGAACCCAAAATGCACCAGTGCCCAAACTATATACAGAAACCGAGTGAATAAAAGGGAAGCTGCCAAACAAAAGACAAATAGATGGTGTTTCTTGCTCCATCTCATACTCCCTGCTGCTCTCAGGAGACAAATGGATACCAACTCAACCAGGCTACTCATTAAGGAGCATCAAAAACAAAACTGCTGAGTTACTCAGGCCCAGATATTATATCCCTCAACTAGACAATCTTGTCAAAAACATTGTGCCCAATGTACCACTTGTGCACACGTGAACTCCAAAGGTGGAAGGAAAGCCCCAAAAGGAATCTGAAGAAGGATGCCTAAAGAACATTGGAAAATGAATGCTACAAAGATAAAAACCCATGGTTCTTGCGTATAAGTATTTGCTAGTTTTCATAGATACCTTCTCTAGATGAGTGGAAGTCTTTCCTACCCAAATGGAGACAACCTCAATGGTCACCAAGAAACTCCTCCAAGAGCTGATTTCTAGGTTTGAATTGCCCCTCTACCTAGAGTATAATAGTGGCCTGGCCTTCATGAGCAAAGTTTTCCAAAATCTGGCAAAATTCCTCAATGTTAATTGGAAACTACATTGTGCCTATATGCCACAATGCTCAGGACAGGAAGAAAGGATGAATAGAACCATGAAGGAAACTTGAATTCTGTCCTTGAGACCAGTTAAAACTTACCCTATTTCTTACAATTTGTCTCCTAAAGGCTAGGTGAATTGTATATCAAGAAGGTTTCACCCCATTTAAAATTATGTGTGGGGGTCTTACCCCTTTCCTCACTAAGTTAAGAGATGATCATAAGACAAAAATTACTAACCATTCCCTCCTCGAGTCCTTACAGGAACTGCAACAAGCCCAGATGACTGTTCATTAAACAATTCAATTGACTGCACCCTTTCCTGTGCCTGAGCCTGCTCACAAATTGCAGCCTGTTGACCTTGTGTGAGTGAGAGGAACCCAATCCAGAGCCTGAAGCCAATGTGTAGAGGCCAATACCCTGTGGTGCTCACCACCCCTGCAATAGTGAAGATCATCACCCCTGCAATAGTGAAGATCACTGGTATCACCCTGGAGATCTACCACACCCATCTGAAGAAGGTTATTGAGGACAATAATAATAAGACAGAGCATCACCAGGTCCTACGACTCTAAAGATAAAACTGACATGGCCCTATGACTATGATTGCCCTATTTTATCTTCTTTGTCTTCCTATGCAAAAGTCCCATAACCCCCATAAGCAAAGATCCTGAATATGGAAATTAAGAAAGACCTAAATGGAGAGTTCATACCCAATGTTTCCACTGAGACCCAACCCCTCTTCCAGAAATCTAGATTCTGGACTTGCCCTCACATGGTGAGCCACCCCATTCTCCTTCCCCTGTTGGCTGGAGCAGGCATTGTGGGCGGCTCTGCAGTTGGAACTTCAGTCCTAATTGCAGGGGATAAAAATTTAAGGAACTCAGTGCTCGAGTAGACTTAGACCTAGGCCATCTGGAAAATTCTATCTTCCATCTGGAGCCGGGTAGACTCCTTAGCAGAGGTTGTTCTTCAGAATTGCAAAGGACTGGACTTCTTCATGAAACAAGCTCTCTGTATCACACTGGAAGAAACTTGTTGCTTCTGTGACTATCACTCAAGGATAATTAGAGAAAGTTTAGCCATGGTCAGAAATGACTTTAAGGAAAGAGAAAAGAGATAGCAAGAGTCTGACAACTGGTATCAATCCTTGTTCTCCTGCTCCCCTGGTTAACTACTCTACTGAGGGTCATTTCCAGTTAATTCTTTTTTTCCTAAGCCTCACTATAGAAACTTGTTTGCTCAACTGCCTACTTAACTATGTAAAGCAGAAAGTAAATTCTGTTAAATTGTTAGTGCTGGGGGAACAATATAACCTCTAGCCCCAAGATGAGTCCACAATTTGACTCATGCCCATAAAACCAGTGGCAAAGGTAACTGGACCCCAGACCTTAGCAAACTGACACCTTGTTAAAGGCACAATTGTGACCTTAAAATGCAGAAAATGGGCCCCCAACACCTTCCAAAATGAGAACAAAGACTTAATTCATCACAGACCTAGTCCATAGTTCCAGGAAAGCCCCTAAATGTACTAACCTTGCTTTTTGGCTTCTGTCATTCTGCTTCTTGCTAACTGAAGAGTAACAACCAAGACGTGGTTTTTGTGCATAAAAGGCAAGTTCCCCCATGCAGCTACTGGCTGGAAATAAAGACTTGCTTTTCTGCTTCAAGAGAAACTGCAGGGCAGGCCAGGAACTAGAGAATGTATAATGCATAGACAACTTCTAATGATGTCATGCTCTGCTCATAGATTGGTACCTAGCCCAGTCCTCACCAGAAAAGGCCCCTCCAGCAACTGATCGGAGCCTATGGAGAGGCCCAGGGCCAAACAACATGCAGTGATCAGAGAACCCCATGGAAGAGGGAGAGGAGGGATGGTGGAGACCCGAGAGGTAGGGGATACCAGGAGAACAAGTCCCACAGAGTCAACTGACCAGCATTCTTACTGAAGTGGCAGACAAGGAACCTACAAGGTCCCATAAATACATCTTATAGCTGTCTGGATTGGTGTTCTTGAAAACTCCTACAGGCTGGAGTAGGGGTGTCTATTCTCCTTTTACCTGCCCTTGGGACCCTTTTGCTCCTGCCAGGTTGCCTGGTCCATCCTTGATATAGGGATTGCTAGCTGGCCTTGTTCCATCCTGCTATGCCATGCCCTGTTCTTTTCTGAGGAGAAGAGGGTGATGTTTGTGGGTGGTGATGAGGGGTAAACCTGGAGAAGAGAGGAGATGGAAGAACTGGGGGCAGAGGGAGGGAAGGAGGGGTTGGGGATGTATTATATAAGTTGTATGAGAGAAGAAAAAGAAAAAGAATAATAAAGCTTACTTAAAGGAAAATAACAACAACAAAATAGTGTGTGTGTGGCGGGCACACAGAATCCTATCATCTGCAGGTAAGGGTAATTGGTATCTTGTCTTCTATTTTATTCCTTGTATTTCTTTCTCCTGCTTTATTGCTCTAGCAAAGTAGCCAAGCTGAAATGAAAAAGAGTAAAACGTGAACACACTGGTCCTAGTTTTGATTATAGATTAAATTCTTTCATTTTCCCCCGTTTAGTATTATAATGTTGGTGGCAGGTTTTCCTTGCATAGCCTTTGTTGTGCTGAAGTATGTTCCTAGATTTTAAGGGCTATTCTTTATCAGAAGAGTTTTCTATATCTATTGAAGTGATCGTGTGACTTTTACTCTTGATTCTATTCATGTACTCTATTACATTTATTGATTTTCATGTGTTGAATCATCATTTTATTTCTTGAATGAATGTCTCACATTATGAATGTGTCAATTGTTTCTTTTTGTTGTGGTTCTGGGTTTTGGTCTTTGGTTAGGTTTGTTTTTTTTTTTTGGTGTTTTGTTTTGTTTTGTTTTGTTTTGTTTAGCTTTATTTATTTGTGTGTGATGGGCTTGTGCAATGGCATCCAAAGACAACTTGAAGGAGTCATTTTCCATCTTCTACTATGGTTGTTCCAAGGATCAAACTCAGGTCCTCAGGCTTAGTGGCAAGTGTCTGGCCTCTATTTTCCCCACAATGCATCATTCCACTTAATAATATGTAGTAAACTTTAACTCCTCTAATTTTGGCTTGGCATCCATTTTGTCAGAACTGAGCACAGGTACTCCTGATTCCTTGTGGCCTCTAGCTGATTGACATTTTCTAAACTTTCACCTTCAGTCTGTGAAGGGGTTGCATAAGAGGTGTGAGGGGGTAGTATGCCTATGGAAGTCCAACAACAACTTTTGGTGTTATTCCTTCAAATGCTGTCCTGTCAACTTTCACTATTTGAGTTTTGGATACAGAATCTCTAACTGGCTTGAATCTTGCCATACAGTGCCAAGCTATCCAATCAGTGATCCCCAGGAATCTGCCTGTTCTGCTCCTAATGCTAGGATTGCAAGGACATGGACCACAATGCTTGACTTTTTTAAAATGGTATCTTAGTTGGAGTTTCTATTGCTGCAATGAAACACCGTGACTCAAAAGTTAGCAGAGGAATGGGTTTACTTGGCTTATACTTCCATAGTACTGCTCATCATTGAAGCAAGTCAGAAGAGGAATCAAACAGGGCAGGAATCCAGAGACAAAAACTGGTGCAGAGACCATGATGGCATACTGCTTATTGGCTTGTTCCACAAGCCAATCTATTGCTCAATCCTCTTTCTTCTAGAACCCAGGATCATCAGCCCAAGGATGGCACCACACACAATGGGCTTGGCCCTCCTCTACTGATCATTAATTTAAAAAAATGCCTTATAGCTTGACGCTATGGGGGCATTTTCTCAAATGAAGCTCCTTCCTCTCTGATGATTCTAGCTTGTGTTGAGTTGACACAAAACCAGCCAATAGAAGTGGATTCTGAGCATTGAACTCATGCCCTCATTTTTGCAAGGCAAGTACGTTACACACTGAGCAACCTCTCCAGTTCCCTTAGTTTCTGTTCATAACTATGACATGTATCTCTTTCAGACAAATAAATGAGTTTTAATTTTTCAATCCAATCAGAAAGTCTTACATTTTAATTAGATAGTTAAGACCAACAGAAGTTAGTGCCATGGACAGATGTTTGCTGATTCCTGTATTTTTCTTTGTTATTTTTCTAGTCATCTAAGTATCTTGTTTTACTGAGTAGAATATTTTGATCCTTTCCTAGTTCTTATTTATTCTTTCTCCCCCTTAAACTTTACTTTTTTCTGGGGTCTTGTAATTTTAAAGGTCTTTCTTCCTCTGTGTATAAGATTTCTTTAAGTATCTTCTACAACATTGGCTAATTGCTCAAGAATTGCTTTACTTCATACTTATCTTGAAAGGTCTTTATTCTCCATTGACTTTAAAAAGAAAATTTGGGGGCAATAATAGTATGGGGGGGTGGTTATTTATTCTCAGGGTTTAAATGATACCATTAAAATTTCCTACCACTTAGAGTTTCTACTGAGAGAATTGATACTTTTCTGATGAGTTTGCTTTTGTAAATGAGTCAGCATTTTTCTCCTGTGACATTTACTATTGTTTCTTTGGTTTGTGTCTTAGCATCTTGGTTGGAATGTGAGGTGGATAGATACTTTTCTGGTCATGTCTCTCTAGAGTTCTAAATGCCTCTTGTAATGTGTGTGTGTGTGTGTGTGTGTGTGTGTGTGTGTGTGTGTATGTATATATATATATATATATATATATATATATATATATATATATCCATAGATTGGAGAATTATTTTGCTATAATTCCATTAAGCTTATTTTTCTGTGCATTCTTCTCCTATATGGGTCATTCGAGTTAGTCCTTAGATCATATCTCTGGGTTTTTAAAAGTTCTGGTTGTCTTGATTTTTTTCTTTAATGTTCTCTGAATGTAAAACTTCCTCAACCTTGATTGTCTTTCTTCTGCTTTATTTAGCTTAGTTACCACTTTTTATTTTAGTTCATTTAATGAGTCATTCAGGGACTTTTAAAAATGTATTTTTATTTTTTAAATTTATGTGTATGTATGTCGATAATGCCACATCTGTGAAGATGCCTAAGAGGCCAGAAGAGGATGTCAGATTCCCTGCAGCTGTAGTTATGGGTGCTGGGAACTGAACTTGGGTTCTGTGGAACATCAGCAATCTCAGAGCCATCTCTCCAACCCAATTAGGGGCTTTTTGGTGTGTGTGTGTCTGTGTGTGTGTGTGTGTGTGTGTGTGTGTTTTGCTTTCTAAAATCTCAATTTCTTTGCCCAATTTCTCTTCTACTATATTAACATTTTTTATCCAGTTCCTGAATCTGACATCCTTACTTTGTTGATCTATTTGATTGAATCCTCTTTAGGATAATGTGATAATTTTTAAAACTAGGCTTTCTCATTCTTTGCCGACATTTCAGTCCACTCAGTGTCTTCAGTTTAGGTTCGTGTTTCATGATAGGATTTGGGAGGTGTCATGTTGGTACACTTTTGTCTATTTCTTCTGCTTCTGTGTTGAAATGTGTTCATTTGCTGGAGTGAACGACTTTTGGGGGAACATTTTACTTTGTTTTGTTTTGGGGGGTTTTTGTTTTGTTTGTTTGCTTGCTTGCTTGCTTATTTCCCCATTCTTTAATTTATGAGGGTTTTCTTGGTAGGTTGTGTTCCCTTGGGATTATGATCTCCTAGGTTACAGACTTCAGCCAAGAGTCTCCACAAACTTTCCCTACTTTGTTGTTCTTCATAAGTCATGGCAGGCACCCAAGAGTCTAAGTTCAATTTACCTCTTGCTGTCTTGTAGGTCTACTCTGGCTCTCAGGGGTTCTTGCTCAAACAGTGGAGAAGGACCTTCAAGGTTTAATGATTTAAAAATATACTAGCTTCTTCACCTACCTGTGTATCTTGAAACCAGAGCTCCCCTCAGATTGGGTTCCCTGTGACATACCAGTAAAAACAAAATGAGGGGAGGAGAAGAGGGGCAGGTTCATTTTCTCCAGAGTCTGTAGCTATGCAACTTGCCAGTCTCAAACATAACACCTTATTTTTGCAATGTGTCAGCTGTTGTACCTCTGGGCCATCCTGGAGGTTTCTGGGCTTTTTCTGTGGCTCCATCAGCAACAATTTTCTCCTCTCCCCAACACACCATCTAGTGCTCTGTGTTAGATTATGTTGTTTCCTTTATAAATCTAAAGCTCAGCACTTCTGGATTTTACCTGGTCACTGTCTACTGGTCAGCATCCTATCCTTAGTCATTGACTGTATCTCACCTCTCCCTTAGCCAATAATCTGATAGCCTCAGTTTTGTGAGGACACAGAAGAGTGCTGGGAATTTTTTCATCAGGCATTATCTTCTCATTAAGTTTGCAAAATGTTCAAGGTTATTTTAACATTATGAACTTGTATTATGCTTTATTTTCTACTCATACTACCACTATCTTTCATTTTTCTTTCATTTTTCACTCTTCATTTTTTTAAATTTAGCTTATAAACATAAAAGACTACGTGGGCTGGAGTAATGGTTCAGTGGTTGCTCTTCCAGAGGTTCCATGTTTGATTCCCAGCAACTACCTTATGGCTCACAACCATCTTTAGTTCCAGATCCAGGGATCCAGTGCCCTCCTCTGGCTTCAGTGTGCAGTGCATGCATGTGGTGCATAGACATACATGGCAGGCAAAACACCCATGTTCATAAAATAAAAATAAATAAATCCTTAAAAGAAAACAACACTTGGCCTCCACCTTTCTCTACTTTCTCTCTTTTTTCAACTTGGACTTTATTTATCCCTCTCTACTTTCTGTTTACACTGATTCCTTAATAACATAAATGATACATTCCTTCATTTTGTCTTCCTAAATTAATGAAGGAGTTTATTTTTATTTTATTCTATTTTTTTTTTTTGAGACACAGTTTCTCTGTTGTAACCCTGGCTGTCCTAGAATTCACTCTGCATACCAGGCTGGCCTCAAACTCATAGAGATCCACCTGCCTCTGCCTCCCAAGTGCTGGGATTAAAGGCGTGCACCTAATGAAGGCATTAAAGCTACAATTTCTCCTCTGGTTAAGCCACGTATGTGAGTATATGTAAATGCTTTATTATTTTCCTTATAACTGCTAATTAGGCTTTTAAAATTTATTCCAAAATCATATTTCTTAATTTTCAAGGAGTTTTTGATCATACTCTATTTTTTGTTCAAATTTCTTGCTTGTGCCTAGAATGTTTTTTAACAATAATACAAAATTTCTACCTTTAAAACTCTTCTGTTCATTTATAGCCAAATGTATGCACATATTGTAGATATTTCAAAAATATAAAGGCAAAACTATGTCTTCTTTAATTTAGGGATTAAATATTATATATGTATATATTGAAGAGTTTGTTATTTTTAAGGTCTCTACACCGTGTACCATCTACGCAACTTTATTTGTATTTGTATCTGGGTGTTTTTTCCTGTGCATATGTCCGTATACCATGTATGTGTGCTACTTTCTGAGGCCAGAAGAGAATGTCAGGTTCCCTGGAACTGGAGTTACAGATGGATTTTAGCTGTGGTGTGGGTGCTGGGAGTGGAACCTGGCTCCTGTGCTAAAATAGCAAGAGCTCTTCACCACTGACTCCTCTCTCCAGCCCCAAATCAGTGCAGTTTTTAAAGAATGTTGCTGAATTATACTAACATTGATTAAGTACTTCGGATAGTTTTTGCTTCAAATATTCAACATGTAAGTTTTTGGTAATTATATTTTTCTGGGTAAATAATGTCCTTTATTTGGTGGAATGTATCCTTAATCATTTAGTGCTTTAAACATCAAATTCTGCCAAACATAAATATATATACATTTAATTTTTCATTTTGCCTCTCATACCATTTTACTACTTTATTGTTTTCATACTGTATTATCTGATGAGTTTGCATTTTAAACCTAGTCTATTAGGGAGATTTTTGTTAATCAGAACTCTACTTGATAGTTACTGATGTTTTAATGAATATATTTAGCTCATTATCAACTAATATAATAAATAAGCAAAGAATATCACTCTACTCCTTCCTTGCAACTGTACATAAGTTCTCCTACATTGCTATGCTGAGTTGACCTATTCCTTGTTTTCTATTGTTCCATGCAAGATGATGCCTGTTCCTTCACACCCTGCTAACTGGAAAATTCTACTACATTTTTCCAATCTGTTAATGGCTCCTTTCCCATCCCTGACATGAACATCTTTCAACATTATAGCAGAAGTCTAGAAAATGGAAATACTGGACACAGACCCAGCTTCATTTTAAAGGTATTTAAGGCTGGTTATTACTACCGTAGGACAATCTTTGCCACATTCCTATAACAAGCAATATAAACGATGAGGAACCATCTCATGGTCTCTATGTCTTTCTTAATTTATTATAGTTCACTCTCCTCTCTTCCATGATTTAATATGAAGCTTGAGGAAGTCATTGAACTTGAAACGCTATAAATTTTCCCCTTACAAAATAACTATAATAATACCTAATGTACCTCGTGCCAAGCTTATGAGAATTAAATGGCACCATGGTAATAAAAGCTTGTTAATAAAGACAAATCTCTAGTATCATTTAAAAAAACTGAGTTCTACTTATCCCAAGACACATTCCTTAGAATAGTAGTCTCAGAAGAGAGTTTGAGAGGTAAATAAAGTTTCTGAAAGTATATTTGGAAAATGCTACCTCTGCAATCTTCCTCTTAGAGATTACAAATGCATATGTAGTTGTAAAATCTTAGAGGGGTATTAAAATTTAAAAGAAAATCTCTTGATCATAGCAAAGCACTAGGTTTAGGCAGATCTCAGTTTGATTTTGAACTCACCCATTTATTGTTTATGAATTTTGAGTAGATTACCTGAAGTCCCTGGGCCTCTATTTTCTCATCTTAAGAAATGGAAATGAAATCATTTCTCCTTCACAAACTTTTAAAGGGAATTTAGAGAAAAATGCACATAAAGGACTTCCAGCATAGAACCCAGCACATAAGTGTCCAATAAATAGTAGCAATTACTAATTTTGTCTTATGAAGTCTAATGATATTAAAACATACCTGCCTCTGGATATTCCCTAATCTTTTTTCTTATATTAACAGCTTGCCTCAACACACCAGTGGGAAAATCCTACCTTAAGTAACTAATACAACATTTCTGTGTCTTTCTCATTTCTTCCTTCTTAACATTATAAAGTCTAGCTTTCATTAGTCACAAACCAACAGTGAGACTTCTCCATGGAGGAATTATTCCATTGCCTCAGGAAATGAAAGTATTCTTTCTGGAAATGAAGAATATTGCCAACAGCACTGAACAATGTGCCATGAAGTGCATAAGATACAGACCAAAGAGGTTTAGGGAGGAATCCTCACAGGAGATAGACATGACAAAGAACAGTGTCCTAGAGAATGTGTGACTCACACATCCAAGTAGGATTTAGGAACTTTAGAAATATTTGAACATAACAGGAAGCCATCAAATTTGATAACCACATATAAGGTGTTTCAACACATACTTAAAACACACAGGAACTTAAGCTTCTCTTCATATACAAGTTCTTTGACTTTTCTAATTGTCTCTCACATCTATTATACCCTCTTTAAGTTAGCAGCACAAAACTTGATCTAGTCTCTGACTTCAGTGGGACATACAACCCAGTAGAACCACTCTTGAACAAGGCCTTCTGTTAAGTCTGTCTGTCCTTCTACTCTCATAAGAAAGAGGATGGGTAAAACTTTAAATTATGGGATCAAGTACACGGTTAACACTTTTCTAAAAAAAATCTAAGACAAGAATAATCAAATTATGTCAACCTATATGACAATTTATTACTGATTAATTACTGATGGCCATCCAAAGAAATGCATTAAGGAAAGTAAGACCCTATCCAAGCTCAGCAAGGAAGACCGAGTATTCTCAGAGCAAAGGAGGTAAAAGTGGGAGTAAGAGCATTGCACAGTTGGTACCTATGTCCTCTCACCTGACCTCTAATGTGGATCTAATGTGGATCCTTAGAGCCAGTGACCATAACAACAGTAAGGCACAAGAGGCTACATTGGAGTGAAGAGGAAAGAGGTACTCTTCTTCCTCTGCAACAGTTTCCACACAAATTCTTCTTCTTGATGTTTAGTTGTGCTCTCTCCAATGAGGGAAACACAAAGTAGGAGTTGAAAGGGAAGGTGGCAAGAACACCCATTCATCTGGCCTTTTCCTTTGATGGTCTGAAAATAAGTCTTTTAACCCTGCTTGAAAATAACCAAGAACTCCTAGTATGACAGCACTGAACAATGTGCCACACTCCCAGTGTGACAGTAGCAACAGGATTATGTGGGACTTTCAAGAGTGACTTGGGTCATGAGGGATATTCCATATGGAGTTGACTCATCAATCCATCTGCTTTCAGAATCTTTGGTTATCTTGGGAGCGAGTTACTTGTGAGAGTAGACCTGTTCTAAAGCCAAAGTTAGCTCTCTCTTGCCCTCAGTCTCCTTTGCACCTGCTCAGTCTTCTCACTTCTGCCATGAGATGACACAATAAGAAGCTTCTCACCTCATGCATTGTCATGCCCTTGAACCTCCCAGCCTCCATCCGGACCATAAGCCAAATACATTCCTGTGATGTATTATCTATTCTCAAGGATTCTGTTATAGTAACATAAAACATATTAAAGTGATTTCTGAGATCTAAAAACATACCTTTCTCATATAAAGTATGTGAAAATGTGGCAGTGATTAAATACTTGAGCTCCATCAAAAGGCCCTGTCAACTAACACTGAAATATTCAGATTGATAGTACTTTTTCTTAAATGTATCTTATAGTAGATCCTCTAGGAAGCTTTCCCATGACCTCTACAGGAAAAGGGGGGGTGAAGATTTCCACTTGAAAAACTACATATCTCATGGTCCTTCTTTGTAAAATATTTAAGATTGTATTTCTGCCTTACATCTTGAGTTAAGTTAAGGACTGTGTTTTATGCCTTTCTGAGCTTAACTTCAAATCTGACATATGGTAGTACAATAAATATGCATAAAAGATTGATTTTTTAAACAGTTGATTGATAATTTAAAGACAGAAATTAAAAAAAAACTTTTCCTAGTGAGATTTTATACACTTTATTTTGAAGTTAGAGAATGTTGAGTGGCTTGAATTTATAGGACTTAACCATTTTATATTGAGACGTATAAGAATAAATGAACTAAAGAAAAAATGAATGTATAACTAGAGCAAAGAAATCTGATCTTTGTCATCTGGTATAAGTATGATATTGTCTTAGTTAAGATTTCTATTGCTGCAATAAAACATCATGATGAAAAAGCAACTTGGGTTTATTTAGCTCACACTTCCACATTGCTGTTATCACCAAAGGAATTCAGGACAGAAACTTAAACAGGGCAGGAAGATGGAGGCAGGAGCTGATGCAGAAGCATTGGAAGAGTGGTGCTTACTGGCTGACTTCACATTGCTTGCTCAACCTACTTTTTTACAGAACTCAGGACCACCAGCCCAGGGATCATACCACCTGCAATGGACCGGGCCCTCCTTTGTTAATCACTAAGAAAATGCCTTACAACTGGACCTTATGGAGGCATTTTCTCAACTGAGGCTCCTTCCTCTCTGATAACTCTATCTTGTGTCAAGAAGACATAAAATCAGCCAGAACAGATATTTAATGCATATTACAATGTACAGGATGATATAATTTTCATGACATTCATTATAAAAGAGCTAATAACAAAGTCATAAAGTAAAAATTAGTATCTATATTCAGAAAATACAGGATCTAGCTTAGAAATTATTAAATTAATTTAAAACATTCTAGAAGTTTTTGTAATGGTCCGAAATAATCATGAATTCATACAAATTTTTGACTTCATATATTGTTTTACAATCTAGAATTCACAAATGAATTCCTTCTGCTACAGGGTACTAACTACCCTCTCACCCTGGCCCTCTATTAATTACTCTAGGGAAGCAGAGTCTTCAGGTTGATTGGTTAAGTTTCTGATATGGCTTCTGTACTTGGCTGCACTCTTTAGGTTAACTGGTTAGCATTTTCACCACTAATAACCAATTACAGCATAAAAACTCCTACTGTAAAAAATTTTTATATGTTTTCTTCACTTTTGTACCACTTAATGCCTACAACAGTGACTGGCATATAGCAAACACTTAATTAAATGAATTATTTATCAAGAGTTCCTTGTGTGTCAGACCCAGGAATGAGCACTTCATAGATAATATCTCATTTCAGACATGAATTTTGCCCATATATTGATAGATAGATAGACAGACAGACAGACAGACACACACACAGAGAATAGCACATAAGAAGGTAGCCACTTGATGCCAAGTAGAGAAGTCATAACAGAAACCAACCAGATGGTGGTGGCACACACTGTTAATCCTAGCAGACCAAAGAGCAACCTATATCTCTGGCACCACTCAGGACATCAGCTAATCTTTGGGGTTGCTCTTCTCAGTTAGTATTGATTTGAATATGCTTACTGTCCCCCCAAAGAGCCATGTGCTAAAGTCTTGTTTCCAAGGAGTTATCTCTGGGAGGTGTAGTCCCTGACCTTCAGATGTGAGAAATTATCCCAGTTCCTTTGGTCATTCCCTAGATGGAAAGGATGGTCGCTGTTTTGCCAGTTCTGTCAATCTGCTTTGTAGCTTATGCTGTGAGCAGTTCTCACTGGCACATGCTCCCACTATTGCCATCTGGCACCTCACCAGAGGCCTAAAGTAATGAGACCATCTAATCTTGGACAGAAACCTCCAGAACTATGACATAAATAAACCTTTTCTCCTGATAAGTTAATTGCCTCAATATTTCACTGCAATAATGCAAAGCTGACTAACAGAATCAGTAAGCAGTAAGAATATAATTCTTCACCAGAATCTACCAGCCATCCAAATAAAAACAAATAGTTTAGGGTCAAGTAAGGCACTTTGTCCCTTGAAGTTCTCAAGTACAAAACAACAAAAATGTTTAAAATACTTCATGCTGGGACTCTGAATAGACAATAACTCCCTGTTATGCATGGTTTTATTTGCTAAGATGATGTTCTAATGCCTAAAACCACCGATACTGTCAACACTAACTAAACTGTGTTTTTCATTTACATATATATGCACCTATGATAAAGAGCTGTTGGTTGGATGTTTTGTTGTGAAGCAGTATCGCTATATATTGAAGGCTATGCTCAGACCTCTGATCCTTAGCCTCAGCTTCCAAAGCTCTGAAATTACAGGTGTTCAGTTTCATGCCTTGGCTACCTACAGTAAATTTTGATTTATAAGGGCTGGAGAGATGGCTCCATGGTTAAATGAACTGGCTGCTCTTCCAGAGGAGCTGGGTCCAGTTCCCAGTACCCACATGGAGACTTACAACCATCTATAATTCCAGTTCCAAGGAATGCAATGCCTCTCTGGCCTCTGTAGGCACAAGGCATGCATATTGTGCAAAGATCTATAGTCAAACAAAACACCCATACACATAAAAGTAAATAACTCTTTCGAAAATTTTGGTTTATAAATTGGGTCAGGATAAGAGATTAACAATTTTGATTTCTTAACACCATGACAAGACTATATTTCATGTCTGGTGACATGATTCAGTTAGTAAAGTGTTTGCCTTATAAGTAAAAGAACCTGCGTTCCATCCCCAGAAGCCATATTTGAAAGAAAAAAAAAAAGTCAGGTGTAGAGGTGCACACCTATAATCCCAGCACTGGGGAAGCAAAGGTGGGCAGATCTCTGTGAGTTCAAGGCCACCCTAGTCTGCATAGTGACTTTCTTGGCTGCATGGTGAAATATTGCCTCAAAAACAAAAGTACAAATTGTTTACTTCTGGGAAACTTCCAACTAATGCTTCTGAGCTGTAGCTGAATGCCAATAGCTGGAATCATTGAAAGGGAAACTGCATGTATGGTCAAAACAATTACCAGAAAGCATTTGTCTAAACATTTCTAAACAAGCACTTGCTAAGAAAAACCTAGGTTTAGTCAGTGAGTAAAATGTGAAATTCCCAGCCCGCCTTTGCCCTGAATCTGGAACAGTATGGCCAGTCTAAATAAAGCTCCCATGTATAGAAGTTGAACCATGTGGAGAACCAGAAACAGACCAAGACAAAAAAAACACCAAAAAACAAAACAAAACAAAACAAAAAAATAGTTTTCACATGAGCACAACTCATTGTCACCAAACAAATCAATGTTTGGTAAACATTCAACAACAGTCTAGCATCCAACCAATGTGAGCTTACATATAGCAGGAATCCTTATGTATAGAAAAGATAATGCTTCTTAAGAAACCTTCTGAAGCTCCCAAGAGAAAAAGATTCTATTTCCATGATCTCTTCATTGACCTTGTTGGAATGCTAAGAGAGAGAAACAGAAAAAGCAACCCATACCTAAGAGATAGGCTTTGAAGACCTAGAGGAAGGTGACTGTCAAAGAGAAAATAAATAAATAATAATAAACTAGTCCTTCATAATATAATCTCATAAAGTCCAATATTGTGTGCGATCCTCATATTCAAATTAGAGGATATCAGATGCCCTAAAACTTAGTTGGTATGGGTCAGGGGAGAAAACTAGCTCAGAGGGTTAAATGTCTACCACATAACCAGTACCCATGTAAAGTCCCACTTATAATTCCAGTGTACAGAGGCAGGCACAGACTCTCCCAATCAGCTGACAAACTAGGATAGCTGTAAAGAGACCTCCAGGTTCTTCAAAGACCCTGTCTCCATGTTTAAAGTAGAGAACAATAAACAAAATTACCTGATGCCTGTGCATATGTGTGTGGCCACACACATGTAAACATGCACCTAAGCATACGCACAAGCATATACATGAATGCAAAAAATAAATACATGGTAAACCATTTTGGATAAATGCTGATGTTTATAGAAAACAGGAAACATCAGATCACTATCCTGATAACTGAAGTTCTCCTAATAGAAAGAAGTAGGATTCTCTGTTCTCATTTGAAATCAGAAAAACCAATGACTTGGCAGTTTAAAGTTATCCTAAACCCTGTATCTCATAGCAATATAATTAGTGTCCTTGATTTAGCAATGTTGTGCCCAGAGTAAAGAGACATTCATCTGATGAGTACACATTTTTGTAGCCCATTCGAAAGTGAAAAACTAAACTAAAGAGCCTCTTGGAGAAACCTGAAAAGGAACCAGACATGTAACCATGACTATGCCATCTCATTAAGCTGCAAAGTTCCAAGAGGGATCTGCAAATTAGAACTGAGGGCCTGAACTGCAAATAGACTGCAATTCCCATCTCCCAAGAAACTAACATGATATTATTATCCTTATAGAGGCATAGTGTCCTCAATTAATACTAGCTTATTTTCTCCCAATAAAATTTTAAATTAGCCTAACTCACTGAATTAAAAAAAAATTTGAAATCATATATTTTTAATAAATTTCTCTAATATATTGATAGAGAACTCATTAAAATGCTATACTAATCCACACTGTTTCTTCTCATGTATCTATATCTAGGCAGCCATTAAGGAATTGGGGGGGGGCAGTATTTATTTGTTCAATCAGAATACAAACTGATAGGTTTTATTACGGTGATTTCTTTTTTTTTTTTTTCTTTTTTCTTTTTTGGTTGTTTTTTGTCATTATGGCATTTTCATGTGTAATTTATTTTTGTTGATCCTTTTCCTTCCCCTTCTCCATATTCTCCTACCCTCCTTCCCAATACCCTTCCACTCCCAGTAGTCCCCTTTCTGCATTCATATTAGATGTTCTGTTACCCTCTCCCACTCCCTCTCATTTTCCTCTGCTGTGGTCCCCTTTCTAGTTTCACAGCTGCTGTGGTTTGAATGAGAATGTCCTCCATAGGCTCAGGTATTTGAACACATGGTCCCCAGTTGGTGGTGCTATTTGGGGAAGTTTAGGATGTTCAGCCTTGCAGCAGGAACCATGCTGCTGGGGGCAGACTTTGGGAGATCATAGCATATTACAACTTTCAGTTCACTGTCCCTGTTTCATATTTGTGGTTAAAGATGTGATCTCTCAGCTTCCTACTCTTACTACCTGCTGCTTGTTGCCATGCCTCCTTGTCATAAAGGACTCTTAGCTGTCTGGAATTATACGTCAAAATAAATTTTCTTATATAAGCTGCTTGGGTTTTATCATGACTACCAAAAAGTAACTAATACAATAACCTATATCCACATTCACTATATAAAAAATAATACACATATATAAAAATTAAAAGCAAAGATCTAGTATGTTAAAGAACATGCAGTATTTATCTTTTGGCATCTCAATGACCCCAGTTAACATAATTCCCAGATACATATGCTTTCCTGAAATTTTCATGTTTATTTACAATTGAATAAAATTCCATCGAGTATATGCATACTTTCTCATTATCTATTCACCTGTTGATGGATATCCAAGCTAATTACATTTCCTAGCTATTGCTAATGGAAAAGCAATAAATATTGCTGAGGAAGTATCTCTGGGATAGAATATAATGTCCTTTGGATATATGTGTAAAAGTGTTATGACTGGATCATATAGTGATTATATTTTTAAATTTTTAAGGCTACACATTGATTTCCACAGTTGCTACACTGGTTTACACTTCCCACAGGAGGGAATAATGGTTCCTCTTTTCAATGGGTCCTTGTTAGCATTTGATCTTACTGCTGCTGCTACTTCTCCTCCTCCTCCTCCTCCTCCTCCTCCTCCTCCTCCTCCTCCTCCTCTTCCTCCTCTTTATTCTTGTTCTTCTTTTTATTTGATAATAACTATTCTAACTGAGGTAAGATAGAACCTCAACAGTATTTTAATTTATCTTCCCTTGATGGTTAATGATTTTGAACACTTTTTAAAATGTTTATTAGCCATGTGTTTCCTCTTTTGAGAAGTCTGTTGCGTTCATTAGACCATTTCTTGATTAGCAGTTTGTTTGTTTGGTGTTTATCTTGGTGGGGGAGTTCCATTAATAGGTTGAAGAGTGGGTCAAGAACAAAATTTAGAATGACTGATCACAAGTCTGTTCAGAAGCTTCTTCAATAATAGCAATGCTATTTTTAAGATTTACTCTGTGTGTGTGTGTGTGTGTGTGTTCCATGTGCATGTGGGTACTCACAAAGGCCAGAAGAGGGCATCAGACCCCCTTCAGCTGAAGTAACAGACAGTTGGGGAACACCTCTTGTGAATGCTGGGAACTGTGCTCAGGTCCTCTGCAATAGCAGCAAGTACTCTTAACCACTGAGCCACCTCTCCAGTCCCATAAGGAATATTCTGTTAATATATCATCTTTATTGGTAGCCACATAAAGCTTCTAAACACTTGAAATATACCCTGTTATCAATAATCTAACTCTTAAATATCTAACCTTAATTAATTTTAATTAATAAAGCTTTGTATGGTTAGTGACTGACATATTGACTAATACAGCTCTACACCCTTTACCCAAAAGCTATAGATTTTTGGTATGAAACTTTTCTGGGCTGTAGTTTCCTCACAAGAAAATCTCTATTAGAGTAGTTGAAGACATGAAATAAAAGAGACCATGTAAAGTCCTCAGCATAGGGTTGAATGGGGATTCAGTTTATTCTTCTGTAAAGTCTTTTTAGTCATTGCTTTTCTACATCTGCTCTGTTGGTTGCCTTTGTCAGGCTCTGGTCATGCTTGCATTATCAATAGACTGCCTAATGCATCCTGTTGTACTGACGATAGTATAGTAGAGGGTACCACTGCCTATCCTCCCAGCAAATTATAACCAACAAACATGTCTACAATATAACTCTTACCGTATCATCCCTGTGCTCAAAATCTTATAGATCCATGTTGATCTTCAATGAAATAGGCATTTTGGTTGTCATGGCCCTTTGCAGTCTTACTCCAAGCTCATGTTTCATGCTAACTTGTATAGCTCACTATAAACAACCCACAGTGCCAACCAGATGGAATAACAGGCATTTCACCAGGCCAACCATGAATATTTACATTGCATTATTAGTTGCTGAGAATATTACCATGTAAAGTACTGATTTCTTTTTCCTGTACTTCATCAAGGGCACCCTTTGAGGTCAATCCTCAATATTCAATATGTAATATTCAATACGAGGTCAATCCCAGATAACTCAGTTAAGAGTTATAACTCATATAACTCTAATTATATGCACCCTGATTGTCCCCTACTAAAAATACATGCTCCTGAAAGATGGGAAACTAAGGTTTTATGGCTCCTCAATACTGTGTAACATGCCATGTACATTAGTTAATTAATTAGTTAAATAATTACAATCTTATTATATATCTAATATATAAATGAAATTAAACACAGGCATGGACAGTCAAATCAATGGTTAAAAACACTTGCTATTCTTCTAGAGGACCTGAGTTCAGTGACCACCACTTACATAGGGCAGCTCATGGCAGCTTATAACTATAGTTCCAGGGGACCCAATGTCCTCTTATGGCTTCCACAGATACATGCATACATGTAGCATATATAAACAGAAACACACATAAATAAAAACAAGTTTTAAAAAATAAATAATATTGCAGTATATCTGAACTTATCTCCAGATATTTATTTTCACTGAAAATATCATTGCACTGGCTTTGGAAAGCCTATCAGGATGTGATTTCTATGACTGAACCAGCCTGTTTTATCATGTAAATAAGAGTTACTCCCTCTTAGCTTAATTTAAATAATGTTGCTGATAAAGAGATCATTTGGATGCTCCACCACACAACCTTAGGCATGGCCTAATCTCCTCTATTGATCTGTCATTTCCCCACTATAAAAAGTATACATAGCTCAAACAGGTGGAGCCTAGCCTCTTTGTGTCAGTGGCACCCCACTACAGATGTGGACACACCTCGGACGGCCAAAGGTTTGGGAGGAGTAAACCATTATATCTCTTTGATCATGGAGACTGCTAAGAGACTGCTAAGACAGAGCTAAGAGGGGCTTAAGATAATAAACTTCCAGGATAAGCAAGCTGTTGGAGCTAGGAGATGGTATGTTGTGGTCTCTGCTCAGGTCTGTCTGACTTGTGCCTTTAACCATGTCCCATATGTCCTTATTGATACATCGTTGTACTTATTAATCTTCTACAAAGTAATGTTGAAACAAAAACTCTATTAAAATTGGTATCTAGGATCTCTGTAGATCTGTATCTAATCCACTAAAGGCATTTGAAACTCTTACCTCAAAATAACTCTTTTTATAATAAACACATAAAAATTCTTATCAGGACAAATACTTATTAATTACTGACCCAATGTATGTATTAAACAAAACTCTCAATAATTCCTGGTATTTCCTAATTTAAAATACTGCCCTGGCGATGCTTCTACCAGGTCTTTCAATAACATCTTGCAGCATGAAATCTGTTTATAGGCTAAACCATATGACTATGAACCCCACCTTCCCTTCCCCTTTGACTTTCCCCATACCTGATATTTCTACCCCTGACTGCCTACCACCCTCACAGTTATCAAACTTTAGAGAACATTTTCAAACAATGCCCCACCCATCTGATCTCCCTGCCTTCACTGCCTCCATAATACTCACCCCCAGAGATTTTCTCCTATCCAATGGGATGACCCTACTCCACTGAGAGATAGTTGAGGAAAGTGAATGATGGAGGTAATCAAAGAGAAAACATATTGACAGCTCACTTGGGTCCAGGCTTTAGGAGTAGCTTCTGGCACAGAAGAGGAGTCTTTGATCTCAGAGAAAGCTTTCTGCAAAATAGCATGCCAGATAGGTTTTTGTAATTTGTACTCTCTTTCCAGACATTAGCTAATGGTGTGGTATTGTCACTTTGGAGAACATTAGAATCACTGAGAGTACTGAATCAAATGCTGATTCCTGGGCATCACTGCCAAAAAATCTAAGTTAACACATCCAATTCTCATCAGAAATGTGCATTTTCATCACCATAACAGTGGCAACTGCTTCTCCTTCCTGTGTAAGCCAATCTATTGTTCTCCTTCTGCAGACTAAGAACACGGGGGTGAAAGACTTAAATATTAGCAAAAGACTCAAATCTCCTGGAAACAAGGAATCTTCCCAGTGAGGGTAACTACATAGAGAAGCAAAGGCAGAGCAAGGTAACCAGGACCAGAAGGCAAAGACAAAAAAGGATCACAGTCTTCAAAGGCCAAGCAAGCGGAAAATCCTGAATCTCAACGTTAAGAGCTAGAAAAACCACACAAACAAATGGAAGGAAAATACACTGCTGTTATAAAATCTTAATGCATACAAAGTATCGCATTTAATCATAAAATGCCAATTCTTAGACCAGAAAGACTGTGGCTTTAACATGAAGCATCTAGGCTGAGGAAGATCACATACAATGGTCCTAGACTTTTTCTGCTCCAATTGTTTCCTGAAATCAAAGAAGATTAATGTGAAATCTCCTGGCAGCCAAATGACAGATCTGAAAGGAAAAAGAGCATAGCACCCCACTCTCAAGTGTGGGCATTACAGAGTGACTAATTCTCAAATGAGTGATGCATGGAAGGTGGAAGCAGAGCAAGGCATTCTTACAATGCAGAAACCGACGGACACTTCCTTAACTAGTTAATAAAACGACAGTGGCATGTCATGTTGGTGGTGTATACCTTAACGTGGTGTGATGCGAAAAGCACTTTGCCTCTGTGAATTTGCTTCCCAAACCCAAGGACCAAGGGCAATCATGAGAACCACATCTGCCAAATTCCAAATGAAGTCTATCCTACAAAATCACCTAACAAAGAAAGTCTGAAAACTGTCACATCATTGAGACACAATGATGAAATGCAATGTAGTATCTTGGATGGGACCCAGAAACAGAAAAAAAGAAATTTGGATTAAAAAAAAAAACTGGACAAAGTGTGAACTTTTGATAATATTCAATATATTTATTTACTAAGTGTGACAAATTTACAGAAATACAAATTTAGAACAGAGGAAACTAGTGTGGGGCATATATCAACTCTTGGTACTATCTTTGTAAAAAAAAATTGTAAATCTAAAATTAACTTTACTTTTCAGAAAGTTAAAAGGACAAAATAGTGCCTAGTTTTCACATGCAAACGTGCAGGAGGATCTAATTTGGAAGAGATTTCCTTTCCCTGTGCCGTTCACAAACTGTATTTCTAATTTTGTCAGGAAGGTGCAAAATGCAGATTTTGAAATTATCCCCACATAAATAATTCAGTCTGTGATTAGTGCCAAAAGAGAATAAGTTAAACCCAGTCTAGATTACCATGTAGTCTGGGCTAAGTACTGTATAAGAAACAACACTTGGGATAAAGAAAATGGCATGTGATAAGATCCTAGAAAACCAGACTTAGCCAAAAGCAACTTGGAGTGGGAAAGAATTTACTTCATCTTACATTTCTTAGTCATAGTCTATCACTGAGGGAAGCTGGGGTAAGAATCCATAGCAGATACCTGAATGCAGGAACCACATAGAAACACTAGTCTCTGGCTTGTTTGCAAACGCATGCACAGCTAGCTTTCTTATATGGCCCAGGACCACCTGCCGACTGGTGGTACACCCATAGTGAATTGGATTCTCTTCCATCAAAGAGTACTCAAGACAGTACCTGGTAGACATGCCCATGGGTAATTCTTCAATCAAGGTTTTTCTCCCACAAGGAAGTCCTTTCCTAAACCTAGATCATATAGGGTACTGCCTATGTCTTCCTTGGGCAGTTTTCATGTTTCGGGTTTCACATTTAGGTCTTTAATCCATTTGTAGTTAGTTTTTGAGCACAGTGATAGATACAGGTCTAATTTTATGCTTCCGCTTCCTGTTAATTCTTTAGGTTTGGTTTGTTGGATATACAATTTTTTAGACTGTTTATATTGTGGGAAGTTTCTCTTTCTCCTTCAACTGTAGCAGATAGTTTTGCTGGGCATATTAGTCTAGGTTGACTTTCATAGTCTTTTAGGACTGGGAATGATTGTACCAGGCCCTTCTGAGTTTCGAAGTTTCCACTGAGAAATCAGCTCTTATTCTGGTGGATATTTCCCTTTATATATGATTTGTGTGTTTGTCTCTTACAATTTTCTATGCACTTTCTTTCTTCTCTATACTTAGGGTTTTAACTGTTATATGCCATGGGGATTTTTTTGGTCTTGTCTACTGTTCTTCATGCTTCTTGTATCTGTATGACTTGTCTTTCCTTAGTTTGGAAAAGTTTTCTTCTATGAGCTTGCTGAAGACCTAGTCTGTATCGTTAACTGGGTATTATTCTCTCTCATCTATGCCTAAAATTCAAAGGTTTGGTCATTTCCTGCATGTCCTTCTTCTATGGTTTTTTATTTTTACTTTTCATATTCCTTGATTATTTTGTCTAGATCTTTTACTTTATCTCCAAGTATTGATATTCTATCTTCTGCTTGACTTATTCCACTTGTAAGGCTTTCCTTCGAGTTTGCTAGTTGAATTATTGAATTTTTCAATTCAATCTTCATTTCATCTTGGGTTTTCTTCAATGATTCTATCTCTTCATTGAGTTCTGTTTTCAAATCCTAGATTATCTTCATGGTTTCAGTCAGTCTATGTTTGTGATTTCTTAGGCATCATTCTGCATTTATTCTCTTTAAGTTCTTTCTCTTTAATTCTTTAATTTTTTTGAGCTATTTCATTGTGTTTTCTTATATTCCTTGAGTTATTTAATGAAGTGTATGATTATTCTTTTAAATTCTGTGTCCTGGGGCTCATCAAGATAATTCTCATTGGCAAATGTTTCTACAGGACTGATAGGTTTTAAAGAGGAGATACTGACTTGCTTTTCCATATTGCTTGTATTTTTATGATATAATCTGGGCACATGGACTTCTTTTGTCAGTTCTGTGTCTGTTATGGACAGGACAGGTTGGGGCAGAAAACAAGATATGTGAGTGGGTTGTACCTGGAAGTTTGAAATGCCTTAGGTGGAAAAGAGCAGCTGGACACAAGGGACTTGGCTGGTGTACAAGACATGTTCAAAATAAAGCATGAGGTATATCTGGGGGCTAGGGAGGATGTGTGGAGGGGAAGATCAGGCATGCTTATCTGGCTAAACCCTGGAGAAGAATGTGCAGAATCTGGCTGGGTAGAAAGTTTCATTAGTTATTTTTTAAATATATTTACCCAATATAGAGTTATTTTTGTATGTAAATAACACTTAAATAAACACATTAACAGACTTTAAAGATGACTCACCTCCAACTTAACTTTCTAAAATCACAAGAGGAGGAGACACAGATGTTCCAGCGTTTCGCTCTAGTAGCATGACTTAGAGCATGACTCGCTGTTTCTGTGACTCATCACCTAGAAATGAAGCCTGGTGGACTGGCTACTCAGGAAGGTTATAAAATATCACATTCTAAATTCAGAATAGACAGATTGTGCTTGTCACAAGTCTCTGGTGATCCTTCTTTACACTTAAATATCCGGCTTACAACTTGGGAAGAATAATATGAGGACACTTAGAAAATTCATGTCAATAGGGAGTCATAGAAGTTTCCCAAGATGAGACCTGGCACAATGCACTATATTTTCATCTAAAATGTTCCAGAAAAGCCAAATATTGAAGGTCTGGTTCTCAGAGTGACATTACTGGAAGGTAGTGGAAACTTTCATAGAAGAGGCCTTGAGTGAAGTTTTTCTAAGACTCCATTCTCACTATGCAACAAGGAAGGCCCCAGTGGGGACACAGGGATCTCCCTGGTAGATGAGAAATAGAACAGATGATGCAGGAAGACAGGAAAGGATAGGAATGGAAAGAAAAGGGACCAGGAAGGCAGAGAGGGATACATGGAGAGAATAGAGAGAGAGTTGACCAGAATTGGAGGGCATGGAGGGGAGAATCGAGAGACCTAATGCAGTAGAAATTCACTCAATCAACAAAGGAGAGCCTAGCAAAGACCTCTGGTAATGGGGAAAGGGAGCCTAAACAGACCATCTCCCATAACCAGGAAAGGCTTCCATTCCTAGGACTGGGAAACCATACCAGCCACAAAAACTTCAACCTGTGGCCTATCCTCCCTGCAGGAGCCACTGGAACAATGGAAGGGCAGAACACCATGCTAAAAGAGGGAATCCATGATACTCCAGGACAGGACAGGAACTACAGTTTGGACAGTCAGAAGACTTCTAATGTTATCTTGTTCTCCTCATAGATTAATGCGTAGCCCAGTCCTCAACAGAGAGGCTCCCTACAGCAGCTGAAGGGAGCAGATACAGAGGCCCAGGGCCAAACAAAATGTAGAGCTCGGGAACCCCAGAGAAGAAGTGGAGGAGGGATTGCTGGGACCAGAGGGTTAAAGGACACCAGGAGAACACACTCAACAAAGTCAAGTGACCAGTACTCTTAGGAGCTCACAGAGCCTGGAGCAGCAGACATGAAGCCTGCTGGCTCCACCAAATAAGTCTTCAGGTTGCCTAGCCTGGTGCTCTTGCAAAACTCATACAGACTGTAATGGGGGGGGGGGTCCTCTCAACCTCTTGCCTGCCCTTGAGTATATTGCCCCTCTACTGGGTTGCTTAGTCCAACACTGAAGTAGGAAATTGTGACTGACCCAGTTCCATCTTGTTGATCCATGTTTGAGCAGTAACTCTGGGAAGACTGTTCTTTCTTGGGGAGAGGTGGGTAAGAGTGGGAGGATGGAGGGGGAGGGGGAGAATGGAGGGGTTGTGGGAGGATGAAGGGGTAGATCTTGGAGATAGGGAAGATGGGGAGAACTGGGAGGTTGGAATGTAATATGTGAGAGAAGAAAAATTTTTAAAATCTAATAAAGAAAAAAGACTCCACTCTCTTCTTTCTTCCTCACCCCCTTACTCCTTGACCACCAGAGAAGTGGCTTTCCTCCACCATAAACTCCCACCACAGGTCCACAAAGCAAGAGACTACAGCCACCAAAATCGAAGCCAAGACAAACCTTCCTCTTAATAAGCTGATTGTCTCTGGCATTTGTGATAGTAACAGAAAGCAGATCAGTACCGACAACAAAGCATGAAAACATTCCTGATCTTCAACTTCAGGATGCTGTTTTCCAAAAGCTGGTACCCAGCTCAGGCAAGTTATTTCATTTAACTTCTTCCCTAATTTCATGACATACTGCTGTGTGGTTTCTAAGCTAGCAAAGCAAAGGATGTCAGGTCTAGGGAGAGCTGGCATTTGATTAGAGAAACAAAAGCTACACAAAGTCGGGCATTAGAACTGGTCCAAAGCACGAATATACCCACTGAATCATAAAAGGCTGCTTTTTAAAAAATGATTATTCTCTTGTATAATACATCCTTGTCATAGCTTCCCCTCCCTCCATTCCTTCCAGTCCCCCACAACACACTTCTGAGTCCACAAGGTATTATACATCTCTTATAGACTACTGTGTGGTTTATAACCATACACTAAAATAAGCTGAACATAAACTGCCTTCCAGATATTTTTAGTTTCTGTTAAAATGCAAGAAAATTTATGAGTTAAGGCTGGGGCACTGGTATCTTGTACCTCTGCCTTCACACTGTGGCTATGGCTATATTTCAGCTGTATTGCTAAGCTTCTGGTAAATTAAAAATAAAAGTCAGGATTGTGGATATAAAACTTGTTTATAGGATACAATGTTAGACTAAGAAGATGGGCAGGAAATGAGGTCAAGGTGTTGGTACTTGAGAGAGAAGAGCCATGCTAGAAATGCAGGGAATAGCGACTTCAGGCCTGAAAGAGGGCAAAGAGACGAGTCCATCCCTCTTCACCAGATTTCAATAAGTGAATGAGTGACGGAGGACTCCAAAGTAAAACCTTCCCTTGAGGATGTAGATAACCCGGGTGTTTTTGACTGAATCACTCACTTTCCATTCACTCAGGGACTAAAATCAGTCTCTGCATTATATTTACCGTATAAATCAAACAGCTATCCTCAACACTTACATTCTCCAGATAAGTCAAAATTCTAAGCCAGGAATCATACTCCCTTGCATGGTACCTACAAAGAACTTGTGTCACCATATATTTATGACTTCAGAAGTGTGCACATGTGTGCATTTGTGTGTGTGTGTCCAAGGATATGAAACAGAGTAACAATTATTGGCTTCCTGTTTTGTTTCTTGCATATTCTTCATAGGCAGTGGTAAGAAGGAATGAGAAAATACTAAGGAACAGCCTTCTGGGATTGCCCTAAACCCTCCTCACCTTCTCAGTCACTAGGAGAATGATCTTTCTTTTTTTATTTGTTTGTTTGTTCATACGTTTGTTTTTCACACCATGTTCCTTTAATTAATAGTAACACCACCAATAAGCAGAACAGAAAGGCAGAGATGTCTATGCTATTTATCACCTTGAGTGGAGTCAGCAGGTGAAGGAGAAAGTCAACCGTTCCCAAGGAACTCAAACCGCTGTCTCAATACAGTTGTGCTGTTTATAACTCAAAAGATTTCCCTCAAGAGTTCATTCTGGTTTTGCATTACACACTCAAGACCTTTGTCACAGGGTAGAGCTAATTAAACCAGACTTGACTCCACTTTTTATTATGATTTTCTCATTTGGGCATCATCTTTCAAATTATAATACCACTTTCATGAGGAGAAGCCCCTACGGATGGAGCAGCTAACAGAATCCACAGCCAGAATAACCTGATGAAAGCTCTTCTCTTACTCAATGTATCTTTCCACTGTGTCTCCCTCACCCCATTCTTGCAGTTGGTTCTACTCTGTGGCTTTCTCTTCTTGGCATGTCCCTACACATCTCTTCTGTGTGGCTAGCCAGTATATTGGCTCTGGAACTTGTTGATGTAATTTCTCCTAATTTTTTTACTCCTACCACCTCACTTCCTTCCCTCTCACACAATTATTCCCATTCTAAGAAAGAGTTTCCATTGAATCAAAATTGTATCTTAGATAGTACATTACTAGGATTCTTCCATGTATCAAGCATTTCCTTTGTGTATGGCAGAATGCTAAAAGATTTACATATTTTCCTTCTAATTAATTTTATTAATTAAAGAATCACAGAGACAGTTAACATCTCCATGTGGGAAAACAGAAAACCAGAGCTCAAATAAGACTCTTTCCAGGTCACGATGTAGAAAGGCAGGAGCCTTGATATACATCCATTATGGAAATTAATATGGAGGCTCCTCAGAAATCTAAATTAGCAGCAGTACCAGTTCTATGTATGTATACAAGCAATCAAAAACAGGATCAGAAAGCCAGACAAAGGCACCTGCCACAAAGCCTAATAAAACTGAGTTCAATCTCTGGAACCCATATAGTAGGAGAGACAAACTGTCTTCTGACCCCACATGCATGCCATTGCACACATGTGTACATGTACATACCGGCACACACTTACATTTAAAAGTACATAAAGATAAAAATTCAAAATAAAGGAAAAATATTTTAAAGAGATACTTGACTGCCATGTCCACAATCACATTATTCAAATAGTAATATTACGATTCTGTTGTAAACATTCTACACAAACGATGTATGAATGGATCAAAAAGTCTTTCTATGTGTGTGTTTTTTAAAAGAGGAAATCCAGTGGTTTAGAAAAACATGAGTAAACTGAGAGGGTATTATGTTAAGTGGAATAAGCCTGGCACAGAAAGGCAAACGCTTCATGATTTCACTCACGTGGAATCTAAGAAGTCAAATATACAGAAGTGGAAAGTAGAACATGACTTCCAGGCATTAGGAAAATGAAGAAATGGAGTTAATCGTGGTCAAATGAATATAAAGTTTCAGTAAAGCAAGGTAAGTTCCGGAGACAGTGTCCATAGGATCATCTTATATACTAATTTGATAGGAAGGTTAACAAACAAACATCTTAACAAACTTTCTTACCACACTGAAAAAAACTATAGTAAAAAATTTTCGGAGGTGATGCATATGCTGTCACCTTGATGGTGCAGGTTTCACAGTTGTACCTCTAAACTCACGAAGTCATGACTATTAGACATGTACAGATTTTTAAATAAGTCAGCCAAACTCAACAAAGGGAGAGGGAGAAAGAGAGAAAAAAATCACTTTTTAATATCTGCCTAACTCTAAGACCAGAGATCTTAATCATCTCCCTCTTTTGACATGTCATAGCCCTTCACTTGCTGTTAATTCTTGTGCGGTGTGTTCCCTTCCCCAGAACCTCTCCTAAAATACAAATATATTCACAGGAGAAACTGGCTGAATATAAAGGAATATTCCAGCTTCCTCAGAGCAGGAACTATAAAAGTGTTGTGGTTTGAATGTGAATTGTTCACCATAGGCTCATTCATATATTTGAACACTAGGTGGTGCTGTTTATGAAGACTCTGAAACCTTTAGGCAGTGGAGCTTCACTGGCGAAAGTAGGTCACTGGGGACAGGCATTGAGGGTTTATAGCCAGGACCCACGTCCTATCTGTTCTCTCCTTCCTGTTCTACTCAGATGTAATGGTGTAGGAATCCCAGGTGTGTGATCCTGTAACCATGGAGATGACCTCTATCAAGACACCTTCACCCTCCATAAGGACTGCACATGTTCAAACAGTGAGTAGAAATAAACCTTCTTTCCTGGAGTTGATTCTTGTCAGGTATTTGGTCATGACCTCAAGAAAACACAAAATCCTGTGGGGAAGATCCAGAGTCCTAAAATAAAATGAACTGTTCAAAGAAGGAACAAGATATATGCTTCTTCTGTCATGGAAGACTTGGTCAGACCTATTTCTAGTGTAAAATGACATGACGCTGCTATACTAAGTAAAGGAACATTTTTCTTATTGAAAGAAAACTAGTCACAATTCCAGTCATGGGTACCTACCTAACCTCATTCTAGTAAACCACAAAATGCTGAACGACTTATAGAAAATACTATAGCTGCTCAGTTCTAATTGGTCAAGTGAAAGTTGCATCTCTTTTTTTTTTTTTTTCATTTTTTAAACTATTTATTTTTATTTATGTGGGTATGTCCCCTTTGAAGTGTACAATATGTATGTAAAGTCCACAGAGGCCAGAAGAGGGCATCATATATCCTGGAACTGGAGTAAATAGGAAATGTGGAGTCACCAGATGTGGGTGCTCAGATCTGAACTCAGGTCCTCTGAAAGGGTAGCAAGTGTGCTTAGTCACTGGGGCAGCTCTCCAGCCCCTCGAAAAACATGTTTTAAAGGAAGAAGCATCCAAGAGTCGCCACTGGATTGAGAGTGGGCCACGTTTCTCATTGAAATTACACACTGATTTTTATTCAGAAAACTTCTTTAACTGTTGTAACTGCCAAAGTCTTTAATAATGAGATTATTTGCCTTTCAGAACTGACAAGTATAGTTATATGAAAAATCCAGCCCATTAGGGCTGAGTGCTGCTAATTCAACCCAAATATTTTAGCAAATACATGCACTGTTTTATTTCATGAGTTTAAAAAGAGGGAGCAAACATCCCTAAGTCTTTCCCCCTCCACTCCCTAAAATCAGTTTATTTTGTGTTGCATCTCAAGAGCCACATTTCACTAAGTTATGAATGCAATGCTCAAAATACCAAATATTTGAGGGCTCAAGAAATCAACTGTTTTCTTTCTTATCCTAGAACAAAATCCATTAATACTGAAGATATCACTAGAGTTTGAACTTAAGTCATTGAAACTAAAAAAGAAAGTCAGACCTATAGATTATGCAGGTCAAGGCAATTCAATCATTAACAACTCAATAATTTGAAAACTTTCTTATATATTAATAGACTGCTGGACAAGTCATCACACCCTGATAAGAGTCAGAATCCTGCTTATTTACATCGCTTTTTTAAATTTTAATTTTTAATTAAAATATACAATATTGGATTTCATTGTGTCGTTTTCAAAGTTTGTTTGTCTTAATTTCTTCCTTCCTTTGCCTCATTCCCCTGAACTTCTTTCCTTGGACCTTCTACCCCTTCACAGCCTCCTTCCCCTGCACATGTCACATGGGTCTCACTGATTTCCACCTCCTCCCCAAACTCCTCTTTCCCCCTCTCATGATCTCCTTCTTGGTTTCAAAGCTTATATTCTCACTCATCCCCACCTACATATACATGCATAAACATCATAAGCTCTGAGCCAAGTCTGAGAGTGACACACAATTTTCATCTTTCAGAGTCTCAGTTATTTCCTTAATAAAATATTTTACAGATCCATCAGTCTCCCGAGTACTTCTTGATTTTATTTTGTTCATCTTTAAAACATATTTCTGAATATGACTACAATGCTTTGGAAAGGGAAGCAAAATTATAATGATGTATGATGATCTTTGAAGACGTTGCCCAGACAAAAGGAATTCTTTGCTATGAAATTCAGAGTAAAACTTACTTCTATTAAAAATATCCAATAATAGTATATAAGATGTCCCCATTTTATTGTGTGTTATACTGCAACACATCTTATAATCATACCTTCAGCTAGCCCAGAGCAACTTTCTAAAAATTAATATATTCCTTAAATCTGTAATGTACTCTATTATTGTTTTATATAAGTATCTTGCTTTATTAAAGTCTTAGCTGCCACAAAACAAGGTTGAGAACTAAAAATAGAGAACAAAGAGGTGGGGAGGGGGGTTGTTGTTGTTGTTGTTAACTCACGGAAAGCGAGGCATAGTGGCCCTGGAAAATGCTCAGCAGATAAAGCATTTGCCACACAAGACTGACATTTGAGTTCAGATCTCAGAAAATCCATGTTAAAAAGCCAGATGCCATAGTGCACAACTGTAGACCCAGCACTCCTACAGGGGGATAGGAGGCAAGATAGGGCAATTGTCTGGAAATGTGCAGGCCAGCTAGGCTGGAGAATGTGGTGAAATGGCCAAAACAACAGACACTGCCTCAAATCAAAGTAGAATGCAAGAACTCCTGTAAAGTTGTACCCTGACCATACACACATCATGGCACACCCATGCCCCCATGCACACATAAACCATACAGAAACACAAGCATACACTTGTACATGCAAATGCATGCACACACACACACACACACACACACACAGGAGCCAGGCATAGAGGCTTTTGCCCATAATCCCAACATTCAGGAGACTTGCCACAAACTCAACAGTTACATAGTAGATTTCAAGCAAGCCTGGGCTATAGAGTGAAACTCCATAGTAAAAAAGAAAAGAGGACAAAAGATAAATAATGGCACATGTTTATGAAGTACTTACTCTATCCTTAGTTGTTTGGACACTAAATCTTTTTTTCCCCCCACAGTGACTCAATAAGGTAGTAACCAATGAAAGTACAGAGAGGTTAAGTAATTGCCACATCATCATACAGCCAATAAGTGGATATAGACTAGTAATTAAAAGGAAGGATCATCAATGTTTACAATGAATCAAACAATACTTGCAATTAGAAACAATAACTATGTTTGCTTCTTGATTCATCTTTTCCTTTCCTTTGTCCCCTTCTGTTACTCTCCTCCCTTCTCTCCAGCTCCATTTGATGCCTTTTTTAAGATAGGCTCCAACTCTCCAGAAATATGAAGTCATTATATTCTAATTAGGAGTGACTTACTTGTCAATATCCCATATAAAAAGGGAGTGAGAGACTGCTGATTTGTCACTGTTGTTTTTTAGAATTCTGACAGATAAGACTCCTCTATTAAATAAGAAGCACTTTTTAAAGCTTGAGTCTCTGGGCTGGAGAGACGGCAGAGCAGTTAGGAGTGCTTGCTGCTCTTTCAGAGGATTGTAGTTTGGTTCCCAGAACCCATGACAGGCAAATCACAACCACATGTAACTCTAACTCCAGGTCACCAATGCCTTCTTTTGGCTTTCACAGGCACTAGTACACATGGCACAAACTTGAGAGTAGTTATCTAAATGATAGTCATCGTTGTTCTTAAAAAATAACCTCTCATGAGCACCTGAGAGGATTAGTTTTAATTGAGTCAATGAGAGAAGAAAAAGTAAAAAAAAAAAAAAAAAAAAAAACCTTCATCAGGAAAATGAAAGGAAGGGTGACTTTGCAACTATGATACTAGGAGAAGATGTCAGGGGAGAGTCTTCAAAGCAGATCAGTGGGAAGGCTTTGGGTCACAGCATTGTAGTGACAGAAAGATGAGAGACACAAGAAAGGGAATAATGACGGTAATGAAGCTAATAATGCTGAGAGTAGATCGTGCCCTTTGATGATAGCTGGACTGTCTGAGCAGACATGAATGAGTTAGCTAGTGTGGTACTAGCTAAATTTTCTGTCCTTCTCTCTTCCTAGATTGCCATAGCCAATCATGCTGTTCTTCAAAACAATGTATCACAGTTTGGGTCACTTATAAAGAACATACATTTATTTCCCACAGCACTGGAGGAAGGAAACCCAAGATGATGTGTGATGACCAGGGCCTCTGCTCCCAAGATGTGGCTTTGTTGCTGTCTTTGCCACAGCAGCAGAACACTGCTTGTCCTCGCAGAAGAGGGATGAAATAGAAAAAGAGCACCAGCTTCAGCCCCAAGCCTCTTTGTAAGAGTTCTAATCCCACTTGTTATGGGAGAACTCTCACAACATAATCACCTACCTGGGGCCATGCCTGTTCTTCCTATTGCACTGAGGGTCAAAGTTCAACATTAATTTTGGAGGAAACACCATTATTCACATTGTTTTTTCTCCCTGCATCTCATGGAGTTCTGAGTATCAAACTAGCTTACCTTGGTTACAAGTATTGCCTTGTACTCTTCCCAGGTGTTAAGAAAACATGAATCTCACTTTAAACCAATATAACCTTCCTTCATTTCATCAAATTTGGCAATCTCAGCATAAGCAATTGAATCCTTTTGAGGAGATGATAGGAAGATCAGAAACACAACTGTGAAACTGACTGATATGAGCCCACTGGCACCGGCTGGCCAAAACAGACTTGGTCATTCCAATGACTCTTCATCTCCCAGGTCTCAGGAAATCATTCCCTCCAAGTGTTCTTCTCTGATTCATGAGTGGAGCGCTACCCTCCTCTGCCATGGGAATCCAAGTTTCACTACTCCTGTTCTACTCCATTCATAACTATCTGCATCGTAATTTCACTTTGTCTTATTTATCTCCCTATGAGACAAAAAGCTAAATAAGGAAGAAGTTATACTTCACATAATCCTTACTCATTTTTGGCATTTAACATAGTGATTCATGCATGTTAGTCAAGAGAGAGTCATAGGCTGGAATGAGACAGAACAACATGAAAAAAAGCAGGGCTGTGATGTACTCCTCTGACTACCTCTCTCAGCAATTTTATTCCCCCAAAACTGAACCTCCTGATCCATGAAGATTAACATCGGCAAAGTACTTCCAGAAAATCAGTTCATTATCACGCCATCAGACTGGAAAACAATGATATAACTGACCACAAAACACAGAAAATGAGTTCAAAAACAAACTTACTCCCATCAGAGATGGCTGCCTGGAAGCTGGCAGCCTGGGATAACAGGAAAGCTCATGCTTATTCAGGAAATCGGGAAGTCACATCCTTTACCTCTAAAGTACGTCTCAGAGATGTTTCTCATGTTTACAAGTGCATACCACATAATAGCCCACTTATAACCTTCCCCAAAGTATATCAGCTTGTGGTGAAACCTAGGAAATCATTCATAATCCTATGAATAATGAATGGTATTTGTATAGTGTAAGGGATATCTTGCCATTGCAGGAGTATTTAACTATTCAGAGCACAGATTTTTTTTTAATGGAGTGAAGGCATTTGAATGTTGGTCCCAGCACTAATCAGATTTGTATCACTAAGTATTACACCTGGGTTTTCTATAAGATGGCAGATGCTGGAGATGAGTTCAATCGGTAGTTTGTCTTAAACACATGAGGCCTTAGGTTCAGTCCCAAGCACCGTCTAAACCAAGCAGGACAGCATACATCTGTAATTCTAAACTCAAGTGGAGACAAGATCAGAAGTTCATGAGCATCCTCAGCTATACAAGCAAGTTGAGGCCAGGGCTATATGAGAGAGACAGAGACAGGAAGATATTTGGGTCACAGCATTGTTATGTAACTCTTTCCTTCTGGTTGGACACTACTATTGCCTTCTTGAATCAGAGCAGCTAGGATCACCCAGAAGAGACTCTTATAAGATGGACCTGTTATCTTTCTCTTCTGGATGGAGAGGTATGCTCTCAAGACTCACACATCATCACAGGATCCTAATGAGAATCTTCAACTTTCTAAGGCAATATAAGAGAGAAACAATTCACTGGGTTGAAATTCTTAGTAGTGTAGCTGCGTGTACAATGCTCAGGAGACTCTTCAGTGGTACAGCTGTTTATGAGTCATCCATGCTTCAAGTAAGACTCTTCAGTGATAGAAATGACTATGTTACCCAGAGGATTTCTTGATGGTATAGGTGCCTTTGAATGGCCTCACATGTTCCAAATAAGCTCACTTGTTCATCAAACTGGACTTGAATAGAATTCTTTGTGTGGTCTATCAAATATTCTCTCTCTGCCTGTCTCTCTCCTTATCTCTGTTTCTCTCTCCCTCTCTCCCTCTCTCTCTCTCTCTCTCTCTCTCTCTCTCTCTCTCTCTCTCTCTCTCTCTCTCTCACACACACACACACACACACACACACACGGATAGTCACACAAGAAACTGACAACCAAACGGGGACTGACACAATTAAAGATAAGCAGGAGATGGAGCACCATTGCCAAAAATCTCAATGCAGTCATTATGGTTAGAAAGAGAATGCCCTCCCCTATGGGCTTTGGCATTTGAATACTTTGTCCTCAGTGGAGGTACTCTTAGGAAGGATTGGGATGTGGGATGTGTGGTCTTGTTTGAAAGTACATCACCTCCCAGTGGTGGCAATAGTTGCATGGTACCTGCTATATGAAGACAGGCTTTGAGAGTGTAAAGACTCTGTCATTTGTAGTTTGATCTATCTGCTTCCTATAGTTCAAGATATGAGCTCTCAGCTCCTATTGGCATAGTGTCTGCCACCTGCTGTCACAATTCCCTGCTATGGTGTTCTTTCATCCATCTGGAATCATAAGCCCAATACAGAGCCTTCCTTCTATAAGTTGCCTTGGTCATGATGTTTTATAGAAAAGTAACTAATACATTCATATTCTTTGAGATGCATGCTGTGCCTCCTGCTATGATGAAAGTTATATTGGACCACTGTAACTGATAAGACATATAAAGAAGATTCAATTACCTGACCAGGTGAAAATGTGGGGTAGAAATCTGTGAGGGAAGTCCAAGGGTGGCCAGCTCCCTCTAATTCAGTGGTTCTCAACCTTCTGAATGCTGCGACCTTTTAATAACAGTTCTCATGTTATGATAACTCCCAACCATAAAATTAATTTCATTGCTACTTTATAACTGTAATTTTACTGCTGTTGTGAATCCATAATGTAAATATCTGATATACAGATGGTCTTAGATGACCCCTGTGAAAGAAGTCATGCAATCCCCAAAGGGGTCACAACCCACAGGTTGAGAACCGCTGCTCTAATTAGTAGGGGATGTCATGCTTCCCAGTGGTGGTAATAGTTGCACAGTCCCTGCTATATGTAACAAGATCAAGGCTGAGTTGTCTGCCCACAGGGAAGTTTCTCACACAAAGAAGTAGTTACAATATTACATAGACATGAGGGGCATCTTCCAGCATCCAATCTGGCAGAAAAAGTGAAAAAGAGAGAAAATGAGCTAGAAACAGAGGGGTAAAAAGGGAAAGCAGATGAAGGAGCCAGTCTGAGTCACTCAGAAGCAAAGATGTAGGTTCTGTGTGAAAAAGCAGACTAGAAACTGCCTGCATGTGACCCACTGAAAAAGAAACAAAATAAGAGACAATAGACCTTATTACAAAGACAGAACAAAAGTTTTGTAAATTCACAAAGTAGTAAAAAATATATCTAAAAAGTATAGTGGGGAAAAAAAATATGTATGTCTGAATACAGAGCAACACAGTGAAAAGCCAAGCCAAACACAAAATGGCTCCCTGGTGATGGAAATGGAAATGAAAAAGAGATTGCCAATCCAATTTTCAGGACAAGCACAAGCCCCCACAACTCTCAAATGCAGTTGCAGGTTTTGGTGAGGCAGTGAGTCCTCTGGTGGATAAGTTAGCAATGACTATGTAACAGAAGGTAGTTGCTGAGTGCAATTCTGAGGAAAGTCACTGTGCAAAACTGAGCCACACTGGAGGACTATAAAGGGGAAACTAGTATAAGCTGGGGAACCTAAATTTAAACTGCCATAGACCTAGCTTGAAAAACTAATGTGGCCAACAGAGGCCCCTTGTGTGCAAAAAGAAAGCTATTAAAGCAAAGATATCTCTAGCAGATGTCCGATGGGCACCAATACATAACCAAGCAACAGCATGAACCATAGGAAAGATGAGAGTGAGAAAATACAATGACTTCTCCCACGTGCGTATCTCTGGCTATCTATATATTTTTTAGAACCCAGCAAGAAGCTGCTGCAACATTTTATTTCTCATGTTTGGGTAATGGGGAAGAGAGTTGTTCTTTCTTCCCTTTTTCTTTTCAGGAAAGTAATTGAAGGAGACACTAGAAGATGGAAAGAACTCCCAAGCACATAGACTTGCAGAATTGGTGAAGTAGAAATGTATCTGACATCAAAAAGGACCTTCATACTAAAACAGCACCAATAAAGATTTTAATGATATCCTTCACAGAACTGGAAAAAAAATCATAAAATTCATTTAGAATCACAAAAGACCCAGAATAACCAAAGCTATCCTAAGTATAAACATCAGTATGAGTGGTACCAGAATACTTGGTCTTAAGTTATATTACAGGGCCTTACTAACAAAAATGTCATGATCTTCACACTACAAGATACATATAGCCTGATGGGATAGGATGATGCACTGAGAAATAAATACAGCCTCCTAACTTCCAACAAAGTTTTTGAAAATATACATCGGAGAGGAGGACACCATGTTTAACAAATAGTGCTGAGAAAATTAGACTTATACATGTTGAAGAATGAAATTAGACTCATATTTCTCACTCTGTACCTAAATCTATTCAAAATGAATCAAACACCTTAATTTAAGACTTGAAACTTGAGAAAAGGCTAGAAAACCATATAGGGAAAATACTTCAAGACATACACATGGCAAGGACTTTCTGAAATGAATCCAATAGAAAACGAATAATCCCCATTGACAAATATGATTATATGAAATTTAAAACGTGCTTCACAGCAAAGGAAACAATTCAAAAGAGTGAAGAAACAGAATGGGAAATGGGAAGAAAATCTTGGCCAACTACAACATCAAACAGAGTTTGGTATCTCATATGTCTAAAGAACTGCAAATATTAAACCCCTAAAATCAAATCAACTAATCACTAAACTGATTGAACAGACAATTCTCCAGAGAAGAAATGCAAACGGACAGAAATATTTGAGAAAGCACTCAGAATCCTTAGGTATTCTAGAATGCAAATTAAAATTGTTTTGAGAGCCCACCTTATCCCACTGAGAATGGCTAGCATCAAGAAACAGCAAATGCTGTGGAGGATGTAGTGGATTAACATTCACTACTGGTAGGAATATAAACTGGTGCAGCCACTATGGGAGTTATTATGGTAGTTTCTTGATAAACTCAAAATAGATGTGCCATATGGCCCAGCTCCACCACTCCTGGTTATATACCCAAAAGGTTGCAAGTCAACAAACTGCAGAGACACTTACACATCTACAGCTGCACTATTCACAATAGTTTGGAAATGGAGCCATCCTGGAGTACAGCCACAGATGAATGGAAAAGCATATATTGTACATACGCACAATGGAATTTTATTCAGCCATAAAAGAAAATGAAAACATGATATTTGTAGGAAAATGGGTAAATGGATAGAACTGGAAATTATTGCAAATTTGCAATAATTGCAAAGTCTGACTTGCAAAACAAAGACTCAGAATGAAAAATTCCACACGTTTTCTCGTGTGTGTGTGTGTGTGTGTATGTGTGTGTGTCTGTGTATTGTATACATCTTAAAACTAGAGAATCATGGGAGAAGGTAAGAAATAACAAATGAGGGAAAAAAAAGAGTAATGGAATACATGTTACATGAAAGCAGAAGGGGAACCTACCTGGGGGAAGGAAGGAAACAAAGAAAAGATGGAGAGACAAGGAATGGACACTGAGGAAGATAAATTAGAACAAAGTATAATGACACATATGTGAGAAAATGCCATAAAGAACTCATTACTTTGTATGTTTCCTTTAAAAAGAAAATAACTTTTGAAAAGATAATAGCGGCTCTTAAAAACAAATTTTAAAAGCAAATAGATCAAGATTTATATATAAAGAGAGAATTCTATGGGGAAGTCTAGAGGGGGGAGCCAAATGGGCTGCTTGTGAACCTCTGGAAGGCTTCAGAGCCTGAGGGCAGTCCACCAGAGGCATGAATGACAAGAAAACACAGGAGATTCCCTCCACACTCACCACGGAAAAAGGAGATCCTGGGAGGTAGGAACCACCTTGGTTACTCTTCTGACAAAGTCAATTTTTTTACTTTTTGGTCCACTACTGTGCAGAGCCGTCAGGTTTGGATGATAGAATCACATATTCATAGTAACTCATGAAATTGCCAAGATAAAGAAAGGACAGCAGTGGCTAGATCTGGAGGTGGAGTGGGTCAATTGTAAAAACAGAAAGCTTGTCCTAAGGGAAGCCACTTACCTGCCCTACCTCCCCAGAACTATACTGTATACATTTCTCCCCTTCAGGAAATGCACTGGGGGCAGGGAGTATAGTGCTGGGTCATGCATGGTATAGCAGTGTTGGAGTTTTGTAGGGGTATTCATGCATGGTTGAGCAAGATACAATCAGTCAGGGTGAGATATTCCCTCAGTCCAAAGCCCTTTCTACGACCAGATAGCTTATGGAGAACGTTCTAGAGAGCTGCATGAGGTGCTGGCCCCAGTTCATGTCTCCATAGCCAATGTCACTCCTTTGATAGAACTGTTGATGCAAATGCTGGGTTGTTTTCATGCTGTATTGGACCTTGATACCTTTTTCCTGTATTCTATTAGCTTTGGAGTCCCAGGATCAATTCCCACTTGCTTAGAAAGATAGCTGAAGAACTTCAGTGATTTTGCTCACCCTCTGTAATAATATTTCATTATGTGGATGGTATAATAAGCATTTTAAAAATTTGCAAGACATCGAGAAAAACAGCAAAGGCAGGAGTGGAGAGTCTAAATGAAGAAATTTAACTGTGTGATAGAAGGTATAAATTTGTTTCATGAAAATGCCTGTGCTGGAGGTAGATTACATTGTTGACCAGTGAAGCCCTTGAAACCCCCACACAATGCAAACTACTAAGATTGCTGTTGGTGGAATGCCACCGTTAGTTGGCAAGTTTCATTTGCTGAGGATAACACATAGTCTGGTGTCAGAACATGAAGAATTCAGATTGGGACTGAGCTGAAGCTCCCTTCCTAATACCTCGCATTCATAGTAGAGGAAGGTGCTATGCGGGCTGCTGGTGGAGAATGGTTGCCAAGATTCCTGCTCAACTATGGACCCTGGCTACTATGCTATACGTATCCTGTGCAAAATGTGTCTGGTTCTACAAAACTCACATGGTTTCTGCAGATGAAACCAACTATTTTACTGTTGTATTTAAGACAAGCTGAGGGACACAAGCTGAGGGATACTGTAAACACAACCAATGGGAAATAGGTCCCATTGAAGGAGCATTAATGTGCCTATAGAATTGTTTTTAAAATATGTGCACTTGCTCTTGTAGACTTCTGATGCTATTTGCCATAGTGAAAGGAAACATTTTACAGTAGGTGACAGTAACTACAGGCAGCCATTATTTGTCAAACTGATAGGAATAAGTTTGTTTGTCACTGTGGTCTATACTATTGCTTAATGGGCTAAATACATATATATAAAAACACACATCTAACTTTCCTTTCTAAGGCCCAGTGAATACTGCAGAAGAATGAACAGGATGAATTAAAAGGCCAGAAGAAGGCATGAGTACTGGGATGCTGTTTCCTTCAGGTTGGACATAATCATTGCCAGCTGAATATGAGCAGCCATGATCACCCAAATAAAACCCTAAAGAAATCATCTATTAGTATTCCCTCATGGAGGAAGGGGAAAATCCCACAAGATTCATGAGATCCAGGCCCATATTCGCCACAAAGTTACAGAATAAGTAAACAATCCAAAAGGTTGGGATCCTTTGGTAATATACTCATGCATTATCTACAGAAATCTCACAGCTTTTCACAAAACACACAGAGCTGTGGGTAGGGCTCTTCAGGGATGGAGACTTTCGTTGAGATCTTTAGAGAGGTGGACATCCATAAGTTGTCCAAGGTTCTTCCTAGATGCCTTTGAATTACTTATGCTGCTGTTAGTAACACCAGTACACTGCTTGATTCTCTAAGCTGGACTTGAATGCAATCCTTTCTTTGGTCCGTGAGTGTGTTCTTTATCTGCAGTGAATAGATTTTTTTTTTTTTTTTTACATCTCTCCAGTAAAAGTCACACTTAGTGACAGGGCCATAATATTTTATTGGCCACACTATCATATGGCTTTATTTACAGAGCTAGAAAAAGGAACTAAGGACATACAAAGCTCCTGTCAGCACTGTCAATTATGTAACTAATATCATACCAAAATGAATCACATGTGGACCCTGTCCTCAGGAGTTAAGAGTTGAGAAAGGGGAAAGATACATAAATAGAAGAAAAGGAAAAACACAAAGCAGTTGTCAGTGTACAGAAAGGATAATTGAACCTGGGAAGAAGGTGGCTGTTTCCAGGGAGAAAAACTGCCTGGCAACTTCTTATCATGTGAATCATTTCTTGAGACAGAATAGTAAAGGAAGATAATGAAATCCTATGTTAGTCAGACTTTTTATTGCTGTAACAAACACCTTTAAAAGCAGTTTAGGGAAGGATAGGTTCTGTCTGATAGTTGCAGAAGTTGCCATTCAAGGCTAGCTGACTCTATTGCTTTCAGACTTGTGAGACAGGGCACCATTGACATCATTGTGCAAGATTGTGGTAGAAAAGAGAGCTGCTCCCTCACTGCAGCTAGGAATTGAAGAAGGGTAAGGAGATTAGACTGGGACAAAGGACGTTTTCCTAGGGCAAGCTCCTCGTGGAAGACTTCCACCAGCTGGGTCCCTCCTCTCACCAGTGTCATTATATTATGACTCCACCAGAGCATGCATGCACTGGTTATGTTAGATCCTTCTAAACACACTCACTTCCTAAAATCTCAACAGCTGAAAACCTAGCCTTTAACATATGAGACTTTTAGGACACGTTCCAAATCTAAACTATAACAGTATCAGTTCAAGAATTACCAAAATCAAAGATTAACATATCACAGGGCAAAATTAATCATTGTGAATGTCTGCATTCGACACCAAGTTTTCTATATTGCAGTACATGCATCTCCATGACACGCTCTCATGTCCACAAAGCATTTAAGGATATGGCAAAAGCGATCTTAACACAGTTTTTTTTTTTAATCTTATGAGGGATTTTGTTGATGATTTTATACATGAACACTGTATTTACATCTTTTCCACCCTTTTCTATCCTCCCAAATCCTCCTCTCCCTCTAATCTTTCTCAAAGTCATGACATCTTTTATTATCATTGATATAAACACACAACCAATTTATACATACATACACACATGTGTTCAAGGCTGACCACTTGAAATTGGATAATCTCTCAGGAGGCTTATATGCCTGGAGAAAAATGATTCTCCCTCTCTTGAAAGCCATTGATTTCCTATAGTTCTTCACCTAAGGGTGAAGATTTGTGAAATATCCTCCAACCACACTGGCATGTTGGCTGGTGTTGTCATTATGCACATATTGATTAGGAACCATATTGTTGAGATTTTATGGGTATAGCTTCCTTGTTGTCTTAGTTACTATTCTATTACTGTGAAGAGACACCATGACCAAAGCAACTCTTATTTTTAAAAAAAAACAGCATTTAATCAGGGACTTGTTTACAGTTTTAGATGATTGCCTCAAAATTATTATGGTGGGAACCAGATAAGCATGGCAGTGGTATATTAGAGAGCTTTACATTCTGATCCTCAGGCAAAAGGCAGAAAGTGAGACACTGTGCCTGGCATGGGCTCTTAAGACCTCATAGACCTCTCTCAGTGACACTCCTCCTCTAACAATGCCACACCTTCTAATCCTTCTCAAACAGTTCCATTAACTGGGGACTGAGCATTCAAATATATGAGCCTATCTACAAGGGCCATTCTCATTCAAACCACCATACTTATTATATATAGAAGACACTATATCACAGAATATGTCCTGGACTTCCTACTCTTACAAACTTTCCACCCTGTCTTCTGTAATATTTCCTGAATTTTAGGTGCAAGTGTTGCATTGTAAATATACCAACTAGGATTGGGCATGCACAGACACTTATTCTCTGAATTTCAATCAACTGTATATCTTTGTAGTGGTCTCCATCTGTTGAAAAAAGAAGCTTATTTGTTGAGAGTTGAGAGCTATACTATAAATTATATTGGTTTATGAAAATGGCAGTAGCAGATTCTTCTCTATGGTCTGTTGTCTCTCCAGCTGTGGGTAGTTGACTGGGCTTACAGTACAAGGCATGAATTTCCTATTGCTTGGGCTTTAAATTGAAATAGACAGCTATTGTTTACCCAGAGGATATAAGTGCCACTATTGCCCCTTTCAGTATATCTTGCTGTTCTGCTTATTTTTGTGATTTGTAGACATTACAGCTGGATAGAACTCCTGGTTACTTTTCTTCCTTTGCAGTTTGCATAGTGCCTTCAAAGACTATGATAGCTTGTCCTCAGAGAGATAGCTTTTGGGTCAGTTCCAGCTCAATTACTCCAATCTTGTGTCCTAAGTATGCAGTATCTTCACCCATAAGGTCTTACCTTCAAGTTCTAGGAGGCAAACCAAGGGCAACAATAATAGCTGATCTTATCTGGAAGAGTATTGAACTCCACTTATGAAACAACTCAAAGGAAGTTTTCCCATGATCTCAACAGAGTTTAACTAAAACTTCATTCTTATTCAAGATGTATCATCTGTCTTACTTGTCATGAAAAATTCCCTGTCAATCTGATTAGCACTTTCATGGTGAAACATTTCTCTAGTAGAGAAAAGACAAGGTAAGCCACGGTGGTCAGCTGAGGAATCTATCTGCCTAATGTGGCTTGAGAGCAACATTCTCAACTACTCTAGACGGAACATTTCTGATTAATAACTGCAAAGCATACTGTGTACTTGAAGAGTACACAGTACTTTCCAGTCTGTGAATTGGGATCCTAATGCTTTCTGTACAAGGCTTTAAGACTAATTTCAACAGAAGATTGAAGGGTATTGCTGTATTTCCATAGTCCTCAGCATGTAACTTCTTATGCATTTGATGAAATCTAAGTAACATTTCTAATCAAATGACAAAAATATTCTACATAGTGACCACTCTTAATAACATACTTTTGGTTAGCTGTTTCATTACCTAATAATTACAGTTCATTAGAGCAAATAATATATCCTTGTGGGATAAACTCACGGCTCTAATTTTAAAGAAAAGAGTAGGAAGGCTGTATTAAAGTTACCAGTAGGCACTGTACAGAATTAGCTATTGAAGTAAATGAATATAAATGCACTTTTTGCAAAGTAAACAGTGATATGATGGTATTTATAGGTAATTCTGAATCATGGTACCAAAACTTCAATGGATTGAAATTCTTGCTCTTTCATTTTATAGGTAAGAACAAGGAAGCAGAAGAGTCCATTCCCTCCATGGGCCAAGAACTAAAAGTAACATTCAGGGCAAGCTTTGGATGCCCTTTTCTTATTTCATAGCTCTTTCTAGACACAGCATTCTTTAAATGCAATATACATTTGTTTGTTTGTTTTTTAAATCTTGAATAATTACAATATTTTGGAAATGTAGAGCTAGTTCATAGAATTTTCAAGTCAAATTGAGCTCAGATGGAAGAATAGTCTTTTCAGATTCACAATTTTAAAGTGGCTAGGGCAATATTTCAAGGTCAGGTCTCTCAATGGCTCCAGATGACGACCACCTCTACCTATCCAGCATTTCCTCCATTCTTCCTCAGCCTTTGGTGACAGTTCTGACACCCTTCCTACACCAGACTATTCCTACCTTCAAACCAACTGTGAGCTCCTCTCAACTGTGTGTCCCTGTAGCTCTGTCTCCTATGATGAAATTGCACTTTTAGTTTTATACAGGGTCCCATGAAGTGCAACTTAGCCTCAAACTTGCTATATGGGATATCCTTGAATTTATGATCCTTCGACTCTACCTCCCAAGTACTAGGATTATAGGTGTATGTCCCCATGCACCATTTATTTGATACTAGGAAGTAAACTCAGGGTCTTGCGCATGATGGGCAAGCTCTAAGCTGCATCCCTCACATGGTATTTTTAATCAGACATGCCAAAATTTCCCCTACTAGGCCATTAGTTCCCAAACTTAATTATGCATCAGAATAACCTGGGTAGCTTTTTCAACTACAAATGTGGGGTCCTATCCCAGAGTTTCTGACTCAGTAAGTTTGAGGAGGGGCCTATGGATCTATATTACTAACAAATCCCCTCATGTGATGCTTTTGGTTTAGTAGCCACACCAAAAAGCACTAAGCTAGACTATGTGGGACATGAAGAAAGGAGCCAGGTATGTCTTACTACCTATTATTCTGGCCCTAGTATTTAGCACAGCACCTGTAACATGATAAGTTCCCCAAATAAAATTATGGATGAAAAATTTTCTCCTATGAGATAAAATGTTATGATTCCATGCATCTATTATATAACAGCAAAGGAGGATAACTGTGCTTTCTTTGTATTCTTTAGATAGGTAGGTAGGTAGGTAGGTAGGTAAGTAGATAGATAGATAGACAGACAGACATACATTATTGTTTCTAAATACAATGTTGTACACAATGATCAGTTGTGTCTTTATGATAAGCCCTGGGTATTTAAAATTCAATTCTAATATAAACTGATAGAGACTCTTTAGGTCTTCTCTTGCTGAGGAATGCAGTGTGCACTCCAGTCTTAGGCAATTTGAATATTCAGGGTTGAGTGGCTTCTAGTAAATATCTGTATCCGTCCTCTACCTGTAATTGTTGTAGACCCTCTGACCTCAACTCCCCTGGACCAAATGAAGAACAGATGCGCAACTAGATAACAAGTTCTATTATTCAGTGGAAGTACCCTAATCATCAGTAAATTACTTCTTGGGTCCCTTTGAGAGCTCACAGAGCCTGTCTTATGCAAGAGCCGAGACAGCAACCACCTGTCAGATGGATGATTTACAGATTCTGCAAAGGCTTCTTGACCAATAAATATCTCTACCCTTTCCTAATTCCAACCTGTCACTGGGCTGAGATTTCTACCAGGAGAGAAACTACCCTTAGCTTTCAAGTCTTGTCTTTCCACAAGATTCCCGTTGAGATGCCAATATGGTAGAGCTTTCAAACATTATCCATCATTTCAACCACAGATGGGATTCATTTATCACGGTGCTTCCCATCTAGACAGCCAGCAATGAGGAAACCACATTTGGGAAACAAGGCAAGGCAAGGAGCTTACCTGGTACAGAGCTCCACAGTGGAGGAAAATCAAGGAAAGTGTGTTCCTGGGTCAATGGTCAGTCAGAGGTCCTAATAGAAAAAGGAAGGAAGATGCTGAGTTCTGCCAGCCTTGGTATTCACTGTGCATTTTCAATTATTATCTCATTCCAATCTCATACATTTAAAAAAAAAAAAAGGGTATGACCCTGGCTTCAACCTAGACAGAACCCATATTATTGCAGTGTGCCAAAGGATGTGATAAGTTCTTCCTCAATACCTGCCCTAGTTAGTTTCAACTATCAACCTGATAGTCTGGAGTCATCTGAGGAAGACTCAGTTGAGGATTGCCCAGATTGGGTTGGCCTATGGCCATATCTTTGAAAAACAATCTTGAGTGATAATTGATATGGGAAGTCTCAGCCCACTGTGGGCAGCACTATCCCTAGTCAGGTGTTCTGGACTATATAAGAAAGCTGAGCATGAGCCAGAAAGCCAGTAAACAGCATTACACCATGGTTCCTATTTCCAACTACCTGTCTTGAGTTCCCCTTCCTTGGCTTCCCTTGTGATGGACTGTGACATGTAAGTGTAAGCCAAATAAATTCTTTCCTCCCCAAGTTGCTCTTGTAAAGATGTTTATCACATCAACAGAAAAGAAAACTAGAACAATAAGTCATTTATCACATTTATCACTGTTCCAATGCTATATTGATTAGATACTTCCAAAAGCTTATAAAGTGGCTATTATTGTTCCCTTTTTATAGAGTGGAAATCTGAGGCTCAGAGAGTAAAATGGTTTGTCCAAACACTGAAACTAAGCAAAAGGTAGATATGGGGTTTAAACCTGGAGCTATCACAAGGTCATCTTTTTATTCCCCCCCCCCCCTCTCTCTCTCTTCTCTCTCTCTCTCTCTCTCTCCCTCTCTCTCTCTCTCTCTCTCTCTCTCTCTCTCTCTATCTCTCCTTCTCCTTTTCCTTCTCCTTCTCCTTCCCTCTCCCTCCCTCTCCCCCTCTCAATTTTCCTCCTCCTCCCTCTTCTATATCTTCTCTTCTCTCTCCTCCTCTACTTATCTACTCACAAAGAAAATACAGCAGTACAAGTAATACTGAGCACAAGCTATAAAATAATCATCAACTCTTGCCAAGACTTGGTTTCCTGACTTAAATGGTAGATCACATGTGATATAATGTGGCGGTTTGAATAAGAACATCCCCCATAGGCTCCTGCATATAAATACTTGTTCCCCAGCTGATGGTAGGTTTAGGAAGTGTGAACTTGCTGGATGCAGTTTATCAGTGGAGATGAACTTTGAGAGTAAAACAGTCTTACCTACGTACAGCTGGCTTTCTCTGTTTTGTGACTACATTTGAAGATATGAGCTCTCTGTTTCTACTCCTGACACTTGTTACTGCCATGAAAGACTCTTATCCTTCCAAGACTGCAAAGCCAAATAGGCCCTTATTTCTCTAAGTTGCCCTGCTCACAGTGCTTTATCACAGCAACAGGAACATAACTTAAGACATAATAAGCATAACTCCCATGCTTTCTATTATTTGGATTACTATTATTTTGTTTCTGTGCCTAAAACTATTTCCTTTCAGCTTCACTTGTTAATTTTATTTAAAAATTCACTTCTGAATATTCATCAATGGGTAAATGGGTCAAGAAAATGTGACATATACCCATATATACTACAATATATAATGGGGTATAGATATACTATTCTGCCATTTAAAAACGATGAAGTTCTGTCATTTATAACAACATGAATAAATTTATTTATAGAACTTTACTTTGGAGAATTTTATTTTCAGTGACGTAACCCCAGAACTTGGAGACAGATGATCTCAGTCATGATCAGATTCTTTAAAGACAGCAGAAGCCGTGAGTAAAGTGGTGACTAGTAGGGGCTGGGGAGGAGAGGGAGGAGAGGGAGGAGAGGAGGAAGAGAAGAGGTGAGAAGCAAACACTAATCAACAGATAGGAGAGAGTAAGTTCTTCCTACTGTGAAGAAGATATCCACAGTACAAAACAAAATCTGTATTTCCAACCAGCTAGAAGAGAGACTTCACACGAACATAATAAAAATGCTAACTCCCTTGAGTTGATCATTGCTCAGTATAGACATGTTTCAAACACTGCATATCACCCCACAAATCTGGACAGGTATTATGTCAATTATAAATAATTATTATGAGCCCAACATTGCCTCCATGTGTCCCTGTTAAACAGAAGAATCAGTATTTAAAAGAAAGATTATCCCCAAGTGGTCATTCCTAAACACATGTACATAAGAGCAACATTATATAGACTCAGAAGGTTGTATTTATGTATATGTGTGTGCATATACATATCAATAATAATTGAAGGAGAAGAGGCCATGAATTTGAGATGGGTTGGTAGAGACACATGGTAGGAATTAGAGTGGGGAAGGGAAGGAATAGAAATTATGTGTAAATACAAAACTCATACATAAAATTCCCAAAACCAGCTTAAAAATCTTTAAAAAAAATCTGAGCAATGTTGCAGGCCTAAAAAAGGAAACAATCGCAGGTAATGAAGCCTGGATTTGTCCTCACATTTCTCCTAGGTGAAGGAAGATCAGAAAGGCAGTTATATAGCAAGATATTGACAAGCCTAAGGGTGCAGCTCAAGCTGGGAAGTACATAGGAGAAAACAGGCCTGTCTTCCACAGCCAGAACAGTTCTTACCAACAAAATTAAACCTGGAGTTTGATAACTCTGGCCTGAATCTAGTGAGTGGATCCAATTATGGCACCACCAATCTGTACTACACTGATGTAGAACCTAGAACTCTCAAGTTCCAGGCCGTAGTTGATACCAATAGCTGCCTTTCTCCAGCAAAGTAATAATACTTAGGTTTTGAAAGTATGAAGACAGATCTCTCCTGCCTCCCTCTGTACTTACTCTATGGTGTTTGTTTTTTTTTTTTTTTAACTTTGTAGTACATTCTACAGCAGTTTTTTTTTTCTTTTCACTTTCAGCAAGGTCATTAATGGTCTATAAACTATTTTAGGTCCATTTCTATACTATATTTGGCTTAATATTGTCATTAAGTGATCAAGGAGATTGCGCACTCAAGAGTAGACAGCTTAATAAATAAGAAGATCCTGAGAGACCAGAAGAGAAAGTCAAACCCAGATGTACAAATTATAACATAGAAATCTAACAATGACAAGAGCAACACAGTTCCTCCAAAAGATTACAACTTCTCAGTTACTGAACTCAAGGATACTGCCACAGACAAAATGACTGGTGAAGATTTAAAAAGTTTTCTGATACAAATGGCCTATAACCTGAAAAGGAGTACAAACAAGTAGATGAATTCAAAACACATCCTGAAGAGGAAAGTAAGCAACACAGAAAGTAAAGTCAGCAAAACGGCTTTTTAAAATGAGCAATATGAATGAAAAGATAACCTTATGGAAGAAAAATTCACCAGCACAGAAAAGAACAAATGAAAATGTTAAAAATGAAAATCTTTATTAAACAAGTAAAAAACACATTGGAAAACATCACAAATAGATTTGACCATGGAAAACAGAGAATATCGGGGACAGAAATAGAAGCTGGTGAAATACTAAATTCATATATCTCAATAAGGGTAGAAAATGAGTCTACTACAGTGCCCATGAACCTGAGGATACAATTAAGAGATAAGACATAAGAATCCTTGGAAGACCAAAAGGAACTGAGATGCACACTGAAGGCATAGAGAATCTATTAAGTAAAATTATCATAGAAAATTCCCCAAATCTAAGGAAAGAAACATTCAAAATGATAAGGAACCTGGAACCTCAAAGACACACAACTAGAGAAAAACTACTCCATGACAAAGTGTAAGTAAGATATCAAAAATGTAAAGCAATGATAAAATATACAAGGAAAATGCCAACTCACCTACAGAGGCAGAAGCATCAGAGTAACATGAGATCTCTCATCAATAGCTATAAAAACAAGGAAAGCATGAAATTATGTATTTTAAGCCCTGAAAGCAAATAATCACCAACCAACAGTACTCTACCACAAGCTGTCTTTTAAAATTGATAGAGAAATAAGGGCATTTCAAGATGAGCACAAGCAAACACAGCTCACAATTACTAAGGCATCACCGCAGAAGATACTTAAAGAAATACTACATAAAAGAAAAAAGTCTTCATCATAGGAGCCTAGAACAGAAATTCCTGGAGGATGTACATCAGAGATGCTGAAAAATCACCATGCAGAAAATAGAAAATAATCCTTAAACTTGTCTGCATGAAAATTAGTAAAATTAATAATTCACAAAAGCTCAGATTCACAGAAGACCAAAGGGGAGTTAAGGGGAGAGGGAGGTACAGGAGACAACAATGTCAACAACACTCAAAGTTTTCTTTATTGTTACTGTGCAGAGAAGAGTGAGGGGTGGCAAGAAGGAAAGGATGTGGCAGAAAAGGAACCTTGTGTGTTCTGAAGATGAAAATCAAATAAAGCTCATTCTAATACTACTGCAAACAAGCCAGTAAAGAGGAAGTTAATTGCCAGGGCCAAACACCTTGCCAGGAATTGGACCAGATGCTGCAGTGTGCAAGAAGAGGTTGGCCTTCAATAGCAGATTGCACCTTCTCCCAGGATCATACAGTAAGGCAAAGTATGAGCATTCTGATGTAGTTATCACTAAAGAGTAACTAATGGAAGAATAAGAGGTTCAATGGCCATTAAGTAGCACTGGTTGATGTCTAAGTAAGATTACTATGTAAACAAGGATTATACAACATAGAAATATGATGGTTTCCATTTATAAAAGACATGTAATGTCAAATAACTCAAAGTATTTTTAATTATTGTCTATTTTATATATTTTAATTAAAATATAATCATTTTACTCCCTCCTTCCAATTCTTCCCTCCAACCCCTTCCATGTACACATCTCTCTCTTTCTCCCTCTCTTTATCTCCCTCAAATCCATAGCCTCTTTTCTTTGTTACTGTTACATATGTGTATAAATTCACAAATATATAAATACAACTTGCTGAGTTTGTTTAGCGTTCCCTGTATGCATATAATTTCAGGCTGACCACTTAGAAATGGATAGCCAGTTAGAGGGCTCATCCTTGAAAAAGACTAACTTTTCCTCTCTCAAAATTCCTTAGTAGCCTATAGTTCTTTGTATAAGGGTGGAGCCCTATGGGGTTTACCCCTTCCACATTAACAGTTCTATTGGTGTTGTCTTTGCCCAGGTCTTACTTAAGCAGCCATATTGCTGAGGTATTATGAGTGTGTGGCTTCTCTATCATTTCAAGGAGTCACAACTGTAGCAGAATATCTCCAGATATTGTAAAGTTGCATGCACTATCTGTGCAGTGGGTATGCCTATAACTTTTAAGAGACTTGTTTTTTGTAGCTGCTGAGTAAAAGGCACTTCCTAAAACTTTTGCAGACTGCTTCCTCTCTGTAAGTGCTAGCTTTGTGCCAGGAACTGTTTAGAACTTCCTTCCTACACCTGTTCACAGTTCTCAGCTAGAACAATGGATGTTCAAAATACTTTGCCCTCTGAAATATTCATGTTAAAGACATTCGTTTATGATATTTGCAAACGAAGAGACCTTATCACCTTTGCAGCCTTCTGCAGGAAGAACCCAGGAACACTTTGGATTCCTTATCCTTGACTTCAGGCTTTTTGGTGCCAAGTCAGCTGCTGAGGCTTCAGGGTGAGGGGCTCTGTTCATTAATGAAAATAAGGCCTTTGCATCAGTAGGGCAGACCTTTCAGTCAATAAATTGCTAAGAGAACACTTGTTCTGGACCAGTCCATGAAAGAGGCTGGTCCTTCTGCTAGGTGGTTCAGGCTTTACAGCTCAGAGATTGTCTTCTGTTCTTGTTTGAACCCATTTAAGATATATTTACATCTATACACAGTCAAGCTCACAGCATATTTCCTGGTCCTCTGGCACTTACAATCATCCTGCCCACTCTTTTGCGATGTTCTCTGAGTTTTCGGTGTTGGAGTTGTATTGTAAATAGATCCAATGGGGCTGGGCACTCCATGGTCAGTTGTTCTTTTCATTTTCATCAGTTGTGGGTTTCTGTAATGGTCTCTATCAGTAGCAAAGAGAAGCTTCTTTGGTGAGAGTATAAACTATACTTACTTCTGAGTATAAAGTAAAATACTTAGAATAAAATTAGGAAATTTTGGAGGTTAGTCAAATAGTAATAGAAGGTTCTCCTCTAAGATCTATGACCTCACCATCCCAGAGAAGTTGAGTAGTTTTCCAGTACCAGGCATGAGTCTTCTCTTGTTGGGTGTGCTTTCATTCCAATTAGACAATTGATGATTAACTGGCATCTCACCATGCTGGTCATTGCTTTTGTTCATAGGCATCACAGTTGGGTAAGTTTATTGGTTACTTTCCTCCCTTGGGATCAATACAGTATGTTCTGGTATAGTGAAAACTAGTCCTTAAGGAGATGCAACGCCCCCCTTTCACTGGAAACTCTGAAGGTGGGCTGTGATTAGCTCATAGCTTCAGCTGCTCAGAAATAGTGATGGGTCAGGAAAGCAGTTTATCAAGATCTCAATCTTTTTTTGTAAAATAAGCCTTTGCATTCTGCCTTGGACATTCACAGAATGAAAACTTTCCTCGGTAAAAGACAACACACCGACATATATCTTTTGATTTTTTTCACCCATCTATGACATATAAAATCAGAGAATTAACCTTTGTCCATAAACAGAGCAAACAATACAGCTGTGACTGTGGTAGCTGGAAAACACAAAAGCATCTAATTCTGCAGAAGGTCTCAATTAAGGCTCCCAGGCTACCACTGTGAGAAAGAGAATGCAGTGTTTGTGGAGCTGATTAGATTAAAATATCACCATAGCTTCTCCAAAGCTTTCTTAATAGCAGCACTGAAAATCTTTGTCTTGACAGAGAGAAATGTTTGATGGATGAAAAATATGACTGGGAAACAAGACAGCATAAAAATAGGCAATGTCTGCACCAAAAAAATAAAATAGATCTCGAGTTCTTTGGTTGTGGTGGTGGTGGTGGCGGTGGTGGTGGAGTGTGTGTGTGTGTGTGTGTGTGTGTGTGTGTGTGTGTGTGTGTGTGTGTGTGTTTAATACATTGTATGTTTGTATGCAGGTACACCCAGAAGCCAGAAGATCATGTCTGTTGTCAGGGTTTCTCCCTGAACCTGAAGATCACCAATTCAGCAAGATTACCAAGCTATCAAGTCGCAGGCATCCTCCTGTCTCTGCCTCCCCAGAGCTGGGATTATAGACATGTACCACCACCCTCAGCTTTTTACACAGGTGCTGGGGATCCAAATCCAGGTCCTCCTGATTGGGGACAAATTCTTTACCAATTGATCCATTTTACCTGCCCCTATTGTTGTTTTGTTTACATTTTTAACTTAGGAGCAACCTAGAAAATTGAATAGTTCAGGCTAACGTGGGGAGTTTGGTACTTTAGTATATACCATTTCTAACATAATATTTAGCAATTTTAAAAATATCAAAAACTATTACTAATTTCTTTGAGAGGGTGAGACAGGTGTCTCTGTTGTAGCTCTGGCTGTTCTGGAACTCACTCTGTAGACCAGGCTGGCCTCAGACTCACAGAGATCTGCCTGCCTCTGCCTCCCGGGTGTTGGGAATAAAGGCATGTGCTGCCACCTCTGGCTGCAAACAAAAAAACAATTACTAATTTTTTAACTGCCAAATATTTTTAAAGGCCAATTACAGTTACCTTCTGTGTAATTCTATCTATATCTCAAAATGGTAAATTATAGAGATGGGGAGCAGGTTTGGTTGTAGCCAGAAATAAAGGGTGAGTGCTGGTGTGCATCCCAAAAATATAACCTTAAGAACTTCTTACGGAGGGAAGAGCTCTGTATCAATTATGGTTTAATAACACAAATCTATATATGTGACAGGACTGCACAAAGTTTTACTCACATAGGCACTCCCACACACAAATATGATAAATATGATAAAATATGATAAATTTGATAAAGATTAAAACAAAGGTAAATGCATTCTGTAGATTGTACCAGTGTCACGTTCTTGGTTTGAAATTGCACTTATTATGCAAAATGCTCCCTGTTGGGGGGAAGCACCAGTGCTTCAAAGCCTGAGACTTTGAGGGGTCCCAGACCTTGGAAATAGGTAAGAACTAGGAAAGGAAAGAGGAGACTTACCTGCCATTGGCCCTGAGACCATATATTCCCTGAGCCTCATCTATTCTGTGTTTGTTCCCCAAAGAGCTGAAAATAAAAAGATGCAATGTAGCAAAGCTTAGAAAGGACCATGTGACTCCCCTGCACCTACAGGGATGAAAACAAAGCTGGAGAGCATGTGTTCTAGTTGCCCATCACTCATAGACAAATGGCATCCTTTGGATGAAAGAAACGGTGGAAGTATTAATAGAACCCTCTAAACATTCATGTCCAGCATCCTTAATCCAACATGCTTGAAAGTAAAGGGTTTTTTTGTCTTTTGTTTATATTCAGATTTGTGAATATTTGTGTATAAGTAATGATATACTTAGGGCTAGGACCCAAGTCTAAACACAGAATTTACTTATTTTTAATATATAACCATACACATGGCCTGAATGAGTTTTATACAATATTGTTAGTACTCCTGTGTTTTGACTGAGACAAACCTCATGAGATCAGAGATAGAATTCCTATCTATGTCATCATGTAGGCAGTCAAAAAGTTCTGATTCTGTGGCATTCCAGTTAGAATTTTAGTTAGAGATGCTGAACTGATACTTGAGACAGTTTCTGAACAAAAGTATCTACTCCTATCAGGATTGAAGATGTGGGTAATCGTACTTGTAGTTATACTTACTGGGTGCTGCTTTGCTACTGAAACTCTATTCTGCATTTTCTCTTATGAGCTCCAATTTCTGTTTCATTAATTACACTAGAAAATCAAATATTTTCTTCCTAATTTGCCTATCTTGCTCTTCTAGAAGTTCTAAATTTAGCAGACACCACTACATGGTTAGAGATTTGTTGTACTCATTGTTAAATAACACTATTCCTAGGGGAACATGAACAAACATTTACATACCCCAGACAGAGAATCCATGACAGACCAAAGTAACAATACCACTACGATCCAACTTAATGAATCAATGTGTTCATTAAAGATACTTAAAGAACAGAAATATTTAGACAGCTGTATCACTAAAGCTCACCCCAGCACGGATGACAAGTCACAAAAGCTGGAAGTGTACTCAACAACCTGCAGGCAGCTCAACAGACTGGAGAGTGTCCTTTCCATGTAGGTCACTTTGTCTGGACCTCTTCCAGGAAGTTTTTCTGGTCTGAGAGTCTTTTAGGAAGCTTGGCTTTTCCAGTATCTCTCAAAAGTCCTTACAGCTTATAAATGCTTGGAGAAGGAAGAGACTAGTAAATATGGTCAGTTCCAAGAACTTCCTGGGGGTGTTGAATTGTTTAATTCCTGAGCTTACTGAGCTTACTTGCAACTGGTTTGTTTTACCTTCCTTTATAACATCTTTGTCTTAAAGCTTCCCTTCAAAATGAGCTGTTTTGTCTCCAAGGAAATTGCTTCCCAACAGATATTTGAATAAACTCATCACTGTACGGATTTCTCATTATCAGTCTTACTGGGTAACATAGTTCATATATCCAGAAGCTACACCTATTCCCTAATACGTTTATCATTTAGAACATATCCCTGCTCCAGGATTATGGAGAGCGAAATCACTCCAGGACAGATTTGAGTCTCCAACTTCTAGGTATCAGCCTATTCGTCACTAAGCAAATACATGAAAGCATGACTTGATTTTTAATATTTTACGTATTTGAACTTGGTATAATTCTGTCTTTGTTCTGTTCTTTAAGCTGCTGTTAAGAAAGGTCCTTAATCCCTTCACCAATCCTCTTGAATCTAAAATTAATGGAAAGTATTATGTGATGCCTTTATCCTATTATTCTAATTCTAGGTAAACTAGGGGCTCAATTGATCTTTACAATAGATTGCTCTAGAGGGTGGAGAGTTGACTCAGCAGTTACGAGTGCTTCCTGCACTTGCAGAGGACCTCAGTTCAGTTTCCAGCACACAGGATATATGCCTTACAACCACCTATAACTCTAACTCCAGGAGATCTGATGCCCTCTTCTGGATTCTGTGGGTACTGGCACTCATATGCATCTACTTACATACACACACACACACACACACACACACAATTTAAAATAAAATAAATCCCAAATATCATAGCTCCTAACGCGATAGTATGTTCTTCTAGAAATAGCAACCTTTATATAAATGTATACTGAGATAGTCTTGCCATTCTCATTCCTTCATGTTGTTACTCTAAAAATAAAAAGTTTTAATCTTGGCTGTTTTCTGTGTAGGTAGGAAATAAATATAAACTATGAAGTTGAAGTCCAAAGTTGAACTTTGCAGGGAGAAAAATAAGCAGACATTTATATGCGTGGGTGATAAAGATGCATGATTGGGAAAAGCTAAGCAAAATACATACATGTGTACTGTCTTCACAACCTCCATGAGTCTATAATTATGTAATGATTAAGAGTTTTAACGAATAATTGTGCTTCCTTCTCTATTTATGTGGCCAAATAATTTTTGTTGTATTCTTTATGATATTCTGGAAATATTTTAGCAGTTGGTAACACTGAGCCCCAAGCATCCCATTCCAGTTAACAGCAAAGTCACTCAAGCCAAAATACCTAGACTCTAATTCTACAACTACTCGCCCAAGAGAAATGGTTTCTATGCTTCAGCTTTATCACCTACAAAATGAAGGCAACAAAGATTCAGCCTGAGGCACAGAACCGAGAACTAACATAATTAACAAATAATAAAGCTTAGTATGATCAAAGGCCACCCAATTTAGAAGTGTCAGCTAAAATTCATATATGTATTTGTCTGATGCCTAAGCTTTGCTGTTAACTGCCATATGAAATTGCCTTTTGTCTGAACGGGAAGCGAAGAATTGAGTAAAGACAAGCAAGCTAATATTTTCACTCCCCGTCTGTACACAGACATGCTGCTTTCATTCTCAGAAATCATACAAAGGTAGGACTTGGTTGGTTTACTGTTATGAGCCATTACAGACAGGGAGGCTAAACATGCGATCTCTCAGTTCCAGACACTAGAAATCTTAGATCAATGTTCTGGAGCCCAGAGAATATTTCCTTGACTTTTCAGTTGCCAGTGGGCTGTTGATCCTGAGATTGTAGCTGCAATGGTTCCTCAGTCAGCATCACTTGGCTGTCTTTCCCTCTGTGCACCACTCTCCTCTTCTAATAAGAATATTCATTCATATTAGAGTAAGGCTCTGCCTTGCCCTCAACATGACATTCTCTAAACTTACATATTTATAACAGATTCAAAGATCTTGTTTTTAAACAATGTTTGATCCACGGGCACCAGAAGTCAGGACTTCAATATAGACTACTGTAGCAGTACGCTACAATCTTTTACCCTCAATTTAGGGAAGGAGAAAGGAAAGATAGAAAGAAATCTTCATGGCTTTTGCAAGCAGCCTTGATATAGAAAGAGAGAAAGGTAGAAATCTTCACAGCCTCTTTTTAGGCTGTCCTAAGCTTGAAGAGGACTAGCTGACAGTGAGTCAGACTAGCATCTCAGCTCACGGTCTATAAACTCCATCTCTCCAACCTTTGTTATTTTAGGAATTATCACACTTTCGACAGCAACCCAACTACCAACCAGCACCCACACCGATTCTCAGAGCTTTGGGCCTTTTATGCCCTAAGCCAAAAGTTTCCATAAATCCCTGCAGCACACAATCCCAAAAACAAGCTACAGGTGCCAGAACAACTACACCTAACCAAATTATAGCCTCCTGCATCAAGCATTCCAAACCCAACTCATAAATAACTATACCACAGCTGGGATGGGAATACAAACCTAATCCAAACACCATTTTGCATTTTTAAAGAAACCAAAATAACAAAAAAATTTCCAAGTGTTCTTCTACACACTACTTTTGTGCTGGCTAGTTAGTTCTATGTCAACTTGGCACAAGCTGAAGTCATTTAAGAAAAAGACCCTATCAGATTGGCTTGTAGACAAGCCTGTGGTGTGCTTTCTTACTTAGTAATTGATGTAGAATGGCCTAGTCCATTGCGGATGGTGCTACTCCTTGGCAAAGAGTCCTGGGTACTATAACAAATCAGGTAAGCAAGCCTTGGGGATCAAGCCAGTAAGAAGCATTCCCAACATGGCCTCTGTGCCAGTTATTGCCTCCAGGTTCCTACCTTGAGTTCCTGCCCTGACTTCCCTGGATGATGGTCTGTGATGTGGAAGCTTTAGATGAAATCAACTCTTTCCTCTCCAAGTTATATTTGGTCATGGTGCTTTATCATAGCAATAGAAACCCAAACTAACAGATACGTAAAAGATAGACAATTATCTTTTGGGTGGTACAATACAAACTTCAAGAGTCTTCCATGTGATTTCTGAAACAAACTCAGACCCTTGTAGTGGTATGCTGCCGTGTGGACTCAGCAAGAGAGACAAGGAGACACTTTCATAGGTGTAAACTCTGCCAGACCTCAGCAGAGGGAACCACCATCTTGGCCAATGCCAGACTCCATAGTAGAACCCTGAGCTCTGAGCTCAGGTGTTTTTATTCTTTCAGAAGCCCTCAGGTATTCTACTGATACCACGTGCAGATCATAAGCAATTAAACAACCCCCACATAAATCCAACACCTGCAAACAATACGGAACTTAGGTAGACCCTCACCCAACAGTTCATAAAAACATTTTCAAATATAACTAAAAAATGAACTTCCCCAACGGACCCTACTCATCCTCTTTTTTACCTGCCATAGCATTTCCTGTGCTTCCTCTGCCTCTGCCCTGGATAAGCTCTTGAGAGGCCACAATTTATAATTCCTTAGATTTTTAATTGAAATAGGATTGCATTACTTTCCCCTCTCTGTTTCCTCCCTCCAGCCCCTCCAAGGTGCCCTCCTTCCCTATGTCTCACCACACACACACTCTCAAGCTCATAGCCTCTGTTTCTTGAATTATTATTCTTACATACATGTTTATATAAATGCAACCTGCTGAGTCAGGTTTGTGTGTATGGTTTCAGGGCTGGCCACTCTGCACTGGATGACCAATAGGGCCACAATTTCGTGAAACTCAGACAAGTTAATGGAAAGTTTTCAGCACAGATGCACATATCGTCTAGAGAACAAGTTTAGCTACCAAACACAATGCCCACAAGCACATAGGCACAGTGGCCTGTTGTCATTTCAAGCTGCTTAAGTGATCATTTATGGCAAGGCATAAAAATTATCACTGTTTTGAAAGAGGCACTAAGCTGATGTTCCTAGTAATGATACCTCTGGGCCATCATTATTCTTCAGAAGCCTTAATGACCAGGATGGGCACACTACTGCTTTCTAAAATCCTTTCTGTTTCATTGGCAGTGTCTGAATAAGGCAAAACCATCTTCTTTATCAAGTGTGTCCAGATCACTTATCCTCTAACCTGATCAACTAAAGGAAAACTAGTGCATGCTGGCAGATGATGTGTATACCCTAATCCTGGCCTACATAGTAAAGAATGCATGTATCAGAATCATAGAAGCCAAGTTCAAATCTTGATTCAACCACTGTCCACTCTTGGATATAGGTTAGTCTCTCTACTCTTTCTAAGCTCTGGTTCTCCATCAGACCTCTAGACATGAATGCTCTCTTCCAAACATCTTCTGTAGATTCAACGGCCTCACACATATGAAGGACTTAGCACCAGACTTTAAATAAGACCCAGTGTTAAAACTACTCAAGTTCAAAGACACGTAAAGGCAGGTTGATGGCAACCAGCCTTGGGGAAATGTCTCATCTCACTTTTCCGTGGCTTGCAGACAAGTCATCCACAGCCTTCTTCTATTCTGATGTTCAAAACCAAAGTCAAACTTACATTGAATTAGGTAGCAGCTGCTGCTTCAGAGAGAAAGAAAAGCACCAATACTTTCACTATCTCCCATAATTTACTTGTACTTCTTTGCAGGCTACAGTACTCTAGACGGTAGACTTCTTGTTACCTCCTTAATTCACTTATCAGAGTCTGTACTAACTGTATGTGGGTGTATGAGTGTTGCATGATGGTTAGCCCTGTGGTTCTCTAGAACCACATTGTTTTGTTTAAAATCTAAACTCCACCTCTGTCTCATTCAACCTCTCAGTTCTTCTGTTAGATAAGTGATCCAAGTACCATTTCCACTTTGCACAATGGGAACAGTACCAGTCTCCTGAGATTCTTATAGAACATGTTAAATGAGTCAATATATGTGAAGTGATTTGAACACTGCCTGGCTCATGTTAACTGCTATCTAAGTGTTTGCTAAATAAACAAGCAAGAAAATGCATGGTAACAACTATACCACTCCTGGGCATATACCCAAAGGACTCCATATCCTATCACATGGATACTTGCACATTTGTGTTGATTGCTATTCTATTTGCAACAGCAAAGAAATGGGGCCAGCATAGATGTCCATCACTAAATGAATGGATCATGAAAATGTGGCACATACACACAATAAAATTGTAGTCAGTGGTAAAGGAAAATCAGATAAAATTTGCTGGAAAATGGATGGCTCCAGAAAGTACTGCATTAAGTGAGGTGAGTCAAACTCAGAAACACAAATACCGTATGTTAATTTTATATGTATCCTAGCTTGTAATTTATACATATAAGAAAAAGATGCTGATCAAAGAGATAGGGAAGGGACACATGGTATGAAAGCAGAAATGAGACTGGGTGGGGGTGGGGAGGTACCAGACAGAGAAGAAAAGACAAGGAGCTGGGGGAGATGAGGGGATAAATAGAATCTCCTACAGCACACTTTGCTTGAAAATTTCACAGTGACATCTAATACTTTGCATGCTCATTTAAAAATAAAATTAATTAGAAAAAGAAAGGAAATGTGTGGTATATCTTCAGTAAATAGTAGCTATTAATTTGTACTACTAGATATCACAAGGATAATCAAATGATAGGCATGAGACAAATATGGCCTTCTGTACAAATAAAGCTTTATTGAAACACAGCCATGTCTGTTCATTTATGCATCATCTGAGGCTACTTTTCTGCTGTAATGGAAGAGATGAGTTAGTTTAATGGGTCTACTTTTAGGAACATATCACCTGAAATAACATCAGATCATTTAACAAAAGTTTTCAAGCCCCCGATTTTCCCCCTTGACCAAATTGAAGCTCTATCAGGCCAAGATTTGTGCTGCACATTCACTTAGCATGTTGTTCCCTGCATCCAGCATAGTGCCTGGCACTCAGTAGCTATTCCACACATATTTCATGAAACAATGAATAAGAATCTGGAGCCCCATTCAACACAAGAGCAGATGAAATCATAGTAGCTACCATTACTAAGCCTTGCCACATGTCAGATACCATACCAAGTGCTGTGGCTTCATTTAATCTTCATATCACACCTGAGATATGATATCATCATCCCATTTCTAAACAGGAGGAAACTGAAGCTGAGGAGGTGAGAGACTGCTCAAAGAGACACGACAGACACAGCTGACTCTAAATGCTTTATCCATGCCTTGTTCCCTAAGAGCACAACAATTTGAATAAACAACAGTTCTCAAATTTCTCTATTTCTGTATCCTTCAATGGACATTTTAAATATTTTTATTCCTCTATGCCTTGATTTCAAGTTAAAAAAAGACCCTAGATCAACAGGCCTATAAAATCTGCCCAGTTGACTTCCAAGCACCAGATTTTAATGGAGACTACATATCACACTGAAAAAGAAATATGGTCACACCACCACTTGTATTTTCTTGACTGGGGGTGGTGCTGGAATTATACTCAGGGCCCAGCACATGCAGGACACTCTACCACCAAGCCACACTTCCATTCTCTGTGATTTAGGACAAGATGCAAACTGACTATTTCTAATTTTTTTCTACAGTAGGTCAGGAACCAGTCATGTCCCAGTTATCCTGATTCTGTGTAGACTTTTCCAGTATTTTCTGGGGGTGAGGAAATGTAATAGTGTGAGAGTCTGACATATTAGCACTCAAACAGCATATTTTATGATATGCAATTTACATCCTATTTTACTTTCAGCACATATGTTTAACAAAAACTCTGCCTGCAGATACATTTACCACCTGTTCTGGGCCTATTTTATGCTGCTCCCAGATTTCTTCATCACCACCCGCCCCTCAGGTCTGCACCATCACTCTGCATGGAACACTGATTGCTGACGCATATGCCTCAACTCCTAATTCCCCCATCATTCCGGCTTCCCCCTGAGTCACACATCCAGGAACATTTCCTAATAGAATCACCTAAGGAGCACTAAACAGAGGTCTAATGTACACGTTATTGCAACATAAGCCAGGAATTAGTCTAAGTCACTCAGCATTTCCCTTTTCGCTCTGTTCAGAGTTAAGAAGGAAGAGTCTCTCTAACCTCAAGCATCCCATGAAGCAACCCAGAATGTGTTTTGTTGAACTATTATCTTCTGTGCTATTAGAAGAGGAAGTGGAGACAGCTACACTATCACACAGTGGTATATAATCTGGCTTGCTGAATGGCAGCTTCACCCTTTAAATTAGGTTCAGTTTCCCTAGAAGCAAACCTGAGGCTGAGAAGGGAAGTGAGATGCAGATGAGAAGTTATTTTTCAAGTACATCGTTGAGCAAGTTACTGCTGTGGTCATTATTGAGGTCTAGGTCAATGAGGGCACTTTAAGAGAAGTACAGAGCAGACAGCACCATAGGGGCACTTAGTCACCAATGTTCAAGTTCTCTGCACTTGCTTCCAGGGTGTTCCCCCCAACACTTCAACTTGCACACACAGGTAAGCCAATACCTACTAACCCCATCACAAAGAGACTGGTGTTCACAGGTAGTCATGAGTGCCTTGTGCACAAAAGTCAGCACCAAAAGCCTAAGTGTCAGGCACACTCAACATCAGCTGTAACCTCTATATCCAAATTCTGTGGCCGCAAAACTCAAGTCTATGCTAACCACCTATGAAATCTCTTTTACAAGTTCTAGATTGTTCCTCCAAACAGGATGCATCATGCCCTGCTATTAAAATAATCTCAACAACTTTAATTCTGTGTCACAAACATAGAAAGTCACAAATATAGAAAATTATTTCCTCCTCCACTCCCTTTGGTCAATTTAGGACTGTTCACATTTCCCAACTTCAGCCATTCGTGGTGGGTTGAATATGCCAGTGTCCTGTCTCCTCAGGAAATGCCTCCGAATAAATCCTTTCACTCCAAATCTCTTGGCATAATGTGGTCTTCAGCATAGCTGAGCCATCCTGAGAAGCTATTGCTTGGAAGCAGCTGATATATAATCAACACCACTTACCTTCTATGCTGAGAGTTCTCTTTCAGCGAGCCTCCATTGCTGTAATGGACTGCCTAATCCTGTGCATTTTCCCCACAGAGAGGTGATTATGTCTGTCACCCTTATAATTGTCAGGGGAGGCTCATTCTCATTAAAATGACTTCAGAGCTGCTGAGTACTCATGGGCCACAGCAATTATCCACTGAGGCTTTGTGGGCTGAAGAGGCATGCTGGGGAGCATGTTCCCTTTCTTTTCTTTTTGTAAGTAAACCCAGGAAGCTTCTAGAACAGTAGTTCAGTAGCAGTCCTACTATGACCTTATTTGGGTTAGGTGAAAGTAAGCTTTAAAATTATTCAGAAATATTAGTACCAACTTCAGTTTTATTTCAGTTCAGGGGGCTGTGGGGTACCAGTACTAAGATCAGAGTAAGGGACCTACTTGTGCCTTCTAGGCAAGGGCTCTGTGTCTGAGCTGCCCTTCTAGCCCATCAGCTTCAGTTTTAGTGATAAAAATGACTTGAGCTCCAACAAATCCTCAGGCTCAGTGCACCAGCTAAGGCTGACACAGAATGTGTCATTCTTCTTGTTTGGTGCAGATATCCAGGCTGACACTGAACTGACTTCCATATTTTCAACAGTATAATTAAAACAAAAATATTGACTCTCTATAAATATAGAAGCTTGCCAGATTAAGCTCCAGGGCTGAAAGGAACATTCCATCCACTGGCCAAGGGTCAGCCTTCTTGGAGCTGTATGGACAAGACTATTAAAACAGGCACTAATATACAATCTAATCTTAGCCAGAAATATCTCCTTGTTTTAAAAAATCATGTGTGGGGAGATGAGTTTAATGATCTAAATTTCTGGGAAATGGGTTTGTTAATTTAATTGTGCTACATACAAAAAGGAAGGTTCAGTAGTGAAAACCATGAGTGTTTCTAGTGGGCAGAGAGGCAGAGGTGGAATGTCCAAGCCCCATGTATCATGTTTTGTTGACAGGTTTGGATTATCAGGGAAACAATCACTGGGGCATAAACTAATATTCAGAAGCAGTTGCCAAATAATACGTTGACTTTCCAATGGTTACAGTATCTCATGAAAGGCTCTCTCAACAGAGCCTCTCTCCTCTAGCGTTGATTTACAGACTCCTATCCCTAAGAAAATGCAGTCAGTTTAATTTATAGTAACCCGGGGCTAACCAAGGAAGTATAATCAGCAGATAGCTGGCAGGAAAGTGAACGGTGAGCACAACTATTCATGTAAATCCTCCTCTGTTTTATTAAGTACCAGACATCAAAGACAACCAGATTCTTGGCTACTTTAAAGTACTTTGCACCTCTGTCAACATGACATTAACCACCCAAATCCTAAATGATTGAATGTAGCCTGTTTATGCCAAAAGGAACTTGAAGCATTATTTAATCTAATTGTTTGGGTTTACAAGTGGAAAAAAGGGGAGTTCTGAAAATTATCAAATCATTATTCAAGCTCACCCAGTTCATTTGCAGCTAAGCAGCACAATATATGTTGCTTGCCTACAGTTGAGGACTCTTCTCTCCACTTTTGAGGGGGGAAAAAAATCTCTGAATTGTGAGACTGTTATTGGCCACACCAGTTAGGGTATCTGAGTAGTACACACTGAACTCATCTGAATGAGAAGCACATCTTTTGGGCAAACTGGGTTTTATCTAAAATGTTTATTCATAACAGTCAGACCACCAGGGCGTTGTTGGGAACAATGGAAAAAGTAACTTACTAGTGAAGTCACTGTGAAATAAGCACCCACTGACTGAGCTTTTGTTCTTAAGTATCCACTGACTAAGCTTCTGGCCTCCACAGTAATAATGCACAAAGATCTCCAGGGACAGCCTGGCTGCTCTCCAGAAGACACAGAAGTTTCAGCTCTCACCTATTTGAGAACAAAGCCAGGGAGCAATGATCCCCAGATAACGCTTCCCGATTCTCAGATCCTTTAAATTGAATTTATGTATTTCAGTGTTGAATCACAGCAGCATTTCTGCAATATAAGCTCATAAAAATTTCACCTTCCACTTCTCTAGCTCTTCACTGGTCACGGAGAATATTCACTTACATAAACTCATTATCCTCTAATAACCGTTTGGGGTAGGGAAGACAGGAATCAAAAGTATTGAGCAGACTTGAGAAGAGAGAAACATCAAGGTTGAGAATGTTGAGTCAGAGACATTCAGAATTAAACCTCTGCTCTAGTTTTAATACAAGTGACCTGAGTAACTTCTCTAAGTCTCGGTTTCTCCATTTGAAAAGTAGGCATGACTATGATAAGATGTCACAATTGTCACTCTAGATCTCTGGAGTCCTACTCCAAAGCCTTTACAAACTCACCAACTTCCAATTACCGTATCTTCTTTTCTTTTCTGTATTTTAATGCTGTGGCTGCCCTTCCCAGTGCTGACCAATACTACAACGTAAGAGCATGCTCTGCAAATGCAAATCCGTCAATCCAGACTCCAGTGCCAGACACCTCCTTCATTAGCTCTTATACACTGCCCTCCTTACCCTCGGCATATAAATCAAACAACTAGAAACCACTCTGTGTCCCAAGAATCACTGGACTCACTCAAACTAAATAATCACACTGCCTCACATATTGCTTCCAGAAAAAAAAAATGCATTTTTTCATATTTCCACTGTGTTCCTGATGTGCCTTGGTGATTTTTGTAACTCTCCATGATGTATTGAGGCATACTCTCTCCTCTTGAGTATAGTTATAAACTACTTTTTCAATGCTAATTCCTCTCTCATAATTCCTCATAACCACATGTCAAATCTTTTAGCAATACATTGCATTTCAAAGCATTCTCACAATTTGTTAACCATTCCCCACCTAGCACCAGTATAGCAGAGGTCACACAGCAGATAGTAAGTTATACTGTGATAGCTAATGATAGCTAATATGTCAACTTCACAGGACCATGAGGACCAGCTGGTTGGTTGAATATTGTCCTGGTTTGTCTCTAAACATATGATTTGGAAGGATGAGATTAACACATACATTGGTCAAACTGAAACAAAACAGATTGTCCTCTCTAACATACATGGGCCTCACTCCTCCACAAGTCAGTTTTTGGCTTCTTTCTGTCTGTCTTTCTTTCAGGTGTGTGTGTCTGTCTGTCTGTCTATCTTTTGGCTGGGGCGGGGGGGCGTGTTACAACAACTGATGTTTTGAGTTGTTGTGATGTGTGTATTCTCCCTCTCTTTCCCTCTCCCTCTCTCCCCACCCCTCTCTGTGTGTATATATATAACCAGAGCTTTGGAAATGCTTCCTGCTCTGCATCCCCAATCTTGTGATTTTTTGAGACAAAATCTCATTAATGGGCCCAGGGTAGCCTAGAATTTACTATGCATCACAAGCTAGCATCTAGCTTAAGATCATCTTGTCTCTGCCTCCGAATCACTAGAATTAAAGGCACAAGCCACCATACCTGATGAACTAATGTCTTGATAGAAGAAAGACTAATCTCCCCTGAGCAAAAAGGCCATTAAACAGCAGAGATCTTTGAATTAGGATTCAAGTCTTCCCTGGACTCCAGCCTGCTTTTCCACCTTGCAAACTTCAGAATTGTACCTCCATAATCTCATGAGTAAATTTCTTAATCATTCACATGTGCCTGTATGTGCGCTCGTGCGCACACGCACATACACACACACACATTGTACTTCCCTGAAGAACTCTAACATAAAGACACTGAATGTAAATGTACAAAACCACATCTGCTGTGAACAAAAATGCTCACAGCAGCATCTCCATAATTGACAAAACCAAGAAACATCCCTACTGGTCATTCACTGTGTTTGGTACAAATAAATCACAATATACTCATCAATGAGCTATGAGACACTGATGAGAATGCACTCAACACAGGCATATATGACAAATACAGCACTGAACTAGGCAAAGTTCACCCATGTTTCTCAGCTCTGTGGGAAGTAGAACAGTAGGGAGTGGCGACCCCAGGGAGTCCTGGTATGTTCATGCCAATGGCCTGCTCTTTCATCTGGAGTTTTGATACATATGCAAGCCAATTACTGATTAATTCATTCATTGTATAATGGTGACCCATCCTCTTTCCCATGTATGTCGTCTTCTTCAGAGATTATAAAGGTTAAAAAATGATTCTTCAGCTACTCATTACTCTAGTTGAAACTCTCTGTAAATATGAGCATCTGTACACATAAAATACCCAATTTAGAAGTGAAATGTTAAGTGTGGAATTATTATGAACATGTTATAATCACTAAGAACAGGAAGAAAACTGAGACTTTGGGCCTCAAAATTACCCCAGAAGGGATACCAAGTACTATGAGAAACAGAGTCCTGAAGACAATCTGACACAATAATACTATTGGCATCTAGGATAAAGGGACTTGCTTGTTTTCTCTTTTTGTTTTGTGGGTTTGAGAATAGAATGTCTCACTGTGATTATTTATAAATGCGTTGTCTAGGCAGTAACAACAAGCACACTTGAATCTGAGTCTGGGAAAGAGGAGTGATTGCATGCTGGGAAGTGGCTGCACTCAGGGAAAGTTGATGGTGGCTTTGTGGTGATGGAAAATGGGAGCCCAGGAGATCTGGCAGTGCTGGTCCTTCACCAGCCCTTGGTGTCTGCAGGTCCTGAGATATACTCAGCTCACAGACATGATGTGCTCACATCAGAACCTATCACTGTAATGAAATCTGTACTTCTTCAGCTGGCCTCAAATCCCTCCTTCTCCTCTTCCTTCTCCCTCTCCTCCTCACAGCTTGTGCTACAGCCTCTCTCTGCTTCTGGACTCAGAAGAATAGACTGGGAGCCCATAGCTTCGTATCTTGGAACACACTGTCCTTTACTAACAGTGATGTAACAAACCCCTCCTCGTCCTGCAAGACCCACAGTGCTCCTCCACCCAATCTGAGCACAGCATCCTCTACTTAAGTCAGCCTTAAGTCAACCCTACATCTGTCCATCCCCTCTTTATTCCCTTCTGATGAACCTTCCCTTGCAATTTCTCTATTAATCCCTCTCCCTTGCCTCTCTCTGCCCAGCTTGCTTCCCTCCCTGTGGTCTTCAGTTCCTCCCTCTTTCTCCTCCCTCCCCTCTTTGTCAACTGTGGTCTCTTAATATAAAATAACTCTGAATCAAATCTATACAAATGAAGCTGTTTACAGTGGATAGCAAAACAACAATTGTGCCCTTTTGCTGGATATTGCACCATTTCTGGCATAATGCCATTGGAAAGGACCTCTAGTGATACAGCAGGCATCAAGAAGACCACGTGAAACCGAATAAAACATCAGCACTGTGCAAGTGGGGTTCATCATGCATTTTTAAGTCCTCATGCACAAAGCAGAACAGAGAATTGGATACAATCAGCCACACACAGTCTTTTTTAACTGACTGAAACATTCATTTTTTTTCCAGGCAGGACTTTCATATTCAGAAACCAGGCAAGAATACAACTAAAACTACAGTCTATGCTCCAAGGCTAGATCTTTTAGATCCACGTGTTCCGCCCTTTCCACTTCTGGTCTAAAGGCTGGTGAGTCACTGCCACCCTTGGCTCAACTTCTATATGAAACCTACAGGACAATATGCTCACCATAAGTCTCAAAAGTCATAGGACAAATATTAAAAGAAAAGAGAGAGAATAATTGTATAAAGCACTCTGTTGCCATTAGTGGAAAGCCTCTGATTCTCACACTTAGGCAAGTCGTTGAAGGAGGCTGAGACTCTCTCTTCTGGCCTATGAAATGAAAGGTGTACCCTCCACTCCTCCAAGTAGCTCTGAGAACTGAGGAGATGAAATAAATAAGTGGATAATAAGTGAGTCCGTCGAGATGGATAGAAATCTAAATAGAGAACCCTAGAAGTTCACCGTTAACCTTCCATGTCAGTGTACATGTTTTCTGTGCCCTGAAAGGCAGTACTTCACAAGTTGGAAAAACAGACCTTCAAGATAGGTGACAAAGAAGATTTCCCCCCAAACACACACACCTTCCCAACTACGTAGCTGGCAAAACAAGACCACAGGAATCAGGATCCCAAAGAGAAGTCACAGAAATCATTATAGAGAAGAAAAGCAAAAGAAGAATATAACAGAAAGAAGCAAACAAGATGACTGAAGAAAGTGATGTTGTTGCGGGAGAGGGTGGTTGAAATGAAGCAAAGGAAAGGAGTCATAGGATTTCTACTGCTGTGAAGAAACATTATGACCAGAAGACAAGTTGGATTGGAAAGGATTTATTTGGCTAACACTTCCATATAGCTGTTCATCATAAAAGGAATTCAGGGCAGGAACCTGGAGGCAGCAGTTAATACAGAGGCCAGGGAGGAGTGCTGCTTGCAGGCTTGCTCAGCCTGCTTTCGTATAGAACCCATGACCACCAGCCCAGGGAAGGCTCCATGACAAAGTGCTGGGCCCTCCCCGCCATCAATCGCTAATTAAGAAAATGCCCTACAGGCTTGCCTGTAGCCCGATCTTACAGAAGCTTTATTAATTGAGGTTCCCTCACCTCAGCTGACTTTAGTTTGTGTCAAGTTGACATAAAACTATCCACCACAAGGGAGGAAAAGAGATATAGAAAAGCAATTCTCCAGCTGTTAGTCCTTGTCATCTGAGAAGCACACACCAAGGCAGGAGTAAACAAGTAAGGATTTGATTCAAGGAAGAAACCATGTAGAAAATAATTGGTAGGGGACTGGGAAGGAGCAGAAAGCTGTCAGAATGCAATGCAAGTCTGACCCTAGAGATGGAGGGGGGAAGGGGGGGAAGGTATGTGAAAAGAATCCCAACCTGCTGTGTGGTCTAAAAGGGCTTGGTAAGACTGGGCACAGTTGTATGAAAAGTGGGTCTGCCAGATGGGTTTGTGTTGTCTCTGCTCCCCTGAGTAAGCAAGTAGTATCAAGATTTCAAATAATTGAGCTTTATACACCATTGTGGTGGTACCGTGGCCTGTCTTTACATAATAGTGGCCTAGCTATGAGCAAAACAGCAGTCAACAGAAAATGGATATGGAGAAGCATGAGGACCTGAGTTTCAATCCCCAGAACCCAAGAGAAGCCAAGTCAAGCCTGCTATTGAGGCACTCCTGCAGCAAGATGAGGAGCAGAGCCAGGAGAACCCCAAGGGCCTTTTGTGCCAGCTAGTCTATCATACACAGTAGTTAAAAGAAGAGACCCTGTCTCAAACAAGATGGAAGGCAAAGAACGACACCTGAAGGTGTTCTCTGACCTGCACACACACACAGACCTTGCAGCACAATCCTGCATTCATAGACACAAATATCCGCAAGCACACACATAAACACATAAACAAGAAAATCAATAAAAGCACCACAGTAGGACTAGGAAAACGTGTCAGCAAAGTTAAGACCCATGATGCCTGCTCAGTAACTTTACTAATCTTCTAATCTGAGGTGGCTTAGTGAGCTACAGGAGTCTCCAGGCAGGAAGCTAAACCTAGCAGTGAGCCACTCCCACTTGTAAGCGTGTCTCAGTGTACGAGAAACTACCCATCCCAGCTGCAAAACACAGAGGTGGGTGCGGAGCTGCATTACAGGATGGCACAGGCATTTGTCACGGCTCCAAACTGTTACATGGGTGACTTTGGCCTCCACATCTTGTTCGTTGCTATAGTGAACACTCCCCATCACCCCAGATGCCACGAGCATACACCTTGGCATGAAGCTGCATGTAGCATTTTCAATAGATGTGACCTCCCGCCCTGCATCCCAAGACATTTGCCCAATAAGAGGGACTGGTTTTTGTTTGGGGGGTGTTTTTTGTTTGTTTACCTTTACTATTCATTTTATTATTGTTGTTAGCACACAAGATAGTGGGCTTGATTATTATAGTCTTACATATACATGTCACTGTATCCTACTCATACCTCCTTCACACTACCCTCTCATCCCTCCTCCACCACCCCTCACTGATCCACTCCTTTCCCCCATATACTCATCCTTCTGCTCTCAAGTCACATGCACACACCTGTCTTAGATCTAAAGGAGAAATCTTAAGTGCAGCCCTGAGTGAGATCACACCAGAATTCACAGTATCTGTCAGCAGCAAGCAGGCCAGAGTCAGGGCTGAGTTCCCCTTTCCTTCCACTAAGCCTACCTAGAGGGCACATCTTGCCAAAGAACAGATGTGCACACTTCCTCCGCCAGGTGAAACAGGTATATGATCCTGGCTGACTCCATGATGATCTCTTTGCCACAAGAGACCATGCAAGTTTCTACAGAGACTGAGAAGATGTATACATTTGCCCCGAGCTTTGTGCCTGCAACAGCAAAAGCAGATCACAGGCCATGAGGAAAGCCCACCTTCACCTGCTGTAAAGAGCCATTTCTTTAAGACTCCCAAATGTGTCAAGAATATCTGAAGCAGCAATTGGCATGCAGAGGCTTCTGCTTGTTGAAGTAGGAAAGGGCAGAGTCCTTACCAAGTCCACCCAAAGATTCTAGTGCCCAGCAAGGCTTAAGCAATAATGACTTGAGGCTTGAGCAGGACTTCTCAAATGTTCTTCGCATGTGTTGCACCAGGAGGTCTTGTAAGGCTCAGATTCGTTCCGGGAGACCTGTTGCTGAACCTAAGCATGTGCATTTTTGACAGGCTCATGTGTGATGGGGTAATGTCATGTGTTGAATGGCATTTACAATATAGGTCTTAATGGTCTCAGATGGCTCTGTGGATAATGTACAGAAATTGAGTTCCTGGACATTTTCTGTCCTCTTAATCCTGGCAGAATGTATACCTACTGTTGACCTTTGAGAGGAGGGTGAAGAAAAGAGAAAATTCTTGCTATGTTCCCCCTTTGGGGGAACTTAGTGTCATATGGGCTGCCATGTCTCATTTCCACATGGTGTCATATAAACTAGTACTGAAATGTTTCATTCTTTTTTTTCTTCATACCACTTCCTTTTCAAGAGCCTTCTAGGAAGTCAAAGGTGACCAGTAATCCTGGTTCTCCTCAGGTGGTCTCACTTCCAGAGGCCTGCACCTTAGAATCTTCTCATCCTGGACAGACAGAGAAGCCACCAAGGTCACCCTTGAAAGTATTTCCCTGGACAGATCATGCCCAGTCTTCATGAGGATCTTGTCCAGTGAGTAGAAAACTGCTGCAAGCAAGATTCAGCCCAGGAGGGAGTGTGCCCAGCCGCCTATCGCAGGTTAACCTTCTGCACACAGCACATGCAGCAAACTCGACCTCTGAGCAAGCACACCTCGCTACACTGTCATCTGTGCTGGTCTGATAGTGAGTCTGAGCCTCAATTTCTCTCACTGGCTTGTAAGCACTCTGAAATTATGAGGCTGTGAGTAAGTGTGTGCTGCTGATACCCATCAAGCAAATATGCACCAAGTCCTGGTTAAATGCTTTGTATCCATGTCATTTCATCCATACATCAAAGAGGAAGCAGACATATTTTACAGATACAGAAACCATAGCTCAGAAAAGTTAAGTGAATTGTCTATGGTCGCACAGTTTCTAAGTCTTAAGGGTGTGATTTGAACCCGTGACTCTGACTCCAAAGCCCACAGACACTAAAACAAGTAAAAAAAAGTAGTCATGTAAAACAAAACTAATCTTTACACTCAAAGGAGGAAAAAGTGTTGAAAATATAAATCTCTTAAGCAATAACAGAAAGTTTCAAGAATCTGAAACAAATCTGTTTCCTCATATTCAGCGTGACACCAAGCTCCATCTTAAAGTTACTATATAGCAGATACGCTATCACACAGACAGACACCATTCAGATTATGATAGGTTATATGAAGATATAGGAATAGTTATATGAGTAGCTGCTTATAAAGCTGGAAAATGGGTGATAAATGGGATTCAGCATAGCCCCACACAGAGGCCAGAGAAAAGACATGCAGATAAATGAAGTCTTTCCTGTGCAGTTAACACAAAAGGAGACGAAAGCTTCATTGTTAAGTAGTTCGTCTTAGCTTAGAGAGATTATCCAAAATACATCATAGAGAAATAAACGTTTTATGTTATGTAAACAATGGGGTATTTAGAAATGAAAATTGAGCCTACTTATGCTAAGACTACTTTTTTTTATAAATGCACTGTAGCATTGGAAGGACCTTCAAAGTTCACAAAGTACTCAAAGGATCCTTATGAACTTGCTCTCACAGCATACAGCCTCAGGCTGAAGATATAAACTCCCCTGAGGAGAGAAAGGATGACTATAAAAATTATTTCCAAGGTTTTCAGTCAATAGCTAATTATTATAGGGCTTAATAGAAGGCAGGTAGGGGCCAGCAAGATGGCTCATCATGTAAAAATGCTACTGCGCAAGCCTGATGTGCTGAGTTCAATTCCCAGAGTCCACAGTAGAATGAAAGAATCAACCTGTGAAAATCCTCCCATCTCCGCATGTTCATGAAGGCAAGCATCCTCCCGTACACACACACATGATAAACACAAATGTTGTCTAAAGAAAGCAAACAAGTTGGTATCACAATAGGAATACAGGTGACAATAGAGAGCAGTGAGGACTGCAGCAAACTGTACAACACTTGCTTCCTCTTTAGGGAGATACAACCCTTTTCCCTAGCTGAGACAAGGACTTTTGAAGCAAGGACCCCCATCTCTGGAGTATGAGGTCCCAAGTTCCTTGCAGCTGTTTTCATCTCAAAACAGCACAATAGAATGAAGATTTCTTTGAATAAATGTTTCACGAGATGGCATAGCTATTACCACATGTGCCTGAAGACTGCTCAGGAAGACTCAAGACTTGCTAAGGTCATTACCATGTATGTATAGGAGCTGAGAGGAAATGACAATGATGTGCTGACGCTTTCTAGGCCCCCGTGCTGCAAGAGAAATATTGACACAAATCAAGTGGGAAGCCACCTGGCTGGTGGAGAGATCTGAGCCATGACAAATGGAGAGCACTGTGAGGAGACACAGCCATGGAGACCTGAGCACTACCCTTTACCACAACCTGCATGGGCTGGGTACTGGAAACCTGACCAGGGCTGAAGGGGGATCAATGCATAGACACACACACACACACACACACACAGAGGAAAGCTGGGGTCTGGTGAAGTGTGCAGCACTGGTAGCCCAGAACCCCATCTGGGTTCTGTCATGGACAGCTCAGAGGGGAATGGTTGGGGAGGCTCCATAGGAGGTTTCTTTGGGAGCAGTTTCAGGCTCTTGGGTTATAAACATCATGGAGAAAGAAGTCGCTTCATTACTAGCCATTACACACGCTGGCCAGTCATTTATAAACACTCATAGCAGACCTCAAGGAAAGCTTTGCAACTGCTCTTTAGCCTGTCCCATACCAAGAATGGCTTTGCCAGTTTTCCACCAGTCCAAGGCCTTTGAGTCCTTGGTACAGCTGTGCCCATATCAACAATACACATTCACTCAGGAATTCCCTCATTCAGGGCCTCCTCTACTTCCTAAAAATTCTTTAAAACAAGATGTGTCATGAGAGCCCAGAAAGCACAACTAAACCAACAGAGAAAAGTTAAATTACTCCATAGCGTTCACTTAATATCTGTGGGTCAAGCCTGCACTAGAGGCCATAGACATCTCCAGGGGCCTTGCTATATGTTGCTTAAAGGAGCAAAACATTCTGAACATAAAGAAGTAGATGACAGCAGATGCTGTGAGGATAGACTCTATGCTGCGAGCCCTATCACCATGACAAGTCGGTAATCCATAGGAGCTGAGGCGAGACAACTGTCAATATAAGAGAAATCAGTCTGTAGATCTTTAGTGCCCTCTCACGCTGTCGCGGGCATTTCTTCCTATAGTACTTTCTTCATTTTTTCCATATCTTACCTTCTATTTATTTTTCATTCACCTTTTGACTAAATAGGGTCTGTTATCCCTATAAAAGGGTAAGAAAACTAAGTTCACGTTTACAAGATTGCATCTTCCAACAAAGTACTAAAAAAGAAAGAAAGAAAGAAAGAAAGAAAGAAAGAAAGAAAAAAAAAGAAAGAAAGAAAGAAAGAAAGAAAGAAAGAAAGAAAGAAAGAAAGAAAGAAAGAAAGAAAGAAAAACTGTCATTTAGAATGGATTTTAGATGTCATTGCTTTCCCAGTGAGATGAAGAGGACCATTGGACCATTACAGGACACCAGTTAGGGTCACAGGGCTGAGTTTCAGAAGGGAAGCACTGCAGGTAGCCTGCACAGACTCCCCGAAACCCCAAAACACAGCAAGAACTCTTTCATTTCTGTGTATTTCCCACTGTATTTCTTATCATCCTGTTCTTTAGGTTTATTTTATGTGTGTGAGTGTTTTGCCTACATGTATGTATATGAACAATATTTCAGGACCCATGGAAGTCAGAAGAGGGCACCAGATCCCCTAGAACTGGAATTATGGATGATTGTGAGCCACCATATGGGTGGGAAGAACTGAACCCTGGTCCTCTGAAAGAGTAACAAATGCATTTAACTATTGAGCAGTCTCTCCAGCCCTGATTTCTTATTGTTCTCCCCTGCCTCTTAAAATACCAGCTCCTTTCTCCCTGCAGACTTTTGGACTTGTTCATTCTACTTTCATGCCCTTGATCTTTAGTTGGACAAAATTCTCTGGTCACCAACTGTACCCCATTACGTGTCTTTAATTTGGTTCTGATGCTCATCAGCGTTCTTATATTGTCTTATGTATGTATATGCATATATCAGTTGCATGTGCCGATATCCTCCTTTGTATACAACGTCTGTGGTTTCCTGCTATCACACCTGGCCAGCATATGGCAGGCATCCCAACTTTCACTGATTGCTGGACAAGCATAGTACTGAGACACTTAGAATATACTGTCGGTAAGGGAGAAATAAACTTATAAACTTCTCTGAGAGTCTTTTTTTTTTAGTGGCCTGAAATCAACACGAAGAGTCAGACTTGGTGAAAGACAGCTAATTTTCTCAGTACTGATACATCCTCACTTGCAAAGAGACCAAACCACAGAAGCTAAATTGAAATCTCCCCTCACTGGGAAGAGTTCTCACCCTTTGCTTATGGGCTGAGGACTCTAGACTTCAATTACTACAAGAGTCACTAGAAGTAACAGTCACTCAAATTCTTTGGCTTTGCCAAAGTCAGAGCTCAAAGCTGTCACACCAGAAACACCTTCACAGATCTGGCTGTTTTGAAGGAGTTCTATAGAAACTGGGAGAGTTCCCAGCAGTGGCTTCCTAACTCCTAGCAATTATCAGAAGGTCTGATTAGCATTTTAAATGTCACCTGTATAAATTAAAACTGTTTACAGCTCACGATGTCATTATTTTGTGATTCATGATTTTGCCGCACCTAGCCAAAACTCACTTCGTGGAAAATCCCATTGTAAACGTTTGATGAGGTCCAGAGTGAGGTCCAGGCAAGATCTTCCTCCTTGTTCAAGGCTTCAGTTCCCTTTTCAGTCTTCACTGTGGTCACCTCAGCTTCCTCCCTTGGAACATTTTGGGTATTTGAGGTGTCGGATTTGACAAGGAGACAGCAGGACACCCGTTCTTCCTGTTACTTGTTATTTGCAGTAGTCTACCACTGGCCTAAAGAAAACAGATGAGACTGAGTGGAGCTCTGAATCAGGGAAGCATCTCACATCACATCTTCTACCTTGTTGGTGTACATGTTACTTGCCCAAGAATCAGAGAGTGAAAGGGGATTACATATATAAACATATATATATAATTTTAAATTATATATAATTTAAATTTATATATGTATGTATGTACATATATATAATTTAAAATAGCTCCATGTGTGTCTTTTCTTTAGGTCAACAGTATTTCCCTGTTTCACTTTGGTTGCCTGGCTCTGGAATTACAGACCAAGATGCATTTCATGCTTTTCTGGTCAAAAGCAGCTGACTGCCTGGGTTGTAAAGCTCCAGGTCCTTAAGCAAGACTATTAGCCTCAGCGGCTCAAGCCCAGCCTTAATCTACAGAGAACCATCATAAGGAACAAAAGCAGAGCCCTGCCATCAGTCCAGCAAGAACACAGAGGTACACAGGAGACAGTGGAAATGTACCCACAGTTATTTTCATATGATCCCATCAAATTATGTGATACTTTTACTTGTAACCCTCTAAAGTAGAAGTCAGCAAATCTTTTTTTATGAAAAAAGTGAAAAAAGCCATCTTGCAAAAATTTTAGAGTTTATATATCATACTCCCTCACTCCCCGACTCTCCCTTGTGTCCTCAAAGGAACCACAGGTAGCCTAGCTGTGCTTCAACAAGCCAGTCCACACCTTCAGCTCCAGCTCTATTTGATGTCTCCTCTCTACCTCTAGATGCACCAGCCCACAGGGCTCTTGTTTCAGTTTCTAGACTGTTCTGAGTTGCTCTTTCCTGTTGCAGGGCTTCCCATTAGCTGTTCTCTTTGTGGCAAGTCCTGCTTCCAGATCAGCACACACTTGCTTCCTCCTTTGATAACCAGCTCCCAGAGAGATTTCCATGACCAGTTTAACTGTTCCCCTAATTTCTTTTCTCTTAATACTCCTCACACTCTGACATTGGTACCAAGGAATCAATTTCCACAGTAATTGTTGGAAATACAGACTGCTGGGGTGTTTTTTCCACAGTGTTATGTAAAGCTGAGCAAACATTTCATTTTTTCAATTTTAGGGTTTTTTTGTTCTGCTTTTGGTTTTTTCAACTCTCCTACAATTCACACAACAGAAAGTTTATCAGTTCTGTTGGTATACTGTAATGTGGCAGTCGGCACTTTTGTGGTGGTATGAACCATGTATCTCCAGAATTCATCCTCCTACAAGAGTGAAACTCTATACACATAAAACAAAACTTTTCTCCCTGGTGGGGTCCCTGCAATCATCACAACTGGCAGGGAAACAATTCACATAAGGTGGAAATAAAGCTCAGGTCGGCACCACTTTAGCAGGTCCTGGGTAAACAACTTCCAGAGTCTGACCAAGCAGTTTATTTTTCTTACTCATTTAAACACAGTAAAACTTGGGGTGGAGGGGGTCTCTGTGTGACAATTACCACAACAAAGCCTCAAGAATGACTACATTAAAACTCTTATGCAAAATACACTTCTATAGCAAAGCACCAGTGAACTTTACAATAAGAATGAGTTCTATTGACTGGTAAGCAGTGCTCAGGGTAAGGGTCTATGGAGGAAGGATTTGTAATATGCATAAGGATGGATTCTATTGAGGAAGAATGCAAAATACATGGGAACTCTTTAATAGGATGGGTTCTATTCACTGGGAGACAATGCTCAGGATTGGGGCCTAAACAGTGCTCAGAACTTTGTGGGGATTCAGATGAAGCCTGGCTCCATTATAATAGCAAGAAGATCACAAGGTTATTAGTCAACATCCACTCCATCCTTTGGATGGAAAGGCATCATTTCCTTCCCTTAAAGAAAATAGGCCTATGTGTTTAATAACACTGGTTCCCCCAATGCTTTCTCTAAGCTGTGCCTCCTACACCTCCCCATCTTACTGGACTAGGGTGTAGCTTAGTGGTAGACAGCCTGCCTAATGGGCATAAGGCCCTGGGTTCAATCCCTTGCACTGGAAATAGCAATAATAATAATTCTCCCTTTCTCCTGTTCTCATCTCCAGGCAGTGGCTATATATTACCAATTTTTAACATTAACTGCTCACATTTGAAATCAGATTAAAGAAATACCAATGAGTTCTTTGTCGACCACTTTCTGACTGGATTTAAGTCCTGTTCCACAAGATGAAATCCATACCCTGGCATCATTATCAGTCCAGGAATCTATGGCTAGACAGATCATAGGCCCCAGAGGAGAACCCACTACTATTATCCTGCTAAATAGACATAGTATTAAACCAAATCCTCGTGACTTATCATAGATTAATGAGTCTCTCAACCCTCATCAGAGAAGCTTCTATTTGTAGCAGATGGTGCATAATACAAAGACCCACAGTGGCCAAGGTGATGAGAACATGAGACTGTAGAATACAGTCCTAAAGGTAACAAATATACCACACTGTAAGGCTCAGGGATCATTCTAGAAGAGGGGTGAAAAGAGTGCAAGAGCTAAAGGCAGTGGATGGTGACAAGGAACACTGTCTGGACACAGCTGTACATATTAATTCACAGCAGCTGAGACAGCATGTACAAAACCTATGCAAGGCCAAGCCAGACTAAAGGCAGCATGGATAGGAGCTGTTCATACAATCCCGCCCCTTGCTGTGGGGCTCTTAGTAATTCTTAGCTGCTGGGAAAGGAAAAGACAGTTTTCTCTAAGAGTTTGACCCTTGATAAGTAAACCACACTTCAGTGGAAGACCACACATCCAAGTATATTTGGAATCAGGCCGAGGTGGTGCACGCCTTTAATCCTAGCATTTATTCAGGAGGCAGAGGCAGGCAGATCTCTGTGAGTTTGAGGCCAGCCTGTTCTACAGAGTGAGTTCCATGACAGCCAGAGTTACAGCAGAGAAACCCTGCCTCAAAAAACAAGAAACAAAAACAAAAACAAACGAAACAAAGCGAATATCTAGACAGCAAAAATTGGTCTTGAAGTATTTTTTTTTTTAAACAAACTTGGATGGGTAGGGAGCTAGTGGGTCTGGGAAGAGTTGGGAAAAAGGGCTGAATATGTTCAAAATAGTTCTATGAAACTCTTAAGAAAACATTTTAAAAATTAAGAAATGATCAATGTGCCGTGATGAGTATGGCTATGACATTTCCACCTGGAACGCCACTGTTCTGCTGTGTACTCTCTCATTCTCTCCCCTGGTACTGTTCTTGCTCCTCTGTACTCCACTTCTATAAGAACAGAGACATTTTCCTTCCTTGCCAGACGGCAAACATCTGACATAGAAAACAGAATGGCTGCTTAGGGATATACTTGGTTGCCGAAAGGAGTGCCCGAGGAAGTCCCGCCTGCCATGGTTGGACCTCCAGCAGCTTTCCAAAGACACTAGCAAGGGAAGAAGAGAGATGGTTTAACTTGAGTTAACAGCAGAAAAAAAAAGAACTCCTGAATGCCTGGTTAGTGTGTAACGTGTACCATCAGGGTCAGAAAGCAGGGGAAGGAGAAAGAGGAAGAGAAAAGGAAAGAAGTCCAACACAGAGAACTGAAAGGGGAAAAGAGAAGAGGAGACGAGAAATTAAGAATTTTGTGTAGCTTCTACAGAGAATGTGAACTGGAGAGTTCTAGAAAGAAAGCACTCAGGACATAGGAAGTGACATGGCTGCAGACTAGAAAGTGAAAGCTTTGTACTACATACAGATCGTGTGAGCTTCTGCTTAAGTTAAGGAATATCATGGTTGTTATACAAGGAAATCATGATCTGCATGGCTGGTAAAAACCTTCTTTTCAGGTCTAGGAATATAGTCCAAAGGTAGAGTGCCTGCCTAACAAGGCCTTGACTTCAATCCCTAGCTCAGAAAAAAATAATAATAAAAATAAAATTTAATTCTTAAAACTCCAGAATAGCTAGAGGCAAACCATTAACAGTTTATATGACAGAAACCTCATCAAAAACCAATCTTCTCCCAAAATAGATGAATATAAAAGCAGATCAGCCAGAATATTGAGTGTGATTGGTCTAAGAAGCAAGAAGGATGTATCCCAGAGCCAGCATCTTCATCCCATTTCCCATTGTGTCTCCTCCCTGTCTCTAGCTGTGTATCCCTGAGACCAGTAGGTAGCTGGGTATGCTGTAGACATCACTGACCCAGAGTGACCATTCTCAAGACTTATGACTCACCAACCTGATCATGATTTTATACAGCAGGTCTCCATGTGAATTCTGGCTCATTCACAGAAACATAAGGAGATTGTTTTAAAGTGATTGAGATCTTTCAGGAACTTTACACAGAGTGAGAAGAGATGTAGGATTCTTTGATGTAATTTGGACTCACTCATTAATTCAGATCACAACCTCTTAGAATGGATTCTACATGGAATATCTATTTGGAAGTACTGTTCCTGCCAAGGTTAAGTCTGTGTTAAAAACCTACTATGAGTGCCTTGCATCAGACAGTTGACCTGGATGAATACACATCATGTTATAAGCTTTTGAAGAGCTCACAGTCTCATGAGGAGGGAAGTCAGTTTAGTTCAGCCAGAATTTATTAGAAGGAACGTGTTGGAAGGGAATTTAGACACTGGCCACTGACATCCCATCCATTCATTCTACAAGTTAGGAAACATTGGTTAGGGTTAAGGTGAAAGAAACTGACATATAACTAGATATCCTGGCTCACAAGGCACGATGCCAGCTTCAACTGAGAAGGTAGAGTGAGGCAAAACAAATGCCACTGCGTTCACCAGAAGAAGGAATGTCTTACTTTAATTGGTTCTCAATCAAAAGACAGTAGTGTATTATTTTTAACCTTGGACAACATGGTATTTTGAAACACATATGCATCAGAGATTCTTTAAATATAGTGGGTTAACAAATGCATACTTCACATGGTAATTATTTTTGTGGTGACATCTAGTCTGAGAGCTCAGTTGGCAAAGCGTTTACCTTGCAAGCATGAGGACCTAAGTCCTATTCCCATGTTTTTTATGGTTTCTATTGCTATGACAAAGCATCATAATCAAAAGTAACTTGGAAAGGAAGAAAATGGTTTATCTTATGTTTCCCTATCACAGTCCATCACTAAAGGAAGTCAGGGCAGGAACTCCAGGCAGGAAAGGAGGAGGAACTGAGGCAGAAATCATGGAGGAACACTGCTTACTAGACTGCTCCTTGAGGCTTGCTCAGCCTTGTAAATCTTAGGACCACCTTCCCAGGATGGTACTGTCCACAGTAGGCTAGCCCCTCACCTGCGTATCAATTAATTGAGAAAATGCTGACAGATTTGCGCATACGCCAATCTAGTAGAAGCTTTTTTCTCAACCGAGGTTCCTTCTTTCCAAATGACTCTAGCTTGTGTCAAGTTGACCAAAAAAATGACAAAATTAACAAAGACATCCAGAATTCATGTAATGAAGCAGGGTATGGTGACCCATACTTATAATCTCAGCCCTGAAGAGGCAGAAATGGGCAGAATTATGAAGTTCTCTGGCTACCTGCCTAATCTTAGCAAGTTCCAGGGCAACAAGAAGTCGTCTTTTAAAATGAGGTGGACAGCATCTGAGGAACAACAACAGAGTCTTTTCTCTGACCTAAACATACACACACACACACACATACACACACACACACACAGGGGGAGAGAGGGAGAGAGAGGCAGAGAGAGAGAGAGAGAGAGAGAGAGAGAGAGAGAGATGTACACACGCATGCCTATACATACACAACAGAGTATAGAACATCCACTCTACATTTCAAGCATACATGTATTGAATTAATTATAGTCACCCTCTTGTATAATAGATCATCTGGAAGTTACTCCTCATATCTGTAATGTAGCCAACATCTCTTCACACCCTACCCACCTCAGACTCTGGTGACCACTCTTCTGTGTCTACTTGTAATATCAGATGACCCAAACAAGTAAGATCATGGAGGCTTGATTTTTGAACTTGACTCATTTCGTTTAACAGATTATCTTCCAGATTCATCTGTTGTATCACAAATGGTAGGTTTCTTTTTCTTTTGTGGCTGAATTCTGTGTGACTGTGTAATTTTATAGGTATTATCATATATTATGCGTATAATAGTATTCACATGGTGTCTGGAGAGATGGCTCAGTGATTAAGAGCAGTTGTAGAGGACCACATTCAGTCCCCAGCACCCACATCAAGCAGCTCACAACTGCCTATAAATCCAGATCCAGGGGATCTGATTCCCTCTTCTGGCCTCTAAGGGCATTGCACTCACATGCACAAACCCATGCACACAATGAAAAATAAATTTTTAAAGAAGTGTACATATGTAGAATATTGTCTTTATCCTTAAAGAACTTTTAAAGTACTTGAACAGACACATTAGAGTGTTAAAAGATTCAGGAAGGAGAAGATGAGGAGGGAACAGGAATTGTCGGAGGATGCTCTTGGGGGAAATGATGTTTGGTGCAGACCTTGAAGAAAGGGAAGGCACTGAAACAGAGGGATAAGCATAACACAGAAGAACAAAAGAGAATGTATGGAAACTGAAACAGGCAGCAAAGCAAATAGTGGCAGTAGCACACACCACCTACAGAACAGCACTGTAAAGAAACAGCACTCAAATTCACACATTTGAGAACCTCGAGTCTCTTGATGTGCCAGTAGATATACATCAACTGGTTCTTAGATTCAGAGAGAGATGATTTGTAGCTTCTGAGCATTTTTGTGCTATAAATACTGCTTCTACAGCTAATTTCAGCTGATTTAAGATTTATTTTATTTTTATTTTATGTGTATATTCCTGCCTATATGTACGTGCACCTCATGTGGGCCAGTGTCCATGGAAGCCAGATGAGGGCATTAGATCTCCTAGAACTGGAGTTATGGGCAGTTTTTGAACTGCACATTGTGAGTGCTGGAAAAAGAACCCAGGTTCTCTACAAGAACAGCAAGCACTCCTCACTGCTGAGCTATTTCTACAGCCCTAATAATGGCTAATTTTAACAGCCCTGTCAATTTTCCGAAAAGTTAACTGTGGACTTGAAAACAGCTCCCACATTCCACTGCCTGGGGGTGTTTTGTTTAAGAGACTTCCTGCGTCCTGATACTTTTTCTGGTTACTGTCCCTCAGGGTCTGTATACATATTCAACAAGCCTTATAACCTTAATTTCCAACAAGAAATCTTATGGGGAATTGTCCTTAACAATCTGTCTGGCAATTTTTCAGATTTGAAAAATCTTTCCAGAAGTTGTTAGAAAGACAAATCTTCTCTCTCTAAAAAAAATCATACTATCAATTTCTTATGCTATACTACTCCTCTTCCTTTGAACACGCCTAATCATTACTGTTAGCCTGCATTTTCCTTTTAATCCTTAGAACACTTCTTAACAGATGCTTCTGAGCAAATGATCTGCCAGGGGCCCATTGTCTCCTAAATGCGACACCTGTTAAGAACAGTTGCCGGACTTTGTGAGTGCACATCATTGCTCAGATCTTCAAATTCTTATGATTCAACAAAATGTTGAAAACATGAGTGCATTTGTTTCTTATAGAAAAAGCACCAATATGTGACTATGTAAAAATGAAAAGGACATTTTTAACATTCAATCATTCTTAAATTTCAAATCTCACAAACCTTCAGGGGAGAAGACAGCAGAAATGCCTAACTCCTTGTGTGCTGGCTATTCTTATGTCAACTTGACACACAAACTAGAGTTATCTTAAAGAAGGGAATATCAATTGAGAAAATGTCTCAATAATATCTGGGTATAAGGCACTCTCTTAATTAGTACTTGATGGGGGAGGACCATTGTGGTGGTGCCAGTGCCATCCCTGGGCTGGTGGCCCTGGGTTCTATAAGAAAGCTAGCTGAGAAAGTCATGGGAAGCAAGCCAGTAAGCAGCACCCCTCCATGACCTCTGCATCAGCTCAAGCCTCCAGGTTCCTGCCCTGTTTGAATTCCTGTCCTGACTTCCTTTGATGATAAACAGCAATATGTTAGTGTAAGTTAAATAAACCCTCTTCTCCTCAACTTGCTTTTTGGTCCTGGTGTTTCATCACAGCAATAGAAACTCTAAGACACCTTGCCTTCTCATCCCAACTCTCCAAGTCATTCAAATGCAAGGCAATATCAAGGTTTCTGGAGAAAGACATTGTGATGATGAGCCTCATGAAAGTGCATTCATACAGAAGTTGTATCATATCTATATATATGTATGTAAATATATATATATGTATACATATGTGTGTATTATATAACCCTTTTTGTGTATATATATTTACATATATATCAAGTCATAAATGGTATGAGTTATTTAAATCCCTATATCTATAAAAACAAGCAAGTGAAATTATAGAATATTCACTGAATTAAAGCCAATAAAGTTGATGCAGCTCTTGCACTTTTTATTACAAAATAAAATTGACATTATAAAAAAACAAAGAAAAAATGACCTGGTACAGGTGGCTGTTAAACAAGAGAACTTCATTTTCCCCTGCTTCTGGAAAGCAGGATTCCAACAGCAGCACACTAGCAATTGTTCCTTGCAGGCCTTTCTTCTTACATCACAGATGACCAATACCTTTCTATGTCCTTACAGGTCTTTTTCTCTGTATCCTTGTGTCCTTGTGTTCCTGTGTACCTGTGTCCCTGTGTCCCAGTATCCCTTTGTGTGTCTAAATATCCTCTTTTTATATAAACAGCAGTCAGCTTGGCTTGGGACACATACTAATGGCCCCATTTTAACTCTGTTCCTCCATAATACTCCAGTCTTTAAGTACCAAAACACTCTGAAGTCCTGGGGAGTTGGAGACTTCAATATGAAAACTTGTAGGTGACTTCACCTATAACAGGAGTGCTTTGGGAAGAAAACTATAAGACACTGAGGGAAGCAGAAGCAGCAAAAATGTGGCTCCTGATCTCAAATAAAGCTCTGGAACATTTGGGTGGGAATTGGCTTTGCGAAGGCATTAGCTCTGTGGCCAAACTCTCCTAAGCACCTTCTATTGATGTTGCTCCTATGGACCAAGGGCAATTCATTAGAAGATATGATGAGCTGTTGGCAGGAACTCTCTTAACAACTGTGTATCATGTGCCAGCTGGGTGTATATGATCCAGGCAGAGAACCAACAGTGGTTAGTTCAGATAGATAACAAAACTCCTATTCAATAGAACTTATTACTGTCTAATCAACCAGCCGTAGAAAATTGCCAGCATATTTAAGTGTATGTAAAGTATACAACTCAAATTACTAGATTACAATTTCACATTTGGAAGGTATTAGATACACGATGGAATCACTTATGTTAACCAAACAAAAATAAAGTGCATGATTCATGAATGAAAGGTTCTTACCTATAAATATCTGATATTAACTATCACCAAAAACGACCCTTTCCCAAAACCACAGTTTCTGGAAAGATTAATGTCACTTCAGACAGAAATGGACTTCTACAAAGACAGCTGCCTAACAAGCTCTAATTGATGCCAGTCTTGTTATAAATCATTGTGATCAAAGACTATTATTTCAAACTACCTTACGCAGTCCTCCTTGTCTTTACAATATTCCCTGTGTTTCGATTCTTTGAGCGTACCTACAGTTCTCTGCAGCATCCGTATTCCCATTGCACAGTTATTTTTCATTTGCAATTCCATTCCTGAATAAAACTTGATTTTACTTTCATTGCATGTTCTTTGTGTGTCTCTTGATCAACATCAGCTATAAATGTGAATGTTCAGAATAAAATGTTGTGAACATTCACAGCACCAAACAATTTCTTAGGAGAGATCCCACGTTTCACTTCACTACTCTTAAGATCTACTGAGGCAAGGACTGTTTCTTATTTATTTGTCAAACTCTAGAAATAAGACAATGGCTGGCACCTAGCAGGTGCTTTGGAAAACGTGCTGATTGAATGCTGATTGAATCAGATGCTCAAAGGATCTTAGAGTATGGTGACAAACTCATTCTATTTGTCCAGGGTTTGCCCATTGTAAAACTAAAGTTCCACATCCCTGACATAGCTTCAACCCCAGAAAACCACTGCAATGGGCCACCAGCTGCTGAGATCTTTCTCCTTGCCTCTTAATCATGGTAACATTCAAGTCAATCCAATCAATAACTTCATCTTTACTAAATGTCTTCCACAAGTTACATTCATTACACTGTCTTCAACAGAGGGGGTATCCCCAACCCCACCCTTAGTGGAGGAGTTATTGATACTCCATAGCTTCTGGGGAAAGAGAGTCAGTTTTAAGGGTTGTGACCCCTAGTACTTTGACCATAGTCCACATCCATGAGCAAGTGTATACATAGAGAGAGAAAGAGAGAGATATAGATATGTGTATGTATGTATATATATATATATATATATATATATTCCAATTTGTGTTTCACATATATATGTATATAGTACATATACATACATGATATATGGGATTTTTTTAAAGATTATTAGAAACTGGGAGACGATGAGGGTTGGGAGTGGATCTGAGAAAACAAGTAGAGGATGAAATGTGACCAAAATACACGTACATACAAGTATGAAATAATAATTATAATAATAATATACTTAGAGTCTTCAAAAGAAGCACATATATGTGCCAACTGCAGCATATATCATTTTTTATTATTCTATTTTTTATTTTTTATTTTTATTTTTTCTAATAGAAACCCCACCCAAAACATGACCAAGACACTCACACAGGAAATGTTAGACTACCATCTTCCATTCATCCCTTTTCACCCAGTAGTCCAAAAGATTCCCTGGATGGGTGTCCATTCCCAGGAATCCTGCTTCAGACCGGAACGACAACAACAAAAGGCTCTACGGCTCCAGAAATGTTTGTTCATCTTCTATCCCAGAGTGTCCCACGTCACATTTCACCAGCTAGATAGGCATGATTTGGTTTCTAAAATAACAATATTCCTTAGTGTGAACAAAGGGGACCTAAGGACTGGGACATCTTTTTGTCCCCTAATCACACTTTGCTCTACTAGCAGGGACTCAGAATCACTACCAGAATTTGTACAATATAGACAAGCTTAAGGAATCCATCCATGAAATGATATGAATGGTGAGGTGGGAATCTTTCTTTATAACCAGAGAGTCAGAGCCCATTTGGGGCATCTATACAACACAGCTATTGGGCTGCCTTTCTCCCTGTCCCATGCTGTTGTCTTCTCTACTGTGACCTTCCAGTTTCAGAAGTGAGAAGCATGTCCTCATCAGAGCCCCCACCATCATCATTCTTACTACCCATTCTTCCACAGGACCAGAGACTCCTCCCTTTTAGAATCAGCACTCAACAATAGACTCTCCGCTATGCCAATGGGACATAGTGGCATGTGACTGACAGGTCATTTTCCTCCTGGTGATAACAGGGCCCTGTGATTGGTCAGGTCAAAGTCACTTATCTCCCCTGTAATTGATGAAGAGAAGTGTTGGTTTCTTCCCGGTCCCATGCTCCCATGCTCCCATGAGCTAACTGCTGACCCAATCTGCCTTGGCGGCTGAATCTCCCTCAAGGCCTGGGTTTGAGCGGGAATGCGCTCTGAGACCAGGGTGGTGAGTCTCAGATGGTTTCTCATGAGTGCTGTCCACCTGCGACCTGAGAATAGCAAGATGCAAAGAAAGTCTCGGGAGCTGAATTTGGTGGGTCACAAAACTCAGTTTTTTCTTTGCAACTCTTCCCTTTTATCCCCTCCTGTGGGGGATGGGTCCCGGTACTCAGGGTGGGGAAGTCTGATTAGCATTGGGGGCAGGGCAGGCACCAGAGGCAGGAGAGAAAGGCATCTGCTCAATGAATGGATTCAGCTACAATACAGACAAACATGTCTCTTTAGCTTCCATGAAGCAAGTAAGTTATAATATTTTGGCTAGGTACCTTCCAGGACTAGAGGATGAGCTCACCAAGCGTCTCATCCCCCTTCAGATTTCCAGGGAGCAAGGGCACTTTCTGGCTACTGCTTCTACTGCTCTCCAGCTCCAGGGGTTCCACGGAGAAGGAATGGGGTAAAGGGAAAGGGCTATGTATGAGAATTCAAAAAATGATGGTGAGAAGCTAGAGAAATGATTCAGTGGTTAAGAGCACTTATTGCTCTTCCAGAGGATCCAGGTTCAATTCCCAGCACTAACATCAGGTAGCACACAACTGCGTCTAACTCTAATTCCAAGGGATCTAACACTCTTTTGGTTCCCAGGGGTACGTGCATATACATGGTACATACACAGACACACACATTCATACACAAGAATAAAAATAAAAGTAAATCTTAAAGCTTTCTTAATTGTGGTAAAGTAATGACTCTGCCAGGCTCCAGTGGATAGTTCCAATCCATTGGTCACACAGATGACCCTGGTTAAATTAAATAGGTCATAATACATGACTGAAAGCAATGAATCCTGAGAAAGAAATGGATAAGAAGGAGTGGGTATTGATAAAGATGGAAGAGAGAAAAGAGGATATCGGAGAAAGGGTTATCAGAGAACACTCCATACATGCAGGAAATAGTCAAAGAGCAAACATAATTACCAATAAAATAAAATAATTGGTAGTGAAATCTCTGTCCATCTGCCTCCATCTTTGTTTTAGTCTACTTCCTGTTGCAGTAACAGAATGCCAAAGCCTGGGTAATTTATGAGGAATCTATATTTATTTGGCTCATGATTCTAGTGATAAGTCTAAGAACATCTTCTAGTGATAACCACAATGCTTCTGTGTATGGTGGAAGATAAAGAGAACACACAAGAGGCAGAGTGCAATGGGGGAGCTGAACTCAGGAGAAGCCTACTGTCTCTAAACTAACCCACCCCTATGATAAAGGCACTAATCCACTCAGGAAGGCAGAACCCCCATGATCTTAAAGGTCCCATCTTACTATCATGTTGGCAAATAAAGCCTAACACGAGTTTCAGAGTAGTCATTCAATTCTTAGCAATTCTTCCACTACTTATTCTTACTGTCTTACCATCCTTAATCCATCATAAAATTCTCAGGCTAAGCTCTCCAGCCCTACTTAGACTCTGTTTGGAGAAGGCGGTAAAAATAGACTATTGAAATAACAATTTCCTGTGAAAGATTAAAAGGTCAAATAAACACAATAGTTTAGATAACGTGCTGAAAACACGGGGGGAGTATTCTTTCAGAGGGGAGGTTTTGCTAGCAGGCTGGGAAAGTTCACAGGTGTTTTGGCAAAGCTTCCCCAGCTGATGCCAGAAAGACCTGCCTCTACCCAGCTGCATTCTCCATTTAGTACTTGGGACCAACTTCACTCACTAATTGCCTGTAGTTAGTCATTATGTCTCAGCTGCAAGACCTAGGAATGCCAAGAAGCCAGCACACCCAGAGGCCTTTGTGTTTTAAATACATGGACCAAAAAAAGAAATTTCCCTAAGGAAAGTTACTGTTTAGATATATGTGGGCCAAAGAAAGGGATCTGGCTGTAGACATTTCAAGAGCCCATCCAACTTTGAAATCCCTGAGCATCATAGAAGAAACTCAGAGCAGCAACAGAAGCAGAAAAGTGATTTTTACAATCCTGTGTACTTGTTCCTGTGCATGGCCCAGACTACAAAGTGAGTTGGCCAAATCAGTTAGGGGATTCAGTTCTATTCTATGAACATTAATTGAGCTCCGTATCAGTGCTGAAAGAGCCAATTAAAATTGGCTTTCAAATAATGGTAATTAATTACCTCATATAACAAGATGTTGGAGAGAAGCAGGCCCAGGAGTTGGTTAATCTGTGAGCTAAACAATATCAAGAATTTCAGTTGGCTGATTTTATCCCATGGAGACAACATTACAATTTCAACATGGCCACCACCCCTTAGAATCTATTTCCCTGGGACAATATGCAAAAGTAGAAATAGAGGCAGACTTTCCCTGTCCTGTCCCCTTCTTTTGTCTGAAATGGAAACCCTTCTCACACAAAGATGTAGGTTTCTCTTACATCTCTTTGAAGAGAATGAGATCCCATGGCCATTCCTGTACCAATAATTCAGAAATAAAGAATATACAGCTCATGATGCTTTAATCAGAGTTCTCAACCTGTGGTATGAAACCCAGAAGTCAAATGACCTTTTCACAGGGGTTTTCCAAGGCCATCTGCATATCAGATATTTACATTACAGGTCATAACAGTGGCAAAATTACAGTTATGAAGTAGCAATGAAAATAATCCTATGGTTGGGAGGTCACCGCAATAAGAGAAACTGTTTTATAGGATTGCAGCATTAGAAAGGCTAAGAATCACTGAGACCTACCAGGATTATTTCTTCGGTGCAGACCCACCATGTTGGAGCACCCAGTGTCCTTGATGAATTTCAGGGATTTGTTGGTAGAGAAGGGGTGAAGCAATTGCCTTTGTGTGGACAACAGATAAGGACTTACTCTGTCTGCACTTGATGTACACAGATGGATGGACAAACACCAGCTCCCATTCTCACAGAGCACAGTCTCCAAGGAAAACAAGCAGCCATTCAACAATTTTGTTCTTTACTGCCCTGTTCAATTCCATAACAGATCTGAATTGATGGAGAGCTGTGCCAATTTTATGCTCTAAAAATCACAACAGAACCCTTCAATCTACATGCTCTTTCTACAGTGCGATTTTAACATCACCCAATGACAGAGTCTGTATTCCCTCCCTAGGAATCACGGCAGACGTTTGCTATAGTGAATGTGGCACCACATGACTCTAAGGCTCAGGTAACACAACTGAGACATGGTTCTCTTTGAGTAAGTTAGAACCTAGCTACCTCGCTGTAAGAAAGCTCACAGTTCACTGTGGAGAATTTGCTAAACCATGTGAGGGAACAACTATAACTGGTCCCAGGAGAGGACAGATCGACTGACCCAGGATCTCCTGGGTAAACTACAAGTTTGTGAATAAAACAGATGATCACTATGAGCTAGTAAGTAATAAGGTGGTTTGTTAGATAGTGACAGACAACCAGGAGTAAACTACATTAAAATTAGAATGAAATAAGCTTTTGAAGTGGTATAAATTACCTACCATTAGGGCATAGAAGAAAGGAAAACATGTTAATGGGAAGAAGAGAAAGTAAGATTGATAATGGAGGAATTATCTTCAGAGATAGGGCTCACGGTGCTGAGACTCTGGTATGAGAAGATGAAGAATCAGAAAATGAATCCACAACAAGCTTTGGACAGTATGGGTTGTGTGATGCAAATCTGCCTCCTGTAGTAGACCTCAGGTGCTCACTGACATTTCCAGTTCTCTCTTCCTTGAGTTTACGTATGACTTTGTGGCCTACTTGGGACAGGTGATTATCATAGGATGTGCCACAAGTCTCTTTTGGTGAGGTATTTAGGAGCCTGTACACAATTCACCTTTCTATTGACTTCAGTCCCGAGGCCTCATGCTGAAATGGAGATTTAATAACACAGTAGTGTTTCTGTCAGCCTGAGTCCCTGAGGAGAATACAGTTTTCTTTTGTTTGTTTTACTCCATTTGAAATGCTATCTTGGCCCAGTTTTCAGGCCTTGGCAAGAGGCCAGTCAGTTCTCCTTGAATAGCAATTAATTACAACTCCCAACCATCTCCTATCAGGCTTTTATACTTCAGGCCGAATTTCTCCAGGGCCAAAGAGGACCAGATAACCAAATACAGCAAACACAAATATACAAATACGCTTTTCCATAGGACATAGTACATTCTCAATAAATATTTATATTAATACTAATAACCATTAAAAAACATACAGAAAGCTAGGTGGTGATGGTACACGCCTTTAATCCCAGCACTCAGAAGGCAGAAACAGGTGGATCTCTGTGAGTTCAAGGCTAGCCTGGTCTACAGAATGAGTTCCAGGACAGCCAGAGTTTCAACAGAGAAACCCTGTCTCAAAACTCACACACACACTCTCTCTCTCTCTCTCTCACACACACACACACACACACACACACACAGAGAGAAAGCCCAGTACTTGGGAAGTTAAAGCAAGAGGATCCAGTCCAATCTGAACTACACTGCAAGGCTGCACCTCAAAAAAAGAAATAAATAAGGATCAGTGAGATGGACCAGTGGCTAATGGCACTTAGCCACATAAACCTGGCAACCTGAGTTCAGGCCCCAGAATTCATGTAAACATGTAACATGGAAGGAGATAACCAGCTCTGCAAAGTTATCCTTCAGCCTCTTCATATGCACCATAACATGTACACACACACACATACACACACACAAACAACAATATAAAATAAATAGGGGCTGCAGAGATGCCACAGTGATTATGAGTGAGCACTGCTCTTGCAGAGGACCCAAGTTCAGTTTCCATCACCCATGTCAGTCCGCTCACAACCACCTGTAAGACCACCTCCAGGGGATAGAACACTCTATTCTGGACTCCATGGCTACCTGCACTAACTTGAGCACATACCCACACACAGAGATACATCTACACACGTAATTTGAACTTTTAAATAAGAAATATGTGAGAATTTATTCTGTCCTAGGCACTATTCAAAGGACTTTATTTTATTAGTTTATTGGACTTCCTCAGTGCTTCTATGTGGTGAGCAGGATTATGCAAATTAGAAAAGTGGGTGTACAGAGAAGTAGGTTAGCCTATTGGAAGTCAAACACCCAATAGGTGATGAAGCGGATTCTCACCTCAAGAATCGAGAACTATGTTAGGATGATGATGTGCAGCAGATTGGCAGGTGGCACATTGGTGAGAACATTTACAACTCGAGGAAGAGAAAGGTCTGGAAGAAATAAAGTATAGAGCCAAGAGACCTGAATCAATGCAATGAAATTGAGGAGGGTATCGGTAGAGACCAGAACTTACTCCAAAAAAACAAAAATCTACTGTGAAAATGTAATATTTCTTGCTCTCCACTGGATCCTCATTTCAGGTGATTGGATTTGTAGATGTTCTGTTTCTAGGCTGACAGCCACTTTTAGAAATGGACAAGGTATAAATTAAAAATAAATGTCCACATACATATTGGATGAGAACCACCTGGCTTAATAGCAGCTTACAAGAAAGGGGTTTAAAGGATTTAGTCTGTTCAAAGTTCTGTTTTTGATCATCAGTGTAAGGAGATATTCAGAGAAGGACTTTGATCCTTCTCTGATGTATCAGAGAAGGTGGGAGCCCTTTCCACATTGGCACAAGACTGGGTGTGGAGTGGTGAGCCTTGCCTCTGAGGAAGGATGGTAACAAACTGGTATGTTCCAAATAAGGCAATATTTATGGAAAAGAATCTTAAAATCCTACCATATGAGGATGGGTTAAACTTAGAAAGCAGGAGAATTGGAAGAAATATGAGCTTGAAGAAGAAAAAAATAGTAAGTGGTGTGTTTTCTTTGGAGAGCTCCAGAGGATGGAGCCTAAGCTGGGTGACTGTCTTGGTGTCACCTCCACTCTCCTGGAAGGAGGAACTACTGAAGACTCTACTGAAGAATCCATCAGATTGCTCTGTTGGTGTATCTGAGGAGCATGTTCTCGAGTGCCAATTACTAAAGGAAGGGTTAACCCATGGTAGGTACTGTCATCCCTGGGCATGTGGTCCTGACTTACATAAGGAAACTAGCTGACCAGAAGCAGGAGAAGCCAGCAAGCCTTGTTCCTCTATGACATCTGCTTCAGTTGCTGCCTCAAGTTTCTGCCTAGGCTTCCCTCAAAGATGAGCTGTGACATGGAAGTATAAGACAAAAAAAACCTTTTCCTTCCCACAAGTTGTTCCAAGTCATCTTGGGTCAGTGTTTTACCACAATAATAAAAAGTAACCAGAACAAAAATGATAAAGGTAATTCTGGTTCAGGATGAATCAAATTTCCCTGACAAGAGAGAAATGGGCTTAGGGGAAATGAACACATTTTGGAAACCAGGATGAGAATGGCCATGAATGTTCAGAGCAGACAAAACTAGTCAACACGGTTTGCCAGCCCCTGTGTGTCTGGTTCATATTCCACAGGCCAGAGTCCAGGCATTTCCATGCTCCTCTTGGTTCTATGTTCTGGCCTCTATTCTCATTTCTTTGTATACATGAAGACTGTCCCATCACAGGGCATTGCCATGTGATTCCCTATGCCTAGAATGCTTCTCTTCTCTCATTGCCTTGTCTGTGTTTCTTCTCTCCAATTTCACGCAAAGCATTACTTCCTCTACAGATTCCCCAGATCTGGTCAATTCTCCATTGAAGTCTCTTGGCATCCCGAGCATCTCAATATTACGTATTTGTATTTTTTCTCTTTTTCTATTACTATACACACAAACGCAGATATACTCACATACAGTGAGATAAGAACTCCCTGGAAATGCCCACCTCATCTTGCTCATTACTATATTCCCAGAACCTTGTTCCTGATATATTTCAATATGTTTTTTCCTATCTCTTCATGATGACTAATCTAGGTTGTCAACTTGACCCAGTACCTAGGAAGAAGGCTTACCCTCTGGATTAGCAAAAGAGCAAGTCTGTATGGGCATTTTGTTGACTGCTGACTGATACAGAAAGGTCTAGCCTACTATGAGTGGTGCCATCCCTGGACAGGTGGGCCTTACTGTATAAGAAAGGTAAATGGGCAAGCCAGGGGAAGCAAGTCAGTAATCAGCATTTCCCCCTGGTCTCTGATTCAGTTCTTATGTCCAGGTTCTACCTTGAGTTCCTGCTTTGGCTTCCTTCAGTGGTAGTCTATAACTTGTAAAATAGAATGAACCCTTTCCTCTACCAAGCTGCTATTAGTCAGAATCTTATTACAGCAACAGAAAAACAAATTAGAATGGTCTTCAACCTATTTTAGAGCCCTAAAAAGGAACTGAAAGCATGCGGCTTGTTTGCTGTGTCAGAACATAATGACCACAGCCTTCCTCTTCTCCTAGTCCAGCATTTAGAAAATGCAAGACACAGAAATACTTGCTGAACACACAATTGAATCCTTATCTCTTGTGAGAAAAATGCAGCCCACTCATGTTCAGAGGCATATGTAAGAGCCTCAAACCATAAAATCTATCCTATGCTATACAGACTCACCTCCTACCTTAGACCCTCCATTACTATGTGAATTTATACAAAAGACTGGCCCCTCCTAGACCTTTCCATGGTGTATTTGTTTAATACTTCCACAGCCTCTCAATATTCTGCATCTTCATAACTTTCACCTCATGAAAGCCAAGTGAATGACTGCTATTGTTAAATATAATTTTTCTCATTATAGTTTTATATACATTAATATATTCTTGTGTCTACATACAAACATTTAAATAATTTCTCCTGCACTCTCTTCCACTTGCCCTTGGCAATCAGCTCATTCACTTATACCTGGCTGGGAGCTGTATCACAGTGCTGTGTTCTATTTAAGGATATTTCCCTGGAGGCATTGGTAGTTCTTGTTATAATTTGACATTAAAAATAAATAACAAAGAATCACTCAGCAGGCTCTGGGATCCTTCCATTCAGGTGAGCTCCAAGCTCATGCCAAGAATCTAAAAGGTCAGAGGGACCTCCCAGCATTTTCTTCATTGATGGGAGAAACTAAAAAGGGTATAGCACACACATGCAGGTGGCCAGGAGAGAAGCACTGTCACACTACATCTGAAAAAAGGCTGGATGTGGACTTCAAGATCAAGTGTATTCAAGAACAGAGCTCTGAAGGCATTCCTTGGGGCAGCTGGAGGAACATGTCAGGTAGACACAAAATCACCAGAGAGAAGAACATAAGAGAATATTTCTCTTTTATTATTTTTGTTTGGTGTGGGGGAAGGTTCTATGTATATTAAGAAGTCAGTAAATTTTAGACTTAACCTCAAAATGTTAGATATTTCCAGGATCCTACTTTCAGGGAAATATTGGAAAGAATGCTTTGAAACAGAGTTACCACCCTCCCTCAAAACTGCTGTGTATAAACTCCTCTGTCCTCCTTTATCTCCATCCCAGCAAGGGACAAAAAGGTATTCTTTCCCTGCAAAGAAACTTTGACTGGCTCAACACTAACTACATTGCAAAAGTTCAGGATTATCCTACATAACCCACTTCATTCCCTGTAGTGAGCCCTATCAGCCAGCATAGACTAGGCTTATGCTTCTGTAAGAAGCCCCACCCCCCAGGTCACAGACTCTTCTCTAGCAGGTGGCCCAAATTTGTGCTTCCTGCTTAAGCTGCTTGTCTATCAAAACTTCCAGGGAACTCTGTTCCATGGATTCACCCAGATTCTAGATAGAAAGGGCTCCACAATTTTACTTTGACACATTAAGCACCCAAAGCTGCTCTCGAGGGCATCAGAGCAGAGGAAGAAAGGCCAGAGAACTGTGGGTAGTTTTTTTCAAGGCCTGAGTCCAGAAGTAGTACATGTTTATTCTGCTTATGTTTCTTTGACATGAAGTAGTCATGTGGCCTCAGGAAACTCCATGGAGGACTGAGAATGTAGAGGAACAAATGCAGTCACGGGCTCATTCCTGCCGTGCCCTGTAAGCCCTCAAAGGACTAGACTGTTGACTTAGCCATCCCTTAGAATTAGGCAGAGTCTGGTTCAGTTCCCAGCTCCTCTGCTCCATGCCTTGGCAGTTTATTTAACCTCCCTACGCTTTACTTTCCTCACACATAAAATGGTGAGGGTGCACAATAATAACATATCTGTCATCTGTCATTGAGTGTTTGCTAGAGTCATGTGAGCAGATGCACATCAAGCACTGAGAATGGTATCTGATAGATGCCTGTCCTTTATGCATAATTATAATGATTAACATCATGATGATGGTGTTGGTGGCAATATTTTCCTAGACTGGAAATGATGACAAAGAAGACCGCCGGAAAATTTTTTCTCCTTTTTAATTTTTGTTGTGTTTTGATCTGTGTGTATGTGTGTGTCTGTGCATGTCACAATCAAACCTCTTTAAAAATTTATCACCTTGCCGGGAGGTGGTGGTATGCACCTTTAATCTCAGCACTCCAGAGGCAGAGGCAGGTGAATCTCTGTGAGTTCAAGGCCAGCCTGGTCTACAGAGTAAGTTCCAGGACAGCCAGAGTTACAACAGAGAAACCCTGTCTCAAAAAAAGAAAGAAAGGGAGAGAAAAAAAGAAAAACAAAAGAAAAGAAAAGGAGAAAAATTACCACCTTGAGCCTGTCTAGTGCCTATATCCCCAGCGCTAACAATTCCTGGCCTATAATGGATACTCAGACATGTTGACTGTTGTTTTAAACTGCTGCCATTTCCTCACTTCTAGATTAATCATACTCTTACATTACTGCTATGCCATAGCTATTTCCTTCAGCCAGCGTGCCCAGTTCCCATCCCTCTGCTGTTTCCATGCTATCCATCCTTTAAGTCGACCCCAGCACAGAGTGGCCATCCCAGTCCTACCAGCACACAGTTCTCGGTGCACAGAACCCTGTCTTATTGTCTGTCAGTAACCACACTGGTTGTCCAACATTTGGATTCGCCAACAAGATTGTTAGTCTTTTATAAGACAGTACTTTTTCATTTCTAGCGAAAGTTCACAAAGTGACATTAGTAGCAAATATTATTATTCAGTTGTGCCAGGAAGCTACTTACAGCCAACAGCACTTCTCCTGCTTTAGCATGCCTCAGGGTCACATAGAAGGTTCATTAACACACAGGTGGGTGGGCTCCCAAGTTCCCTGATTAAGTATATCTGGGGTGCCAGGACCTGAGAGTGTATTTTCTAGTGGGCTATCACGTGATGTGGATGATGACAGAGTTGGTCTAGGAACCACACTTGGAGACAAACTGTTGTATTAACACAAAGTGTTAATACACTTTGTCATTACTTTTGGCCCTCATAACTATTAGGACAGAGACAGTTTATGAAGTAACTATGAGATTAAATACAAAAGCTGACTGGTCCAAATTCACCTTGCTGATAGCAGACTGTGACTGTGACTCTTTCCTCCAACACAGCAAGTATTACTCATATTGTGACTTGCAACAATTGGCTATACAGCAAAAAAAAAAAAAAAAAAGTTTTCCTTTTCCTTCAGTTTTGATCAAAATCTAATACCCTGAAACGAGAAATACTCATCCTCATGTAACTACTGAAGTTCCCTTAGTCAAAATAAACAGAGTTGTCTTCTCTAATGAATAAAGAAAGCCCTAAACCGGAAACATAATGGTAGCTCTGTTCACACCAACAGTGATGACACCAGAGCAGCAACCACCACCCAGATCAGCTGACTCCAGGCTCCTGGCATCTCTAAGACCCAGAATTGTTCCTCCGCGATCCCCACCTGCCCTTAGTGTTTACTTCCAAGGCTCCAGTTGACATTGCTTTTTCCAGAAAGAAGGAAGGGAGGGAGGGAGGGAGGGAAAGAGGAAAAGAAAGGGCGATGGAGGAAGGGGGAAAGAGAGAGAAGGAGGGAAGGAGGGAGAGAGTAACTTTTGGACAGGTTTAGTAGCCAGACAAAACTTCCTTTCTTGTGACCACATTGCCCTCTAGAGGCCATAAAATTACAGCAAGGAATAGCACCACTGTTTTCCTGCCTAGAAGGATATTTGGGGGTTGTAAAAGGAAGGCAGGGGCAGGGGAGCCAGGGAGAAGTTTTTATTATTTTGGGAAGGTTTTTATTTTGGGAACAGAGCAAGAGGAACCAGTAGTGACCTCTGTGACTTTTCCCCTAGTCTAGTCTCTTCAACCTACAAAAAGCCAGGCCACGCCTCAACCCAAATACAATCAAAGGCAAATAGAAGGCTTGGAAAGAAGAATGACAGAGGTGGAGAGAGAAGGTGAGGGCAGGAGAGAGGGAAAGAAAGAGGAGAGAGAAGGGGGAGGGAGGGAGGGAGGAAGGGAGACTCAAAACATAGAACATAAAGGAACAAATATTTATAATGGAGCGAAGAACAGAAAACAACATACTCTAGACAGTACAGTGCCTCCTCAAATAGGTCAAAGGTCAGAAGAATTCCCAGAAAGCTCCTGTAAAATGTTAGGGGGTATTCTGTGAAGAAGAGTGCTCTGAGAGCACACACAGTATAGAGGTGTGACTAAGACAATGTCTAAGAGGCTTGTCCAATGGAGTTCCTTCCAGGCCTTAAAAAACTGCCTTCTTTGGGGAGAAACAGGGGCTGGAGGCGGTGAGGAGGTAGATGGGGGGATGGGGAGGATATATAGTGGGAGAAAAGGGAAGATGTGGAGAGCTGAGAGGAATGGAGGGAGAGCAGGAGGGGTGTTGACATGTATTATATGAAAGAAGAAAAATAAAAAGAAAAACAGTGGACAAACAGGAGGAAATAAGGAAGAGAGCAAAGAGCAATGAAAAGACAGTTCTGGTATTGACTCTCCTAGAAATTAAAGTACAAACTATTACACTAGTAAAAATCGTTCCTTTTCCATTCCATATCCACAGATTCAACCAACCATGGTTTTAAAATTACATCTACACCAAATATGTACAGATTCGTAGAATCATTTCATTTTTTTTCTAAACAATACACTATAAGAATTATTTGTACAGCACTGTAGGGAGTCTAGAGATGGTAACATATTCAAGAGAATATGTCTGGGTTACATGCAAACTCTACACCATTTTAGATAAAGGACTTGGGCATCCCAGGGTTTGGTGTTTGCAGGAGGTCTCAGGCACAAACCCCCATGGTACTTAGGGATAACTATACATTGGGCCTTGTAGTCTCTGAGGGGAAAAGGAGTGCAAGACACCTATGAATCTCACTTGACCAGAAATGCTTTTCCTTTAGAGATGCCTTTCACCTCATCACAGGAAACTGGTTTTCACACCACATGGGGGATCATGGACGGTTACAGTCAACCGGTTCCCATACCCAAATTTGGACAAACTTCAGAATAACTGATTTGTTCTGCACGAGCATAATAATAGTAATATAAATTAGTATGACACTTTACAGTGAACTCCTTATATCATCTCCCATTTAATCTTCACAGTGATTCTGAGACATGCCAACCAGCAACACCATTTGTGTTTTAATGAGCAAACTGGAGCTTGCATAAATTAAATGACTTGTCAAAGGAGATGAGACAGAAGAATTACATATCTGTGTCTTGAATTAAAGTCATCTCACCTCAGCCTTTGAGTTGTTTGCTTGCTTGTTTGTTTTGTATCTATATTGCTGTTGATTAAGACAGGGTTTTGCTACATTGTTCAACCTCACCAAGAACTCACTATGTAACTCAAACTGGCTTTAAACTCATCACCTTCCTGCTTCTCCATCCCCAGTGCCACAATTACAGCCAAGCATTGTCATGCCCTAAAGAATTCCTCCTTTCTACCAAGTTCTTCTGAATCAAAGGAAATCTAAAGCTAGCAAATTCTTCCTCATTTCAAATACCTGAATAAATATGTAGGTCATCAAACCAGTAGCTAAACTCATGTGTTTCTCATACAACTCTATGAGGTGCTAATTATAGCCATTTTAAAGATACGAAATTGAGGCTTAGAAAGGTTAAGTGATCTACCCTAGGTCAGATAGTCAGACTTCTCTGTTTCCAAAGCCACATGTCTAGCCATCTAACTCATTTGGGGGAAGCTCTAAATATCAATGCTATCTGAAACTTAGATCACCTATGTGTCTATTTCTTCTTAAAGCTATTCACTGCCTGTGCCCTATCCCATTCCTATCTCCCTTCCTCATCCCTCCCCATCAGCCTCAAGAGCCAGCTCCTGAGTTGTAGTAGAAACAAAACATGCTTATCCTCCCTCCCAGTCTCAAGGAACATCAATGAAGAACGTAAGAGCCAGAGGAAAGGGTGGCATGTTAAGGAACACTATCTTCTAAGCATAACATGCCCTTTCTGCTCTTGAACTCTCAGCAGCTATGAGTACCTGGAAAACATGGGTCTCATCAGCATTCCATCATGGAGAGGAGGACTCATGAGACCCCTTGAGGATCTATAGGCAGCAAATAGTCACTGGGAGAGGGAGAAATGTTTTCTTCAGTTATATGCAACACTGGTAAGTTGCCCATGTTCCTGTAAGAACCTTAATTGAGCTCATTATGGAAGAAGGGGAATGAGGAGGAGGAGGGAGAATGGATGCACATCTCTGATTATCTATCCCAACATCTTTGATTAGGGTCTCCTGTCCAATGCCAGCTTTGTAATTTACAGTGGATGCATAAAGGTTACTCTTGACATTGAGGGGGTGCTGAATGCAGAATGATGTACCCCACCTTTATGTTCTAGGAAAACAACAGCAGCAGCAAATCTCTTAATACTCACAGGGTTTGTTAAGGAGACATTCTGTCAGGCCCTCCTAGGTATAATCTGAAGTGTTAATTGGTTTCATACTTTGGTCGCTACACATGCTTCTCACTTCTTCATCTGCTTTGTGAAAACCCAAATGAGACGACCAAAAAAAGCTTCCAAGCATTTTAAAAACAAAAGTTTGAGAGCTGGGCAGAAGGAAGTGACTACACGTGGTAGCCAACACGGAATTTAAGCAATGAACAGGAAAAAAAAAATCCTCACAACTTGTTAAAGGTAAGCATCTCGTAAATCTTCACCTCTCCTCTTCCCTTTCATAGGAGTACAAAGTTTCAAACAGTAGTTAAAGCCTCAGAATCAGAAACCCCATGCAAATGCTTTCTGTGGTCCTCTGTGCTAAGTTTCTAGGTCTGCTATAAGAGACAACCCTGCTGGGTGGCTACAACAGGAAGACTACACTTCTGACCTCTAGAGGCCGGTAGACCCAGATTTGGATGTCAGGCAACCTGGTCTGTTTTGAGATCTCTCCCCTTGGTTGCAGATAGCTGTGTTGTGTGTTGTTTCCTCTGTACCTTTCTGTACCCTTATCTCTTCTTCTTTAGGACACCAGTCACAGCAGATTAAGTACCACCAATATGATTCAATTTACTTTAATTACTGCTTTAAAGGCTCAACTCCAACTGCTATCATCGTTAGTAGTAATATATGTTAACTTATAATTCATATGGTAAGATTTTAACATATAAATTTGGAGGTAAAAATATACTTTCTCTAGACCTACATAGAGGTAAGCCAGAGAGCAGTAAGTTCTTGGTGTCTGGTGGGGGTGCTAATCATAATCTACTGGGAAGACCAGTTGCAGTCAGAGCTTGTCATGCTCTGCCATGGCTTGAATCTAATCTGTCCCCATGGACTCTTATTCTGAACACTCAACCCCCAGCTTATAGCCCTGATTTTGAAGGTTGTGGAACCTTTGGAAGATGGAACCTTGCTACTATAAAGAGGTCACTAGAAGCAAGCCTTTAAAGTTGTTTATATACTCCTGGTACCAGCCCTGAGCTGTCTGCTCCCTGGTTCATACTGTCTGAAGAAGTTGCTGGTTACAAGGTCCTGATTTCATAATAGACTGAAATCTGACTGAAACCATACGCCACAAACCTTTTCTTCCTTAAGTTGTTTCTGCCTGATACGTTGTCACGATGAGAAAACTAACACAAGCTCAAGGTCACTTAGTACTAGAATCCCTTGTTGAGAAGCCTCTACTTTGAGACCAGTTAGTGTCTCAGCTTTCCTTGTGCTGTGAATGCTCAAAAGACTGAAGGTGACCTGATTGTGTGCTCAAGCTGGCACTTTGAAGGCACACTTGACTACAAAGACACTTCCACCTTTGTTTCTTCTCTGAAGCATGCATGCATTATTCCCTGGTCCTTGACAGCAGCCCTGAGGGTGTTTTTATCACGGGTGGGCTAAGAAGAACCTAGAGATTAGACACTCTCTACAACAACAGGAAATTGGAAGTCACTGGACTGGCCATGTAGCCTGTCCGCAGAGTTCATGAAGTGTGCATGAAGCCCTGAGTTTGATCCTGAGTACTGCAAACACCAAGCACGCTGGCACACAGCTATAATCTCAGCACTCCAGAGATAGAGGCAGTAGGATCCAAAGTTTAAAGCCATCCTTGCCCACACAGTGAGTCCCAGACCAGCCTGGCATATGTGAGACTTTGACTCAAAAGAAAAAAAAAAAGGGAAAAAATTATTAGTCACTATTGTTTCATTAAGAATCACTATTGTCTACGTTCAAGTCCTGTCTCTGCAAGTAAAGTAGCATGTGGATATTACTCAGATCACCTTTTGCTTCAATTCTCTCATCAACAAAGAGATTATATTCATTTTTTTTCCAACTCTGCTATGAGACAAATTTTCACATTATGTATGCGCACAGCTAGCACACAGCAGCCCTGTTCTTCAGGATCTCCGGGGTGGGGGATGGGGGTCACAGCACTGTAATTTGAGGCCAGTGGACACAGGACAAACAATTAGCTCCATCATTTCCGTCATGGCAGGTCTGCTTTCCCTGCCTGTATCTTGTATTTCTACAAATAAGGTTTCTTCAGCCAAAGTTTTGGGGGACAATGAATGATGCACAGGTCGATTCCACCGTTGATGTCCCGTAGCGATGACTTTATCCTGAGATAAGAAATGGAAGGGACAAAGCATTTCTAGCAGTTACTCTGGCTTTGGGTCAGATACTGTGTGCCCTGTTCACTGGATTCCAGTATTTCAGGGACAGGTGACCTAGATTGTACTCGGGAGGTAAGAAAGTATGTCATATCGCCCAGGGACTTCAGGGAGGAGGGGGAGGAAGGCAATATCATGCGCTTTCCTGTCAAGGAAAATTTTGTTCCATTTGGTGGCTCAGGCTTTCCAAGCAGGGATAGAATCTCCCTCCCCTCGTCAACCGTCTAAATATATTCCTCTCCCTCACCACTCAGAACTGCTTCGTGACACTTGGTGCTGTCACAGCCTGTCTGAAATGAGGAATCCCACACTGTCTTTTATTTTTAGCTTTACTTGCTTACATTTTCGTGTCAACCTCAGCTGGGAGTTTTCCCTCCTGTGTAGTCTTAAATTAATAAAATCTGGGTCTTTGGTACAAGGATTTGAGATAGTCACTGTCTTGAGAGAGAACCTACAGTTACTAAATGACAAGTCTTGTAAGGGACTGAGTAACCATTTATGGAGCACTTACTGTATGCTGTGTGCAACCCTTACAGATTTCTGAACTGAATGTGATACGGATCCCAGCCTCTACGAACTTAAGAGGAGAACTGAGAATACAGCTCAGGGCAGAGCATTTAGGAGGAACTTGAAAATAAGGCAATGACCAGACTCAGTGGGCTTCACTCTAATGAAGTGTGAAAAAAATAAACCCTCTACAATTAGTAACAGTCTTACCTGGAAGGGTATCAATGACACCAATCAAACTATTTTGACCCTGTGCTCCAGGAAGACTTATAATCCAGATCCAGCATTCCTAGGATTCCTAGGTTCTCACCACATCAGAAAGTCTGGTACAGAACTAATCTCACCTCTGCTAGGTTCTTCCTTACTGCAAGAAGAATTCTCTTACTGCAAGAAGAAAGCATTTGTGTGTGTGTGTGTGTGTGTGTGTGTGTGTGTTCTCATTTGTGCAAAATGTGTATGGGTATACACACACATGGATGAACACCAGTGGTTTATGTCAGGTGTGTTCCTGATCCATTCCTCACCTTATTTTTGAACACACAGATTTGGCTAGTCTGGCTTGCTCAAGAGCCCCGGGCATCCTCCTGCTTCTTCCTCTTGAGCATTGGGATTAATGGTTTTACATGGGTACCTGGGGTCCAGCTCAAGTCTTCATGCATGCACAGTAAGTACTTTACCAAATGAGCCATCTCACCAGCATTCACATTGGATTTTGACAGATTATAATGTAGGTGACTGTGTGGAAGGTGCTTTAACACAGCAGTTCCAAGTTGTCTTCTTGGGATCTACTTTTGAAACTGGCCCAGCCCTGAGAATGCAAATTTCACAAAGACTCCCAGCATGCTTTACAAGACTGGTTCATTGTAGATATACCTAAACACACCAGTGTGCTTTATGATTTCCTTCTAAAGGCCTGGAATTTTGATATGTTCCAAAACGTACCACTCCTGGGGGTGGGGAGGAATATATATATATGAAAAACTTTTGGTTGCTGAGTCTTTCCTGGACTTGTCTTCATAGACAGTACTTCATATAGAGGAACAGAGCATGCACTGCTGCATGGCAGATCCTTGGAAGGTTCTTCCTGATCCCTCTGGACTTGGTCCCATGGGCCTTTGCTTTCACTGATTTTGCTTTTCCCTTGCACTGTAATTAATCTTGATTTTGAGTACAATTTTGTGCTGAGTCCTGTGAGTCCCTCTTATAAACCAACAAACCTAAGGGAGACTCTCAACAAAGAAAGTTCACCACTGTCCCCAAATCTCCAAATCCCAGAGCTTACCAATGGCTCTGAACCTGAAAAGTTACCCAGCTAACGGCCCCCAAGCCCCACATTCTTTTTTGTGAAACAATCAGGATCTACCTGGCTACTTTCCAGCATCACAGATGACGTCACTCACCTATCACCAAAACATTTGGGCTGTGTCCCAAATGTGAACCCTGTGCTTTCCTTGGCTAGGGGAAATTTTCAATCTCTAATGCTGCCCATCACAAGATTCAGCAGGAAGCCCCTTTCATTACTGAACCTGTTCCAGCCACACATGCCAGCGTTAATCTAAAGACAAGGTATCTACCCTGCCACCCTGATTTTATCACAGAATCTCAACCTTGGTAATGTTCCCAGTCCCTCTAGGGCACTGCCTTCCCAACTTTCAACTGACCAACAGGTCATCAGGCTTAGAAACAAAACAGTACAATACCAACACAGAAAAACTACCAAAGTGGTCAGGAGGTCTGTCACTCAGCAGCCACTGTGGTCTTTAATTATTGGTGTGGTTTAGGTTATTGTTCACACATTGAGTATGAGTGCTCACACTGTGGCTGCTGGGGTTTGTGAAGCATAGGATATGTTTGGGATTAAAAAAAAAATTCCATCCCAGAACACTGTGATTTCTAAACCAAATACTTAGGAATTAGTAAACCATTAGCCTCTATGGGTATTACAAATGAAACATACATAGCTACAGATTCAACACTAACATCCACAAATAGGGAAAATATTTGATGCTTGTCTTTCGGAGTCTCAGTTTTATCCACTCAGAATGACTGTTTCTAGTTCCATGAATTTACCTGTGACTTTATAATTTCTTAATGACTGAATAATAGTCCCTTGTTAGCCATGCATCAGTTGATGGAATTTGAGGCTTTTCCGTTTCCCGGATAATATGAACAGAGTGGCAATGAACACAGATGTGCAAGCCTCTCTGTGGCGGGACAGTCTCTCTTTGGGGGTCTATACACAAGAATGGTATAGCTGGATATGTGGTAGACCTATTGTAAGCTTTTCGAGAAACATCCACACTGATTTCCATAATGGCTGCACCAGTTTGACTCCCACCAGCAAAAAGCAACCAAAATCATTAGGAACTGATATCTAGGAAGGTCACACAGACTTTGATCTGCATCACATCAGGACTTTCAGTCACTCACTTTTTGTTAAAGGCTTGCTTATATCTTAGGCAACCAAAGCATTGTGAATGTCTATTTACTTCATGCGCTGTGTTATGAATGGTAGACGATAGAGGGGGGAGAGAGATGAAGAAAGATAAGCACAGATGCAAGTTGACAGAGGACCCTGAGCACCAGTGTTTCCAAGGGTACTGAGGGAACGCTCGAATAACAGCAGCAGCTTCAAAGCAACAAAAGGATAAAGAGCATTACTTTCCCCTTACAAGTCATTGCCACTCAGAGTCCAGTCTGTCTTTCCTGAGAGTCTCCAATGTGGGCTCCAGACCTTAGATTTTGTCTTTATGAGCAATACTACAATTCAGGCATTCTGTTATGAAACAGCAATAATCTACTTCAGACACATCAAAGCTTAACTCTTATATCTGACATGGGAAGCACAATGACAGCTCTCCACTAAGGTCATCCACTCTGACAATGAACTTAAATATGTATTTTTCAAGTCTATATTGAAAAATATTTCATACATGCATCAAATTTTGGTGAAGCACGTGTTAAATCGTTATTTATAGAACAGTGCTAAAGCCACTGCTCTCTGAAGAAAAAGTTGGTACTTTCCCTTATTCTCTTGGGCTCTGGCATTCCCTTCAACCCCAGTGACTGTGCACAGTGATTGTGACCTAAACACAGCTTAGTATCAAGAACTCCACAGAGTCTTCTCAGCTGTTCCCTGGCAGCACCAAGCCTATTCTGGGTGAACTCTTGCCCTTTCTAAGCAGCTTGATCTGATAATCAAAAGTAAATTCTTGTCACGTAGATCTAGCACATATCAAGAGCAGCCAGCTCTCCCAACTCCCAGCTCCATAAAATTATCTACCTAGTTTTTCCTTCTGGGACAGGAACGTGAAAGGAGACCATTATAAAAAGCAAAAGGTGGCATTGCCCCTACCTTACTATTTTGCTGGAATTCATTTGAACGACAATTTCAATATCTTCCCCAACACCCTTTCTCAAAAAAAAAAGTCTGAACAAACACTTCAATGGCAGAAATACAAATGACCAACAAATGTATAAAACATGCTGAATAGCTCTAGCCACCAAGGAAATGCAAACCTTAACTATAATGACACATCACCTCACCCTAGTTAGAATAGCTATTATCAAAAACAAAAAATAACAATGGTTAATGAGGGTGTGGATTAAATGGCGGTCTTGCAGACTGCTGGTGGGAACATTAATTACTACAATCATTATGTAAAACAGTCTGGAGGCTCATGAAAAAGACTAAAAATAAAACTGCCATATGAACTAAATACTCCTCTTCTGAGAACATGTACATGTCCAGAGGAAATAAAATCAGCATACCAAGGATAGACTTGCATGCCTGTATTTACTGCAGCACTCCTCATTATAGCTAAGGTGTGAAATCCGTTTAGGTGCCCATCAATAGATGAATGGTCAAAGAAAATATGGCACGCATACATACACAATGGATTATTGAGCCATAAAGAAGAATGAAATCCTGTCCTAGACAGAGCAGAAGCACTTACACTAAGTGAAATAATCAAGGCACAGAAAGAACGGACCACATATTATTTTTCATGAGAACCTTAATAGAAAAAAAGCATTAATATATATCCTATATATATAATAGTAAGTGCAAGAGGTAGGAAAAGTTGGGGACAGGACAGATAAAGGGAGGATGGATTTGATCAGTGCACAGTGAAAGCATACATTAAAATACCATGCAGAATCCTATTACTTTGTACAGTTGATATATGATAACTAAAATGTTTTTGTGATTAAATGAGCCTAAAAGTGTCTTCAACTTAGAATGGGGTTACATCTACAATACTTCATAAGTCAAAAATGCCACAAGTTTAAATGCATTTAAGAAACCTAACCTAATAAGAGCCATAATTTATCAATCTTACATGGAGCATAATATTAGCGTCATTCAGTTTCTTGTGATAGCATGGCTGACTGGAAGGGACAAATTCAGCCACAGCCCAGAGCATCAAAGAGATTATTGAGCAACATGTCATAAGCCTAGGAGAAGACAAAAGCCTAAATGTTTATGTATAGTTTCTACCGAATAGATATTGTTTTCACATCACTATAAGTAAAACAATTACATCACTCCATTATAAGCTGAGGACTGAACAATCTTTCTTAGTTATGTATTAGCCTGGAGTCTTTGGTTTAACTTTAACTCCATTTTAAATATAACATAATATTGTTAATACTACAGAATCTCATAAGAGAACCAAATATTTGGGCACAATTATTCGTTTTACTTTTTTGAAACAGGGTCTTATACTGTACCCCAAGCTACTCTGGAACTAAATATGTATCCCACACTGGCATCAAACTCATGGCTTAGTCTTTAAACTACTGGGATTACAGATATACAAACATTTGTTTTGAATTTTGAGCAATATACTATTGGTCCTGGAGAGCAAGTGGATATTCTTTAGAAGATCTGTGACCAGAGCAAGTCACATCACAGCTCTCAGCTTTGGTTTCATTCTACAATCAGGAAGTAAACTAGCCTGAAATTATATAACCTAAATAAAGACGTATATAAGAAGCATCTATATATGTATGTATGTATGAATATAAAGAAGTATATAACCTAAATAAAGATGTATATAAGATGTATGTATGTATGTGTGTATATAAAGAAGTATATAACCTAAATAAAGATGGCATGCAACACCTTGTAACATATGTCTGAGTAACAGTAGGCACATATACTTACTTTGGCAGCCATGTAATGTATCTAATGCACCAGTGTGTCCCCATTTACACATCTATGACAAATCTAGGATAATCATACATTTCCATTTTCTAAGGACAGTCTAGCTGGATGTATCTAATCTGGGAGTGACTATTGAGAGCATCCTCTTCTACTCTATTTGCAGGAAGTTGTACTAGTAAATTAAGACCATTGTTAATCAGACCATTGGTTACAGCTTTGTATTCCAATGTCCTATAAAACTTGGAAATCCATCACAGCTAATCCATCTCACTAATTCATACAGAGGAGCCTAAACATCTTTTTCTATCATAAGATCCGTCAATGAATGTTTATGTTCTATCATAAATAAGGATTACCTGCCACATAAAGGAAGTAAGCTCCTTCTTACCCGATTCATTTCTTTGACATTTTCTCCCCCAGCTAGAAAGCCTTTCCACATCTTGTGATAAACACAAAGGAAAGCCAAAATCAGTAATACCTTACAGTGACAGATTTTTCACACCTTAATATCTCTTAGCTCATATCACACTCACCATCACTATCTGGTCTGAACACAGAGTAGATGGTGTTCATCAGTCATGAAGATTTTATTACATGCTCTTCTCTAAGCACTTGCCAGTCACTATCAACAAACTATAGTTCATACAACAATTGATTGGCTTGGGATCAGCTCCTTCATGTTATGGTCAAGGTCAATGGGGCGCTTAGAATGACATGAGACCATGACCTAGTTAGGAGTGAATCTGAAAGTAGTACCCAACCGAGTTGGCAATTTTCATCTCACCATACTGATCATCAGGTAGATCAGAAAAGATTTAGATTTCTTATCTAATTTAGATTTTGATCAAATTTAGAATTTTTGAGGCCAACAGTCTATGAAGAGTTTGCAAACTATAAGTTCCAAAATACAGTGGCAAATAATGAGCCCCTATATTTATTTATTCAGAGTCAAAATGGTATTTACAATAGCCATAATTCTCACTATCACCTGACCTCTTTTCCTCCTCCAAATCATCTCCTCTCCCACTCTACTCCAGCCAAGGTGACTTCCTTACAAACTTCCCACATGCCTGATTCTTTCCCATCTCAACCCCTTTGACTGGCTATCCTCCTCACCTAGAGTGATGGTCACAATGTGCATGGCTCTCTTCTTTACCCTCCCACAAGCCACTGATCAAATATTACTTTATCCCCAGAGTCCTTATCTTGACCACTGCACCCCACTGACATCTACAGTCCCCTTCATCTACCCTATTTCCATGTGTCCCTTAACACATTTCCACCATTCTCTTTTACTTATTGTGTTTATTGATCATTGCATATCTTCTTCTAAAAAAATATTAGCTCTAGGAATGTGAATGAGGTATACATGCATGCACACTCACATATACAGGGAGATTTAGTTTCTTTACTGTAGTCTCAGCATCTAGACTAGTACTCAGCATATAGTTGTCATCAAATTCATGTGAATTGTCAAAGTAACAAGGTAATAAGAATCACCAATAGGGAGTTGAAAATGCATGTTTATAACAGTCATTTGTACCAAACACTAAATAATTTTCTAAGATTTTTGACTAGAAATGTCAAGAATTCCACAGTAATGGTTGTCAGTAAAGTCATCAGAAAAAAATACCAATGTACACACCTTAGGACAAATCCCAAAGTAATTAGAAATAAAAGTTGCATATATACCTTTGTTACCACATGAAGTCAAGCTTGAAATTACCCAAGGGTGGAGGGCCATAAATTTAACATAGGCATGAAAGTGACTGGCCAGCTGTTTAGTTTGAGAGTTTGTTACCAGACTGTGGCTATGTCTATATTGATTTTTAGAAAGTGTAGTATAGTCACCTTAGAAAACAAAATGCCATCTTGAACTGTCTTTGATTCCTCTCAATGTCAGAAGGACTGAATTACCTATAGTCCATGCCACCCAACACTTGAATTTAATCAGGTTTGTTGTTGTTTTTTTAAATAGATCTATACATGTGTCCTTTGTGGGTTAAGGATGACACTGTGGCCTTGTTTAGCCATCATCAAAGAAACTTCCTTCTGCAGCACATCGGAACAAGTATAGAGCCCCACTCTAAAGGGGATGTCTCCACCATATCCCACCCTTCAGAGATTACAGAACTCCATGGAAGAGGAGGCAGTAAGAGTGTACAAGCCAGAAAGGATGGAGGACATCAAGAAAACAAGGCCTTCTAAATCAACATGAGCGATGCTCATATCAAGTCACAGAGACTGAAGACCATGTACAGGACCAGCATGAGTCTTCAGCAGGTCCTCTGCACGAATATTACGGCTTTCAGTTTAGTTTTTTTATGGGGTTCCTGAGTGCAAATGAATGGTTTTCTGATTATTTGTGTTCTCTTGGGCTCTTTTCCTTCTGTTGGTTTGTCCTATCCAATTCCCATGTTATATTTCTGGATTTACCTTAGTATATTTTATTTCGTTGTATCTCTTAGAAGCCTGTTCTTTTCTAATGAAAGATATAAAGGGAATGGATATGAATGGGAGGGGTAGTGTGGAGAAACTGAGAGGAATAAAGAGAGGAGAAACTGTGGCTATTTTCAATAAAAACAGGAAGAATTATACAAGAAGTAATGTGGTAGTGTGAATAAGAATAGCCCCCATAGACTCGTATATTTGAATGCTTAGTCATCAAGGAATGATACCACTTAGAAGGATTAGAAGATATGACCTTGTTGGAGGAAGTATGTCACTGGAGGTGGGCTTTGAGGTTTCAGAAGCTCAAGTCTGGCCCAGGGTCTCTCTCTCTTCCCGCTGCCTATGAATCCAGATGTAGGATTCTCATCTACTTCTCCAGCAGTGTGTCTGTCTGTATGCCACCCTGCTCCCTCCCATGATGATATTGGACTAAACCTCTGAAACTCTAAACAAGCCCCTATTAAATGTTTTCTTTGTAAGAGTTACTATCATGCTGTCTCTTCACAGCAAAAGAACACTTACTAAGACATAGTCCATAATAATTTTATATTGAAAGTACAAAATTGATTTCAAAAGATATATTTTATCATTGTTAGAAAATTATTTTTAAAATTGGAGAATCTAGACAAGAATTGTGGCTATGTTCCTATAAGCCTAGCTCAGGATATGGAGGCAGGAGGATAGTGAGTTTTAGGCCACCAAGTTCAAAGAACCCCTAAACTATAAAGAAAAATCTTGTCTCAAAACAATTATTTTAAAACACAACCTCTAAAATAGTTGAGGGACCTAACACATCTGAGCCTTGATTTGCCACCTTCAAAAGCACTCTATAAATGGGGGAGTGACACAGCAGTTTCCTGGCGCGGCCACTGCCTCATGTGGAGCCAGCCCTCTGTAGCATCTTCACCACACCCGTCTGTGAATGGAGTGCTGTCTGATAGACCGCCTACCACGTCTTACCCCAGTATCATTGCTTCATTCTGTGGAAGGCCACAGAAGATAAAAGTTTGCAATTACACACATGCATATAATAGCTTTCTTCCAAAATGATGATTCACTGACTTTAAAAATAAATAAATAAGTAAATAAAAAATAAATAAATAATTTGAAAAAAGACCTGTGAGCCAAAATTAAATTGCAGATGAAATCTTTCTAGGTTTATATTACATGTTAATTTTCCCAAATAAAAATTTACTTACTATATTTGTACTGATCACGATACTGCTAATACATAAGTTTTCAAGGCATACTTATTACAAGACTTCATTTGGTTTCCACAATATCCAATACTGTCCATATTTCAGGTAAGATATTATTTAGTAAAAGAGGAAAATGTTCCAAAACGTAAGTGTTTTTTGTTTTTTTTTTAACAAAAATTAACATACTTTATTGGTGGGGCCTGTTTGCTTTTGCCTTATGCCCTCTATTGAAACCTAGATATTCCTAGGCACATGCTGGATGGTGCCAATTTTCAGCTCTGTTCACTGATAATATGTTTGTTCCATGTTTGTGTGTCAAAAGATCACACAGATGACCCTAAAAGGCCTTCTTTCTCTAAGCATGCATAACAGAACTATGCTAAATGAGACACAGAAAAAAAAATAAAATCCTTTGCTTAAGAGCTCCTGATAAGGCATACCCTGGCACTGAGGGAAGGCCTCACATGAGAAGAGAAAGGAATAGTCGGTGACAGAAGTAAGATATAACTGAGTAACGACCGCCGATGCTCCCAGATTCATGTTAACTTCTCACCCAAACTGTAGTGATTTCCACGTGGCTCATGGAAAAGCGAAATGATCTCATTTCACCATAAAAAGAATCTCCCTGCACCAGCTGTCTCCCTCAGAAATAGGAAATTTTTCTGGGCTACCAAGGCATTCCCAAGATATTTCTTCATTTTGTTTTGTTGAGCCAGGGTCTCACTCTGTAGCACAAGCTGACCTGGAATCTTACTGTGTGGACCGAAGGACTCATACTCATCCAGGAACCTTTCATCCAGGTTCCTGCAGATCAGATTATACACTGAACTCACCACTGAGCATCCCAGGATTTTGCAGCAGCCATGACAGAAAGTAATTGATGGATTAAAAAGAAAACAAGACATCCAAACCCTCATTCTCTTTCCATTAGCCTATTATGGGCAACCATTCTGGTAGACTGCTGAGGATGTGAGGGGTATGGTACTGCAGCCATGGGGACTGTGTATGCGTGATGTATGTGCTGTCTTCTCTCCCTGTCCTTATAAAACCATTAAGTTTAATCATAGGAGCTCCATCCTCATCATTGCCCCAAAGCACTACTATTTTAAGAAAAATTTAAATAATCTTTAATAACATTAAACTTCCTTACTTTCAACTGTAAAAATATGATTTGAACATTGCTGTTTAAAAATTCTCCTAGATTTCTAAAGACATCTCCCTATCATCTATGAGCAATGTGTATATAAACACAAAGAAGACATTCCTTTGCTTATTTTCCTCATGCAATGGGGAAATCTTACCCAGTTTCATTGCAGTAGTCATTCCGTAGGTCTTCTTTAGTTCTTATTGCACACACACACACACACACACACACACACACACACACACACATTTAGGATCAAGAATGCAAGGCACTACTTTTAAGTACCATAGTCGGATTGCATTCTAACCACCTTACAGCTGTGGTTCTTAACCTTTCTAACACTGCGACGCTTTAATACAGTTCCTCGTGTTGTGATGGACCCCCCAACCATAAAATTATTTTTTTTTGCTAATTCATTACTGTAATTTTGCTACTGTTATCAATCATAATATAAAAATCTGATATTTAGATGGACTTAGGCAACCCCTGTGAAAGTAGCATTTGACCCCCAAAGGGGTTATGACCTACAGGGTGAGAATTGGTACCTTGCAGTGAAGATAGACATTCATCTTCTAAAGCTTAGAGGACATAGTTAGATCATCCTACTCATGCTAAGCTATGAATGAAACTTCCTAGCAAAAATCCTAGTTGTTTGGAACTGAAATGCAAACTCTATAAAGTCAAGGAGCTCAATGATCCTGTTTACCACTGTCTTTCCTATCTGGCACACAGCAGGTACTTTATTATTTTATTAACTTAGTAAGTGAATGAATGATTGCACATAATTGTCTTTTAACTAACCAGCTTATATATTGTGTTATTGGCAACATAAAATGCAATAGCCAATAAAGGAACCTGTGCTTTTAAGAGGTGGTAATGGATTGCCTGAAAAATTCCATCCAGCTGCATTGAAATAATTGAAACTGATGTCACATTCCCCAGGGTCACAAACTGTCAACATAAATGTCCAGACAAAACCTTTTGTTAGTCTACTTCATATCAAATATGATTCTAGCTTGGGAAAGCCATATCTTCACCCTCTCAATTTAGACAAGTTCAAATAAAATAAGGAGTAGGACCAGAGAGATAGGTCCATGGTTAAGGACGTTGGCTGTTCTTCCAGAGAACTTGGGTTCAATTCGCAGCACCCACACAGAAGCTCACGATCATCTGTAACTCTAGTCCTAGAGGATCTAACCCCTTCTTCTGGCCTCCAAGGGCACTACACACAAGTAGTACACAGACATGCAGAGGCCAAGGCGAGTAGAGGGGTCAGGAGAAATGGGAAAAGTTGGTCAATGGGGACTAAAGCTGTAGTTAAGGTAGGAACAAGGAGCCTGGGGTGTTATGTGATCATAGACAATAATAACCACTATGCATTTCAAAACGCTACAAGGATGTGGGAAGTTTTAAGGATAAAGGAAGGATAGATGTTTAATGAGATAAATATGCTTAATCTGGTTTAAATACTAGAAAGATTATTTTTGTATTGAAACAGGCTGAGAACAGCAACCCACACCTACAGTCTCAACATTCAGAATACTTAGGCAAGAAGATCTTGAGTGTGAGCCCAGCCTGGGATAGCTAGTAAGATTATATCCCAAGGGAGGGGGTGTGCACAGTGTAGTAGCATGCATCTTTGATTCCAGCACTTGAGAAGCAGAGGCAAGCAGATCACTGTGAGTTTGAAGTCAATCTAGTCTATATAGCGAGTTCCAAGACAGTCACAGAGTAAGACTCTGTCTAGAAAGAAAGGAAGAGAGAAAGGAAAGAAACAAACATTATATTATACCTTATTAATATTATAGTTTAATAAAAATTATAAAACTTGAAAAAACACATGCAAAGTAACGACTGCTTTAGACAGCTGACTCTATAACTGGCCCTAGGAAGAAATACTTGGAAGTAAAGTCAAAGATCATCCAGTTTACCCCTTCATCTTACCTACAAGGAAAGACAAGCAGGTCATGGACACTCCCTGCTCAAGCCAGGATCCCTGGTAACATTACCAGCGTGGGATGGACAGCAGGTTTCCTGACCCCCTTTATTTTAATCCAACCTCCCTCAAACTCCAGTGTTGTGAGACACTTTACTATTGTGTGCTGTTTTGGTTTTGATACCTTGTAGCTGGGAAGCCAGATGCCTTGCAGCAGTACCTTGCTTCCTACCTAGTCACACCCTTGTGCTAGCCTTGAGATCTGAACAGATAGACAATTGAAGGTGACCGGTCACGAGCAGGTCATGAGCAGGTCACTAGGAGATCAGGAGCAAAGACTCTGATCACCCCCAGCCTAGGATCATTGTGTTGTAACGAAGGCCTAAGGCAGGAGGAAGGAGGTGGTCTTTTGGGGGAAGAAAGATGAAGACCCTTCCTAGCAGCCCGTGTATAGAATTCCCTGAGATTTGACATGGTTTGTGATTAATAAAGAGCATTGGAAATTACAACGCTGGACTCTCCGTTAAGAGCCATAACATTATTATAACACTCCAGTCCCACCTATTTTTTTTTTTTTAATTTCTAACAACTTTGGACTCTGATATTCCTACTAAAGTCTCGGCAGGCTATTTCTAGCTTCAGTGGATGTTTTGCTATTCTCTCTGAAGCATAAGTAATTGCCCTTTCTCAGACAGACTTCCCAGCATCCTGTGGAGTGAAGATCAGAGAGCTGCAACCAGTGGACACGCCCACAAGAAGTCCCTCATCAAAGCCTAAGACATACGAAGTGCATTTGGAGAGACACATATTCTGAATTTATTTTTTTTTAGCAGAACTGAATTTATTAATTTGGAGGCAGACATTAAGAATGCATGTAAAGTTCAAGTCCATAAAGCACATCATGTATATGGAAGAAGACAAAATATTTACTTTTTGCTACCAATACTTACTTTTAAAAAAAAAGTGTATACAATTTCAGAAGGATTATTGATTTTTGCTTGTTTTTGCTTTTCTTAATTTTTAATTTTACTTCGCTCAAACAAATTATAGAAAACATCCCGACCTTCCTCCTCTCCTCCCTCCACCCCCAACCCCTCCCATCTCCCCCAGATCTACCCCCATCACCATCCCTCTTCTCCCCAGAAAACCGTCCCCGCAGGGTTACAGCAGGATTACAATCAGGTAATGGTAAAGCAGGATAGAAGGAGATCAGGCACCAATCCCTACATCAAGGGTGGGCCAGGCAGCTAAGCAAGAGAAAAAGAGTCTCGAAAGTCAGTAAAACAGACCTTTGACACCCCCACTCCAATCTGTAAGAGTTTTTCAAAGACACCAATCTAGACAGCCATTCGATGTATTTAGGAGATCCTGCAGGATCCGTGTCTGTGGCTTCGGTGTCTGTGGGCCCCTAGGGGTGCTAGCCAGCTGCCATCGTGGGGCTTGTTCTCCTGGTGTCCTCTACCCCTTTGGTTTCCGCCATGCCTTCACTCCCTCTTCCATGGTGTTCCCTGATCTCTGCACGATGTTTGGCCCTGGGCCTCTCCAGATGCTCCTCTTGGCTGCTGAGGGGAGCCTCTCTGGTGAGGACTAGGTACCAATCTATGTACAGAGCATGACATCATTAGAAACTGTCTCCAGATTATCCAGTCTCTAGTTCCTGGTCAGCCCTGCAGCCCTGCAGGCAGGCGTTCCCTCCTTTGGCATTGAGTTCTGTCTTTCATTGTCAGTGAGGATCTTGCAGGAGAGATAGGCCATAAGTCAGGGGTTTTGTTACTAGGATGGTGTCCCAGTCTCACCACTGGAAACCATGCCTGGCCACAGGAAATAGCCTGTTCAGGTTCAGGATCCCTGATTACTAGGGATCCTTTTAGAGTCTCCCTCATAGATTCCTGTGCGTTACCACTACACTAGATCTCCTGATTACACTCTAATTGCCTCCCAATTCTTATCATCTCTTCATATATTTTCACCCTCCATTCCTCTCCTCCTCCTGGTTCCCTCTGCTCCCATTCCCATCCTTCCCCACCCCACCTACAAACTCTGTTCAGTTTCCACCCTACCAGAGAGACCCTGTGTTCCAACTGGGACTCTTATTCTGGTTTTAAATGGCCAGCTGAGGAACTCCAAGATGGCTCAGTCAATAAAATGCATGCAAGCATGAGAACCTCAGTTTGGATCCTGGCACCCAAAGGAAAACTCCCAGCCACAGCCAGGCTGACACCCAAAGATCCCAGAGGCTTTCCAGCCAGTCAGTCTAGCCAAATTAGTGAATCAGGATCCCTGAAAGACACTGTCTCAGAAAATAAAATGAGAACTTAAGAGGCAGAGGATGGGAAGGAGAGCTTTGAAATGTTGTCTTCTGGACATGACAGGGCTGATACACACATCAAATCACAACAGCAACAGCTGCCTGCATAAGAACTACAGAGGACAAGCCAGTCAAAATTCCAGCATGGATGGGTAGAGGTTCCTGAGGCCCTGCCCTAGCGGAAGAGCTGTTTGCTGTTGATGGTGTCTGAAGGAGGGAAACTCACTTTTCTTTGGGGATGTGGCCCATTTGTGGGCTGTCTATGCCTCAGTGGATAGTCCTGCACTCATGCGCACTAATTGGACTCAGAAGGTACTTAACTTTATATGTATATTACTGACTTGAAGTTGGGAGGGACACGAGGTAAAAGGATCCAAGGATAGTTGGAAGGAGGTTGTAGAGAATAGATATAATCAAAATACTTTGTATACATGTATCAAAGTTTCAAGGAATAATGTTTAGAATATATTTTTAAAGTAAGGTAGAGATCAATTGAACTGACCTCAGACCTTCGCATACGTGCACAAATTCCCAGAAAAATAAACACACATAATTGTGTGTGTGTGTGTGTGTGTGTATACACAAATACATGACAAACTGCGTCCAGCCTTCAATAGCAATTAAATGTTCACAACTTTTGTCACTTTGTGATTGCATGACAGGGGTTTTTCGTCATCATCACTAGTAGCTAAATAAAATTTTTAATTTCAAGGTAGTGCTGCAATTTATTGTTTCTATTCCTTTCACGGTACAAAACCTGGTGTAATCTCTCTTCGGCTGAATGAGTTGGTGTTTCCGTGAGCTGCTGTGCCCTCTGCTTCGTGTTTGGGTGCTATATCTAAATCAGTTTATAATTAGAAGGTGAAAAGAACGGCAGTGTTTACAAATAGAGCTTGAAATGGAGGATGAAGTAGCCACAAATAGATCTGTCTAGAGCTCTCACCATTGCCCCCTTTCATCTATCAGAAAAATAATACAGGTACCAAAATAACCCACACCTGTTAGCAGAGGGAAAACAATTCTGTTTAACCAGTGACCGGAGAAATGGATGTGTACTGTGTAATGTAGAATGCACAGGGATAATTAATCAGTGTCTGTTTGGTTTTCTCTCCAGCACCGACTGCTCTGTTCTGTTTTGAGACAGTCTCTTGTAACCCAGACTGGCTTAGAATTTACATGCAGCCCAGGATGGCCTTGACCTCCAGATCTACCTGCTTCTATCTAACTCTATCTAACCTGCTGTGCTGAACTCTTAAGGTTAAAGGTGAAGAGGTGATTAAACAACCCATTCTGGAGAACAGTCACTGAGAGGAAATCAACAGAGAGAAGTGCCAAAATTTGAAGTTCCGTTCTATTCTTGTTACATGCGTTCCTCAATAAGCCAGCCAGAAGTTTCCTTCCTTCCCTCCCTCCCTCCCCTCCACCTCTCTCTCATGTGCACTTAGAATCATGTTATGTTTTGAAATCTCCAAGATAAAAACAAGAATGCTTCTGTCCTCACAAAGTGACATTCTCATAATAAGGCGAAGACTGGAACAATAAATAGATACATAAATAATTAAAGGGAATGTCAGTTTGTGGTAAGTGCTACAAGGAAAATAAGTGGGATGGTATGATACAACATAAATGGCAGAGAGTGAATGAAAGCCATCAATAAGCATGACACAGCGGAGAGTAGATGACATCTGAGCTGGGACTTGAAGAGTGACATTAAGCACTGAGCTGAGTCATTAGCACCATTGATAATTCCTTGTTGTGTTCACCCATAAATGGGACATTTATATCACACCCCTCCACAAGGCTCAGGAACCATTGCAGAAAAGGGAACGGAAAGATTTTTAACAGCCAAATGTCAGGGAGGACCAGAATGGAACAGTGTCTACTGGATATGACAGAACCCTTGCACTCATGAACTCCCAGAAGCTGTGGTTGCCTACACAAGACCAGCCAGTCAACTTTCCAGGAGCAGGAAGAGGTTTATGATCTCCCACACAACGGAGGAGATATAGACAGTTGGTGGCTTCTGAGAATGGGGAGTAAGTTTTCTATAAGAATATAGCTCCTAGTACGTCCGCCACACCCCAGTGGGTGGCCCCACACCCAGGAGTATATGGGAAGCTTAAATTAGAGTTGATAGGTTTTTTTTTTTAAGATGTGGAGTTGAGAGGAGTAGGGAGATGGGGTAGATCAGGGAAGATTCAGGGTGAGAAGTTGATGGCGAATATATTCAAAATACATTTTATGAAATACCCAAAAAATTAATAAAATTATTTTTTAATGAGTACCTGCCGTGTTTATGAAGTTCTGACTATACTCAGTGTCTGTTCCTAAGACTTTCACCAGCGGTCTGCGGTCCTCACATTTTCTCACACTGAGATCCAGTCTTCTAAGTATAGCCAAGTGGCACTTCTGAACCAGGCTCAGTTCCTAGACATTTGAGGTGAAATTTATACTTCTAATCTCCCTCTGTGAGGTCGGATAAGTTAGATTTTTTTGCTGTATAAAAGGGAAACCGCAGCAGCTGGAGTCTGCTAACCATGACCAGACCTCTGGTAAATAGAAGGCTAGGGGTGGGGTGATGTTGTTATTTAGCTTTTATTCATAAACATAAACTTAACTCTGCACTCCAGATAGACTTGGGAGGGATAAGGAAAATATAATACTCGAGAGAGAGAGTTGTGCAGCTCTATGCTGGGAAAGCACAGAGGTTAAAGGACTCTGTAAGTAGGCAGGGTGGAGAGGTGCTCTTCAGTGCTGCAGAAGCTATGGCCCACAGATGAGACAATACTGAAGTGTATTAAACGTGCTCACTTGCTGATCATTCCTAGACCCAGAATGCTCCATGGCCTCTACAATCTTCATGCCTGCCTTCACCACTTCAAGATTCTGTGTTTGTCAACTAGCCTCTAATCCTACTTATATAGAGGAAAAATTGGCAGCTGTTTGTATTTGGTCTATGTTTTGCCATGGGTAAGGTGTTAGCTTGAGCTGTACTGTGAATTCCTATCAAAAACAAAACAAAAAACAGCTCTCCAGGATAACCCTCATGACCTCCATAGCTAGATTAGACACTTCCATTACATCTTATAACTCTCTATTGATAGCAATTTAAATGCCCTCGAACTCATACTTATTGATATGATGTGTTTACAATGTCAAATACATTCTCTTCTCTATTCCCAGTGACTACCATGGTGTCTGTGTCCAGTAAATGTTTCCTGAATAAATAAAGTACATTACTATATGATCAATACAGAAACGGGAAGTACAGCAGCTTCCAAAATTGAATCCTAAAAACTTGTCCTCCTCAAGTTGGTAGTTTCAAAGCTAGATATAGAAAAGGAAGATGTTCCATGAGACATAGCCCTCCTCAGTTTAGTGTTTCTTCGTTGTGTCTGCCACTTCAATACCTCACTAAGCATTTTCCCTACATGCTCCACTTTCCCAGGACTACCTGCCTTTACTAACAGTGAACAAGACCCCACACTGTCACAGGAACTAAATAAGTCCATTATTCTCACTTTGGAAAATGATCTCATTAATGAAATATATAGCATTGAATTATGCACAAGCATATGGTCTCAGGGCATTCACTAAACTTGCTCTCAGATTTAAAATAACTCCTCTCAAGCAATAATGTTTTTCTATTTCCAAAATTAAAAAAGCTGTATCTGGCAATAAGAGCAGTAACATCAGCAAGAAGGTAGAGTAGGACCTTCCACCATTTCACAAAAAGAAAGTTATCCATAAAGAAAAATTCATTGAGTATACAAAAAAAAAAGACCAATTAAGCTGGTACAACAACACAAAAGAGAAAAAAAGTAAGCATGACTTCTGAAAGGATAAGAAGACAGAGCTAGAGGTATATCTCAACGGGAATAGATTATCCAGCAAGCAAAAGGCCCTGGGTTTGAACACCAGCAGCACAAAATAAAATACACAGAAGGGTAGGAAGAGCAGTTTCACCTTACCTACATCATCCAATCCCTGAGGCTAACACAGCTTAGAGGATCTCCTCAGCCCACAAGTTCCCCCAAAGGAAAAGAAACAAGGATGGATGCCTATCTTCCCCAGCCCTTCAGGACATTGCCCAAATAACCCATTTTGTTTTCATACTACTCAAATGGCTACAGAGAATAACAAAGTTCAGACACCATGGGAATGGATAGAAAAAGAAAGAAGGGCAGGGACTGTCAATGTCAATCATTCTGCAGATGCTACTGTGGCTCCCTGAGGTCTACTCTGTGGAGGACCCAGAATGCCTTACCACTGAGAAACTCCATAGCTTAACAATCACTGCAGCCACAACCCCCAACACATGTGCACACACACACACACACACACACACACACACACACACACACACACACACAGAGAGAGAGGGGGGGGGAGAAACAGAGACAGAAAGACTTTACTCCCAAGGACCATGAAGGGGTCACCACCATGGAACCCTGAAGCCTGCTCCAAAGCAAACTCTAGCAGATTTGCTTCTGAGGAAACCATCAGCCAGCACAGCTACTGCAGACCTTAAGGGGTTTTACTAGTTGAGGGTTTCATGGGTTTTTGCTTTCCTAGAACAAACTTTCCTGAGCCACCACTTCCCTCTCCCGCTGGAGCTGACCCAGGAAATGTGCTAAGGGTACCATGATCCCAGAACTTAGTGAAGGGACTGAATGCCTATACCTGCCCCTGGCCCCTATATTTGGCAACAGCTTCACCATCACATGCATAACACCAATCCTAATCCCTGGAGTCATACACACACACACACACACACACACACACACACACACACACACACACACACACCAGGATCCTTATTGGCCTACTTCTCTGTATATGTGTGAACATCACTGATCCTGACCCAGCCTACCCAGATATGCATTCTGCTAGGTGCTACTAAGGTTTCAAAACTCCATGCATCCCTGAAAGCACCATGGACTGTTGCTGCCAAGAGCCATATATTTGCCATTATCATGGACTCCAGCTTCCTGAGCCAGCACATTCACCTGTACTGGAAATGCCACACATACCTACACTTGAAATCCCATACCACTATATCCAGTTTCAAATTTCACTCAAGCAAAGATGGCAACAGGGCAGCAAGCTGGGTCTGTCAGGTATCCTGAGCAACCCCACTACCCCCTGCCCTAGACATTCATGGACCCTCACAAGTTTGTAGAATGGGAGATGCTACATGGGCACCTGGTACAATGACATAAACTATGAGAATCCAGAGTGGTTGGAAAGTCAGGGTGGCAGCAACAGATCTATATGGTGGAATGGGACAGAGTTTTTGGACCACATGGTGAGGAAGAGGCAAGCAGGGAGCAGAGGTTGGGGAAGCAGCACCTCCATAGGGCAGGCATATCACTGCCTGCAAAGATGGGGGCTCCCACTCAGCCCATGGGTGCAGTCTGTGGATACATCTCACCAGCCCATGGTTGCCACCAGTGGCATGGAGGAGTGAACTTGAAGGAGAACCAGGAATGGACAGGCAGGGCAGAAACAACAGAGAAGAGAGGCAGGAACAAGCTTTCCAGGCATCATGGCTGCCTGATGGACTGGGGCCCTACATAGTCCATGGGTGCTGCTAGAGACATGGAGGAGGAAAGCTGTAAAGGGGTGGGGGTCCAGTTTGCAGGCTCAGAGCCACATAGAGACCCCAAGATGGCTTCAGACAGTGGGTAGACTCTGGTGACCCTGGCAGCATTATGTGACCCCACTAAGGTTGCCCCTGACTCCTCACATATTTGAGAACCAGGAGAACAGTGCTGGGGTCCAGTCAGGTGAGAGGAACTTAGTAAATTAAAAGTGATGAGCTGTGGGATCAGCCTGCATGGATGATACTGACCTAAAGACAAAGTCAGGAACAGGATGGAGGACAAGGGAGCTAGGCATGCTCAAGAGGGGGTATGGAGATGCCACAAGGCTGAGGACACAACCGGCTGACCTATTGCGACCCTCCAGGCTGGGGCTGCCACTCCCTGAATGAAGCAAGCACACTGAGAAGAGAGGCAGACCCTGGGACCAGGCAAACAGGGGAACTGCAGTGAGCACCACTAGAAACCACATGGCTAGAGGCAGGGACAGGCAAGAATTCATACCAAGGGCAGACAACAGATGGAGAGGTCCTCAGACCGACCACCATCAGACCATCCTAGCCTCCCTGTCTGCCAGGCCAGTTCTGCCACACCCATGTTCTTGACTGCCACTTTTATTGCTCTCCCTGATGGGAGTTCAGGGTGACCTTGAACTCATGACTTACCTGCCTTAGCTTCCCAAATAGTGGGACTATATGTATGAGCGACTACACCTAGATGTCTTTTAGTTTTTGAGACAGGGTAGCCCTGCCTTGGCCTCCTGAGTGCTGGCACTTCAAGAGTACAGTAGTTTCTATCCATTTTGCTGAAGTTAGCATACACAATGATAGGTGTCATCTTTTCATTGTATCTTTTGTTTTTGTTTGTTCTGTTTCTATTAGTCTTATTTTAACTTCCTGTTTGGACACTTGATTCATTATATTTTTCTTATTTACTCATGTGGAAATTTAATATTAAGAATTCTTTACTTGTCTCGACTTTGCCCATACCTTATCTTTTATAGATGGCTTTTTAACTTCTGTGTTTTCTAAATATTAATAAATATGCATTTCATTTTTGCTATTGACCTGGAAATTTTTCATTAAAAATTTTACAATGCTCATATGATGGATTCCTTATTTATGTTTCTATTTATTAATCATTTGTGTTTGCCAGAAAATCAAGACCATTCTATTTTTACATTGGAGACTTTAAGGAGACTATGTGGCTAAATATTTTAGTTGATATTTATTCATCTTTTTCTTGGTTCTTGATTCATTCAGAGAAAACCATACTTAGAACTTATTTCTGGCTCATTCAGGAAACTATAACTTTCTATTTTTGCTATTTAATTAGCATTTTAAATTTTTTCTATAGAGTACAAACCCAAGTAAATTTAAAAATGAGTTACTATATGAAATTCACTACTAGCACTGATACACTGCTTGGACATGGACCTGGATCCAAACCCTCCACATACTGCTGTTTGTCACTGTTGAACCCTTGCTATCTATCTCTGTAAAAAGAGGCTGAAACACTTTGAAAGCTCAGACTTCTCTAACACTACAGTCTCCAAAGAACTGTGAGAAGCTGCATCTCTAATCCAAATTGGTAAATGAAGTGCTACAATTAGATGAGCCTTAGAGTCCCAACCATCTTCTCAATTCCAGTTGGAACAAATCATTTACTTGTGGTCCTGGCTTTCAACTGCCTGAATACCTACAGCTAAATTGAAAGAACTCATACTGTATACAAGAAAAGAAATACTATGCCCCAGCCCTGACTCTAGTACCAACCACCTCCATCACCACACAAATGATACACATCTATCTATACATCTAACTACTCGGACCTCCACTCACCTCATCTTTAAAATGGATGTGGTACCTCACATCTCACAAAGCTAATGGGTAATAACCAGCACAGTGATTTATAAACTGTGAAGTGGAATAAAACATTAGTTCCTGTTATTAAATATTCATGCAGCACTGATGCCATCAATGTCCTGTGTGTTTCACAGGGCGCTAAGTTAATGGAATTGTTAAACTTGCTGCCTTTTGTTAAACAAGCAATCAGAGGCAAGTCTAAACAGTGAGCACAAGGGAATAAGTATTTTCCCTGAATTACCTGTGTAATCACTGCTAAATCATTCGGATGAGTTCAGAAGACTAAGAGTTAAGTGAATCTCAAGGCTGAGGAAGGACTTAATAACCTTGATGCTTCTTCTTCTGCCTCATTATTTCATAAAATTGAGAGTGAGAGAGAATTGCATTATACTATACATTGAAAAGAAAATGAAACCATAGATTCACACCAGACTAGCCCATTAGTGTAGGACCAAGGCATGCCTAGTGACTAACATGTCAAATGAGCTTCCATGAAAGGAGTGAATCATTTGTTTTTAAGGAGAAATGTAATAAACCAATTCTCTGATGCTTTGCTAACTCTAAAGCTAGATAAGGAGCCCTGTTGCAATTCCCAAACCACTGACAGTACTAGATACAAGGGCTGTATAATCTGATTTCCCTACAGATGCAGGCTAGAGAAAATGGATTCAAATGATTTCTTCCTCCAGCACAGAATGATCCAATGTTTGTCTGAGGAAGCCGTTACACTCCTTTGTAGCTCCCAGGGAAATGATCAGCAAGGGTAAGAGCCATAAACTGACCCCTCAACTAATGACTGGCATGCTCAAAGTCATTTTTCATGCAGCTAGGCTCTTAAACCAAAAGCAAACAAACTTTTACCAAGAAGTCCAAAGACTGTGAATAAATCATTTGCACATCAGACCCAACTAAATAGCTGACACAAGATATTCAAAGAATCAATAGTATGCCTTCTTTATTTCTTTATTTCTTCCTTTCTTTCTCTTTTTTTCTTCTCTTTTTCTTTCCTTTCTTCCTCTGTGTAATGGTTAATATTGTCGACTTGACAGAATCTAGAATCCTTTAAGAGATACAACTTTAGGCAGCGTCATTCCATGGCCTCAAGTCCCACATTGAATAAGAAGGAGAAAGTGAGTTGAGTTGGGTTGAGCACTGCTTTGTCTCTTTACACCTCTTGACAGCAGATGCGATGTGACCAACTGCCATGCCTTCTTCAGCATGGTGGGCTTGATCCTCCAACTGTGAGCCAGAATGCACCTTTCCTTTCTTAAATTGCTTATATCGGGCATGTTGTCACAACAACAACTAACATACTCCCCCAGTGCCTTCTGCCTGCTAAGCAAGCATTCTACTATTGAGCTACATACCCAGCCATTCAATTTTTTAACAAAGGTCCTTAACATGGTATCCAGTTTTATCTGGAGAGCAAAGAGCAAAGCTAATCAGGCCAATATCACTGATTTTGTGTCCAAGCCATCTGTTTTATTTTTCCTGGTCCTATAACATGAATTATCTACTTGTGCTTCTATATCTAAAGATACAAAGAGTATGTACAAGCCAGGCATGGCAGTACTTACTTGTAATCCCAACACCTGGGAGGCTGAGTCAAGAGTACTGCCAAGAATTTGAGGCAAATTTTGGTTGAAAACTAGGTCATCTGGGGCTACATGACAAGTCTCAAAAATAAGTATGTGTCTGTCTATAAGATGAAGAATATATTGTAGTTTCTACCTACCTACAGTAGGTTGCATAGTATCCCTCAAAAAGATGCAACTATACTCTATCCCCTTAATTGTAATGACCTTAATTGTAAGACAGACAATAATAATCTCTGTGGATATAATTAGGTAGGTTAAGGATATCAAAGTAAAATCCATCCTATATCAGCTGGCCCTAAATCTAGTAAATATCCTTAGAACAGATTGAAGCAGGCTGTTGTGTAAAGACAGAACCAGAGATCGTAGTCATGCATTTTAAGTCAAAGAATGCTTAAAGAAATCAGAATATCAGAGAGACAAGGGGGACTTCTCCTCTGGAGGGTTTGCAATGAAGCTGCTCCTGCCAACACCTTGATTTTAGATGCCTGGCTCTAGAATTATGAGAAAATAAATAGTTTTTAATAATATTTTTATTAATTCCTTGATAATTTCATATCATTAATTTTCATCATATTCTCTCCTTCCAGATCTACCCTCCCTTTTTTCCCTCTCCACCCAACTTTTAGTTGGGGGAGTCATCAAAAACAAATAAATTATATCAATAAGATTGTTAAGAGAAGAGTGTCCCTTCACAACCCAACAGGACAGCAGCAGTGATCTGTGGGTGTGAATACAAATATTTAGAAAGCAAATTGGCAGTCATAGCACATCTGAAGATCCAAAGAATAGTAGAGGCTCTTATTCTGACCAAGAACCAGAGAATAGGTAGCCCAGGGATCTAAGGTAAAACCACATATTACTATTCTAAAAAACAAACAAAAAAGTAGCCATAAAATGACTCCTAATGACACTGTGTTATACTCATAGACCAATGCCTTGCTCAGCCATTGTCAGAGAAGATTCCTCCAGCTGATAGGAACAGATACAGAGACCCACAGCTGGACAATGTGCAGATAATGAGAGACCTTGGAATACTCAGCCATGAATGGGATGTCTCCATCAAATCCCTCCCCTCAAGGCTTCCCCACAGAAGAAGAGGCAAAAAGAGTGTAAGAGCCAGGGAGAGCGTCCAATTCAGTCCCAGCTTGCTTTCTCCATGTCCTGTAACCAAAGCATGTGATGTCTTCAGCAATACGGTCTGACCACCTGGTTCTAGCTTGCAACCAAAAGCAGTGGTGCTAATAGCCTTTGTGGTTTGTGGAGCCACCGAGGCTTGCCTAGTCAACAACTTGTAGGCATGCAGCCCACCCATGCACTGGGATTTTTGCTTAATATTATCGCTCTTGAGAATGCCTGCTTTTTCCCATGGAGGGTACATTCCTTTCTGGCAACTATGAAGATATATCCACAGAGTCACTGAGGTTATCACCAGAATTCAGTTCCTTGGTAATAGGACCGAGATGCTCATTTCCTCACTGTCAGGGACCACTGTCATCTTCTTGAAATGTTAGCATTTCTAGGTTCTTCCTAGTCTTCTTCCAACATTGGTAAAGCCAGCAATGTACACTGAGTCTTTCTCACACCTTGGATCTCTCTTACCTTCTCATCAGCCACATCTCCCTTCTCCTTCCCTCTTCTACCATAGATCGTGCCTTCTTTTTTTTGTTTTAAACAACTCATGGAATTATACTATGCGCATATCAGTAATGTAAGATATACTCTCTACCTGAAAGTTACTAAGTAGAAACCTTAATTTGCAAAATCCCTTCATCGCAGCACCTGAAATGGTGTTTGACTTCATGAACATGAGACTTCAATGGATATGATTGGGGGTTTTCTTTAGAATTCTTCTTGCTACAACTAATACATTTTATTATTTTTTAAGATATCTCAGACAAAGCTTAGCTACTCAAAATAAAATGTGTCTATATTACTAAAATGAAAATAGAATACAACTTGCATATATAGTATAAGGATTAAATAAGATAATGTAGGTTTTTGAGCTCAGCCACTAGTAATAGATGCATATTGTCTTTGTCTCTTAAGAGTAAATTCCAAGCTGGGTGGTGGTGGCAAATATCCTTTAATCCCAGCACTCAGAAGGCAGAGGCAGGCAGATCTCTGTGAGTTCAAGCTCAGTCTGATCTACAGAGTAAGTTCCAGGACAGCCAGAGTTACAATAGCGAAATCTTGTCTTTAAAAAAAAAGCAAATTAAAAAAGTAAATACCCCATCCTCTAGAGTCTTGTGCTACTATCAATTTGCATCCTTCTCACCTCTTTCTGAACACAGTCTCGGGAAGATTATCAGTCAAAATACTCAGCCCATTCCTGTGCATTTGGTGACTACAATACGCAAGCCAGGCAACAGAAATCATTCTAGAATCTGAATCTTGAGAGGACTAACTCCAGTACTGATTGAATAACACTGCATGACACACTGACAAAACTGAACAAAAAGTTGGATATGTGTAAAACAGACTTAACTGCCCCAAAATGTTTCAGCTGTCAACTGAAAGAAATAACAATTACTTAAAGAAAAAGAAATACTATCCCTAGAGCAAGGAACATATCATAACATGTCAATCTCCCCGACATTTAACTATATAGTCATTGATAAAATATCATAAAACTCCTAGCAGATTTTTTATAAATTAGTAAGCTGAACCCAAAGTTCATGTAAAAAACCCAAAATAGCTAAAACAATGGAAAAAATGGGGGATTTATGCATCTCAATCTCAAGAAACAATCTACATTGATCCGGACCATGTGCTGCTTACTTAAATATAACCAAGATATATCTGAACCTTAGCCTTGAACTCACATCAGTAGGTCTGTAGAATTGCTAGACAAAAATATTTTATGGACTTTGTTATACACTAAAAGAATGTATATTGGGAAAAAATAGTAATTCTATACTACAAAAGCTAAAGATTTCTGCTCATAAAACGAGAACATCATAACAATGGGAAAGCTAACTAAGGCAACACAGGTTTCTGAGAAAAGATTCTTATTCAAATGTTTAAAGAACTCCTTACAGGGCTGGGGAGGCGGCTCAAAGGCAGAACACTTGCCCAGCATGTACGGACCCTGAGTTCAATACTTAGTACTGAAAAAAAGAAAATTAAGAAACTCTGGTATAAAGGAAAAGAAAAGGAAGAAGAAGGACACAATCTGAATAATTTATAAAGAAAGGTGTAAAAATACTTAATAGATACATTAAAAGAACTCAACATCACTAGTCATCAGAAAACTGCCAACTAGACTGCTGTGAGATATCACTGTACACACACAGCTAAATTTTCAAATGACAGTACCAAATTTATGCATGTACTTTACAAAGATACCAGGTGATTTCTTCTAATGTTAAACGTATTGTTACCCTATAACTTAGCAATTTCATTCCTAGATACATACCTACCTAGAAGTAATTTTCATAGACATGTTTTCCTAAAAGCCAAAACTGAGGGAAAGGAAGTCTACATTTATCAATAGGATACATTCATTAGTAAGTAATCTACGGCATAGTCATACAACACAAACAAAAAAGCCAAATATTGATATTAATATGAGCTCAAAGCACAGTAAGAAGAGGAAGTCAAGCTAAGTGGACTTCATTTGATAAGATTTCATCTGAACAAGCTCAGGAACAGGAAAAGCTAATCCCCAGTAATAAAGATAATAAAGTATGGTCCTCTGGGAGTGCAGGGACAATTCCCAAAGACTTACACAAACATGCAGCAGTGTTGTGAATATTCTCTATTATTATAAGGACCGTGCTTACTGGGTACAAGATTTTTCCAAACTCATAAAACTATAAACTTGAGATCTATAAACTTACTGTAAGCAAATTAACACCCCCCAAAAGATATCAATTGATTGATTGGTAAAAATTAGAGGAAAGAATAAATGCCACTTAAACCTGAAATTTCAATTCTCATGGTACTTTAAAGCAAATATTTCCAATTTAAACTTTTATTTGCTCTTGTCATAAATAATATTTTTAGCATTACATTACTCCCACACTTCATTAATGCTAATTTGATTTTTTTTCCTTTTAGTGTCTAAACAGTCCTCTAAGTAAGCATCTTCTTCTATATTACGCGTTATGCAGGCACTGTACTGAATTACAGAGAACGGGCATTTCTAACTCGAATTTCATGGTGTAAAAATAAAGGCCTTGTTATTGACTCTGAGGAGCATGTGAACAAATTAAACACAGTTTAATAGCACAAAGGGGAATGATGGGAACACTTGGAGCTTAATAAGGTGATCCATGGGGTTCATTAGCACAGGCAGAGCTTATCAGAAGAGGCTTCAGAACCTAATTAACTGAACCCCATCAAATAGATGCATTTGATTAATATGACTCCATTCTGAGTTAAAACATCAACATTAATTAGCCCCATAATTGATAGATTTCTCAGCCATGTGAGGAACATTCATCATACTATTCAAGAAAGATCTCTTAGGGTTTTTTCTTCCAATATTTCAAGACAGGTTCTCACTGTGCAACCCAGACTGACCTCAAACTGGCACTCTTCCTACCTCCATCTCTGAAGTGATGGGATTACAAGTATATGCCACCATCTATAACAAGATCTCTCTTAATATGCATGGCCTTGGAAAAATGAAAACCTTGGGTCAGTGAGACAGCTCCTGGGTTAAAGTTCTTGCTACAGAAGCCTGGCACCTTGAGCTTAATCCCTAGAACATGTGGTAGAAAGCAGGAAAGAAGTGATTCCCCAAAAAAATGTCCTCTGACCTCCCGTGTACATAGCTGCACACACACACAGACACACACACACACACACACACACACACACACGTGCGTGCACACACATACACACATATGCACATGCACGCTCATGCACATAACAATAACTTACAATTAAATTTTAAGTAACAGAATTCTCTGTAAAAGTGCAAACTTTTGTAACTTTAAAACTTTTCCTGGCACAAAAATTTCCCAAGATGGGGGAAATTAATTGTTGCAAAAATGTTCAAAGCTAGACATCTCAGAATGGCAGAATTGAATTTTTTTCTTTTTCTCCACTAGGAAGCAGAATCTTTACTTCTAAAGTAGTTAAGGTCAGCCTTACCTACCTGTGAACTCAGATTTCTAATCTCATACAAGAGGACCATACCACCACTACATTATAACTTCCAGTCAAAAATTTAACACTCACACAAATATAAAATAAATGTGTTAAATATCTCATCCTGTCCATTCATTGACAAGCCAGTGAGTGTCACGACTGGGTGAAAAGGGAGCATGAGAAATAGATGTAGTCAAGTAAAGGAGCGCTAAACTAAATCTGCCCAGAGATGCAAAACTGATGATTTTGCTATAAGTTATAATATTTGGAGTTACCCTTACCTCCTCAAGAAGTCAACCGTACCTCTACTGGACAAAATTTAGTTACATACTTAAAGAGAGGTGTTACATTTCTCTCATATAAGAACCATTTGTGATAGTGATAGGTTTTACAAATTATGATTTATCCCCATGGAACTAGAAAGTCGCCTCATCTAGGAGATGCCCCACAAATGACTGCCCACTGGTCAAAGGTAATTCACAATCAGATTTTGTATAGACCGTAAAGCAATAATGACTTTTACATTTTAAAAAAAGTTGCAAAATAAAGGCAGAAGAAGAAAATGGACCAAATATTATGTTATATGTATCTGTATATGTGTGTGTGTTATGTGTGTGTGTGTATGTGTGTGTGTGTGTGTGTATATAGAGATAGAGATAGAGATAGAGTATACATATACATGTATACATGCCCTGCCAAGGCTAAAACATTCACCATCTGGTACCTTACCAAACAGCCTTCTCATCTATCCCCAGTCCACAGACAGCCTGCATTTCTGTAGGTCTAGATCATCCATGGGGTATTTGTCCCACAATATTTTCACTATAGTGTAATAAAAAATATAACCCTTTTGCCTGTTTATATGGTTTGGTGTAATGTTTTTTCATATATTCTTCCATGTTCTCTACCAGAACTACTATGAAGGATGATTCAGCTAATGATTCAGTTGGTAAATTCTGGAGTGCCGCACGCTATAAAGGAGTACACTGTCATAAGTACAAGGCCAAAGGATTCAGAGTGACATTCCTCAGGGTCTGAAAGATCTGCAAGAGCATCTGCTGGAGGCTGACACTCAGATTCTCAGAATCCTTTAGGAAAGGTCATCTCCAGGAGCTATACTCTATAATCCTTGTTCTCGTATGGTTTTCTGGGAAAATGCGTACTTTTGTCCTTCCAGATTAGCTTGGCAATCACTAAACAAGTTGGACATTTTACTGAGCTTTGTCCTTTTTCCTTTTTGTTTTGTGTTTTTTTAAGATACCTGCTTTTGTAATGACAGCCCTGCCTTTTCTGTAGCCCAATTACAATGCCATCATTCTGGCCTTAGAAGGCTAGTTATTTCTCTGCAGACCAAGACTTCCTGGAGCTATTAATACACTTTCTTTAAAAAAAAAATAAAGGTGATTAATAAAATTAATCAGCCTTTTCTGCTTGCCTGCTGAAATACAAACAAACAAAAAACTCTGCGATGGGTGATAAGTGACAACCCGCTCCAGCTTTCTGAAGTACACCGATGCATCTGCATTAGTTAGTCTCTTACTATCTACTGATATCCCACTGATGAAACATTCTGTCACACATTTTAGCAGATGGAAAAATAAAAATATCTATGTCCTTTGAAGCTGAAAATCCATTTAGACAGTATAACATTAACATACACACACACACACACAAACTGTGAACCTTTGAACTGTGAAGTGCAAACTCTGGTGAAACTGACAGGGGTCATAGCACAAATTACAAGCCTGTGATTATAATTCCATGAAGTTTTAAGCATTTGTGTGATTTTTTTGCAAGTATCTTTTGTAAACATTAGATACTACCATTAAAAGCAATATATTTTATATAAAATATGAGTTTTGTGTAGATTAAAAAGGTGTTTCCTGTGGACCTTTAGAAAGTGTTGGGAGGAGTTGAGCATGGTGGCACATTCTTTTGATCTTAGCACTCTAGAGACAGGTGGGTTGCTGAGAATTCTAGGCCAGCCTGGTCTACAACAGTGTGTTCCAGGATAGCCAAGGCTATGCAGGGAGACCTTGACTCAAAAGAGGGGGGTAGAGAGAAAGGAGGGAGAGTGGGGAGGTGAGGAGGGGGAAGAGGGATGACAGGGAGAGGAGAATGAGAGGGAGAGGAGGGGGGTAGTCATTGAGAAAGTATTTAGACAAGAGGCAGAATGATACTTCCCCTTTCATTATTTTCTAACTCTGTCTAGGACTTCCAAAAACGATTGCAGATTGATATCTGTAGCTCTGACAGGAGTACTCCATGAAAGCGCAAAGGTAAAAACAAACCATCCAGTGAGCACAGGAATGATTCTGAAGCCAGGACCCCAGCTGGCAAATACTATTCCCCAGTCTGGGCCCTGCAATCCATCATTCTCTATCTGAAGAGCCTGAGACACACTGTAGCTACAGCACAAGAAATCCTATAACACATGTTTAACCGTCACTGGCTGCTTCCCTAAGCCTGCATAACAAGGAATGCAAAATGTCAGTGATGTGCACTGATTTTCAGTTACTGTCCAGGAATCTGAGAGTCAGCCAAGAAGCCTTGCTGTTCTCGGACAGATCTGAGAATTTCCTGGATGTAAGATTCTAGAATGCTTATGGCTGGAAAGACTCTCAATCATTGTATTGCTAGTTCTTCTACTTATTAACCTGGACATTTTCATGGATATGACAGATATATAATTTTTTTCTTTTATCACAAAATGTTGATGTTTTACTTTTCTTTTGATAAAATAAAACAATTTTCAGGAGGAATTAATATTTGCAAATCATTTTAAGGCCAGTGGAATTACATCCATTTTGTGTTTGGGATAATGTGGGAACTACCTTGTGGAAACTACCATGCCTGGCAAAATTTCTTGATAATGACCTTGGTTTTGAACCCCAGAGAAAACAGAAAATGTGGAAACCAATGAATTTAAAGAATTAACTTACACCAACCAGGATTATACATCAGAGGAATTCTATCAGAACTGAAGAATACTTGCTGTGTCACTACAATGACTCAGGACCAGTAAAAACATTTGCTGTAGTTTCCAAGCCTTCCTTTGACATCATAAACGTCAACGACCAAAGAAAGTTGTGTGAGAGTAGAAACACAGGAGGAAGCAAAGTCAGCCCCTTCTTAAAAGAGAAAAGACTCAAGGTCACAAAGCATAGAGTGCAAAAACAGAGTGCAGTTATTTCTACAACCTGCTGAAGGGTGGAGACTTGGAAAACCCAGGTTCTAAAGACAGACACCTGAAATAAAAAAATCTAAACACAGGATGGACGTTTTAGAAGCTTTGCTGCTTCAGAATCCCACAAGCACGTTTTTCTAAATGTTATCCAAACCACAAAGACCTCTGTCATTGAAAGCCACAATATGGTAATAATCAATAAAACATACTGAGACTTTTCAATATATCAGGCCTGTCTTCAGCTCTTCACAGGCACTCATCTCTCCATCTCACAAATCTAAAACATGGATAATGATCCCAGGTGCAGATGGAGAAACTAAGAATCAGAGAAATTTAGCAACTTGTTCAAGATGGCACAGCCAGAAGTCAAGCACTCCTTGAACCTTTACAGCCACACTACAGAAATCAAAGCTGTGCCTCTCACCCAGTGTTCTCTTCTGAAGCTACATTGTGAAATGGCTTTCAAATAGAAATCAGTTTGGGCTAAATGTAGACGCCCAAGAATTAAAATTTCAATAAGTGAACCACCAGGAGTAAATTACAGCACAGGTCGGCCATGAAATTGCAGCAGTGTATTTTTAGGACCACTGTATACTCACAGACAGGGTCTATTTGTTTTCCTTTTCCTGCGATATCGGATTTTGAAATTGCTTCCTTGGTTCAAAAAGTGCCGGAGCCATTTGTGTTATGTCAGTTGCAAAACAAATTCAAGAAATCCCGAGGAATCTAATAGTCATGTGTCAACCACAGGCGAGGGCTACATTTTTCATCCTATGAATAATGCATTTTTAATGAGACCATTTCACTTCTCAAATTTGAAAATGGTAGCCTGCATCTTCCCTCCTATCCTGCTGTTCTGCTCCATGTGGTCACCTGCACCTGCTTTTGCTAGCAACTTCAGGATGCAGGGATGAGAGATGCCGAGCAGACAGGCAGGAGCATCCAAGGTCGCTCAGTATGCATTCACTGTCAGGAAAAGTCTTCCACCTCCAGAGAGAGCTCATGTCCTCACTTACTGTAACCCATTTGCTTGCCCTGCTGGAATATACAATTTTCCATTTGTTCCAGGTATTGGTTCCCATCGACGTTTGGCATGGGGTAAAGAGCTCAAACAATAAAAGCCAGTCTTGCCTCAGTAATCTTGTCAGAATTCCTCAGCTGAACTCCTAAAATGGGAAACTCCTCAAAGTGACATAACAAGCAATGAGCCATTGATCAATTCGGCTGGAAATTCAAGCTTGGGAAGTTTATCCTTAAGCATTGTTCTAAGAGCATTTTTAAACATAAGGAGAGAAGAGGAAAATAGCTTCTGGTAAGTGTCTACATTGGGGTGGAAAGAGGTTTCATCAGACATCAAAATGCCAGTCTAGTGGCTCCAACTAACATCTTTTGGAGTGTTATGTGGAGAGATAGGAAAAAAACACAAAAACAAAAACTTTGACCACATCTACACATGATGGGAAATGCACAGCAATCAATTAGCAATGTCTGCTGTTACACCAGGAGTGGGAGTGGCAGTCTATGTGCCATCATGGCTTTACTCTTCCAAAGGCCATAAATGTTTTAACGCTCATCTGTAGTTCTCCAGCATGTTCTTCTATTCATATGGACAATTTCTAAAGTGTCTTTTAATAACTGATAACACTGAAAAATAATAGTAGGTGTCAGCATCTTCCCACAATGCATCGCTGTCCAGAAAAGGGATCTAGGGTTCTTTATAGACAGCCTAAGGAGCCTATGCTGTGCTTATATATTTATTGCCCTGACCCGAGCTCCATAAAGTTGTCTTCACGCAAATGGATTTTCTCTCTAAAAATAAATAGTTGTTCTTTCCTATTCTCACCCAGAGTTTAGAAATTGAGTGCTATAAATTGACCACATGACTATGTCTTACCAACATCCCAGAATCAAATCAGTGGCTTTTTACCAAACACATAGTCAGCAGCACTGAGAGACTTGTTCAATAAAAACAATGCAGCCCTGCAGCATGACTCCAAGGATCGCATCCGATCATTAGGTAGAAATTACTGCCTTTCTTGTCTGGTACCTCATTAAAGCTCAAAAATAATAGCTGTCCTGCTCATTAGCATTCATTCTACTGTCTCCCCTTATCACCCTGGAGTGCTTTGGTAAGAAAAACAACACTATAGATTGATGTCAGCAGAGACCTAGGAACAAGTGGTGTTTTGTTCATTAAAGGAAAATAAAAGAGATGCCCACCACCATTGGACCAAGCAGCTCTTGTCTTCTCTATTGAACTCTGTACACAAGAAGGGGAAAAAGGCTGGTCATAATCACACACACACACACACACACACACACACACACACACACACACACACACACACCTTTTTGTTGTTGTTCTTTTTTGTGATCTTTTCTTTCCTTTTTACATTTCTCAACATTTCTTGCTTTTGTTGACTTTATTCTTTTCTTTTTTACTTCCTTTCTCTTAACTTTTTTGCCTTAGTTCTTTCCCTCTCCTTCTTCACTTCTCTTATCTTTCTTTGACTTTCTATGCCAAAGAAAACTATTGAGAAGTATCGTGGTTTAGATGAGTTGTTCCCCATAGTCTCTAGAGCATTTGAGCACCTGATCCCCAATTGCTGGTGCTGTTTGGAAGGCTTAGGAGGCATGCCTTATAGGAGGAAGTGAGTTTAAGGACTTGAGCTATTTCAAGTTTGAGTTCTTATCTTTGTGCTCAAGAGTTCAAGATGTGAGCTCTCAGCTTCCTGGTTCTACTGCCATGCCTTTGTTCTGCCATCATGGACTCTTAACATTTTGGAACCACAAGCCCAAATAAACTCGTTCCTGTACAAGTTTGGCTGTACATTGCTGTAATATCTCACCAAAAAAGACAGGGAAGCATTTTCATAAGTGTAAACTCTGCCAGAACTCAGCAGAGGGAATCACCACCATGTCAAGTGCCAATCTGGACAGTGGAACCGCAAGCATTTGAGCTCAGGTGTTTTTATTCAGAACTCCTCAGGTGCAGAACATAAGCAATCAAACATCCCTCACAGAAATCCAACACCTGCAGACAATACAATATGCCAAGGCCTGTGCATTCCTTTTTCCAACAGTGCACAAAAACAATTATCTTAAACATAATTAAAAATAAACTTCCACAACATACAGGTTGCCTTGTTCGTGGTGTTTTATCACAGCAATAGAAAAGTAAGTGATACAGTAGGCATTAAGACTCAGAGTTCATCACAAAATATACTAGGGAGTCCCTCATCACATCTTGAGTACAGAACAGACACCAGACCCTTTCCAGGTAAAGAATTCTATGGATAGAAGAAAGAAGAGGGGAGGAGACCAGAGGTTGATTAACTAGCCTCTTCCCTGACTATGCTGATACCACCAATGCAGACACATAGTAAAAGAAATTCTGTTTTACATAGTCCTACAGCTTCACTTATAATGATGTATAAACACCGGCATAAGAAATATTTAGACACAGTGGCTCTTGTCTATAATTCCAGGACTCAAAGGCTGGGGCAGGAGGACAGCAATAAGTTTCAGGCCATCCTGGGCTACAAGTTGAAACGTGTCTCAAAAGAGAAAGAGAACGAGAGCTTTAATCCATATGCCAGTTCATTTTCAATGGGATTTGGAAAAAATATTTTATAATTCACTGGCTCTGGTCTGTTTGGGCCAGATTCTTAGCTTGGACTGTTTGCCTCAGAATGCTCAGAAAGCCCAGTGTATTGTGTGGGCTCATTTTTAAATAGGCCTTCAAATCCATTTACTATGGTTGTTTTAATGTCAACATGTCACAAACTAGAGTCATTTCAGTAGATAGCATCCACTGAAGAATCATTCCGATTGCCTTAATAGATGGGAGAAGGACCTATCCTGAAACTGGGTGGCACATTTTGGTAGCAGCCTACTTGAAAAGAGGCCTGGCAGATGGAAGACTGTCTTTTGTTCGATTAACCAAGTACCCCAGTTGGGGTACTCTTGCCAACAAGTTGATTTATCCTACTACTGCTCAGTTTCTAAGCTTCCATCACCAACTAAGAACCAGTGACTCTTCAGGAAACTTCCAGATTTGCAGCACCAGAGTGGCACTGCTGAGGCACCCATGCTCACAGACTGAGCAACTACAGGATTGTCAGCTCTCCAGTGTGAACCAGCTCCTGTGGTGTTACTTGAAGCACCTGCCTCAAGTGCCAAGCAACTACCAGGTTCTCAGCCTCTCACGTGGGAGACACACTGTTACTATTTTAACCTAGGTTGGTTTACTAAATTATTTACGAATTTTCCACTCCAATTCTTCTATTCCTTATTTAGAATGACTAATACACCATTTTAATCAACCTTGAATTTAAATCACTAGTTGGACAAGGCTGTGAGGCTCAGAGGAGAAAATTCAAGGACCTGCATAGTATATCAGTCCCTCTTTCTGACAGATCCCTTTCTTGGTTTCTTGTTGAGTTCTCGGGCTCCCTAAGCCATATACATATAACTTACCTGAGAAGAAGATTTAAAATAAAACTCGAATCTGTGCTAGGCTTAACTATTTACAAAAAGAACACTTTTACCGGTGGTGATCTTTTTACCAAATGGCAAGATTTTTACATAAATATGTTTTATATGTTCACAACAGTCTCCTGGGGTAAGATCTTGTTTCCATTTTGTGTATAGAATACTAAAGTCTAGATAAATGAATCCACCTACCCAAGCTCAGGAAACTAATAAACAATAGAGCCATAGCCCAAAAAGACACCCTGCCCCAAAGCAGATCACTGTATGGCCTCCCTTTAAACATCTGTTGACGTGTCTATACAATGGCTACATGAAGCCTATTAAGCCCCACAGACCGGGACAACATCATTCTAGGTCCGAAGTCTCAACTTTTCTATGATGTCGTTTCATTAATTTAATTTTCATACAAATATATTGTACACTAAGCATATTCACCCCATCCTCCTCTATCCTCCCCTCCTCCCCTCCGGTTAGCCCTCCTTGTTTCCTTAGACAGTGTCACTGAAATATATATATATATATATATATATATATATATATATATATATATATATCATATATATATATATGATATATATATATATAATTCAATGTATCTGTATAAGATCTAGAAACCACAAATGAGAGAAAATATACAGTATTTGTCTTTCTGGAACTGACTTAATTCACTCCGTGAATTTTCCAGTTGCATCCATTTTCCTGCAAATGACAGAACTTCATTCCATTGTGTGCACAAACCTCATCTTCTTCATCCACTTCTGCTATTCGACATGCAGGTTGGTTCCATGACTCTGTTATTGTAAAAAGTTCTGTAATCGACACTGATGTGCAAGTATCTAAGTATCTCTGTGGTACACTGAACTGGGTTAATCCTATGAATGTTTTCTCATGCTCAGCCTGCCTGATTCACTCTTCACAAACACCTGCTCAGCACAGCACATCTGTCACCTTCCACATTGCAGTAACAAAATTCGGGACAGGGGAAAGGGTTTGTTTAGGCTTATGGCTTCAGAGAGTTCAGTCCATTGTACCAGGAAAGTCATGGGCCACTCAGGTCACACCCTAGCAGGTCAGGAAAGAAGGCACAACAGTAAATAGCCTCAAGAACCCACCCCCAGGGACCTATTTCCTCCATACAGGTACATCATTCTAGGATTTCCATGACCTCCCAAGATAGTGTCACCAGCTGGGGACCAAAGATTCAAAACATGAGTCTGTGGGAGACATTTCACATTCTGTTCACAACACATACATGTGTGCCCAAATGCCACTTCATTTTGTCTACTTCCCCATCTAGACTATGAATGCCCTCAGAATCAAAATATTTCCTTCTACTTCATGCCCAGAAAATATTCTCACACCAGTCCCTGCCAATCAGAGCCTCCAGGGGAACCTGCTAATTATAAGTGGCCAACATCTATTTCTGTCTACTAAACTGGCACTTCCAGGAAAGGGACCCAATTCTACATTTAATCCATTTTATCACATTCTTCTGAGGAACACTTCAGTATATAAATAACTACAATGTCTCTCAAATGGGCCTAAGCAACTTTCTTAAAATGGTGATGAAACTAACACCTTTGTTGCAGGACACAGGGCAATTAAACTGGGACCAGAAGCTTCCTCCCTGCTGGAAGGGAGGCTTATATTGCCAGAAGATGTTATGCAGGCTGCAAGGGGAAGAATTGTCTTACTCAGCTTTATATGATGATACCAATCAGCCAGGTGATTGAGCTCATTGGTGTGGTAATGGCATGTCTGTTAGGGAGTAACCATCTGCTTTCTGATTGGATGTGATGCGTACGACGTGATGAGTACATCCACATCTATGACTGTAAACCCAACCAAAAACCCATGTCAAAATCTGGATGAAAACTCAGTGTGGAAGCTTCTGGTGTTGTCTTCCAATAGAGCATGATGTACTTGTCAAATTGCCTTCTAAATAACTATCTTTACAGCCATAGGTTAGTATTGTCAGATTTGGTCAGAGAAGTTTCCTTTTGCATTGGTCAAAGGTAACTTCAATGACTCATAACTGGTATAAGTGTTGAGAATAAATGGCTATTAAATGCCTACCAGCAAATGAGACATTTTCATCATCACCTCCAAGGCTCAGAGATAACCTAGGAAGAAGGACCAGAAAGACAGAGCTGGAGGAGGGAGGGAGAGTGATGTAGAATGCTGATTTCCAGACACGACATGGCTACTGCACTCTTGAACTCACACAGCTGTGATCACCTTCACAGTATCATTACAAGATTGGATCCATCAACCCCATAATGGGAGCAGGAGTGTCCGATGGGATTCCATTCCTGCCCAAGGATTTACACACAGTGAAGGTTGGTAGGGAAGAGAGACATTTTCACTCTAATGGTGTATCCACTGGTAAGGTGCCCATGCTCCTGTAAATAATTCCTCACACATGCTTATATAAACAACCCTAGTAAAACTCACCAAGTCTTACACACACACAAATAGATATGAATGTATGATGGAGACTAACTGAAAAAAATGAGAGGATCATCTAGAGTGGGTAGGAAATGAGAGGGTGACAGGGTGAGCATGATTAACATACATATACATGCATTAAAATGCCATAATGAAACTCATTATTACATATAATTAACATCTACTTATAAAAATAGAAATAATGAATCTGAGAAAGATTGGAGGGGATGGAGTGACAATGATGTAAATACAGTATTCATGTATGAAATTCTTTTTCTTTTTTAATTAATTAATTTATTATTTTTAATTCATGTGCATTAGTGCTTTGCCTGCATGTATGTCTGTGTGAGGATGTCAGATCCCCTGAAACTGGAGGTACAAACAGTTGTGAGCTGCTATGTGGGTGCTAAGAATTGAACCCAGGTCCTATGGAAGAACAGCCCATGCTCTTAACTGCTGAGCCATCCCTCCAGCCTTTATGTATGAAATTTTAAAAAATTAATTTTAAATTTTAAAAAAGTGAGGAAAATTTTCAACTAAAAAGTTTTTTGTTTTTTTAAAATATTTTATTCATTTTAATTTTATGTACATTGGTGTTTTGCCTGCATGTATGTCTGTGTGAGGGTGTTGGATCCTCTGGAACAGGAGTTACAGTTATGAGCTGCCATGTGGGTGTTGGGAATTATTGGGTCCTCTCAAAGAGTAGCCAGTGCTCTTAACCACTGAGCTATCTCTCCAGCCCCTAAAAAACATTATAAGCTGAAAAAAAAAGATGAAGTCTAAATCAGATATTTTTTCATGCCCAAACTGCCCATCACCTCCTACTTCCTATATTACTGTTAAAAGCTCTTGTCTAGGTGGCCCCATTTGACCTCATGTCACTTAGACCCAGGACTATATTGGATAGGACTATAATATAAGAGGCAGAGCTTGGAACAGAGATGCTATAATTTTCCAGTAGAGGTAGAAAGACAAACCCATTAAAACATCCCATAGAGATGTAAATTATGCTGAATTTCCTAAGGTACTTGTGGGTAAAATGATCCCTAAATCCTTAAGAGGAATTTGGTTAAATTGATTGATTGAGCAATGAGCTGATATTGTAAGGAGTAGGATTGGAGAAACTTAAGCATGTATAAAAATAAGTAGAGCCCAGATAATACCTGTCTTTTTAAAGGGGCTCTATATTACCATGAGTAAGTAATGAGCTTCCAATTATATGAATTATATGTTCTCACACAAGTCCCTGACAGTAGGTATTGAGGGCAGGGCTACATGCAACAAAAGTAATTCAGCAGGACATACATGCTAATGTTGAATGATCTCCAAAGCACATCTTTTAAAGAAAAAGATTCAGGGCCACATGAAGTATATGATCCCATTTGTGCTCTAAAAAAGATACATCTATATCGCCTTATCCAAGGGCTCATGGAACATCACAAGAGGCAGAAAGACTTAGGGCTAGAGAGATAGCTTAGCAGTTAGAGCACTGGCTACACTTCCAGAGGACCCGCGTTCAGTCCTAGCACCCACATGGCAACTCACAGCCATCTTTAACTCCAGTCCTAGGGGATGCATGCCCTTTTCTGGCATGTCACACATATAGTGCACATATATACAAGCAGGCAAAACACCCATGCACATAAAATAAAATAAAATTTTAAAAGAAATTTAAGAATCCCTTTGGTGGGTAGGAAGGAGTGTTGTGAAATGCTATCTCTGGAAATAATGGGCCGTGAGCTCAATACAGATGTATTGCACAAGATCTGCATAAGATTGGGTTGCATCAATATTTCATCATGAGGAGGTGGAAGGGGTCATGATGCCCCACCATCCCTGAGGAGCTATTGATGATTAATGGTGGCTGGGGGAGTAGTGTCACTTTTTCAGTGGAATAGCCACTGATAAGTTGTCCATACCCCAGTAAATAACCTCCCAACCATGCTCATGAAAGCCACTCTAATGTCAGTGGGCCACACACAAAAAGAGATACATATGTAGGAGGAGGACTTGTTGGGAAGAAGGGGTTCAGTCGGAGGATGGGGGAAGACAGAAGACGGCAATGGGTGAAAATGACTAAAATCCATTATATGCTGTATGAAACTGTCGAAGAATAAAAAATGAAAAGGCATTAAGTGTGTGCATGCGTACATACTTACATGGGGAAGAAAGAAACGAATGGAGGGAAAGTATGTAGACACACACTGTCTAAAGGCGGTAATACTTGAAGAAATATACATAAAATATGCTGAGGAAGGTGCTGGGGAAAGGTGGGAAAATTACATGTTTTACTATATGTCATATATACTGATGGGTTAATATGCATGTTATTAGTCATTTGCTTAAAATGGGTTAAATATTTTAAACCAATGTTATGGCAAGTGAATAAAAGAAAAACTCATCCAAATGTCATTTCATAGATTCAGTTCATTCCTCAGATAAGAAGTGCTCTATCACTAGAGTGTCCAAACAAAACTCAATAGACTGCCAGGCCAGATAATGTAGGCACATAAAGAGATAAGTTGCAGCACTGATATTAGTAGCGTTAGATGACCTGGAGTGTGTGCAGGCATGGGTTCAGACCCCATCCAGAAAATTAAGGAATTTCCAGATGACTTTCTGAGTTCCAACCAAATAAGAGGCTCTCCAATTCTATGCAAATGCCAGTGAGCTAAACCTGTATCAAGTTCAATGCTACAAGTTAACTAAATCCACGATCTCATTAAAATGTCTAAATTTGAAAGTTTACTAGCATGCAATGTATATGCATGCAAAAGTTATTAACCTTTTGACACTATAATGAAATGCCTAAGATATAAACAGCTTAAAGGAGAAAAGATTTATTTCCACTCACTGTTTCAGGCCACAATCACTTGGCTCCACTGTCTCTGGGCACATATTGTGGTAGGGAGCAAACAGTGGAGGAGACCAGCTCACCTTTTGGCAGAAGGACTCAGAGAGATGGCAAATAAATAGCTCAAGATGAGATAAGCCCTCCAGAGTCCTCCTCTATCCAACCAAGCCTTCCTACAGACTTTTCAGCTATGACTGCATCAGCAGAATGACCCACCCACAAAGTAAAGCCTCCATGATCCAGTCTTCTCTGAGTGTTTTATGTTGAGACCAAGCTTTTAACACATGTCCCTTTGGGGGATATTTCATATCCAAACCATAGTAGAAATTAAATTTCAGTTAACAAATATACTAAAAGTCAAAATTATTATTTTCAATAGGGGTAGACAGAATTTACTGAAAAAAATTTTCTCAGAGGACTCTTTTTGGTTCCTGTTAAAACTAGGTTATACTTTATTATCTTCCTACAGCCGGACAATCTCCCCTCATTTCTGCTCCTCTGAGGCAGTGTTGCCTTCATATTATGATCTAGCATCTTTCTTAGGAAATTTTCTTAAAGCTCCACAATGTCAGAAAACCCACTGGTGGGTGTAATATGTGGCATTACACTTTGCCATCAGGAGGGCAAATGAAGGCAGGAGCATTAATCAAATTTGGAAATAATGAAAAAAAAAAAACAACACTGAACTCCAAATGGATCTGCACATGATTAGCAGCCCGTAGTATCAGATACTAGAATGTGAAAACAGAAAATCCTTGTAGCTAAGCTAAGTATTGACTACACTGTAGTACCAATTTCCAGGCCTGAGAGCAAATGTGACCTTCAAATGGGTGTCAACGTCACTGACTTACTGATACTTGCATTTTTCTGTCTACCGTGAACTGGAACTTTTCAGAAAAGTACCCATGTATCAATTTGGTATAGTCCCTAGGATGGCACCAGTGAGCACTGGAGATTTATTGAGTGCTTCTAGCTAACAAAGTGTTAGCTAAGCACCTACAAAGTCACTCTAGAGAATACAAAAGTGGGTATTTCACCCACAAACTAAAGGAATTGTTCTTTCTGGGGTTTCCCCCACTTCTGGGCTTCTTATACATTTCTTTCCCGAGTAATGTTTCCCCTAATATTTCAACTTATCCTTCCAGACATATGTCCTCCAACACCATCCCTGATCTTTTTATATCTTTCTCCTTTGAGATTTTACACTGTTCTGTGAACTCTGTAAGTGCTATCCATCAATGTCATTATATAATGGTTACCACATATACTTACTTTCCCTCCCAGAAGGATCTTCTGTACTTGTTCAGTACCTACTCCTATATAATCTCCAACACAGAGCCATTGTATAATTGTATATTCAAATAAAGAAATAAAAGATAATATGTGATGTCAAATTGGATTTATTAGATTCCACCGCAAAATGAGAGCATTGTGGATTAACTAGGTACACTCTAACCCAATAGTATGTATCTTTATGAGAAATGGAAGAGAAAATAGAGGGGAGGTAAAGGAGAGGGCCAAGAGAAGGCCCATCTGAAGACAGAGAAATGCTACTATAAGCCAAACTGCATTGTAAGCTAACAATTGAAGACGAAATAGTCAGATATCAGAATACCCGAGGTAATGAACTTAGAACAGGAAAAGTTCCAGTCCATAGTCACTTGGCTCTATTGTTTGGAGCCTGTATTTTTCTCTTCCTTTAAGAAAACACTATTGCCAAGGCAATTCATAGAAGGAAGGGTTTATTTGGGCTTATGATTCCAGAAAACTATGAGTCCATCATGGAAGGAGAGAGTCATGGCAGCATGCAGGCACCGTGTCAGGAGCAGGAAGCAGAGAGAGAAAACTGGAAGTGGGGTAGAGTCTTAAACACCCAAGACCAACCCCAGGGACATACTTCCAAAAAGACCACACCTCCTAAACCTCCTCAAACAGTAACACCAACTGGGGAACCAAGTGATCAACTGCCTGAGACTATGGGAGACATTTCTCATCCAAAGATGAGATAATACATCATGGAAGGAAGAGTAGCAATAAAAATTTTCTCACTTCCTGCTGGGAAAATGAAAAGGAGGAAACAGAGGACAAGCTCCATGATCCTCTTCAAGAACATATCCCCAGTGCTTGAAGACCTCCTCCTCCCAAGCCTTACCTCTTCTGCTGTTTCCCAATCAAGCCAAACTAAACCTTTCACATACAGCTCTTGGAGGACATTCAAGACTCAACCCATATCACTCCCATAGAACCTTCAGAGACAGCATGTCCTTGCCACCATCTTGGTTTCAGATTTTCACCCTATGAAACTGTGAGAAAATAATGTTCCAAGTCTCCAACTTTATATCCACTTTTACAACAGCCCTAGAGAACAAATACAGATATAGTCTCGGCATTGAAATACGCTAATATAAGAGACAATACATTAAGACTTTGTAAGATAGCCACACATAAAACACAACAGTAGTGCCCAGTGTCACTAAGTGCTGTGTGAATTGCATAGATTTTAGATACTGATGCTCTGGTTGTTTTGCTTTTGTATGCTTGTTTGTTTGTCAACTTGACACAAGGTAGAGTTGTCTAGAAAGAGGAACTTTAATTGAGAAAATGCTTCATATACAAGTAGGGCATTTTCTTGATTAATTATTGAAGTGAGAAGGCACAGTCCACTGTGGGCAGTGTCACCCATACTCAGATTCTATAAGAAAGCAAGCTGCACTAGCCATGAGAAGCCAGCCAGTAAGTAGCATTCCTCCATAGTCTCTGCTTCAGTTCCTGCTTCCAGTTTCCAATCATGACTTCCCTGATGATTGTCTGTAAACTGTGAGATAAAATAAACTCTTTTCTCCCAGAGTTGTTTTTAGTCATAATCTTTATCACACCAATAGAAACATAAGACACCAGACAATCATTAACTCAATAAATGTTGATTCATTGATCGCCACACATACTCCAGGCACTGAGAACCCAGCAAAGAAATGAGTGGGCATATTTCCAGCCTCGTATTGCTTACAGACTAGGCAGAAGTTGCAGAACTCAGAAGCTCTACAGAAGCTAAGTCACTGATGGAAAACAATGAGGCAAGGTGAATATATCTATCATAATTTTCCAACCTTTGATAAAACAATGATACAAACATGTAGCTCATTATTTAAAATATCAGCACAGGTCTGAGAATATAACTCAGAGGTAGAACATGTGCCTAGAATACGTGAGGCAGAGTTGAATGGCCTGCACTTAGACTTGATTTGAAGAAAAATGACAGGAAGAGGTAAAGACTGTGGCAAACTTAAACACATGCCCCGAAGCAGGTGCCATAGGGGATTGTTTAGCAACCTGGAACTCCATTTGGCTTGGACTCTGTAAGCACTTCTCTTCTAATAATGCACTTGGCAGCTGAGGCCCTCATCTGTGCATGCTATGTCTATACTCCCTCTTTGAACACAGACTGCACCTAGCAACCTGTTAGCAACCTAGGACCCTCCCACACTTGCATCGAGCCATGGACACACTCCTTTCTGACTAATGGAATAAGTACCTCCATTCCATACCTCCTCCCCTCACAAACCGCCAAACCTATATTCTATTCAGTCACACCCTGCTTATATTCAGGTACAAAAGTAAGAATGCTGATCTGGCCTGAACTAGTTCTGGTTACATAATGCATGCACCACAATAATGCAAAACTGTATCCTCAAGTGAACTTTTAAGGATATTCCCAATCTACCATCGTATGCCTGTGCATAACTGGGTTGCATGTGATTAATATCAGATGCATTGTGGGAAAGGACATTCACAGTGAGAAAATACCTATGTAATCATAATCCAAGCTTGTCAATCAAAATTGAGAGCCACCCAAACTATGACCCTTGGTATCGAGCCCCTCCTTTTCTTGAACTCCATAGAAGGAAGCCTCAACAATAATCAGAGTCCTTGAATACCTTCACTCATGTGACCTAATGTCATTCTTGACAGTGTATTCCTTTCTGACTCTATTTTGAACAAAATTTTCTTACTACTTTGCAAACCTGTGTGTCTTTATTTCTGTGCTTTGAAAAACACCAAGAATCCAGAAACACCACATCAGATAGTGACCTTCTACTACCAGTAACATGTTCCCAACAAGGGAATTTGTCCAAGTGCCAGTCACTACCAAATGAACATGAGAATGCAACATTATCAAAGTTTTTTTTTGAAAGAAAAGTTAAATTCCAGAGTTTATTGCTTTCACTGTGTTTTCCCTTAAATAAAAGTTCAAATGTTTAAAATAGCCATACAAATAGACCAGTGTACCAAACTCAGCCCTTCTATCTCCAAAGCCTCCAGTTCACATATAAGGAGAAAGGTTCTCTAATAGAACTGTATCCTTCCAAATTCATATAACACCCTAACCTCATGTTTTAGCTGGGGTTACTATGGGTATGGTGACTGTAACAACTTGGGGAGGAAAGGATTTATTTGGCTTATGCTTCCATATCACTAGTGATCATCAAAGGAAGTTGGCACAAACATAGCAAGAACCTGGAGGCAGAGACCATGGAGGGATCCTGTTTACTGGCTTGCTTCTCATGGCTGTCTCAGTCTGCTTTCTTATAGAACCCAGGACCATTAGGCCAGTGATGGCCCAACCCACAATAGACTGGATCCTCCCCCATCAATCACTAATTAAGAAAATGCCCTACAGGCTTGCCTGTAGCCCTGTCGTTTCAGAATGTTTTCTTAATTGAGGTTCCTTCCTCTCAAACTTTAGCTTATATCAAGTCAACATAAAACTATCCAGCACAATTGACCCTTTGTCAACTTGACACACAAACACTTCACTGTTAAGCTACAACCTTTCCTTAAGATCACACATAAATATCAGCATCACAATATAAAACATTTTACAAACTTAAGTCCTACAGTCTTTACAAATGCAGACACTTTAAAATTCTATTTAAGAATCCAAAGTCTCACTTAAAACCTAAAATCTATTTTAAAATTCAGCCTCTCAACTGTGGAATCTTGTGGAATCAAAAATAAGTTAAATACTTCCTTATTGCAAGACAGAAGTACCAGGACACAATAAGAGCAAAGCAAGCAAAAACAAATTCTAACAGTGTAAATCACTCAATGTCCAGTATCTGGAATTCACTCATGATGATCAAGGCTCCTCCAAAGGGCTTGGGTCATTTCTCTGGTTCTATCCACTGCAGCACACACCTTGTCTTCTAGGCCCTGGCTGGCTCCACTCCACTGCTGCTGCTATTCTTGGCGGTCATCTCATTGTACTGACATCTCCAAAATGCTGGGGTCTTCTGCTGCAACTGGGCTGCATTTTCATCAATAGCTTCTCCTGGGCTCTCTTTATGGTGTCAAGTATCAACTTTCTGCATGACCCCTTTAATTCTGGGCCTTCGTCTGCTACTGTCTGCACCTTCACCAATGGTATCTCCTCTCCTCACACAGTGCAAAGCCTCAGCTGCTCTCTATGACCCCTACATTCCTTCAAAACCATCAATACCTAGGTGACTCTTACACTACCAAGTCCTACTGCCAGAGCAAGGTAAAATCTTGGCCACCTCTGGAACACAGCTTCTATGTGCTGACTCAGAAGAAATACTTCCCATTGAGATGTCACCTCAGTGACACTGGTCTCTTCTTACTCGCCACTAATTTCTCAGCTTCAGCTAGCCAGCATCAATTGTCCTGGTAAGGAAAGGTTTCACTTCCATTTCACTTCACTCTCATTAATCACAGCTGCCTCTTCAGCCACAGCTGACCAGAACCACAGAATCTTAATCCAAAATAGCAAATGTGCAACAGCCCTAAAAGTCTTTAACTCTTAAACTTCCCTCTGGAACTTCACAAGCCAGGCCTCCATTGTTTGTATTTCTCTGAACAGTTTTTTCTTTCACGCTCCCATAGAACAGCTCAGCAAGCTTTGAAAACTTGGGCTTTTCCAGCCCAAAGTCCCAAAGTCCTTCTACAATCTTCCAAAATCCACATGGTCAGGTCTGTCATAGCATTACCCCACTGGTGCCAATTTCTCTCTTAGCTAGGGTTGCTATTGCTATGATGAAACACCATGACCAAAGCAATATTGGAAAGAAATGGTTTATTTGACTTACCCTTCCATATCACTGTTTATCATCAAAGGAAGTCAGGGCAGGAACTCAAACAGGACAGGAACCTGGAGGCAGGAGTTGATGCAGAGGCCATGGATTGGTGCTGCTTACTGGCTTGCTCCTCATGGCTTTCTCAGCCTGCTTTCTTTTAGAATCCAGGAGCACAAGGCCAGGATGACCCCACCCACAAGAGGCTGGGCCTTTCCACATCAATCACTAATTAAAAATATGCTCTACAGGCTTGTCTATAACCCAATCGTATGGAGGCATTTTCTTAATTGAGGTTCCCTCCTCTCAGGTGACTCTAACTTGTATCAAATTGCCAAAACTATCCAGCACACCCCAGTATGGGGATAGATCCTAAAGGGGTAATTATGGTTAAAATAGATCATAATTGTGGGCCTCAAATCCAAAAGAATTGGGACCTTTATAAAAAGTGATAACAAAATCAGGCTAATATAATTGCTTATTTTGCTCAGGTTTCTAAAACAAAGAACCAAAGGCTAGGTGGTTTAAACAGCAGAAAATTAATTTCTCAAAGTTTTTTGAGTCCAAGATCAAGATTCTAGCAGAGCAACATAATCTATCTTTATGGATAGTAGGCACAGCTGATCTCATGAAGACGGTTGTTGTTTGCCAAGAGGAATGCATTCTACAGGAGGAAGAAGAAGATGTTCTGGTTTCTAAGAGCCAGTCATCCCATAGGAAGCTACAAACATCTTGAAGGAGTTTCCATTCCCTACAATGAAGCATCATGTAATCACAAGGTGAAGAGCTGGCAAATGGGTAGGACATTACAGAAGGAGGAGGGATGAGGAACAAATAATAAACAAGGTTGCTTCATAAAGCCTTCAAGAATCACGTTATCTTATATCTACCTAAAATTACATGCAATGTATACAAGCATATATTATCATATAAGTGATATGTAAATATATCTTAGATATTATATATATAAAGCTAGTCTACATGGGCTGACAAAGGTCCCCACAGGAACCATAGACTTAAAAAAAATCCTAGTACCAAGCACAAGAAACCTCCTTTCAAATGATCAGCCAGAGAAGTCCAAGTGATTCCAAAACAATAAAGACTATTGCTGTTGCTCTTGGCTGCCTCTCAGAGATTGAAGGTAAGCCCCTATTGCCAGAAACTACACACTTACGACTCAGGACTCTGATTAGTCAAACTGGATCTAACCTGAAAGTCTCTTTCCTGGGGCTTGAGAAGTCATAGACCTTAGGGGGAAACAATCTATTACAGCTACTTGGCTAGATTGTCATAATTGCTTATTTCATTCTAAATCTTGTCCTTACACTCACAGGTAAGTGTAGCTACCACCCCTCATCAAATAAGCTTCTCTTTACAGAAAACAGAGACCATCAAACAAAACCATGATTGGGCATAACGCAGAAATCAGTGGATCATAGGGAGCTCAGCACCAGTGGATACATACACATCACAGCTATTGGATCTATGGCTCAAAGAACATCACAGAACAGGGGAGGGAAAGATTGGAAGAGCCAGAATACCAGGATGTCTGCTGTGAAACACTCTCTCCTAGAAATGGCTGCATAAACAAAGACCTGAACAATGGCAAGATCAATAGACATGTTAACATGGAAGGAGGAAAGTTCACAAGGTCCCACTCACAGACAAAGAAGTAAAGCCAACAAATGACTACTGAAATGGAAGAATTAGCCTCTCCCAGGGATGAGCCTCCTGGTTGGCTATCCAATACAAAATGGTCATACCAAAAGCCATACCATACATACAGCAAAACAGATTCAGTAGCTTCCATGTATATATTTGTGCATACATATGAACACATATCTATGTAGCAACAGTGACCAAAGAAAAAGAGGACATCAACTTGAGAGTGGAGGGGAAGGAAAGAGGTTGGAGGGAGGAGGACTAGGAGGGGCTGGAGTGAGGAAAGGGATGGGATAAGTGATGTAAACCAATTTTAGTTAAAAATATCTAAAAATTAGAAAGAAGAAAATGCATAAGATGCGTAGTCAGAAATAGAAAAACAGCGATGGTTTTATAAGAATGTTAAAATTCAGGGACATCCGAGGAAGAAAACAGGGTCTGTTTATGCTCTCACTCACTTGTAGATGCAGTACACATCCTGGGGTGTGCTGGGAGTTAACTCAGAAGCTGAGGATGCGTCTGTGGACACTGCAGGCAAAGCTGCATCCTCAGGACGCCTTGGTTCAAGGGGGGAAAGAAGAATATAAACAAAAGCATGCATGCGTGCCCGATGACATGTATAGAGACGGCGTACAGATGACTGTACTCTGAGCCATTCAGGAGCCTGAGACAGGTGACTCAGAGTTCAGCCAGCCTGGACTAGAGGGAGCTCAAAGCCAACCTGGGCTGCAACACAGAGTGAGTTAGAGGCCAGCCTAGGCAACTTAATGAGACCTTGTCTCAAAATAAATTAAAAAGTAAAAGAAGCCCAAGCACATAGCTCAGTGGTACAAATGCTTGCCTGGCATATACAGGCCCTAGGTTCAATCCTCAGTACCCACCCTCTTAATTTGTAATCTCTCTTAGATGTGGTGAAGGAAAAGTCAGAATAAGAACTTCTCTTTAGAAACAATGATCTTGAAGATCTCTAAACTGAGGTGATCTTCAGGCAGAAACATGAAGAAAGTCAGATAACAAACTGTGTGACCACACAGGTAGGAGCTCCAGAGGGAGGAGCACAGCCAAGGTTCCTATGGTTGAACTGAAGGAAGCATGTTGGAAGAAAAGTATGGGAGGCAGAATTCCAAAAGTGGTCCCCGAATCTCCGCATCCTGGGTTTTAATTCCCTGAGAACGTAGGCTACAGAAAAAATTTCATCTCTAGTCAAGATTGCTAAGCAAATTGAATGTGGTAGAACACATACCATTCCAAGCACTCAGGAGGATAAAACCAAAGGCTCTAGGGTTTGAGGCTAGCCCACACCACATAGCAAGATTCTATCTTGGAAAAAAAATGATGTGTAGTTGTTAGCTGTTAGTTGTTAGGAGGCATTTTCATACATGGAAGCCCAGACCTCAGCGGAGGGAACCACCATCATGGGAAACACCAATCTGGACAGTGGAACACTGAGCATCTGAGCTCAGGTGTTTTTATTGATTCAGAACTACTCAGGTACAGATCATGAGCAATCGAACATACCCCACAGAAATCCAACACCTGCAGATAATACAAAATGCCAAGGCCTATGCATCCTTTTACCAGCATTGCACAAAAAAACAAAAAAACAACTAAAAATAAACTTCCATAACAAAGATGGGTTTACGTAAGAGTACCAATATGGACATAACCTAATCATGTGGACCCTGTAAAAGCAGATAATTTTCTCTGGAAGTCAGAGGAGGATACAATGCACCCTGTTGACTTAAAGATGGAGAAGACCATATGATAAGAAATCCAGGAGGTCTCTAGAAGCTGAGAGAAGCTCACAGGTGATAGCCTGTACTGAAACTGAGTCCTCCACCTAAAGAGAACTGAATTCTGCCACAGACCTGAATAAATTCAAGACTGAGGTTTCCCCCAGAACATCCAGATATAACACCCAGCACAGACAACACTTGAATTTCAGCCTTAGCAGACTCTAACCAGGGAACACAGCTCATGTGCCCATGCTTCTGGCCTGCAAAATGGTAAGACACTAAAAAATGGGTGTTGTTTGTGAGACACTATGTTTGTAGCCATTTATTAAAGAGCATCAAAAAAAACAATATAAATAGCATGAAGGTCAATGCAGCAGGAATAGGGTCCAGGGCTTTGCTTTCACACTAAGGACATTGGATTTTCCACTGAATGAGGTTGAAGGTTTGAACAACAGCAAAAAGAAAACATGACCTGTATTTGTTGTGCTACCTCCTGCACACAGACCCTCACCCCAGAGCTGAGTGCTGCTGGATGTACTGATGGAGAAAACACCTCCATCAATGAAGCACCTGACGACCTCTGGAAGTACTGAGAAATGCTTGATTGTAAATTATTCAGAGGCAGCCTGCAAAACAAATAGGGACCAGCTGAAGTTGAGAGATGGAGCATAGCACACCCAGCATGAAAGCAATGCTAGCATCTTTGAAAGAGGAGCAAATCCATCAAGAGGGATCCTATTAGGTAGGGCGAGGTGTAATTGATGTTTCCTATGTCTCTCTTCTCCCATAGTCAACACAAAAGGCACTTTGAGCCAATGTACTGCTTTGATACACACATCCATGTTCTACAGATTTGGCCTCTGGAATATGAGGCGCTGGCTCTCACACCATCCTGGTTATTGATTCACAAATGATTAAACCTGATGATTAGCCATGGTTGATAACTTGATTATTAATAGAAACTGGTTGAAGGGGGCAGTTTTCTTTCAGTTGAATGCTTTGTCAGAAACTGACTCGCAGAGGTAGTTGACTGGGAGAAAGTTGACTAAGAAGTCTCATGGTGGGAAAAATTAAGCTGTAAACTCATATGATAATAACAGCAATAGAAAGAGAGGCAGAACCTCCACCCACACACCAAGTCAGAAATACCTCAGGTATAATTAAACCCGATTCCAGAATTTAGCACCTTTTTGTAATAAGAATCTTTGCTTGCAGTCTTTAGCATTCTGTTGCCTTGGCAAAAACCCTATCTCTTGACATTTCAGAAGGTTCTGTCCCATTTTCAAAGAACAGCCCCAGTTGAAGATACCTTGGGAAGATACATCTGATTCTGCTGATGCCTTTACTACTGAGTAGTAGTACTGTGAGGCTGACCTCTTACCTGAAAGAGACCTTTTCAATCTCCCGCCTGCCTTGACTGCTCTGTGGTGGGCGCTCCTCCTTCTCACCAGGAAACCGTGAATAAGACATGCTATGCTAACCACAGCAGAGCACAACCAAGATTTCCATGCCAGTGGTGCTTGGGGAAGAGCCCTTGGCATGTCTGTGGCTTATCCCTGACGGTCAGATCTCTTGGCTGACCTTCTTAGACTTGGAATTTGTCTTTTATGCTTGGTTGACCCATCTGTTCTAACACCCAGCTCTGATCCTCCTTCCTTCCATTTCTATTTCATTCTTGCCAGTATTTTGGGTATTCTCTCTCTCTCTCTCTCTCTCTCTCTCTCTCTCTCTCTCTCTCTCTCTCCCTCCCTCCTTTTCTCTCCCCTCCCCCTCCCTTTATCCCTGCGCTCTCACCCCTATCTCTCTCCCCAAGATCCGTAGTCACAGTCCAATGCTACTGTCTGAAAATGGAAGTCAGGACTTGATCTCAGAGTGTGACTGCAATGAATCACATATGAAGGCCTGGGCAGGGTGCTTGGAACATAATACATGCTGGACGAATATTAGTCATTTTGATAGGAAATCTGGTGCATGGGGTGGCAAAAGAAAATGCCTAAACATCAGAGATGGTATTTAGGTAAGAGAGAAGCCTTGAGTATGGGAACAGAATTAGAATGTAAAACATCTAGACATGCACCCTCCCCACCTCATTTCCTGAAATTGGTTCAGGTCTATAATTATAAAAACATAGAATCTGGTACTTGAGAGTTTGGTTAAAGTTATACCCAATTAAGGATGCTCATTTTGAAAATTCTAGTAGTGAGAAACCCACTTTAATACTGCTTTAGCCTTCTGTCACACTGGTTGTAATTATGATTCATTCAATAAATGCACACTTCATGTGTATGATGTGCTTGGCGCTATGTGTACTACAGAAAACAAAAGAAGGGTCCTGGCATCATCCAATTAGGGATGCGATGGGGAAGATGGATGACAAACACGTGCATAACGCAAATGCAAGATTAGAGCAGAATAGTCACAGGAGTAATGGGAAGGCATCTTTTCACACATGAGGTGATCAAAGAAGTCCTCCTGAAGAAGCGGCATTCAAACTGAGATCTGAGGACGGAGAAAAGACAGAGCAGCAGAGAATAGATTTGAAGCAGGACAAGGGCCTGATATAGGAAAATGGGATCAATCTCTGCCTGCACTGAGTTGCTCGCACTCTACCAGCCCTTTCAACACTTATTTCATTTCATCCCGCTACCTCCCAAGGAAGGTACAGTCTTCCTCGGAGATAACTTAGGCTCAGAGAGTTGAAGCAAATTTCCCAGTGCAAGTGGCAACACTGATTAATACCAAGTCATGACAGCCTCTAGCTTTGTCTATCAAAATTACCCAACATCGGAACAAGGAAATAGACCAGTCCAGTAATGGGGGTGGGTGTCACAAGGCTTCTAGTCCAGGGAGAAGGCCAGCAGCCATAGTGGTTGATCTCAATTAACCTCTTTTTAAGGAGAATCACAATAGCTACAATGTGCTATTGCGCTATTGTAACAACCACAAGAACAGTGCTCTTACATCAGGCAAAATGCCCAGACTGTCACCTCATGACACCCACAGACAAACAATACAGTCCCTGCCTTCCTCTTCTTACCCATGGTCTCTTCTTCCCTCTGCCATGTCATACACCCAAGGAAACACCCATTTTTCTAACTGGAATCCTGACTCCAAAAGAGAGTGATAAGTTACAAGCCTTGAACCTGTGGCATGTGAGCACTGATGAAAGTGAATCGAGTCTAAAGAAAACAGTGGAGACAAAGCCATGTCTTTAGAAATTCAAAAGCTTGTGCTTTAGGAAATACGGACTAGGATTATTCTGTGTAATATCAGGAAACAGTACAGAAGTAAATGTGCAAAGTAGAAGCAGCAGGTGCCCCACAGTTACCAGATCGGTGTTAATGGCAAGTTGTTCTAAGGGCTGGTTGTCAACATTCTCAGAGCTGTATGATCCTGTGGAACTCCCACAAAGGATGGATGCTACAAGAGTTTTCTCTCTGCCCCCCCCCTTTTTTTTAATCAGATCTACACCCTTCAATATATGGTGATTGAATTTACCAGCCGACTTCATACAGGTAGAGTTAACAACCAATGAGCAAAGACTGTTGACAGAAGACAAACCGAACCCTGGAGGACCCGGATTGTCCCCAGCTAGGCAGATAGGAACCAAAGCAGAAACAGATACACCCAACATCACACCCCGCAAACAATTTTGGAGTTTCTGTCTGGTGTTTTCTTTATTCCCCAGGGCTCTTGCTCACTTCAATAATTTGCAGGTAGGTTTTTTTTCTAACCACTTCGCACTCCTTGTATTTTGCCCCTTTCCCTTTAACTCAAGGAAAGTTGGAGGAAGAAAGAATGGAAGAAAATATCAAAATGTAGATGTGAAAAAATGTTACCCCAAGATCAAATATTTATGCTTCAGCAAGCTGGCTGAATGAGTGTAATATCATAGGCTAATAAATCAGTTGGGAAAGGGGGGGTAAAAAAGCGACCAATGTGAATAGTATAATTTGCCTTTCATCAGGTACTACAAGAAACTTGATTTTTGTCATTGATGTTATAAACCTAACAATGATCATTTCTGATTATATTTTTCTCATTTAAAAACACATTTTCTTTTCCTTGCCCCCAAGTCACTCAGAGGTGCCCTGCTATTAGGTAGGATGTTGTGAAGGATACATTGAATTCCCTACTTTATACACTGTAAAAGAAAATGTGTAGTTTTCTGAAGCTGTGTCTGTTTTACAGTGGCTCCTGCTGTTTTTACATGATTAAGAAATTGATTGAAACTCAGACAGGCGGGAGCATTTCAAGGGACAGCCATTTTCAAATTACAGATTTCAGTAAATGAGACATACAAAAAATTAACAGCAGCTAACTTGCCATTATTTCTCATCCCTACCCAATAGTCTCCCACCCTTCTCCCAACTCCAAATGGGCAGCAAACAAGAAATAAAATGTAGAGGGAGAAAAACAATGTCCATGATTATTTTCAAATAGAATCATCCATTTTGCTGCATTTTTTTAAAAAAAATTATATGCTTCGATTACAGAATTGTCTTAGAAAAGTCTGCAAACAAGGTCATACTTCAAAGATAAACCGTCCTAATATGTTGTATCAGTCTATTAATATATGGTGAAAACAACCTGGTTCTTAGAGAAAACTTAGATATGGAATTTTGTTCTTCTGCTTTTCAATTTTTATTTATAGCTGGTATTAGGATATAAGTCATATGCCACATGATTCACCCACCCTAACTACACAATCAACTCAAGGTTTTAATATATTCACAGACTTGGGTTTCTTGAGAAACCACAATCAGGTAGCTTTGAACTGGATTCTTCAGACTGAACGCTCTTGAACACTGAACTCAAGGCAGCAACTGCTGTTTTCTTCCCACCTCTAGCCTTTCTTTGTAAGTTTTCACTTTTGCTTTTAGAAGAATTAGTTCCCACAGTTGAAACTCTCTCTGCCTAATGTCAGCACAGCAGTAATTTCATTATGTCCCTTATGGAGGGAAGCAGAGATGGAGCTCTGCTGTTAGAATATCAAAGATTTGCTCCCTCCCTCCCTGCCCCCCATGTTTCCTGACAGATCTTGTTGGCCAAGGCTGATCTTTATGACTCCGAATTTGCTCAAGGCAAGTGATTTATCAGAAGCAGGACCTACATAATTTTATAGAGGAAAAATATAAAATATTAGTGAACTATTGATCACCCTAAACACTTCATACTGCCTCTAAGTACATGTATTAACGTATATGTGTGTGCACATGTACACTACGCATCCATACACACACGCTCATGTGCGCGCGCGTGCACACACACACACACACACTTAGTTGTGTATAGCATGGTTTACAGGTCAATTCTACTTTTAGAAGAAGAGATCAGGGCTGGCAAGGTGGCTCAGCATATAAAAGTGCTTGGAGCCAACACTGACAATCTGAGTTTGATCTCTGGGCCCCATCTGACTTTCAAGAATTGCCTTCTGAATGCTACAATAAACAAATAAAAGTGTTTTTTTTAATTAGTTAAAAAGAATAAGAAGAGATTGTGAGCCGAGCATGGTGACCTATGCTCATCTCCTAGCATTTGAGAGGCAGAGGCAGGAGGATCATCACAAGTTCAAGGCCATCCTGGTCAATGTAGTGAGTTTCAGTCAGGTGGTGGTGGTGGCACAGCAGCATCTGCATTTAATCCCAGCACTCAGGAAACAAAAGCAGGCAGATATCTGTGAGTTCAAGACCAGCCTGGTCTACAGGGCTAGTTCCAGGACAGCCACAGCTACACAAAGAACCTGTCTTAAAAAAAAAAAAAAAAAAAACAGTGAGTTTCAGGCCAACCAGTAACATACAGCAAAACCCCATCTCAAAATTTTAAAATGAATATGTTCATCTTTTTAACCTATACTTCATTCCTTTTCACTCCAGGCTTCTTGACCTTCTAGAAGGAATAGAGCCTAAGAACTCCTATTCTTAGAGGATTTTTTTTCATGTTTATTGTTATAGCACCTGTGATAGCATATACAAAACCCAAACAAAATCAAACCAGACAAATATCCCAGCATGGAGAAGGGACGAGGCATGAAGTTGTCCCTTGCTTTAGGAGCTATTAGCAATTAAGAGACCTACATTTTAAGCAAACACCCCAGGTGACGTCAAGGCTCTGACACTGGTAAGCAGGGCCACAGATCAAATGCTGAAGACAGGTAATTCAGTAAAGCTGTAGATGACATCATAGCTGTCAAGAAGACAGAGGCACTGGGATACACCCTGTCCTTGTCAGTAATCTGAGAGCTTCCAAATCTACATGTGAACTAAATGTCTACTAAATGGCCTGTAGAGTTTAATTAGGTTCAAGAGGAACCCCAAATCATTATATTATAATATATTATTATAATATTATATTATGTTATTTTACATATAAAGTATATATGCTATATATAATATATATAACATGTATAATATAAGATATATATTATGGTACATATTATATGATAATATCATATAATATGATATATATTATATATCATTCAATATGTAATATATTATATTATATACATATTATAAATCATATGTGTGATATAACATATGATGTACATAGTATATAATATGCTATGTAATGTGTAATATAATATAATGTATATTATTAACATATAGTATGTGATGTGTATTATATTATATATTATGTGATATATATTATATAATATATATTATACATGTATTATGTATTCATATATATAATCTGAAATTAGAAACTTTAAATTGTTCTGAAATACTTCAAATGCATATTTAGTCCCATTAAACCACCAGTATTCCTGGGAATGTGCCCCATCTAAAACCACCTTGTGAACTTGCCCATAAAACATCAGGTGTCTGAGTGAATTTAGGAGTTCACAGAAGGAAAAAAATAGAGGGGCGAGAATAGAGACACAACAGAAAGGGCAGCTCAGAATGGATGCTGGGAAAAGCAATCAGGAAAGCCCTGGGCATGCTAAGTGATTTGATGTTTTTATAAGGAAATTAATTACAATAATAATAGTTACCAGGATGATGATATTTTGTTGTCACTTGTGTGTACTGCAAAAGAGACTCATGGTGGGAAGGGATACCCTCCCCCATATTCAGGGGGCATCTTTCCCTAATTTCTCTAAACGTTTCATAGGGGCTAACAACTGGCTCAGTTGGTATTTAAGATTAATTGTTACTTGCTGGGTAGTGTGCTAATTGACTCAAGATATCAACTCCCTGTGGGGAGTTCCCTATTATAGAAGTAACACTACTCTAGGAAATCTGGCCAGCAGCAGGTAACCTGGGAAGTCTGCCTCACATTTTACAGGCTGTCACACTTTATTCAGCCTAAACTGTCTCATGCCACACTCATGAGAGATAGATGAAGGATTCTGTTTTTTAAACAAGGCTGCAAATTGATCCTCTACAGTGTGACTTCCCCATCAGTAGTCCAAGTCTAATGTCCCCACCATTGAAGCCAACTACAGTGGCAAATACTTAGAAGCAACAGGCTTGAGCAGAGTTGGTAGAGATAGCCTGGGAAGCTGGGTCAAGAGAAAGAAGGCAGTTTCCACTTCTATTCCTGAACCACTTGCAGTACTTAGCCAGGATTTATGACGTCTGATTATCATGAAGCCACCACACTGTGAGGGAACCAAGCTGCATTCAGAGGCCAGGGGTTAACTTAGAACTATCTTCAACCAGATACTAGGAACACGCAGGGACAGACCTGCTGCATGATCTTGGCTCTCTGAAATCACATGGCTATCAACTTATAGGTATTCTGAAATGAAAATCCTGACATCCTAGAGGGGAGACAAGCCATCCCGAAACAGATATGCCCAGTCTCATTGCCTAACCCACAGGGTCTAGGGACATAAGTCATTAAGTATTGAAGTAACTTCTTATATAGTCCTTGTATCTAGAATGAGACCGATTGTCATGTGACCTGTGAACATGGTAAGGTCTAACAAATTCTATCAAAGCCTGGATAACTAAGTGGCAAACAGATCGACTATTGTCCTGAAATCTACCATATTGGAGATGTTTCTTATCTCTGGACTAAACAGTACTTTAAGATTAAACAATACTTTGATCATACCAATGCAGAATTTATAAAACAAACAAACAAAAAAAGCAATTAGTACAGGTGAGCTTACTCACTTACTCATTGTATTTGAAGCAATATTAAGCAACATCAGTTTTTTTCCTACTCTACTCCAACCCTCTTGGAAATATGAGATTCTTCTATGCTATGAACATTTCCGAGCCTCATGGCTTGCATAGCACACTCAGCAAAAGAGACAAGACATAAAAGCCTGCAGGTAAAATTGAGCTACTATCTTCCAAGGAAAGTAGCCTGATGCTTTTCTGTGCTTTTTCCTAGGTAGACATTATGGCACCATGATCTTAGCCAATCATGAGTCTCTTGGGCCTTATTTGGGTTGCAGAGAATCTTCTTACATGATTGTCTAACGTGCAGAAGAACATGCATTAAAATTAAGTTAGTTTTTCTTTATTACAAATAAATTTAATGCATAGTCAAAGTTTTTTTAAAAAGTAAAAAACAGGACTACGCTACACGTGCAGGCACAATTTCCAAATGATGGTGTGATCATCAGAGGGCTTACACATGTTAAACACACTCTTCTTTTAAGCAGACAAATATGCCACCCATCTCTGAGAAGTAAAGCAGAATCCATGGGACCATCCTGCCAAGACCACTAGGAAATGTCCAAAACTCATTAGTTGCATCTACTGCCCAGGTAATAAAAAAGGCATGGCGTAATGTTGTCAGTGAGCAAGACCTAAAGGTTCCCACACATTTGCATATATTTAAATAAGCACTGGTAGAGTTTAATAAGGTTCAAGAGGAACCCCAAATCATCTCTACACCTTCACGAGTCCCATATTTTAAAATATTCATTGTCCCCATAAAGAAGACTATACCAAATTCATGAAGAAAAGATGACTCCACTGAAACAATTATATACTATTATTCTGAAAAAAAATCAACAGCACTTATTTTCTATAATGATACGCACTCAACTTTTTGGCTCTTAAATGTTCTCAAAGGCCCCGCGTGTTGAAGCTCAAAGCGGCACTGAGAAAGTTGTTTAAATTTGACGAGGTGGAATCTAACGAGAGAATTTAGGTCACTGGAGGCCTGGTTCTGAACGAAACTGTAGGATCCCAGGCCTCTCCTCACTCTCCTCCCTTCCTGACCTTGAGGTGAGAGGTTGCACTACATGCTCCCACTGTGTGCCATCTCTCCATCAACCTGAAAGTGACTGCACTTCCCAGTCATGGAACAGGACCTCTAAAACCATGTTTGGGGAAATGCCGGACCCTGCACTTAGTCAGCAACTCTTCCACTAACACTTGTTCCCTTATTCTCCCTGCTTCCAGAATGCTTTTGTCCCACCTCAGCTTGTTTGCTGGTTTGGCTAAGATACCTACCTCATAGTTCATAAGGAAGCCAGTGGAGGAAGAACCAGACATGGGACCCGGTGCTCTTTCTGCAGCATTGAGATGAGATGCTGCTCTGGACCTTGTGAGAAGGACTCCAGTTACAAAAACAAAAGTCATGGTGGAGGGGGGGAGCGCTTAGAAAGTGCTGAAAAACCTTAATCTTTGTATACGGTCCACCTGGCCTCCTTAACCACTCCCAAAACAACAATATTCTCCTCCTTCCCAGAAGTAGACAGGTCTGAGCAACTTGTATTGGGATTCCGGAAATGACTATCTCGTTATTTACATTAAGGTGTCTGTTCCTGATCCAAACACAGCAATTAGATTTCAGATCTATTCTTTCCTCTTGGACCAATGGGGAGAGGAGGCGTCTAAGGCCACATCTAGAATCAGCATCGGAGACTTCAATGATTCCTTAAGCATGTCTGCAAGGGATCATGAAGCAAAGACAAGTGCCATGGATTTGCCATCCTGGCTCTGAACTAAGGTGTAGCAAAAGCCACTAGCGTCTAGAAACAATAAAACCATTTTTAAAAAGCACAAAAGTCAGTCATAAATTAGCAGGGGAAATTTAAACAGATGGGTTTATTTTTGTAATATTGTTCTTTGTGTACCACCAACCCTTGAGGAAAAAAGGTGTGAAAAATGAGTCTGCTTTATTGCATTGCCAGATCCTCCAGCTGATTCCAGTGGGATTAGAGTTAATAAACCTCTGAGACTGAAGATGGAGTTGTATTTGCCGAAATCCCCATTTTATTTCGTTACAGATAATATGTACTCACAAAAAAGCAACTTTATTACTCTTCAGAAATCTTTTCTCTGACTCAGAAATGGACCATTCCACCAGTGAAATATGTGTATTGTATGCTCAGTGTCTTCAGAAGTTAGGAGAACCCCTCGGTGCTGCATCCACACCTGGCCTCTCTGGGTAGAAGCACTCACCTGCCCCTGTGACCAAATGCATATCAGCAAGTTAGTTGCAGCTGGTTGTAAATGCTCAACTACCTTATAGTGGAGGGGCCAGGGGAAGGAAGCAGCTGGGGGCCCTGTTTGTTCAATAGACTAAAAAGCATCCCTAGGTCCTTTAAACTGCATGGTTTGACCAGGCAATTCAGCCAGCCATACACAAACAAAGCATTGTAAGAGACCTGGATAGACCACCATACAAGTACCCTTTCTGTGGCAAGAAAATGTCCTATAAACTTACCTATCAGAGTTAAGGTGGCGTATGTAGCTCAGCTTGCCTAGGAGGGACAAAGACCTGAGTTCTAACCTCACTATTGAAACAGAACTGAACATTCTGTTTCAGGACAATAGCACGTGTCTACCGGGCACTCGTAATGTGACCATGCCACTGAGACAATAAAATTATTTTTAATTTAAACTTTAGTTAGTACAAACTTAAGTAGCCGCTCTATAATTTGACCAAATTAGTTTGCCCAGTATTCAGTTTAACTTCCTAAAGAACTTCCAAATATGCCCACTCCTTTCTCTTTCTGCCAGCATTTAGTCCCCTAACCCAAGCTACTAGGGTGACCCCCTACTCCAAATATTCACCGTAACCTCCTAATTAATTCTCCTTGCTGACCCTGGATAGTAAATGCTGATAGAAATTAATAGCTCAGAAGTTAAGAGAGCATGCTGCGCTTACAGAGGACCTGAGGTTTGTTCCCAATACTCCCTTTAAGTAGCTCACAATTGCTTGTAACTCTGGCTTCAGAGGAATTTGACACCTCCAGCCTCTGGAATGCTCATACACACACACACACACACACACACACACACACACACACAATTAAAAATTTTAAACTTAATTTGTTTTATAAATTAGATTTGAGGGAAGGCCTAATGACATACATCTGTAGTCCCAGCACCCAGGAAGCAGGAACAGTATGATTAAGAGTTCAAGGCTAGCATAGGATACAGTAAAACCTTGTTCTCCAAAACAAAAAGTAGAAATAATATGCTTAAGAGTTCAAGGTTAGAATGGAATATGCAGTAAGACCTTGTTCCCCAAAACAAAACAAAAAGTGGATTTAAAAATTGGTATTCAAAGGTGGTGGCGGTGTATGCCTTTAACCACAGAACTCAGCAGGCAAAGGCAGGCGGATCTCTGAATTCAAGGCCAGCTACAGAATGAGTTCCTGGACAGCCAAGGCTACACAGAGAAACTTTATTTGGAAAAAAACACACGCACAAAAATAAATAAATAAATACATAGAAACTAGCATCCAAAAGGCTGGAGCAATGGCTCAGCGATTAACAGCACTTGTTGTTCTTACAGAGAATCCAGGTTTAATTCCCAGGACTCATGTAATGGCCCACAACCATCAATAACTCAGCTCCAAGGGATCTAACGCCCTCTTCTGACCTCAACAAGCACCACGCATGCACACAGTGCAAGTAAATAAATGCAGGCAAAACACTCATACACATAAAATAAAATAAATAAATCTTAAAAAATAAAATTTAAAAATTAGTATCCAACGAATTCCTAGAACCCATCTCCAGGAAGGCTGATAAGTTCAAGGTTAGTCTAGAATACATGGATACATAGCAAACTCAAAACCAGCCTGGGCTAGATCGGACTCTTGTCTCAAGATTTACAAGTCCATTGGAAAAAAAAAATCTCCCAAAAGGTATCCACAAAAAGACCACAGGCATTTGTGTGGTCACTTTAATGAGGGCCCTCTGAGCTCACCCTCTGAGCTCCAGCCACTCTGATCTTTCTCTAGCCCTTGAAGCCCCATGCCCAAGGATCTTTGCATTGTCCTTCCTTCCTGGACAGACATTCAGAAGAGCGGTGAGACACACACCAAAGAATGGCAGGTGTCTATATTAAAGGACTTCTCCAGATGTGACCTAAACCATATGTGTCCTGACCAAAGAATCATCTAGCATTTATAAAGGCTAAACACACCATTAAATGTACACATTACACCTACTGTGTGCCAGGCCCTCCTGTGTGCCACCTGAGCTATGCTGCAAGATCCAGACACAAATATCTACCCATCTTAGTGGATCTAGAAACAAATATCTGCATTCTAGAATGATCTTTCTATGTCCATTACCATACTCTATTGGTGAAACTATGAGATTTGCAGGCCTTTCAAAGGGCAGTGAGGCAAAATATACCAAGACTTAGTAAAATGTTTGTGTCTTGTACTGGGGATGTACTTCATGGTAGAGTGTATGTCTACCACACAACCTCAGCATAGAAAAGGAAAGGAAAGAGAAAGGAAGGAAAGAGAAGGGGAAGGGAGGGGAGGGGAGGAAAGGAGAGGGGAAGAAAACTTTTAAGTATTTGATAAGTTTATTTCTAGAAAAAAATTCTTAATAAGTGAATACTGATGTAGATCAAAGTTTATACATAAATCTTAATAGCATTATTCATCACAGGAAATACAGAAGGCAGCCAGAACTGCTGATCACAGAGGAATTAAGTAAAAAGATTATGACTCATTCATGAACAATCATGTTCCCAGCTGGTTTGCAATGACCCAGGTAAATGATTCTGCCTCACTTTCCAACCTCTATAACAGTCTGCATTAGTGAGCAATTGCTGCCTAACAAAAGACCCCTCTAAACTCAGCAACCCTGAACACCACCACTGTTGCTGAATGGACATCTGGATCTTCCTGCTCCAGCCTGCCCCAGAGCTGCAGCCCCCTTAAAATTCAAATAGTGAGTCATCCTCTTCCATTTCCATTGCTGGCAGCTGCTGCTCCTTGTGGCTGATGGTCGCACTCCTATTTTTCCTGCTTGAAACACAGACCTTTCCATGAGGCAGGTCACACATGCAGCGAGCAGTTTCTGTCATCAGGACAGCAACAGGACAAGAAAGAGTGCCAGCAGGATTTTATAGGATTTTGTAGTACTTAGAGTCTCAGGATTTTATACCCAGAATGTGAAAGAAACATCCAATCTCTTCTGCCGTGTCCTATTCATTTAAAGTACCAGTTAAACTACAGTGGTGGTACACAACTTTAATCCCAGCATTCAAGAGGCAGAGATAGGTGGATCCCTGAGTTTGAAGCCAGACTGGCTACAGAGCAAGTTCCAAGACAGCCAGAGCCACACAGGTAAATCCTGTTTTGAAAACAAACAAACAAACAAACAAAAAGCATCTGTTAATACGTATGCACCCTGTGAAGGTTCCTGCCAGCATCACAGTGCCTTGCTGTTGGCCCCAGGAACCATGCTAAAAGATGATACTCAGGATCCAGAGAGAAGCCCTCGCTGGAGCCCATCCATAGGAGGAAAGGCTTCTACAAGCATATAAATACCAGGAGATACAATCACTGGGGCCACTGGAGAAACAACCTATGTCACCTTCAACAGTTGGTTAGAGACCACCAAGCCAAAATTCTCCTGACATTTCCTATCACCTTTAGCAATGATAAAAGAATGAAGCAGATTTATAGGTGAGCGGTGGGCACACAAAAACAGAAGATGCTAACAACGTCAGAAAATCTCCCTTGTAAGCACAAAGACCAATAATCACAGTTATTAGAGAGATGGAGGTTAAAGCAGCCAGAGGAAATTCTGATGCCTGACTTAGGTTTAAAAGTCCCAAGAACCAGAGTCTGAGCCAAGGCCAGTGATAAATGTTCAGCCAGGAGAAGGTAGGAGACCCTGTGTTCCCTGTTTAGACTGTCCTTATATTACCCATATTACCTCATATTACCCACTGGGAATGTGGATCACTGATGGAATACAGTGACCACTTTTCCAGAGACCTGCGCTCAGACAGCAGGAGCCACCTCTCCAGAAAGCTGCAGGCCCACCCTGTACTCGTGGGGCAGCCCACTAGTACAAGGCTGACTACCTCGGTTATCAACCTCACTCAACTCCTTCCCTTTCACTAGCCAGATTCCTTCAATTTCTTTTATTTTTATTGGGATTTTGTAAGTTGTTTTTGTGTTTTGTTTTGTTTTTTTTTGATTTGAGGTATGTGGGTGTGTTTGTTTTTTTAACCCAGGATGTCCCCCAAACTTCCTGTGTAGCTAAGGGTTATCTTCAACTTCTGATCCTTCAGTCTTGCCATTGACTCCCAAGGGCTCTGTGTACAGGCAGGTACCACCACAACTCAGTTTGTGCTTTACCGAGGGTATGGGGATCAAACCCATGGCCACTGCCTGCTAAACACTCTGTCCACTGAGCTGCACCCCTAGCCCTATCCTTCAACCTCTTATATGTCTTTGTTCCTCTTAATAAATTATGTTCTGCTGTGCATGGAAGCTTACAGCTGTAAGCCCAGCACTTGGGGAACTAAGGCAAGAAGACTGCCACAAATTTGAAGCCAGTGTGGGCTACTGAGAGAGGTATAGGCTAGCCTTAGCTACTATGTGAAATCTTGAATCTTGTCACAAAAAAGAAAAAGAAAAAAGAAAGAAAGGATAGGAGGAAGGGGTAGGAGAATCCTATATGGGTTCAAATTCATCTCAAGCCACCAGCTCTGCTTCTACACAAAATGACCTAAGGTGGTCAGGATACATGAAAAGAGACACAAGTGCCAGGTGCTATTGAAACAGCTGCAGCACAGGGTCTGAGCTAAGTTCCAGAAGATCTGATCGGTTACAGTTGGTAAGGCCAGATATCCAACAATAGAACGGGGCAACAGCAGGAGGAAGTACAGAGTAATCCTATCAGGAATATTAATTGTTGTGGTTGTTACAGTGTGTATGAGTGTGTGTGTGTGTGTGTGTGTGTGTGTGTGTGTGTGTGTGTGTGTGTGTGTGTGCATGTACGTGCACATGCAGCATGTATGTGCCAAAACACATGTGTGGAGTTCAGAGGACAACTTTGAAGAGTCAGTTTTCTCCTCCTACCTGTTGACATAGGGTGTTTCTTATTTCTGCATACTCCAGACTTTCTGACTTGAGCTTCCGGCCAATTCTCCTGTTTCCACCTCCCACCTAGGACTGCCAGGATTACAGAAGAAAAGCACTGAATCCAGCCTGTTCATGGGTGTTCTGAGGATGGAACTCAGGTGGCCAGGCTTGCCCAGTAAATGCTTCTCCACACTGAGGCAGCCCCAGAATTTATTATTTTTAAGGGAATTGGCATTATAAACTCAGGAGAGAGAGAGTGACAAAATCAGAGACACAGAAACAGGCAGTCTGAGATGGGACAGAGACTCAAGACTCTGGAGAGATGGCTCAGCAAGTAAGAACACTGGCTGCTCTTCTAGGGAACCAGGGTTTGGATTCCAGCACAGATGTTTGGTGGCTCACAGCACCTGTAACAAGTATCCATCATGCAGGTCTGCATACATGTGGCTGGCTTGCAGGCACACACACACACACACACACACACACACACACACACACACACTAAATAAATAAAGTCTTAAAAATAAAAATTTGCTCTTCTAGAACACCATTGCTCTCTTGCCCCTCCAGAGTTGTCAGGGTTGCCATGATGAGAGAGTCTAGTTTGGCCTGGAGAGAGTACTTCCTGCCACACCTCCTCCAGCTAGAAGCTCATTTACCCATTTTCTTGCTTCCCTATCCCCATTCCTGAGACTTTTTCTTCTTTCCTATTGAAATCTGTTTTCAAAATGATGGATTTTTCCCCTCTTTGGTAATGTAAATTGGTCTCAAAATGACTAGTATTGTTTTTTGTTTTTGTTTTTGTTTTCCCTGTAATTCTGAGAAAAGAGAAAGTGTTGCCCAAAGAAAGTGTTATCTATCTGCATACAATCTGAGTCAGAAAGAGAAAATCCTTATCAGTATCTTATTATGTATCTCTTCAGCCAGTGCCAGGAAACTCAGTAATTTGACACAATGAATATCATCAATTCCGTGAATTCTGTGTAATTGTATTTCATTGAGAAAAAGGGGTGGGGGTGTCTCTTCTCAAGCACTCGAGCCAGAGCCATCTGGATAATAAAAATAGAGGAAAAAAATAAAGGACAAAACAGCCTCTTGTTCTTTATTAGGAACTTAGTCACATGTTTCATAAGCACAGATCATGAACATCATTAGGCTACAGTGAAAGAATTTTTTTTTTTTTCTGGGATCCACTCACCTCTTCCCAACACCTACATTAGGTACTTGCCTTGCAGACTCTATCCCTTTTCTATATGGACCCCCTCAACCTGCCCTTCTCACAGAGAATCTAATCGGCTCAGCCCAAAAGTGGCAGAGATGGGTAATGAATGTGTGTTTCCTGGATTTAGCATTATGAGCCTTTGAGTTTTAAGGGATGAAAACAGGTAACAACATAAATGCAATATAGAGATTCGCCAAACTAAAACAGCCAGCAGAAATGGCTTCAAGATCTAGCAATTCAAACAATGCAGTCAGGATTCCTCCTTCTCTCCACTGAACATCCTTGGGTAGGTTTTGCTCTTTGGGAAATCCAATCCTTCCTCATGGGCCCTGGAAAACTCAAGGCTAAATCCCCATATCCTTATAACTCCATCAATTACTGAGAATTTTGTTTTTCTCTTTCCAACATCATCTAGAAAAAGCTCCTACCTGAATTTTCTTTATGTAGTTTGTGCCCTTCCCTGAAGCATTTATTGCTGGGGATATAGAGATAAATGTTTTGATTTGACAGATTTTTGTCCTATCCCTGCTCCCAAAACAGTGGGTAAAGAATATGGAATCTTTGGGACTGAAAGGCACAGGGGTAAAAATCAAGGTGTTCTTCCCAGTGCAAGAATCAAAACAAATACAGAAGCAGTCTTTACATTACTCAAGAAAACACAAATAGTTGTGTCTTCCCATTGTCTCCCTCACCCAAACATCTATCCTCAGCCCCTGATTATGTCCCAGAATTCTGGCCACTTTTGTCATTTATAGTGTGTGGTGGTTTGAATGAGAATCCTAAAGTAAACATAAAACCCCCATAGGCTCATATATTTGAATATTTCTGGTCCTCAGGTGATAGAACTGTTTGGGAAGGGTTAGGAGGTGTGGCCTTGTGAGGAAGGTGTATCACTAGAGGTGGACTTTGAGGTTTCAAAAGTACATACCATTCCCAATGAGCTCTCTGTCTCTCTCTCTCTCTATGTCTCTCTCTGTCTCTCTCTCTCTTCCCCCCCCTCTCCCTTCTGGTTGTTGTCTCAATGTGTAAACTCTCAGCTGCTGCTCCAGCCCCATACCATGCTGCCATGTTCCCCACCATGACAGTTATGGATGCTGACCCTCTAGAACCGTGAGCACTCAAATTAAATGTTTTCTTTATAAGTTTCCTTGGTCATGATGTTTTTTTCACAGCAATAGAAAGTAACAAAGATATAGGTAGTGGTTCAGTTATTTGTTTTACTTGTTTATTTTTTTATGCAGAGGGATAATCGCATCACCAATATTCCCACTACTCTTAAGAGAACCTGGCACGTAACAGTATTTAGTATTTGTTGAATAAAGGAACAGAAGCACCATACTGACTTTCATCTACTAATAAAACATAGTCCAGGTGACAAGGTACGGTAGAGAGGAAGACAAATGTCATTGATAGGTACACCTAATAGGAGCTTAATTGTCCACAAACACACAATAGAATGAGAAACAGCTTCTATCCTCACCCCTATCAGCTTAAGGCTGGAAGAGACTGCAGTAGTTCCCCTTTATCCAAACAGAGTGGGTTCCAAACCCCCAGTAGATGCCTTAAACTGTGGTAATACTACCACAGTTTACTAATCCCTGTATATAGTGTATTTTTCCTATTCATATTTATGATACTTTCATGTCTAAATTAGGAACAGTGAGAAATTAACAATGATAATAAAATATAACAATCACAACAATATCCTAAAGTAAACATAAAACTTATTAATTGCTTATTTCTGGAATTTTCCATTCAGTATACTTTGGGCTTCAATTTACCCTGTGTGATTGAAAGCTAGGATATAGAAACTGCAGAAAAGAGGTTTATAATAAATAGATCCCAAGGTGTGTCACACCTCATGTAGAGGAAGAGAGCCTGACCCTCACATAGAGGGGAGCTGTCTCTCTACTGGGACTCACTGACCAGCTCTTTACTGCAGAGGATGTTGGCCCAATTTCTAGAGTTTCATATGCATTCAATCTTTAGTGTGGCCATTGAATCCACACCTCTGACAGGTTCCAAAGTGGTGTGGCTGCTATTTCAGAAGCCATATTGTAAGAACGAAGCTCTCCTGCTGGGGAGACTACATCTTCCTATACGTATTCCAAAGCTGACACAGCAGCTACTGAACATCAGAATCCACAGAAAGGTACAGCAGGCAGTCACATTTACAAACCTTGTTAAATCAGTCCCTGAAGGTAAGCTTCTAGTGCTGAGATATGGCAAAGGTCCCCCAACAAACTCCCAATGCTGTGATCCACAAAGGAATCTCTCACAACCTACACCAGTCTCCTGAAAGGCAGAGTCTAATTCCCAGCCAGCCAGAAATGTTTTAGCAGCCACACCAGGGGATTCATATTAAAGTCTGAGAACCACCGTCCAATAGCAGGGCCATAAAGAGATCACCAATGAGATTCTGTGGTATACTCCCAGAACCAGGAGCTGCAGCAATAGAGAGAGCACATGGTGGGTGGGGAGGGTGGATGATGTGGATTTCCTGAGCACATCCCTGTACTGTGGTCCAGGCCACTGATACATAGCAATGATTGAACCACTTCCCAAAGCCAATGGGTCACGTACAATCAGCCCCATTTTCAGATGAGGATCAGAGACTTAGGAAGGATTACTAAAATGGGGAAGAGACCAGATTCAAGTCCACAGCTATTGATGCTGAATCCTGTCTTCATCTACTAAATTTGAGTATAGAAACTGAAGACAGACAGAAAGCAGTAGGAGACCTCAGGAGGTAAGGGAAGCTTCTGGTGGTGAGAGGCAATGAGAAAGAGGGCCTAGTTAGCAACGCTGTGCTCTCAGGGGAATTCCCAATCAGACATCGTTCTTGAGTGCTGAGACAGTGGCTGCCTTCCAAGCTTTATCTAGAATGGTGTATCTCAGCCCCTCATCAAGCTGAAAACAACTTCTCAAATGAAAAGGAAACCACCCACCTAAACATAGACATAAATCCTAGTGTGCTTTCCAAAGAACAAATCTCCATTTCTCCTTTCTCTTTTTTATTGTTGGTGCTAAAATACTGCCACCTAACTAAGCAGCATGTAACCTTTCTCTACAACTCAGGATTACTCTCAGGAAAATGAAAATGCTGAGCACAAGGACATTGGATTAACGGGGACACGCATAGGAAAGACCTGTGACTTGGGGACTAAGACCACACACACACACACACACACACACACACACAGACGTGGTATTCTCCTTGTGATCACTGTCTCTCATTTCAGTCAGGAACACACACACCATGAGTTTCACTTTGGATTTTAAAGGACCATGAAGCTACATTTTTGTGTTGTGTTTATCTTTATATTTTTGGTTTTTTGAGACAGGGTCTACACTATGTTTAAAAATATGAGATTGGTCTTGTTTGTTTGTTTAAGGGTTTTCGGTTATTTTTTTTCCCCTACTGGGCTGTTCTAACTCTAATTTTTTAAAGGCACAACTAGAAAAAGCAAAGCAATAGTGGTCTCTTGTGGAAATGAATAGTATTTGCAACTGTATTTATAACCTAACTGAAACATAGACTGTTTTTAAGGCTCATGGTGGAAAAATGGCCCTTTTTCACAGTGTATATAGTATTTAAAAGTAGAGGTTTAAAAACCTAAGGCTATATTTAGGAGCCTTAAGCCTAAATATGGCTCTTCTTGGAGCCATGAAAACTTTTGTTGTTATTGTTTTTCTTACTGCCCACCAGCCCTCCTACTCTGCACTCCTCAAATTGTCCAGGTAAGCCTGAGTGAGGCAAATGTCCCAGAGACTCTGAGTTTTTATGGTCCAGCAAGTCCTGGGCACTGTAAAGGCATATCACTACGTTTTCATTAAAAGCTGTTTTCACAAGGGAGCTACAATAATTAAACCCTTTCTACCCAGAGACCCACTCAGAAATGCACTAGTAACATACTGACAACTGTTCCTGTTTGTGTCCCTGGAAGGGAAAGAATAAGGGTGCATTAGAACTAACTGAGTTGGAGGAAACACAAAATATTTTGTGGCTTTGTCTAAGGGATAGTGTGCATTGCTTCCCATCCCACCCCCATAGCTTGGTGAATATTTTTTGCTGTTGTTTACACTGGGCCAGAACAAACTAAACCTATGGCTCATATTTCACAATTTGGGAAGTTGATGTCATTACAATGTTAGAATTCATTTACGAAATTTAGTCAATTCAAGAGGCTATCACAGATTATCAGCTGTGACTTGGGTGTAAGTCACTTGGGTGACTTACACAATAAACTTTAGTTTCTCACAGTTCTGTGGCTGCAAGTCTGTGACTAGCGTGCCAGCATCGTCCAGTTCTGGTGAGAGCGTTTTTTTCCCCTCTGTGGTTTGATAGCTTCCCATTTTTAACTCGCAAAGCAGCAGATGTAGGTACCTCTTCCTTATAAACACACTAACCCCATCATCAGGGTTTCACCCTCAATAACTTAATCAACTTCCAAGGGCCCACATCATAATACCACATTGGGGGCTGGATTTCAACAAACAAATGGGAAGGAAGGGTGCAAGCCAATAACACAAGCCTGTAACACTGAGAGACATGTTCATGTTGTCAAGAAAAAAGAATAACCACTCAAATAACTACTACTTAAGCTACGCAAATTGTCACTTGTTGGTAGCTACTAGATCACAATGGCAGGAGAGAGAGGCAGGCGCCAGCACCTGTGCTAGGTTAGTACCTTGACTCGTAGTGCATGGCCCTTTAAATGGTGGGTCCTTGGTACACAAGTCAAAAAGCCTGCCAGAACGGTATCCACTTCCTCTGTCTTTACATAAAACTTGTTAACCAATATTGGCTATTGGGCCTTTACTGACCTTTACCCATCCCTCTCTGTTTAGCAAGCTTTAGATAAGCTGATTAAAGGGTCTAGTAAGCATAGACCAATTCTAATGGACCTCTCCCTTCTGTGCCACCCTGCTTCCTCCATAAAAACCCTTTTCCCTATACAATGGATTTGCACCATGGAAGCTTTCCCCAGAGTTGGGTTAGTCACTCTGTGCTGCTCACTCCCTCAGAAACTCTGCAGCCACAAAAAACCCATGGTCACTAGTACTTGCCTTAGAAGGCCCCTATGTGTTACTCCATGATCATATCTGCTCAAAAAAGGACCCTTTGTTTTGATAATCTCTAGATAAACTGGGGTTCTGTGCCAAAGCCATCACTTGAAAGCTGAGTGAATAGGAACTTGACAGAGGTCTCACAAGATGATCCTTCGTCAGGTTGGCGTCTGGAGTGCCTACAACCAGCTGTCCTCACAGAATCTGTTGTTTCCACTGGCCCCAGCCAACGGTCTGAGTCCAAAGCATCCCTCTCGGGCTGCTAGCCTCACCCTGAGAGAAAGGCTAGCCCAGGTCAGCTCCTTCAGATGATGAATGTAAATTTAATATACCACCACTCAGGACACGTACTCTGAGAGTTTTACTTACAGGTTCTGGGCAAGGAAGACTTCATGAGTATTTGGTTCTCATGAGAAGTGAGGCAGGAACAAAGCTGGGCTGACACAGAGGAATTGCAGGTGTGAGTGCACAGCAAGCTTCCCTTCTCCAAGACAGATGATCAGGATTATTGTACCCAGGGGAATTCAGTTCCCCAGAGACTACAAGAGCCGGAACCTGCGTGCAAAAAGCAAGTAGCCTTCAGCCAAGCTCAAGCAGGGGCTCTCTGCATCCACTGATGCAGGGGGTTCTGACAGAAAAGTCCCAAGCTGGGGTTGGGAGGGGGGGAGGTTTATTACAGGAAGGGGCGGGAAGTTCTAATCTAGTGGTTACGGATTGGGTGTTGCTTTGTTCTATCAAGTTCTGACGCAAGGCAATTGGTGGGCTCGGGGGCACCATCTCTGATTGGTTCTTTGGGGCACGCTCTAATTGGCTCTTTGTTTAGGTCCTTCAGGATCAGGGCTCCTTGCTTATGTACAAAGGTAGTTCGGGAGGAGTTGTGAAGGGGAATTGGAAGCCCCTGTATACTAAGCTTAAAGCTGCATCCATATCCTTATTATTACTGAAATATAATATTTTCAGGTTCTTGGTCTCATTAATAGTATCAGGTATGGATTCGGTCTCTTGAAGTGGGCCCTTAAACCTATAGAAAAAGCTATAGAAAAGTAGCTGGTTATTGTGTTGGTTAGTTTTATGTCAACTTGGAGCTAAAGTCATTTGGGAAGAGGACTCTCAAATGAGAAATGCCTCCATAACATTTACCTGTAGTCAGCTCTGTAGGGTATTTTCTTAATTAATGGTTGATGAGAGGTGGGGTCAGACCACTGTGGGGGCTGCTACCCCTGGGCAGGTAGTCCTGGGTAGTATAAGAAATCAGGCTGAGCAAGCCATCAGGAGCAATCCAACCAGCAACACTGCTCTACGGCTTCTCTTTCAGTTCCTGTTTCCAAGTCCCCGCCTTGAGTTGCTGTCCTGACTCTGTCAGTGATGGAGTATAACCTGAGGGTTGTAGGCTGAAACAAATCCTTTCCTTTTGGTCGTGGTGTTTATAACAGCAATAGAAGCCCTTACTAGGACATTTACTCCCCTAACATTTGAGCCACGATTGCGTCAGTGGGCATATCTGTTGCGGGCAGCTCATTATTACAGCTCTTGGGGGTTATAACTGGGTGAGACTAATGATCACTTTTCTCCTCCTGTAGCATGTATAGCACTTTCTGGCACTGTAAGTGCTAGCTGGTAGGAATGGAGCCTCCAACTGAGTACCCGCTAGACTTCTCCATGCTCTATGCTGTAAATAGGTGGTGTCTTCAGCAATAGAATCTTACTATCAAATCAAGAGGTGTAACCAATAGTACTGGCAACAGCCTGTAGTGTTTTTTTTTTTTTTCATTGGGGGGGCGGGGTCTGTGGGACCCTTTGGCTATTGACCCAGGAAAATGGGTCCAAAAGGAAAACCTAATACTATTATTCTATTAAATGAACATGGCAATAAAATGACTCCTAATGACATATCGCTATCCCCACAGATTCATGCACTACTCAAACCTCAGAAGAGTACCTTCTTCTTGCAAATACTAATTAACAGGACTAAATGGACAACATGTAGAGAGCAGGAGACTTCAGAGTGCTCATCCGTGAATGGGATGTCATTATCATAATCCCTCAAGGCTCTGGTATCTATACAGAAAAAAGAGGCAGAAAGATTTTAAACGTCTGTGGCGGTTTGAGATTGGTCCCCATAGGTATATATGTATTTGCATAGTCACCAGTTGATGGACTGAGCCTTAGAGTTGCCGTTGCTGTGATAAAATGACCAAAAGCAAGTTGAAAAGGAAAGGTTTATTTCACTTACAGTTCCATGTAACAGTTCATCATCAAAAGCAATGAGGACAGAAACCTGGAAGCAGGAGCTGATGCAAAACTCATGGAGAGGAGTTGCCTACTGGCTTGCTCCTCTTGGCTTCCTCAGACTGTTCTCTTATAGAACTCAGGACTACCTGCCCAAGGATGGCACAACCCACGTGGGCTGGGCCCTCCCCCATCAATCATTAATTAAGAAAATGCCCTACAGGCTTGTCTGCAGCCCAACCTTACAGAACCATTCTCACTTGAGATTCTCTCCTCTCTCATGACTCTAGCTTGTGTCAAGTTGACATGAAACTAGTCAGTCCAAACTAGTTGAAAGTATTAGGAGGTGTAGCCTTGTTGGAGGAGGTGTGTCACTAGGGGTGGGCTTTGGGGTTTCAAAAATGCACAAAGACAAATTCAGTCTCTCTGTCTCTCTGTCTCTCTCTCTCTCTCCTGCTAGAGGGTCAGGATGTAACTCTCAGCTACTTTTCCAGCACCATGCCTGCCTTTGTGCCATCATGCACCCTGTCACAATTATAATAGACTAAGCCTCTGAAAACTGTAAGCAATCCCCCAACTAAATGCCTTTTTATAGGAGTTGCCTTGGACATGGTATCTCTTCACAGCAATAGAACACTAAGACAGAGCAGAGGTTGTAGACTATTTTAAGGAAACAGCATTTTCCAGACACAACAGGCAGATACCCCCATATGAATTTGCAGAGATTGTGACAGTATGCACAAGACCTGCACAAACTTAAGCCAAACAAAAATCTCAAAATGAGGGGAGGGGAGTGCGCACAAAGTCAATAGTCAATAAGCTACTCACAAATGATAGCTTAGGGGAAAAGGAAAATATTTTCTTCAATATAGTGATACTGGGTATATCAACCATACTCCAGGTCAGGCCCCATGCTTAGGAGTAGTTAGCCAATACAAGTCAGACTCGATGGTTTTTAGTGACTTTTTTCCTTTGTTTTTGTTTTTGAGAGAAGAAACATAAAGTTGAGTGGGTAGGGAGAAGTTGAGGAACGGGAAAGAATATGATAAATATACGCTATATGAAATTCTCCAAGAATAAAAATATAATATTTTCATTCATGTTTGAGAATTTCATACACGCATACAACACATTTTTACCATATTGACCTCCCACTCCTCCCCCTAATTCCTCCCAGATTCAAAACCCACCCTGCCAAACTCCCAATTTTATGTCTTTGTTTGTTTTAAAAAAACAAAGTCTAATCTGTGCTGCCCAAACCATTATGGGTGTGGGACCAACTCCTAGAGCATGGCCAACCTACCACATCCTTAGAGAAAAGGGACTCTCCCTCCTCCAGAAGTCATGAACTGTCAAAAGCTTCTCAGCTAAGAGTGGAGGCTTATCCCTTCCACTCTGGAATGTTGACTGGCTTGATCTTTTGCAGGCAACTGGCCACCAGCATGAGCCATGTGGGCATCAGACAGGACTAGAAGTGGACCAGAGTGATAGAGGCCTGCTTGTGGTATGGGAAGATGTGTTATGAGCATATTATGTCAGAAATACCCACATATATTCATATCCTTGCAAAATGTCATTTATTATATAGCAATAAATACACAAAGTATGTCAGTTTCATTAAATTTTACAATTTGTCTAACAATCCTGATTTCACTTGATGGTTGCCATTGGCACTTATGGGCTTTTTCATTCCAATGTTAATAGCCTTAATGTTACTAGAATTAACTCTCGGATCACAGGTTCACTTCCCATGGTAGTGTGTGTGCGTGTGTGTGTGTGTGTGTGTGTGTGTTATAGAATGACTACAAAAAGCTTAAAAGAGGCTGCAAAGGTCAAAGAGGATGTCCTAAAGTCAGAGGCAGAAAGGTGATACAGGTTCAAAGAGAAGTCTGTAGGGGAGCAGACAAAACATCTTCTAAACTGCAGGTACAGAGCTGTTCAGGCAGAGCTGCCAAATGCAAGTCTGGGTGGCAGGATATTTAGAGGGTCAGTTTGAAGTGGGCAGAGAATCACTGTCAGGAAAACTGGGCTCGGAGTAGAGCTCAAGGATAGAGGCAGGACAATTTTCCTGGATGAGACTCATGACAAGTGATGGAGAGACGAGTTATCAGGCTTGCCACATTCAATGCTGGGGTAATTCTTCTGTAGTCCCAAGTGAGGGTCCTTCTGGTGAGCTTGATAAGCTCCTTGTAGCTGGTGTTTCTGATATGATTTATTTTCAGGTGTCATTATTTATTGCCATAAATAAATTATCAGCATGTACCTCCTGGTGTGCTGGCAGCCGGTCATTGCTTACTTGTGTAAATATGATGACGAGATAGTCTTTATTGCCATTTATACTCAAAATTGAGTAAATCAGGTAACAGAGAATAACCCACAGCTGCCTGTTCCTGTTGTTCAAAGTGGACATCAAAAAGTTAGAGAGATTCAAAGTCTGGGGACTGGGCAGCAGAGACTGGCTCTGAAATAAAGTGTGTCATGGTGCAACAACCTGAGAGTGATCTCTGACCACGAGTCAGAAAGCAAAGGGAGATTGCAATCGTACACCCACAACCAATTCAGTACTTCCGTCTTAGTGAGCCTGGAAGGTCTTAGTGACATTCTTCAGGTTGAGGGCCCCTCATTTCTCACCCACTCACCCTAAACAACTGTTGTCTCAGACATCTATATGCCCACTCGGTCAAGCCTCTGCTCAAATACCATCTCTTCAGAGCTGTCAACCCTAGGCAAAACATCTAAAAAGACTCTGTCCTTCACCTGTCTCTTTATCATACTTTTTTTCCTTGGTTTTGTTTGAGAATTTCATACATGCATATAATGTGTTTTGATCAAATCTACTCCCCTTCACCTCCTCCCCTATTCCTCCACCATGTCCCCCTCCCAACTCCACATCCATTGTTTTTAAAACCACTGAGTCCTTAGTCTGCCAGCACATGCATGGGAACAGGACCACCTGCTAGAGCAGGAGCACTCTCTCTGGAAACACAACCCTGAAGAAGACTGTTCCTGAACCTGCCAGCTGCCATAGATTGTCATAACTCCTCAACTGTGACTAGGACTTCATGAGCCCTTGCCACACCCAAGCTGGGTCTTGGCTGATTTGATCTTGCAAAGGACTTGAGCATGCAGTCACAGCTGCTCTGAGTTCATATGTACAGCAGCCCTGTTGTGCCCAGCAAATACTGTTTCATGGCAGATATCCACTACCTCTGGCTTACCATCCTGCTTTGTAGCTGAGGCTGACCTCAAACTTTCCACCCTCCTGCATGCTGGGATGCATAGGACTATAGACTGCTTCACTTTTCTTCACCTAGCATCATCTTACTAATTTACTCATCTCTAGGTTGTTTTCTGCTGCCCACCATCTTGCTGTTCAGACCTGGATTCAGATTGTCCCCTTTCCTGAGACATCTAAAGCATACTTGATTGTAGCTGATGATTCAGATTCAAGGAGCAGTTTATTCCTTGGCGAATTCATTCCCCATATTAGTCTGGAGCCTTGAGCCCTGGAGCATTTCGATCTCTTTACAATCTACTCTTAATCCTTGACCTGGAAGGCTTCAGCCTCTGTACAATCTAGTAAACCTCTGTGACTTACTGCTGACTGAACCACTCTGGCTAGCTCCTTCTGAACTCTGACTTTTCTGGTTCAACTCACTTGCTGCTCTGGCTGAAACTCTTCTCCAAGCTGCTAGTTCAAACTGACCTTCTGAGCTGGCTGTTTCTGACTGAACTCTTCTGACTCTGGCTTACTCTGGCTCATTCTCTGACTGGTTCAGACTGAACTACTCTGCTTGGCTTAAAACTGACTCACTCTTCCTGTCTGATACTGACTTCTGCTGAGCTGCCTCTGTGTCTCTTTCTGAGCTCTCATTGCTCCAGCTTCTCTCCTTACCCACAGACAGCTCCATTGTCTGTCTTTGCCCACCCCCAATCTGCCTGCTTCAAATTGCTTGCATCATACTACCTCCTATAACTCACTACTGTAACTGACTGTAAATGACTCTTTCTAGCTTTGTTTCTTGTGTCTGCTTCCACATTCTGTTTCTGTTTTGGAGATTAAAGGCATGGACCACCACTGCCTTCCCAATACTGGGATTAAAGGTGTGTGTACTCACATTCTTAACATTCTTTCTATACTAGAGCAGCCATGGTGACAGATTAAAGGATCAAAATTCCTCTACAATTGGCAGATTCTGAAAATGACATAGTAAGGGAATAAATGTCCTCTAAAAAAAAGACAAAGCACCAGACATGGTGGCACATATCTTTAATCCCAGAACTCAGGAGGCAGAGGCAGATGGATCTCTGTGAGTTCAAGGCCAGCCTGGTCTATAAAGTGCATTCCAAGACAACCAGGGCTACACAGAGAAACCCTGTCTCAAAAAAATAAGAAAGGAAGAAAGAAAGAAAGAAAGAAGGAAGGAAGGAAGGAAGGAAGAAAGAAAGAAAGAAAGAAAGAAAGAAAGAAAGAGAGAGAGAGAGAGAGAGAAAGAAAGAAAGAAAGAAAGAAAGAAAGAAAGAAAGAAAGAAAGAGAAAGAGCAAAGCAATCTAAAATTATAAAAATTTATAACATTCTTATTCTTATATTTAGGAGAATTATGTTGCTTATGTTTTGTATCATTTCCCACATCTGTTTGTCTCTCTAAGCAATGGATTTAGTTTGGGTGGATTATGAACAACATATAAATGGATTATTACTCACTCTTGACTCTGTAATATTCCAAATATAGATTTATTGTTGACTTTTGATGTGCAGTGGGGTAATTTTTCCTTTTTGGATTGTTTTATGCTGTTTTTGTTATTTCGGTTTGGACTTTTTTGATTTTTTGGTTTGGGATTGTTTTAGTTGTCTGTTTCTGTTCTGCTTTGTTTACTTTGACAAACAATGCTGCTATGAATATCCCTGTTATCTTCTGGTTTCTTATATCCAGATCTGTAAAGGGCCAGATAATGCTCGGAAACTACAAAGTCTTTGTACCACAAAAGCAGTCATTGGCTATTTATGAGCAAAACAACAAGATTGTGCTCCAATAAAATCTTAACTAAAACATTGGGGCTGGATAGATGGCTTAGTAGTTACGAGCACTGGCTACTCTTGTAGAGGACCTGGGTTTGATTTTTCAGCACCTGCATGGCCATTTACAACCAACCATCTGTAACAGTTATAGAGGATCCAACACCCTCTACTGATCTCCAAAGGCACTAGGAATGCATGTGGTACACATACAAGCATGCAAGCAAAACATTCATACACATAAAATAATATAATAATTTTTTTTAAATCTTAATGACAAAACAAACATAGTCTATGCATTGCCTCTATTGATCACGGCTTGCTTAAGCATGGAACTGCCAGTAATCCCCTTGGTAGCTGGAGTAAGGCCTGGAATAACTTAGCTTCTGGGTGAGAGGGCACACAGGCATTCAATTTTGTGGGATAATGCCAATCTTCCCTCCAAAATGATTTAAGTCTAATTTTCCATTGGCAATGTATAAGCATTTATGCACAGATATAGAATTCACTTGGAGGGGGTCCATCTTCTAATAAAAAGAAGCTTGCCCAATAAAATCTTATCTTTTAAAAATAATCACACAGGGACAGGACACATGGCTCAGCAGTTAATAGCACTGGCTGCTCTTGTGGAAAATCTGGATTTGATTTCAAGCACCCAAATAGCAGTTTACAGTTGTCTGTAACTCCAGTTCTAGGGTATGAGATGCCTTCTTCTGGCTTCCATGGGCACTCATGCAGGTGGTACATGGACATGCATTCAGACAAAACACCTATACACATAAAAAATACTATAATAGTTTTTTTTTTCTTTTTTTATGTTTTGGTTTTCCCAGAAAGGACCTCTCTGTATAGCCATGGCTGTCCTGGAACACACTCTGTAAACCAGGCTGCCTCTGCCTCCCAAGTGCTGGATTAAAGGCACCATTACTTCTTGGGTTAATTTTTAAATGTTTTTTAAAAGTTAAATAATTACATACACATGCTGTTTTGTTAATTGTAGTGTTAGCTCAATCCTGAAGATGTTTTTAATATGTAGAGCTTACGATTTTAGAAAAGTTGATAAACCACATACACTATATAGAGTACTTGTCGAGCTGTGCATATTTGTGGCACACACAGTAAAACTTCAAAGGATTATTCTAAATCAAGACATTGTGAAATCATATAGTGAGAGAGGAAATAGAAATACCTGATACAAATGGGGGTCTACCTAAAAACTCCCAATAAAGAATTTGTGGAAATACATGATTTAAAATTGATGGTGAATAGTAATGGTTTTAAGATTTCAATATATTAGAAAGAGTAATTTATGGGCTAGCAGTGCATCTCAGTAGTAGAGTTTATAGATGCTTACCACACACAAGGTCCTGGGTTCTACTCCTAGCACCCAAAACTAAAAAATCAAACAAACAAAACAAAATAAACCTTTACAGACATAACATTTAAAACAGCCCTGTTTGGGGGATGGAGTGATGGTTCAGTGAGTGCATACTACTCTTGTGGAAGAATTTCAGTTCAGTTTCCAGCACTCACATCAGGAGGCTCCCAACAGTCTCTAATTCCAGCTCCAGTGGATCTGACACCCTCTTCTGGTTTCTGTAGGCCTCTAGCACTCACATGTGCATACCCTACATGATACACATCCACAGGTAATTAAAATTAAACCATAAAGTTGGATGGGTAGAGAGGTGGGGAGAATCTAGGGGGAATTTGTAGATGTTGATTTAGGATAAATGGGAGTTCATTCTTTGGCAAATTCAATCCCTGGTCTTAGTCCTGGAGCCCTGGAGCATTTTAGCCTCCTTACAATCTAATTTTAATGATGCTAGCTTCGACCTAAAAGGCTTCAGCCTCAGCCTATAATCTAAAATGTTTAAGCCTCCAAGACTTATTGCTGACTGAGCCACTCTAGCTCCTTCTGAACTCTGAGCTGTATTGATCAACTTGCTCCCTGTTTTTGCTCAAACTCTTCTCCTTGCTGATGGTTCAAACTTACCTTCTGAGCTGGCTGTTTCTGAGTGATCTCTTCTGACTGGTAGACTCTGGCTGACTCTTGCAACTTCTCTGACTGAACTGCTCTTCTGGGCTTCAAACTGATCCACTCTAACCATCTGCCAAACTGCCTGTGTCTCTTCCTCAGACTGCTTCTGTGTCTCTGTGAGCTCTCACTGCCCTATACTGCCTCAGTCAGCCTCTCTGCTTCTGTCTTATCCTCAGTCAGACTTCATTGTCTGTTTCTTGTCCTGTCTGCCTCAATAACTGCTTCATACTGCCTCAGACTGTTTCTCTGCCTTATCCTGTCTGAGCTGAGAGCCTATTTTTCTATCATCAGAGTCAGGGTGTGCCCTCACTCTGCTAACTCTTCCTCTGATTTGTCACTTTTGTCTGCCCTTCACTGACACCTCAGACATCACTTCCTGTCTGACACTGACTCCTTCTGAGCTCTGCTTCCTGTCTCCCAAGTGCTGGGATTAAAGGGGTACACCACCACTGCCTTCTGAATACTGGGATTAAAGGTGTGTACTAGATTCTTTCTATATTCCATCAGGACCACACAAGCCTCTGAATGTGATCCCTTCCTAGCTACCACACAATATGATCTGTTCCCAGAGCACTCATGTTGCTAGATTAAATAATTCAATATTCCTCTACAAGAACTAGAGAGTAGATATGATCAAAATATATTGTATGAAAAAAATTTAAGCCAATTAAACACACACACACAAATTTCAACTTAAAAAATTTAATGTCATTGTTTGCAAAAAATAAATAAATAAATAAAACAGGTGTTTGAATAACAGAAGCTGGTCCTTAAAACAAAATACCTTCATAAGCAGGCTTTCAAGTTATCAGGCCACGTTCTGTAAAAACCTGATTGGTCACTACAACCACACCAGTTCTTTCAGAGCTGAGCTTCAAAATATCCCACAGACACAGAAAGTCCAATTTGCAAAACTGATGATTGAGGAAAACCAATCTCTTCAGAGTGGGCTTCTCTGTGTTCTGAAGCAGTGCAGACCCCTCTCAGTAATCTCTTCACAACTCAATAGTCGCACAGAATACTTCAAGTTGAGGTGAAAATGTCTTATTTCCTGATACACCAAGGGCCCCAGTACCCCAACACTTAAGTTCCTGAAGCCAAAACTAGGTCTGTCAGCCCACCCCAACCTCCTCCCAACCCTCTGGGAAGACAACCCTAAAATGAGACCATGCTGAGCTTTGTTCTCTGGGAACATTATCTCACATCTCTCCACCCTGAGACTACAGAGACAATTAATTATGGTTTCCAAAAGAACTTGGGATCATTGGTCCAAACTGGTTTCAAGTGTTGACTAGAGAGATTATTGTCCTAGTGCATTCAAGAGTAGACATGGAGAAATAGATCTTACCTCCATCTCTGAGGCGTGAGTGTGGTAAGGCTGCTAATCCATGTGCAAGGTACACATCACAAGTGTGCCCCACAGACTTGTGGCAGAAGGCAGTTATCACCTTTCACCACTGGGGCCTCATGTTCTAGGACAGAATCATGTACTTTCTTGACTACATGGCAGAAGTAACACAGACAAAAATTTTCAATGCCATGACTAGACTTTCTGACAAAATGTAGCTGCAGTTCACTTCGCCCTTCTGTGAACCCTGGCAGTAAAGAAAGGTGTTATGAACAAGAATACTACATGAAGGTAATAACTGGACCCAAGCCACACATCCAGAAGGGAAAAGACAAAATTTCTAACCAGGCTTCCCTGAGGCTAGGCCATATACTTACTGCTTCTAGGGTCAGCTTACAGTCAGGTATGATGGTGCAAACCTGCAATCTCACCTACTTCGGAGACTGAGGCAGGAGGATCTCAAAAATAAAAAATATGAAAAGGTACTTATTTTTTTATGGCTAAGTGACAGAATACTTACTTAAAGCCCTGGACTAAATCCAGGACCACACATCTCCCCCAGAATTTTAATATACTGGGCGGGGGGAGATGGTTCAGTGGGTAAAGGCACTTGACACCAGGCCTGACTCCAGCCCGTGTTAAATCTCCAGGACCCACATAGTGGAAGGACAAAACCAACTCCCACTTTCACATGTACAACCCTCCTCTTAACACAAATAAAAATAAAATTTAAAAAGATCAAACATACACAGAGGATTATCCTGAGAAACAAATCCACCTTGACCTTGTTACGGAAAACATGGGCACCCAACACATACCAGGTGCTATACTTCACACACAGGAACCTTCCTCGGTCCTCCTGACCACCCTAAGTGCATGAACTATTCCATATGATACACAGGAAAATTTAAGCCATCAAAACGTCAGACTGCTCATCCCTAAACAGGACATCAATCCCCCCTCAGATACCCCTAAACACACCCCAAAAAGGCTTTGGTGGAAAAGGAGCATGAAAGAATGTGTGAGCAGGAGGATGGGAAGAGTGCTGCCAGAAATCATCTAGATACAACATAGCTGATGCACACCTGAACTCACAGCAGTGATAGCCTGTACAAGACTCGGCCCATCAACACGCCCCTCTCTGAGGAGCTATTGGCTTGCTGAGGGAGAGGAAGCCATACTCCTCAGCAATGTAGCCATTTCTACGTTGCCCTTGAACCAGTATATAACTCCTCACCCATGATTATGAAAGCAACCTTAGGTAAATACATGCACACTCACGCTCAAAAGTATAAAGGGGACTTGGGAAGGTTTTAGTGAGAAGGTGAAGGGGTCAAGAGGATAATGGGGGGCTTGGTCAAAGAACTATGTGTGAAATTGTAAAATAGAAAGAGAGGAGGGAGGGAGGGGGAAAGAAGGGAGGGAGGGAAAAAGAATGCATCCCAATCAGGTGTGGCATATGGCTTTCTTTAATCCAAGCAAGGGGAGATAGGATCAACTGATCTCTGAAGTTCAAGACAGCCTAGGTAACATAGTGAAGCGAATCATCCACATTGGTCTGTTCACAACTCCTGTTCCAAGAGGAATCCACAGCCTCTGGCCTCTACAGACAGCTTCACTTACATGTGGAGACCCACAGATGTACCCATAATTTAAAATAATAAAAAATAATCTTAACTTGCTAGTGACATAGTACAGATCTAGGACTGTACCCGATACAGTGTAAGCCCACAGTCCCTGGCCTTCAACCTGTCTTCACACAGTACTGCTCCATCCCAATCAACACTGGCTTGCCAAGGACATATGCTTACAATTACTGACACCTGAGACAATATCCCTGGCTTTCCACCTGTTGCCTCAGTGAACTTGGAGCAGTGTGGTTTTATGATGGCTACAAACCCATGGCACTTCACAAATACAGCCAGCACCACACATTACAAATGGTAGCACTTCTTAAAGATTGTATTTGTGTGTGTGAATGTGTGTTCATGTGCACATTTGCGTGGGTGCCCAGGGAAGCCAGAAGGGCCATCAGATCCTCTAGAGCTGAAATTACAGGAAGTTGTGAGCTACCTGGAGTGGGTGCTGTGAACTCAGTGCCAGCCCCCTGAAAGCAAAAGTGCTCTTATCGGAGTCACCTCTCTGGCGCATGCGCAGGTCAAGCTATTTCACAGAAGCAAATACTTTCCATCTTGGGGCTCTCTCCTGAACCAGATGGCACTGTTTAATCCTTGGCTTTTTCATAACTGCCGATGATCCAGAGGTGGGGTGTTGAAATGCCACAGAAAGGATCAGCTAACTTTACCACCAGGAACAAAGAAAGCAGTGCAGGAAGGGAAGGCAGACCTCTGAAACCTCTGCAAGTTTCCCATGAGGACAGTGTTCCCTACATTTTGTTTTTATAGATAAGTTCTCACAATGTAGCCCAGGCTAGCCTCAATGAATCCCTCCTCCCTCAAGCCTCTGGAGAGTGTGCCATCACTGCCCAGCACCACTGCTCCTTCTCAACCACTGAGAGAAGGCATGAGGGACTTGCTTGGAGAACTGGTTCCAGAACAACCAGTAACAAGATTGAGAATAAACCGCCAGAGGGGAACGTAGTAAGAGGCTAGCAACGGGACACATCAAAGGGTCTTATCCATAAGTGAAGGACGTAATTCATACATTAATTGAAAGACAACTGGAGAAAAATCTCACAAAGAACCCTTAGCTATTAAAGAAAACAAAACAAAAACTAAAGATTTTAGTCATCAAAGTTTATGGTTTCTCTAAATGATTTTCCCCTTGGCCTGCACGAAATGAAAATATCCAAGTATGCAAAGGAGAAACACAGTGACAACTCAAAAAAAGAATCTTTTAATAAAAATTATTCATAAAAATCCTAATAAATTTCAAAGAGCAAGATATTCCTTAGTACATTTATAAAAGAACATTTGGTCCTTTTACAAAAATCTCCCATTTAATTTAAATACATTTCTTATTTACAGATTAAACATGAAATGTCATCTATGGTCGCCAAGCATATTGCACATCACAGAGAGAAAGAGAAGCATTTGTGCATCTCGGTAAGGTTTCCTAGAGTTTCCAACTCTAGATTTTTTTTTTTTTTGTAAAAACAGATTTACTTTTTGTGTATATAATAAATAAAAATGCAGCTTGTAGTTTGCTATTTAACACTAAAACAAAATACCTTTAAAAATATTGTTTACCTCTCAGAAAGAGGAAAGTAGTGAAGCAGGGCTTCACTAGAACTTGACATCTTAGTAGATTCACATCCAAATTCAAGAGGGACCATAACCCTGAGCCCTGCTGAACTGGGGCCTCTCGGCCCACCCACATCATCATCTCTGGTTCACAAGGGCTGCCTGCCCTGCAGGGAAGAGGCACTAGAGTAGGTGCTCCACAGCTAGGAAAGGAAAAGCAAAGATAGCACCTCTTTCTCAAGTCCCTGCTCAGCCGCTCTGTGACTAAGATGATCCTTCAGCCCTGCCCTCTGACTAGCACTGAATTTGTGCATGTCAAGAGAACAAGACCTCAGAGCCCTGAAGGAAAGGGATGTCTGATGTAGTCTACAAGATTCAAAGTGAAGAACTATAGCTGGCACTCATTCACTGAGCTGAGTAAAGAGATGGCGAAGGAGTATATTTTTCTTCCACGGGAGTGAGAGAAAAGGGAAGATGGGATGGAGACCCATTTAATCAGACCAGTAAAACACAGACTCTGATGCTGTGTGTATAAGGACTACCCTGATGTGTTTCCCCTTCAAACAACAGAAAACTATTTGAATGTCATGTGCAGAATCCACAAGCCAAGAAAGAAAAGCCCAGCCATCACCAGAACTGGAAACTGAGTTACAAAAAGCAAGCTCTGGCAGAAGAGCAGCAAGAAACTAAAGGAAGGCTTTTGAAAACAAGCCCATGTTTCACAGCAGCCAAAGCAATCAGAGAGCCAGATTCCTTTATCACCTCCTCTTCCTGGAGAATGGAGTTCCTCTGTCACAGTACTTAGAACAGCTAGGGCAAACCTGTTGGTTGTAGGAGAACTGGGCTCCACCACACCTAACCATGAGGCAGCTTGCTATACATTTTGCAACTTGGAACATGCTGGCCAGATTGAGCACTAGATGCTGGCTGCTCCTGGGAACACAAGCATGGTCCAGTTTTACAGATACTGCACACAGCTGTGAAGCTATCTGTTCACATTCCAGGCATTCCTGGAATACAGAGATAAGAATTTCTACCCATATTTCAGCACACAGACTAGAAGGAACGGCAAACATACTATAAGATCTACATCGCAGTTGCTGACATTTTTATTTTTCAGAAAGCAAGCAAGTCAGCTTGGAACTTGACTCAAATGATGTCCTTTATATGAGTGGCACTAGGCACTGTTCTTCATCTGGTCCTACAAATCACTGGCTGAAATGAGCAGCCTAGAAGCTCAATAACCAGGATTTACAAGCATTATCTTACTGACAAGGTGAAAACCCAGAACCCAGAAGTCAAGGGGGTCTGAGACTTAATAAAATACATTACATGTCTGCCTGAGACCCACTCATAGTACTCAAGGCACCATGGTACTTCCAGACGGAGATCATTATTATTCCAAGAGCATGGAGAGAATAACCCAAGCTTGCTCAAGAGCGACAGGTGAAGAGCCCAAATGAGAGAGGGCTGTTGGGTGCTGACATATACTACTGTTGCTTTAGAAACCAGACAGAGAGTTGGGAGAGATGGTAAAGGGGGGAGCATGAAGAACTTGTTTCCTTCCCTGATAGGTCTTCACTGTCCCTGGTGGGTCATTCACAGTCAGATGGGAATTTTCCTAGAGCCACGATAAAAAGGGGTGCACACATGCCAACACATGCATATGTTTAACACTTGGACTCAGTTAACGAAAACATGTAAAATAGATAATCTCCTCAAAGATTTTTATACAGTAGATGAGACACTGTTGATAAACAGAACAATGCTTGAGAAATCAAAAGGAAAACAGAAGCATTTAATATTTATATCAAATAAATAAAACCAATTGCATAGTGTTTAAAAGGTGACACATTCACTACTGAAACCCCCTTTCTAAAAATGCCAAGAAACTGAATACTATGTCTATTTTCAAAACAGTAACACATTTTGAAGAAAGAATACAATTTCTCCCTTTTGACTAAAAAACCCAATGGTTCAGGTGAGGCTTTTTTTCCTGGCTATAGGAGACTGTCCAGAATGAATTTTAAGTGTATAAACAGTGTACAGGAAGACTCAAGATATGTGAGGAGGGAGCAGCTTTCTCATAGGCGCCCCGCTCTTTGCCTAGGATGCCTTTTGACCTGTCACAATGCAAGACAGCCAGGCTAGACGTCGGGCCCAGCTCTGCTTTGTGGGTACAGCCAGTGTAAATTCAGAGAACTTTCTATTCCAGCTAAGAAACAACAACAAGAGCATTTTCTCCTAATTCCCTCCTTTATGCCTGGCTAAAATCGCAGGTTAAAAGGCAAATATTGACAAACTGATCTCCAGGGATCTTTCTCACATCCACCCTGCTCCCATTATTGGTCCCATCATATGGCAATACGAAACAAGCTGTCTACAGCCACCGCAGTGACTATGAGAGCCAGCGGCCCAAACAAAAACCCATAAGGCACTAATCTAAAGCCCAGATCACACAGAGAAATGGCTCAAGGATGTCAGAATGTCATCTGATCATTTCTTTGTCCCTGATTAGCTGATTGGCACTACAAATAAGCCAACAAAAACAGAAGTCTGACCCAAAGACAGCACTGAACATCCCTGATTATGAAACATGAGAGATGGAAGCTCACTTAATCCTAGGGTTTTTCTCTCCCTAGAAGGCACCTGGTTCTGGAACCATGTGAGTTCTTCAGGTAAGCTGATATTCAAAATTAATGTAAAATACAGCCCAAAAGATCTGTTAGTTAACCTCTTGTGTTCTAGTTAACTTCAGAGGCTGCCTGTCAGATTTCTGGCTAGATCACTACGCTAAAACAAGTAACACTGAATAAGTTACTTTTAGGATATATATAATTCAGATGAATTTCCTCCATGTGATCCAAAATCATGGCTAGGTATCTTGGAGACAGCCTGATGATCTCGTAAAGAGAGAAAGAATGACACTTTTAAGTAGTAATTCAAAGTGAGCCTCAGGTCCTTTGCACAGGAACTGCCTTCCTGATCCTCTAGCTCTAGAGGTAGCAATACTTCAGCACAGCAAGTGGAGGCAAAGCGAGGAGATTGGGCTTCTATGAGTGAAGCTGGGAAGAAAAATTCAAAGAGGCTGCACCATTGTGCTTAAGAACATCAGCATATCATAAGAAGCTCCCCCATGGTAGCTTCCTGTTTCTATTTATAGCCTTCAGAAAAAAAATAGGGTATTTTATTAAACAGAAGGGAAACACTAAGTGCAAGAATCAGCCAGAGGTGAGTTAAGAGCTGGACAGATGGACAAACTCCATCCCTTCCACCTCGGAGGAGATTTTGGTATGTTTAGGTTTGGTTTAAGGTCTGGCCACACTGAGGCGAGCAGATCAAATCAAGCCAACCATCTGGTCGATCTGGCGCATGTAGATGCTCTTTAAGGGCAGGGAGTACCTCCTCTCATCAGGAACACGATTACACTGTAAGACAAAAACGAGGGGAGAGGTAAGATTTGACTTCAAAACCTAGAAAATGTGAACCCATGGCCAGTAACGTTTTGAGATAGATGCCTCTGCTATGAGAAACTAGTCTGTGGATTAGAGGGTAGTGAGCAAAGAACAACATCCCTGGCCTTTCCCACTTCAGGGGCCAGCAACAACTTCAGGCCTCCAGTTGTCCCAAAAATGACTCTAAACACTGCCAATGTCCCTGAATAAAGGAGCCCACCCAGATACACAGGGAGTCTGAAGCCAGTCAAGGCTACATAAGACCCTGTCTCAATACAAAACAACTACAAAAGGGTGACTGCTTTCCTTGCCCTACTGGTGGGGTGGGTATCCTTGAAGTCTTCCCTGTGGATTCTCTCCTCACCCTTTTCCACTGGTCTGACTAAAGGAGTGTTCTGATGGACTATGGCAACAGTCCTCCTTGCCTCTGGCTTCTGGTGGAAGCAGCCAAGGAGGAGCACCAGTAAGACATCAGGAAGAGGGTCAGGAATGGTGACATACATCTGTAATTCTAGCACTGGGAGTTACTGGCAGGAGAACCTGGGGTTCAAGGCCAGCCTTCCCACACAGAGTTCAAAGCCAGCTTGTGCTATGTTAGTACATAAGACCTTGCATCAAAATAAAATAATTCCAACACCCCGACTTCAGAGACATCGGTGAAGAGACTGGGGAGGGATCAGGTGTTGATATTGCTGGCTTCCTCCCTGAATGTCACTGATGCCAGATCTAAGCACTGGGACCTGCCGGTGGCCTCTCTTCTCACAAGACTACCTTTCCAGAATGTTGTACCACTCTCTACCTGCACCTGCAGCCAGGGCTGATACCTGTACTGTTGGTTCCAAATTTCTCTACATCCTAGAGGCACCTGTGTAAGTGGTCGCTTTATGAACTCTTGTCAAATGCCACGATCTGAGTGTGCCATCTATTTTGTGTCAGAACTCTGAATGCAAAAGGAGTTCATATTTTCTCTTTTTCCATGTGCAGTGGAAAAAGCAACTCACATTAGAGCTGGAGTTAATGACTCTGAGCTCCTGAGACTTAGGCCTGTGCACAAACTTTTCCTCTTGGTCCCGCTCCCTATCCTCAGAGAAGAATTCTTTCCAAGGCAATTCCCGAAGACGTTTGTCCACAGATATGATGTGGCCCTCAGTTGTAAACATGTATCTGGTTCCTGATTTGTGTACTGGATTCTCTTCATCAAACAGCTAGAGACAGAGAAAAAGAAGCATTAATAAAACTGAGGTTGACTGGGCATGGTGGCATATATGTTTAATCCCAGCACTTGGGAGGTAGAGACAGGCAGATCTTACTTTGAAGCCAGCCTGGTCTATATAGTGAGTTCCAGGTTAGCCATGGCTAAAAGAAAGAAAGGGTCGGGGAGAGAAAAGGATAGAGAGAGAGACAGAAAGGGAGAGAAGGAGTGGGGAGGGGGAAAACTAGAGCTGGGATATGGCTCTGATAAAGCCTTACAGAGCAGACCCAAGCCCTGGGGTCAATCCCCAACACCAACTTTAAAAACAAACCTACAACTGGTAACTGGAGAACTTTTTGAATTAACTCACAGCAAAGGGTTGAGCTGCTGAGGAACGAAAAACTGGATAAAAGACATCAGTTAACAGCTCTAATTCCCAGCCTAGGGCTGCAATGCAGGATTTACTTTGTTTAAACTTTGATGCCTGGATATGCCAACCCTCACTCCCAGCTCAGAGCCAAGACTCAGAAACACCAGGGCCAGGACCCAAGCACAGGCAGTCTATAAGGGCTCCCCAGATAATTTTCACATGTCCCCCAAGAGTTCTCACACCTGAATCCTAGAACTAACTACCCTCCACCTAATATAACCCCAGACCGTAAGTGGAGATGCTGGAGGCAAAGAACATAGATTTCACCCATCATCTTATCTAAAACCTGGCTTTACAGAATCAGTGCAGGCATTTGTCAAATTAAATTCTCAAGCCCATTTTTTCTCAAAGACTTGGACTCAATGTATAGGATGTCTTAAAGGGGTCCCAGAGTCATTCCTTTGTAGCTAGCCACAGGCCTGAGGACCACTGAACTACAGGACACTACCTATTATTACCGCCTCTAAATCTCCCAACCCTCTGTGCCTTCAAAGTGTTGTTTGTAGGTAGCCATGATAGAAGAGAGGTTACACACATAAGCAAACACACATGCCTATGACAGAACGCAGAGCTATAGCCATGATAGAAGAGTGGTTACACACATAAACATACATCCATGCCTGTGACAGAATGCAGAAGCTGAAAGAGCACTGGACATGGCTCAAGCCTCAGTCCTGCCATGTGGTCACCCCAAGACCTCAGGTAAGTTAGCTGACTTCTCAGTGTAAGCTGTTGTTTTCATAAGGGTAGAATGAAGAGTAACTACTTAATCCTAAGGTCTCTTTCTGGTCCAGAAATTCTCCTCACCCCATATACACAAAGGCATGCCAAATAATATGCACAGGGACCAGGACACAGTCCTGCTGTGGGTCTGAGTCAACATCACATATTAAGAGCTACAAATACCACTCCCAGACTGGGAGTGTAGCTCAGTGGCAAAATACCTACCTGGCTTGCACAAGGCCCTGAGTTCAATGTCCAATATCCCAGGGGAAATAAAAAGGAAGGAAAACACTGCTTTCCTCCTCATAGAAGCCTCCAGAATACCACCATAAAGTTGATTTTTATCAGCCCTTACCAGCAGTTCCTAACCATGAGCTTGCTTCTGTGTACATAACAAAAACTTCTCCAGGAGGTTGACAACCATAAGGTAAGACAGCAATATCCTTCTGACCTGACCAGGCTTGTAACTCTGGGAATGTACAATGTCCAGCAGAAAGCACTGACTAGTAAATATTTGTCTGAGAGACTGCACAAATGTTTGCTCTCTGCAGTACTGAATACCTCTGGTTAATCTTGCAACACACGTACCAGATACAAGTATTTACAGGTCTCACTGAGAAAGAAGCTCTCCATCCGGTCCTCTTTAGACTTGTCTATGACGTGATGCAGCGTGGCATATCCACATCTACAAAATAAGGGTCCAGTTAGCCCTGCCTCAGGCTCCCCTTATACTCATTATCTGCCAGAATATTCTATTACCAAGAGAAACAACCTACTTCTCCAACACCATATAAAAAACAACTATGCTATGTTGAAGGGCTGTTCTTTTTTTTTTTTTTTTCCAAAGCATGAGTTGTATGCAAATTTACTTTTAAGCATGCTTGCATTGCTTCATTATCAGGTTAGCTCCTAGCTGGGGATAGAGAACAGTTTAGCAAGCCAAACATGGCATCATGAAAATGACTGGCAATACATTTAAAAGAACTGATTTAAAAATTGTTCATCCCAGTATTTGTGAACTAATTTATTATTGGCATATCCCAAAGTGATATTTTTCTGTCATATACTTCTGCATAATATATAAAAGAGTAGGCTACAAAATCAAAATACAGGTATATTTTTGTATATCTGTGTGTGTATATGTATACACACACACACAACATATGCATAAATATAACATAAATATTTTGAAAGATTCTATGTATGGGTACCTCAGTGTTTATCATGGTGAGCTATAGGGTAGATCACAAGAATCTTCTACTCTTGGTATCTTCTGTGCTGCTTAAGAGCTTTAATGAATTACTGGCATAAAAATATACTTCTCAGAATGAACACAGTTTGCTGAAATCTTACATGAAAGGCGGGCATAAAAATATAATTTCCACTATAATGGAGAAATGTTACTATATCAAAAGGTAAACCAGTTCTCTACCAAACTAACATTAATAATCTGTATTACGCATTTGAAATGCAAATAATATTTCCTGGCTAGAGAGAAGACCCCTTTGCCAGCAAACCTAACAGAGTTCAATCCCCAGGTCCCACACAGTAGAGGGAGAGGAAGGATTCCTACAGGTTATCCTCTGAGCTACCTCAGCTACCTGAGCTACCGTGCTACCTGAGCACGGTAGCATGTATGTGCCACCCTCCCCCCACATACACACATGCATGCACACATACACTATAAATAAACATAATTTTAAAAAACAACTAAGGGACTAGAGATGACTCAGCAGTTAAGAACATACATTATTCTTGCTGAGGACCTCAGTTTGGTTCCCAGCACCCATAACTGGCAGCTTAAAAACAATTGTAACTTCAGTTCCAGGGGATCTGGTGCCATCTTCTGGCTTCCACAGGCACCTGCACTCACACCTGCATATATCCCCACACAGACACACACTCAGACATAATTTAAAAAAAAAGACAAAACTTGAGAGAATAAAGAAATAGCTTACTGCTCTTAGGAAGAGCAGTAGCTGCTCTTCCAGAGGACCCAGGTTCAATTCTCAGCAACACATGGTAGCCTATAGCATCTGTAACCTAGTCAGAGGGCATCCGATAACTTCTTCTGGCCTCCAACGACACCAGTCACATACATACAGACAAAACATTCACACACACAAAATACATAAGTAAAAAATTTAAATATAAAACTATATAACTAAATAAATTCAGTTTTAAATAACATTTCTCCAGAACAACTCTCAGTCAAATCACAAACATCTGAACAATAAAATGAAGGAATTTAGAAAACTGACTTGACTTTTGTGTACTTTTCCAAACTCTGCAGAATATCCATTCCTACATGGAGGTAGAAGGGATTCTTGGTTGCCTAGACAGAACACAAGAGAGTGTGTTGCAGGAAGGGCTTGGAAGAGACACCATCAACACACATCACAGTGACTGCAGGGTTCCCTGAGGAGTTGGGTCACCAGCTAGAGGAAGAAACAAGGTCAGACTAACTTCATCTGACTAAAGTGATCGGTCCATAAATACCTGTGATGTGTTTAACTGTACTCAGAATTAGGAAATCCATGCCAAGGCAGAGTAATACTTTGGCTCCACTGATGCCATTTGGTCAGAAAATAAGCAATGCCCACCCTACAGGTACCTGATCAGAGAGGAAATCTGATTTCTATAGTGCCTCAGAACTCCCTAGAGACTGAAGATGCAGAGACAGGGAAATAGGATTTTGCTTCATTCCAGTTACTGCACTGTGAGCAGCAGCGCAGGGGAGGAAAGTCCTTCAGGACAGGGCTCCAAAGAGGCCCAAACACTTTCCTCTAATCACCCAGGATATTGGAGCTCTGGTCCTTACTCATCTGTCACGTGCCTGCTGGTTATTTTGAGGGAAGGAAATTCTCTGGGAAGATGAGACTTTTACCCCCAAACTTCTAATTCATGCCTACCACCAACCTATAACAACAAGAAGAAACAAGTAGCATGTTGGCTGCCTCTATATTAAGAGCCTGAGATGGCCTCAGAGGAGAAAACTGCAGGTGGAAAATTCCTCTGGATACTAAGGACACAGTAGGCATAAATGTACAGGCTAAGCTAATAACAAGTCTCACAGCAGCCGGGGAACATCCTCAAGGCAAACACAGCTTCGCTTTACTCTAGGCTCAGAGAAATCACTTCCCAATCACCTTCCCTTTTTCAATTTTGTGAGGTCTCTTGAGATATGAGTATTAACATCAGTTTCATAGGATTTCTCCCCATCAACACGCACCCTACTTCTTCAACCTAGACACAGTGACTTCTTTGTTTTGTTTTGTTTTGTTTTTCTGGACAGGGTGTCTCTGTTCTAACTCTGGCTGTCCTGGAACTTGCACTGTAGACCAGACTGGACTCAAATCCGTCTGCCTCAGCCTCCCCACTGCTAGGATTAAAGGCATGCACCACCACTGCCCGGCTAGAAGCAGTGACTAGTTCGGTATAAAAATTGTTTTTAATAAGTCTAAAGCATAGAATGAATCCTACTATCAAATCTGTAAGAATGAGGGTCCTTGCACACTGCAGGTGCCTGTCTCATACTGAGCTCACTAGAGCCGCATCTTGGGAAGCTAAGAGCTTATAGTGATGGGTCTGTAACTGTGTGTAGGTAGACCATGGGAAAAATTTGTGTATCAGGCTTCAGTTGTCAAGGAGACATTTCCTAGTAACATTTCCTCTGTTATTACAGTAATTGCACAAAAATAAATCCCTTTTAAAAAAATACAAATATCTTTTTCTACAAAAACTAAATAAAATAAAAGAATGAAAGAAAGAAAAGAAATCTTTTTGCGTCAACACTTTTAGGTAAACCAGAGAACTGGAAAAAAAGTTGAATTCCCCCCAAGGGTTCTTTGGCCAAACGAATCTGGAAAACACTAAAAGATGAAATCTTCCCTTGAATATTTAAAGAGTAAATACACAGTAAAGACAAATCTTTTACTAAATGTGAGGTTAAAAACACGCAGACACTTTCTCCATCCTACAGAATCAGGAGAAGTGACCTCTTATAAGATAGAAATAGCAGCAATTCTATTGAGTCACTATGCAACAGCAAACCACTGCTCAGTAAGCCTACCTGGTAGAGGAGATATGTGGACTCCACCAACTCTGGTCTCAGTGGGTAGAAGAGAACATCAGGGGCTTGGAGTTGCCAGTTATAGCGCTCAGGGAGGGCTCCGTACCGTTTCCATATGGCATAGTAGAAGGCATGGAGGCAGATGGCATCTTCCACATCCCCTATCAGAACCTACGGAGACAATGCAAGCAAATGATCAAAAATCACAGGCAGATTTTCAAGTCTAGGGACTTGAATCCAAAGGAATCAGAGAATGCTCAGGATAAAAAAGGGGGGAGGGAGCTTTCTCAATATTGCTTATTCTTAACATAGCTGTGGGTGTGTGTGTGTGTGTGTGTGTGTGTGTGTGTGTGTGGCGCGCACGCGCACATGCACACATCTGTGACCTATATACACATGTATATTCATTCAGTCATGCTTACACTTGGAGGTCAAAGTAGATGTCTGCTCTATCACTCTCTCCTTTACTCCCTAAAGCTTGACTAGCAACCTGCAAGCCCACAGTGAACCTCTCATCTTGGTGCCCTGCCCAACCCCCATCCCAGGTACTATAGCAAGTGCTCTTACCCACTGAGCCATCTCCCCAGCCCTCCTTAACAAATCTGACTGCAAAATACCTGCAGTCCAGGGAAGAAAGCCTGCAGAGAGTCAATCCAGGTGTTCATGAGCTGTCCACTGAACATGTTCACGTTGACATAGAGTGGTGGGTCTCCTTCTCCTTCATTGCAGGCTTCTCGCCTGTGGACCCAAAGAACACAGCAAAGATGAACCAGAAGCTTGCCTGCAGAGCTCCAGCCTGTTCCTTTGGCAGTTTACCTCCCAGTGTTTCATTGAAGCAAAATCAGTGCTAACTTTCTCCTAACTCCTTCTTTAAATCTTTGGCAGTAAGATTGGCTGTAGATGTCTGTACAAAACCTATTTCTAACTGTGGCCTTTGTGGAATATCAAGACTTCATTACATTTACAGAAAGCACTTTGACATTTGGGTTTCAGAACACCGACATGTAACAGAATTGGTCTGTTTTGGCCTTGATCAGGGAGAGGAATGTTTTATTCTGTTCAGAGTCTCTTCTCTGGTACAGAAAGAGCACGGTCCTGTGAAAAGACCTGTAGGGATGCATCAAGGCAGAACCCTGAGAGCTTTCTACTCAATTTAGTTCAGTATTTTGTAAAGCTAAAATGAACTGGGTATGGTAGTGAATGCCTATAATCATCACACTCAAAAGTTGAGGCAGGAGGATAGAAAGCCTCAGAAAGCAAAGAAAAACATTCTTCAGCAAAAATCAGTAAAACTGCAATGACAGAGAAAATCAGCAGTCTACATAATGACATTTAAAATCATGAAACAATCCACATTTTACAGTTTATGAGGGTTGTCTGACAAAACAACCAAAAGAGCTCCAACCACAACTACTCTTCAGCACACCACACCAAAAAAAAGAAAAGAAAACAAGGAAAAGCAAAAGTGACGTCTCTTTTTTTTTGCAAGAGTTTAAATTTTTCTGTGTGCATTTGTGAGTGCCTGCATGTATTTTTGTCAAGCCTGTCCACGTGGGTACCCAGAAAGGCCAGAAGAAGGCATCAGATACCCTGAGCTGGAGTGACTAGAGTCACAACATTATGTTTTGGGAACTAACCTTGGGTCCTCTGAAAAACCAACATGTGTTCTTAGTCTCTGAGCCATTTCTCCAGCTCCCATAAATTCCCACAAAAATGGTCCCAACAAAGGCTGAGGTAGAAATGAGTCAAAAGCTTATGAAACCAGAAGCTCAGTAGTTATTATGTACATTAGCCATTTAGTACATACATGTACAGAGAAATGCCTGGGGAAGGGAGAGCTGGGGGTAGGGTGGGGGTGGAAGCTTCTGCAGCTTTGCACAGCTTTTCCATAGATGAAGTCTCTATGGACATTCTGAATGTACTAGAAAAAAAAAAAAAGGCAAACTGTTTTAAACAAGCAGTGAGCAGGGGTAGGGTGGGGGTAACTATCCATTGTTTCATACTTATAAAGGACACTCCTAGGGCTGGAGAAAGGTTCAGAGGCTAAAAGCACTTCAGACAAGAGCCTGAACCAAAACCAGTGACTCACCAGTTCCCAGATCCCTGTCCCTTAGTAACTGTGAGATATTTTAAGGCAACAGGCTTGGGGGTACTGTGATACAATGGTCGGCCCCCAGATGACTAACAATAATTAAGAGAGATGGTAAGTAAGGATGCAGATAGACCCTGGGAAGTTTATAGTAAGAGAAACGGAGCTGGCCCAGTAGCACACTCCTATACTCTCAGCACACAGGAGGCTGCTACATGTTGTGAATCAGCTGTAGGCCAGCCTGGCTAAGGAGTCAGACCTTTGCCGGGTGTGGAACAGAGCTGTGATGCCAGCACTCGGGAAGCAGAGGCAAGGGCTGCTGCAAATTTGAGATCAAATAAATGCCAAGCCAGACAGGGTTATCCAGTGACACTCCACTCCCAAATACTTTTTAAATGAAAGAAAAGGGCTGGCAAGAACGTTTGAGGAGTTAAGATGCTTGTTATCGAACCTGAACACCTGATTCCATCCCCAGGCCAACATGGTAGGAGAGAACCAGCTCTTCCAAGTCATCCCTCTGACTTCCACACGTGTGCCACGGCACACACACCCCTCTCCAAAAAATAATAAAAGACATAAATGTAATAATAAGACAAATAACTAAAAATTAAAGCAGAGCTGGGCAGGAACATTTCTGAACACACTGTACAGCAACAGAAGTGATGTCAGGGCACACACCCTCGGCGCAGGTAGCTCTGGATGCTCTGATACGCAGCATTAAACATCTCTAGGTCTTCTTTTTCCCCAAAAAGAATGTAAGACTTCAAGAGGTATTCATAGAAAGAATCCAGTCCAGCACCCAAGCCACTCTGCTTTCCAACCCAATGGCCTGTCTGGATGTTCACAACGTTGCCTGTGGAAACAAACAAACAAGGCACTTCAGGCCTCAACCATGGCAGGGCGGGGTGGGAGGCAAGCCCTCCCACTTCCATCCCGTTGCTTCTCAGCATCCTTATCCCTTGCAGATATGAGGAAGGGGTAGCCTCAAACTCACCACTACTCCTGCCTCAGCCTACGGAGTGCTATATACTTATAAGTGTGTGTCACCACATTCAGTCTGAGTGACTGTATTTCTACTGTTGCTATTCAATGTAAAAAGTTTGTACATTAATTTCAGGAGACAAAATTTACTTTTAAAAAACCTTTTATAAATGACCCAATATGGTTCCAAAACAACCAAGTTATATCAAGATGACAAAAAGAAAGTATGTCCCAATAAGACAACTTTATGATGTGAAAACCCATTTTAAAACAACACTGTGAGTTAGCAAAACATGGGTAGTTATTAAAGACAAATGTCATGATGAATACAGAGAGTATTATTCATTATTATGTCTGCCACTAATGCTTAATAATAATGCTCAATAATAATTTTAAATATCTTGGTTAAATATTCTCAAGGGGAAAAAATCTAATACATATTTCATCTAATTTTTTTTCCTTTTTTAAAGGAGAAAGTCTCTCTACTGAAAATGCTAAATTTCAGTATTTTTAGAATCTTATATTGAAGCAATAAAGTTTGCCTCTGAGACAGTTCTTTTTATGGCTTTTCTATTAACAATAATTTCCAGTGGAATATACCAAGGGATCCAAGCTGAGGGGGCTCTAGCATGAACCATTATCTTCCATCAAACCCTACCACTTCACACGAAGCAAAAGGTCATGTGAAAAACATGGACCCAGTAAGCACCAATGGCTGTTGTTTGAGTTGTCAAGTTTCAGATCCAGTGGTACAGGGAAGATGAAGGAAAGAGAACAAAAGGTTATACAGACCAACTGATGGCAAAAGGTGAACCCCACCTAATAATCCTGTATCATTGCTCCGAAGGTTCCAGAGGGCTTTCACAGCTCGTCTGGCAACCCACTCAAATGTGGAATCCCCCAGCAGCCGGCTAAGAATCCCAAATTCCACCAGGAGAGAACCAGCGCCTGCCGTGCAGGTTTCATTATTGCTGTCAGGAGGAACACCCGTCTTCAGATTCACCTAGGTTGGGAAGAATCAAAAACTGTATGAAGGCCACATGGTATTGAGCAATTGTACCCCAGCACTCAGGAGGCCAAGGCAGAAGGGTAAGACCCTTCCGGATAGACAGAGGCTATCCTTTCTACAGAGCAAGTTCAAGGACAGTCTCAGCTCATAGCAAGATCTCACTTCAAAAAAAAAGTTTTGTAGCAAAATGTAAGAATTCACGGTACTGCAAAGTCATATCATGGATGTGACACTGAACTAATGAATCAGGTTCACTGCGGCTCAGCTCACCACTTGTCACGTTACACTCAAGATGAGAGACACCAACAAACAGTAAGAACAAAGCGTCTCATTTTATTAGTAAGTCTAGGGCACAATTATGACGTTACTCATTAAAGCCATCTCTTTCTGCCAAGTGTCCTTCAAAATGAGAGAAGCACCAGGCTCTGGGGTTTGTGTTGTTTTGAATGAGAAATGTCCCCCATGGGCTCATGTACTTGAACGTTTGTGCCCAGTCAGCAGGATTGTTTTCTGAGGTTATGGAACCTTTAAGAGATACAGCCTTGCTGCAAGGACAACACTGGGAGTGGGATTTGGGGACTTACAGCCTCATCCCACTTCTTGTTCACTCTCTACTTTCTGCCTGAAATGTGATCAGCCAGCTTCCAGCTCCTGCTGTCTGCTTCCATGCCTTCCCTGACATTATGGACTCTCTCCCTCTAGAGCCTAAAGCTAAAATAAACTCTTCTGTTGAGTTGCTCTGGTCATGGTACTTCATTGCAGCAACAGAAAAGTAACTAATACAGGGTTAAAGACAAATAAAAGCTATTATAAATGGCTTCTACACTTTAAGTGTGTTCTAAAGACTCACTCCTGCTCAACAAACACAAACAATGGTAAGACTGAGAGAAAAGCAGAGGCTCAGCCACAGTAAGACAGTCAATTTCATCATGGAGGTTCTGTGGTCTGGCATTGCTCCCCTGATTACTGCAAAGGCTGACACAATTCCCAGTGGAGTCATTTGGCTTGTTAAATCCAATGCCATAAATATACAATCTCACTCCAGACCTTGGTTCTAAATCAGCATCTAATTGGCTGGTCCTGTAGGCTTCACTTTCAGGTATGTGAAATGTTCAAATGAACATTCACTGAGCTCCTACCACACATGTGAGGATCTTTGGGGAATATATGCAAGTCAAAAATTAAGAAACAGTCTCCATACTATCTAGTAGCAGAAAATGCAAGCCACACATGTATGGTGAACAGGATTCTTTAAGGCGAAAAGCTAATTGCTATACTACTGTATGTCTCACACATAGAGTGTGCTCAGTAAATGCTGAAGGAAGTTTTTTAAAATGACATTATGTTTAGGTCCAAATCTTCTCCAAGGACATCACTCTCTTCTTATAGCTAGGCCCCATCTCTTTTTTCAAAGTTTTAATTTGCAAAAATAGTGAACTGTGAAACACAGAGGAACCAGTAGCCAGCCAGGTATGGTAACACACCTGGAAGGCTGAGGCAAGAAAAATCACAAATTCAAGGCCAGCCTGAGCTACTTGGCACAAGACCATTTCTCGAAAATAGCAAAACAATGGGACAAACCAGTCACTTACCCGAGGATAGGGGATCCCTGTCTTGGTGTTTTCAAAAGCTGGCAGGAGCCGTACGGCCAGGTCATGGGCCATATACAACAATTCATTATCATAATCCTCAATTGTCATGTCACCAAAGGGCTGTTTGGAGTCAGTTATTATTCTGTGAGCAGAAAGGAGGCTTCCCAGAACCCTAACAGCAGGAAGAAAACAGCAATAATAAAAGCACATAGCTTACAAGTGCACAGAATCCAGTTTACAAAGACAAAAGATGTCTCTACTTCTTTTCAGGCTCCAAGCAGCCTAGAGCAGAAGGACCTGACTCAATGGCTTCCTATAGTCTTCTCTGGCTCTAAGTGACTGGCTTTCAGTTCACTTCATTACTGACAGGAAGATAGGAACCAAGCATTCTGGACAACCGAGGACACCACCTAAAGCCTAAGATTTGTTCATCTTAATTGTAGAGTATGAAGAAAAGGACTATGCTCACCAGGAGGTGCTCACTGGTTGTTTTCAAAGCACATATTACCTATCAGCATCAATAAATTCCTGTTGATTGATCTCACGTGATAAAGAAAGCTTAGCTATATGAGAAACGGAACAAGGCACAACAGAACTATGTAACTTCTGCAGGTCTGACGGCCGGGTGATTGATGAATTGCCCCAGTGTTCAGTGAGACAGGAGGAGAGGAAAATGATAAAATGAGAGATACTAAAAAACAGAAAGCTACCCTCTGAGATTTATGTCCTTGTAGATACATAAATGTCCCCTCCCGACTATCTTAAAAGGATTGCAACATTTTTCAAACAAATGATTCATTCTTTTCTTGTTTTAAAAGTCAACAGTTTCATAACTTCAAATTCAAGGTTCAGATCTAGATCTGGATTGTTGTGTAGCAATATGATTTTCAAGATATTTAAACAGGAAAAGAGTCAACTTTTCACACTAAAGAAATCCAGGTTAAAAAAAAACTGGGTATAGGCCATGATTCCACCATATTTAGCAAAGAGTGGATTATAAATGAGAACCATATAAGAAGAAAAGATATCAAAAGAGCAAGCAGTGGTTTTTGTGGGTAGAGAGATGCAAAACTCCATTTAAAAACACGGATGAGTATTCCTAAGCGAGTAAACAAGGAAACAAGAAAGAACATGAACAGAATCAATGAAACTGCATTTGAGGGACATCTCTCTTATATACCCACTAAAACGTGTGTTTCTGTGCAGTCTAAAATGTGATGTTGTTCAAGCATCAAAAATACAAGTTTTCATGAATACTAAACTAAAATGAACATGAACAATACACAGATTCCATACCACCCCATACGGTCAGTCTCTGGCTGAAATACCCTGAGAAGAATTAAGTTCCTTACCCCCCACACAACCAAAGGAGCCTTCAATCCATTTCATATGCTACTTTACCTTATTGTAGCTTCAAAGACTTGGACGGTGGAATCTTTGTCAAATGAAACAGTGTTGATCACTAACTTGACTGCTTTCTGGAACTCCGATGAATTTCCCATTATCTTTAAACAGAGGAACACAAAGCATTACAGCAGCTTGAAATGACACAGAGGACACTGCACTACATCCTGTGCTGCCTACGGCTTTGCCACACAGTGGGAATGGAGACACAGAAGGTAGAAGGCAGCTATTTCTCACATTATGCTCCAGGACAGACAGCAAGCCTGTCTCCTGCCACTCACTCAAGAGTCCTATCTCAAAGTGGTACAACTGTGTGAACGAACATGCAACAGAACTGCTGGCATGTCTCGTCTTCTCACTCCCTTCTCTCCCAACCTCTGAGCTGACCTTTATGTGCAAGGCAGAATAGTTTCTAAAAAGTTTTGGAATGGGAGAAAATAAGTCAGAAAATTAAGTAACAAAAAGATGATTCTATCTCTGCTTCTCAAAATAAACCCAAGACATCTGGAAAACTAATTGATCTTGTTTGCCATCCCGATGTGTAAAGATTTTGAGAAACAGTACTAACAACACAGAATGAAACCAATGACATTTAAAACAAAATGGGGCCTGGGGGAATGGTTCAGTGGGTAAAAGCACTTGCCATGCATGCCTGATTGACGACCTGAGGTCAGATCCCCAGATTCCAAGTCAAAATCTGGGCACAGTTTGTCCTCTGACTTTCAGACGAATGTTGTGGCACATGCTTGCCCTCATACACAAACATGAACACACATGTACAGAAAAATAAACAAATGCTTAAAAAAATAAAAACAAAACATATAAACTCTTATCTCTATGCCCAATTTAAAAATTAAGGAAGGCTGGAGAGATGGCTCAGCAGTTAAGAACATGAGCTGCTCTTCCAGAGGACCCAAGTTCAATTCCCAGCACCCAAATGGCAGCTCACAATTGTCTGTAACTCCAGTTCCAGGGGATCTGACACCTTCATAGCAATGCACATAAAATTTAAAAATTAAATAAATTATTTTTTAAAAATTAAGGCTCTTATCTAAGGTGTGCAGATACACTGTCATAGCATGCTATTCCCTCCTGAAAGGGCAAATCCACCACAAGAGGCGAGCTTAACCTACGTGGAAATGATTTGATTTCACCCACATTTTATAACAATTTTTCAGAAGGACATGCATGCATACATAGATACATACATAAATGGTGAAGTCAAGAGGAAATAATTCTTCAGACACTATTCTTTGGAGTGTGCCTTATTTCTTACTGTACTGGTCTGCTATATGTTTCTCAAACCATATTATTTGCTTGGGTACAGAGCAGACACAGGCTTTCTGTTTTCAGTTCTTTCTTTTTAAGAGATCATGCAATCTTGCTCAGGTTACATGCAATGGTCAGGGGACTGTTTTCCCCTGAGAGTTCTTGAAGCATATCTGCAAACATCTGTTGAAAATGCTACCAAAAGAAAAACCTCAAGATGAGTGCACCTGAGAAATGAGCCAATATGCTAATGCATTCAAGACCAGATATTCTACAATGAAAACCACACACATGGGTCTGTTTCCTCACAGATGTTCACCAAGAACAATATCTGGTGCAGCTACAGGGTTGATCAAGCAGGAGAAGGTGATGAAATCCAGGCACTTCGAGTTATACCCTGTACGTTGTCACATTAGATAGCCAGTGAGCACAAACTAACCAGAGCACCTAATCACCCAGGCCTAAGAAAGGATGACTGCACAGAGGAGTGGCTTCTCAGAATCTTGAAAATGTTGATGTGCAGCTCACACCTGTAACTCCAGAACTCTGGAGGTTGAGGCACAAAGATGGTCACCAGTTGGAGACTCTGACTCAAAGAACAAAACAAAAGCCTTGGGATGTAGCTCAGTTGGAGAGCACTCCCTTCTCAGGCAAAGCCCTCGGATCAATCTCCAAGTCTACCAAAAAAAAAAAAAAAAAAAAAAATTGCATGCCTGTAATCGCATCACTTGAAGGGAAGAAGTCTTTAGCAAGTTTAAGTCCAGCCTGAACCTTATTTATAAGACCCTGTCTCAAAAATTAAATAAATAAGGCCAGTAGGATGGCTCATAAATAAGGGTACTTGCTATCAAGCTTGAGAACACACACACATATGCACTAAATAAATGTTCTTAATTTTTTTTTAATTAAACAATTTTTAAACCTCAACATAAAATTTTTTTAACTAAATAAATAAAATGCTGTTATGTGACGTGGATCTCCAATAGTCAGAATTTCTCCAGTTTGGGAACAAAACAATGTCAAGGGTCATACCCTAAGAATACATGTCAGACAAAATTGGATTAGTAAACATTCACTTAAACAACAATCTGCATTCCTACTATGTACCATTTACTATCAAGTGTGGAGAACAGTATAGCAAATAATAATGATAACATCTCTGTACTTAGCAAGCAAGGGAATAGAAAGACATAATAGGGATTAAGAGGAGGGCTCGGAAGAGTTAGCTTTCTTAAAATGGCCATGCACCTTCTGACCCTCCTCTCACAACAGTGGCTGAGCCGCCAGTACCTTCACCAAGTTAGCACTAATTATACTGCACTTACTTGTCTGGGCACATTCTGAGAAGTGATGGTGGATGACTTAATGGAGCAGCAATCACTTCAGAAGGAAATACTGGGAGACTGAAAGTGCTCTGCAACTAAAGCCTAGAAGGAAACCCAGCAGCCCTATTAGAACCAGGGCCCAGTCCTATTTCTGCAATCTATAAAATGAAGGCACAGAACATTACCTCCAGCTCTTCCCAAGACCTGCAATTCTACTACTAGCAAAACACAAGACTGTCATAGTTTAAACTCAAATTACCTTACCCAGTTCCAACTCCTAACTGACACCTTTAAACATTTCTTAGGAATGTTTAAATGAACCAGTTAAGTTATTAAATATAGGAATTGATATTGGATTCAATAGCTTTCTAATTATAAAGATGTCTTGGACAAGGAAAACAGGTAGGAATTTTGTAAGATTACTTTTACTAAGGAGATTGTAAAACACTGGAAACATTCCTTGGAAACTGTTCCCTGTGGTACTAGGCCATGAAGCACAAGGGACACAGCCTGACAGCATGTCCAGTGTGGTTTCAGGACGTTTCTTGCATTTATGTTTAAAGGTCTCCAGCTCCCCAGGGTCAATGAGGGATGCCAAGGGAACAGAGGGCAAAGGCAATATGCAGGTAGGCAGACCACATCTGGAGGAAACAGGAGCCAAAAGCAAGAAGCAGTAAATAACAAAGGTGTTCATATAGAGAGGGCATCGCGCATGGGCAGGCACTGGGCACAGACACTCCTGGGAAGCCAGATAGCATTTTGGGGTATCTTCTGACCTTGAAGTCTTCTGGCTTTTACTCCTGAAGTACTGTGCTACAACTTAAAAAGAAGAACACTGGATTTGTAAAAGAAGCTAACGTAAAATTCCCTTTAGAATGAACCCTTTAGGAAAGAGAGCCTCACAGCCTAAACCATTGATGCTAAAGTTGGAGAGCAATTAGGAGAGGTGGGCACCTGTGCAGTGGTGGAGGGGGCGGGGAGGATGGGGAGGGGTCATCCTAAAAGGAGAGACAGACCACCCAGTTCCAGAGAACAGAGGTTCTGACTTCTAATGGGTAGGTTTCATACCTCTTGATTTAGCTTAGTCTGGTCTATGCACCAAGGGACATGGAGGCAGGCACTCAGGAGGACCAAAAAACTTATCTTGCAGCTGCACAGGGAGGCGGCAGGGCTGAGTGGCCATGGCACAGTATCCTCTGTTATTAGCTCTGTCCTGGAGGGAAAGAGCTGCAGAGAGGTATGGCCTGACTTCTGGGAGAGAGACATGGAGGCTAGAGAATTCGTGTAGTGCTTTGAATGAGAAATGACCCCCAGAGGCTCATGTACTGGAACACTTGGTCCCCAGTTGTTGGGAGCTTTCAGAGGTGCAGCCTCACCGTAAGTGGAGGAAAATGTGAACATCCATCTTCCTAATGCTGCAGCCATGCCATGCCTTTCCCGCCATTTTGGACTCACCCTCGAGGGCCATAAACCAAAGTAAACTCTCTCTCTCTTAACTTGCTTTTGGCCCTGGTTTATCACAGTAACAGAAAAGTAATTAATAAAGTCTGTGATCTAGCACACTGCAGTAACTAAACAGTAATGAAACTCTTCAGACTCTGCAAAGACATAGGATGACAAAAAAGAAAACAAGTTTTCTGAAAACTAGTCACGCATTTCTTCTCTACCTTTAAAGGAAGAGCATTTCCCCTCACTTAACCTTCAATCCTTTTCTTGCCTTCCTATAAAGGTCATTAAAATAAATAACACTCATCAAAGCTTACTGAGTACAGCATTTCCTGGAATTCCTACTCCTGGGGGAAATGAGGAAATACAGTAAACCCCAAAACACTTAATCTTAATTATCTTAATTAAAGAAGAAAAGGCTGAACACTTACTGCAAGTGTATCCAAGGCATCAACAAGAGTCAAGGAGTAATTCCCTAGGACATCATTGATGTTCAGATTTGAACTGAAAAAGAAAGAATTAAAATTAAACAAAGGCACTTTACATTTAAAGTGAAAGAGAGAGAAAAAAAGAAGACCATAAAAGTATACACCCATCAGAAACTAAAACTGCTGGCAACGCTTATGATCCAGAAACTGACTGTGGGATGGGAAAGGTGTACACTGTTGGTAGAAGGCAGGGTAAAGGACTTCTGTCTCAAGAGAGCCTGTCTACATGTTCACAGGACGGAGAAAATACAGGGCAACAGAGGCACGTGTATAGAGCGGCAGTGAGAAGCTCAAAGGAAGTCCGGAGATGAGCAAGTCACTCCTCTGAGACAGACTGTCACCGTCATGGATCATTAACCCTGTCTAACTTCAAAACTCTCTTAATTTCACAATCATTAGGAACTGAAGGAGGGATCCTGTAACATGACCTGATATTTCTTCACTGCTTAAACTGTGACACACAAGGAAAACATCTGGGAATGCTGGAACGGACAGTGAAAAACAGACCTGATACAGCTAAAGAAATCCAGATCATGGACTTCACTGACTCCCTTGCCCCATTACCACAAAGCCAGAAAATCATTCCGGAGGCTTGAAGGAAAATGAAAATGACAGCAAAACAAGAAATAAGACAACTACTTAAAGATCTCATTTACTAGAGACCAAAGTACAGAAGCCCTACTTTCGTTTCCAGCCACAGACTCACTGACATCTGGCATCCTCCATCTTCTCTGCATGCCACCTGCCCTTGTTGCATCAGCCTAAACGGTCCTTGTCCTACTTCCTTCCTATGAAAGAAGTTTTCAGGGCAGTATCCCCCAGTTTTGAATGGCTTGGCCTGCTGTATCTCTCTAAAAGGCCTATGATGGTTGCTAAGATGATGCAGTGGGAAAAGGCACGTGATGCCAACCCTCAGAACCTGAGTTCAATGTACATTTTCTACATCTGACCTTATCTGAACCTTCCAGTGGCTGTTTGGTGTGTGTTGGGCACTTAATAGGACAAAAAAAAAAAAATCTACAGAAAAAAACAAAAACAAAAAACAAGTTTCCAGAGTGGGTTATATAGGAACCCGAGCTACCAACAGCATCTCTGGAAAACTACATTTGTTCCTTCTACTTGATTCTCTAAAGAAATTTACAGCGAAGGTATTCTCAGGGCGAGAGCTATGGATTCAAACAGGTCTCTCAATGGCAGTGCCAAGCACACAGCAATGGCCAAGGGTTGGAGGAGGGTCAAAGCAGACATCCTCATGTTCAAGTGTGTCCTCAAGAACACTTGGCTGGGTTTAAATATTTAACCACAAGGCTATGCTGCTCAGAAACAGAGTGACCTCCAAACACCTACCTTACCAGAAAGTGGTTCCCATATCATTTAGCATCCCAACTGAAAGGACTGAGCATGAGCCCCATATCACTCAGCATTATAGCCCTCTCCTCAAGTGTCACTCTCCCTAGCTGCCTGGGGCCCATGTAATTTGGAGCACCGTGCTCTTTCCATGTTTACTGTGCTTTTTCTCTTAATCCACATGAAAGGGACGCTGTTCAACTATTTAAGAGCTGTACACACAGTTATTAGTAGAATGCTTGCCTTGCATGTTAAGATACTAGCTTTGAACTTTAGCACTGACCCTCCTCCCAAAACAACAATAATAAATCCTTGTAACACTGGCCACAGTAGGCAACAATTGGTAACTGTTACCAGAGTTGTTTTTTTTTAAATGTATCCATGTTGACTGAGAGAGTTCCACTCTAATCAGAAAATCCACTTAAAGATCTAGAAGGTTCACTAGAACATTTTGAATTCTTTTCTACCAAATAATCCCAGCACTTAGGAGACTGGGGCAGAAGGGTTTCAGGGTTCTTGCTTATACAGCAAGGCCATGTCTCAGAAAATAATAATAATAATAAAATTAATAATAGAAATTAACAAAATAGGGGGGTGAGGTAGAGAATGAAGAAAAAATTAGACTCCATAAAACAATTGGTCCCAGCATAACAGCATGACATGGTCCTGCTTCTGTTTGTTAGTCCATCCTGTAGACAATAACAACGCTCTGCTCTTTAGACTTGCTTTTTTAGTCCTGTCTCACGCAACAGCTCTTGAGGAAGTCAATCTTTCCATGTAACACAAAAATCAAGAGTGAAAATGGTCCCATGTAAGAAGCTGGACTAAACCACAACTAAACTCCCTCCTAATTCATCACATGTGAATGAAAATTCGTGGCATAGTCCCACTGTGACACTCTCGAGTCTTACTCGCTCTAAACAAACAAAAAAGGAGCAGAAGAAGAGGAGGAGGAACAACAACAGCCTCTAATACAAAATCTTTGATTATGTGGCTAATAATAAAAGCAAGCAGACATGTTGGGAAACAAATGTGCTGTATACACTCAACCTGTAACAGCTGTTTGGAAATCTTATCTGTTCTGTGTGGGCAGAGATAGCTCAACAAACAGTCCCTGTGCACTCAAGGACTTAGTAAATCCAGGGGGAAGAAAAGGGGACAGGAAGGTAAATATACATGGTTCTAAATTCTCAAGCAAAGTTAAAAAGCAAAATAGTGGCTCAAAGGAAAGGAATCAAACCCGAAATGAGCAAACCAGGAAGAATCACCTTCCAAAGCTCAATGAAGACTCTACATGGGCAGAAGCCTGAGTAGGATTTCAAGTGTCCAGTTATCTCTCATCCCTCCAGGCAGAGGCCCTCATAGAGAGACAACCCCTCAGTGTCTGGGTTATAGAAAAAGGAGTGACCACATCCAGTTTTTACATGCTTGCTGGGGATGCATTCAAACTCAAGTCTTCATGCTTGCATTCTTACCCACTGCGTCATCATCCTAGCCCATCATCTTAAGCTAAAGATGCCCAGGAACAAACTACGTGAAGAACCAATATTTGATCTGTTCACTTGGAATTTTCTTTTTGTTTTAAGAATATGATCTGGGGGAAGGGGTGGGATCAAGCATGGAAACAGGCCCAAACCCCAAATGTATTGCTGCCATTCACAGGAGTACAGAAACATCTAAATTTACTCAAAGGTTTGAACATGAATTCTGCAACCCAACAGTAGTTGGGAGCTAGACAGAGACTGGCAGTTTTTATAGGGTTCAAGATTTGCTTACTACATAGTAACTCAACACAGGGCCCGTGTCGAACAAGATAAGCATCAAGAGGCTATGACTAAAGAGAAATAAACAGGCAAGTATGGAGGCCTGCACCCATAATCACAGCTCTAGGGAGGTAGAAGGCAGGCTGACCAGGAGCTGAGATCATCCTCTGCCAGCTATTGGGTTAAAAGCCAGCATGTGCTACATGAGACTATCTACAAAAAAAAAAAAAAAAAAAAAAAAGAGGAACACCCAAATTTTGTTTCTGTGCTGTTTTAGGTAATATTCTAATGGAAAATTCATTCTTTTTTAAAAATAATTTTTAAATAATTTTTTTAAATAATATATTAGATAACAATACTGAACACATTTAAATGTTTTAAATCTGAAAGGTATTTTCTGGACATGGTGATGTCACACTTTGTAATTCCAGGCTGAGGCAGGAGAATTCTAAGTTTGAAGACAGCCTGGTAGACTGTCTCAAAAACAACTTTTTGTTATTGTTATTGTGGCTGTTGTTGTTGTTATGCAGCACTAGTATTGAATTAAGGGCATTATAATAATATTATTATTATTATTATTATTATTATTATTATTATTATTATTATTATGCAGCACTAGTATTGAATTAAGGGCCTCCTGCATGCTAGGCAAGTACTCTACCACTGAACTATATCTCCAACCCTTGAAATAAAATTTTACTTTGTATGTGTGTGTTTATATGCATGTATGAGAGTGCGTACATCCCCATGAAGACCAGCAGATCACCTGCAGCTTGAGTTACAGGTGGTTTTAAGTGTGGAAAACAAGCACTTTTCACTACTGAGCCATCTCTCCACAGTCTCAAAGTCTAATTGTGAAAGGGGCCAGGAATGTAGCTGAGTAGCAGGCCACTTTTCTGGAATGTGCAAGCCCTAGGCTCAATTCTCATTATTAGAAAAAAAATTAAGAGTTTTTATTACACTTCATTTGGGAACATATCCTACTTGTTCAGAACCAGAACTGCAAAGCTCAGGCTTGAAAATCCAAAAAAGTACCAAAGTATGAGAAGAAATACACTACAAAGAACAGGTACAAAATAATCATCATCATCATCATCTTTCTGTTCCTTAAATTGGCCAGTATGGGGGTCTGCTCAAGGCCACAAAATCCCAGTGCTCTTCCACCACATCAAAACACAAAGGCCTGCCAACCTAAATCAAATGCCACCACTCTCCAATATTGCTAATCCCACCATGCCAGTCAGAGACTTGACTTCAGCTTACACAAACTGCCACTGTATAACCAAAGCAAACCACAACACTCGCCATAGGCCTCGAAAAAGGCTGTGCCAACCCAAGATGCCACTGAGACTAACAATTTCAACCAACCACCACCATTTCACCTTGCTGAAGAGAGGTGCTGAACACCACCTCTCTCCCAAAAATGCTCCAGAAAGTGCTTATGGTTCATTCAAAAAAAAAAGTCAAAGCTGGGCGTGGTGACACAAGCCTGTAACTCCAGCTACTCAGGACTCTGAATCAAGATCACAAATTCAAGGCCCGCCTGAGCTGCGGGACAAGCTGAAAGTCAACCTGTCTCAAAATAGAAAGTGAAAAAGGAGCTCCACTCAATGGTAGACTATTTGCCTAGCTGCACAAGGCCTTAGTATAACAGGCGCTTAGAAGCTACTTCTGCTAAAAAGCTGACTTCTCACTTGAGCCCACAAAGTAGCTAAAAACAGGGTGAAAGCCTGGCATCTCTGTCTTCCTTGTGCATCTGTCTATTTCCTTTGGGTCATCCTGCTTTTCTCTACACATGGGCATGCTAATCATTCCCTGAGTGCCTATCTAGAAACCAGTGATAACTACCCTCTCCCCTAAGACTGAAGGCATTGTCTTAAACCTGTAGTTACCTTAGATTCCAGATGATGAGTGATGGAGGCTATACCCTAAGCAGATCATCTTATAAGAACTAGATTGGCCCCTCAGGTGATGACAACCTCTAGTTTAACAGCTTAACACTGTGCAGTCCTACCTTTCAGGACCTGAGCTAATTCTATAATGGTCAATACCAATTTGACTCGGACTGCTTCACTATACATCTCTCACACTCTCTTCCCCAATCTTTTCTCTTGAACCTAAAGCTTATGGCAGGATCCAAAGCCTAACTCAGGGACAGCTGGACCCCTTTATTTGCTCCTCTTCCCAAGATGTTAATTAAGTCCCTTTTCTCTACTTTGTGCCAATAATTGTCTCTTTAATTGGCACCTTGGAATGAGTGGCCAAGCCCAGCTTATTAGGACAGCTGGAGCCAGGGATTTTACTGTAACACCATGGTTAGGCTAGAAACAATCCTCAGCATGAAAGACAGACAGGCAGGCAGCAGGCAGGCGGAAGGAGGGAGGAAGAAAGAGAGAAAGAGAGAGGGGATAGGGATGGAGGAGAGGGAAAGAAAGAGAAAGGAAGGAAGGGAGAATTGGAGGAAGGAAGACAAAAGAAGGATAAAAAGAAACACATTAAGGAAGAACTAGGCCATGTATCAGCACAGCTGTTCCTATTCCAGAGAAAAAGAAGAAAAAGAAAGACAATGAGGTCTAAAGGAAGGAAAAGGTAATTCTGTCACGTGGACACACATCATGCTTAAGATTCAGTTGGGAGTGTATCAGAAATGCTCTGTAAATTATTCAAGGAAAGCTGAACCCAACTGTGGCCATCTATAGCTTTTCAGACAATTTTTGTGTCTTGACGTCAACTTTAGAGTCTTTGGTACACAAATAAAAATACTGTTTTCGTAAAATAAAAAATAAAAAAGAAAGATCCAAAATCAGTACACAAGTTAAAACTATGTAATAAATAAATAAATAAATAAATAAATAAATAAATAAATAAATAAATAAGTGTGTTGACATATGGGCAGGAACTGGCAGAAAAGATCTACTGAAAATAGGGGGATTTTTTTCAGTTTCTCCTCCCAGATTTAATGAAATTTATTCTCACAAGATAAAGGAAAAGGGAGGGAAGTGGAGGGGAAGGAAAAGGATGAGAAGGGGAGGGGAGGGGAAAGGAAAGGGAGAGGAGAGAGGAGAAGGGAAAAAGTCGGAACTGAAGAAAACGCAACCATAAAGTCTCCCCTGTGTCTCTTATGAGTGAGGCAACTCATTCACTTCCTATAAGCCAAAGAGGACTAATGTTACTTTAAAAAAAAAAAATGTATAGTTTTCTCCCAAAGAAACTGAGAGAAAATACATTTATATGGAAGAAAGAAGAGCTGAAATACAGCTCAGCTGTAGAAGCTGCATGAAGCCATGTGTTCAATTTCCAGCACTGCTGAAAGAAAGCAAGAAAAAGAGGCGGGGGGGGGGGTGGGGGGGGGGGGGGGGGCGGTATTTTATATGTACAAAGGCTAATGTGGTTAAGCAAGACCATCAGTTCATCAGTTGGCTACAACTCTGAAAAGGCCCAGTCCCTCTGTGTGGGATACTCCCTTGCTATTAGCTCATCACGCTGCAAATTAAGATACATAACCAACCCACTTTCATAGCTCTTCACGCCCTTTAGAGTATTAGCCATCCTTTAAAAAATTTTTTTAATTTATTGGGGAGGGGTGTGCATGTGGAGATCAAAGGACAACTGGGGGGTGGGGAGCATGCTCCTTCAGCTCTCTTTCTTCTTCCATGAGGGTCCCCAGATGCTCAAACTAAGTCCTGAGCTTGGTGCTAAGAGCCCTTACAGGATGAGCAGCTCATCAAGGCTTAGCTTTCCTTTTAGAACCTAAGAATCCTCCACTGCTTCCCACCAGAGAAAAATACACACAACCAGGTGTCCAAGGGTGCCCATATATAGTGCCAATGAACAACACAACTGCACTCCCATCTAAGAGGAGGGAAACACCAGTCAACAACCGGCCTGACTGGGTCGGTGGCAGTGCACACCCTTCTAGGAGGAGGACCTTGGCTGGGTGTCCTGCTTTCTTGGACTTTGAAGTCCACGAGAGTAACCCTAGAACTCCACCTTCCCATACGCGGCTAGTGGTAGGAGTGCCAACTGACCTTCTGACAGCACCCCACTGGTGTTTACATGGGACCAAGCAATGACGGTGTCAGTCAATTCAGCGCCTAAAAGAAATCATCCTTCGAGGTTCCAGATCCCAAATCTGGGCCAAGAAAGCTCCATCCCTCTTAACTAGCTCTCCTCAGCTTAGGAGCAGCCTCTGGAAAGGAGAGACGCTAACTCCTAACCTTAACCCCCTTCATCCAACTCAGTAGATGGCCCCTTTCTAGGAACCCACTCCTTGATCTTTAGATTTAAAAGCCTAGGGTGTGGCATTCTGATCAGAAGCAGGGAAGCTCCTTCTGAAGCTGCGTTTTCAAAGGGAAGTCTATAGCTACCACTTAGGTAATGTGCTCATCTGGAGCAGCACTATCCCTTGCCACTGTGACTGTCCCTTCCGGTCTCTGGCCCTCAGTTTCCCCATCTGCAACAGAGAACAGGGACAGTTGTCCTGAAGTTTGGAGGGTCCGGGAGAATCAGGAGGATGGAAGTCCACCGGGCTGTCGGGAGGGGGAACCTCGGACTGCGCCGGACCCTAAAGACCCTGGCGTCCCCTCGGGGACCCGGAGGGACGGAAGGCAGCGCGCTGGGCGTCCGGCGGGCGCGGGCTACTCACGGGTCCCCGCGGTCCGGCCCCCGGCCGCGGCAGTAGATGGGGTTGAGCTCGTCCTGCGGAAAGGCATGCGCCATGTAGTTGTCGTAGCCGAAGACGAACATGCCCCGCGCCAGGTCGCGCATCTGGGCACGCAGCTGCGGCGGGAAGGCTCCGCTATAGCGCCGCTCGTACTCGTCCGGGCCGCAGCCGCGGCCACCCAGAGCATAGCCCCAGTGCGCCGGGCCGCACACGCTCGGCCCCGGCCCCGGCTCCCGCGGGGTCTCGAGCCGCCCCTCCGTCCCGCGCCGTGGCCGATGCAGCCAGGCCTGCCCTCCGGGCGGACCGACCGGCCCCGAGCCGTCGGGGTTCCTCAAGCGCTGGAAGCCGAAGCTGAGCGGAAAGCGCTGGTAGAAGCCCATGCTGGGCCCCAGCCCGAAGACCAGCCAGAGCACCGCGTGGAGGCCGAGGCGCAGCAGTACCAGCCCCAGGACGAGCGCTCGCCATTGCATGGTCGCGCGGCCACCGCGGGCATTATTTTGAAGTGCCGGGCGCGTCCCCAGCCGACCGCCGCCCCGCGCGTCCGCCCGCGAGCCTGCTCACTTCCCCTTTAAGGAACTCCCTCGTGACGCACCAGGAACTGGCCCATTGTCCCCCGCCCAGCAGCCCGGCCCGGCCCGCCAGACCCCGCATTCGCCCGCCGGCCGCCGGGGATTGGCCTCGCGCCGGCCCTGCCTCGAGGGGCGCGGCCGGGGACTCCCTCCGCCTCTATAGGCCGCGGGGACTGCCAGGCCCCGCCCCGCCGCCGGGCCCCGCCCCCTGGGCGGATCCGAGTCCGGTCGGGCTGGCGTGGCGAGCCTAGGTCGCTCCAGCTTTTGGGGAAAGAACTTCTAACCAATGGGGGCGCAGCACGGGAGCTCCCGGCGCGGGACACTGACGCGGCCCCTGACCCGCCCTTACTCTGGTAATTGGTGACCCTGAGCGGAAAGTTAATTGGTCTGAGGATGGAAGGCAGAAAGCCCTTTCAGGTCTGAGTGTTAGAGGGGTGAGAAAGTCAGGTCCTTTAGGCAAAGGAGGTATCAAGGTTTTTAATTGGTAGGGGTTGGTTCAGACTGCACGAAACGCCATAGTGTTTTATTGGAATGCCTTGGAAGACTCATTCATGATAACTTCTAATACTCCGACATCCCGTCCTATCCCAACTGGATGGAAGGTGGGGCTAATACCAAATCATTTTCATTAGAACTATTTAAACACCCTTTCCTGAATCTCCCATCATCTTTACAGTGCAAGGCAGCGGCGACCTTTGTAGTAGAAGTAGGGCAGATCTGCGGTTTAATCCCTCAAATCCTTATTCCTATAATTAAGAAGTTTACGGATTTCATCTCTAAAGGGCTGCAGCTTTCGTGTAAGGATTCAACACTTGGAGCGCCTGTGAAAAATTTTGCCTTCTCTAAATTTGCACCTTGTATCTATCAAACTTAAAAAGTGGGAAAAGTCACCAAGTCAGGGCGATTCCTGACACCACTCAAGGCACAGATGGGAAGGATTTGGGTAAATCCTGTGACATTCTCATTCCCTTTTCAGAGTCAGAGGACTTCCTGCAACATGATAGGGCGCAGCAGAGCAGCCAGCGGAACAGTTAAGTTCTTTGAGTTGGCAGAGTATATTGAGAGGCAAAGGCCCAAACAGTGTACTCCCCCACACACCCAAAAAACACCGCGAAGGGAGTTTGACCCAGGTCTTTTGGCTATAGATGTTCTGCCTTTTGGCAGAACCGTGGAGGGTGCCTGGGGAAGCTTCCGGAAGTAAGATTCTGCCACAAACTGAATGTGAACACTGTTAGGCTTTGCTTCCTTCTTAAAGCCACTTTTGTGCATTTTATTTAAATTTACCTTGCACTACAGTCAGTTGTTAGCCACACTGATGACAACGCCAGTTCTCACACTACAGAAAAGCTCTAATTTAAATTTAAAAAAGTCTAATAACCAGAGAAAGCCAGCCAATTTATGAAAAATGCTTTCCATGGCACAACTGACTATGGGTGCCAGTAGAACAGATTTTTCAGAACACTACCGTGTATATTCTCGTTTTACCTTCATAGAAAACCCTGAAAACGGATATCTGTGACTGGCCCTTTAGACTATGACTTCTCAGACTGAATGTAGCTGATGAAACTGAGACATCTGTACCCAGAAAATCCTTTTGAAAAAAAATTCTGGGACAGGATCTCGCTATGAAGCCCTAGTTTGTGGTCCTCACAAGCTCAACTTGTGATCTTCCTGCCTCAGTTTCCAAATACTGAGATTATAGGTTTGAACCACCATACCTAGCTAAAAAAAAAAAAAATTAGGAAAAAAATTTTTGATAGATTTTTTTCCAATACATTCTCACAAGAGCATCACAGGACCAGTATGAAAGAGAAGTCACTTTTCATTTTCAGAACAGCTTTGCTATGCAGCTCTAAGAAGACAGCTGAGAATGCAGTCAGAACATTGCCTGACTTATCTTGCTAAGTTAGTTTCTGCACCTGTTTCCTCAGCTGCAAAGAAGTCTCTATTTTACGGTAAGAACAGTACTTATCACAAACTCAAATACACTCACATAACACACTTGCAACAGTGCTAATATACACAGGTAGCTGTGAATAATGAGATTGTATTTTGTATGAGGGAAGTAAGAAACTAGTATGTTACCAGGCAGAGATTACTTTATGTGAGTGGGACCAAGACAATGTCTTGTGGACTGTTAATTTCTCAAACAAGCGACTGTTAAAACTTAATTTATTCAGCCATCTGTGGTGGTTCACGCCTTTAATCCCAGCACTTGAGAGTCAGAGGCAGCTGCTCCTGTGAGTTGGAGGCAGCCTGGTCTTTATAAGAAGTTCAGGTAGTCAGGGTTACTCTCTCTCAAACATGAAAGTTAACTTATTAAAAAATATAATAGGGATGGGGGAATAGTTGGAAACAACAGCATATGCCTGAAGTCCTACTCAGGATGCTAAAGTAGGAGGATTGCTTTGAGACCAAGACTAAAACTAGCCTGAGCAGCATAGTGAGTCCACTGTCCCAAAAATAGTCAAAAGCTGGTATGCCTCCTTCCCCTCAGCCAATTCTAACTGCCATCCCAAATGCTGTACCTACCCATTAAGAACTGACACTGTGTGTGTACAACATCCCCAGCTCTTATTCTACTTATACTGCCACAAAGAGAAATCACCTTGATGTTCAGTCTTTCTGTGAACTCTGACAAATGACAGACAGTAACAATTTGAATTTCTCCTTGCAGAATGGGGATAGAAATAAAGTTATAAAAAACAGAAACAAAATTGTGTAACAACTTAAGGCAGACCACTGTTGCAGATGACAAAAGAAGGGAAAAGAAGGTAACTGGCTGATGTTCTCCTTCCTGTGTCAAAAGCCAAGGCAGAGGCCTGCTTAGCTCCTTTCCCTCTCCCTTATTTGGAAAGGAAGTATTTTCTAGTATTTTCTAAGTGTCTCAAGTTTCTCAAAAGCTGAAATGAACTCTTGCTGAGCCTACAGCAGCTACAAAATGTTACATATTCTAAACAGCTTAGTCCAAAATTCTTAGTAGGCAAATGTTTCCTCAAATGGATACAGAGTAAAAACACCTGCAGCTGTAAATGCCTTTTCAAATGTAAGCTATACATTTTAAAAGCATTTCCTTCAGATCTAAGTTGTTATATCATTCTGTAAAGTGTGATGACTAGCCCTAAAACAGAAAGTGAAAAAAAGTAAACATTTCTATATTTTCAAGTAGATGCAACATAAAACACGAACACAGTCACTAGGCAAGTTGGCATAGTGGGCATTGTGTGTGTCTGCTCTAGGTTACTACTCAGATTTCTTACCTGCCAGAATCAACTGTGAGAGGCTGAGTTAGAAACTCCCCTCCTCATTCCATAGAGACTGGAAAGCTGGAACTTCTGCAACTTGCCAGGGATATTACCAGTTAATGACAAAGAAAAGGAAACATTCTCCCAAGTGCTACTCTTTTTAGAATCAGGCTAACATTAGCATGTTAAACTGAGCCCTCTTCCCCCCATATTCCTTCTTTTTACCAATGCTATCCTGTAAGACCCAGCAAAATGAGGCTGGGTTACCTTTCTTCCCTCCTGATTCCTGCTGGGACATCTGCATTACCTAGGTGTGGCAATTCTATTTTAAAATGGAATTATCCTGCAAGTGAGGGATGAAATGGACTAATGGATGACTTCTGCTATTGCTTAAGAGTCTACTCACTGCATTCTATCTAGAATGTCAGTGACCTGTCTCAGTTTTAAATAGAAATCTGTGGAAGATATTTACCAACAGGAAACACCTGCTGTGGGCAGCTCACTTTTAGATCAGCAAGCTTACAGGAAGTCTGTAAGGCTACTATTTGCATGACTGTTTTCTTCCCAAGCCTCCTGGCTCAAGTGTGCACTGTTGGGAGGCAGGACATTCAGTTCTCAATAAAACATAAATATTTTAAACACAAACATGATGGTTTCCCCACAGTTGCATATTTTCAGAGTAAAGCATTTGGCCAACAGGGTGTCACAGATTAGTACCTTCTATACCTCATTTAAGCTTCTACCCTCCAGACCTTTTGAGAGGTTATAATTACCAAATCAACCTGATTCAACTGTAGATGCAAAAGGAAATCCTTTCTCAGTCAAAAATGAAGTATATTAAAGCAGCCAAAGTCCAAAACACCCAGTTTACTTATAGTCAAAAAGACTAATTTTAGAAGTCTGGCTTTTCAGCTGCATACCCATCATTCCAGCATTCAATAGGCTGAAGAAGGAAGATCGTGAGTTTGAGTCCAGCCTGGACTACAAAGCAAAACCTTATCTCAAAACAACAAATCAAAAAAAAAAAAAAAAGCGTTAATAAACTTTCCATTTTTGAACTTAGCTAAATGTATGCTATGAATGTCTTCCTCTGCCCCATCCAGACTCACATTCCTTGTTACTAACAATTTCACAAAATAGTAAATTCTTGTGATAGAATTGCCAAATCACACACCCAGTTAGTTAGTAATACAAAATGACAGTATGTACAGAGAAAGACAGCCTAATTTACTAAAACCATTTCTGCAATGGCTGTCATAAGAAAACAATATATTTTACAGTTCAGAGGATAACATATTAGCAAAATGGGCCAAATACCTTATTCTAAAAATGATGCTTTGTAGAAAAACCAACATTTTTATTTCTTCATGTGTACACATGGCTTGCATGCACATAAATATTCTTATGTGTGGGAGTGTGGAGGTGTGTGTGCTTGGAGCCCAGGGGTTCATGTTGGGTATCGCATCTTCCTCAGTCACTTTCTACCTTGTGTACTGAGGCAGTGTCTCTCAGATGGACCCAGAGCTCACTAATTCAGCTAGTCTAGCTAGCCATCTTGATAACCTCCGCCTCTCCAGTCCTGGGATTACAGGCAAGCCACCACACAGGCTGAACATCTACTGCTAGGGATCCCAACTCCACTTTAGGAGGCAAGTGCTTTACTCATTAAGCCATATCCCCAGCCCAAAAACAGATGACTGAGAATGAAAATATTTGCAATCTGAAGTAGACATGTCCTGGATTTCAGTTTCTTAATTAGGGCTTTTTTTTTTTTTTTTTTTTTTTTTTAAAGCTGGCATGTAACTCAGTGGTAGAGGGCTTTCCTAGAATATACAAGAGCCTAGGTTCAATTCCTGGCAGTGTAAATTTTCAAAATAAACTAGATAATAAAAGTCTTTACCATCCCCAACCTAAATGTCCAAAATTTGGGGGTAGAGGAGAAAAGGTGTGGTTTGGTGGCATCAGAGTGCCTTCCTAGCACTGGTAAAGATTAAGTTCAGTCCTCAGTCCCCACCCACCAAGTGCCACTACAATTCATAAGTAATGGAATCCTTTCCCAGCAAGACAGAAGGGAAGGGATCACAATACCAATTCTGTAGATACTGTAAAGGTTTATTTCTAGTTCATCCCACAGACTTAATTCCTTGACAGCTGGCAACTTCATTCCAGCACATAGCCTGTGAAGCCTTTTTCATGGTAATCATCTTTCCACTCCATTCCAAAGATCTGTACCTTCCATTATGATGCACATTTTAAGTTAAAATTCTCAATGCAACCCTCAAAATGCAAGTTTATTGAATAAAGCTGAGAAGAGCAGTAAACAGACGAAAAATGCATCCACACCTAAATAAAAAAATGTACGTATTTACAAAGTTCAATAACTGTTAGGTTTTCACATGCAGAGGTTATGCACAGGAAAATGTTGGTAGTAGCTTTGAGATGTCCTGAAATGCTGGAAAGCAATGGAAACACACAAACACATTAAGGTTTAGCTAGGTCAATTAACAAAAACCTATGCAGTTCCCACTTAGTTACACATTCTGGTTCCAATCCCTCCTCTTAGGCACAAGCAAGCCGCCACATTCTTTGAAATGGTTCACAGTGACCATTAATCGTGTTGAGCTACAGGAACAAGTTTAAATATCCCTTCATTCAAACCACCCATCCCATCCAGGAAGAGTGTAACATGCCTCCATGAATAAGAAGAGAACTTTTAAGCCCAGATTCTACTCATTAAAAAAATGTGAATGGAGAAAACAAGTAGTGTCTGTGCAACACAGTGCAGTTATTTGTACAGGATATTTTTAAGGCCGTGGCAGTCTATAAATTAAAACGGTACTCATTAAAAGAACTACAGTTGGAGTACTCAACACATCTGAATATGTACTGTCGATGTAAGTGCTGCTTAACGGAAGAGACAAATCACACACAGTGTGAGGCAACACATAAGCAGGTGTAACCACAAAGTTTTATCTACTACATCGGCATATGAGTAACAATTTACAAGTGAACCAGTATTAGTATGTCCCTTTATGTATGTGGAGATCACTAAGCTACAAAATAGGTTCATTGTAAGTTTTTATACAGCTCTGTATCATAGAAGCAAACAAAAAACAGCATTGGTTCCTCGGTTCTCTGCATGGCCGATCATTAAACAACCTGTAGACGTTGCGCATGATTACATTAGATAAAGCAGGCAGGTCTAGAGTTGTCACAATCAAGAAGTCTACTGGCACCAGTGAAAAGAGTGCCAAACCTTACATCGGTAAGAAAAAAATAAGAATTTTTTTGTAAGTATCCTTTGTGCTGAAGGTTAACTTCATGACTAGATATAAAAAGTCAGGAGTTACAGGTGTCATGCAGCAGCACAGAGTGGATAACTGGAGACAAAGAATAGACATGTGTTCACACGAAGTCAGACATTCCTAACAGGTTTTAGTACACTAGCTGGAATGCTCTAAATTCATGAAAGCTTTTGAAAAAAAATCTTTAATTCCCATCCCTTTAAAAAAGTGTGTTAAAAGGGGGAAAAAAAACTAATAATCTGGACAGATACAAAAGAGTATGCTGTAACTCCTCCCATCTCCCCAAATGCTATCTGGTGACAAATGAGTCTCAGAAAGCAGAATGTTTTTAAAATTCACCAAAGTCTCCAGTGTAAGGAACCCACTGTGCTGACCTGGAGCCTCCGCAAACTCTTAGCAGATCATTTATTCCTACGGTGTAAGTCTACATTTCACATGCATGTATGAGATGGGATAAACGTTATGTTCTTATCCCACCTGAGTCAGGCTTAAAGTTTTTCTAAATACTGTGTGTGGCACTAGGAATTCCATGCTGCATCAAGTCAGTACCAGTATAAGCTACTGGACTCTGTAATGAAACAGGTAGACATTTACTGAAAACCAATACAAAAATCTGGCCCAGAAAGACCAGAATGGTAATATGCAATTTTCTTAATTTAAGATGGTCAAAAATGTGGGTGTTTTTAAAAAAGAAAGAAAAGATGCCTCTACACACTAGACAAGTATGTGAAGCCTTTTAGTGTGTGCTGACTTTATCATGACAACTCCAGCTGATTTGTTATGAAGGATAGGAATACACATCTTCAGCAGTGCACATGAGAAATAAACTCTGAAAAAGGCAATTTCTGGGGTTTAGGAAGGACATTGTTCTGGGAAGTACTTCAGAGGAACAGACAGTAGTTCTAGGATTATAGCCAAGAAGGACTGGAAGACTTCAGAGGATGTCTCAGCTTCTCCGGGATTTTGAGTGTTGAATAAGCCACTGAAGTGTGATATCTAAAGATGGGGAAAGTGAGAGTTAAGAAATCAGCCTTAAAAAAACTAAACAAGCAGACAATACTTAAAATATTCAAGGTGCTAGGTCTCTTCTGCATCTGTACTCCATTATCTGAGCTTCAAGTGGTCAATGTGAGAAACTATCAGAAATTAAACATGAGCTTGCTACCCTTACACTCACTGCCTGTCAGATCAGGAACTAAACACAAACTACCAAGAAGGCAAGGACTCTGACCTCGAGAAACTTATAACTATAATAGTAAAGATAAAAGTAATCATTTGGGCCTTGATGTCACTCAGGGGACTGATAGACAAAGGAAACTTCAAAAGCAAAAAGCCTCAGAAGGCATGCCTCACCACAGAACATGGGTGGAACACAAAGACATGGCTAATGGGGATTGCCACTCACTGTGACACCTAGACCACAGCTTCATAACCTTGTCCTTGTTGCATTTGCGGCTCAATAATTCCCATTTCATGAGGTGAACATTTCCTGTGTCCCACAGAATGTTCTAGGGCATCCATGGCCTTAACCATGATGTGCGATGATCACATCCAGCCCCACTATGATAACCAAAATGTCCTTAGACATTTCAAAATCTCTTTTGGGAATTTATTCAGTTATAAAGAACAAAACTACGTCATCTGTACATATCACACATACACAAAAAAAAGGAAGGAAAGGAGGGAGGGAAAGGCAGGGGAGAGGAGGGGAGAAGTGGGGAAGGGAGGGAGGGAGGGAAAGGGAAAGGGGGGGAAGGGGGAAAGGGGGAAAAGGAAAAAAAGGGGAAAGGAGGGAAAGGGGAAAAGGAAAAAAGGGGTAAAGAATAAAAAGGGGGAAAGGAAAAAGGGAAAAGGGAGAAAGGGGGGAAAAGGAAAGGAAAGGAGAGGAGAGGAGAGGGGAGGGGAGGGGAGGGGAGGGGAGGGGAGGGGAGGGGAGGGGAGGGGAGGAGAGGAGAGGAGAGGAGAGGAGAGGAGAGGAGAGGAGAGGAGAGGAGAGGAGAGGAGAGGAGAAAGGAAAAAGGAAAGGGACGAGAAAGGAAAGAGGAAAGGAAAAAGAGGAGAGGAAAGGAAAGGAAAAAGAGGAGGGGAGGGGAGGGAAGAGGAAAGGGAAAGGAAAAGGAACGGAAAAGGGATAAGGAAAGGAAAGGAAAGGAAAGGGAAAAGGAAAGAAAAGGAAAAGGAAAGGAAAGGAGGGAGGGAAAACAAGCATAAAAGCAGAGATGGGGGACTACTTGGGGAAGACTGAGCCCAGCAGGAATAGGGAGGGGACAACAAGCAAGAAACAAGAGCAAGGCATGATTTTCATCCACAGAACTGTCATAATATCTCCTGGGGAGCACATAAGTGTTTGAGTTGAAAACCACTAAAGCCAAAGTGGCACTAACGAGTCAGGACATTATTCTCATGTCAACAGGAAATTAGTGCATAATCTGAAACAGGGAAGCTTTATTAGCTTATTTTAGCAAGCCAGCAAGTGCAACAGAACAACTTGGAGGACTGCAATATGCAGACTGACTCAGCTCAACTGGACAAGACAGGAAGGAACGAAGACCTAAAGCACAGTATGTAGAGAAGCTGAGGAAGATGCACGACTGGGAGGACTTCATGTGTGGTGTACTACAGGGAGTAAGAAATCTTCTGGCCTGAATAAGGATGTAAGACATTGTCTTACTACATAGTCCTGGCTAGCCTCGAATTCACAGTCCTACCCACCACTCTCCCAACCCTGCCCAGGCACAACTGATTTGCTTCCCAAGTGGCTCCCATCTCCAGTTCTAGAGGATCTGACAACAGGCATTTTAGTTCTAAAGATCTGAAGAGAGGCAACAAGGAATCAACACACAGTCAAAGCTACAGCAGCAAAGGAGAGCCAGGAAAAGCCTACAGACTGAGAAAGCAGCTAAGTCAAAACAAAGAATTACTGTCCTGAGTTCTTTAAAATGTACCAACTACCTCCAGGCTATGTGAGAATTCACTAGATGTAGCACTCTATCCTCCAAGCTTGAAAGATAACTGTAAATTCAGTCTTCCATTTTCCCAGCTAACACACATTACAGAACTGAAGACCACACATATCAAGTACATCATAGGGCTGGGCGCTAAACAAAAGTGACAAACCACAGTTGGGAGAACAACAATTTAACAACTGTTGAAACAAGTCTTTTACATCTTTATTACACCAATGTGGAGGGGAAAGTAAGACTAAAGTAAAATGACTATATTTTCATATTTAAGAAACATTAAAAAAAAAAAAAGACAAAACCTTTCTATCCTACACAGCCACTGGTCAGAAGGTAAGATCCCAAAAACAGGTTAAGTCCTCAAGACTAGACATAAAGGCAGAAGGAAGAAAAGATACTCTAGATTCACAGGGTCACAGGAATAAATACTCTTCCTCATGTGGTTCCAGGAAACATTCCTTAGATCAAGACAACTTCCCCTGCTACAAGAAGAGAACTTAAGTAAAACACACAAAACCCATGTACACTTAAATAATTTTGGAGCAATTCGTTAAATTTACATTTTTGGAACCAAAACAAGTTATAAAATTGAAAACTTCTTGATAACCCAGGAAGTTAAATTCATTTAGCTGTCAGTTTTACTTCTTGCTCCAAGTACGCAGGCATTCTGATTCCTATATTGCTCACTTTGAATCTAGCCAAAGGATAGTGGGTTTCTTAGCTTCAGTAACATTGTACATGAAGCAATGAAATTACAAACTATTCTGTACCCTAGTGAGCCATGATCAGCCTCAAACACTAATCAGTTCTCAGAACCACTGCCAAATCCCTTGTAGCCTTGATTAAACAAAACCAAGACTGATTTCTCTCATCTTCCCATCCCTACTCCTCTTCTTGAGACAAGGAACTGCTGCTACCAAGCCATAGCTGGTCTAGAACTCACCATATAGCCCAGGCAGGCCTCAAACTCATAATAATCCTCCCGCCTCAGCTTCCCAAGAGCAGAACTACAGGTTTCTACCACCATGCCCAGATGACCTTTTTTTTTCCTTCAGAAAATTATCTGGCTAATTATTAACAGTGATAAAAGATTACATTCCCTCCCAAAGTTTCCTGTTTCCAATTTAAGGAATATTAGAGAATATTTACAGGAGTAATGGGTTTAAAGAACAGCACAACACCCTAAAAATTACAATGTAGAACAGCCCTGCTTCTACTGACATTCTGTGCTAATAATTTTTTGCTGTAGGGACTGAATGTGTTTAGAAACATCTGTGTCTCTATCCCCTTACAGTTATGAAAACCAAAAGAAAATATCTCCATATACACATATATACATATATACACATGTCTCCTGGGGTAACAATCCGTCAGTTAAAAATATGAAGCATATATTTTTTAAAAATCCACCTAACAATGTCCCCACCTATATACAGCACAGGAAAAGCACGGAGTCCTTCCCCATCATACTCATTTCTTCCAAAACACCTATATTTCTTACCTATATTATCCTTTTCTTTGCAAGAAATTGAATAGCAGCAAATTTCTCTATCCTGAATAGCAGACAAGTTCCTGTAAGAAACAAAATTGGTTAAAAGAAAAAAGTGATAGCAGCTGTCACACTTTATCACCCTTTACTCAGTTTTACGTCTTCTCATTACTATACAAAAGAGTATCTTCCCACTAATATAATTTTAGAGATTTACTTCTCTGCTTGACCCAGTATCCACCTAAGAATGTGGTATGATCGTTAATGAATGATGTAATTATGCTCACAAAACAGAGGAGAGTCTATACTTTACAAGCAAGCTTCTCAACATTACTCTTCTTAGTACCTACATTTTTTCAATTAGCTGTTTCTCATCCAAGGCATTTGGAAGATCTCTCTTGTTTCCAAGTACTAGTACCTTTAAAAAGAAAAGATATTAAGGTAAATCTTATGTACAAAAAGATCACAGAAGCATATTATAGTATCTGAACACACCAAAACTTCAGGCCTCCATTCATACTTCTGTACCTGTACTATTAAATGCCCCCCAAAAAAATATCTATGTTTCACCTGGCACACAAATGTTCCTAGAAACTTCTGTCTATCACTATACTCCCAGAACTGAGCATTGCTCTCAGTACATAGTTGTGATGAGTAGGGATCCTAAAACCAATTTCTAGGAATACCAAGATAGGTTCAATGTTAAATATATAATTGCAAATGTAAAATAACAGATTCTCCAAACTTACTGGAATTCCTTGTAACTGTGGTTTATCTAGAAGATTATGTAGCTCATTTCGAGAAGCTTCTATCTTTTCACGATCTGCAGCATCTATCATGTAACTTAAAAAAAACACAGTGATCTCAAAGTGCTATCCCTATGAATCTTAATGAACTAGGATTAAAGACTAAATTTTCTTAAGATTTACAATACTGAAACTGCTAATGAAGAAATGAATAAATACTTTCAACTAGCTTGTTCAGAATAATACATGCTACACTTGGGAAAACAGACCCCACAGCACTCAGCTGAACAAAAAAAAAAAAAAAAAAAAAAAGCTTATTCTATATTTTTTTTTAAAAAAAAATCCTATGTTAATGGAATTACACTGAGATATTAGCTAAGAAAGACAATTACTGTCTGAGATAATTATTGAACCTACTTTTAGATGTATTAAAAAGCAATTTTTTTTTCTTTAAAGACTAAAGTAACAGACAGAAAAATAAAAACACACCAACAACTTACACAATAGCATTAACTCCTCTACAATACCGCTCCCACATGCTCCGGAACCGGGGTTGTCCTCCTATGTCCCAGATCTTTAATCAAAACAAGGCAATTCTTAATAAGAATATTTCAAGTAGTCACTGATGAAAGTACTATCAGACGTGGAAAACAAACACAAAGGCATGTCAAACGTTACAGAAACAAAGTAGTACTTAAAACAAGAGCCCAAACTCAAATCTGTGAAATCCTGAACCATTTTTCAACTTGAAATTCTAAATATGTGAATTCTAGATATAAAATTCTGCTTGAGAGATGATTTGCTTAAATGTGACAATGTGATATTTAATATCTATTAGTCATTACATTTCTAATCATGGGTGTATACAACTTTAAGATAACAACTTATAACATCTACAAAACCATACAATATCTAGATTTAGATACCATGACAAAAACCAGGAGCTCAGGATCTGCTGAAGTTTGTGACTTTTCAAATTAGTTTGTAGGTAAGAGTCAACATTCCTGCCCCTGGGGTTTTCCATAATTCCCGTTTGCCTGCTCTACTGGGTACTGTGCTGTCTACAGCTACATAAACCACCTAAGTTGTGGCTTTCTCTACAGTAGATTCCAATTAAACACAGACACTGGCAAAATGCGAGACACACAGGTAACAAAATGAGGAAAGTCATCAGAAGAGCCATAAAGAGAACTAGCAAGCATATCTGTCAACAAGAACTAGGCAAAATAGTCACACGGTTCAGGTTAGAGGTCTAAACGCTACAGAATGAAAACAAGAGCCACAAGAAAAGTTAAATCTTCTAACATTCCTGTAGTCCAGGAGCTAAAAAGAAATTGTGCTAAAAATGAGTTACACTTTTCCTATTTTAGTTTCAACTTTAGGCTTAATAATGAAGAAAAAATGGGTTTTGATATTTAGTATGTTTGCATATTTGCTACCACAAATATACTAAACTAACATTATTGTAATTACCTCCTTTCAATATAAAACACTGCTCTCAATGAAGATGGCAATCTTATTTTCTACTCTCAAGATACCAAATGCTACTTCTACTTACCCATATGGTAAGTTGATGTTTATAGGCACTTAGCTACATTGCAACTCTTAAACCCTTTAACCTATCAAAGAACATCAATAACTGATTTAAAGTCTTTCAGAATGTACCATCCTTTAAATGGGAACTATAAATAGTAGGTAAAACCAGAGAAAGTTTTCTGATTACAATTTATATCAAGTATAAAGAGAAGGACAGGACAATACATACATGCATGTATCCATGCAGACATACATATACACACATGCATGCAGATATGCATATGTGCATGCACACCTGCTTGCTTGCATGCATGCATGCATACATACATACATATGTATAAACTATGAGAAGCTGACTTACCTTTATTGTGACGTTACCTTTAGTTACTTTCCTCATGTTGAAGCCCACTGTGGGTATCATATCTTCACTGAATTGACCTGACTAAACAAAATAAAACATTTGAAGTTAGAGTTCTCAATAATAAAGAGCCATAACATCATATAATTTTCTAGTACCAATATTGCATTTGTACCTATTTTAAAAAGTAATTTTTTAGCGGTGGAAATAATCTAAGAAAATGTTGCTAGTAGCCATAATTATTGAAGGACTATGTATATATGTATGTATGAAGGACTATGTATATAAAAGGGTATTTTGAGCTGGGGAAGCACTTGCTGAATGGGCCTGGCAACCTGAGCTCTATCCTCAGAACCCACATAAAGGTGGAAGAAAAGGAATGACTCTCCAAAGTTGTCCTCTGACCTCCACATGTACACCATGGCATGCATGCTCCAACACACACATTATGGATATGTAAACACACACACGTAATAGATGAATAAGAAGATTTATGTATTTTGTGACATGGTGGCTCAGACCTGTAGTCCCAGAAGTCATGCTGAGTTAGAAGTAATCTGAAGTCATGCTGAGGCAGAAAAACTCGCACAGGTTTAAGGTCAGCATGAGCTACATAAGCAAGTATCAGCCCAGCCTGGGCTACATACCAAGACAGACTCTGTCTCAAACAAACAAAAAAGAATATTTTGGAGATTGTGTGGGGGTGTGGGGGTGTGTGTTTCTTACAGATTTTCCTAAGTTTAAAAAGGGAATTTTTGCCAGGCATAGTAATACACGCCTTTAATTCTAACACTTGGAAGGCAAAGGAAGGTAGATCTCTATGAGTTCAAGGTCAGCCTACTGTACACTGCAAGTATATAGTGAGCCCTGTCTACAAATAAAAGGTGGGAAGAGGAAGCTAGAGACATAGCTCGGCAGTTAAGACACTAGCCGCTCTTCAAGAGGGCCCAGGTTTGATTCCCAGAACCCACAGAGCAGCTGCAACCATCTGTAAAGCCAGTTCCGAGGTTCTGTCACTCTTGTCTGGCCTGTGTGAGCACTACGTGAACATGGTAGACATACATGCTGGCAAAACACACACACACACATAAAATAAAATCTTTAAAAACGCATAAAACTTTTTATATTAAATATGAAAATTTACAAATTCTTACTTTTACACACATAAATGAGATGTCAAAAGTAAAACTTCATTTTATCTTCAGTGCTTTGGCAATAAATGTTACAATCAGTCAAAATTTTAACTACCTCTTGTCGACATTCAGTATTTAGCAGCTACCAAGTCACTCCACACAGGCGCCTGATTTATCTACTCAGTGATTATTCTAATCTTCCGCAGCTTTCAGTACAGTATCATATCTCTCAGGAGTCTCACACTTCACACTATTGGAAATATATCTTACTGAACTATAGTTAATACTACTTTTTGTGTATATTCTAGATACTTTACGACTAACAGAATTTCTCAGTTGAACTGACTAACTTCTGAGGTCAACAATGTGCTGGTTAAAGAAACAGGACAACTTTCAAGAGACAAGAAAGTATTTTTTTCCTTCCAAGGCCCTAACACTGGCTAATTGTGTACTGTCGTGACCTTAAGTTACCCACACATGCATTCTACAGTTTTACGTTCTGAGCATGCTAAACTCCAATTTTACAAATTAATTTTCTATTCAGAACTCAGGTTTTTGTTTTTTGTTTTTCCCTGTTCAGTAGTCCTTTGGTTGATCCAGCAGGAAAAAATGTTAACAGTAACTGAACTCTCTACTTTCAGTTATATTCAACGTTACTCTCAGAGCTTTCACATACAATAACTGTTTGTTTGCTTGTTGAAACAGTCTCACTACATTGCCCAGGCTGACCATGAACTTGTGCCAATACTCTTGCCTCTGCCTCCAAAAAGCTGGGATTACAGTCATGAAACACTACACCCAGCTCACATGAATTATACATAAAAAGAAATCTAGTGCTAGCTGGGCAGTGGTAGCAGGACTTGAGAGGCAGAGGCGTATGGATCTCTTTGAGTTCAAGGCTTGCCTGTTCTACATAGTGAGTCCCAGGACAGCGAGAGCTACATAGTAATACCTTATCTCAAGAACAACAACAAAACCTAGTTTTATCAAAATGATATATGGTCACAATGTGCCACATACACATAAAGCACATGAAAAGATGTTCAAATCATTACTAAATAGGAAAGCACAAATTCAAAACACAGACATACTATCACACACATGTTAAGACAGCTACTAAGAAGATAAAAAGTTAAAATTCAGAAAATAAGTATTGCTAGGCTCCATGGCATAACATGTAATCCCATCTTGACTCAGGAAACTGAGGCAGGATTATAAGTACAAGGCCACAGTCTGAGTTACATAGGGAAAGAAATGAAAAAGGAAAAAAGATTATTGACAAGGATATAAAGAAACTGAAATTGATGCTGTATAAGGTGGGTAGGAAACCGTGTTACAGGGTTGCTATGAGAAACAGTGTGGGGCTCCTCAAAGGCCAACAACAGCACTGCCACATGCCATAGTATAGATACGGTTTGACTGTGTCCCCATGATCCCTGCTGGAATTTGGCCCCACAGTGGCCATAGTGGGTCCCTTAAAATGTGGGTTCTTAGAGGGTGTGCTGGTCATCAGGAACACAGCCTGGGAGAAGACCATTGTCACTCACATACCAGAGCTAGTTCTCAGAGAACAGCACTATGAGTGCTAAAGCTCTGTGTCCTCTCTGATTTCAACCTTGCAATGTGATAACTTCCTTCTAAAAAGTGCTTACCCCACTGTGATGCCAACTGCCAGGAGGTTCTTGCCAGAGTCAAGCTGAAAGAGGTATATGCCTGTGAACACCCGGAAGTGTGGGTTAAACTGTCTTTTCTCTATAAGGGTAAAGCTATACACTGAATTAAAGGTGGGAGGGGTCATTTTTACTTTTCTATCCCTGGACATTTAGAGATTAATGACCTGCCCTGGTGATCACCTAAAGTAACACAGTCACACAAGATGCTACAGGAATCTAGTTTTGGTGGCACCAGTCAAGAGAGTTACAGATGTTAACCTCCCATCTTCCAACACACCAACCTTTTGCTAGTAAGCATTTTCCCCTCCTGTCATTGTCTCAGCATTCTACAGCTACAGGACAACCAATCTTCCACGGCCCAGATCTTTTAATATTGTTACCAAAAGTGGATTAATACTCCATATGACCCAGCAACTGTGCTTCTGGATACAGAACCAAAGGAACTGAAAGAAGCAAGGATTCTAAGAGATTTTTGTAGACTCATGTTCACAGCAGCATCACTTAAAATACTAAGAGATTGATAGAAACCACAAGTGCATGAGAAGTACACAAAATGCAGTACATACAGAAAACAGCCTTAAAAAGGGAAGGAGATCCTGACACATGCCAGATGAGCTAAGTAAACTAAGTCAATCATGAAAAAGACAACTAGCCTATGATCTCATTGAATGAGGTTCTCAATGACAGTTCATCTGTGATGGAGGTTAGCAGGAAGGCAGCACAGAAAGCTTTCTAAATGACACATGGCTAACTTCTCACACATAATCTATGCACTATAAGTCAATGTTCTTGTGTTCAGGGACTTCACAACAATAAATCTCAATAAGAGGGTTAGGTGCATAGCACCCAGTATGGAAGGATGGAAAAGGGGGAGAAGGGGGATGAAAAGAAAGGAAAGAAGATCCTAACTGTGAATGGTAGGTAGCACATGTCCAGAATGTCAGTACTCTGGGAGACTGAGATAGAATCAAACAGCTCAGAGTATAGCAGTAGGCTTTGAACTCAATTCCCAGTGCACCAAAAATAAATAGGGCTAGAGAGATGGCTCAACAGCTAAGAGCAGTGACTGCTCTTCTAGAGGATCTGGGTTCAGTCTCCAGCACCTATGTCAGCTCATAACCATTTGTAACTCCGGTTCCAAAAAATCTGACACCTCTTCTGGCCTCCAGGCGGACCAGGAACACATATGGTACACAAATATAAAGGCAGGCAGAATACCCATACACATAAAATAAAATAGAATAAAATTATTGAAGAGGCTGGATAGATAGCTCAATGGTTAAGAGTACTTGTTGCTCTTGCAGTAAGACCCAGGTTTCAGTTCCCATCACCATATGGAAGCTCACAACCATCTTTAACTCTAGTTTCACAGGATCCAACACCCTCTTCTGGCTCCTGTAGGCAGTGCAAGTAGTACACAGATACACATTCAGACAAAGCACCTATTCTTGTACAGAAAATTTTTAAGATTTTTTTAAAATGGGGGTGCTAATGCAATGGCTTAGCAGTTAAGAGCACCTGCTGATCTTACAGAGGACGGGAGTGGGGGCTTCAATTCTCAGCACCCTTCATGGCAGCTCACAACAGTATATAATTACATCTTGAAGGAACTCAACACCCTCTTCTGACTTCTTTAGACACCAGCCACGTACACAGTACACATACATAAGTGCAGGCAAAACAGAGACAAATTAATAAATCCAATTTTTTCTTTAAAACACACATACACACACACACACACACACAATCTCAAAGAGAACAGGATGCACAGAGAGTGGAACGCAAGGGGACATGAAAGCTCACCCTCCTAACAATAAATACTGAGAATTATGATCATCAGTAACACTGCCATAAGAAGATGCAATAGTGTAGAGAGCAGAAGTGTACTATGGTACTCCTGAACCTTCTTGAGGGTTCTTTCATCTCTTTTTTTCACTAATATTGTTCAAATTATTGGAATATACTAATAATAGCTTTCAGTTGCTACTGATAATATGCAACAGCTAAAAACATCTGTGTTTTCATGCATCATTTATATGAATAACTTTAAAAGGACAATTAAAACTCTTAAGACAACTGCCATATATTGTGCTAATTGTGCTATTTAAAAATGAGCCTAGATTTTTAAGGCTCAGCTCAGCTATGTCACTTTTGGACATATACAGATATAGAAAACTATAACTGTTTTACAGAATGGACACGTGATCTGTCTCTTAATAATTGCTTTTCCTAAGTGCCTATACGTATTGCTTCAACTGCTCCCTTTCCTCTGGCTTTTTTCTAAGTCTCAAAAGCCACCAGTGATAAACATTTTTGTTCCTTAACATCTGTACTTCATTCCTTTCATCTATGAAGCAAATCAACACTCAAACCGGAAAGTGTAGTATCTCACTCTTCACAGCTGCAATGTTCCCACGAAGTACTCTAGCATTGTCTCTATTGAAGAGCTCTTGAGAGGCAAGTAGGTTTGCCTTGCCCACACAGTGGCTGCAAAGTTTATTTTTCAAGATAAGTAGTGGTTAGTTTTTACATCTACAGTAATGATACAGATCACCACAAATAACAGTGTAGATTCCAAGAAAGATCTTTTGGCTAGAAACACTAAAACCAGGTGAAAGCTTCAATACATTTAGCATTAAATTCTCTCTACAACTTTTTATAAAACATAATGGTATATGAGTACTACTAATGAAACACCTGACTGTATTCCAATCCTAACTCACTTGAAATAACTAATTAATTCTTATTGCCCACCTGTTCCAGTGGAGCTACTCTGCAACAACCTCCTTTTCAAAGACAACTCCTGAGAATTGAAATGTTCTCCAGCACCATTTCAATTAGAAGCATAATACTCTTGTTCCTGGTAACCTCCATTCCTATAGAACATTCATTTCCAAAGATCTCTCAGGACTACTACTTGTGTGAACTACACCTTTCATCAAAAGCACTTTAATATGGTCTCAGTAAATCCATATCCAAAACCTGCCTAGAAATTTTGAGTTTGCTTATGTGTAAATTCATTTTGCTACTCAATCAACCTAGCAAGTATTCCCAATGTAGCGTTTTCAAATATTCAGAAACACTGATAAACCATTAAAATGCAGACACCCTAAAGAAATCTGTGAGAGAGCTATATATAGTAAACAGTATGGATACATCTCCCAAGAACATTAAAGACCAAGTGAAATCGTTAATAAACAACTATATGATATGAATTAATATAAATTTTGTCTGTTTCTTAAGACAGGATCTTACTATGTACCCCAGCATAGCCTAGAATTTGGTATGTAGACACCACTACCACCCCCAAAAAAAGAAGTGGGTCTCTGAACTTTCCTTCCTTTTGATAACTGGTTATTTCAAGAGGTCAAACAGGAAGGACAGGGCTACTTTTCATTGACTGCCCTGCAGTGTGAATGTGCTGCTACCTGTTTTTTAAAAAGTTACAAAGGAAAAAAAAAAATGGGGCCACATAGAGGCTCAAGCCTATAACTTGGGAGGCTGAAGCAAAAGGAATGTTGTGAGTTCTAGGCCATCCTGTGCTACAAAGTAAGAACCTATATTTAAAAAAAAAAAAAAATTTTAAAAAAGGCAGCCAGGTATAGTGACATACAACTTTAATCCTACCACTGGGGAAGCAGAGGCAGGCAGATCTCTGAGTTCAAAACTAGCCTGCTCTACAGAGTGAGCTTCAAGTTAGCCAGGGCTACGTAGTGAGAACCTATTGGGTGGGCTGGGGAGGTGGGAAGGTAGTGCTTTAGGCAAGGCTTCAGAATATGCTGCAACTCTTTTAAGACTTTCTTTTTAATTATGTGTCTGTGTAGGAGCAGATGTATGTGAGAACCAATGTCCTCTGAGGACAGAGGTGTCTGATCCCCAGGAGCTAGAGTCACAAGAGGCTGTGATGCCCAATGAGGGTGCCAAGAGTCATGCTCTAGTCCCTACAAGGACAGCCTGCATTCTCAACCACTGAGCCATCTCTTGAGCCCCTACACTGCATATTTTTAACCTCATTAAACATTAAAATGGATTTTGTAGTCATTTTAACAAAATTATACCTCTGATATGAATCCTTACACATTGCTTAACTTTATAATGCCTTATTTTCTTTGAATCAGAAATGTACATGAAAACTGTCTTTATCCCAGGGGTTGCTTACAAATGAAATGAATTAAAGCACACACAGAATTTTTAATAAAACCTAGTACAGGGTAAGCATTCCATATTTGCTACCATACATGTCACAGGGGGTCTATGAGTGGCGTCACATGTTTGTCCACTGGGAACTAAACTGAGTGCACAGGAGCAGTTGAGGACTCTCAGAAGTGAGTCCCAGTGGGCAGCCTAGAGAAGGAAACCAGAACTCAGAGAGCAAAGTCTCTGGCACTGTGCCCAGCTCTGCTATTTGTTTCCACCAAGTCTCCAAGGTGGACTCACAGGCAGTCCAAATGCCAGAAACTGAGAGCAGGTGTAAGGAGAAAAGGTTCCCTAAAAAACCTTGTGTTAAGGATGGTGCATGGATACATGGTGCATGGATATTGCACACAAATGAAGAAATGCCCCAGAATACATTTGTCCTCAGTCCAAAGAGTGTACCAGACAAAACTAGGTCTGGAAGCTGTGCATAGGAACCCTGACAGCTAGAGAAGAGGAAATCCTAACACCAGAAACTACAGTCCAACAAGTACTTAGCAGGCAGGACAAAAGACTGTTGACAGTTTTCCCCCTCACACCAAACTTAGATGTACTAAAAGAAGTGAAGAAAACCCCCTTAGGAGGAACACCCATGTTGACTTTCCCTTTCTCCTCTCATCATCTGCCCTCTAGTACAGGACGAATTCAGGGAATGGAACAGCAAAGCAGAGACTAGAGCTCAAACTCTAACCAGATGATCTGGAAGCAGGGACAGGGTGGGGTGGGGGTAGACCTCAGGCCTCATAAAGTTGTGTATGAACTCCTGGGTCTTCCCAAAGCAGTGATGCACAGATCTGACCATAAACATGGCTCTAAAAACTGAACTGTAGTGTAAACCAGCACCCATGTTCCCATACAGAAATGATCCAACCAGCACAATCCTGTCTTTGAAAACTGAACTAACATTACCAAGACAGATCACAGAAGGTTGATCTTCTTGGCCTGAATTCTCAGACAACTGCCTATTAAAGTAAAGCCAAACAATGATCATTCTTTTTCATAAGATGTTTTTGTTTTTGTGTTTTTTCTTTTTGAGAAAGGATCTATACATAGTACCCCTGGTTAGCCTGATATTGGCCTTAAACTTCTGGTGATCCTCCTGACTCAACCTTCAGAATATTGGAATTACAAGGATGTACTACCATGCCTGGCTTTCTCCACGAAGTTTAAACAAAATCTGGAGTCCCATAATAAACTACATCCATAAAGTCTCAACAGCATGATGCGCCTAAGCATGAGCTACAGAAGGACAATAACAAGAGACATATCAAAGTGGATGGGGGAAAGCCCACAGGTCTCAACACTGCACAAAGAACTACAGGCAACTAAGAGTAGGAGAAATAGTCTTCCCCAGGGAAGAGCACACCAACTGGTTATCCAATATCAAATGGTCAGTTCTGAAAACATACATACAAGAAACATTATACAGACTGAGCAGGTTATATTTAAGAAGATACATGTATATACATATATGCATGTAACAATGAAAAATTAATTGGTCATGAATTTCAAGGAGAGCAAGGAGGGGTACATGAGAAGGTGTGGAAGACAGAAGTGAAAGGAATATATTATAATTATCTTATAAATATATGTAATTATAATCCTCAAAAAAATTTTAAATGTAAAAAATGTAAATGAAGCCCAATGAAATGTGTGAGACACCATCAAGCTGACCAACACAAATAACAGAAATTCCAGACAACTCTAAGCAGTATGAACACACACACACACACACACACACACACACATACACACACACACCCCTATACCATCAAACTAAAGACAAAGAGAATCCTGAAAGTAGCAAGAGGGAAGCAGTCCATCATAGATTTAGATCAGCAGATTTTTCATCAAATATTTAAGAGGCTTGGCTGGGGGTAAAGTCCAGAGAGAGAATACCTTCTTAACATGTACTTAATACCCAATACCAAAAAGGGTAGAGGCAGAGGCCAAAAGGACTGTTACTCAAGTGCTAAGGGTAGGCTGGGATGCCGTTCCATCGCAGACTTAAATAACCTAGTAAGCCACTGGATCTGATGATACCTGGGACCAAAAACAAAAATAAAAATGCAATATAGCTTATGAACAGCATATGAACAATCCACACGATCCACAATCATGGTGATTGACTGCCAGGCATGATGAGGCATGCCTATAATCCCAGTACTTGAGAAGTAGAAGAAGGAAGCTGAGGTGCTCTAGACCAGTGGTTAGCATCAGATGTCTTCCTCCATCATTAGCATTTGTTTGTTTTTTTTTTGAGACAAGGTCTCTCACTAAAGCTAAATGCCTGGTTAGACTGACTGTGTCTAACCCTGTGTGCCCCACCCAAGAACTCATGCTTGTGTGGCAAAGTACTTTCCTATGCTTGAGCCATCTCAGCGCTCATCCTCAGCTGTAAAGGTTCTGAATACAGTAGGAATCATGGGTTAACTGTAACCTAGGAGACAGTTTCTGTGTGACTTCCTCATGTTTCTCATATTTGCTTAATTGCAGACCTAAATAGCCACTAATGGATGCTGCATTTTCAAGCAGCAGAGCTTATTTCCCTGAAAGGGGGATGAAACCAACTTGATGTTTCATCTTGAAATGCATGAACTTTGCCAACTGATTTTCTTTTCCCATTCTGGTTTGAGACTAGGTTTTATTTGTTTAGGCTGGCCACAAACTATGTAGCTGAGGATGGCCTTAAACTCCAGGTCCCCCTGCTTAACCACCAAGGTGCCAGGATTACAAGTGTGCACCACCATGCACCATTTAGTGCAATTGGGGGATTTAACTTCATCATTATTTTGAGAAGAAATACATGCCCCAGTGCACAAGTGAAGGTCAGAGGATAGCTTTGAGGAATGGGTTCTCTCCTTCCATAGTACGAGAGTTGTGGGATTAAACTCAAGTTTATCCACTTAACTATCTCACCAGTCCAGTATTGAAAATACTGAACACATTCTAATTCCCTGAAAAATACTTTAAACCACAATGTATCCCTTTCGGCTATCATCCTAGTTACTTATCTATTGCTGTGACAAAACATGACTAGAGGAAACTTATAAAAGAAAGCATCTAATTTGGAGTTCATGGCTCCAGAAGATTAGTCCATGACCATTATGATGGGAAGCACAGCAACAGGCAGGCAGGCAGATAGACAGGCATAGCACTGGAACCATAGCTCAGAGCTTACATATGATCTCTGATTCACAAGTATAAGGCAGTGAAAGAGCAATTGGGAATGGCATGGGCCTTTGAAACTTCAAAACCCACCTCCAGTGACACACCTCCTTCAATAAGGCCACACCTCCAAATTCTTCCCAAATAGTTCCACCAACTGGGACTAAGCATTCAAATATATGAGCCTATGAGGGCATTCCCATTCAAACCACCATCGCTATGTTTGTTTAAGATATCAGTAGGACATTTCTACGTCCATACAGTCTCTCTCACCAGCAGGACAGTGTGGCTGCAGAAAACACAGGTTCAATGGTTCCTCTCTATCTCTGAGTGTTCCTGAAGAAACACTGAGTACTACAAAGCCATTCCATTAGCCCCGTCAGTCTAATCAGCATTGTTTTACAGTGATATTCAGCTCGAAAATGAAATACTAAGTCATGACATGTGGCACAGACTCCAAAGAGGAGTGCTTTTGAGATACTAGCATCATTACTTATTCAGTAGCTGTCTATTACCCACTTAATATCATCAGAGTGGAGAGTGGCAGGAAACAGAAGTTCAGGAAGTGGTTATAGTAACAAGAAAGGTCCTAGAGACACATGATTTCTTTACCAAGAATGCATCATTGTTCAAGCCACATACACACAGGAAGTGGAGGCTGGAAGATCACCAGTTCATGGCCAGCCTGCACCACACGATAAGATCCTGCCTCCAAAATAAATAAATAAATAAATAAATAAATAAATAAATAAATAAATAAATAAATAAATAGATGGTGGGGATATGGAAGGAACATCATTATAATTGGCTGCATACCTATTATTGATGGGTACTATTTCTAAAAATAGTAATGGTGGGCTGTGGATGTAGCTCGATGGTAGCATGCTTGCCTAGTATGCATGAGGCCCTGGGTTCAATCCCCAGTAGCACATGTTAATAACAGTAATCTCAATAATACTGATAGTAATGATAATGCCAGCACAGTATTCACTCCACTAACCTCATTTTACATAAAAGGAGAGTTGAGATCAAGGTCACAAATACAATTAAATGATGCCAAAACTGACATTAAGCCCTAGTCTCAATTTTATAAACCTTAACATTAGACTACACTTAAATATGCCCCAAACACTTCATGGTTATTTGTTCCCAGGCAAGCAAGACTCATTTACTTGTAGGGAAACAGAAAGTTGGTGTTAACTTACTGGAGTAGTTACTTTTTATCATCACCATGATAAAATGACAAAATGCCTGACGAGAAGAGAAGAAAAGAGGTTTATTTGGCTCATGGTTTGAAGACAGGGTGATGGAGATAGGTGACATGTGGCAGTGGCAGAAGCCAGCAGCTGTGAGGGCACAAGCCTGCTCACATCTGGACAGATCAGGAAGAAGAGGCAGCTTGTCTCACCAGTGATCCACTTCCTCCACCAAGGCCCCCTCTCCTAAAGGTTTCACAACCTCGACAACAGTGCCACCAGCTGGGGACTAAGTGTCCAAAGACATGAGCCTGGGAAGCCATTGAACACTTAAGACACAGCATTACAGAATAGTAACAAAATGTATCCATAGCCATTTGAGGAGCTGTAAAGGGGATGAAGCTGATGGCATTCTACTTTCAACAGTGACAAAGAGCGTCAACTTAAAGCCACTGCAACTTCATCCACAAAGCCTAAGCTAGTAATGACAACCAAATTTGTCAAGAGGAAAGCAAACAGAGAGATGAGCAAACTGTTCAGCTGGGTGGCCTAACACATGTATAGTTAGTTGTGGAAAAGAAATATCATTTTAGTTTTTCTTTCTCAAGATGGCCAATAACTTTCAACAAGAATCAGAAACTAGCTAGGCATGGCACATGTGATCCTAGCTCTTGGGACGCAGAGGATAATACTATGACAAATTTGGGGCCAGCCTGGGCTACATAATAAGTTCCAAGCTAACATGGGTATATAGTGAGAACCTGGCTCAAAAAGGCACCAAAAAAATAAAAATAATGCATTACCCTTACTGTTTCACTATACTAGGTCAGTAATTATAATGTACCCACAGAGTTGGGCCCAGTATTACATTCTTGAGGCATACATATCAAGAGACTATGCAGTGCAAGCAGAGACAAGTATGTAGATTATTACCACAAATAACTCCAATTTGGAACAAGTAACATAAAAAGGAAAGCAAGGCATAATTACCTTTGCTTCAGAGAAAGTTGAGGAAAGGCTTCTCAGATCTAGGACCTGAACGTGTAAGCAATGCTATCTAAGAGAATGGAGCAAAAACAGACCAAAGAACTGAAGCTTAGGGCCCTGGAGAAATGGCTCAGCAGTTAAGAGCACCAGATGCTCTTCCAGAAGACCCAGGTTTAATCCCTAGCACTCACGTGGCAGATGGCAACCATCTGTAACTCCAGTCCCTGGTGATTCAAGGCCCTCTTCTTACCTCTGTGGATGCCAGGCATGCATATAGTGTACAGCATTCATGCAGGCAAAACACCCATACACACAAAGTAAATAAATACAATGAAAACAAAATAAGAGAGAGGGGGAGAAGGAAGGAAGGGAGGGAGGGAGGGCGGGCTTAGTACATTGGTGCCTCGTTCTGTCAGCACCACAGCTGCTTACAAAGAAGGCCTACTCCCTTGTCTTTCTCTGCACACACATCTTACTAATTTTCACTTGCAAATCTTATCCCTTCTTCCAAAGCTTTCCAATAGAAACACCAAAATCTACAAGTGTTCCTAGGAAGGCTAGCATAGTGCAAATATGCAACTGTAGCTTCACATGTAACAAGAAAGCTAAAGTAAGCACACAACACTGCAACAGACTTTACCCAATCTCCAAATTAGCACTCCTCACTGGGCCTGGAGGAGCTGAGCCTGTGGCAAAGCTAGAACCCTAGAGAGCCATCTGTGGCTATAGAAGTCACGTGCAAAGTTCATCTATTTTACAGAACCAAACTCCCAACTTCAGGCTAGCTGGGCATGGGTGGCATACACCTATAGAAGCCTAGAACTCAGTAAGAAAGGGCAAGGGGTCAGGAGTCTAGGGCCACCTTGTGCTTCATAGTGACTTGAGACTTCCTGGGAGTATGTGAGACCCTGTCTCACAAAACAAACAAACAAAATTGCTTCAGGCTGGCCTCCAATTCCGTATCCTCTTGCCTCAGCTTCCCCATTGCTGGCCTTGGAAGTACATGCAAGGCTTAGGCTGGCAGTCACTGACAAAGCTCCTCTCAGTTCTCCTCGCACAGGTGAAGATAGATATCACGTATTTCTTGTCACTGTAACATTGCAGTATTCATTGTAGAGACAACCATTTTCAACATGTATTCTGTAATTTACCCCATTGTTTACAGGTGCTAGGATTAAGAACAAATCAGCTACCCTTACTCCTGATCAGTTTTGATGTTTATGGAGACTCAAGAATGATTATGAAAATCTGAAATCTTATACCTTCGATTAGAACTCTTAGGCTCAGAACAGAGAATTAGACTAATAAGGGCTCCAGTGTTAGATGCTGGCTAGGAAACATAGTGTCTTTCAAGGAAACAGCTAGTTTGCAGCTTCATGGCATGAGATGGAAAGGAGACTGAGCCCACAGAAAGGAAAGACCTGGCCCTGCCACAGAAGTCCATCCCTCCAGAGTGTAGGAGCTCTGGACACAAGCATGCTTAGATGGGACATTCAAGTAAGACTATAATATTGCTTTTTACCTGTGTGCACAGTAATTTTTGAACTTGCAATCCTCCTGCCTCAGCTTCTTGAGTAGCTAATATTAGCCTGCACTGCCAAGCCTGCTTAAATATACTATACTCATATTCAGTCTAGTTAAGAAAGAAAATGAGGCTGAGAATTTAGCTCAATGGAAGAGTACTTGCCTAGCATGCACAAGATCCTGAGTTCACGCTCCAGTGCTGTGAGGAGGTGGAGAACTACTAGTAAATTTAGAGGTAAAGATCCTTTTCATTAGTCTGTCTCAGTGATTAAACTCTAAAACACTCAAAAATTTCCCAAGAACTAAGCAAAAAAGGTTTACCCAAACAAAGATACTAATCATTAAAATATAATCAAGTGAAATTTAGACAGAAATTGAACCTAAACACCAACCACTGTGCCTTAAGTGGCCATTTCAGGTACTAAGCAACCAGTCACTCATTTAATTCTCGTGACTCTGTGAAGCAGCTTAACAATCAGCTCACTTCACAGAGGAAGAAAAAGAAAAGGATCAGAAAGATACTTAGATGCTTCCACAGATGAGATCTGGCCAGGGCAATATTCAAATCCAAACCTGCTGGCTCTAAGCCCATTTTGTTTTGTTTGTCTCCCTTCCCCACCCCCATCCTTTTTGTTTTCTGACCCAGTCTCATTTGGTAGCCCTAGCGGACCTAAACTCACTATGTACTCACAGAACTTATAGAAACCTGCCTGTCTCTGCCTCAGAGCACTGGAATTAAAGGTATGTGCCAGAACACCAGGCATAAATTCCTACTCTTAACAATACTATACTTAGAGTACTGCAGTACTAATGTGAGTTCATAAATACAGTTTTTGTTTAATTTTATATTTTGGATACTACTAGTTTATTAGGAAACATGGTTGAGCACCTAGTTCTGGCAGTTAAGAATATTATCAGTGAAAGAAAAGTCCCCACTCTCAAGGTGAGCAGATTACAGTAGTATAATAGCTAAAATTTATGGTTAATCTTGTCATCTTGACTAGACTGAGAAATACGTAGAAGATCAGTAAAACATACCTCTTGGGATATGCACAGCTATGATGGCTATATTTAGGTTCATTTTGTTTCGTTTGGGTTAAAACAGGGTTTCACTCTGTAACCCAGACTGACCTAGAACTATGTAGCTGAGGCTGGCCTGTAGCACCTTCCTCAGCCTCCTGAATGCTGAATTTCAGACATGAGCCACCACACTGAGACTAATAGATCATTGATGGATTTAATGGATTCATAGGAGGACAGCATTGTGGACATTATCATGACAGCTGGTCAATAGTAGGAAGTAGGGCCTGGCTGGAGGAAGGTCATGACATGCAAGCCTTTGAGGGATAAGAATAAAATCCTTAACCTCCTTCTGTTTCTTCTTTCTGCTTCCAATGCCAAGAAGTCAGTAACAGGGCTGATGAGATTGACTTAGTAGATAAAGGCACTTACTGCCAAACCTAAAGAGTTGGGTTCGGTGGACCCATATGGTAGAAGAATACAAGCAACTCATGCCCAAACAGGTGTGACATATACACACACACACACACACAGTATGTACATAAATAGATGTAATTTTTTAAGTTAGCAATAGCCTAAGGCACATACTCTTGCTACTTTGATATTCTAAGAGTATGGGGAACTAGTGAACACTGACTGAAGCTACTAAAGTAGGAAGCCAAAATAAAGAACTATTCTTGTAAGATGAGGTATTTCAGTCCCTGACACAGGAGTCACTAAAATAGACTTTTCCCATGTGTCCCCTGCTCAGAGAGTTTTTACATACCAACTCTACCACTCTGGAAGATGTGCCTTACTTTACTCCTATTTTACAGTGAAGACGCAGGCATTGAGGGGTTGTGCTGGTTAGTTTTTGTCAACTGGACACAAACACAAACATATCTGGGAAAAGGAAACCTTGATTGAGGAATTATCTCCAACAGAATGACCTGTGGGTATGATGACTATGAAGCATTTCTTGATTAATGACTTTTATAAACTTTATTATTTAAAAAATTGCAAATAAACAAAAACATCATACATCAAAATTAACCATATCCAAAGTCTATACAACTTAATAAACTAATATACAGTTAGAACTGGCATTCAAAACAGAAGTTATGAAGCTTTACAGTATATTGTACATTTTCAGTATGGAATGTATTTTTTCATTACCCACCACCAAACCCAAATAATCCATAACAGAATTAAAATTAGAAAAACAATTGTATGTACATATATGTATATATATAATTGTTTATATGTATTATATATGTATACATGTATAACTTGTATCCACCACTTCGTCCTTCATCCTCTTATATTTGGCTTTTCTTCATGTTATTCTGTACCTACATTTACCACCACTACGGTGGTGCCACACCTGGGCAGTTGATCCTGGTTGTTTAAGAAAGCAGGCTAAGCAAACCATGAGGAACATCCTGTAAGCAGCACTCCTGACTTCTGCTTCAGTTCCTGCCCTGACTCACTCAGTGATGAACTGTTGCTTAAAAGTATAAGATGAAATAAACCCTTTCCATCGGGCGGTGGTGGCATATGCATTTAATCCCAGCACTCAGCAGGCAGAGGCAGCGGATCTCTGTGAGAGTTTGAGGCCAGCTCGATCTACAGAGTGAGTTACAGGCAGCCAGAGTTATAGCAGAGAAACCCTGTCTTGAAAAACGAAAAAGGAAAAAGAAAAAAAGAGAAGAAATAAACGCTTTCCTCCCTCAAGTTTTGGTAATGGTGGTGATCACAGCAATAGAAAGCAAACTAAGACAAAGAGTTAAACAGCTTGTAAACAATAGCACAGAAAAAGTCAGGATTTAAACTAGAGAGTGTAGCTGGCTCTCAGTTCTTAACCTCTATCCTTCTAACTCAAGTAGTCACTTAAACATAGTTCAAATAAACTCAACCACGTCGTATTCATATGCTAATAAATTTAACCTCAAAAGATATTCTCATAGTAACCCTATTTTTGTACATGCTAAATTAACTGTTACTAAGTAAATTGGTACAAAAATATTCTTAGAATCATTCTGCAAACACATGATTTCCTTTCTAACCCAGTCTATTCTGAGCAAAAATTTTACTTCTTAGATACCTGAAGCATACAATTATTTTGCCAGTATAATTCTACAGATATATTTATAGGCATTGTTTTACAGTGCTGGGGACTGAACCAGTCTTGTACAGCCAGCATGTCAAGCTCTATCAATGAGCTACATCACCAGCCCCTTGGAGATCATTAAATAATCCCTAACACTATTAATTTTTAAAACTTACAGTTCTTCCAGGATGTGAAATACGATTATCACTCTAGGACTATGAAATGGCTGAACAGGTAAAGGTACTTGCCACTTAAGCTGATGACCTGAGTCTGATCCCCAGGGCCAAATGGTCAAAGGAGATCACCAGCTCTCACAGGCTGTTCTTTGACCTGCACATAAGCCCACAGTATATACACTCAGAAAAAAAAAACAATAATAAAAAAATCACTCTAGTGCTTTAATCTAGACAAACTATGAAACTGGATCCAACTATAAGAGCCAGTATCTAACTTAAGAAGCAGAGTAACCTAGAAAGAAAAGAAAAGAAAAGAAAAGAAAAGAAAAGAAAAGAAAAGAAAAGAAAAGAAAAGAAAAGAAAAGAAAAGAAAAGAAAAGAAAGAAAGAAAGAAAGAGAAAGGAAAAGGAAAGAAAGAAAGAAAGAAAGAAAGAAAGAAAGAAAGAAAGAAAGAAAGAGAGAAAGAGAGAGAGAGAGAGAGAGAGAGAAAGAAAGAAAGAAAGAAAGAAAGAAAGAAAGAAAGAAAGAAAGAAAGAAAGAAAGAAAGAAAGAAAAAGAAAAAGAAAGAAAGAAAGAAAGAAAGAAAGAAAGAAAGAAAGAAAGAAAGAAAGAAAGAGCGAGCAAGCCCGCCCCTCAGAACATAAGGCTTATGGTTTGGACTCTGAAGTCACTAAGTAAAATTGTCACATTTTAGAAAAACTCAACACCTCATTTTTTTATCTGAAATAGTGGGTAAATGTGTTAATATTTTTTCCCTGGTTTTTCTTAAATACAAGGACACAAATTAACTTTACAATTACAAACAATATGCAAGTACTTTCTTAATTACACTTAGAGTATGTATGGAGAGGAGGCTTGGAGGTAGTCTGTTTTCTCCACCATGTGAGTCCTAGCAACTGAATGTAGGTTGTCGGACACAGGCAGCATACACTCTGACCAGCTGAGCCATCTTACCAGCCCCAAGTTACCAAAAAAAAAAAAAAAAGTTCTGCGCCTATGTGTGTGTTTGTGTATATATATATGTATATGTGCATATATATATATAAGTATATAACACACACACACACATACATCACACACACACTATAGCTTATTAAAAAAAAAACAATCTAGAGAATTTCCTTAAACTCTGACTCAGGTAAAAAAATGATTGCAAGGAAGAGGAACAGAGGCAAGTAGCATCCCACCACTGCAACAGAACCAAAGAGTTAAATAGGACACATGAAAACACTAGGAATCTACAACATGTAATCCACAAAGAACTGCACACAAACCATCAGAAAGCTAAGAAGATGAGCTGTACTCATACAGTCTGCCTGCAAAATTCAAAAAAAGACAAAAAGCTATCGCTGCCTAGTCCTAGCATTAGCAGCTACTGACACATAAAATGCACTCCTTAAAATGTTTTCAGCATGGAACACCAATAAATGGTAGAGCAATTTCTAAATGCTGCCAATGCAAAAGTTGTTTGCCTCACACATAGCAAAGGAGGGAGCACTCCGCTGATGTCCAACTTTATGAAGAGATGTATCTATTCAGAGGAGCTCAGCATTAGCACACACTTTTAGAATGTAATTTGGCCACATGATGGAAGTGTGTTCAAATCTTTTGATCCAATGCCAACTCCGGAATCCATCCTCAAGAAATGCTGGTCAGACTGAGGTAAAATGGCAAAATCCTGGAAATGATTCAGTAATCAAATATAGAAACTGTGAAGCACTAAAAATGGGCACAATGGGCCCTACAATGGGCCACTCTGCTGCATTCTGGCTCTAGATTCCTACTGTACCAGAGAAGTACTTCCTACTACTGCTGTGCTTTTCCCTGGTAGCAGGCCTCCTACAGGCCCTGAAGTGTGTCCACAGCAAACATATCAACAGTGCAGGTGTTCGTGAGTGTGATGAAAGCATCTACAGGTACAATGGGCCACCAGTGCAACTTGTGGGCCCTTACTGAAGGTGGTGAGGTAGGCATTGGCTTCCAAGGTATAAGAGATGCTTCTCCTTGCCCTTTCTGCAACAAATGCAAAAGTGGATTTTACAGGCTACACTGACAATTTTTTCTGCCCTTTTTGTCTGGTTCTGGCTAATGCTGGTGATAGGTCCCTAGCCCTGGAACATTCCAGCAATGGTCAATGATGGAACCACATCTCAAGCCCTACAGCCTGCTTTAAGCATCCGTGTATCGGTATGTACACGAGAGTGCCAAGTGCCCCACGCGGCAAGAGGCATCAGATCCCCTGGAACTAGAGTTACAAACAGTTGTGAATTGCCTCATGTGGGTGCCGAGAATTGAACTCAGGTAAGCTTTGAGCCATCTCTCCATTTCCGTAGCCTGATTTTTATATATCATACTTATCTTTGCAACTGAAAAAGGGGAGATGTAGATACAGAAAAATGTGGGCACCATTATTAAAACAAAAGTACAGTTTTTAAACAGTTTTTAAAGAGAATATCACAAATAAACTTTGTGTTTGTTTCTTTGTTTTGGGAAGGGGAGCGTGTGTCACAGTGTCCCTGTGAAAATCAGAAGGCAACTTGTAGGACTGGGTCTGTCCTTCCACTACAGGGGTCCAGAGATGGAACTCAAGCTTGGTAGCAAGTGCCATTATCTGCTGAGCAATCTCACCTGCCCTCTACAAAGCTTCTCAAAAGGCATTTGGATACAATTTGAAAAATAAGACAGATGCTTTGAAACACTGGCTTGAGTTCATCTCAGATGATGGAAATACAAGTGGGCTTCTTCTGTATCACTTCTACACAGCCCTTATAATTCCAAACAGCCTGTATTAACCTCAAGAAACAGGGCTACAGAGATGGTTCAGTGGCTAAGAATACTTGGTACGCAATCATGAGGATCAGAGTTGAGATCCCACCACCCCTGTAACAAGCCCAGTGCCCCACTAACTGGCAAGCACATGTGTGTGTATTACCAAACACAGAGACACACACATGAATAAATAAATATAAGTTTTCTTTAAAAAATAAAATAATGCTCTCTAGGGCTTCCAAAACTAAAATTTTCATAATATATAGGCACAGTCCACTCAGCTTCCCTATTCAGCAATTTGGAAGTTCATCAAGTTGTGAAACAGTCTCTAAACACAGTCATCTAAAATGCATTTTTAATGAGAACATCGGGTTTTCAAGATTCTTAGATTACATAGAACAATAATGGGAGAGGAACAGAGGCAAAGAACCCTGTAGAGCTGCTTCACGGCAGCATGCCCTGGGCTCCTTAACTATGAACATAAGACATGCTCACAGAAGGCTAGCCCCTACACTAGATTCTAGATTTGTTAAACATCTAAACTTAAGCCATTGGTTTTACCATTATTACCCCAAATTAAATAAGTCGTGTTACAAAACTCAAATTGAAGACCAAGTATGGTTGTATATATATATACCCCAAGACTCAGGAAGCAGAAGGGCTATTATAAGTTTGAGGCCAGCCTGGGCTACGAGGGGAGTCAAGATCAGCGTAGGATACAGTGTCACCTTGTCTATAAATAGTAAAAACAATTCAAAATAATTTCTGCTTTTAAATGTTAATGGTAGCTAAATAACAGTGTGTATTGCTATCCAGCTGTTTAAATATCCATGATTTTCCACTGCCCACCTTCCATGGATAATATCACTTTCTCCTAATTTATGTTACTATAAGATACCTAGTCTGGGGGCTGGGGATGTGGTCAACAATGCACAAACCCCCCAGTTCAATCCCTAGCACCATCACATAAACAATAAATAAAATCAGAACAGGAAATCAAAATATTCTTATACTTTATATATAAGGAAAGATTTTAATTATGTGTATAAGTGTGTCTGTGTGGTAATGTCACACAGACACACATAACTCTTTCAGTTAACCACAATTTGCAGAAGTACAGACAAATTTTTATGAAGCTATCCATTTTTAAAATGTGTTTGTGTGAGTCAGTGTTCTCATAGGCCAGAAGGGGGCATTGGATCCCCTGGAGCTGGAGTTACTAGCAGTTGTAAGATCCCTGACACAGGTACTAGGACCTCAGTACCTGTGGTACCTCTGGTACACAGGTACCTCTTGAAGAATGACAAGTGCTCTTAATGGCTGAGCCATCTCTCCAGTCCCAGAAGAAGATGGGTAAACAATCAAGATCTCCCAGTTCTCACTCTATGGTTCTAATCTAAGATAGATTTAAAGAGGCAGATAAGAAAAGTAGAAAATGCACTGGCCCTAGTTCTATGCCAGCTACTTGTCAGCTTTGTCACTGCAACCCTTGGCCCATGTGGAGTCTCTGGCCACATTGGTAAAACAAGGGTAAAATCAGAAGACTTAAAGTTAGAAACTTGTAAGACTTGTAAACAACTAAGATGGGCATGGTGTTACAGGCCTGTAGTACTAGCCTCAAGAAGCTGAGGGAGAAGGATCCCCAGTTTGAACCCAGCTTGAGCTATCCAGCCAAATGTCATCTCAAAACAAAACACTCTAGATTTAGGCTTCTTCAATCTTGCCAAGTGTCTTTTCTTAATGCTCAGCAATAATAAACTTATCCATGGGTTAACTTTTTCAACATTTTTATGACACTATCCATTTTTAAAATACATAATGCTCACAAGAGTTTATCCTTTAATATTTTGGCAAATTTAATTGCATATTTATTAGTAACTATGCTGTGACCCATCTAAGTGTCCTAGTAAATGATTACTCAACAATACATTAATTATATAGGACACATGACTGATTATGCAACAACTGCACCAACATTAACAACAACTGGACATTATTTCATTTCTAACACATATCAGGAAAGTTAAGTCTAGGGATGTTTCTTTCAATAACATCTAGAACAAATGAGAATACTCCATACCTCATGTCTCTTAATAAGAGAGGTACCACTTCAGGTTTAAAAGTCGAAGAGAAACGGAGCATTCTTGAACAGTCCAACTTTTTAGGATGGGACCAAGCCCTACATGCAAGAAATTCACCTTCACAATCTTCTAAACTAGGTAACATTAAATTGTCCTCAAATTCTGAGGTACGTGTACTGACAGTCAAATTTGATGTTTGTAATCCCACCACTTGGGAAAGTTGAGCAGGAAGATTACCATGTGTTCAAGGCCAGCCTGCACTACCTAATGAGTTCAGCCTGGGCCACAGAGTGTAACCCTAGCCTCAAAAGAACAAAGAATAGATGAAAGACCCAAGTTAAGTTAGTATCTAAGGAGTCAGCCTCTTTTCTCAACATTTTAAACCCCATCACCAACTTAGTCTACATTTTTTTCTTCTTTTCCTAAGTTATTTTTGTTGGGGGGTGCGGTTCTCATTGTGGGGGGCGGGGGGGATGCGGGGTAGCATTACTGTGTAGATCTGGCTGCTCTGGTACTTGTTGCATAGATTAGATCAAGTTGACCCTCAAACTTGTAACAATCATCCTGCCTCAGTCTCTTAAGTGCTTGAATTACTGGTAAGTATCACCAAGCTACATTAACATTTTTAATTGACAATTCATAATTATACATTACATATCTGTGGGAGATAATGTAATGTTTTACTATATATAGAATTTAGAATGACTGAAATAAGCTAAATATCGCCCTCTTTTTGTGGGAATTTCTTTTTTAACAGAGGCTATCTACACCATCATAATTCAATAATATTCTAATATTGATTGATAACAAAAGGGCACTAAATTCAACAGCACTGAAGACGTTTAACTGTTGTTAAAAGAATCTAATGCAAAAGGAGGAGGCATCAGGTGCTTCATTCTCACAAGCCATAAATCTTCAACTGCAGACCACACTGACCTGAGAGTCAAAGGAAATGAGCCCTGCTGACTCCTTTCTCAATACATTTCTTGTGTCTGCATTAGGTAATATAGCCACTACAAATTAACATATTATCATTTCCCTACAACTCGTAGTTAGCCCTTAGAGCAATTCTGTTGAGAAATCTATTATTATCTGCATGTAATAGATAAGAAAATAGCAGTCAACTCAAAGAGGACCCAAAGCTACCAAGTGGCAGATCCAGATTTCACATCCACAGCTACTTGGCACTAAAGTTCAGGCTTGTTATTTTAAGCTATACTGTCTAATGTTGACATAAGCATGAAAATAAGCAGTGAGTCTCTTGAATTCTACTCATTGGTGCGGGATTTTGCATTAACCACTCCTCCACAGCAAATACAACTAACCATCTAACACACCCATAGGCACCCAATTCAAGCCTGTCCAAGAGAATACCAGAATATCAGAAAATGAGCACCTTACATGATATAGGAAAGTTCTAATATGAAAAACAGGCTAAATAAAGTTTGTTCTGCCTTATTGTCTTGGTATTGGACACCAACCTATGGGGGGGAAGGCAATATAGAAGGAGCCAAACATGACAAATTTTCCTTACACTTATATTCAGCTTTTTTCAAGAGAAGTTTGGGTTCCTTCTCTCTTTCTCCAGGTCCTGTTCACGCCTGTTGCTCTATTACTACACGGACTGAGTCACAAGTTACCTAGTTTCTCTCATGGCAGTGTGTCTGAATTATTCCTGTAGCCAAACCAGTCTGATAGCTCAGCTGTCTCCTTTGAGAGGATTGGAACAATCCTCTCTGTAAGGTATGATAATCGCTGCCACTTCTCTTCAGAACAATTGTAAAGCTCAACACTCTAAGTACAGCCCTAAGACTATTTGACTCCAAATAAAGACCGACAAGAAATCATTCACTCCCATTCCTTCCCCAACCAATCAAAAAGCAAAACTCAACAACCACTCGCCCACTGAATTAACCACCAAATTATATTTAAGTTCTCCAGGCAATTTCCCTGACCCTGCATAAGCTCCGTCCCAATCCAAATTCCTTCTCTAGGAGGGGGAAAAAAACTTCATTAAAGACCAAGCCCTGTAGGATAGTTTACCTCATGTTGATGCAGATCCATTTATCTACCCGCAGCTACGGGAAAACAGAAACTCGCCTCGCCCTTACTCCTTGCCTTAATAAATACTAGGAACTGAATGGTCTCTCCAACAGCTTCCACCAGTGAGCTAGGCCATCAGCTTGATCTCCGACTCTCCATGGACAAGTGACAAAGACCAAGCGAACTGGAGGTGCCAAAGCTCCCCCTGGCATTCAGAGGCGCCCACACGGGTCGCTTGCTTTCACAAATAGGGCTCCTACGTCCCAAGTAGACACTTCAGAGCGGCTCCCCCTAAGCAGGCACTCTGGAGAAGGCCCGACTTGCCCGTCCAGAAAAGCAAGTGACAGGCTGGAGTTAACCCTTCGGCCTCCACCGCCCCAAAGGCGGCAACTGTGACAGGCTCGGATTAACCCTTTCCAAGCCGTGTTAAAGGCACAGCCCCCAACTAAAACACAGCGTGAGTCAGACCCTCGGGCTGCTGACCGGCCGGCTACGACCTCCGAGGCCCACACGTGCAGGATCACACGGTCCGGCCCTCGGGGAGGTGACAGGCCCCGGGGGCGGCGGCCGGGCCGCCCGCAGACGGCTGCTCACCGCGATGACATTGACGAAGGTAGTCTTGCCAGAGTACTGCAGCCCCACGAGCGTCAGTTCCATCTCCTCCTTCCAGAAGAGCGATCGGAACCAGTCCAGCAGGCGGGAGATGAGCGCCAGCATGGCGGCGGCCGGCAGCGAGCGGGGACGGACGCGGACGACGGCAGACACTGCTTCCCACGAGCGGGTATCGGCCCCGAAGCCGCCAACGGCTCCTCGGCTTGCCCCCCGGAGCTACTAGGGCGGACACAGGCGGGCGGCTGCGACGGCCGGAGCCAGGAAGCCCAGCGGGTCATATGACTCCCCTACCCCCCCCCACGCCTAGCCCCGCGCAGCCGCGGGAGCGCGCGGCAAGAGCGGCGCCGCCCGGAGGACTCCGAGAACCCGCCACCGACAGCGCCACCTGATGGTGAGCTCCCGCGGCGCAGCCTTCAGTTGCCTTGTCAACTCATTTTGTAGTATATCTTTGGTCTCTGTAGGTCCATTCGCCTTTCTCCCCCATCCCCAAGTTTACCGGTCTCCCTAGCCAGACGTATACCAACAATTTCAGCACTTGGGAGGTGGAGGCTGGAGGATCGGAAGTTCGACAAACAAAAACTGAGCGGCTGCAGAGATGACTCAGAGGTTAAGAGTGCTTGCTGCCTTTTCAAGGGACTTGAGTTCAGGACTCAGCACCTACATAGTGCAGCCTACAACAACCTCTAACTTCAACTCCAGGAGATCCAGATTCAGGACTTTCTGGCTTAGTGGGCTCCTACACATGCACATGCACATACTCCCACACTCAGACACATAAATAATACAATAATCTTTTTTTTTAAAAAAAGAGTTGGTCCTCATTCACTCATTGATTGGATTTTCTTTAACTGTTTATTGACAATGTACTCTGAAAGAAAATGTTAATATTCTGAAGGATTAAACACAGAATATAAAATCAGAATTTGGGTGAGGGATGAAGCCCAGTTGATGGACTATGTGTGATGCATTGAGATCTATCCCTAGCACTGCATAAAATCAGGCATGGTGATGCATGCCTGTAACCCCAGCACTTGGGAGATTAAGGGAGAAGGTCCCGAAGTTCAAGGTCATCCTCGACTACACAGACAGTTCAAGGCCAATCTGGGCTTCATGAGACTCTGGATGATGGTGGTGGTGGTGGTGGTAGTGCTCTGCCTTAGGTATGCACCTGTAAACCCAGCACTCTGTTTTTCTGTTTGTTTGTTTGGTTGGTTGGTTTGGTTTGGTTTGTATAAAAGGAAAAAAAAGTTGGGGAACTGAACTGGCTCTAAACTTATCTCTTTTAATTAAGTGTCTTCCTAATTCTCTTATCTTCAATCTCTTTTAGCTAAATGTCTTTTCAGAGTATTTCCTCAACTAACTCTCCTCTCAGAGTCTCCTGTCCAAAACTGCTCCTCACAGAGTCTCCTATCCAACTCTGCTCCTCACAGAGTCTCCTGTCCAACTGACCCAACCCCCTCCTTGGCCTATGTTTGGTGAAAGCAAAGGATGAAAGTAGTGTTTTTATTTGCAGAAAACTAGTTGGCTAAACTAATGGGATCACAAAGAGGACTACTGTGTATCTCTTGAAAAGTGAGTTATCCTTTAATTACAATGTACATAAAAATATCTGCATAAGGGCTAGGGTTGAAGCTCAGTTGGTAGAGTAGCTCCCTAGCATGCACAGAGCCCTGGGTTCCATCCCTGGTCTGAATAAAGTGAGTACAGCAGCACGCAACTGTCATCCCAGAACTTGGGAGGAGAAGACAAATGGATCTGAAGCTCAAGGTCATCCCAGATTGCATGTCGGGTTTGAGGCTAGCCTAGAATACAAGAGATCTTGTCCAAAAAATAATTTTTTTAGGATTATGAATTTGAAAAAAAAAAGTCCCTGATTTGTAAGTCAATGATAAAATACTTTCCCAGCATGTGAAAGACAGAGTTCATTTCCAGCACAGTAAAACAATAGTAACAGCAAAAATCCCTGCCCTCCTGGGGCTTACAGTCCTGTGGGGAGAACATAAAGTATAGCAAACAAATGAAAAAATGCCATGTAGCACTTAACATTGTAAAGAAGACTGAAGAGGAACAGAGAAGCAACTGGAGAAAACTTGTCTTTAAGGTCAGGTGGCCCTGAGTGGAAAGGCTTGAGGGAAGTGAGAAAGAGAACCAGGCTGATCTTTGGTGGAAGCACATTCCAGGAAAAGGGAAAGAGCAGAGACTCTGAATAGGAAAGAATAGTGAAGTGGTCTGGACATTGAAAGCCAGTGCAGCTGGTTGTACTTAACATATATTCACATATTAAGTGAGCTGCTGAAATTCACTGAGAACCTGGCACCAGAAACATTGTCTTCCCATCCCATTTCAGACCCAAGGATGTCTATCTCAGTGTCCTCTAAGACCCTTGTCTGGGGGTGGGCTGGCAGGGAGAGGAGGAGAAAAGAGAACAGCAAGACAATCCAAGTTTAAAAACACTGTGCTCTCCCTTGCCTGGTGGTGCTGATGCATGCCTTTAATCCCAGCATTCAAGGGGCAGAGGCAGGCAGATCTCTGTAAGTTTGAGGCCAGCCTGGTCTACAGAGTGAATTCCAGCACAGCCAGAGTTACAACAGAGAAACCCTGTCTTGAAAAACCAAAAAAGAAAAAGGAAGAGGGGGGTGGAGACAAAAAAACAAAACAAAAGCACTGTGCCCTGATAACAGTCAGGAGGTAAATCATTTCTAACAGAGATAAACAGGTCTTATTCCATGACAAATAAATGCCTGCAGTGGGGATGGGAAGCTAGAAGTTCAGCCAAATTCATGGAGAGAAAGCTCAATTAGAAACTCCAGCCAATTGCCTTAACTTCCCCAGTTGATTTCTGCTTCATGTTTATAAGTCTCTGACTTGATGTATTTCCTTTGTTAGCTCTCTCAATCACCTACCCCAGTCATCTCTGCTATATATTGTGTGCTTGTGATTTGATGGGAGTTTGAGTACCTATCTGTGATTTGCTATTTATTCTTTTACTTTTACTTGCTTTATATTTAATAAACTAATACATTTAAAACCAAAAGTGCAGCTATTGTAGGTTATTCTAGATAGCACAGAACACTGGCACAGATCAGTAAGGCCTGGAGTCAGGAGAGGTGGATACAGAATTCAAGTACCAGAGGGAGCGGGGCATAATGGTCCTAGTTTGGTTTGATTATACAAGATGGAAAACCAGGAGAGTAAATGAAAATTTAACTGTGTGTTTGCACCATGTGCATGTAGTACCTGACAAAACCAGAAGGCAACATTGGATCTCCTGGAATTGATGTTATAGACAAACAGTTGTTGGTCTCCTTGTGCCAAGAACTACTAGAACTCTTAACTGCAGATGCATCTCTGTAACTCCAGAAGAGTCTCTGTATGTGTGTGTGTGTGTGTGTGTGTGAGAGAGAGAGAGAGAGAGAGAGAGAGAGAGAGAGAGAGAGAGAGAGAAAGGGAGAGAGAGTGTGAAAGGGGGGGAGGAGCAAACATGTGTATTTAGCAGGTGAGAAATGTATTCATGCCATAGCACATATGTAGAGGTCAGAGGACAGTTTGTAGGAGTTGGTTCTGTCCTTCCACTATGTAGGTTTCAGGGTTTGAACTGAGATCATCAGGCTTGGCAGCAAGTGCCCTCACAAACTGAGTCATCTTGCTAGACCCCAACTTATATTTTTTACAGTGTACTGGGAGTGGATAAGAGATACTGCTGCCAAACCTGACTATGAGTTCTATCCCCAGGACCCCATATAGTAGAAGGAAAAAAATGACTACAGCAAGCTGTTCTCTGATCTCCACATGCACGCCATGGCTCTTGTGCATAAATCAATAAATAAATGTTAAAAGAATTTGTTTTAAAGTTCACTTGAGCAGACCTGTGGAGAACTGCCTGTAGGAGGAAGTTATGGGTTGAGTTATGTCCTTCCTCTGTCCCCTAAAAGACGAGGCACTTTGGTTTGAGGTTTCTCACCCCCAGAACTGTTAGGAGAAAACTTTCTGTGATTTTTAAGCCACCCAGTCACTGGAGAACTTCAGCTCTAAAAATCTAGTACAGGAGGTGAGGATGAAAGCAGTGCTGGAACCTGCTTCAGAAACCATGTCACTAGCTAAAGGAGTGACAATGGTTGCCTGAACTCTACCTCTGCAAGCACGTGTATGTTGGCTTTCATGGAGCCTCCATTCTAGGAGACTGTATAAAATAATTAACCCAGTTTTATTCTTATTTATCTACCTGGCGGTGCTAGAGAACAACCCCAAGGCCTCATGCTTGTAGACCAGGGCTCCACCTCCTATCTACATTCCTAGAGTCTGTCGTTGTCGGTGTTGTTGTTTGAGACAAGGTTTAATCTAGCCCAGGTTCCTGAAAACTTACTCTGTAGCCAAGAACAGCCTTGAACTTCTGATCTTCTGGACTTCACTACCAGAAGCTAGACCTACAGGCATGTACCACACTGGCCTCCAAGCTAATTTTAAAATGAGGAACATCCTTCATCTACATTTACTGTAATTCTTTCCACTTCTATAATTGTTAGTCAATGGAAAAAATACTCCTCAACTTGTGATTCTAGCTTCCTATTTAAAAAAAAAAAACTGTAGGGTGTGGGTAGATGGCTTGGTTGATAAAGTACTTGCTAGGCAAGCATGAAGACCTGAGTTCAGATCCCCAGCTCCCACATAAAAGCCAGGTGTGTGACACATGTCTGCGATCCCGGCACTGGGAGATGGAGAACAGGGGTCTCTGGGCAGCTAGTCTAGCCAAATCAGTTAGCCACAGGTTCAGTGGCAGCTCTTGTCTTAAAAGAAAGGCAGAGAGCAACTCAGAAAGATGCCTCACCATCGGCCTCTGGCCTCTGCACACACAAGCACACCAATATGTAGCCACACATACACCACCAACACATACACATACGTACATACATGAGTAAATTGAGCTGGGGATATAGCTGTTTGAAGCTCTGGGTCTAATCCCAATCTCTGTATAAACTGAGTTTGTGGCTGATGCTTGAAATCTCAGCACTTTTGAAGTACAGACAGGAAGACCAGAAATTTAAGGTCAGCCTTGGCTACATATTGAACTATGAGATCAGCCTTAATTATATGGGAAAAAAATTCATACTATAGACAAGGCTGGCCTTGAACTCATAGAGATCTGCCAGCCTCTGCCTCCCCAGTGCTGGGATTAAAGGTGTGTGCCACCACTGCCCAGCTATAAATTCTTTTTAATCTCTTTGATAAAATGATGTCTACAAAAAATTCAGTGGAACAGGTATAGTGCCCTATCCTGTTTTCTCGGTGCTCAGGAGGCAGTGATAGAGGGAATAAAGCAAATTCAAAGCCATCTCATCTACATAGTGAGTTCCAGGAACCAGCTGGAGCTACATATAAATAAATAATAAATAAATAAATAAATTAGATAATTTAGTCCTGCTTTTCTGAAGTGAGCAATGTTATTATTTTTAGGTGGGTTTGTTTGTTTTGTTTTGTTTTTGAGACAGGGTCTTATGTAGCTCAAGATGACATCAAACTGTGTGTAGTCAAAGATGATTCAAATGCTGAGATTATAGGCATGTGGCCACTACACCTAATTTCAACTTTTCTTTGAGAAGCTGACACTTGATAGAAGGTAAGGCCAGCAGAGATCACCACACAGATATTCTTAAATTGAAAAAAAAAGTATTTGCTGGCAGCTGGAGGCTGCACGGGAGAGCTTGCCCAAATCATGCAGCTCTGAGCATTACAGTCCTTTGTCTCTTATTCAGAAAAACCACATCCCAGTTGGCACACTTCAATTAGCAAGACGCCAAACTACTGAAGCCAAAAAAACAAGGTTAGTACATTTAGGGACTTTCCTGAGACTATGGGCTAAGACTTTGATGGACTAGCTCTTTATTCCTGTTTTGGCAGGTGTTAGGGCCTACATGCTGGGTTATAAACTCAGAATGGTGCCTCTAACATAGTGTCAGTTGTGCTAAGGTCTGGGGGCCTATTACACACTTACATGTAGGTGTGTCTTACAATTTTCCTATGCACTGCTCTCTCTTCTCTCATGTGCCTAACTTTATGCTAAATATCTCCTCAGCTCTGTCCCATGATGAAGTTTTTTTCCACAGCAAAGAATCCTGACTTCACCCAAAGTGAAATGATTCCTTGGGCTACTACAGGAGGCAGCACTAAGCTGTGTCTCTAGCAACATCCCCATTGCTGCTGACTGAAAGAGAATGCAGGGTCATGTGCTCAGACACTTGACCTATCAGCAAGTTAGTGATAAAGATTGGAGTTCCCAAGGTCATAAGATTGTGGCTGGCTGTGGACAGGGCAAGAGATAAGACTTCCCCTTATGCTTGCTACATGACCACTGCATAAGAAACTAAAGTTCCATGACACTGGATCAAGAAGATCATGTCAACATTGCTAGGAGAAAGTGGGTGTTGGGTATGTGCCTCAGTGGTAGAGTACTTGCTTATTCTAATTTGTGTTCTGTTGTTTCAGTTAAACGCTGACCAAAAACAACTTGGAGAAGAAAGCATTTATTTTAGCTTACAGAGTCCTTCATCCTGCCAAGGCGGGAACCTAGAGTCAGGAACTGAAGCAACAAACTTACTGGCTTGCTTCCCCTGGCTTGCTCAGCTACTGTTCCTATACAACCCAGGCCCACCTGTCCAGGGATAACACCACCCACAAGTAATGAGTTCAAGGCTAGCTTAATCTATGTAATGAGTTTCAGGACAGCCAGTGCTACATAGAGAGACCTATCTCACAAACAACAAACCAAAACATACATACATATGTACATACATGGAAAAGAGCAGTTGAGAAAAATATTCAGCATCAACCTCTGCTTTCCAAACATATGCACCCATGTGAATACACAAACATGCACTAAGCACTGGCATACACACCTGAACACACACAAAATTAAAAAGCCAACAAATACGCGGGGGAAAAAGCCATTTTGAATGTATAAGTCAGTCAGTTGGGGGTCCTGAAATCTCACTTCTCAGACCTGTGTTTTATTCATTTTGCATTTATCTAAGGGATTATAGTCTGGGCCAGATGCTAAAATGGATGAGATTCACTACATAGGCTCTGGCTGGTGTGATTATCAGGCTAATGGCCTCTGCAATGACACCACATGAGCTCAGGACACTTCTGTATTGGGCCAAGTCAGTCACACAGCCACAGAGTGACCTAGACTGCAGATTTGGTGTGACTCTCTGATGCTGCAAGGGAGATCATCAGCTCCAACTCAGAAAAAAAAGGGGGAGGGCTCAGGAATCAGGGAGAACATTCTGCTCCCGGAAGATGTGTTCCTCATCATTCTGAAACATGAACTAGTCAACTTTTCTGTAACCATCCATCCCAGCATTGGGAAGGCTAAAGCAGGAGGAGTACCACCAGTTCAAGGCCAGCCTGGGCTACAAAGAGATCCTCTGTCTCAAGAAGGAGGAGGAGGGGAAGGAGACAGAAAGAGGGAGAGGCAAGGGAAGGAAACAGATGAGAATTGCAAAGGCGGAAAGCACATCCTCGATACAGTGTGGGATGTGGAAAGAGGACTCGGTTGGTATAAAAGGGGTTTGCTAAAAAGGGAGAACCCCTGTCTTGACTTTTAAAGTCCTTATCTTGGGCCAATGACATGACTCAGCAAGTAAAGGTACTTGCTACCCAGTAGCGCAGTACTGAATCCACATTGTAGAAGGAGAGAATCAGCTCCCAAAAGCGCTACCCTCTGACCTCCACATACACACTATGGCAATGTTCCTTGCCCTCACATAAATAAATATGAATAAATAAATAAATAAATAAATAAATATGTATTTTTTTTAATTTTGAAGGTTTTTATCCTGGGCTGAGCATATTAGCACATACTTGTAACACTGGAAGCAGAAGATCTCCAAAAATTTAAGGTCAGCCTGATCTATGTAGAGAGTTGCAGACCATAGGGAGACCCTGACTCCAAGCAGTAAGACAAAGACCAAAGTTCTTAGCTTGCCTTCGAAAAGTGCTATGTGACCTTAGGTATATGAGATTGAGTCTTTATGTAAGTAAAGAAACATCTAATGGCACGAAACGCTGAGATGAAGTCACCAATGCAACTAAGAACCCTGTGGGTTGACTCTGTAGAAGGTAAGAGAGTTCAGGGGTCTTTTGGTTTTTGCGGTTGTTGTGTTTGCAGCACCTTGATAAAGCCAGACCTGAAGTTGTTCTGAATTTGCAATCTCCCTCTCCCCCTCTTCTCTCTCTCCCTACTGTCTTCCCTCTCTGTTGGATCTGGATTTCTATCAGCTGTTCTCATAAGGATAGAAAGAGGAAAATGGAAAATATAACATGAGTAAAGAAAATAGCCCAGAAGTGACACAGAGGGACTGGACAGAAGCCTCTCTTCATCACTGTCTGTAGCAGGTTGTTATCAAGCTTTTTTTTACCCTCTATAGAGCTCAGGAAAGAAGAACGAAAAGTAGGAAGGAAGGAAGAAACCTTCACTGCCCTTGTTGGCAGCCTGGAAAGATGGATGGAAGGAAGGAAGGGAGGGAGGAAGGGAGGAAGGAAGGGAGGGAGGAAGGGAGGAAGAAGGAAGGAAGAAGGAAGGAAGAGAAAGAAAGGAGATAGGGAGGGAGAAAGGGAGGAAAGAAAGAAGACAGAAAAGAAAAAAATTCACAGCCCTTATTGGCTGTCCAAAGCTTGGAGAGCAGGAGCTGATAGTGAGCTGGACTAACATTCCAACACAATATCCCTGAACCTAATTCCTCCAACCAAAGTTGCTCTTGGGCTTTTTGGGTTTCAACCAATATATACTCTGAGCAAAGTTCCCAGAAGTCTAAACTGCTCGTAATCACAAGGACAAGCTGCACGTGGTAAAATTGTGTTTTTCAGAGTGGCATGTAAACAAATCATAGCCACAGATAACAAATATTCTAAATCAAGCTCATTATCATCCACTACACCTGGGATGGGTACAAAAACATATTCCAAAGGCCATTCTGAGTTGTTAGAAAAACCAAGATCACGAAACTCCTTCAAAGCATCTCGCTACAACTGTCCATGCTACTTCTTGGTGAATCTGAGTACTGGCACGTTTTCTGGTCTGGTGAGTAAAAGCATTTACTCCAGTGTCATGTGGGTGTGCTTGCAACTCAATTCTTTTGCTTTTAAGTATTTTTTAAATTTTATGTGTGTGGATGTTTTGCTTTGCAGGTATGTCCTGTGTACCATGTGCACAAACAGTAACTGTTGAGGTCAGAGGAGGGTGCCAGATCCCCTGGAATGGGAGGAGTTAGAGATGGTTGTGAGCCACCATGTGCTTGCTGGGAATTGAACCCAGGTTCAGAACAGCAAGTGCTCTTAACCACTGAGCCAACTCTCCAGCCCCCAGCAATTCAATTCTTCTGCTCCTGATCTTTGCTAAACACTTTATCTCGCTGAACCTAAGTAGCCATCAGAAGCTCTCAGGGCTGATGGCAAATTCAGATGTGTTCTTTGCTCTTCTTTTATTTGCAGACCCAGAGCTTCTAAATGCTCTTCAAGTGCTTCCCCTGAGTTACAACCCCCAGTGCTCTGCCTATAAAGAATGCTCACTGATGGCACTGTTCTCAGGGAGGCACCACTGCTTTGTGGGGGAACTTCCCTTTTCTGTGTCCTCCTAACAAGTCTGTTAGCCAGAAAACAGCAGCACAACCTCCTCTGTCTAAGAAAAAGCCTGCACCTGCAGTCCCTGGGAGTCACCCTGGGCCGTTTTCATTGGCAGTTTAGGGTGTATTTCTTCTATGGAAATGTCAAGGCCAGTGTGCTGGGGGGGGGGTTGTTGTTTGTGTTTTGGGTTATTTTGTTTGTTTGTTTGTCAATTTGACACAAACCTAGACATATCTGTGAAGAGGGAATCTTAACTGGGGAAAAAAATGTTTCCATAAGATTGGCCTGTAGGCAAGTCTGTGGGGGGTACTGTCTTGATGTAGGAAGTATTTGATGGGAAGGCCCAGCTCACTGAGGGTGGTGCTACTTTTTGGCATGCGGTTCTGTTTAAATGGAGGGTGGGGCATTAAGCAGCATTCCTCCGTAGCCTGTGTATCAGTTTCTCTTCCATGTTCCTAACAGGAGTTCCAGCCTTGACTTCCCTGGATGGTGGGCTATGATGCGGATGCCGTAAGATTAAATAAACCCTTTCCTCTCCAAGTTGCTTCTGGTCATGTTTTATCATAGCAATAGAAATCCTCTGGGTCTCCTCAGTCTCCCCACTGTGGGCATTTGAGACCAAAGAATTCTGTCGCTCTCTATTGGGGACACTGCCCTGTGCATTGTGGGGCACTAACAGTGGACTGACTCCCTGGTTTTTGTTTTGCTGTATTCTTTCATTGCTGTGACTGAATAATACTGTGTAACCCTGGCTGCTCTGGAACTGATTGTTTAGACAGGCTAGCCTGGAACTTAAGATCATTCTGCCTCACTCTCTCCAGTGGTTCGATGAAAGATTTGCACCAGCGCTCCTGGCTCACTGCTGTATTTTAGTTTTCGTTTGTTTTAGTGTATGAGGGCAAGATCTCATGTAGCCCAGGCTGGTTACAAACTTACCTAGCTATTTCTCTGAGGATGATCTGATCCTTCTGCCTCCACCTCCCTATTGTTGCGGTTACAGACGTTCACCCCCACATCAGGGTCAGTTTGATTGTATTCAACACAAAGCAACCTATGATGAGTGAGAAGACAACATCAAGAAAAGTGAATTGTGTGGGTACTTGGGCCCAGCTCCTGAAAAGATGTCGTCACTAGTTCCCAGATTGCGTCGTTAAAGTACTTTCAAAGGATTCTGGTAGCCTAGAGATGGCTTCTTGGGTCTCCAGCCTGCACTACTGCGCTTAGCCCCCCCCCTGGTGGCGTAATGGCGCACTGCAGCGGCTTCTGCAGGCAGCAAGAGGAAGACAACTCTTTCAAGCACTGAGGCCTGAGGGTTGCTCAGGGACATTTTCATAAGCTGCCAGGTGAAATTCAAAGTCTGGCTGGAAGCTTTCAACACATACAAGCCTGTCCAAAATACCCTCAGAGTTGTTAAGGTATCGGCAGGTGGTCTGTTCCTCCAGTGTGGCAGAGAAAAACACTCAGGGAGTCCAAAGAGTCGAGATTATTCATAACATCAAGTCTTCGGGTTGCTCTGGGGACAAAAAATATGCTATGGAACAGAAGCCTTGTGATAGACCTTCAGCTTCTAGAAAAGAATTCATTGTTATTTTACTTTATTTTTAAACATTTTTTTAAAAATAATTTGAGTTTCATACAATAAATCTCATTAATACCCTCTTCCCATTCCTCCCTGGTCCCCCATCTAGTCCTTGTGCCCTCAAAACAAACAAACAAAAAAAGGCCAAATAAAGAAACTTGAGTCCAGCCAGTGTGGCAGAAGCATGGATCATTGGCCCCTCCATGGATCCTGGAGGCAACAGGGGTCACCAATGATGGACATTCACCAGTCCCACACCAGTCAGAGACCCAGCACCATGAAGCTCAACCCAAAGTTGGGCCCCATCGCCCAAGCCCACAGCCACGTGGACATGGCTCAGGCACCTGGACACCAAGCAAACACCCCAACATCCCATAAGTACTGGGCCGTTCTACAGGTCCCCAGACATCATGCAGACACCCACACATCCCACAGGCACCAAGGCCTCCTGCAGGCACCAGGACATCTCACGGGTACCCAGACATCCCCCAGGCTCCAGGGAATCCTGTAGACACCTGGGCATCATGTAGGCACTGGGTCAACCAGCAGACACCTTGACATCTTGCAGACCCCCAAACATCCCACAGGTACCAGGATCTCAGAAAGGTACCCAGACATCACACAGGCACCCAGTCAGCCTGCAGTCACTAGGGATTTCTGCAGGCATCAGGACCTCCCATGGGCACCAGGGTACCTCCCAGGCACCCAGACCTCCCACAGGCACCAGGGCTTCCTGAGGGTACTAGGACATCCCCCAGACTTCAGGGAATCCTGCAGATGCCAGGGCATCATGCAGGCACTAGGCCAAAGCCACAGACACCTGGATATCCTACAGGCAACCAGACATCCCACAGACACATGGACATCACACAGGTACCTGCCATCTCTCAGGCACCCATATATCACATAGACACCCAGTCATCCCTCAGACACTCGGGCCCCGCACAGGCAGCAGGACTTCCCACTGATGCTTGGGCATCACACAGGCACTAGGCCAACCTGTAGACACCTAGACATCTGGTGGGCATCCAGACATCCCACAGGCACACAGACCTCACACAGGCACTTGGTTATCATGCAGGCATCCAGTCATCTGGCAGTCAGTAGTACCTCTCAACTATACCCAAACATCCCACGGTCACCAGGACCTCCCATAGTCAATCAGCCTCCCACATGCATCTGGCCCACCTTCAGGGACTTGACTATCCCACAGGGATCTGGTTTTCCTGCAGGTATCTGTGTGGAACTGTCCTAGAGCTAAGAGTGGGTCAAAGCTAGCTTGGAACCCCGCATTATCCCAGGAGACGAGAACAGCAGGGCTGCTCCTCACATTTTAGCCTTGGCCAAAACCCAGCTAAATATTAAATATTGCCTGCTACACAGAAGGTCATTAGCAAAGGAATGTGGCTTGTTTGGTGCTTATCTGCCCTGTAGCTGGAAACCTAGGAATGAGACCATTTACTGTGGTCTCCCTGTGAGATCACACCTCATGCAGAAGGTGCCCTTGTAAGACCTTGATGCTTAGACTCGAGACCCACATGCAAATAAGGGTACTCCAATATCCTTGAATTAACCAATGGATCCCAATCCTGGATACCAAAGATCCTCCCCTACTTGTGTCCCTATATATGTACCCTACATCCCTCATTAAAATTGAGACGCCTCCTGAAGCATGTCCCGAGTGTCTGTGCACCCATCCAGCTCACCAGAAGTTCACCAAAGACAAGGCAGGATGCCATAAACCCACAGCCCACTCTGCCACGCCATGTCCTTGTTGTGGATCCTTGGCCTGGAGCAGGCCGGGCCGCCACCTCACTCCAGAGGACCTGTGGCTGGGACATGTGCATGGCGGGTGGGTTCCACCCCTGGGACTACACACCTGGGCATCTCACAGGCACCCAGATGGCTGGTCAGCACCCAGACTTCATGCAGGTCCCTGGACTCTAAGCACCCGAACTTCACACAAGCCCCAAACAGCCTAACAGAAGGAGCACCCCATGGAGTCAAGCTCAAGTTCCTGGAGAACTCAGACAGTGTCAGCAATTGGAGACAGATTTCCAATTGTTCCTGTCCATATGGGCATTTTGAGGTTTCTAAAACCCTCTCTAGAAATGGAGAAGACTCGGGCCCCAGTATGGAATATTCTTCAGCTGGGACATCTTGCTGTTGCTCAGGATCAGGGTAATCCAGAGGTTTGACAGAGTGTCTGGGTTAGGACTTGCTTGAGCTCCGATTGTTGTACACACACCCCTTATCACCCTTATCACCATCCGTCCTGTCACCTTGGCCTTTGTGCTTGGAGTCCTTGGGTAGTACCACAGTCCATGCTCTCTCCTACCCTATCAGGGAGAGCATTACAAGTAGTGGTCATGTCCACAGGAGTGGCAACATTGGCCTGGCAGGTGGTGAAGAAGCCAGGAGCGTCTATAGGTCACTAGAAGACAGGTCTCCTGTGTTGACACTCAGTCCAGGAGCTGAGACGCTCCTTGGCTGGGCTCTCCTGTCATTCTCAGGAGCAGGGCAATTTTGTGATTTGGCAGCCAGTTTGGGAGCAGGACCCTATCCAGCTCCGGCCTGCTGCATCCCACCCTGCCCTCATCTCTGGCCTCCATGCCCACAGCCTGCAGCAGTCTGCAGTGCATGCTCTCCCCCACACATCAGGGAGAGCAACATGAGTGGCAGCTGCAGTCACAGGAGCAGCAGAACTGGCCTGCAGGCAGTGGAGAAGCCAGGATAGTTTGGTGGCAGTCTGAGGACCTATCCATTGTCTACCCTGGTTGTCTACCAATGCCTGTCCCACCTGCAGCCACGTGTCTCCTAGTAGTGCTTGCTGCCATTCCTCTATCTGCCCAGTCGCTAGGTCTGCCTCTCTTCACAGTGTGCTTGCCTCATTCTCGGAGTGGCAGCTCCAGTCTGGTGGGATGAAACAGAATGGCCAGTCTATGGCCTCAGCATTGAGGCATCCCAAGCATGCTTCTCTCTCAGGGATACTGAGCTCCCCAATCCTCCATCCTGTTCTCGGCTGTGTCTCCAGTTCAGTGTTCCAAGCAGGTAGAGCCCACAGACTCGCTCCACTATCATTCCCCTCCACCCACAGCCAGCCCGACCCTCCAGGCTTGTTACTCATCCTGCGTCTGTCCAACCATTTTAATTCACAAAATTCCTCCCGCCTGACCAGCGCAGTCCTCCCAGTCTACTAACACGTGAAGATCCAGGAGTGACTCAAGCCCGGGCATAGCCAATAACTAAAGCCCCCACCCCCACCCCGCCCGTCAGACTTTGCCCACTGCTCAACACCATCTTGAGTTCCGTCCACAGCTCTGATCCTCCATCCCAGACTGTCGCGGGCAAAACATCCTTCAACCGCTGTCCAGCGGGACCACGTGGGAACCCAAAGACAGAGACCCGACAATAACTATTTTACTTTTTTTAAAGAGGAGAAAATAACTGGGGGCTGGTGCTGGGAGCCAGCCCTGCCAAGTTGACGGGGCTCTACAGAGGAGATAAGGATTAGGCAAAGGTAGGAATGAGTCAGAACCTGAGACTGTGATGATTTTGAAGCTCAGACTGCAGCAGCTCTGACTGCTGGTTCTGACTGACTGTTAGTCAGGGTGCTTCTTTATTTTTATAGATTTCACAAGACAAAGACATACTTATGGTTTCCAAGGGGATATATATCATATCATTTTGAAAATATCTGAGCCAGTTTAGGTAAGTCTCCAGGACTTAAACCATGTCTAAAACTTTGTTGGTTTAAAATGTTACTTATAAATCAACTTTCTAGGCCTAAAAAGATTCTGCAGCCAACTTGCTTTTATGATCTCTATAAAAATTTGTTCGTATAGGAGAATTACTTTTGTTTCCTAGCTAAGTGACCCATGAAAAACCTAGTATAAGCTAGTCTTATTATAAATGTCAGTCCTAATTCTTTTATATCATATCACTATGTACAGTAAAGATTGTTTTAGCCAATCTAACTTGTTACTAAGCTCTTTTTTTTCTGGGGGCAGGTCACATATGGCCCCCATCTCATAAGCTTCAAATCCAGGAAACTCTGAGCATATGTAGAAGACTATTTCTCCTGGCCAGCTGGTACTTATTAGCCTTTCTCAAGTAAGCAGTACCCTGATTGCCTTGGAGTTAATCAGCTATTCTCAAGTTATATTGTCTTGACTGCTTTAGTCCTGAGTTTGTTCAGTGGTAAATGTATCAGAAAAGTTCTTTAGCCATAACTTCATAAAAGAAATTACTAGCATGTTGTGCTTATCATAATCCTCAAGGCTTAAGGAAGATTCTTAAATGATTTCCTGAAAGCAGCAGGAGCTGTAATAATTAAAACTTTCCTATAGATACTCAGAAATAATTTTCTCAGGAAAAACATAATTGAATCATAATGTAAACATTCCCTTAATAATACATACATAGAGATCAGAAGTTGTGGGCCCCATGACAGTGCAGCATTCAGTTCAGCTTTGCTGAAATCTACCAAACAGCTGTGCTGCCCTCATGACTTCTGTATTCATGAGTTAGGGCTGTGCCAGGTTGGAGAGATGGTTCAGTGGGTAAGAACACTTGCTGAAGAAGCATGAAGACCTGGGTTTGAATCCCCAGCACACACATGAAAGCTGGGAATGGCCAAGTACTCCCATAACCATGGGGATGGAGAGTAGAGGCAGGATGTTATATGGAGTTTCCTGGCCAGCCTGTCTAGGTTCAGGAAGAGACTGTGTTTCGAAGAAATACGGCAGGACATCCTATACTGTCTTCTAACATTTGTATATCGTGTGTATGTGTACCTGCACTTATTCCGCACAAGCATAAATCACATGAAGGGGTCATAAAAACATGAGGGAAGGTCTGGAGAGATCACTCAAAGAGTTGCTGCTCTTACAGAGGAGTCAAGTTCAGTTCCCAGCACTCAAATGGTGGCTCCCAACCATCTGTAACTCCAGTCCCAAGGGATCTGATGCCCTCTTCTGACTCCTTCGGGCACTGCATGCATATGGTACACATACATAGATGCAGGTAAAACACCCATACATATAAAATAAAATAAAATAAAAATCATTAAAAATTAAAACAACAACAAGAAGAAGGAACACAAACACTCACTATTGATGGAAGTGTCAGTATTCCATTACAGGAAGTACATGTATGATGGAATATGTTCTCATGACTATGTTTAGAAGACACAAACTACTATGGAAGACACAAACTACTATGGATTTGGCATATAAGATAATGAAAGAGACCTGAGAACATTATAGAGGACTAAGATGGACAGCAACATAAAAGCAGAAGGAAGAAAAAGCCAGGTGTGGTAGTGCACACCTCTAAAAGCAAGTGGTTCTCTGTGAGTTTGACATACTGAGAACCTATCTTGAGAGAGAGAGACAGAGAGAGAGAGAGAGAGAGAGAGAGAGAGAGAGAGAGAGAGAAAGGAAGGAAGGAAGGAAAGAAGGAAGCAGAAGGAAAGAAGGGAGAAAAGAAAAGGAAAGGAAAGGAAAGAAAAGAAAAAAATATCCAGAGACTTAGACTGTGATGGTTGATTGATACCTACTTGGTGGGATTTAGAATCGCCTAAGAGACCAGCTTTGGAGTTGGTCTCTTAGGACCTTTCCACAGAGATTCAACTGGTGTGAAAAGACCCACCCTGAATGTAGACACATTTAGACTGGGGTCCCAGACTGAATAAAAAGAAGACAACATGACATCATGAGCATCAGCGCTCACCCCTCTGCTTCCTGAATGATGGTGTGATGAAATCATTTACTTCACACTGACACTGTACCTCTCTGCCATGATGGAGAGCATCCTCTCCTGAACTGTGTAAATCCTTCTTCCCCTAAGTCACTTTTCTTACTGATTTTGTACCAGCAATGAGAAAAGTAACAAATACACAGAATTTATTGGGTTTTATTTTTGTTCCCTTTGATTTTTGAAATGAAATTACACCTTATAGCCCAGGCTGTCCCAGAGCACACTACATAGCCCAGGCTAGCCTCCAACTCAAGACGACCCTCCTATCTCCACTTTCTGAGTGCTAGGATTATAGGCATAAGCCACCAGGCCCAGTGGGACAGTTTTTTAAATTAAATTTAATATTTATTTGCAGAGTGGGTGTAGCAAATGCCACAAAACAGGTATGGAAGTCAGAGGACAACTTGAGGGAATCCTTCTCTCCTTCCACCATGTAAGTCCTGGGGATCAAACTCAGGTTGTCAGGCATGGTGGCAAGCACCTTTACCTGCTGAGCCATCTTGGCAGCCCAGGACAATTTTTATTTTGAGAGGGTCTCACTCTGTAGCTTTAACTAACCTGGAACTGACTATGTAGACCAGGCTGACCCTGAACTCTCAGAGATCTACTTGCCTCTGCCTCCTGAGTGTTGGGTTTACAGACATGGGATACCATTCCTTGCTTCAGGATAATTTTAATAGGAATGAATTGGCATCATCAAAATGACCTAATAATATTGTACATTCATGAAATAATATAGTCTGTTATAAAGATGAAACAAATAAGAGGAAAAGAACTCTAATCAAAACAGCCACAATTAAATGTTGGATGGATTTACTGAAAAGAACAGAGGGAGATGAGAACGAGACAGTAATCTAGATTATCTCAAATAAACCCCCAAAATGAAGAACAAGGACAAATAGAAGAAAAATATGTCTCTAACAAGTTTAAGGACATGAGGTAAATCCAGGAGCTCCAAATACCTTTATGAGTGGAAGGTCAGAACAGGCAGCAGAGAGGATGGAGAGAGAGAAAATACTCCTCCAAACAAAAGGGGGGGCATTCTCAAGATGAAGCAGGGGTGAACCTGAAACTTCAGAAACTGAAAAGGCTGTTGAGTGCTAAACAGGATAATCCCTGACCTCTGGGGAGGGGGTGAGGCTGAGCTGCCCTTCCCTATGTAATCCATCCATTTTAGTTACCCCATCCTTTTTTGGCCTCCTGGCTTTTTGGTCTCCAGGTCCCCCTCTTTCCCCTCTCTCCCCTCTCCTCACATGGCCTGGCTCAGTTTGTTCATGTCTGCTCTGGAATCTCCCAGATGTCACTGCCTCTGGCTCTGCTCTCCCTCATATCTATCTATGAAGCTCTCTCTCTTATCTATAATAAATTTTCTCCTAGAAGCAGTCATACCCTTCCCTTTTTAATTCTTTTTTTCATTTACCTGGAGAGCTGGGGATATGGCTCCATGGCAAGGCGTATGAACAGGAGACCCTGAATTTGATCCCCAGCACTGCTGTTACGAGGAAATCATTGGGCTTGGTGGCTGATCACCAACACACACACTCTTAAAATCAACTAAGAGGCATGTCTCTGAGCACATCTTTGAGGGTGTTTCCCTAGGTGATGAGCTGAAGAAGAAGGCTTGTCTTGAAGGTATGGTGCCATGCTGTGGATTGAGAGAAAGAGGGAAAGCCGGAAATCATTGAGATCCACCAGGATCCACGAGGCATGAGTAATCAATCACTAGTGAAGCTCTGAGCTGCTCCCGACCTCATGCCTTCCCAGCAGTGTTCTTCCCTCTGTGTGTGCACCAGCATAAATCCTTCCCTCCTTGGGTTGCTTCTCGTCAGGTATTTGGAGCTGGAGTCAGAGCTCAGGGTTAGTAGGCCCAGGCAGCCCTGCTAACCCTGACCACCACAATTGAGCCAAATCTGAAGCAAGCAAGTGTTATTTAATGAAATACTGACCAGGAAGATGGACTCTGACCAGGTTAATTCTGAGGTACCTATGAAGTGAACCTGTCACCTCCAGAGTTCCCACAGAATGTGTCTTGTGATACAGGTGCTTAAAAAGGCAGAGCCCAGTGCACACCTTTAATCCCACACTAGGGAGGCAGAGGCAGGCAGATCTCTGTGAGTTTGAGGCCAACCTGGTCTACAGAGTAAGTTCCAGGATAGACAGAGTTACAACAGAGAAACCATGTCTCGAAAACAAAAACAAAAAAGGCAGAACCTGTAAGGCTATGTACTTCCCATCAGGTCCAATCAGTGGCAAGCATCTAAAGCATCTATCCAGCTGTACTTTCTTTCTGGGTTATCTCCTGTCTACAAGCAACCAAGAACGTTCGTTGTATTTGGAGTACATCCAGTGCAGCAGGGTCAACTAAATGAGATCTAGACACTCTCTACCCAACAATCTAAGAGGTTACGTCCTTGGGCAAGGGAGAATCAGGGACTATCTCACCTGAACAGCCCCACCTAGCACTCCAAGAAGTTATGTCCTTGTTCCTTAGATCTCTTAGAGTAACATTTATTCTTACAGTCCCCGACCTGAGCCTCCCACCTCCCAAGTAACTAGGATTACAGGCCCTTGCCACCAGGTTGGCAGTGCAACACTTTGTTTGTTTTTGAGCAGGAGATTTACCGAGGAAAAGTGAGAAAGAACAACTGAGAGTGGGAGAGCCTCCAAGGACAGAATACTCTGAACATTTAGAAGGCAAATTAGGAGTTTTACTGTATTCATGAATACTCTTATTTCATTGAAAAAGTAAGCCATGGGGTGAAGAGATGGCCCAGCAGTTAACAGCAACAGGTGCTCTTCCAGAGGACCTGTGCTCAGTTCTCAGCACCCACATTAGGCAGTTCACCACAGCTTGTAACTCTAGTTCCAGGGGATCTGACATGCTATTCTCTTCTGGTTTCCCCAGGCAGCTATATATACATGGCAGGCATGTGCATTTGGTATATGTGCACATGCACACGCACATGCACACACACACACATTTAAAAACAAAACTTTTTTTAAAAAAGGAAAAGATACATCTAATTATAGTAGGAGGCAAAATATATTAAAACTTATGGCCTAGGGAACCAGTATGGGTAAAGAGGTATTGGATTAAAAACTCCTTCTTACTGAGCATCGTACATGGCTACAGTCTCAGCACTTAAGAGGCAGAGGTAGAGGATTAGGAATTCAAAGCTAATTTTGGCTATACTTTGGGTTCCGTGAGATCTTATTTTATTAAAGACAGGAAGAAAGAAAGGAAGGAAGGAAGGAAGGAAGGAAGGAAGGAAGGAAGGAAGGAAGGAAGGAAGGAAGGAAAGAAAAAAAGAAAGAAAGAAAGAAAGAAAGAAAGAAAGAAAGAAAGAAAGAAAGAAAGAAAGGGAGAGAGAAAAGAAAAAACTAGGCATGGTAGCACACATCTTTAATCCAAGCACCCTGGAGGCAGGAAGCCACTTCTGGTTTCAAGGCTAGCCTGGTCTAAACAGCAGGTTCAACAGGGTTACACAGTAAGACCATGTCTAATACAAACAAATGAACAAATGAAAGAAAGATAAAACAAAAACCCACCAGCTCCTCACTTGTGAGCAGATGCATGGACTTGGGCGTTCACCATCTCCTTCCACTGTGCTATAAAAATGAGTCACAGTACTTGCCTGACAGTGTGATGCTGAAGTTGAGACTCACAGGTAAAGTATTTGGCACAGTACTGGTGAGTAGAGCAAGTTTCAGCTTGTAGAAACTTACAGCCATTCCTAAAATCTGCACCACTGTGGTGAGAACAAATCTCTACAGTCACAGAATCCTGCAGGCCTGTATCTTTCCCACTGCTTAATTTACTATCTGATGGAGGACTTGTCCTGCCATCTAGTTCTATGCTTCCCCCTCCCCCTCACCGCACCAAGTATTTGGAGTTTAATCTCAGTATTTTCCTTGCTTCCCATATCAGAGGTTGCTGGGCAGCACATGGGAAGTGGCAGGTCCTGCTGATACCCAACGTGACCTAATTCCTTCCACGGAATCTATCCTGAAAAGACCTCAGCAGCATTGCCCCTTCACACTGATGCTACCAGGAGAGATACATTCCCCTCACCCTGAAGAATTCCACTATTGCCACTTTAAAAGATGGAGAGCTAGCTTAGCATTTTGCCTAGTAAATGCCCTCATCATTTCAAACAGACAATATGCATTTGTGATATAAAACATTGATTGTTAACTTCAGGGGATCTCAAAGTACCTAAAAGACAAGACTCCGGGCATGCCTGTGAGGGGTTATCTAGAGTAGGTTAATTGAAGTGGGAGGACCTGCTCTAACTACCTGACCTGAGAAAGAGAGAAACAGAGAGAGAGACAGAGAGAGAGAGAGAGAGAAGCACTGTTCATCTTCCTCTGCTTCTTGACTGCTGATGCAATATGACCAGCTTCCCCAAGCTCCTGCTGTTATGTCCCCTCTGTCATGATGAACTGTGCTCTGGAACTATAAACCAAAGTAAACCATTTCTTCATTGAGTTTGTTGTTGTTGTTATTGATGCTGTTGCTAAGGTACTTCTTCCACAGCAACCAGACAAGTAACTAATACAGTTAACACTGTAAAAACAATCTTACAAACACTGGGCCCCACACAGTACCTATGCAAGTGCCCACCCATGTAAAATGCTCTATGCCTACAATGTCTGCTCTCTCACTTGCCTTCCCTCCCTAATCTCTCACTAGTTGCCTATCGATAAGATCTTCCAAAACTGGCTGGCAACAGAGTTATAGATAAGTTTTTTAAGGGCCAGCAAGATGGCTCAGAAGATAAAAGTACCTGCCACCCAGCCTAAGTTCAATTATGGAGCCTACATGGTAGAAAGAGAGGATTATCTTCCACAAATTGTTCTCTGCCCTCCACATATATAGTATGGCTGGCACACACACACACACACACACACACACACACACACACACACACTAGTGAATTTTTTTAAATAAAAAAGCTGTGTTAAGGGAATTAGTTGAAAAGAGAAAAGGGATTAGTTTCAGTGGGAGGAGGCAAGAAAAGTTAATGGGAGCGAATACGGTTGAAATACATTGTGTATACTTATGAGAATATCAGTATGAAACATACCATTCTGTATAATTAATGTATGCCAATAAAAATGTTTTTAAAGGTTGGCAAGATGCCTCAGCAGGTAAAGACGCCTGCCATCAAGCCTGTTGAACTGAGTTTGGGAACCCATATGACAGAGAGAACCAACTCCCATTAATTGTTCTCTGATGTCCATACTTATATGGTCATGTGAGCACACACACACACACACACACACACACACACACACACACTAATGAAAATTTAATACAAATTTTTAAACATTTTTAAAAAGATACATTTACCAATCAACTAATCACATAAGAAGAATCAGAAGAGTGAATGGGACAGGGCAGTAGAGGAGCTTGAAGGAGGAAGGAGATGAAGATCATAGTACCCACAGATTTACTGTATGTTTTGGGCACATGTACTAAAGAGTTGTCCTGTCAGGCATAGTGGTACATGCCTATGACCCTACCACTTCAGGACATGGGGGAAGAAGGACTGGGAAACCAAGATCATCCTCAGCAACAACATGAATTTGAGGCAGCCTGGGCTAAACAAGATTCTGAGTCAGGAGGAAAAGGTTGGAAGAGAGAGAGAAAGAAGAAAAGACCTTTGAATGCTTAATCCTTCCCACAACCAAAGATGAAAGTCAAAGCTTTATTAAGCATTTTTGCACCTGTATTTATTTGTGTGTATGTGTGTGTACCTGGAGGCTCATACATGCTCACAGGTGCAGACAACCTGAAAGAGTCAGTTCTCTCCTTCTACCGTGGGTGTCCTGAGATTCAACTCAGGTGTCAGTCAGGTGTGGCAGCAAGTGCCTTTCCCTGCTGAGCCACCTCACTGGCCCTAATAAGCATTTCATATGGGAGATCACTGCAGATTTATGTGAGAGTGAAGTAATTCCTGCTCCTGTTTGAACATTGCTTGGAGTCTCTATACTTTATAGCCAAAGCTCACACAATCTGATATAAGAATTTGGTTTGGTTTTGTTTGTTTATTGTTTTATTTTTTTGTTAGTTTCTTGGTATTTATTCTGTCTTTTCTTTTTTTTAGAAAGAGTCTGCCTATGCATGTGACACTTTTTTAGTTCTTTTTTAATTAAATTGGACACAAGCTCATCCTCCCTCACTGCTAATACGATCCTCAGAATTACATTTTCTTAGCCCCATAAACCAACACGAAGAGACCAGTCTCATCCAAAAACCTTAGTTAATATTAGAGTTGTTTTGAGTGTTACACACCACTGTGGGTTTGAACAGCTATTTAATGTCATGCGTCCACCACTGTAACACTATTTAGAATAGTCCCACTGTACTAAAAATCCACTATGCCTGTCCTCTTCCTCCCTTCCAATCCCTTGTCCTTGTATGGTACCCACGGCTTTGCCTTTTCTAGAATATCATATAACTTGAAAAATGTCAGCTGGATTTGTAAGAGACTTGAGTAACTCTTCACAGATGTGGCAGGTGACAGGCAGCAGCTGAGGGAGTGAGGTGCTCAGGAGTAGTAGAATAACTGGAGAAGCCACCACCACCTCTAAACCCAGGACCTCACACAAGCCAGGCAAGTGTTCTTCCACTGAGATAAAAACCCAGCCTGAAGAGAACGTAACAATATAGCAAGACCCTATTTCAAACAACAGCTTCCTCCACCCCACCCACCCCATATCAGTGAAGTGTGGTACATGCCTGTGATCCCAGCAGTCAGGAAGCTGAGGCAAAAGAATCATGAGTTTGAAGCCAGGTTGGGCTACACAGAGAGAGACTCTGTATCAAAAAAGAAAAGAGGAGGCTAGAGATACAGCCTAGTTGGTAGAGTGCTTGCCTAATATGTAAGAGGTCTTGGATTTGATGCCAGCATCCATATAAAATAGATGCAGTGATGTGATCTCTACACTCCAGAGGTAGAGATGGAAAGATCAGGAATTTAGGTCATCCTCAGCTACATAATGAATTGGGATCCAGCCTGGACTACATGATAGCCTGTCTCAATAAACAAGACCTTGTTAAAGAAAAAAAAATTTAATTGTGTGTGTGCATGCGTCACACACCCATTCACATGCACAAGCATGCATGTGGGTATAAATAGGTACCCTCAGAGGCCAGACAATGGCATTGGATCCCATTGAGCCAGAGTTCCAGGAGGCTGCATATCGCCTGATGTGGGTGCTAGGAATTGAACTCAGGTTTTGCAGAAGAGCATCCAAGAGCTCTTAACAGATGTGTGCCACTGTGCCTTGTGAGATGTAGAAGATGTGAACCAAACTTTCTAGACTTGTGTTTCAAACCCTTTGAGCTGTGATGCTCCTTACTCACTCATTCATGTAGAAGCCCCTTAAGTAAAAGATTTTGATTTTAATCACTAATTCACATTTAGGAAGCATAAGACTTTGTGCCTGGATTGGGGCCACCTTACCTTAATTATCTGAATTCATCCTGAGCACAGTCTTACAAGAGAAGAGACAGCGGGTCAGAGATACTCAAGTTCATATTGCCAGTGATTATGGAAGGTGAAATTCAAAAACAGACCCTCTTACTTATCTTGCATAGCAACTGTCATGGAAACAAAAAAAAAAAAAAAAAAGCAAATTATAGACTCCTGGAACATGACCACTTGCTCCCTAATTATGTCCTAACCCATGGCCACCTGGGCCCGAGCTTTTTTTAAAAAACAAAAACAAAACAAAACAAACAAGAACAACAAAAAACTCTCCAGGGGCTAGAGCCACGGCTCCGTGGTAAAGAGTACTGGCTATTCTTCTAGAGGTCCTGGCTTCAATTCCTAGCACCAATGTGGAAGCTCACAACCATCTGTAACTCCAGTTCCACTGGATCAGAAGCCCTCTTATGGCTCCCAAAGGCACCACATATCCTCAGTGAACAAACATTCCACAAACATAATACACATACATATAAAATAATAAAATAATTTTAAAACAAACAACCAACAACCTATCCAGGTTGCTAGAGAGATGGTGCAGTGGTTAAGCGTGCTTAGCGTTCTTGCAGAGGACTCAGGTTCTCAAGAACCCACATGGTGGCACACAACCACTGGTAACTCTAGTTCCAAGAGATCTGATGCCTTCTTCTGGCACCCACAGGCATCTACATTCATGTGCATATGCATATATGCTGTCAAAATGATAGTTTTCTGCTAAAAGACTCCCTTGCTGCCAGGCTAAGCTGGTCCAGAAAGGAGGAACTACATATAGGGATGGTAGTCATTTCCACCCCTATAAGGGGCCACATCCCATCTTCTTCTGTAGTCATTTTGACCAGCCACACACGAGTGACAAAAGATCCCCCTTGCAGTGACTAAACATGGTTCTGACTAAGGTCAGACCAAGTCTCTCTTTTTTTTCTGCCTTCTGTCTCTACAGCTGCCTTAATAATATATAATGGTGTCAAAACCGGGGATGGAAAATCTGAGCCCAGTAGGAGCTCAAGCTCACAGACAAACTTTCCTGGCTCTTTCTTTAATTTCTTTCGTAATTTCTGACTTGACCCATTTTTTTCATTCAGTATTGAGCTGTTCAGTTTCCATGAGTTTGTAAGCTTTCTGTTGTTTCTGTTGTTGTTGGTATCCATCTTTAATCTGTGGAGGTCAGATAGTCTGCAGGGTGTTGTTTCAGTTTTCTTGTATCTGCTGAATCTTGCTTTGTGTCCAAGTATATGGTCAATTTTGAAGGAAGTTCCATTAGGTGATGATGTAAATATCTCTGTGTTCATTTGCTTTATAATGTAATTTAGCTGCAGCATTTCTCTTTTTATTTTTTGTTTGCTTTAAACTGTAGTAGTGGGGGTTTTCCCCACAAACTTGGATGCCCTGTGTTTGGTGCATAGATATTAAGAATTGCAATGTCTTCTTGGTGGACTTTTTCTTTGATGAGTATATAGTGTGCTTCCCTGTCTCTTCTCACTGGTTTTGGTTTGAAGTCTATTTTGTCAGATATTAAAATGGCTATACCAACTTGGTTCTTGGGTCCATTTGCTTGGAATATCTTTGTCCATCTTTTAACCCACAGAAATTCAGGACAACCAGCTAACTGTGGTGTCTATTTAATGTACCAAAGCACACACTGGACACCAGGCTCTCTCAGCAAAGGAAGTACCTGTCACCGAGTCTGGGCTCCTCTCAGGTCTTCTCACCCCCCCCAACCTCCCAACCCTCCTATACCCCATCCCCACCTACCCTAAAGCTCTCCAGTCCCTTAGTTTTGCTTCCCTTGCCCCAGCTTCCTGTATAACCCAGCATTTTGGCCATGTGTTCTCTTGGTTCTCCCTTTCTTGGTCCCCTCTCTTTGCTTCTCTCTTCTCTTCTCTTCTCTTCTCTTCTCTTCTCTTCTCTTCTCTTCTCTTCTCTTCTCTTCTCTTCTCTTCTCTTCTCTTCTCTTCTTCTTTCGCTCCTCCCACTCCCTCCTATCATGGCCCTGCTCAGTCTACTGGCTATGTGTAGTCTACTGCTTTCTCTTCCTTCCTTCAGATGCCTCTGGCTGTGTTCTCCCCTCATATCTACAATAAAAACTTTCTCCTCAACCGTACCTTAGAGTGGTCATATCCTCATTTCATTCACAAAGCATCTGTTTACAGCCAGCCCTCTAATGATTATTTTCCAAGTCTCTTCAGGAATCCAGGACCACAATTACATGATCTATTCCTGCCAATCAAGTTTACATTCTTTCCATGCTACATGACCAGAGGACCCTCTTCAATGGACCCAGAACTATCGCCTCCAACAAAGACTCTCCCCGGTGGGGAAAAACAGCTATAATGCATTTTTATATACATTTAATTAAGAATGACAGTTTCCTGCTAAAAGACTGTACTTTTCAACTTCCCTTGTAGTCTGCCCAAGCAGTTCCAGAAAGGGGGGACAACTGTGTGGTAGTCATTTCCACCCCCATAAGGGGCCACATCCTATCTTCTTCTGTAAGCATTTTGGCCATCCACACACGTGGGTGACAAAGTGCCCCCTTGCTTTGGATAAACATGTCCCTCCCAAGGTCTCAGAGCAAGCCTCTTTCCTTTGCCTTCTGTCTCTCAACAGCTGCCTTAAGTAATTGAAAAAACACCCATACACAGAAAAATAAATAAATCTTAAAAGAAAATTTATTCAATCCAACACTTCATTTCAGAAAGTTAATTAATTAGAGCTTTTTTTTATCGGTTTCAGTGTACTGATTAAACATATTAGTAATGAACTGCAAGCCACCAACAATGCATCAGTGTCAAAATAAGGAAAGAAAGAAAATCACTTCCCTTTGTAGTCATTTAACCAACAGCAAGTCCAGATTTTAATTCTCTACTTCATGGTCCCAGTGTCTTCTGTCCTCTGTTGCATGAGTCTGAATCTGTGCCTGCATGGAGGCTGTCTTGTGAATCTGTGTCTGTGTTTGTCCTTGTATGGCTGTATCTGTGTATGTCCCTAATATAGAGCTTTTCTCTCCCTTTATTGAACAGCGGAGAAAGCATTACATGGGAAGGAATAGGATACTTTGCAGAAATCTTTAATAGAGTTTTATAAGGGATTAAATCACTGACTTCAACTGATGCAGATAACAAATAGTATTACAAACATCATTGCTTATCAATCCATATCCAAATGTTGCATTGAACATTTATGGTGGGTGTTAATTTTATATGATGGATTTCAACCTCTATTTTTACTGCTTTGAGCAAAGCATACACACACATTGGTCTGGGCAAGGGGCATGGAAAAGTGCATAGTTTAAGATTACAGCGGCACATTATCTTAGGTTGTAAAAACTGATAAGATGGGAAATACAAGGTAGTAAGGTTGACTGTTGCATTGTTGTCTTGAGTCAGGTTAAACAAACAGGCTGAATACACAGCAGGACAGCAGTCTTATGTCTCAAGTGACCTCAAGGTGTGTTATTAACTCAGGCTGTGTAGCCCAGCAGAAGCTCCAGTCTCTTAGAATGTAAGAGATACTTTATATCACAGTTACAGTAGGTAGAAAAGTTACCCCACAGGTACCAAAAGCTATCCAGTTCTTGTTTTTCTTCCCTTTGCAGTAAGATCGGACGTAATTTTTCACAGCTGCTATCAACATGCATGTGACACTTTATTTTAGGTTCTTTTTAAATTAAATGTATTTTCTATGAATATTTGAGTTTTCTGAGACAGGGTCCAACTCTTTAGCCAGGATGGCCTGGAACTCACTGCACAGCACAGGCTGGCCTCAAACTTGTGAAAATCCTCTTTCCTTAGCCTTCCAAGTACTGAGTTTTCAGAAATGAGCCAGAGTGCCCAACTTCTTTCTATAAATAGTTCAGTAGAATGTACAGACATTAAAGTTCCCTGTTTTAACAGATACTTTTTTTTATGGAAAGGAATTTCCTAACCTGTGTTTTATGGAGGCCCTCCCTCAGGTAATACTCACAGATCTCTACAATTAAAAAGATTTTACAGGTGCTAGGGAGATGGCTCAGTGGTTAAGAGCATTTGCTGCTCTTTCAGAGGACCCCAATTCAGTTCCCAGCACCCACATCAGGCAGCTCACAACTGCCTGTAACTCCATCTCCAGAGCGTCCGAGACTCTCTTCTGGCATCCCTGAGCACATGCACAGACAGGCACCCATGAATAAAACAATACAACGAATCTGTAAGAAAAAAAAATATCTTATAAAGTGTTATATTTAAATTATACATAAAATATACATACACGTTTGGGAAACAACACGTTCCTCTCCTCACAGCTGTGACCATATGATCCATCGCAGAAACCAGGATCTTCTGAGTTCTGAGTACTTCCTCTTTATTTTGACACGATAGTATTTGCTTGCATACAAATGAGTTTTCTTCTTTTTCTTTCATTTATTAATCTTTCTTTCTTTGAGATAAAGTCTCATGTAGCCCAAGTTAGCCTCAGACTCTGAGCTATGTCCCTAAACCTCTCCCACACTTTCATTATCTTGCTATGTAGTATAAGATATATTCGCCAGGCAGTGGTGGTGCACTCCTTTAATCCCAGCACTTGGGAGGCAGAGGCAGGCAGATCTCTGAGAGTTTGAGGCCAGTCTGGTCTACAGCGTGAGTTCCATGACAACCAGAGTTACAACAGAGAAACCGTGTCTCAGAAATACATATATATATATATATATATATGTATATATATATATATGAATATATATATATTCATAGCTGTTAACGTTATATTTCAGTGTTTAAGCCACAGGAAATCACATTGGCAATGTAAGTCAACTACAAAAGAAATGGACATCCAGAAATGAACAAAGAGGTTTTGGTTTTTTTTTTATCTTTTTCTGGGGTGAATTAGCATGTTTTCATAGAAGAGAGATGATGACATCAATCAGTAATACTTCTGATTGGTCAAGTCACTAGCTGTCAAAAAAAATACTGAGTATGAGGGCTGGCAAATGGCTCAGTGGTTAAACTTGAGACCCACATGGTAGAAGGAGAGGACTAACTCCAACAACTATGAACTCTACACGTGCATTCACACACAATGAATGAATGAATGAATGAATGAAAAAATGATTGCCAAAAAGGAGATGTGAAAGACAGTGAAAGGCGTTAGATGCAGCCTATACACAACAGAATTAATATCTCATGTGTCCATCATGCAACCTAAGTTAGCATCTTTGAAATGCAAGGGTACCAGTGAGATTCCAGGAAACCAATACTTTGTACTAGAGGATGAATCCACACACCACTTGGGGGAACTCTTGTTCTCCCAGACTTCTCAGAATGTACAAGCTAGCAGAGCCGTTTTGTTGATACTAAGATATGGGTTGTTGGGGGGAGTCTGTGCATAAATGGTTTTTGGTGCCAGGTGACTCATTTTTAGACAACTTTCCACATTCAGCGGATGGTGCTAATGCCAGCATTTAAGCATGGGGCTGAGTAAACCAGGACAGCATGTTTCCACACTTCTCAGATGCTTATTTCTAAACATTACGTAAAAAAAACTCTGAGTTCCTCTTTCCACATGAAACCTAAGTGAAGCTGCTGCCTCTGGGGTCCATTTTGCTCTGGTGGCAGAATGGTTGCAGCAGACCACAGACTGGAACATGAAAAAGGATTCAGACATGGTTACTTCTCAGATGCTAAAACCATCAAGACATAGAGTGTACCTGCAAGATATCCCACCCCCTCTATATATATATCCCTCAGGTTTATAGGCCCCTCAGGCTAAGCTGAAAATAACCTTAAACTCCTGCTCCTCCTGCCACCCTCGTCCCCCAGTGCTGGGAATGTAGGCATGTACCACCATGCCTGGTGTATGTGCTCCATTGTGCATGCTCAGCATGCACTCTACCAACTGAGCCACATCCACAGCCCACCATGGGTGCTTTTTCTTCATTTCTGGCAAGAACGTAGCCACACTGAAAGAATGTTTAAATCTTCAACAGATTCCTATATGTTCCAAACATATTAAATGACAAAACCTTAGAACTTAGAAGTCTACAGCAGACATAACTAATTTTTCACCAAAATTTTTTTCAGTAATTGTTTAATGATTTTCTTTTTTATTTTGTTATTGTTTAAAAAATAATGGATTTCTTTAATTGTATGAGAAAGAGAGAGAGAGAGAGAGAGAGGAGAGACAGAGAGACAGAATGAATATGCCATGGCACACTGTGGGAGTCAGAGAACAACCTACAGGAGTTGGTATCTCTCTCTACCAACCATGCTGATTTTTGGAACTGAACCCAGGTCATTTGCCTGGTGGCAGGTACCTCTACCCACCAAAGCCATCTCTCCAGCCCAATACTGTGTTTCTTTATGATATTTCCCTGCATTTATGTTATTGTGTTTACCCATCACTCCCCATCACCAAACTCTCTATGGTATACAGTGATGCTGAGATGTAGCCGCTCAGGCATAGAAGACGTATCACAACACTTTCACCTCTGTGCGAGGCCATGTGACAGCATTGCCCAATGGATTGTAAGAAAAGGCATGCATCACTGCTGACAAGGCAGTTAAAAGAAGGTGGGCAATTTCTTTTCTCCTTTTCCTCTCAGATGTAGGAGACTGCATAGACCTTAAGCTATGGCAGAACTGTGAGATGAAATAAAACTGGGTCTCTGAACCATCACATGCAGGAAATCCACTAAGATCAGCTGTATTAGATTGCCATGTAAGTACGTTGTAATGCAATCATCCCCAGGTATTCGTGCTTTCTACACCTGAAGGGTTTATGTACTGAAGATAGTGGGAAAATATTAGCATGGCCTTGAACATGTGTGCAACTTTGTAAGTGCCATTATTCTATACATGACACAGTGAAACAGCCATTTAGATAACATTGTATTAGAAGGAATCTCGAAATGACCCAAAGTACATATATACACACATATGTCCCATATATAGAGAATAAAGAGAGACAGAATAAATATAATATATATGTGGGATTTATTAGAGTGGTTTACAGGCTATGGCCAGTCCAGCAATGGCTGTCTCCTGATAGAAAGGCCAAGAATTCAGTAGTTGTTCAGTTCAGAAGGATGGTTTTTCTCAGCTGGTTTTCGGTCCCTGTTGGAATCCCAAAGAAGTAGGTTCCATCCCAGTGAAGGAACCACAGCAGGGTGGATGAACTTGCCAAGGAGAGTGAGGGCAAGCAGGCAAAATCAAAAGCTTCCTTCTTCCATGTCTTTTTATGTGGGCTGCCGACAGAAGTGTGGCCCAGCTTTAGAGGCAGTCTTCCCACCTTAAATGAACCAATCAAGAAATTTCCTCACAGGCATGCCCAGCTAATTGGGTTTTAGCTGATTTTAGATGTAGTCAAATTGACAACCAAGATTAGCCAGCACACTTACCTAGTAGGGGTTGTGGGGGCCTACAATTGTTAGGGGCAGACGAAGGAGACCCCCGAGAAATCACCAGGACTCGAGATCGATGCAAAAGCAAGAGGTTTATTTCCAACATGCTGGGGTCTACCCTCACAGGGCAACCCCTAGTACACTCTAAGTATTGCTTATATAGAAATTTCAAAGGCAGAGCTTAGCAACAGAGTATTATGCACAGTTCTATTGGTTGCATAGTGATGTGAGTATTAACATTTAAACTAATTGGTGCTGGCATATAGCAAGGTCTTGGGCACTAGAAAATGTAAACTTAGGGTCTTAGTCGATGTGAGTGGGGGGAGATTCTTAGCCCAAGGCTAAGGTCAACAGTCGCTATCTTGTTTGTCTTAGAAATTGTTTTTCTTACTCTAGTTCTTGGAACTGTTCTGAGTCACCTTGCCCCTGACTTGGGCCTACACAGTTTTGGTGCCTCTAGAAGCCTGACTAAAGTTTGGCTGCTTTGTTCTTGTCCTTTGACAATGACTATTTGCCTGCTAGAAAGGGTGAGAACTCAACTCAGCAACTTAGTTCCAAGATGCTGGATATCACAGTAGTCCCAATCTGGCGCTGAAGGCTGGAGAATTCCTAGTGATCTAAGATCTTTGATGCCAAGAAGCTGAGTCTGATGTCAGTGAAGGATGACGGCAGCAGCAACAGTACAGATGCACTCACCAGCAAGAAGAGAAGGGAGGCGAGCAGGAAGCAAAGCTTTCGCCTCTGTCTGCTCATCTCTGGGATGCCATCTGAAGGGACTGCCCACTCTGAAGAAGAGTCTTCTCACTCAGTTCACCTTTCCTAGGAAATGCTCTCACAGGCCCACCTACAGTAGTGTCTTATATTGATTACAAGTCTAATCAAGTTGACAATTAAGACTAACCATCATTGCAGCTGGAGAGACAGCTGAGGTTAAGAGCTCTTACTGTTCTTGCAAAGGATCTGGTTTTTGTTCCCAAGAACCAATGTTGGGTGGTCCACAACCACCTATAACTCCAGCCTCAAGGTATCTGAAGCCCCCTTCTGGACACCACTGGCACAGTACACATGTGACATTCACTCACACAGACACATACACACACAAATAAATAAAAACAATGTAGAAAAAGATTAACCATTGCATTATTAGTGTATGAAGTCACTGTAATAAGAGGTTTAATCATTACATTATCCAGCATTTCCCCAATTAATAAAAGGGCCAATTTTTACCTCTTTACATCCATCAGATATTTCAATTCTCTGTAAAAACTTCTCACAGGGTTCTAGTAAGGTGGCTCAGCAGGTGAAGATATTTGACAGCAAGCCCAATGAGCTGAATTTGGTCGTCAGGATCCATGTGGTGGAAGTAGAGAAACAACTCCCACATGTTGTCCTCTCACCTCCACTGCTGTGACACCTCTACTATACACAAATAAATAAGTGTAATAAAAAAATAAAATTCCTCAAAAAGCGGTGGTGGTGCGTGCCTTTAATCCCAGCACTCGGGAGGCAGAGGCAGGTGATCTCTTGAGTTCGTGGCCAGCCTGGTCTACAGAGTGAGTTCCAGGACAGCCAGAGCTACACAGGGAAACCAGTCTCAAAATAAAACAAAACCAAACAACAAAAATAAATAAATAAATAAAATTCCTCATAGGAACTTTAGTATAAATAACCAGAGGCAGTTTGGGATAGTCAAAATCATGGACATTGTTGTCAGGCAAACTAAGGGCTTGAATTCCATTTGGAAAAGAAAACTATGCCCTCTTAGGTGAGTCAGTTCATTTCTTTGGACCATGCTTTCCTCACACGGCAAGTGAGCCTACTAATAGTGTTCATCACAGGGAAGGTTGGAGAGATGTGAAGGGCTCATCCACACCAGGCGCAAAGCATTCAAGATATGGAGGCTTCTGTTCTTGCTAGAATCATTCCATCTATGCTGCTGGTAGTATTAAAGCAACTGAGTCTCATGTTTTAGTGGAATTCAGTCACTTTCTATGGAGCCATAGAATCTTAGAACTCGTGTGACTTGGCCTAATTATGTACTGAAACCCTGGGAAACCATTCAGGGTTATGAAATTAGAAACATGGGTTCTTGCAGACCAGGAACTGAGAGAGATCAATATCCAAGTCTGTGGACCCTAATGCCTCTTAGCAATGCCCGAGGTCATTCAGGGGAGGTGTGGATTCCAGGACGCATACACAGTGAAGGCCAGGTGGGATGAGAACATACAGGAGATGTTCTCTGCCTGGGTCTCAGGAAAGGAGCCCGATCCTATAGTTTCCAAGGAAACCCTACACTGACAGAGAAGAGTCAGTATTAGATTAAGGAGAAGGGTTAAGAGGAACACTTCATGAAAATATGTAGGCTAGAGATGGAAGAAAACAATAGACAGGCTAGGTGCCTGAAGCCCACATCTCCCAGAAAATAGACTGCCATAAACCCCTTCCCTGCTTGTGCCTTCTCATCCCATACTGGCTCTTCCAGCTCTAGTCTGAGGACCCCTCTTTAAAACAGTACACCTATTGTGGTGGCTCACCAAGGAAGATATAGAGGCGTTTTTAATAGATGTAATCCCTGCCACACCTCAGCATTGGGAACCACCATCATGGCAAATGCCATTCTGAACCTGAGCGTCTCACTTCAGGTATTTTTATTGATACAGAACTCTTCAGGTGTTCTACTGATAGCACCTGCAGATCATAAGTAATCACACATCCCCCACAAAAAGCCAACACCTGCAAACAATACAAAATGCCAAGGCCTAGACAGCCCTTTTCCCAATGGTGCAAAAAACAATTATTTTATACACAACTAAAAATAAACCTCCACAACACCCCCTCCCCGTCCTCCTCACATCAGAGCTCCTGATGATGTCCTGTAGGGAAGGGGCTAGATATAGGAAAACTGCATCTGCATCTGGGCAGCTACATCTCCTGATGCTCAGGATGTCCCTTTGTGATTAAACATCCTTGAAGCTGCATTGAGTTGTTCATGCTAAACCAGAAACTAGGGCACTATACATTCTGTGAACACATGTTCACTAACAAAGTATCCTCAGAAGTCCTATGTCATCATATTGTCGTATTATGTTGTAGGTTTGACACCCTCCCCTTTTGTGGAGACCATGGGAAGAAACACCCTGAGAGATACAATCCATCATGATTGGAATGGGAAAAGGGCTATCACGCCCCATAAGTATGCCACCTACCTCATAAAATTTGCATAAACTTTAAAATCCATAACACAGAGCCCAATGGGCAGCTCTCCATCTTGGGGAAGACCACTCCAAAATCTTTGATATGTCTGACTTTGCTAAATCATTGTCTGCTCAAACCATCTAAGTCTTGATTGACTTCTTTCCTACAAGAAACAAGCACAAAGACTCCAGACACGTCCATCACACAGGGTCCTCTGCAGACTCTCCACTGACTCCTCAGCCACCCACCATCTGTCACAGAAGTCCTCATTTGCTGCCAAGAACCTGAAGGACAACTCTCCCTTCTCTTCCTTCGCCCAGATGCTGTGAGTAGGAAAGGAGCAAAGGCAGATGTTCAACCCAAATGACTCCAAAGATGAGAACAGCCTCAGGGCATCAACAGAGAGGGGTAAACTCAGCCATATTCCTATGCCCAGTTCCCACCATTCTTGGAGGCAAGCCATAGGAGCAGCCCTTGGGAAACTGTACCCAGCAACCACCTAAGGGTTCCCACCTAAGAAAGAAGGAAAGAAAAGAAAATCAGACAGCTGGGAGTTCCTGTCCAGCCCCCCAGACTGATTCTAACCATTGCTCCCATCTGGTTTTCTTTTTTCTGTGTGTTGCTTTTGCTACTGTCATTTTAAGAACAGTCGTACACTATGTAACGATGGGGGAAACTCTTGGGTACTATGTCATCAGATGATTTCATTGCTACATGAACAACATAAAACATACTTACCACTTATAGGTTTAGATCATGTAGATCTTTCACTCACCGTGGCCTCTGGACCCAATCAACAGACAATATAAATATATGATATTGATATATGAGGATATATGAGGCTGCTGATGTGACATGGCTACAGTTGTATAGTCCACGTGTGCTTTTACTGTTGTGTAGCTGAGGACAAGCTCGCATTTGTGATCCTCTTGCCTCTAGTTTCTAAATGCTGACATTACCGGTGTGTACCACCACACCCAGTTTATGTGACATGGCTTCCACTTAAAGACTTCGACAACACAGCTAAATCTCCACCCCTATTGTAGTTTTGCTGTTGATGTTGTTTTGAAACAGGAGCTTTGGCTGACTTGGTATTCACTATATAATCCTGACTGGCTTTGAATTCATAGCAATCCTCGCGCCTCAGCCTCCCAAGAGCTAGGATTTATAGCCAGGAGCCACCATACCTGGTTCAATACATTTTTATGAGTAAAATGTGTACATTTTAAAATAACCACGGGAGCTGGGCAGTGATTGGTATACACCTTTAATCCCAGCACTGGGGTGAGACAGAAGCAGAAGGAGGTGGATCTCTGTGAGTTCAAGACCAGCCTGGACTACGGAGTGAGTTCCAGGACAGCCAGAGTTACAACAGAGAAACCCTACCCCAAAACAACAACAACAGCAAAAAAAATAAAATAAAATAAAAATAAAAACCACTGGAGTAGGAAGTAGTACAGTGGCAGAGCTCTTGCTTAAGATGGTGGAGGCCATGGGTTCAAGTACCAACAACCAAGACAAAAGCAAAACTAAACTCAAATAACTATTCAAAGGATAGTAAGAATTAAAAACCAGGGACATGGTCTTTTATTAACATCATTAAATTTTCTGTACTGTGCATAATTAGAGTGATATAATTTTAAATAACTCTCAGTGAGATTCTTCACACCAGTATCACCAAAAACAATTAAGCAATACAATACAAGTGAGTAATTCATTGTCCTGTGAAGTTGTCATGGCTTCAGTGTTTTAATAATTTAAGACTACATCTTCTTCTTTCTTTTTTTTTTTCATTGCTAGAGATTGAACCGAGAGCCTCCAACACGCTAGCAAATATTCTACCCCTGAATTACACGATGAGCCCTACCAGCCCATACTGAGACCACTGTCTTTAATGGGGTCCATTGTTGGTAAAAACATTGCTATGGTTACATCCTTTGTCTATCTGAAAGCCCCTTTTTCCTTCTCATTTTCCTCTGGTCAGCCACTCCACATGATTCACTGCAAGGACTTTATACAACTCCCTATCCCAGAGATGAACAGAAGACTGAGACCAGAGAGATGAAATCCTAGAGATTGGCTTAGGGATGAAAATGTAACAGGAGCCAGGCTAGTGACCAACCATCTGCCCTGGAACTCTGGAAAAGATGCACCCGGCTTGCTAAGCTAATAGTGTGCAAGCCTTCGGCTGATGTTCATCCAGTCCCTGCCTGACAGAAAGCCAGCACTGATCACAGGATGCCTGAGAAATAAAAAGGGAACAACATGGGCTCACAGATGCTTGAGTTTGTCTCTTGCACCCAAAATGATTTTACTGTCTATTTTTTTTTTTTGCTCCAGTGTCCTCAAACGTTTTGATCTCAGGACTTCTCCTCTATAGTTTTAAGGTTTATTTATGATCTCTCAAAAATATTTTCTATATATAGTGGGGACGATTTTGAGACAAATGCTATGTAGCCCAATTGCCCTCAAATGTGGGACCTCCTCGTCTTAGTCTCCCAAGTACTGGAATTACAGGGATACCCTAGCATGTCTGGCATATGGTTAGTTACTGTAGAACTTGGAACCATAAAAATGAGCTATTTGGGTCTTTGGAGTTATCTCATTGGTAGTATGCTTCCTACCTATTCTTATATGTACAAGACCTTAGGTTTGATCCCTAGAATTTTAAAATTCTTTATACTCGGGCTGGGGAGATGGCTCAGAGGTTGGACACACTTGCTGGTCTTCCAGAGGATGCAAGCTCTGTTCCCAGTACCCACACCAGGCAACTCCCAACTGCCTGTGATTCCATCTCCCGATTCTCCGATTCTCCCGATTCCCCCGATTCCATCTGCCACTTGGCATTCACACACAGTCCTACCATATATACAAATAAAAATAAAAATTAAAAAAAAATCTGTATACTCAGGAAATGAGAATCTTTTAAATGTCAAAATAATGTGGTCATAGTAACATAGTTTCAATCTTGTGGACCTGTTGAAAGGGTTTTAAGCACCTTCAGGGGTACCTGGACCACATGAAAATCACTGCTACATCCTCACCAATTCTTTCTCTGTTGTTTTCCTAAAGAAAGCTCTGGTTTGACTAACTGACATCATATACAAGAATAGTACAAGCTCAAGCCAAACTCAGATAATAGCTGTGTCGAGTTGACAGCTAAAGCAAACTAGGAGAGTTACTTTCCTGGCTGCTAGTCTCAAATACTTAACAAAAGCATCTTCAAGGAGTAAGGATTTATCTTGGCTCACAGTTGCAGAGAAACTCCATCATGGAGGGGAAGGCAGAGTGACAGGAGCATGAGGCAGCTGCTCAAATTTCATCTACACTCAAGAAATACAGAGAGATGATGCCTATGCTCAGAACTCTCTCTCCCTCTCTCTCTCTCTCTCTCTCTCTCTCCCTCTCCCTCTCCCTCTACCCCTCCCTCTCTCTTTCCCCGCCCCCCCCAGCTCATGAAATAAAACCACCTGAATTCAGAAAGAGTCGCCCCACCTCAATTAACCAAATCTGTATAATTCCCCAGACATGCCCAGAGATTTGTTTTCACGGTAATTTCTAAATCTCATTGAGCTGACAATCAAAATCAACCTTTACAGGAGCTAGAGAGATGTCACTGCGTACACATTGTGCATAAGCACATTCAGGCAAAACACTTAAACACACAAAATAACAATTAAAAATAACTTGCACATATGCATAGTTATCAATAGACAAAGAGTAGTGTAGGGAAGAGGAGGGTACAGAATATTCTAGACCAAAGCAACACATGGGGTATGTTTAGGGAAAGAAAAACTTCCAGGCAGTATAGCTAGGTTAAGTGTCTCTTTCTTCTTGGACCCTTTGAAGAATTCAACAAGACACAAAGGAAAGAGCAGCAAGTGAGATGGGGCAAAAAAGACAGACTTAGAAGTCTGCTCCAGCCAAGAGAGAACTCCCCATAGCGTCTGGAGTCCAGCTGTATCTATTCTGCTCACTCTCTCTTGTCCTTTCTTCCTCCCAACTGGTGGGTCAAAGCCACTACACGGCTTAGGTCCTACTGGGACTAGACATTGTTTACTCCTCTTTGAGACTGCTCCAGATCTCATGACTGCTAGCCTCATGTCTAGAAAGCGAAGGTGGCAAAGAATACAAACTGAGAGGTCTTAGCTAAGTGATCAGAGATGCGTGGTAGAGCACCTACAAAAGGCGACCTCATAGACTGCTGATTGCCCTAGAAATGACTTCCTCAGAGTCAGATGCCCATCACTGGTTTAGTCAGCTTAGCCATGGCTACAGTGACATGTGGGTGGCCCATGCAAAAGGGACCACTCCAAGGGGGTTGTTGGCGTGACGAGTACTGCTAGAGAATCCATAACTCTGAATAACTGGCCATCAGTCTTTGCTGCATAGTTGCCTAGATCACAGCCATCCTCCTTCTGTGAGGGAGGCCCAAAGATCTTTTGCCTTTGCTCATTCATCTGTGCTTCATTTGAACAGGGGACATTGTGCCGGTGGGGATCCTGAGAAGCAGGTGGTGTGAAGTTTGTTCACGTGGTAGTGCTCTCAGGGGACCACGCTTTCAGAACAGAAGTAACACAGCAGGATTGGACAGAGAAGCTCACTTACAAGACCTTCATAAAAAGGTGTCAACCATGTCAACCATTGCCTTAGGTCTGGCCATTCCAATTTGTTCCAAGCTGGAGCAAGAGCATCAGTCTTTAGCAAACACAATTTTCAGACACTGGATGTGAGCTGCAGGAAGGAAGCTGAACCAATGGCTGGGCAGTTTTCTTTAGTTAATTGCAGTCCTCAACAGCAAGTGGCTGTTCCTTCCAGCATAATTTCTAACACCTGGAGAATAATGCTTCCTCCTCCTCCTCCTCCTCCTCCTCCTCCTCCTCCTCCTCCTCCTCCTCCTCCTTCCTTTCTTTCTTTCTTTCTTTCTTTCTAGAACCCATAGTCCCCCTGCCACTGCTTCCTGCATTCTGGTATTGCAGATGCTCTGAGACACCATACCCAGCCTTGAATATTCTCCTCTTTAATGCCTGGCTTCCAAAGAAAAGAAGGATAAAAATTAAACAGAGGACAGGAAGTGGTTTAGCATATTGGATCAAGGGCCGACCTGATGGCCTCATTTTAATTCGTGACTTTCTTAAAAGACCCTGATTCTAAACAGTCACATTCTTAGTTCCTGGAGGTGAGAACTTTGACATGAGTTTAGGGGACACACACACACACACACACACACAAAACAGTGAAATTTAATCCATATCCATTGGAGAATACAAAAGTGTATGTCAAGGTTTTACACACACACACACACACACACACACACACACACACACGCTTTTCCAAGGAGCGCAGCCTACACAGAAAGAGTGCAGGAGTATAACAGGTTTGGGGTACTTTATGACACGCCAGGCACTTTGACTCATCTTTTAAGAACTTTACTTTCTTCCTTCTTGCAATACCTGTTAGGAACGGAAGCAGTGTATCCATTTTACTGGCAGGAACACAGAGGCTCAGAGAGGTCAAGATCTTGCTCAAGGTCACTCAGAGGACAGTTGATTAAGCTAGAATTCGAACCCACATGTGTTGATCCTCCATTGTCTGCAGCTTTTGCAACTTGGCTCTCATTGATCCTCATGGCTTCTGAGTCCTGAGGTTTGAAACACTCCCAACCTGCATCACAGAGCCATAATTACACTAATTACTGGCATTTTGTGATGTTCTCTCCAAGTCACCTGCAGCCCTCTCCCAGGAGAAAGAAGCCATCTGGGAAGATTACAGAAGCCAGATGTTGCCAGGATCCAGGATGAAGAAGCATGCACAAACATTATTTTTCTCCCAGCATTGTCTGAACTAATGCTGCGTGGTCCCTCCCTGAAACTTAAAGCCGAAATCAGAAACTTACTTCACTCTGTTTTATTAGCTTGGACCAGGCCCAGGATAAAGTTAACCAATCAAAGAATTAGAGAGAACTGCAACCAATTACCCTGAAAAATATGCTAAGCCTGAACAGATTTATTCAATTCTGCTTAGTGGGTGGCTTCACAGGAGGGAGGCCAAGATTTGTCATCTGCTTGGCTTTGCCTTTGATTTTTCATTGACTGCGATGACTTTCTCACCACAAGCTGATAGTCTCCCATCTCAGAAAGAGGGGGGTAAACACCAAACACCACACTGACTGATTCATTCCAAACAGAAGGTTTTTAAGAGGCTCAAGACTTGTGGGACTCATGCATATTCCCTGTTTTTCTTTTTGAAGTCACAGCAGGAGATTAATGAAAACCTTTAGCGATGGATCATCGAGGGGTGTGGGTGGAATGTTCTACTCTGATTCCATCGGGTGTATTAGCCCAAAGCATAGTTCTTGGCTGGCTGCTACAACTCAAGCACAATGATAAAAGCTCCTTCAAATGATACCAATCAGCTGTCACAAAACCTCACAGGTAGAGATGTATAGATGAGGAAACTGAACCTTCAGAATTATGTTAACCAATATAGTCTGCTAGGTGACTACTGTGTTTGTGTGTGTGTGTGTGTGTGTGTGTGTGTGTGTGTGTGTGTGTGCAGGTCCCTGTATATGCACATTTTCGAAGTCTAGAGGCCAACCTTGGATTTCATCCTTCAAGAGCTATCCACCTTATTTTTTGAGAAGAGAGTCTCTCATTGATACCTGAGGGTAGCCAGTTAGGTTAGGCTGACTGGCCAGCAGCCTCCAGATATCTCCCTGTCTCTGCCTCCCCAGCACCGGGATTTCAAGTGTACCCCATCCCACTCAGAATTCTTATGTGGATACTGGGGAACAAACTCAAGTCATCCAGCTTACAAGACAAGCACTTTACTGACAAAGCTGTCTCCCCATCACTTTTACATTTAAACTAAGTAAAGTGAAAAATAAATTTCTTAGCCACAACAGCCACTTGTCAGTTCTTATCAGCCACATATGACTAGTGGCTGCTGTAGTAGGCATTGCAGACATAGACCACCAGAAAACACTGTCAGACTGCTGCAGAGTCGAGGACTAGGAGATTTGCCATTTGCTGAAGCAAAATAGAATTCAAATCCAGATTTCTCTGTGAGTTCCAAATCCCGATTGTTCCTGTGGTCCAGCCACACCCATAGCATCTCTGATCTTCCTACTGAAAGACTGGAAACTACAGCGGGGGAGCAATGTTGATCTAACACGTCATTGGAGCTTACATCACTGCTCTTCAACCTACACTGAACCTATTTATATTGTAAACATACAGGATAAACATGAAGTAACATACCTGACCTAATAAACTTCCCAACTTAGCAACACAGGACACTAGAGCATCTCAGTTGTTTCCCATCATTCTCAGGGTTGCTGGGGCTTACTGCCACTGCAGGAGAGTATCTTACTACATATGCCTAGCCTGGAAATTATCAAAATTCAAAGTATGGTTTCACACTGTCATAGTTTGTTAAAAAAAAGAAAGAAAGAAGAAAGAAGGAAAGAAAGCAAAGAAAAAACTCAATTGAATCATTGTAATTTGATAGTTATTTGTAGTAGTATTTCACTGCTGTGGTGGTTCAGCAAGGAAGACAGGGAGGTACTTTCATGGGTACAAACTCTCCAGATCTCAGCAAAGGGATTCACTATCCTGGCCCGTTCCATACTGGACAGTGGAATCCTGAACGGCCCAGCTCAGGTGTTTTTATTAATACAGAACTCCTCAGGTGTTCTACTGATAGCATGTGCAGATCATGAGCAATCAAATATCCCCCACATAAACCCAACTCTTGCAAATAATACAAAATGACAAGGCCTAGGCAGCCCTTTTCCCAACAGTGCACAAAACAATTATTTTATACATAAACAAAAATAAATATTCACAATTATATTTATTCTTTAATTTTTTTATTTTAGAGTTATTTTTTTTATGTGCATGACTTTTGCCTGTGTGTATATCATGTGTGTGCCTGGTATCCAAGGAGGTCAGATGAGAGGGTCAGATCCCCTGGAACTAGAAATATGGATAGTGGAAAGCCACTATGTAGGTGCTGGGAACAGAACCCAGTCAGGTCTTCAGCAAGATGATTGTGTGTGTGTGTGTGGTGTTTGTGTATGTGTACAGGTGCCAGAGGATCTGAGGATCTGATTTCTTTGGAGATAGAGTTACAGGAAGTTCCTGACATTGGTGCTGAGAACAGAACTCAGGTCCTCACTCTTAATCACTGAGCCATCTGTCTAATCCTCCAAGGCCATCTGTGTTCTTGATGAACTAGAACTTCCTTTGTAGCCTAAAGAGCATGCTGTAAAAATGCTTAGAAGTGACCAGCAGGTGGCGTCCACAGTCCACGTCTCAGGAACATGTCAACAACCTAAAATCCTTGAAGTTCTTATTACCCAGAAACATTGCAGAACAGGAAAAGTCACCTTGCTGTGTCAGCTCCTATAGCTCTAAGTACATCTATCTTTAAATAAATCTATTTATGAGATAAGGATGTAGCTCAGTTGGTAGAATGCTTGCCTAGCATGCCAGAAGCAGGACAAACCCTGGTACCACATAAAAACCAAGAGTGGTGGCTCATGCCTGTAATTCCAGTACTGAGAAACAGGCAGGAAGATTAGATGTTCAAGGTCACCCATGTATACAGAGCAAGTTGGAAGCCAGCCTGGACTACAAGAATCTTTGTATCGAAAAAAGAAAACGTATACCTGCAGAATATCCAAGTCCCTGTGTGTTTGGGCAGTGAAGCCCAACTTCAGGTTGAACTTTGTCATGCTTAATCTCAGGCTACTATAGACCAGATGGATGTCCATGAACTGAGCTGCTGCCACCAAAAACCATGGTCACACCTGAGATCCATGTTCCTGCCACACAGGCTTGACTTAATTTTTTGAGAGCACAAGGATGGGAGGGCAGACCTTGGAGGAATGGGAAGAGGGCATGATAGAGATACATTGTATGAAACTCAAATAATTAATAAAAGTATTATGTTGAAGAAAAACAGAAAGAAAAATAACCAGGCATGGTGGATGCATACCTTTAATCCTAGCACTCAGGAGGCAGAGGAAGGTGGATTTCTGTGAATTCCAGACCAGCCTTGTCTACAGAACTACAGAGTGAGTTCCAGGACAGCCAGCTCTACATAGAGAAACCCTGTCTTGAGAAACCAAAAAAGAAAAAAAAAGTAAATGTGTGTGTACATGTATATAGTCTTTATGTGTGTGTATACACAAACATACATATATATACAAATATATATATACATATATAAATATAAATATATACAAATATACATATATATACACAAATATATGTACATTTGTGTTTGCAGATATATATTTTATTTTATTATTTTTTGCAGCATTGCCAATAGATTCCAACACCTCATGCATTCTCTCAAGTGTTCTACTATTGAGATACACGCCCAGCTCCTATAGATAAAGAAATATCGCACATCCATACATTATTCTGAAATTCACATCTTCAGATTCAACCCATCCCTGGGACTACCTTATTTGATTTTCCACTTTAGTGTCGAATAGGCATTATAAAAAGAATTCATCCAAAAAGGACCTGTCATTTCCCTGACCGCTCTGCAAATGAAACTTGTCCTTTGCTTGCTTTCCCTCCTATTTCTATAAGTACATAGTCACCCATAGCTATTCAAGTTCTGGGCACTGTGATTTACTGACTTCTTTCTTGACTAGAATAAGTACACACACACCACACACATACGCACACACCTCATAACTCGAGTCACTCCCTCAAAAGTCCTGATGGGCCTACCTCCATTTCCTTTATCCAAGCTGTCACCCTCTTGTGCCTAACACTGGCAATAACTCCTAGCTGATCTTCAGACTTCATCCTTCTCCACTTCATTCTCCATACAGTGCCCAGAGATGTCCATTAACCCTAAATCAGAACAAGTCTCTTTCATAGCATGGACCCCTATTGTGCCTGGTAGGTTTGCATGTTTGCTTGCTTGCTTTTTGCTTGTTCACTTGCTTGGTGTTTAGCTCCTGCATGAGAATAAAAGTTCTCAGTCTTCACTGGAATTTGACAGGAGAGCTAGGAAGCCCAAAGTTCCAGTATACTTAAGAAATGGAAGGAAAATACATTAGTAAGAACTCCTGTCTGCAGGCATATTTTCCCCATGAATATTGTTCCTTTAGTTGTCTATTACTTTCTTCAAAACATATTTTTCGATTCTTGCTTTGGAATTTCCTGCAGAGCCAAAGCACTCAAGACTAATCACGAAGTGACTCTGCTGTAGGAAGCAACTGTGAACACACTTGAGAATAGTACCATGATAGAATCCCACTTTGATAAACTGCAGAAATACCTTAAACAGTCTCTAGCTCTCCATAAATACACCCTTCCTCCTGTCCCTGATGGATTTTTCTCTCTGGAAGAACACATACCAAATTGCTTGTCCTTGCTATAGGGAGAGCAGAACTTTCAAAATCCACCATGATGCCTGATCACACTTGCCTGTAGGAAGTGTGATTTCTCAGGAGATGAATTGATGAATTGGGGGCATTCAATTATAATGTATAAATATAAACTGGGCAGGGATGGCAAATACTTATAATTCCAGCTACTCAGGCAACTGAGGCAGGAGGATCTCACATTGAATGCATAAATGTAGGCTTTCCAACTACCTCATGGATGGACTATATGCCAAGCCAACCTTTTTTTTTAGATGTGGTCTTACTCAGTATACTGGCTGTCCTGGAACTCCTTATGCAGGCCAGGTTCAATTTGGACTCATGCTTTTCCTGCTTCAGCATCCTGAGTACTCTGACTACATATCTGAGACACTTCACCCAACTCAAATTATCTTTTAAATATGTTTGCCACAGGGCAGGATGGCACAAAATTCAAAATATTCTTCAATAACTAAAACTCTAGAAAATTCTCAAGCAGTAAGAGGAAGAGATGCAAATAAAATCCTTCCTTGACTGTGAAGATAGTTACTTCAACAAAAGTACCAAGACCTCTGGAGTAATCATCATCAGTACAATGAACTTTTGTGATGAATGACTATACATTACACACACACACACACACACACACACACACACACACACACACACGTAATGTCTGAGATTGGAGAGATGGCTCAGTGTTTAAGAGAGGACCTGAGTTCAATTTCTAGCACCCACATGGCAGCTCACAACCATCTTTAATTCCAGTCCCAAGGGATCTGATGCCCTCTTCTGGCCTCTGTGGGCATCATGCACATACATCGTAAATAGACATACATGCAAGCAAAACATCCATACACATACGTTTTTAAAAAAAAAAATTAAAAGGAAAAAGTTTTCCACCTGAACAAATGTCTGATAGGACATTTCAAACCGTGGAGGCCATAAAACAGTTCTCTGCCCCAGAAACCTGCCCCACACTAATATCCACAAAGCCATCAGGAAGCCAGACACTTCCTCATCTCCACACCCCTGCAATCTTTGTGACAATCAAAAGCAAACATCCAATTAGAATGGTGCCATCCGGTTTGATAAATACTTACCAAAGTCACAAGTCTTAAGGGGACTTTGGTTCTTTTAATAGTTCATTGGGTGGCCACGAAGCTCTATGTTACACTCTATCACTTAGCTTAGAATCAAAGGGTGGGCCTCAGACACCTGGAGTAAGTTGAGAAGGGCAGATAGTTCCAGAAAAATAAACTAACCTGCCCCTTGAGCTGAGGCTTGGCCCGGAGGCAAGTAGGCAAATTCCCACTCCAAAGAAATAGCAGGGGCGTCTGTGACAGGAAGAAGCTAGTCTGAGCAATGACTATGACTGGGACGTGACTGGGCTTGTGAGGACAGGAAGGGGTAGTTAGTTACAAAAGGATGCTACCAGCAAGATAAGACCCCAGTTGTAGAAGCATCACAGTCTTAAAACACTTGCAGAAACTCAGGGAGAAAGGTGGGCAGATAGAGCAGAGAACATCAGTCAGTACTTGGCTTTGGCATCTGAGAAGTCCCAATTCCAGCTCTGTCACCAGCCAGAAGTGGGACTTTGAGAGCTGGAGGAAGGGTTCACTAGTAAAAACACTTTTTTTGCAAGCAGGAGGAAACCGTGTAAACGCCAGGTGGACACGGTTGCCTGCCTGTAACTTCACTGCTCACAAGGCAGAGAAAGGGAATCCTGGGAGCAAGCTGGCTTGCTCAACTGGCCATATCAGCAAGTTCTGGGTTCAGTTGAGAAACTGTGCCTCAATGAGGAAAGATGGAGGGCAACATTAGGAGACTCAGGACACCACTTCCTTACACCCATGCAAACACCTGCACCCCTCCCACACACACATAGACACACACACATTTTTAAAAAGAAGTGAGACTTTCAGTCCATTGTTTAAACTCTCTTTGGCTCACTTCCTCACCTATAAAATGGGTGCTAGTAATGATCCCTACCATGTGAGCTTGTGAGGATCCCATGAGAGCAGAGAAAAGGTGCTTAGCACAGGTGATCTGAAAGGTGCTCAGGAGAAGGGTCCTGTGGGGTTTAGTTCACTTTGTTTATCCCTGTGCTCAGAGCAGGCTCAGAATTAACTCTAATGGAATAAGCTGATTGAAGTCCTGTGGGAGGGAGCCACTCTCGATACAGTGATTGACAGTGGGAGAAGGAACCAGTGCTGAAGCTGGAGTGGAAGTGAGGACTTGCTGTCTTTACTAAGATACAAGGATGGGTGGGACTGGTTGACAAGAAAAACCAACGCTGGCTGTGGTGGCAAACAGCTGTAAGCCTAGAACTTGGGGGACAAAGGGAGAGGATCAGAAGGAAGTGGCCAACCTGGGTTTCTGTCAGAAACAAAAAACAAGGGCTCTGTGTGTGTGTGCGTCTCTGCTGACAGGGTGCTTACATAGAACACACATAGTCCTGAGTTCAAGTCTCAGCACTAAATAAACTGGGTGTAATGGTGTATGCCTATAATTCCAACACTCATGGGATGGAGGCAGGATGATCTGAAGTTCAAAGTCATCCTTGACTACACAGTTAGCTCCAGGCCAGGCTGGCCTACATGAGACACTGTCGCAAAGGGAAAAGAGAAGAAAACTAGACTGTTTAGGTAGCTAAGCAAGGGGCCTGGAATTTCCAAGCAAGGTCAATATTAGTCTTTATACTTGGACACAGTTGATCTCTGAGGAGAAAGCTGGGCAACCCATCAATAGTGAGATGATCCCCAAAGAGCTAGAGAGTCACAAAACCCTGGAGGCCTTAGCTGGGCCTGAAATTACTCCATTGACATGAAAGCCTGTGGATCAAAGGTGGCCATTCTCCCCTCTGCTATCTGTGCACACAGGAACTGGACAGGAGCTCTACAGTGAGAGGAAGGCAAGCCAGGGCAGCTTCCCTCCTGCCTAGCTCCTCATTGCCTCCTCCCCACACCTCAGCATCTGGTGTGCTGGCTTCCTTGTTTCTTGAAAATGACGAGCTTCCCCACCCTCACCACCCACTCTCCTCTACTATCTGCTGCCTTCTGGGTCTCAACTCAGATATCAGTTCCTCAGAGAGATTGTCCCGAACTACCAAACTAGGGTTAGCCTTGATTCAAAGCCTTCTGCTTGAGGCTGCTTGCCATCTGTCCGTGTGATTGTTGGTGAAGTCATTTGTTCAGTGCTTCTGTTGAGGGCAGGTACCAAGTCAAATACAAGACCCTGTGTCTTCTGGTATGTCCATCAGGGACAGGTGCAGGAATAGCTCCCGGGAGATGTTAGGAGACAGGACAGTGGTTGGCAAGGGGAAAGGAGTCCCAATTCTGAAAGAAGGGTTTGGGTTTATCCTAAAATATAATCATATCATAGGCTGAGGGCAGGGGTAGTGGTAGAGCTCTTGTCTAGCACATGGAAGGCTATGATAATCCATCCCCAGCACCGAAAAGTAATAATAAATGGGGGGGGCAGGGACGGGGTCATATCTATGGACAAGCTCAAAGGTTTAATTTTTACATATTGACCAGGATTCTCTCCAAACAAATGCCACACTTAGGAAAACCTGGCCTCAGACATTCCTGACTGAATACTCACTCTGCAGCCATCTCTCACTCCCTGTCAAGGCCTAGCTCAAAGATTTATGCTGTCCTCCTTTCTGGTGTGAGGGCTGTGGTGGCAAATGCTTTAATCTATTTCCCTTCCTCTGCTCCATCCTGTAGATTGTCACAAACACAAATGGGGCCAGGCAGAGGTCTGAAGTGCTTTTTTTTTTTTTTTAATCTGTTGTTGGAGCATGCTGGTAAGAAAAACAAAACAAAACAAATAAAAAAAAAAGAAGAAGAAAAATCTTTAATACTTGTCTTAGTTGGGGTTTCTATTGCTGCGACGAAACACCATGACCAAAAAGCAAGTTGGGGAGGAAAGGGTTTATTTGTTTATTCGGCCTACACTTCCACATCATAGTCCATCAATGAAGGAAGCCAGGACAGGAACACACAAGCAGGGCAGGAACTAGGAGGCAGGAGCTGATGCAAAGGCCATGGGGAGGTGCTGCTTACTGGCTTGCTCCCCATGGCTTGCTCAACCTGCTTTCTTATAGAACCCAGGGCTACCAGCTCAGGGATGGCACTGCCCACAATGGGCTGGGCCCTCCCCAACCAATCACTAATTAAGAAAACGTCTTACAGCTGAATCTTAGGGAGGCATTTTCTCAGCTGAGGTTCCCTCCTTTCAGATAACTCTAGCTTGTGTTAAGTTGACACAGACTAGCCAACACAGTTCTAAACTCAGGACAAGAAATAAAACCAAAATATAGTACATAGATCTTCTCTTTCTACCTCCTGTGGACCATTTTCTGGCTCATGAACAAGAAACCATTGTTTATTTCTAAAGTATTTTCTTCTTTGTTTTTCCTTCCACATCATCTCTAAAGAAAGCTCAGACTTTTCTAGACTCTAAGGCAGGGATAGAGCTCAATGGTAAAAACAAAACCAAGAAAATACTTCCCTAGCATGCAGAAGTCCCTAGATTCCATCCCTAACATGGTGGCTCTTTTTCTTTTTAAGGAATTGGATTATTACATGTATTTATCTGTGTATGAATGTGTGGGGGCAGGGGCACATGCCACGGTGCTCAAATGGAAGTCAGAAGACAACTTACGGGAGTCATTTCTCTCCTTCCATGATGTATAGGTCCTAGGATGGATCAACTCAGGTTTTCAGGCTTGTCAGAAAGAGCCTTTATCTGCTGAGCCATCTTGACCACCCTTTTAAATTCTTCAGCGGACAGGCAGAGAACAGCTAGAAGGCCAGCTCTCCCCGGAAGCTTGAAATGGCGGTGGAGCTCTCACAGATCGCCCAGCATTTTCCTTCCATTTGTTGCTGATTACTGCCAAAGATCAATCCCTCCCACCATGCCAAGGGAAAAGCCATCACATGCTTCACAGACATGATGCTTTTTATCATACGTGTCTCTATTTTACAGATGAGGAAAACTGAGGCCTAAGGAGTCTAAGTAACTTCTAACACCGAGGTGACCAGCAAGAGATAACAGTCACAATTACATCTGTACCTTTTTGCCCCACAGTCGGGAAAGGTGTGCTTGTTGCCTTTTTTGATGATTAAGTGGAATAATGTCTACTTATGGGACATAAAGATTACCAGACAGTGTCTCTGGTAGCCTAGTCCACCTTTTGAACTTACTTCGAATCCTCCTGCTTTCACATTAAAATCCTGGGATTCTAGACAATATGCCATCACACCTGGCTTATGTGGTGCCAAAGGTGGAACCCAGGGCTTCATGCATGCTAGGCAAGCATGCTACCATCTAAGCTACTTCCTCAGCCTATCTTATAGGATACTTTGATCGTTAAATTAGTCAGTATTAAATTAGTCAATAGCAACACCAGTGAAACTGTTGCTAGCTAAGTGTTTGACAGGTGTGTCTTAATTTTCCATTGCTTTGATAAAATACCTGACAAATGCAACTTAAGGAAGAAAAGGTTGATTTTGGATTACAGTTCCAGGGCGATACATGCCACCATGGCAGGAGTCAGAGAAGACATCGTTTCAGGAGCGGGAGTTCAGCTTGTCCTATTGCATCCTTACTCAGAGAATGAATAAGAAGGTCCAGCTAACAAGTCTCAAAGCCCACCCCTCTGTAACCTACTTCCTGCATGGAGACTCCACATCCCAAGGGTACCATAACATTGCCCTATAGCGCCACCAGCTGGGGACCAGTGTTCAAACCACGACAGGGTGTTGGCTGCAGTTGTTATTGGCATTGTAATGGTTTGGATGTGAAATGTCCTCCAGAGGCTCATGCTTTTAAACACTTGATTCCCAGATGGTGGCACTGTCTGGGGAGGTTGCAGGTCCTTTAGGAGACAGACCTTCACTAGTGGAGGGTGTTGGGGTATAATTGAACATATTTCTAAATATTACATTCACTGATTTCTGTGTGTACCCCAGTATTTTGTAAGATAATCATTGCACAGGCAGCCAGAAGTCTGGCAGGATGTGTGATTTCTATAGCTAAAAAGGCCTGCTTTCTAATGTAAATAAAGCTGTTCTCCCTTAGCTAATTGTACTCAGAGTTGCGATGATGAGGTCACTTGTGTACTCCACCAGGCCAGAGGCAGCATTAGGCTTGACTTGGACTCTACTATTGCCCTTGGTTACCCCACTATAAACATGGACAATGCCCCAACAGTCAAAGGTTTGGGAAGAGTAAAACCATTGTATCTCTTTGATCATGCAAATAGACTTCTAAGAGAGAGCAAGGAGGGGCTTTAAAAAAAAGATGAGAATAAACTGCTGGGACCAAGGAGGAGTTGGAGCTGGAGGATGGCTGCTGAGCTCTCCGCTGAGGCTTTTCAGGCTTAAATGTAAGCGTGTCTCATGTGTCTTTATTAATATATTGCCGGATTTTTAAAAAAAAAACCACCTACGGAAGTGCGTAGCTGGGAGCGGCCCCTCAGAGTTCCTGCTGGTGAGTTCCGCTAGAGTTCCCTTTGCTTCCTGACTGCTGACATGAACAACTGCCCCAGCTACAAGCTCTATCACCCCAACCACTTTTTCTGCTTTGTGTGTGGTGCTAAGAATAAATCTAAGGCTTTATGCGTGCCAGGTAAATACTCTACAGCCAAGATTTTATCCCAGCCAGGACTGTTTCTCCTTAAACTGTGAGCCTGAATAAATCCTTTTTTCTTTAAATAGATTTTCAAATATTTTATCACAGCAATGAGATAAGTATTGAATGTAATCATACTGTGATCCCTGACAAAGACATATCTCCTCAAAAAGAGGGAGCTATTTCTAAAGTTTCTTCTCTAGCCCAGCCTTCACTGGGGTCTGATCACAGGGAACTTTTGACTGCGTTGTGCGTCTGGCCACAGCTAAATGAGTCAGTTATGCCTAGGAAAGTCTTCAAACAAGTACCTAATTGGGATTTGAAACCCAGCCAGGAAGGTGACAAACCTCAGCTTCTGCAGTCAGTTCCTAGAACTGGGTTGTTTCCCATGTATTATCTGTCACGATTCCTGCAAAGTGAGAGCTGAGCAACAAGCTTACGTATTTTTTTTTTCTTTTTAATGACATGACAGCTAAAATATTAATTAAGAACAATCTTTCTTTTTAAACCATGCTGACCTTGAACTAATTTTCCTGCCTCCACCTCCTGATTGCAGGGATTACAGGTGCCCGCTGTCCCATGCGATTTTCCAGTGCTGGGGGTGCTTCACAAGGGCAAGGCAAGCATTCTATCAACTGAGCTACATCCCACCCTCCCCCAGAGAAATTTTGAATGTTAATTCTCCTCTGTAACTGTAGTGAACGGAGAGAGAGAGCAAACGGAGTGATAGAAAAGCCTTGTTTGCTAAATGGGATTTTGGAGTCAGAAATCTCTATGGGTACCCTATGCCTCAGCTCTTATCTTAGAAGCAGACGAGACAGCTACCTCAGACATTTATGATAGTTGGCTTTAATGGCAACTGGCCATAAATTAGAATCACCAGAGTAAGGAGCTGTTGTGGATGTTTATTTTTAATTATGTATAAAATAATAGTTTTATGCACTATTGGGAAAAGGGCTGTCCTAGGCCTTGGCATTTTGTATTCTCTGCAGATATTGGATTTATGTGGGGGATATTTGATTGCTCATAATCTATACCTGCTATCAATAGAATACCCGAGGAGTTCTGTATCAATAAAAACACTTGAGCTGGGACGGTTAGGGTTCCACTGTCCAGGATGGCACTGGTCATGATAGTGGCTCCCTCTGCTGAGGTCTGTCAGGGTTTGCACATATGAATATGCCTCCTTGTCTTCTTGGCTGAGCCACCCAGCAGTGCACTGCTACAAATGGCACACCAGCCTGGTAGGCAGAAAGTAAAGAAGGGTAAGAGGAAACTTCAGACCTCATAGAGCTGGGCACAAGGTTTTGACCCTTTTGCCATTATGCAGCCAGCCCAGGTGCAGGGAAATGATGTGGGTACACACTGGATGGCAGCTAGCCAAGCTCCATGAGGCTGGCATTGGCTGGAGTGCAGGAAATGTGAACCAGAGCATACTGTTCTACAAAATGGGTTTGCTGATAGCTTTTTGTGTACGGGTGCGAAGCCCAGATGAATCATTGTGTTTGGGATCTATGGAGAAGACTGTATGTTTCCCCATAGAGGTGGTGAAAAAGAATACCAACCCCCCAGGACTTTTCAGCCAGATATTCTTTTCACTGGCCCAGGACCCTCTGTTGTAGAAAATGAAGCTTGGAGCCAAAAAGCTGCTAATTTAAACTACAACCATTTTTCTATTTTCCTTCCTTTCTTTCTTTTCTTTTTTTTTTTTTTTTTTTTTTTCCTGTTAACTTGTCTATAAGTGGTCCAGATACTGATGAGTCAGGCCTGACAAGACATGTCAGCTATGGTGAAGGGAACTCCACCCCAGCAGGGAAACCTTCCTGCAGACAAGTTTACCAGTTGTTTTTCCTGCAAACCAGACTCTATCTTAAAATCTGGAAAGTGTTTCCTCAGGGTCAGCGAGCAGAAGCTGTCTTCCAGAACTGGCCAAGGTTGTATCTCGTGCTAGCAATTAACTTGATACTGTAAGAGTCACCCAGGTGTTACTGGTGTTAACTGCTCATGGAGAGCAGCTGAGGCTTGGGACTATGAGAGGCCAGGAGAGGCCACTGTTGAAGGTGCAGCCTTGGTAGTAGTTGAAGGCCCAGATTGAAGGGGTCATACAGAGAAGGTCATGAACAGAGCCCAGGAGAGGTGACTGGTGAAAATGCAGCCCAGTTGAAGGGATCCCAGTGTTCTGAAGATGCCAGTACCATGGGACGACCACCAAGAACAACAGCAGCAGTGGAGTGGAGTCAGCCAGAATCTAGAGGACAAGCTATGTGTGCTGCAGAGGGCAGAACCAGAGAAGTGATCCAAGTCCTTGGGAGGAGCCCAGAGGATCACGAGTGAATTCCAGATAATTGGACATTGATAATGTATTCCTGCTGTTCAAAGACATTATGAAAAGCTGGATAGATGTTTGGTTTCATTTGATCCTGTGCATCTTAGCATCTTAACACATCTTAACACATCTTAATACATCTTAATCCTTATAATTGTTCCTTTTGTAAATAGTTTTGCTGGTATAGTGTTAAATTGTGTTATAGAGATAAATCATTTTTTGTCTTATACAAAAAGGGGGAAATGTTGTGGAAGTTTATTTTTAGTTGTGGTTATTGGCATTTTGTATTATCTGCAAGTGATGGATTTAAGTGAGGGATGTTTGATTGCTAATGATCTGCACAAACTAACAGTAGAACATCTGAGGAGTTCTGTAACAATAAGAACACCTGAACTGAGATGCTTGGGGTTCCACTGTTCAGTATGTTGCTTGCCATGATGATGGTTCTCTCTCCTGAGGTCTAGCAGGGATTACATCTATGAATACCCCACCGTGTCTTCCATGGTGAACTACCACAATAGGTGTACGACTATAAAGAGCATCCCCAGAACAGTTGTCCTGATTGGCATGAGAAGGTCCACCTCAATTGTGGGTGGCACCTTCACTCAGGAGCCCGAATATTTTTTAAAGGCTATTTCTGAAGGGGAAAATTATTCTCTGCCTTTAGCTACTTGACCTCCCTCTTACCTAAGCTGACTTGCCCTGCTGCTGCTGCTGCCTTTGTTGACAGTAGAGCCAGTGTTTCCAAGTTTCCATAATGGAATAGAGACCAACATCTCTTCTAGGAACTTCCAGGGCTCAGGCACTGAGCCTTGTAGACTGAGTTACTCCTCTATAGAGGCATCCAGTCTCAAAGACTGAGTAATCTAACAGGTTCTCAGCACCTCAGGAGCAATTTGCCCATTGTTACTATTTTAAGCTCACTTAAATTCTGATATATATTCATTCCCTTGGTCCTGTTGCTCTAGAGCAGTGGTTCTCAACCTTCCTAAGGCTACAACCCTTTGAAACAGTTCCTCATGGTGTGGTAACCCCCAACCTTAAAATTATTTTTCTTGAGCCAGGTGGTGGTGGTGACACCTTTAATCCCAGCACTCAGGAGGCAGAGACAGGTGGATCTCTTCCTCCAACCCCTGCTCTTTGGAGACAGTCTCATGCAGCCTAGTCCAGAATAGGGTGGACCTAGAACTTCTAATTCTCTCACTTTCACGTGCCTGACTTTATGTATGTAGTGTTGGGATCAAACTCAGAGCTTCATGCGTGCTAGGCAAGCACTCTACCAACTGAGCTGGATCCCCACTCCCAAAACTATGATTTCTTGCTTTGTTATTAAAAAATAATTTTAAAAATCTTCATGAAGGAGATAGTGGTATATGCAAGTGAATGCATATGCCCAGGGAGGCCCAAAGAGAGCATTGGATTCCTTACAGCTGGAGACCCAGGTGGTTGTCAATCACCAGACACTGTTGCTGGGGTACCAAACTCTGGTCCTCTGGAAGAACAGCAAGCACTCTCAACCACTGAGCCATCTCTGAGGCCTCCAACTTCTTGCTTTTTTATAGCACTTTCTCCCCACTGGAATAAAATAATCTTAGAAAAACAAAACTATTCCTTGGAAGAGAGGCAGAAGGATCAGCACTGGTGCCAAGCCTGGTCTAGAGTGTGTGGTCTACACACACACACACATAGGTCTACAATCTTGTCTACATAGTGTGACCCTGTCTCACAAACAAAAACCAAAAAGAACCTCCCCTGAGAATAAGGGGTTTGATTGTTCATGGGTCATATTTTTTGGTCTGACCAGCAATATTTTCTCTAGTCCTACCTTTCATTCCATCCTGTAGTAACACAATCAACCCATTGCCCCAACCTCCACCCAAGGGTAACATCATGATCCAGGCTTCACTAAACAGAGACTTCTCTGGGATTTTTGCCAAAGCCTTTGGAAAGACACCTCTTTCAGGTTGAAATCTATATAATTTTTTTATATAGAAAGAGAGACCCATGATAAGATCACAAAAGCTAGTTGGGGTGGGGGTTGGGAGGTACTTACCTGAAACACAGGAAACCCTGGGTGTGATCCTTAGCACTGAAAAAAGGAAGGAGAAAAGCAACATATGGTGGCCTGTTCCTGTCATCTCAGCTGCTTGAGAGGCTCAGGTGAGAAGATTGAGATCCTGTTTGAGAGAAAGAGAAAGAGAGGGAGGGAAGGACAGAGGAAGGGAGAGTGGAGGGTAAGATGACTTCTTACCTGAAGTCATCTGGTCCCCTCAAAAGGCCAGCTACTTACAGACCATTCTAAGTGTCAGAATCATCTTTTGTTTTGTTTGTCTGTTTATTTGTTTCCCCCAATTTCAATCAAATAGCTGCAACGTGCATGAGACCTTACCAATGCAATTGACATCAGTATAAAAGTTTACTTTTAAGGTAATAGCCAGGCATGCCTGTAGTTCTAGCACTTGGGTTATGGAGGATCAAGAGTTTACAGCCAGGAGTTCATAGCTACATAACAAATTCAAGGCCAGACTGGGCTACACTAGACTGCCTCAAAACATTAAAATCCATTATAATCAATAAACAAAATAATAGCTTATACACTGAAGTTATCAGTTCTCATTGAGTGATCTATGAAAAAAAATACTGGAAGAATTTTATTGTTGAAGTAGATCTTACAAATACCAAAGGACACATCAGAAATATTAATATGGCCAGGCAGTGGTGGCACACATCTTTAATCTCAGCATTTGAGAGACAGAGGCAGGCAGATCTCTGTGAGTTGGAGGCCTGTCTGGTCTACAGAGTGAGTTTAGGACTGCCAGGGCTACACAGAGAAACTATCTTGGGAAAAAAAGCCCTCTACTTTGATATTAATAAAATCTCTTAAGTTTTATGTGCATACAAATGAACACTCACTTGTAAATGTACTTGCTGGGGGCTGGGGAAATTGCCCTCTGGGTAAAGCACCTATTATGCAAGCTTGCAGAAGTCTATTTTTAAGTATGTTTAAAATGGTTGTTTTGTGCATTGTTGGGTAAAGGTCTGCCTAGGCCATGGAGTTTTGTATCGTCTGCAGGTGTTGGCTTTATGTAAAAGATGTTTGCTCATGATCTGTACATGCTACCAATAGAACACCTGAAGAGCTTAAGTAACAATAAAAACCCCTGAGATGAGACTCTCAGGGTTCCACTGTCCAGTATGGTGCTTGCCATGATAGTGGTTCCCTCTGCTGAGGTCTGGGAGGGTTTCCACCTATGAAAATGTCTCCTTGTCTTCTTTGCTGAGTCACCACATTAGGCATATAGCTCCAGCGGGGCAGAGACAGGAGATTTCCTGGAAGCTCACAGGTCAGTTAGCCTGGTATACACTAAGGCGAACAAAAGATGCCTCAAAACAAGGGGAAAGGTGAGGAGGGACACTGGGGTTACAGATGTGTGCTACAGCAACTGGATTTCTGTGGTCTGGGGATTCTCCTAGCTCCACGTCCCATCTCTCTAGAGGTACACTGGGGTTACAGATGTGTGCTGTCACAACTGTCTCTGTAGGTTCTGGATATCCAAACTCCAATCCCCATTTTTGCAAGTCAAGTACTTTACTCACTGTGCCATCCCCCCAGCCTAGAGGTTTATTTGTATTTGTTTTATTTTTTTTCTGTACCAAAACCCAGAGGAATCTTGTAATTTTCCTGAGACTGCATAGCTTATAAGGGTTACAGACAAGATTTCAACTCAACTCTAGAGTAAGTCAGACAGTCAAGAAAAGTCAGATGCCCACACACAGCAGACCTAGTAGGCTCTTTATCCCAGCCATAGTCTCAGAAAGCCCTGTTCTCCTGCAACACAGCAAGGGCTTCTGTTTGCTATGTGTTCTGATTTGAGCCCTTGAACAGGGATTTGCAGTCGAAGGCTCCCAGCAACAATGCCATCTTCTTTCTGCCAATTGCCAGGCAGAAAGGCTGTTCTCAGTTCTCATGGCAGCAAGCTCAGAATACCAGCCACACTTATGAACAAGGGGCGGAAGCATATGTCAGAGCCAGAGAGAAGAACCAAGTGACAGCCTTCTTCAGGGAAAGAGTGTGAGAGGTTTTAAACTTTTTTTTTTCCCAACAGGGATGCTTTTGAAATAAAATTCTCCTTCTTGTTTTGGAGTCCACCTGTTAGCAAACCAGATGGACCCAGCTAGCCTTTTCTTTCCCAGGCTTTGGAAACACGTAACACCCTCTGTGATTTAACCAAATTCCACCCACTGAGAGCAGTTTCCTCTTTGCTTCATGTCAAAGGCTCTTACAGTATGGGATATATTGTTTTAATTTTTTTTTCCAGAAAAGTTCTCACAGCCCAAGCTGGCCTAGATCTCACAGAGACTGGGACTAAAGGTGTGTGCCACTGTGTCAAGCCCAGCCATGTGATCTGACACTTAATGACTGGACATGGGTGACTGGGAATACTAGGCCCAGGGTGAGTCTTTCAGTACTTGCTGGGCTGTTACTATGTACCAAGCACCAGGAGAGATGGTCTCTAACTAGCCAAAACACTTGCGGTGGTTTGAATAAGAATAACCCCCGTAAGCTCATATATTTGGATATTTGGTCATCAGGGAGTGGCACTATTTGAGAGGGATTAGGAGGTGTGGCATTGGTGGAGTAGATGTGGCCTTGTGGAAGGAAGTGTATCACTGAGGGTGGGCTTTGGGGTTTCGGAAGGTTAAGCCAAGCCCAGTGTCTCTCTCTTCCTGCTGCCTTGGGATCTGGATGTAGAACTCTCAGCTATTATGTCTGCCTGCATGCCCCCAGTGTTTCATACCCTGAGGATAATGGACTAAACCTCTGAACCTGTAAGCTAGCCCCAATTAAATGCCATCTTTCATAAGAGTTGCCATGGTCATGGTGTCTTTTCACAGCAATAAAACACTGACTAAGACAGCACTGTCCTTCATTTTTATAAGGAGGTATTCTTTGGACAAATTAGTAAGTAAACAGCATTTGCTAAATAAGTCAGGAAGGGAGTCGGGACTGGCAAGAGGAAGCAAGCACTCCATATCACTGGAGAAGAGGAGGAGCCTGCCAAAGGGGATTACAAGCACAAGGACTCCAAAACCTGTAAGAAACTGGCAGGATCGTGAGAACAGATGTGTTCGCTTCTCGTGACTGTGGCCAAATACCCAAGAAAGGATATTGTTTGACTCATCATTTCAGAATGTTTACTTCAAGATCAGTAGATCCATTACTTTGGGCCTAAGGTAAAGACAAGTATCATGTTGGAGAGGGCACAATGGAGCAGAGGTGCTCACCTCACAGCAGCTGGGAGTAGAGAAATAGGATGAGGTCGGGAACAATCCCCTTTAAGGGCATGGTCTCCAGCACCTACTTCTACCTTTAAGCCACACCTCCAAATGGATTAACCCATCGCCTAAGTTAGTACCATTATGATCCTAACTCCCCTCAGTATTGACAACTTCTCTGGTCTGACTACGCCTTCAATATATGAGACTTTAAGACCATTTGTTCTGTTGTTTTTTTCCTTAAGGGGAAAGGGGTTTATTTGGCTCACAATTCCAGGTTGCAGTCCATCATTCCAGGAGAGTTGAGACAGCAGGAATTTGAAGCAGCTATTCATATCACATGTCACATGTCACATACCACATATCATCACACCTATAGTGAAGAGCAGAGAGCAACGAGTGGATGTGCGCATTGCTTACTGAAGTTCAGCTGTCTCTCTCTCTCTCTCTCCCTCTCCTTCCTTCTCTCTTTCCCTTTCTCTCTCTCTCTCATTAATCTAATTACCAGAGTTTCTTTTCTTTTTTATTAGAATATATTTTATCCTTTCTTTGACAATGGCATAACATATAAACAGTGGGTGTATTGATCTTATCCATTCTCAGCTCCGACACTCCCCACTACCCTCCCAACATATCTCCCCTCCCACATCATGTCCTTTAGGTGATTTTGTTTGTTTTGTGTATGTAATTCACTAAGCCCAATCAATGCTGCCTGCTGGGGTATTGACTGATCTTGTTGGTTTGCCTTTGTACAAGCCTTGTGGATGTAGCCACAGCTACAGTGAGTTCATGAGGACAACAGTCATCTCCAGTCCCCAGAAGACAGCATTTCACAGCACTCCTCCCCATGTTCCAGCTCTTATGTTGTATCTGTTCCCTCTTCTAGAATGTTCCCTGAGCTTTGGGGGTGGGGTGGGTGGCAGAGGCTTGGGGTCCATTTTATATCCAATCCACAGTAACAAAAGATCCACTAAAGGGAGGAAATCAAGGTCAGAGAGCCTTTAAGTTTGTCATAGTTGGACAGTTTTTGAGGAAACTGAACTGCTCCAAGTTGGATCCACATCTTTAAGACCCTCCTGGCTGATGCCTGTCACGAAACAAAGGTGATATGAGCCTTAGCTTCAGGCCCCTCGTCTTCCTAGCCAGTCACCAGCCTTAAAACTTGTGCCTTGGTTTTACCCTGGGTATGTAAGGAGCCCAGTTCCACTCTGTCTAAACCCTTCTCCAACTTCCTCATTTTCTATGTTAATTGTCAGAGATAGGAAGGAACTCAAAGGGTAGGTCCAGATAGACAGCCTGCCCCCCAAATCTCAGTTCTCATATCTGTCTATACCATTGTGGGAAGTAAATTAACATCTCCTAACCTCTACTGCTTATCTGTCTAGTGGTAATGCAAACCTACCTCTCCTCATTGTTATCATAATTTGCAAAGATAATGCATGTGATATGTTTGACCTAAAAGTCCCTGTTACATTCAGTAATAGGAACTCTTCATTGGGACCCTTCCCACTGGAGAGCCCATCACTGGACTCTATCCCCCGCCCAGAATAGGTGGACATCCAGTCAAATGTTATCCTTGCCTAGGCTAGATAGACAGATGCTGAGAGCCATATACTCTATCTTTCCAGTGGCTGAGGATGTGGCTATCAGGTTCCAACAAAAGTGAAGCTGAGATCCAGAAGTCCAGAGAGTATGGACAGCAGGGTCTGCCTTGGGCCACACGTGTCTTTTTGCAACCCTGGAAGCTCCCAGAGGCACTGAGTCCACTTCTTGCTTTTGGCAAATTCAGAAATGTGGTTGACATTTATAACCAAAAAAGAGTTCTGACTAGCGATCAAGGTCACAGACAATTCTGAGTCATCTTCTAAGATGCCAGAGATCCAAAAAGATCTCAAAAGGTAACCCAGGATATAGGAATATAGCTCAAAGGTAGTGTCTACCCAGGGTGCACATAAGCTGAGTTGGCCTTCATCTCAAGCACCACAGAACAGATGATCTAATCCAGTAGCTTAATAAATATTCCAACACACACACACACACACATTGTAGAAGTTTATTTTTAGTTTTGTTTTGTGCACTGTTGGGGGAAGGGCTGCCTAGGCCTTGACATTTTGTATTGTCTGCAGGTGTTGGATTTATGTGGGGGATGTTTGATTGCTCATGATCTGCATGTGGTATCAATAGAACACCTGAGGAGTTCTGGATCAATAAAAACACCTGAGCTGAGATGCTCATGGGTCCAATGTCTGGTATGTTGCTGGCCAGGATAGTGGTTCCCTCTACTGAGGTCTGGCAGGGTTTCCACTTGTGAAAATGCCTCCTTGTCTTCTTTGGTAAGCTGCCACAGCAGCATACTACTTACACACACACTTAAAAATACTCTTTTCAGATCTCCAGGAAGCCAATTAAATAAAACAGATGAAAGAAGGGAAGAAAGAAAGAAAGAAAGAGAGGGGGGGGAGGGAGGGAGGGAGGGAGAGAGAGAGAGAGAGAGAGAGAGAAAGAAAGAAAGAAAAAGAGAGAGAAAGGAAGGAAGGAAGAGAAAAAGCCATTGTACCTATTCCACTGCACAGACCCTGAACCCTGTCTGTCTCCTCTATCTGAAACCTGAAATCTACTTTCTACATCAGGAGTCACCTTGTCCACACCTCTGACACCTGATCGTCTATCCTTAGCTTGAGCACATCTACCACAGCCAGCTGACTAAGCCCAGAGTTGCTCAAGAGAGACTTCCTCATGTGTGTCCTGGTAACACTCACCCCAGAGGCCCTGGCCTCTGGGGGCTCTTTCTTCTGACAGCCCTGCTGAAAATGGTTTTCAAATGCTGCTCAGTCACCCAAGTAAGCCTCCTCAATCCCTTCTGACTGTTTCTCATGAGACCCCATATTCAGCTGGTAACACTTAGAATGGGAAGCCTGCTGTTCAAGGTGTAATTTAAGGGGGGGGACATAAAGAGAGAAAGCCTCAAGTTGAAGAATATTTCTTAAAGCACAGCGAGGGCTCATGGCAACCTCTACATCCAAGGCAGCATTTCCTCTGCCCAGGGCACCATCCATATATACTTCCCTGTAGACTTCCTATACCGCCATGGAGTCTGAAAGGATGTTTATCCTCAGTTGAAGGATAACAAGGAGCAGTGTGGGTGCCTTGTGCTTAGAATCATTGTACTTGAGAGAGTGAGACAGAGGGATTGCCATGAGTTCAAAGCAAGCCTGTGCTACAAAGTGAATACCTATCACCTATTAGTGGTCCCTAATATTTCCTTGTCTCTCCCCTTTGAAAAAAATGTCTGAGAGTGTTTTTAAAAACATATAGGGCTGGACAGTGGTGGCTCACGCCTTTAATCCAGTACTCAGGAGGCAGAGGAAGGAGGATCTCTGTGAGTTCAAGGCCAGCCTGGTCTATAGAGTGAATTCCAGGACAGCCAGAGTTTCAACAGAGAAACCCTGTCTCGAACATGCCCTCTGCCCCAAATCAAACAAACAAAAAGTCATAGAGGACTGGTGATTAGCTCAGTTGACAAAGTTCCTGCCTAACATACATGATAGTCTGGGTTCCATTTCCATCATCACATACACTGACAGTGGTAGTATATGCCTGTAACTCCAAACTCAGGAGTAGTTCAGTAGTAGTTCAAGGTTATGCTCAGCTATATATGGAGTTCAAAGCCAGCCTGGACTACATGAAACCCTATCTTCAAAAATAAGTTAGGGGGCTGGAGAAAGCCTCAGTGGTTAAGGATACCTGTTGCTCTTGAAAGGGACCCAGGTTCAGTTAATAGCACCCACATGGCAGCTCAACCATTCATAATTTCAGTTCCAGGGAATCTGATACCCTCTTCTGACTTCCACGGGCATAGGCATGAACATAAATGCAGGCAAAACACTCATACACATTTGAAACTTAAATTACATATAGTAATATATGTGTTGTATACAATTATGTATACATACATACACACACACACACACACACACACACACACACCTCTTAGCCAGGTATGGTGATACATACCTGGAATCCTACTACTTGGTTGGGAGATTAAGGCTGGAGGACGGAAGTTACAGACCAGCCTGGGCTACATCAGTCTTGTCTCAAAGCAACAGTAGCGAATTAAAAAGACAAATCTCAGGGATATTACTAGAGCTGATCTGCACCAGGGCTTGGCTCTATACCCAAGTCTCACCTGATGCCAAGGCTGGGGCAGAGTTTCTGTGTATTCCCAAGACAAAACATGGCTGTCTTTGCTTCTGACCTTCTGCGCCCTAGAAGGACAGCATGAACACAGATAACCCTTACAGACTTGTATCCGTGCATTCAAGACACAGGGACACCTCCTCCTTTGTACTGAAGCCTCAGAGAAGCCCTGAATTAAAAACAGCATCGCTGTGGTGTGTTAGAGATGATGTCATCCGGTGTCTGAGTGAGCAATGGAGAAAGACACAGGTCTCTGGGGTCTGAGCAATGAGGCATGGCTGTCTAGGACTAAACAGACTATAGTTATCTGCTTCCTGTTTCTCTTGCCCAGAAAGACTCTCTCAGCTCTTTCTCAACCCAAGCACTACTTCTGAGTGCCTCTGTACCCAAAGAGGAGAATCTATGAAGCAAAGAACTGAAGTAACCAGTCCTGGCTGCCTTGGAGCCTGTGATGTCACCAGAAGGGAACTTGGCCTCTGCTTTCTACTTTTAGAAGCTTATATCTGATGTTTTTGTAAAATGCCCCAGATGTAAGTAGCAATAATACTCTTTCCCCTCCTCTGGTGTTATAGCTGGAACCCGGGGCTCACATATGCTGAGCACTCTACCATTAAGCTACACACAAGGATGACCTTGAACTCACAATCCTATCTCAGTTGTTTTTGTTTTTGTTTTTTTTTTTAAAGACAAACATTTAAAGTACACAGGTGGATGAAATGTTTGTCTTTTTGCTTTTTGTTTTTCAAGACAGGGTTTCTCTGTGTAGTCCTGGCTGTCCTGGAACTCACTCTGTAGACCAGGCTGGCCTTAAACTCACAGAGATCCATTTGACTCTGCCTCCTGAGTGCTGGGATTAAAGACGTTCACCTTTTTTCTTTTTTGTTTTTAAATGTTTGAGATACTGTGTTATACAGCCAGGGTTGCCCATGAACTCACTGTTAGGCCAGGCTATCTTCAAACTCATAGCAATGCTCCTGTCTCAGCCTACCAAGTTCTGTGCAGCCACTCATGGCTAAATGTCATTTGATGTATGTCAGTAATATCTCATCAAAGCCAAAAAAAAAACAAAAACAAAAAAAACCAGTATGAGGTAGTGGTGCTGGAGAGATGTCTCAGCAGTTAAAATCCTGCCCTGTTCTTGCAAAGGACCCAAGTTCTGTTCCCGGAGTGCATGCCAGGTGGTTCATAACCACCTTGAAGTTCAGTTCCATGGGATCTGATGCGCTCCTGCCTCCTCAGGCACCTGCACTCATGTTCACAGAGCCACACATAGACAAACACAATTTTTTTTTTTTAAGCATGAGGCATGGTTCTGACTTAGGGCTTAAGAGAAAAAAATGTATGGGGGTTGGAGAGATGGCTCAGCAGTTAAGTGTGCTGGCTGTTCTGCAGAGGACCTTGGTTCAGTCTCCAGAATCAAGAAGGCAGCTCACAACCATCTGTGGCTCCAGTTCCAGAGCATAAGATGCCCTCTTCTGGCCTCTGATGGCACTACATGAACATGGTGCACAGACATACATGCAGGCCAACACCAGTACACATAAAAGTAAATAACTTTTAAAAATTATGCTAGTTACAACAACAAGGAAAAAAACAATGTATACTACAACATCATGGTTAACAATATAATATCCAGAGTCATTCACATCTGGTTCTGCTTGTTGCTAGGTAACCCCATCCCTACTCCCCATTTTCTTGTCGATGTTATGTGGACAGCAATGTTCCATTCTGGAAGTGCCTCAGATATGTTTACAGATTCTTTTCCTTTATAGCTTAAATGCTTGTTTTAAATCTCTCTCTCTCTCTCTCTCTCTCTCTCTCTCTCTGTTATTTTTTAGACAGGCTCCCTTCTCTTTTCACAAAGCCTTTCTGAAATGCTATGCCTTGCAATGGCTCATCAGTAAATATGGTACCAGTGCCAATGTGATAGTCATACATTCTAATAAAAAAGGAGCTAGGCAGTCATGGCGCACACCTTTAATCCCAGCACTCGGGAGGCAGAGGCAGGCAGATCTGTGTGAGTTCAAAGCCAGCCTGGTCAAAAGAATGAGTTCCAGGACAGCTGGAGTTACAACAGAAAAAAAAACCCTGTCTTGAAAAAGCAAAAACATAAACGAAAACAAAAGGTGAATAATTTGGTCTGAAGAGAAACCCAGATATCATCACTACCTGTTTTAAAGTGAATCTGTGCTTCAGAGCTGTGAAAGGATTTTTGCCATGGGGATAGCAAAGGGGTGCTACTGAGACACAGGATCATACCCTGGACAGCTGTCTGCTTTAGCCACAGTACTTGGTGGGGTCCTGCCTACTCTCTGGAACATAAACTAGACAGAAAGCTCCTAACACCTCCTTAGGCAAATCAAGTTTTATTTATTTTGTTTTGTTTTGTTTTGTTTTGTGATAGTTCCTGGATTCTGTTCTTTCAGCCCACAGGCCCAGCCTCTTCCTCATCCTGTTAACTCCAGCATTTTGCCTCAGGGAGCTGATAGCCACTGTCTGCTTTGCTCCCACACCAAGGTGGTAGAAAACAGCCTCCTTTCCTTCCATCCTCATCCCAACCTTCCCAGTGCTCCCTCACCTAGCCGAGGCACAATGTCTCTGCTGCAGCCAGTGTATGCGCACAACACACCACTCACTGTTCTTAAAAGAAACTGTTCACTGTCGCCTGGACCTCCAAGGTTCCTCTCAGTTTGTGTGTATTCTTTCCCACGATAATACTCAAATTCCAAATTGAGCAAGCAAAGTTCTTACCACCTCCCGCTCTCTTCAAGAATGATCTAACTTGGAGAATGCTCAGTGCTTGGCTAAAGAAAGGTTCCAACACACACATACACACACACACAGAGGGCAGGGGGGAAGAATTTGATTTCTTACATTAAAAACAATCTGCTCATTAGACTTAGTGGCGCATGTCTTTGATCTCAGTGTGCTAAGGCATGAGGATCATGAGTTCTGGCTGTCAGGTCCAAAGGAAACTCCATCTCCCCAAATTCTGGCAGCTAATGCCTCAGGACCTTGTGAAGCTGGTTCCCCTCTACCAAAAGGGGTCATTTCCTTATCACCAGAAGAAGGGACAAATGGCTACCTGTGGTGCCCACTAGCATGCCAAAGCCTTAGTTGGGCCTCCGGCTCCCTCAGCATCTCAAGTACCTATTACATATTTCAAAGTCCATGCTGGCATCCTGGCTCTTCTCAGCTCCTTTCCTGCCCTAACCTTCTCCAGCTCATGGCTCTCCCTTCCCCAGCTACTAATTCTCCTCATAACCCTGTTATTTTGGTTATACCCCCCTCCTTGCTCCTGCTCCTCTCACGGCCTGGTCAAGCCTGCTGATCATGTTCATCTACTACTTTCTCTCTGTGCTTTGGACTCTTCCAGATGCTTCTGGCTGTTCTTGCTCTCAAATCTACAATAAAAACATTCCTCTTAACCATACAATGGAGAAGTGTCATCTCTTTACACACTGGCCAACACAATATTGCTACAAGGCAAGACTCTGTCTCAAAAAATTAAAAATAAACATCACGCAGGTGTGTTGGCACATAACTTTACCCCCAGTACCCAGGTGATAGAGGTAGACCTGTCTCTTTGATTTTGAGACCAGCCTGGTCCAAATAATGAGTTTCAGGTCAAACCAGGCTATACAGTGAAATTCTAATTTAAAATAAAGAAATAAACATTTTAAATGCTGAATAAATTACTACAGTTCGTGTATAATATTGGTTTCAGGCTCCTCTCAAAAACTGAGAGACTCTGAGACAGGAGAGATGGTTCATGCTTGCATACAAAGGTGAAGACCTGAATTCAAATCCCAGAACCTGAGTCAAAAGCCATTTTTGGGGACTGCATTTGTAATCCCAGTGATGAGGGGGTAGAGGAGGGTCCCTGGGGGACTGTGGCCAGCCAGCTTAGCCTAGTTGTTGGCCCCAGGTTCATCGAGAGACTCTATCAAGTAAGCAAAATGGTGCCTGAAGAATGACACCCAGTGTTACCTTCTGTTTTACACACACACACACACACACACACACACACACACACCACAATTGGAAGAGTCAACAACATGAGATCCTCAATCAAACATGGTGACCACAGGGAAAGTTAAGTGCTGGCTGAGAAAGACAGTATCTCCTCAACAGAACTCACCAGCCTCTCTGGTTGGTTAGACCCGCCTCGATGCCTGGAAACATCTGGGTTTTTGGCCCCTTCCCTGGAAGCAGAACCGCTGGCCTTCTTCCATTCTGTAGTCAGAAAGACCCAGATCAGAGATTCATTTTCAGTTGATGTAAATTTTATTAACACCCCAATTTAGATAGCAGAAGCAGTTACAGTTTGGTTTTAAATACATTTTCCACCTCACTGTAAAAAGAGAAAAAAAAGTTACATGGCATTTTGAGAAATCCCCTACCAACACCCCTAGGAACTTCTGTTTTGTTTTTAAGGTGCCAGGGAGTAAACCCAGGATCTTACTCACTCAAGGCAAGTGTTCAGGATCTGAGCCACACTCCCAACCTCTGCATAGACTGTGTTGGTGGTGGTGGTTTTTTTCTTTCAGATTGTTTTATTGCATTAGACATCTGAAATTCTCACCTTTCAACTAGTCAGCATTGAGATTTGGGGAAGATTCTAGCTGCTTATAGAACTGTAACTGAGTAAGTTTAATGTCTCTTGTCAGTAATTTCAGCGTATGGCCCCCACTTCCTCTTAAGCCCTGATACCATTTTTTCTTCCAGAGCAAAGTCCCCCATACCCCCACACCCCTACACCCCACCTCCCCTCCCCACTCCCCTCCCTCAGCCACTCCCCCAGCCTAATTGTGGAAACCTCATTGCTAACATGGAACAGATACAGCATCTAGACCAAAGTCTAGAGGCTCAGTTCTCAAAATGTGGGTTCCAGACCAGTAGCTGTTTGGAAACTTGTTAGAAATTCAGAGTTGTAGACCCACCTCGGGCCCACAGAACCCAAATTCACTTTTCTCACATGCATATGGTTAAAAAAACAAATCAAAACAAAAAAAACACCTTCAAAATAAAGCAAGTTGTGCCATTAGTGAAGAGAGCTGTGAATAGAAGGGGGCATGACAGAGGGGTGGGCAGCGACAAGACACTGCAGGTGTTCTAGAAGTTTGGGGCTTAGGACCCACTTCCACTCTAAGAACTAGAGTACCAGGATTGAGTGGGTTACATTTTATCAGTATTTCCATAGTAGAAGCAAAAACTACTGACGTTTTTAAAAATATCTATAATTTTGGGCTAGACAGATGGCTCACTGGTTAAGAGCACTTTTGGTTTTTGCAGAGGACTTGGGTTGGGTTCTCAGCACCCACATGGTGGCTTACAAGTTCAGTATCTACCAGGGGATCTGACACCCTCTTCTGGCCTCCATAGGCGCCAACATGCTCTTGGTACACGGAAACACACACACATACACACACACACACACACACAGAGCCATATATACACACGTAAATAAAAATAACTAAAGATATCAAAATAATAAAAATATCTTATTCGTTTCAAAGTAATAATCCAGGCTGTTGTGAGATACATGTTCATTGGTATAATTCTAGGAAGCTGGACGATGAAATGACTGTGCAGGTAAAGAGCCTTGTACCAAACCTAATGATCTGAGTTCAATTCCTGAGACCCACGGGATGGAAGGAGGGACCCGACTCTGGCAAATTGACTTCTAACCTCCCCACCTGCTGTCTCTCTCACACACACTAAAAATCTTTTTTAAAAGAAATTATTATTCCAGGAGGCTGAGACAAGAAAATCCTAGGTGAGAAGTCAGCTTGAGTTACGAAGCGAGACCCTGTCTTAAAACAGCAAAAACAGATTGTGCGGTGAACATTTAAATGCAAATGCTAGTTCTGTCTTGTTAGAGTGGCTGAGAGACTATGGACACGTCTTTACCCTGTCTGAGTCTCAGTTTCCTGATCCATTTTATTAGGAAGGTGATCTGCATGTTAGCATTTCAACCTTCGCCCACTCTCCTAGGCCTCTCAACGGTCTGGGAGGTCCCAGAGAGAATTTTAGAGCGATTCTCCTCTTGCCCAGAAGAGGGCGATGGAGATCGACCACAGCTGGACCACTTCTGACCCTGAGGCGGTTCACAGACTTCTGATCCAGACACAAGGTTCCCTCGTGATTGGGGCGGTTTTCTTGGCACCAGCTGACACTGGTATCCCAGGCCACCTGGGCGGTCCCCAGTGAGAGAATGTGCTCCGGGCGCCTTCCATATTGACCCAATCATGGCCAGACTGGGATTTTCAGATTCCTCCTATCCCAGTCTGGGAAGAGCCACAACGATCTGGTTTGAGGAAGGACATATTGTTCCCACCTGCACTGGGTCTTTGGGTGAGAAACCACCCAGAAGCTATTTACTCCAAAGAGAAAACTGGGAGGGGTGGCCGGAAAGGAACAAGACACAGTGCTGCGCCAGTTCCTTGGGGACTGCCTGTCTACTGGCAGGGCTGCCTTGCATCAGCGCCTGCCTGGGCTGGGGCAGGAGCCTGGCCACCAGGACGTCAGTCTCTTTCCCAGAAGAATTCCACTTCCTGTGACCAGGGCCCCGGCAGTGTGGGGGTGTGGGAGGTTTGTTTCTTAGGATGACACCACTCATTTGCCGCATCTCCTCATTCGCACACTCCGTTGTCATGGAGACGAACAGCATCCTGGCAGCCCTGGAGAGGCCAACTCGCCCACAAGAAATGACCCAGGAATGGTCGACTCAAGAAACCACTGACTCTATGGGGTGCTGGGTCAAGGAAACAGCAGCCATGGGTCCCTGAATTTGCCCGGGGTGTAACGGCCAAGGCTAGGGGATCAATTTCTGTATTGAGATTTCAAAACTGGAGGAGTCTTAGCCTTAGCACATTACAGCTCAGAGAAAAGCCTTAAAAGCTGTGGCTAGCAAAAGTTTCCTCCTCTTCCTCCTCCTCCCTTTCCTCCTCCTCCTTCTCCTCCTCCCCTTCTTTCCCCTCCTCTTCTTCCTCCTGTTTCTCCATTTCATCATCTTTTCTCCCCAGTCTTTCCATATACCCTTTTCTTAGGACTCTTAAATTCCCCAACCTCACCAGCTCTTTTTGAAACAGTGTTTGTCTTAATTCACTTAGGTAAACATTTGCTAAGCATTGGGGGCAAAGAGAGGAGAAGGCACTTTAAGTAGAAACACTTACAAAATTACACAGGTAAGACCTCCTTTGGTCTTCATCATGACTCTAATACTGCTATCCCTTCTTCCTGAGGACTATCGAGTTCGTGGGCTATGTGCTAGGAAGAACAATCAGATCTCAGTCCTAAACTCATGCTCTATAAACATTACTCGGCACCTGTCAGAAGAGCAGTTTTTCCTCCGATGCTCCACTGTGAGATCATTCAGACTAGGCACTGAATCTCTCTAATTATGGGCTAATAATTTGAGACTAGGATGAAAATAACCCTTAATATAAACATTTTAATATTTACCTGGCAGGGGAGATACCATGATCACAAAGGTGGTTTTCCCAGGTGAGGCTCATCCATTGCACTCCAGATGTGCTGACCCCTGAGATTTCCCCAAGTGCGGGAAACTCAATTGCATAATTTGTGGTAGTGCGCTCTCCTCTGTAAGGAAAAAAGATTTTAAATACAGGAATATTTAACAGCTTATACACACAGCTGACACTGACTAAATGACTGCCATCCCCTAGGCACAGTCCTGAGGCCTCTACAGTGATTTCCACATTAAGGATTATGATGAGTTTATGAAGCCACTATTAGTCCTCACTTTGCCAGATAAGGAAACTGAGGCACAAAGCAGGGAAATAATTTGTCCATGTTCAACAGCTATGGATGAGTGCTTAATATATAATAGAGTAACAACTTGGTCTGTAGTAGATATTTAGTACACTTGCTTTGGCTTGTGCAGATTAGAACACATTGCCTACAATAACCCCAGGACAACTCCTTTCATTCCAGCCGTTTCCACTGATAATGTACTATATTTCTTAATTTTGCATGTCATTGTATTGATTTATTTATGTGTATGTGTATAGGTGTTCATGTGCCGTGGTGTACTCGTGAAGGTCTGAGGATAGCTTATGGGAGCTGTCTTCTTTCAGAATAGGTTCTAGGGATCAAACTTAGGTTACCTGCCTAGCCACCTCACTAGCCTACGAGGTACTGTTATTTAAATAGTTGTGCTCGTTTGTTTGTTTTTTTCCACCAGTCAAAAGCTAAGCTAGTAGCACCAACAATGTCAAAACATCCATGTCGATGTCTTCAGAATTCGGAAAGCACTTTCCTGCCTAGAATCCAAGTTCTTTGCTGCACCCTGGGAACTGTTCTCCACAGGAACTCCAAGAGATGTATACAAAGAAGACTTAACACTACTAATGATAACAAAGTCTTTAATAAAAGATTCAAAGCTGCTGTGGCGGCACATACCTGTAAGCCCAGCAGCCTGGAAGTGGGGGTTCCAGGGTAACCTGGGCTATCTAGCAAGATTCTGTCTCAAAAAACAAATAAGCACTCAAAATGAAACTACCGACAACAGTCAAGTGGAAACAACCCAATTGTTCACCAACAGATGAATAGATAAATAAAATATATGTGTGTGATGGAATATTAGTCAGCCTTGAAAGGGATTATGTGCAGAGGCATGCTCCCACATGAATGAATCTTCAAGACAGAAGTCCATGGTGAAGTAAAGCAGACCCCAAAGAGGAAAGCAGTAGTGTGTGATTTCATTTACACGAGATACCTGGAGCACACATAGACAAAGATTCAGAGTAGATGCTCCCAGCAGGGGAGGGAGGGGGAGTTCCTGTTTGATGTAACTGGAGTTCTCTTTGCGGAGATGAGCAAGCACTGGACGTATGCAGTGATGGGGGTGGTACAGTGCTGTGAATGTACTGTCATGATACCAACATGCACACTTAACACTGAAAAGTGAGGCTGGGAGTGTAGTTCAGTCTGCAGAGCGCTTACCGAGCATTCATGAAGCCCTGGGTTGAATCCTCAGTACCAGAAGCCAGGCATGGTGGTATGCCCGTAACCCCAGCTCAGAAGGTGGAGGCAGATATTAAGGTCATCCTTGGCTACAAAGGAAGTTCCAGTCCAGCCTGGATTACATGAGACCTCATTTAAAAAAAAAAAACCTCAAAAAGTAAATATTATATATATATATATATATATATATATATATATATATATACACACACACACACACACACACATATACAAACATATATATGTATGTATATAAATATACATATATATATCCCCTCTCTATATATACATATATATGTATATCTATATATACAATATATATAGATATATAGATATGTCTTGAGAACAAAAAAAGGTTAAGAGAAAATCAGTAATCTCCATTAAAAAAAAAAATTGTTTTTTAAATTGAGGGTCAAACCCCTAGCCTTCCAATTGCTAGGCAAATATTCTAGCACTGAGCTGCACGCCCAGTCCAACAGTCTCCCTTAACATTCAACTCTTTCTCATAAAAGGAAGGTTTCTCGCACCTTCACCCGAGACCTATCTGGAGGTTGTCTAGATCCCTAACTGCACCTGCGAGGCAACTGTCATGCCCTTAAAAATAGCACAATGGTGTGTTTTCACCAAACACAGGAGGCTGGCATTCCCCTCAGGTATTACAAATGAGCAAGATTTGGCAGGTAAGAGAGAGAATTGGGAGGTGAGTCACCAGTTGGGCAGGTGAGGTCATCATGGGGTGACCATCTGCATGGAACAACTCTCCCAGCCCATCCTCTCAGGGGGTGCCAGGTCTGCAGCCGGCTGAGCTGGTAGTCTGGCTTCTCAGCCGTGAGGTGAGGTGTGGTGGGGCACATTCCTCTGCATGACTCAGTGGCGCGACTTCCCCCCAACAGATGGGCTCTCTCGCTGAAGACAACGCCAAGGTCAAGACCTGAGCTGCCGCAGCATGTCTGCCCTTAATGAAGAACAAGAAGGTGTGCGTCCTTGGCAAAGGAAGAAGGGGACTTCTTTGCTCTTTGTTGGAATGCTAAGTATTTAAGAAATGAAGCAATGAGTCCCCTTATCTTGATGGCCCTAGCAGAGCTCAGGAGATTGGGTCCTGGGAAGGGGGGCAAGTACTTATTCAATGATCATGACTATGGAGACATCTAGGCACAAATACAATTCCAAACAATGAGGAAAAACGTATATATTCTTTCCTATCTTTCATGGTGGTAACTAGTAGTGTTCTCCAAGGGACATTAGAACTGATAAAAACTGGACATTAGAACTTAATTATTTTCATTTTTGTGAGATTGACTTATATTTTATGGAAACAACCATAGTACTGACCCAAAGGTAACCAGGTTTATGCAGTTAACCTGGTCATTCATAACTGGTAATGCAGGCATGTGCTATGTAGTAACAAAGGCATTACATTACCTATAATCTTAGCACTTGGGAGTCTGAGGCAGGAAGACTTTGAGTCTAGACCTAGGCTTCATAGGGAAATTTCATCTTGAAAGGAAGAAAGGAAGAAAGAAAGAAAGAAAGAAAGAGAGAGAGAGAGAGAGAGAGAGAGAGAGAGAGAGAGAGAGAAAGAAAGAAAGAAAGAAAGAAAGAAAGAAAGAAAGAAAGAAAGAAAGAAAGAAAGAAAGAAAGAAAGAAAAAGAAAGAAGGAAAGAGGGAGGGAGGAAGAGAGGGAGGGAGGGAGAAAGAGAGGGACGAAGGAAGGAAGGAAGGAAGGAAGGAAGGAAGGAAGGAAGGAAGGAAGGAGGCTGGAGATGTAGCTGTAGTAGTATCAGAAGTTGGTGGGATCAAAAGTTCAAGATTATCATGGGCCTTATAAGTGTGGGGCTAGCCAGGGTTATGTGAGACCCAGCCTTCCAAAACAAACAAAACAACAACATCAACAAAAAAGACAATGTAGAGAAAGGACCATTCCTAGCCATGTTACTACGGGACTCTAGCAGTCGTTAGGACCCCTCCATTATTCTGAATATACAAGATGAAAGAGAAAGAGAAAGTGCTTGTTGGATTTGTTTTTGCTTTTTCCTTCTTTGGTATTTACATTGTTGAGTCAGTCTGATGTGGTTTAAGGTACATGATGAGCCTGGGTACCAGATAAGCCTTAGATTAATCGGTGAGGACTTTTGGTTGACGACAGAGCCTGGATCAGCTTGTAGGAGAAATCCAGCAGATGGCTTCAGGCACAGCTGTATCCTGGTGTTAGAAACTATTGGTCTTTTTTAAAAAATTTATTTGTATTATCTTAATTACGTTATGGGGGGTATGTGCATATGAATGCAAATGCCCATGGAGGTCAGAGGTGTGAGTCCCCCCAGGAGCTGGGGATACAGGCAGTTGTAAGCTGCCTGATGTGGGTGCTGGGAATTGAACTCAGGTCCTCAGGAAGAGCAGTATATGCCTTTAACCACTCAGCCATCTCTCTAGCCAGATAAAGACCTGTGTTGGTCTTTATCTGTCTCTTCTGCTTTCAGAGACCCTAAAATGGCAAAGACTCTTCCCACTAGCTCTAGGCTTACATTCTATCAGCTCTACAGCCTCGTTACAAAGAAACCCTCCCTCTCTACAAAACTATCAAGGATCAATCCTTAGCCTGAGTCACCTACTCACCGTAGGCCTGGGGATGGCCTTAACTCTATCTGAACCTCACACATTGAGAGGTCCCCAAATAAAAGGGAATGGTTGCTAGGCAGACAAAACAATAGCTGTCCCTCCCTGAACATAAATGTATGCCTGTGGGTGAGGCAGTCTGTAGTGTACGGGCCACTTTCCTGCTTTGTCACTACTTGGTGACTCAACCTGGTGTGGTGGAATGTAGACTCTGGACTTCTGACTGGGTTCAGTCAGAAGTCTCAGTCAGAAGTCTAGCCTCAGGCAACTCATCTAAAAGCAACTGTGTTCACAGCAATGCAGGACAGAATCCTAGTCCTTTGTTAACACACATTATCCAGTCTGTATCACAGATCTGTAAAGTGGTTTAGTGTTTTGTTTTGCTTTTTTCAATTTCTTTCTTTTTAGGTGCTGGGGTTCTATCCCAGAGCCTAGAACACGTTGGTGGGGTGTAGGTGTAGGGTAGGGGGTGAGGGTCATCTACTTTGGAGCTGCAGCCCAGGCCTACAAAATATTTATTAGTATAGATGCAAAAACTGAAGAGCAGATGGAATTTGTGACCTACATAAGTAAGGACCACTTCAACCCAGGGCACAGTAAGTCATCCTGAGTGGACTTACTGGACCACACTCTTTTTTTTAAATAATACTTTTATTAATTAATAGTTTGAGTTTCATACACTGTATCTCTATAATACCTTCTTCCCATTTCTCCCTCCCTCTTTTTAAGGGTAAAATGAGTATGAGGGGAAGAGGGGGATGGAGGACAAGGAAAAACAGCAATGAGTGAGCAGCTAGGCTGGAACTCAGTGGGAGGGCTTCTGCCCAGCCTTTAAAAGACCCCAAGTTTGATCCTCACAACTATAAAGCATAAAGCCAACAGACAAATAGTAAAATAACCTACAGTGGGGCTGGTGAGATGACTCAGCAGGTAAAGTCAATTGCCACTAAGCCTGAAATGAGTTCAATCTCAAGCACCCACTTGGAGGAAAGAGAGATCTGACCCCATCCTGCAAGTTGTTCTCTGACTTCTGCACACATGACATGACATGCAAGCGCACACACACACCACATACACGCACTCACCACATTAATAAAATAAATTTAATAAAAATAAAACATTCAGAGTATATTTCCTATAAAATAAAACCAGTTCCCTTCTTCTATTCTAACACTGCTTTGTTGTTTTTTGCTTGTTTTTGTTGTTCTTGTTGTTGAGGGGGAGGAGGAGGAGAAGAAGAGGAGGAGCAGAAGAAGAAGAGGAAGAAGAGGAAGAGGAAGAAGAAGTAGCTGCACACTGCTGTGGCGTCTCAAAGGGAAGACATGGAGGCATATTTCATATGTGCAATCCCTGCCAGACCTCAGCAGAAGAAACTACTATTCTGGCCAGCACTATACTGGACAGTGGAACCCTGCGCATCTAAGCTCAGGTGATTTTATTGATTCAGAACTCTTCACGTGTCTACTGACAGCATGTGCAGATCATTAGCAATCAAAAGCATCTCTTCCCCCCCCCCCACATAAATCCAACATCTGTAGACAATACAAAATGCCAAGGCCTAAGCAGCCTTTTTCCCAATAGTGCACAAAAACAATTATTTTAACCACAACTAAAAATAAACTTCTAAAACAAGAAGGAGAAGCAGCAGCAGCTAGCCTGGAACTCAGGGCAGAGTCCAAGGGTCTTGAATTCATAGAGATCTGCCTGCTTCTTCCACCCAAGTGCTGAATTAAAGTCATGTGCCACCACACCCAGTGGATGTTTCTTCTTTTTGAATATTTAATAAGTGTCTGTTTGTTTGTTTGTCTTTGAGATAGTCTCAAGTAAACACAGCTGGCCTCAAACTTACTATCTACCTAGGACTGGCCTTGAACTCCTGATCCTCTGGCCCATATCTCCCAGGTACTAGGATTATGTGTATGTGCCCCTATGCCCAGCAATAAAGTCTAAAACTATTTTGCCCCCTATCATTCCCCCCTTTACTTGTTCAATCTTGTTCTCTCCCTCATTCTCTTTCTCTTGAATGCCCCCTCTCAACTGCTTCTCTGGAAAATGTGCTCAAACATAAGACTTCCTACATACAAGACAAGTGCTCCACCACGGGCTGCATCCCGCCCAATAGTTTTGGTCATTTTTAAAGGTCACCTTTATAAATATGACTGCCATCCCCAAAAGAACCACCAGCCATGGTCTCTAATCCAGCGTATTGACTTGATCAAGACCACCAGGAAGGGGAAACTGAGGCAGGTAGGTGCCCTCCCCAAACACTCATCTGCTGTCTGTGTGAGCTCTGATCTCTGTTCCGCCAGTCCCAGCTCCCTTGGGGTCCAGCCAGTCTGGGGCCCCCATTCACACCAGTTATAGTTGGGTTTTAGGCGTTACTGACCCCTGCTTCACCTTTCCTACACATCCCACCTACCCAGAGAACCTGAAAGGGAGAGGAAGTAAGAGGCAGGCTGAGCCCATGCTTTAGAGATAAGCACCTTTCATCTAGGACCTGTTGTAACTAGAGATGAAATGGATTTTGGAGGGACTTGTGGGGCTTTATCCAGATTCTGCCTGGGGGTAAGGGGTGCCTCTTGAGTACAGACTTAAAACTACCCTTGCTGAAAGTGTTGAAACTTGAAAAGTAGTAAGCCTCTAGCTCCTTAATAGCTATGTCTAGAGTGTTCTTGCCTTGGGAACAAGAAGCCCACCTAAGTGAAAGAGCTGTGGCCACTACTCACACACTGCTGCCTGGCTGCTTCTGGCCAGTGTGTTAGCATGTACATGAAATTCTGCACATACTGTGTGCCCTGTGTGGAATGGGGCCTAACTCCCAAGGGTCTTGGGCTGTTCCATATGCACATACACATGCTCCTCCTGGAGCAACATCCTGGATCACAGACTGTAACATCTTCCCCTTCCCAACCTAGGGCATCAGTATTGAGGAAGTACTGTGGAGTGTGGACCTGAGGTAAGTTCATACTGTGTAGCCCATATCAGCTTTGCATTTGTGATCCTCCTGCTTCCACCTCCCCAGTCCCGGAATTCTGAGCATGCTGTATCATACCAGGCTCAAGATAAAATAATTTAGTATTGTCTAGAAGCTGGAGAAATGACTGAGGGCTTAAAAGCAGGTATTGCACTTTCGGAGGCCTTCAGTTCCATTCCCAACCCCCAGATCAGGTGGCTCACAACCTCCTATAACTTCTGCTTCAGTGGCATCTGATGCCTCTGGCCTATGAGGACCCCAGAGCTCATGTGCACATATCCATCCTACTACCCACCTCCACACAAAGATGTGCACACTGACACAAATTAAAAATTAATATTTTTAATTGATTTCACCTGGGCTGGGTGAGGATGCAGCTCAGCGGTAGGGTGCTTACCTCTCATATGGAAAACCTGAGTTTGATCCCAGCACAGAAAAACAAAAGAGTCACTTGTTCCCTTTTCTGTGTGGACCAATGACAGCCAGGGCCCCATGCACGCTCAACATGAGGCCTTCCAGACCGTAGCGGCTTCTTTTTACTTTTTAAATGTAAGATATTGAAACTTACTCTTGTGATTTGCATTATGATTTTAGTGAACTGCTCTGATCTAGAGAAAGGGTTCTCAACCAGGTAATTTTGATCCCCCACCCCCCCATCCCGGGGTGGGGTTATTTCATAATGTTTAGAGACATTTTTATTGTGGTTGTCCATAACTGGTGGTGTTCCTCCTGACATCTAGTAGGGTGCAACAGGGAACATTGAACCTCCTATCAGAACAGCCCTTCTGACCAAGAAATTATCCATTAATTGTGCCAAGGCTGAGCCATCCTGATCCAGAACCACCCGCCTTTGAAGCTACTTTATCTCCTTGGCCCTGGTCTTTGTTGCCCCAGTAGAAAAGGGCGTGTGATCGGTGAGATCAGAGGTCTTGTGGGTTGGTGGCAGCTAGAATAGGGTTTGCCACCACACAGGCAGCAGAATGAGTGTGTCTGTCTTTCCAGCCATTAGCCAAGAGATTTGAATTCACTCATGCAAATTAGCATAGCAGCGGCCCACCAGCCAAGTGTCTCGGAACACTGCTTGGCCTCTGAAGCGAGCTAGGACTGAGCGGTACACACACACACACACACACACACACACACACACACACACACACACACACGAGGCGTGGAGGAGGGGAGTGGTGAATGACTGAAGGTCCTCGCCACTGCACATTAATCAGTCAATCTGTCAGCGGGCGGGCAGACATCTCGGCAACCCAGATCGTTATTGTCACCGAAAGCTTGCGGGAGACCTCTGTGCAAAGCACCGCACCGAAGCCCCCGCCAGCTCTTTCATCTGGGCCTGGGATCGCCCACCGGGCTTACAGCCAGGCTGCTTCGTTGTGCAGCGACCTTATCCCGCTCCCCGTGGGGGCTGCACAGCCGGGACCGCGGCCCGGTATGATCTGCCACTGTCGCAGCTGCTGCCGCTGTGAGTGAGGAGCCTGGACTGAAACTTCTGAGCGTCCTGCCCTTGCAAGAGGCCTGTAGGTGGAGAGGGTGAGGCCAACAGAAAAACTCAGGTCCACCCAGGCTGTGCAAGGGACCGCAAGGGGTGGATTGATTTCTCCTGTGCAGAGCTTCTGCCGTCTCCAACTGAAGTTCTTGGAAGCCGCTGTTCCGGAAGCCTTCTCTCTGGCTCTTCCTGGGTGGGGCTCTGCCCCTGAATAAATGCAGAGACCTAGTGTGTGAGCAAGGGTGGATGAGGGAAACCCTTCTTGGCCTCAGTTTCCTCTTCCATAGAAGGGAGGAGGCGGAAGTGAGAGGGGAATTAAGATCAAACAAATCTTTAAAGGTGGAAAAGCTTTCCTCTGGGTTTAAAGCTTCCTTCGTATAACACTGAGTTCCTCTCTCTTTCTCTCTCTCGCTCTCTCTCTCTCTCTCTCTCTCTCTCTCTCTCGCTCTCTCGCTTTCTCTCTCTCTCTCCTCTCTCCATACACACACACACACACACACACATACACACACATCCATCCTCCTTTTTCTGAGATAGCATGAAGTCCAGCTATGTAGCCCAGGCTGGCCTGTAACCTGCAATCCTCTTGCCTGAGGCTTGGGATTAAAGGGATTAAATTAATCTGCATTAATTCTGCATTTTCTTGCCTCTCAGGACCCCTGTTCCCACCCCACATGCATCTCTTGTCCCACTGGCCACACCCCCAGTTTCGGCCCAAGAGGCCCAACCTCAACCTGGTTGCCGCACCTTGCGCTCTCTTGCCTGCTCTTTGAATGCACCACTCTTTTCTATCTTTCAGAGCTTTCCAGAGTAATCCTCAGGAGCACGCACGGGTGGTATATCATGGTGACCACGGGGAAGTTACTTGAGCTGGTTGCTCACCCTCCCAGCTCATCAGCCTCCTCTTCCGGAAGACCGGAATGACCCAGGTCCTTGACTCACAGGGCCATTCCTTGTTCAGGTTAAACGGATTGGTGCCTGCTGAGTTGCCCCAAAATCCAGAAACCACCAAGGGGTGAAGTTCCCCAGCCCCACTGTCATTTCCAGAACCTGCTGTCACTCATGTCTTAGACATCCGCTCAGTGGTTACCTTTTTCCAGGAAGCCTTCCCAGATTGCTTCCTGTGGCTGCTGAGCCAGCTGGCACTCCTGTGGCTCCTGACTCACCTTTGTCACCACCACCCCTATGGCCTGTGGAGTGGCGGCCATTTTCCTTGTCTAGCTCCTCTCATTAGATTGTCAATGGCCAGGTGTGGTAGCGCAAGTGTTTAATCTCGGCACTCGGGAGGCTAGTGGGTCCCTGTGAGTTGGAGCTCAGCTCCACTCTGAGCCAGAGTGACCCTGGCTCAATAAATAAATAAACAAATATATTGTCTCTTCCTCTAGTCTAGACATGGGAAGCAGAACACTTCTTGCCCCAAATCAGTCAGATCAGTCAGTCGTGTTTCACCTAACTAAAATATATATAGTTATACATATAATACATAATATATATAATATAATATATAGTTATATATAGTATATGTCATATGTAGTAGATATATGTTATATACAGTATATAGTTATACGTAGTATATGTATATATAGTTATATATAGTATATGTATATACACTATATATATGTATACATATAATGTGTATGTTTGTGAGTATGTGTGTGTGTGTGTGTGTGTGTGTGTGTGTGAACCCAAGTGAGCTTATGTGTACTTTGTGTATGCAAGAGCCCTCAGAGGCCAGAAGAGGGTGTCAGATCCCCTAGAACTGAAATTAAAGATGGTTGTGAGTCACCATGCAGTTGCCAGGAACCTAACTTGTATCCTCAGCAAGAACAGTATTCTGAACCACTGAGCCGTCTCTCCAGCTCAGAATATAGGCATTTTAACTCAGGTGTTAAACTTTGGAAAGTAGAAGATGCTTGAAAAATGAAAAAGCCTGTATAAATGTTTCAATTGTATTTATTTATGTTGGCGAGCCCCAGGGCTTTGAGCATATTAGGCTAAGTGCTGTGTCACTGAGATTTACCACCAATCAATTCACATTTTTTTAAATCCTATTTTTTCAGAATCTAAAAATTATAATTTCTTTTCAAAAAAATAAATAAAGGATGATAGCTTGGTTGGTAGAGTGCTTGTCTAAAAAATACAAAGCCCCGGATCTGCTCCTCAGCACTCCATAAACCATACATGGTGCTACCTGCCTGTAATTCCAGGGTAGGTAGAGGTAAGATAATTAAAAAGTTATCCTCAGTTACACAGTCAATTTGAAGCTCACCTGGGTTACATGAGAATCCCCCAAATTATACCGGTTTCCCTTATAAATCTGGATTCCTGTCCTGTGTTGGAAAACAATCGTACGGCCAGTGTCTGAACCTGCAGCTATGTCACCTATTGGGAGCTCTGGCTCTTAATTTCCAGTGAGCCTCACCCAGCCACATTGCTGAGTTGGCCCCAGAAGAGGTAGTTACTTGAAGTTATCATGCCAGTCAGAGCACCTCTGAGAGTGAAAGGGTGCTATTAGCACCCACAAAGAAGCATGACAGCCTGAGGAAACATTCTCCGTCACAGGGTAGGGGTCCTTAGTTATCTTTGAGACTCATATCACATACTTACTGTCACATAAGTGTCCCATAAATGGTAATCACTACTAGATTTAGATTTCCCTTTTTCTTTTTTAGTTTTTTCTGGGGGTTCATGTGTGTGTGTGTGTGTGTGTGTGTGTGTGTGTGTGTGTAACATATGCACACTAAAGATGGGCCTTTAGCCCAGAGCAACATTCCTAGCCCTTGGTTTTTGGAGACAAGGTATCACAATGTAATTCAGGGAGAGTCCCCTCTGGAATGCTGGGATTACAGGCATGTGCCACCGATTAGCATTACTCTTTTCTTTCTTCCATTTTTCTTTCTTTCCTTTTTCTTTTTGGTTTTTTGAGACAGGTTAGGTTAGTCTCTGACTCACCATGTAACCAGGGGTGACCTTAAACTCTGACCTTCCTACCTTCCACATTCCTCTCTTGTAAGACTTTCTCTTATTCTCTCCCCCTCTCTCTCTCTCTCTCTCTCTCTCTCTCTCTCTCCTCTCTCTCCTCTCTCTCCTTTCCCTTTCTTCTTTTCTCATTTTCTTTTCTCTTTCCTTGCCCGCCACCTATCATGAATCCTTACCAATCACCACTCAACACTTCAGTGGGGAACAGAATGTTTTCAGGAACCCTTTCTGGGCTTGGTTTGCAAACCTCCAACAAGACAGGCCCTGTGATTTCTCTGCCCTTTTGCTGAGAGTATCTGTGTGGACAGAGGCACAAAGGCCTCCAGCTGTGAGATTCCAATCCTGTGGGTGAGCGCGGCCCCCTTCCACTCTCCCCGCCTGTGCTTCTGTGCTCTCTGTGAACAATTAGTTGGACAGTGTCCTGCTGGCTTTCAGCAGGCAGGCCTGCCACAAAAGAAGCTGTCTGCACACAAGCCTGCCTGCACAACGGACAGGAGGGTCAGACTGAATGGCACAGTCTTTGGTGTTTGCAAGCGAAGGGTTTATGTTTCACAAAAGTAATCCCTGAGATGTATCCTATATAAGCACATGAAATGAAGGAATTGGTAGGGAAGAATAGTCTTAAGATATTATTTTGAAGCCAAGGGAAAAGGTAACTTTTGCTAAACCAGTGAATAGCCAGAAAAATGAAGGAAAAATGAAGTAGAGTAGAGAAGGAAGGTCAAGAGACTAGCAATCTGTTTTGCTTTTCTTTCTGTTTTGTTTTGAGACAGGGTCTCATCTAGCCTAGGCTGACCTCAAACTTACTATGCAGCCAAGGATAACTTTGAACTCCTGACTCCTCTTTTCGAAGACTCTGACTGTAGTAAGATTGGGGGTGGGTGGGGACAGAAAGTGACAGGGGAGAAAGTGACAGAGATTAAGAACATTTTTTTTTTTACATTTATTGTGTGTGTGTGTGTATGTGTGTGTGTGTGTGTGTGTGTGTATAGGCACACACACCATGCATGGTATGCATGTGAAAGTCAAAGAGTATCCTGTCCTTCCACCATGTGTGTCCTTGGAATCAAATGCAGGTCCTTAGGCTTGGTAGCAAGTATCTTTACCCATTAAGCCATCTTTCCAGCTGATTTTATGTGTGTGTGTGTGTGTGTGTGTGAGAGAGATTTTATATATATGTGTATGTGTATACATGTATATATATACATATACATGTATATATATACATATACACACATACATATGTATATATGTATGTGTGTGTGTGTTTTAACTGCTGCAGCTGGAGGCAGCTCTTCCAGTGAGTGCCCATGAATCCGTGGGAGGTAGGGAGGAGTCGGGAAGGAGAACCATAGCACTGCGGATGCCAGTTTCTCATTCCAGACTGGACCCACCCTCCCTTTCACCTTGGTTTCCAAAAGGGTGTTCCTGGCCATGGATGGAAAGTGTCAGACAAAGGCTCCCGGCTGTTGGTGGTGATTCAGGTCCCCACCCAGCCTCTGCCAGCTTTGAGGTGTGTGCTATGGGGAGCAATAGAGACAGCAGTGACTTGGAAAGCCACTCAGATTCGCTCCAAACCACCTGTGACCACAAGGTGTAGTTCCAACAGCCCTGTTGTCTGGGTGGTTTCAGCCATCTGGCTAATTCATGGTGAGCTGTCCACTGCATAGTGGTGACTTCAGTATCAACAACCCAAGGGAGAGGACCAGCTTGCCATCAAGATCTCTCTCTGTGTCTATGACCACCTCTACCATCGCCACTTAATTATAAGCCCTGAGAGGACAAGAGCCCTGTCATGGAGCCCACAGCACACCTGGCATTTGCTATCCTGCTGGTATACAACAGGGACTCAATATCTAAATGAGTGGATTAGTAAGCATTCCTGGGTCTCTGCTGCTACCGACTGCTTGAGTTCCTTAGTCTTTCTGAGCTGCTGCCTCTCTCATCGGTACAATGCAGGTGGACCATTATAAGTCTAGACAAGTAACTTAACCTCCTCAGGGAAGCAAGACAGCAGGATTAGCCAGGGAATAGCTACCACTCCAAAGATGGTAAGGTAAGATGTTTTAGGATGATGGTGTATGGGTGTGGTTAAGAGCCCGTGTTCTGGGAAAGGAACGCCTGTGGTGTGTGTATGTGTGTGTGTGTGTGTGTGTGTGTGTGTGTGTGTGTGTGTGTGTGAAGGTCAGAGCACAACCTCTCGTGTCAGCGTGAGGATGGAGGCTTACACTTTGTGAGAGGCAGGGTCTCCTGCTATCTGCTGCTGGCCCACCAGTTTCTGGGGGTTCTCCTATCTCCTTCCATCTTGCTGCAGGAACAGTGGGATTGCAGATGAACACTACCTGCATCAGACTTTGTATGGGCTCTAGGGATCCAAACTTAGGTCCTCAGGCTTGTGTGCTAAGTGTTTTACCCACTGATCCATTCCCCTAGCCTATGCCGTGAGTGAGGTTTAAACAAGACAAGTCCCACCCTGTCCCTGGCTTGCGAATACTCGGTCCACAGTCGTTAGCATCCTCCATTCAGGGAAGTGGAGGTGACTGTCCGCAGAGTATGGAAGGAGAAACCTAAGCATGTGGAGAAATCTGCCTGAGAACAGAACCAGATCTCCCGCCACCCGTGTGTGTCCCTCAGACCACCACAGCTGCAAGAACGAGGTGCCGTGGTCACCTCCGCCCTGCTGGGAGGAGAAGTGAAACACAAGCAGAAGGACAGAAGGAACTAGCTAAGGTGAGGCCGGGCCAGGGCTCCAGTCCTGTGGGATGGGCTATCTAGAACGAGGTCAAGTCCAGGGCAGTGTGAGGGTGGAGGCTGTGGAGGACAGCGCTACCCAAGTGGGCAAGGGGTGGAAAGCTGGTCCTGAGAATGCAGAAGGAAGTGCTTTTATCTGCATTAACAAGAACAGAAAGGGAAGTTGTTTGCATCTGACCAAATACCTTAGCTTTGCCCTCTCTCTATAAGAAGAGCAAGGCTGTCTCTGCAACCTTCGCTTTCAAAAGTCTTCTCAGAGAAAACACATGCTTCTGGTTCTTAGAAGCTGCCCTCTCCGTGACTGCATAAACATCTTGCAGCTGTGGCAGAGGGGGCAGACTTTCACCTGGCCTTTCTAGCCACCTAAGGATGGATGCCTGTACTTTGAGCACACCCATTTTACAGATGAGAAAACCGGGCCTGGGTTCTGGTGTCTATCCTTTGCTCGGTCATCAACTGACTTTCTGAGTCAGATCTTTGTTTTTCATCTATAAAGTAGAGGGATTTCAGCCTTATCTACTACTCTCAATCCTTTCCCTTCTTTCCTTCCTTATGGAGCCAAGGGTGTGGGACCCGTAGGCAAAAGTTACCCTATCAGATGGAACAAACTACTAGTCAATAAGCCATCACATGGAGTCATGTGGGTGGCTAGGTGGTAGCAAATATAGTTAGCGTGTGCATGACCCCGGGTTTCAGCCCTAGCACCAGAACATAAAACAGAACAAAACAAAACCAGGCTGGCCTTGAAGTTAGTCCCTGGAAGCACTTGACCAGGGATTACAAAGCCTCGCCCCGACAAGAAGTGCGTCTTCCCATACAAGGCTGACTCCCTACAGGAGCAATGCTGCTGCACCCTGGGGGAAGCTGCTTGCTTTCTCAGTCATTTCAATGCAGAAGGTGTAAGTCTTAGCCCAAGTGAGATGGATGCCCCCAAAGTAGTAACTGTGCTTACCTGAGCTGGGCATCTGTGGTGGGACAGGCATCCCAACAATAGCTATCATCTCTTTCCACACTGACAATCACCACATAAAGGCACACACATATATTGTACCCATTTCACTTAAGAAAGCTGAAGCTCAGCGAGACCCAGGGTCAAGTAACAATGAGGTTAACGTCCAGTCTCAGCTACTCCATTCAACCAATGCTAGATGAGTGCATTCTCTATAGTTTTCCTTTTAAAAAAATTTTTTTATGTGTATTGGTGTTTTGCCTGCATGTATGTCTTTGCACTATATGCCTGCAGTGTCTGTGGAGGCCAGAAAAGGACACAGGCTCCCCTGGAACTGGAGTTTACAGATTATTTTTAGCCACTCTGTGGGTGCTAAGAATTAAACCTGAGACCTCTGGAAGAAGAGCGATGCTCTTAACCACTGGGCCAACTCTTCACCCACCTGTTTGTGTTTTAATGGAGAAGATGGTAAAGAGAAAGCAAAACCATCCACAAACTCATAACCTTACAAGCTAGATTTGGAGTCTGAATTTCACGGTGCTATTCTTTCTTGTCATGAACACTTGAAAATGGTGATGGTGTTCTACATCCCTGAGACACCCATTCCCATGACTCCAATTTAAATTTTAAGTAATTACAGTTATCAGTCTCCCAGAGCGATTCATTCCAGGACCCTCCCAGGTATCAAAGCACACGGTTGTTCAAGTCCTTGATATAAAATTATAGTATTTTCTTAGACTCTATACATACCCTCCCATAGACTTTCAATTCTCCATGACTTATAATACCTCACCAAAATGAACACTAAAACACTATGTAAAAAGCTCAATTATATTGTTTAGGGGATAATGACACTTTTAGCACAGGCTCTTTGGAGTTTAGAATTAGGGATCAATCCCCAAAACTTATGCATGCTAGCCAAGTATTCTGCATTTCAAAACCAGTATTTTTGATCCATGGTTTATTGAATCTGTAGATGCTAGACCCACAGATAGGGACTGCCAATGTAATTTCAGATGTTGGAAAGGCTCTGTTGTGGAGGTAGGGTGTCTCAGCTTAGCCAGAGACTAAAAGCACTTTAGGGCTACCCAGTGAAGACTTTCATTATGGCCTCCTGCTTCTGCCCATCACAAGGAGGAAGCAAGCTCTGCACCCCAGAAAACAGTTGCTAGTGTAGTGGTGACTGCATGTTAGGGCTCCCGAAGCTGCACTATGGTTTCATGGCAGAACCTAGAACCATTTATGATTCACATTCATCCAGTCTGGAGACTTGGGAATCTCTTACAAATGCTCCTAGCAAAGGTTTCATGGCTACCCATATCTTAGGACACCTATGCAATTGGGGAAGCCAAGATCTCTGACTCCCACTTGATGACCAGGTATCTAGGAGGGACCTCTGTGTGGGCCCCTTGGGTCCAGCACATTGTCTCAATTACTTTTCTACTGTGGTAATAAAACAGCATGACACAAACAACTTGGTGGTTGATATTTCATCATACAATTCTCAGGTCACACTCCATCACTGAGGGAAGTCAGGGCAGGAACCTGAAGGCAGAATTGAAGCAGAAGCCATGAAGAAACAATGCTTACTGGCTTGCTCAGCCTGTTTTATTTCTTTTTTGTTGTTTTTGTTTTTAGACGTGTGTGTGTGTGTGTGTGTGTGTGTGTGTAAATGTTTTGCCTGTGTTTATGTATGTGCACCATATGCATGCCTGGTGCTTGGGGAAGCCAGAAGAGGGCTTCAGATCCTCTGGAATGGGAGTTATATATGGTTGTGAGCTAGCTTTCTTATAAAACTCAGGACCATTTGCCCAGTGATGACACAGCCCCCAGTGGGCTTAGCTCTCCCACATCTCAATCATTAATCATGAAAATGTCCTACAGTCTTGCCTACAGATGATCCGGTGGAAGAATGTTCTCAAATGGGGGTCCTTTTCCCAGATAACTCTAGCTTGTGTCAAATTGACAAAAATCAGGATCAAGCAAGCACTTTGAAGAGTTGAACTTGACCTTCCAAGACTCCTCTGTGTGTCACAGAGCACAGCTTTTGTTGTTATAGCCATTTGGTTATTTAATAATTATTGCCGGTTGTGATGGTATATATCTTTAATCCCAGGGGAAGCAGAGGCAGGTATACCTCTGAGAGGAAAGTTCAAGGCTAGCCTGGACTTCATGAGTTCTAGGCCAGCCAGAGCTACATAGTGAGACTATGTCTCAAAACCAAACAATTCATTGAACATCAACTATATGCTCTAGGTCAACATATGAAAGATAGATGAACAAAGACAGGTCTGGGGGTACATGCAGGAAATTCCCAGCACTTGGGAAAATGAGGCAGAAGAATCAGGAATTCAAGGTCATTGGTTAAGTTTGATACCAGCCTGGGCTACCTGAAACACTACCTCAAAACAACAACAACAACAACAGAATCAAAGACAGATAGGTGGAAAGAAAGATATATGGTATATAATAGATAGAGGGATAGATAGATAATAGATAGATAGATGATAGATAGATAGATAGATAGATAGATAGATAGATAGATAGATAAATAGAAGATAGATAGATAGGGGCTTATTTATCTTGTAAACAGATTGGTCTCCATATTCTTATTTCCTGGGGAAAGAAGGTATGTTCTTAACTTAAAAACAAAACAAAATAACAAACCAAATTTTCTTATAGCCCATAATGACCTAGAACTCAATATGTCCAGTATGTGACTTTGAATGTCTGATTCTCCTGCCTCAACTATTAAGTGCTGGAATTACAGGCATGCGTTACTGCTTATGTGGTGCTGGGGACCAAACCCAGTGACTAATGCTCCGTAGCCAAGCACTGTGGATGGCATGTGTGTGGAATGTGGTGGGAAGGAGATGGAGGAGATGGAGAGGAACGGGGGAAGCATCAGGAGGGAGCTTGAAGGCCAAATTCAAAATGACAGCATGCACCTGAGGGTGGCGCTTCTGTGTGTGTGTGTGTGTGTGTGTGTGTGTGTGTGTGTGTGTGTGGTGCTCTTTGATGCTGTCCATCTACATATTCTTAAAATAATACTACTTGTAGGAGTAGGGGACTGCTGAGTGGAGGGAGTAGGGCAGTATGGATACTTCAACATCTGAGCTAGCCCCCTGGCAAATTTCTCAAAATCAGGCAGTATCCCTTTGGGAAAATTCATGGCTTTGAATTTAAGGCCTCATGTACCCTAGGCAAGCATTCTGCCAATGGATATCAGCATTCCTCTTACACTTTGATTTCTTTTTTGTATATTTATTTTATTTTAAATAATGTATTTATTTCTATTTTATTTCATTTTATATGTTTGCTTACATGTATATATGTGCACCACATGTGCAGCCGGTACCCTCAGAAGCTGGAAGAGGGCATTAGATTCCCTGTGGTTATAAACCACCATTCAGGTGCTGGAACCTAACCTGGGTCCTCTGCAAGAGCAGCAAGTGCTCTTAACCTCTGAGCCTTCTCTCTAGTCCTCCTTTTATAACATGTATTTGTTTATAATGTTATAAACATGGTGTGTGTGTGTGTGTGTGCACATGTGTACATGTTTGCATACATGGAAACTTTTAGGAGTTGGTTCTTTCTTCCTCTGTGTTGGTCCCAGGGATTGAACTCAAGCCATCAGGCTTGGCAGCAAGTAACTTTACCTACTGGCTACTGGGCCTTTTCCCAACCTTGCTTTGATTTTTAATTCTCAAACTTCTTATCTTTTGTCCATTAACAGAAACCATGGTCTTTCAGCTAGCTAGGTAAAATAGCACTTTCCAACCCTGGCCAGGAAGCCAGGGCAATACATGCATCCATCAAGCCCAGCGCTGTGGCCTAGGCTTGCCTGCACACCTAGCAGGGACACTTGGACCTTTACATCAGAGCTGAAAAGGGTCACATTTTACAGGGACTCAGTTTACAGAATTGGCCACTGAGGCCCAGAAATGGCCTGGAAATTGCTCACAGAGCAAGGTAGAGCTGCAGCAAGAGTAGAAACCAGGTCCCCTGGCAAGTTCAGGAGTAGATTGGTATCAGGATTGGAACTGAGAAGAGAAAGGGCTGGGTGGGTGGGGAGACAGCTCTCCAGGGTTGGTATCTTACTGCTTGCGATGGTAATCATAGTTATTTGAGGCTTGGAGCCAAGAGGGTTAGATAAGGACACTGGAGTCTCTGCTTTAGGATAAGAGAAAACATAAAGAACACAGTCTTTACCCCAGGCATGGGTGCAAAGCAAAACTAGAATCTGTTTACACCTGATTGCTATAGATTTTTCTTTTTCTTTGTGGGCCGAGATGGCCTCCTGATCTTCCTGCTTCAGCCTCCTGAATGTTGGAATGACAGGTATGTGTCACCATGCCCGGGTTTCACCTTGACTGATGGCCATTCATCACCAGCCAGTTATAGGGCAAGTGATACAATGAAAAAGAGAAGGCCCAGTCAGGCTTCCCAGGGGCCTCTGCCCTGCACCCTCTAAGGGCCCCACTCCAGTTCTCTGTCATTGTCTGCCTGGGGGTTTTCCTGGTTCTGGGTCTGCATCACAGAGCCTCAGCTATGACACTGCCCCAAGTCCCAGAGGCACTGCCCCAAGCTGGAAAATCCCTCAGAGCCCAAGCAGCCTGTGAACATAGAGGCAGGAAACTGTGACACTGGAGGCAAGGCAGGGTGTGGGGTTATGTGGTTGGGGAGGGCGGGGCAGATGGAGGAGGGGCGGGATGGAAGGATAGAAATCCACAAAGGGGGAACCTCACTGAGAACCTCTCTGATCCCTTTGCTTCCAGTACCTGCCCCTCCTCCCCCCATCCCTCCATCTCCTTTCCTGGAGGTAGTAGTGGAATGGGATTATATCTCTAAATCTACAGTCAAAGCTACTCAGTCAAGGACCCAATCCCTGGGGCAATCTTAAGGAATAGCTATCCTGAACTAAGCCTGCAAGGTTTGTTTGGGGTGTGTGTGTGCTTGCTCTGAGGTGCTGGGCTTTCCACATGCTAGGCAAATGCTCTACCACTGAGCTATACTTCCAGCACATGTATGTATATGTATATGAATATGATGTATGTGTGTGTGTGTGTGTGTGTGTGTATAAAGACAGGGTAACCCAAGCTGGCCTTAAACTCTTGATATAGCTGAAAACAATCTTGAACTTCTGATTCTCCTTGCCTGCACTTCTCAAATGTTGGGGTTCTAGGTTCCAAGCATGTCATGCTGGGCATACAGTAAGTTCTGTCTATTTCCATTCCGTTTTAGTAAGTATTAACTCCATTTCGAAGAAGGGAAAACTGAAGCTTAAAAACTACCCATCATTTCCCCATTTCCCCAAGGGCATTTGTGCCCTTGTCTACTCATTAGCAAATATTTATTGTGTCCTTGCTGTGTGGTGGCAACTTGTTTAAGAAAAGCAGGAGAGTCTTCAGTGCTGTCCATGCCTTCGAGGTTTATTCGGGTGTTCTAGCAAAGACAGTGAGCGGACACTCAGATCAATAAGGAAATCACAGATGGGCCAGGAAACACACAGGGAGGAGATAAAGTGTGTGTGAGCCTGGTGGCTCTCTGGAGAAAATGATAGGAAAGGCACTTTTAGGAGGTGATATTGGAACTAGGACTTGAGGGTACAAAGGAGCCCGGTGCCCAGTGAAGGCAGATGACGGCAGGGGAGACAACACAGGCAAAGGCCCTGGGGTGGGAGAGAAGTGGGTCTGCTCTATCCTGTGGGACTGAGATAAACAGGGAAGAGCATGGGAGGCAGGCGGGCAGAAAGACAGCACTGCAGGGAACAGGAGGCACATGGTGGTTTGTCTATTCTGGTCACCATGAGCCTTGGGTGTCTGCCCTCATTATCAGGACTAGGCTTAGGGTAGTGTGACTCTGCATTCCTCCTGTGGTGACCCCCTCCACATACATTGTGTCACAGGTCAGGCTGGGCTACTCTTGCTTCCAAACTCAGGAGCCTGTCTGGACCCGTGGATTCTTTACAGAGCAGCAGGGGCAAACCTCAGGTGATCACACCATCAGCCCTCAAGGAACAGAGTCAAACCCAGGCCTCTTTCCTGCCAGCCACCCCAGAGGCCTCTAGGGCTTTGTGCTTTCTCCACCCACTACCCTTTAGCCACAGAGGCAAGGTCAACCTGACCTGGCTTCAAATCCTACCACAGTTACTCCTAAGCAGTGGGTCAGAGAACAGGTCAGTTAATCACCTCTCTGGTCTTCACTTCCTTCCATTGTGAAATGAGATCAGGCAGATCTCTTCTCCCAGGGCTGGTGTAATGATGAATGTAGGAGCAATAGCAAATAACGCTGGAGCTGACTCTGGGCCAAACACACGCTCATCGCTTAACAAACTTTAACTCACTTTCTCCTAGCAACGGTACAGGCTACGTGTTGTTAGAAGTTTGTGGACAAGTACATGCACAGCAAGCTGGCCCCTATTTAGAAAATGCCATACTTGTGTTTTGTTGTGCCCTGGTCACTGTCTATCGTTGTTGTTGAGTCAGGGTCTGTCAGTGGACTGAAGCTCACCCATTAGGTTAGGCTGGCTGGACACAGAGCTCCCCGACTCCACCCAAGGATTCTCTTTTCCCTAACGCCACGTCTTCAGATTTTTAATATGGAGTCTGAGGATCAATCTCCGGTCCTCGTGTTTTCAAGGTTAAGTACCAAAATGAGCTGTCTCCCCCAGCCTGCTTTTCTTGATCCTTGTTTTCTTTTATTAGTTTTGTCTTGTTATGGGTTTGTTTGTTTGTCTTCCTTTTGCTGTTTTTGAGACAGGGTTTCGCTCTGTAGCCCAGGTTACCCTGGCACTTGCCATGTAGCCCAGGCTGGCCTCACACTTGTAGCTATCTTTCTTTAGTCTCCTTAGTACTAGGGTTACAGGCATGAGCCACCACAGCCTGCTAGAATACAGTCTAAGGGCCATGAACTCACTAACTCATTTGATTACAGAAATCTGTTGTAGAGGTCAGGTAAGTTGCCCAGGGTCATAGAGAGAAGCTGAGATTAGGAGCCCAGTAGGCTCAGGTCAGGATCCTAGCTGCACCAGCATTATCTTTTGGAAAATGCTATGTCCATCTGAGTATGTTGGCTCACACCTATAATCCCTACATCTGACAAGGAAAAGTAGCAAGATCAGGAGTTCAAGTCAGCCTTTGTGACATCATGGCCAGTCTCTGCTACATAGCAAAGCTAGCCTGGACTATATCAGACTGTCTCCCAACATCACGATGGCTTTTTTGTGGTTTGTATCAGTTGCCATGGTTTTCAGATTGTCCTTTTTTGCCTTGAGTCATGAGCTTGCCTGTGTGCTCAAGGCATGACCCAAGTCACCATCAAGGGGGTAGTGATTCTCAACCTTCCTAAAGCTGTGACCCTCATGTGCTGACCCTCCAACCATAAAATTATTTTCATTGCTGCCTCACAACTGTAATTTTGCTACTGTTATGAATTGTAACGAAAATATAGATGTAATGTAATTGTAATGTAAATATAGATGGTCTTAGGCTACCTCTGTGAGTAGGTCATTCAATCCCTAACGGGATCATGATGCACAGGTTGAGAGCCCATGGACTAGGGAATAAATAAGCCAGAGCTCATTTATTGAACCTGGACAGCTCTGTAACCTGCTTCCTCCATGCACACATTACAAGCACCCCAAATCTGCCAGGACTTCCCAGAGTCCGCAGTACCAGCCTGGTGTGCGTGGCCTTCAACCAGTGATGAAATCTCTCAGTGCTCAGGATACAGAAAATAGGGGTGAATTTGTGTCTTCCAGTAAGCAGGCCAGGGCTTGAAGGAAGGGGTGTCAGGGAGGAGTTCACAGTGATGGTTATCAATGAATGAAAACTTCCCTCTTCCTGCATGCTGTGACCAGTGGCTCACTGGAGGTCTCCCTCCCCAAGCCTGTCACAACAGAGGGTCTGATCTCCCCAGTCCAGGCTCACTCCAGACTCCATCAACCAGCCAGCCCCTAAAGAGACCCCTGCCCAGCTCAGCACTTCCCAGTATACTCCTGAGGCCTGAGGGCACCTGCATTTGTGATGCAACCAACAGTTACCCTGTGCCTACTGCGTGCCAGAGCCTCTCCTAAGATCTGGGGTTACAGCAGAGAACAAAATGGGCAAAAGAATGCCTGTCTTCAGAGAGCTTGTATTGGAGTCTAACAAACACGCCTCGAGAATGATAATTATCATTAACTCTGGAGCTGAAGACCAAAAGTAAAGCCTCATCTTCCTTAGTATGACAAACATGATTAGGGGGCCAATGAAATGGCCTAGCAGGTTAAGATACTTGCAGCCAAGCCTGATGACCTGAGTTTGACTCTCAGGACTCTACATAGTAGAAGGAAAAAAACTGAGGCATACAGGTTGTCTACACACACACACACACACTATATATATATATATATATATATATATATATATATATATATATATAAATTATATATATATATATATATATATAATTTAAAGTAACTAGCAAGTCAATATAGGGTTCCTCCAAGAAATGAGCTTTCTTATCTCTCTCCTCCCTCCCCCTCCCTTTCTTAGTGCTGGAGATAAACCCAAGGACCTTATACAAGTTAGGCAAGCACTCTTTTACTGAGGCTCATTCCTTGTATTATTTAAGTCAAGATGGGAGATAAAGTAATTTCCATGCCTTTTCATTATGAATGAGTGACCATCATGGACACTTTACGTTGTTGGCCACTGGCTACTTTGTATGATTATAGATAGAATTTAGCTCTGTACAGGACATACTTGGGTATTTGTAAATTGTTTTCAGAAATACCATGTGATGGCTTATGCCTATAAATCCCAGCATTTGAAAGGCTGAGGCAGGAGGATTGCCACAAGTCCAAGGCCAGCCTGGGCTATACTGCAGTCTCAAATCAAAAAAGGATAATGAGAAGAATTTCCCTTCCACTGAGTTTTAGTTTCTGAGAGAGCTAAGGTTTGAAATTTATATCAGTTATTTATACATTTATGTGAATAACTTTATTAAGAGCCACTGTGGTCATAAGAAATGAGGAACAGGAAGAACTAAGGCAGAGTACAGAAATTCAGAGAGAAATTGCAAAAAAAGCACTCAAAAACCCATTATTGCATCTGAATTCATCATGTTGTGGAACATGTTCAGGATGAGGAAGGTGAAGCATAAGGGCATCTAGCTGGCTAAACATCCAACGGTTTGTTGAGACTTAGAGATACTGCCCTCTGCCCTGCAGTTCTTTCTAACACACCTAGGAACAGGGCTCACTGTTGGCCATGGGCCATCCTGGGAGGGCAAAGAGCTTCTATGACCCGGACACTATTACTGGCTTTGCTGTTCCAAACACCCTTGGCCTTGTCCCCCCTGCTTGGGGCTTGTCTGAGGACAGAGTCATCTTCCTGGGATGTGAGTCAGTACAGCTGTTCTGTGGCCTCAGCCCAAGCTACAGGTCAGGGAGACATTCAAGAACGATCCACAGAGAGTGAATATAACAGGAAGCAAGAGTTGTGTGTTTGGGCTTCTACCAGACCCCCAGAAAGTTTTAAATGAATATTGTTCAACAGTAACAATGGCAGCAAACACACAAATGCAGGGTGTTGGGGAGCACCTGCCTTGGACGCTTCATCTGTAAACAGCAGACATAATCCCATCTCTAATGCTGCTTTGATCTCACAGATGTCATCATGAAGTTCCATGAGGTCCAGGCTTTCTGTCTACTCAGTTCATCCCCAGTATCCAAGAGCTTTGCCCATAGGTGCTTACTGAAGGGCTGACGGATACTCACTCAGATGTTGGGCAAACACCTAGGTTTCTGTGGCTATGTGCCTACGTAAGACTGGACACAGCACTGTGGTTAACACTAAAGAACCTGAAATTAGGCAGGGGTGATAGAGAGTACATGCCTGTAATCCCAGCACTTGGGAGGTGGCGGCACAAAGATGGGGAGTTCAAAGCCACCTTCTGCTACATACTGAGTTTGAGTTTGAGGACAGCATGGGCTACATGAGACCCCGTGTCAAAAATCAAATGGGAATGTAGCCCAGTTGCTAGAGTGCTTGTCTAGTATAGCCGAAGCCCTGCGTTTGATAAGCCTGGTGTATTTGTGCACACCTGTAATCCCAATCCTTCGGAGGTGGAAATGAGGGCAGGTCAGATCTCCCTCAGCTACAGGTTTTTTGTTTTTTTTGTTTGTTTGTTTTTGTTTTTTTTTTTTTGAGCAGGGTTTCTCTCTATAGGCCCCAAGGCTGTCCTGAAACCTGGAACTTGCTCTGTAGAGAAGGCTGGCCTCGAATTTACAAAAATGCCTGTCTCTGCCTCCTGAGTGCTGGGATTAAATACATGAGCCACCATGCCTGGCAACACTCAGCTATATATTGAGTTGGAGGCCAACCTGGGCTACAAGACACCCTGTATCAAAAGATAGACAGAAAGTTTGGAGTCACATATGTGTCTAGCTCTTGACTATACTACTTATTAGCAATGAAACCTTGAAAAGCTCAGCCTCAGTTTCCCCAGAGCCTACAAGGATAGCCACCCTTTCAACCTCTAAGTGTCCTGAGGATTGAAGGAGTCATGTATCTAAAATGCTTCATACAGCATCAGGGACAAGAAAAATGCTCAAAGCGTACTCAAAGTTCTAATACATTTAGCAGGATGCGTATTTCTAAGTTCATTTTATTTGCCTCCCCCCCCCAAAAAAAACTTTTATGACTTTTATGTCCTCCAAAAGAACTCTAAGAGTTTCCCTGAAGGATAAGGCAGTATGGAAAACGGATTCCTCTCATGTCTCCTTGCAATGTAGACCTTGTGAACCAGCAGACGGCACCCCATCCCTGTTTGCACCTGCTCTGTCCCAATGCCACTGGAGGGACGTCGGTGCAGTAGACACTGCAGGGTCGGGGTTCTCAGTATCTCTTTGAAGTTGATCCATTTTGTGTTGGCCTGGCTTCAAAGCGAACGGGTAACCTGTCCCTGCAACATGGTAAAGTGGGTGCTCGCAGGATCTTTATGTCCAAAGCAAGTGGCACTCAGACTTCCAGCAAAGGCAGCTATAGGTGAAGGGCTTAACCCTCATGGTCCACTATCCCCAGTAGAGCCTGCACTGTCATGCCCACATGGCTCCACACAGTCCTCAGGGTTGGCCTTTTTCACTCATTGTATTTTACAGAGACTATAAGAATCTGTATAGCCAGGCAGCAGTGGTACATGCCTTTAATTACAGCACTTGGGAGGCAGAGGCAGGCGGATCTCTGTGAGCTCAAGACCAACCTGGTCTAGAGAGTGAGTTCCAGGACAGCCAGAGTTACAACAGAGGAACCTTGTCTCGAAAAACCAAAAGAAAACAAAATCTGTTTTGCCTTAGAAACTTATTGATTACAGCTGAACATGGTGGCACATGTCTGTAATCCTTGCACTTTAGAGGTTAAGGCATGGGGATCACAGTGCTTTCAAGGTCAGTGTGGATTCTGACATGAGATCAAGGACCAAGGTTAGCCTGGGCTATATAGCAAAACCATTTCTCAGGGAAGGGTGTAGTGGAAAAGAGAGTCTCGGCCATCATCACAGAAAGGTAGCTTTGAAAGGACAAAGGGATTAATGTCCAATTATGTTATTGTTAGGAATGGAACCCAGGATCCGTGGGAGGCAAGTACTCTACCAATGAGCTATATCCCCCAGCTGGTTCTTTTTGTATTCAACACTCTTACCTGGACTTACAGTTATGCCATGCTGCTTATGTAGAGACGTTTCTGAAACTTAGGATTTCATAAGCCTCATGCTCTGTGGCTCTCCTTCTGTACACATGCCTATGTATGCATCTTGCTAACATGTTTGAACTCATTCATCCATTAAGAACTAGGCAGTGTATCCAAATGGTTAAAAGTACACACATATGCCAGATAGCTGAAGGTTTCTGATGCTCACTGGCTGTATGAACTCAGGAAATTACTTATGCCTCTGGACCTTAGCCTTGTCTTTCAAAAACAAAACAAAACAAAACAAAGGACATAATAGTGTCATCATATAAAGTCAGGTGACAGTCAGCTAAGTATTTCTACCATTGAACTAGATCCCCAATCCCTAGCTCTCTTTTTTCTTTAGAGAAAGAGTCTCAATTGCCCAACACAGTCTAGAATTTTCAGTCCTCCTGCCCTAGCCTTCCAATTAGCTGTGATGAGAAGCAGAAGTCCCTCCTATTCTTGGCTGGGAGACAGAAATTGATTTTATTTTGTTTTGGAAACAGGTTCTTGCTGTGTAGCCTTGGCTGATCTTGCACAATGTCTGGAGTTGGGGATGTATCTCAGTTTGTAACATGCCTCCATAGCATGCACAAAACCCTGGATTGGATCCACAACACCAAACAAATTGGGCTGGCATGACAGTTGATGCCTGTAATCCCTGAGGCAGAAGAATCAGAAGTACAAGTCATGTCTCTGATACAATCCAAGTTCAAGATCATCCTGGACTATATGAGACCATGTCTAGAAAAACAGCATAAAAGTGGGGGATAGACGAGGGCCCAGTGTACAATAAGGTACTCAGTAAATAGTATAGTGTTTTGTTTTTTCAACCATCTCTTGAGCACAGAATGTACTCCTGATCCTGTGTGTGTAGCAGTATGCTGCTGTGGCAGCTTACCAAAGAAGACAAGGGGGCATTTTCATATGTGTAAACCCTTCCAAATCTCAGCAGAGGGAACTATTATCATGGCAAGTGCCATATTGAACAGTGGAAACCCAAGCATCTGAGCTCAGGTGTTTTTATTGATCCAGAACTCTTCTGGTGTTCTACTGATAGCATGTGCAGATTATTGGCAATCAAACATCCCCCACATAAACCCAACACCTGCAGATGATACAAAATGCCAAGACCTAAGCAGCCATTTTCCCAGCAGTGCACGAAACAATTATTTTATACATAGCTAAAAAATTTCTACAACATGTGTGTCTAAGGGTCACTGGGCTCCTAGGGACTGAAGATGGCAACAACCTTCTTGCACTCATTCTGGCCCCAGCCAACCTTTGGCAGTTCCCCTTCTTTATCTGAAGGGTAATGCTTGCCAAAAAAACCTGCGAAAGAAAGATTATTCCTTCTTGGATCAGGGCTTGAGCTATCCAGTGTTTCTTCTGTTCTGTGTGTCATGTTTCTTTCTTGAGCCTCAGTTTTTCTTACTCTGCATCTCAAAGCCTAAGATGAGCGTGGGGAATGCTGAGTCCTGATTCATAGTTCACAGAGTAAAACCAAGGAGGCCCAGTGTCAAGGAGACTCAGTACTTTATGTACTATCAATAATGAGTCCCTTAACTCTAGGGCAGGGACAGCCCTGTGCCAGAACAACACACACCAAAGCCAATTGTAGGATCTCAGTCACGTCATTAGCAGTGGCTGAAGCTGACAAGGCCAATTGTGACTCCTGGGAGTCACAACACGGGGCAGAAATTCCTCTCCGCCCAAGATAAGCAATACAGAGACACTCCAAGATTTGATTCTTGAGTGGCTCAAAGAAGCTTAGCAAAAACAGAGGTGTCATTCCACCACCCCGACCCACTCCCACTTCCAGCCCTACCCCCAAATCCAGTCACCAAAATCCCAGAGAAAGATCCTGATTGGCCTAATTGGATCATGTCTCATCTAATCGGGGAAGAGTTAAGAAAACAGACATGGCCACCCCGGGGTGCTCAGCGCAGGGAGTATTGCCATCTCTGTGAGGGAAGATGCTGCTTCAGTCCTGGAAGGCTTGAACTTGCTATGTGCCCTATACATCAGAATGAACGACACCACCCAATTAGATGACAAGCACAGGAACAAAACTGTGAGCCATGTGCAGCCGTTTCTCTCCCTCACACCCTGTGCGCTGCACACAACTGGCAACATTACTTGTGTCATGGTCACAAATTGTCCTGGATAAAGAAGGAATAAACCCTGAAGCCCAGAGACAGACAATCATTTACCTGAAGTCACACAGCTCAGACTGCAGATTCCAGTCCCCACCCTCATAGGGAAGCCCCTGAGAGCTCAGTCACTTCCTACCTCCTGCAGCTTATCTTGAACAATCTCTGCATCTTCAAAGTTTTTATTTTGAATGCTGTTTCTATAGTGGCAGGAGGTGCCCACACTGATTCATTTCTGTCTCATTCATGTAAAGGAACTTGACTGAATTCCAGACGGTTGGCTTTGCTCTCAGACCAGCTTCATGAGGCCTCCCAGCTCTTGCTGGGACTATTGTTTCCTCTGTTCTTCTGCCTACTAGCTGGGCTTGTCTGCCATGGACTACAGTCAGGCATCTTTGAACACCAAGAATGACTGCTCTGGAGTTGTAGGTGACAGGAGTCTGAGAGCAAAGCCTGTGTATGGCTGCTTCCTCTTGAGGGTGCATTTTGTGTCACTCCTAGCTTCTGGTGAGTGGTGACCAATCAGTGTTCCTCTGCTGGTAGAGGCATGGCTCCTTCTCTGCCTGAATCTTCAAATCTCATGCCTTTATACAAAATCACCAATCAGAAAGGTAGGGTGTGAGGGCTGGTATGGAGTGATTGCCTCATCTGTATGAGGCTCAACCTCTGCTACTATCAAAAAGGAACTGAAAAACCATTTATAGAAAGATAGGCTCTAGTGGTTCACGTGTAATCCCACGCCTGATGGCTATGATGTAGTGAGACCCTGTCTCAAAAACAATCCAATGAACCAACCTACTAATGAACAACAACAAAAAACCCACTAGTCAGGATTAGCGTGTAGCCTAATGACTTCATGTTAATTTGATTACTTCTGAAGGACCATATTCACTGAGGCCAGCTTGGTAGCACATGTCTATAATCTTAGCACTCCAAAAGTGAGGCAGGAGAATTACGGGTTTAAGAGCACCTTGGGCTACATATCAAGATCTCAAGATCAAGGGCTGTGGGTGTAGCCCAGTTGAAGAGTACTTGCCTTACATATGCAGGGCCTGGATTTCATCCGTGCCATTGAAAAGAAGGGAGGGTAAAGCTGGGGCCATAGTTCAGTTGATAGAGAACTTGCCTAGAATATACAAAGAATTGAGTTCAACCCCCAGATTTATATAAACCAGGTCTGATGGTAGCAAAAGACTTTTCAAATAAGGTCACATTCTAAGTATGGGAGTCTATAATTTTTGACAGATTTTTTGGTGGGGGTGGAGGGGCCAGTTGAAGCCATAACAAACTTTTCTTACACTCTTTGCTACCTTAACCAGACAACTCCTGCTTACCCATCCCTGCTCAGGAAAACTGTTCTCCAAATGCCACAAACCATATGCAGCCCTCTGGCCTATTTCCCTGTGTTCTGCCTTTACCTTATCCCAGATCACTGGCTTCTGTCTGTACAATTATCACACTCACACACGTCCTCCACATGCTGTCAGCCTCATGAGGACAGGAGCATATCTCTCTGTGTACCCCTAAGCACCCTAGCAAGTGAAGATTACCTTCACTAATCAACAAGAATAAGCAAGGCCTTGGAGGCAGGCAGGCAAGCAGGCACCTCTTTCCTCTAGACAAAGAGAACTTGTACCCTGGACTACTGGGAGCCAAGTGCCACTCTCAAACACCCCCCAGTAGCCTGTCCTACTTGACCAGGGAAGGCCCACCTTGGGTATGCGGAGTGGCCTCAGGAGCCCTGGGAAGGTAGGGTACCAGAAGGGAAGGCAATGTGACCTGATTTGAAACTCTACCGTGGGCGGTTTCAGGGGATGATGGGGCACAGCTGGGCGAAGATGTTCATGGGAGATAAATGAGGATTGCTTTAACACCCAAGGGGCCAGAGGGAGCATCACTTTTCAGAAAGGTAGGTTACCTAATGAGGCATCACTGCCACCTATGCTGGGCAACCTGCTATGCCACAGTGGTCTGTGCTAGGACACATGGGTGGACTGGACTGTGCTTCTTTTTCCCCCCTAATGTGACCATTTGGTCACAGTTGTAGTAGCAATAGAGACCACCCCCTGCCCCCATAGCTTTTCTTCCTCTTCTTACCGATGGGAAAAGCTGTTGATTTCAGATAGATGTTTCCAGTGACTTGTATGTGGCTAAGTTGTCCAAGATGACCTGTCCCCACACACTGGCCTGCAACCTCTGGGAATAGCCTGTGCTGAATCCCAAAGGGAAAAATTAAGGCCTTCTGGAAGACAGTCCAGGACAGGGCCATGCTGTAAAAAATGACTTAGGGATCAGGCACCACAGTTTCTCCCCAGTGAAGGGCTAACTCACTGAAGCAGGTCCCTGCTGGCTGGGACTCCAGGCCAGTGGCTCGGAACATGCCCATACAGGTGAGCACCTTGTGTTCAAGGCTGGTCCATGGGTCAGAGGAGCCAAGGCCACCACCTTGGGAAATCCCCAATATACAACCAGACTTGGGAGCCCCAAGGGAAGCCAGCACCAGACTCTCCCCTCCCCCATCTTCTTTTCCCTCCCATTCTTAGAGGCCTTAGTATAACCCTGGCTACTCAGGTCTGGAGAAGCCCCAGGAACCCCCAAAGAGATCTTAATGTACTAGATATGTGTTAGTATAATATCTTTTCTACCTCAGAGGAAATGCTAAATGAACAAAGCTCTAAACTTAGCATAGGAAAGCTCCATGAGACCTGATTTTTTTAAAAATTGTTCATTTACTTATTAATATTGGTATATGTGCATGGATACCACAGTGTGCATATGGACATCAGAGGACAACTTGCAAAGATCAGTTCTCTCCTTCCACTGTGTGGGTTCTGGGGATTGAACTCAGGTCATCAGGCTTGGCAGCAAGTTCCTTTACCCACTGAGCCATCTCACTGGCCTGTGATTTTTCTCATAAAATAATCCCAATGCCTCTCTTTTGGAGAGAAATTGTTCTCCATGTTGGGGGACATAGGAAGCTGGAACATCTTTCCTACTGCCCAACGAGGTTCTTCAGCCCTGTGCACAGGGTGGGGACTTTTGTTTCTGACTTTCTTCCCTCCTGACACGTTTGTCCATTTTGGTATCCAGCATTCTTCTGGTTCTGTCAGCAAGGACATTTGACTCATCTCTTGGTTGAAACCCTGCCTGTGCCATCTGCTTGCTGTATGACCTTGGGTGAGACACTCAATCTCATTGAGTCTGGATTTCTCTAAGTGTAAAATGGCGTTCCACAGAATGTGTCTGCCTTATGTGGTAGTAGCAGTGTCTGCCTATAAAGAGACCCCCGGAAGCTTCTCCCCTCATCTCTCTCCACCTACGTCCAGTTGTTGCAGAAGTTTATTTCACATTCTGTTTTAAACGGTTGTTTTGCGCATTGTTGGAAAGGGCTACCTCGGCCTTGACGTTTTGTATAGTCTGCAGGTGTTGGCTTTAAATAAATTCCTCATGATATGAACGTGCTATCGATAGAACACCTGAGGAGCTGAGGTATCAATAAAAATCTCTGAGATGAGAGGGTAGGGGTTCCACTGTCCAAAATGGTGCTTGCCATGACAGGTGCTTCCCTCTGTTGAGGTCTGGCAGGAGTTTTTATTGAGACCTAAGCTCCTCAGGTGTTCTATTGATAGCACGTGCAGATCATGAGCAATAAAACATCTTTTACATAAAGCCAACATCTGCAGCCCATACAAATGCCAAGGCCTAGGCAGTCCTTTTCCCAACAGTGCACAAAACAGCCACTTAAAACATAACTAAAAATAAACTTCTGCAATATCCAGTGTCTCTCAGGAAAGACCTGCTATATCAGCCATTTGCACTTAGTCCCTGTGACTGCTTCGAATCACCTGCTGATGCTAATTTGTACAATATGCCACACTTCCACTCAAGGAGTTCTTGCCAACGTCACAGTAGTTTTTATAAGATCACTAAGACCCTCTTTGGTGATTGAAGAAACAGAATCATGGAGGTGACAAAGTTTCTCAAGGTCACTCAGAAGAGCCTGTGGGCTCTTTAGGGCTGCAGAGCATGTGAATTCTCATCTTTCCAATAAGTTTAAGGTCCCTGTTAATAGCACAGGACCTGCCCATCCCCCTTGAGTGGAGTTGCCTTCTTCCCAGAGTGGAGGACTGGCCTTGTTGGCCCTGAATTGGCAGAACCTAGAATACCTTCTGCTTCTTTGCAGACTTTGAAGATTAACTGAAGTTTCAAACTTCTCCTTTTGGTTCATTTTATTGTAATATATATTACCGACACTACATTGTAGAAATAAACAACGAACAAGTAGCAGTGCTGGGGAGATGACTCAGTGGACAAAGTGATTGCTGTATAATCATGAAGACCTGTGTTTGAATCTCCAGGACCCCTGTAAAGCTGGATGAGATATTGCACATTCGTTGTAATCCTCGGACTTCTAACATAAGATGGGAGACAGAGACAGGAGACTTCCTGGAAGGCTAGGGGCCAACTAGCCTGATATATGCATCAGGAAGCAACAAAGACTCTGTCTCAAATGAAGCAGAAGGTAAGGGCTAATACCCAACACTGCCCTCTAATCTCCACAGACTAGCAAACGCACACCTATACTAACACATATGAAAGTACACAAAGAGATCGATAGATAGATATAAATAAATAAATAGGCAAAAGAAATATTTCCACACAGTGTCTCAGGGTCTTACACAGGATCTTACTATGTAGCCTCAGACTTCCCTCAAACTCATAATCCTCCTGCCTCAGTCTCCTAAGTGTTGGTGTGTATGTATGTGTGATCAGATGCTCACACTTCCTTCCAAGTACTCTCACCTGGGAGTTTACCCCATAATTATTGTTATATACCTGAAAAGTGGCATTCGTATATAGCTATTCATTGCAACTCTTCTGGTAACGGCAAGACAGCAACCACAATCCTTAGCCAAGTGTTGTGGTGGCAGGACATGCATTCCAGTGCTCAGGAAATGGAGGCAGGAAGATCATAAGTTCACAGCCTGATGATAGTAAGACCTATCCAAAGATTTTTTAAAAAAATCAGGCACGGTGATATACACCTGCAACCATAGTTAGTACTTGAGAGGTAAAGATAGGAGGATCAGAGTTCAAGGTCATCCTTGGCTTCATAGTGAATTTGAGACCAAACTTGGCTACTGGAAATGCTATCTCAAAACAACAGCAACAACAACAACAACACACACACACACACACACACACACACACACACACACACACACAAAGGAATAGACAGATAGACCCAGACAGTGAGACACAGAGAGAGAGAGAGAGAGAGAGAGAGAGAGAGAAAGAGGAAGGAAAAAGAAGGGAGTGGCAGACAGAGTCAGAAAGAGAGAGAACCTATAAACGCCTAACAAGTAACTAGTCAAGCAAATGATAGTACGTCTGTTCAGTGAGTTTGTATAAGGTTGTAAGGGAGAACTGAACATCTATGTATTCGTGTGGATAAGTTTCCACGTGGATAGTAAGTTAAATACAAAGTATGGAACAATGTGACTAGCATCCTCTTTCTGTGGGGAAGAAAAGGAGACTAATGATCATCTGCATTTATATTTGTTTGATTTTGTATAATTAAACCCTATAAAAGAACTTAAAACTGTTCCTACCCATCTACTTATGGGTGAGTTTGCTGGGGGTAGAAGACAGAATAATAGAAAAGGTGTATTCTTTTTTATGTTTTTAAAATTCAAAACCAAGGGTCTGGGGAGATGGATCAGCAGTTGAGAGCACTGGCTGCTCTCGCTCTTGCACAGGACTCAGGTTCAGTTTCCAGCGCCCATATGCTGGGTCACAATCACCTGTAACTCCAGTTCTGGGGAACCTGAAGCAGTCTCCTGGGTTCTACAGGCACTGCATACATGTGGCACACATACATCCATTCACGCGAACACTCACACACAGAAAACAAAGAAGAAGGAAAGAAACCATTCATACTCTGTTCAGCAAATAAGTAAAAAAAGAAATTACCTTCCAGGACTGCTATTAAGGAATAATAGCATTGTAATTTTTTGTTTTGTTTTGTTTTGTTTTGAGTACTATCTTTTAGAGATCTGTACTAGGGGTTGGGGATTAGTCAATGGTGGAATGCTGGGCAGGACAACTGGAAGCAAGCTGCAGGCAGGCTGGGTCTGGCCCCCAGGATAACATTCCCTTCCCGACAGAGGTTAACACCGAGATATTTACTACATAATGTCCAAAATTTCTTCAAGGCAATACAGAAGGAGAAACAGATGTAGGGTATGCATACTATGGGCAAAACTAAATTGGACTTTGACCCTATGAGATTAATAAACACAGCATTTATCACAATATTGTATTTTTTGCTGCTCTACCACTCTTATATCCTATCTACTTATCTATCCATCCTCAAATTCACTATGTAACTGGGATAACCTCTGAGCTTTTGATCCTCTTGCCCTGCTTCTGGAGTTCTGGGACTATAGGTGTTTACACCACACTTGATTCTATGACGTTCTGGGGAGTCAAACCCAGGTCCCTGTACATGCTAAGTAAGCAAGCATTCTGCCAACTGAGCAACATCTCAGACAACCAGGAGCAATTTCTATTAATTTTCTAAAGATTGATTTGTCTTTATTTTGTATGTTTGTTTGCGTGTATATAGGTGTACCTGTGTGTGCCTGGTACCCATGGAAGCCAGAACAGAAGTTACAGGCAGTTTGGGAGCCACCATGTGGGAGCTGGGAACTGAAGTTGAGTCCTCTGGAAGAGCAGCAAGTTCTCTTAACCCTTGAGCCATCTACTCATTTATCTTCTCTCTGCACCCCACCCCCCACCCCCAGACCCTGGCAACCACCAATCTGCATTCTGTCTCCATGGTTTTATCTAATCTATATATTTCATATGAAAGATTTCACCTAATGTGTGACCTTCTATGTCTGGTTTGTTTTACTTAGCACAGTGTTCATGGGGTTCATCTCTCTTATTGTTTATACCACACTACTTTACTTTTTTTTTTTAATCACTAAATTTATTTATTTATTTGTAGGTGGGAGGTCAGAGGACAAATAGAATGGGTGACGTCTCTCCTTCCACTGTTTTGACCCCAGGAATCAAACTCAGATCGTCAGGCTCAGTAGTAAGAACTTCCACCGTCTGAACCATCTTACCAACCACTTCACTACGCTTTATGACTTAGCAAGAGTCTACTGCATGCGTACACCAGTTTATTTATGCCTTCATCTCCGTATAGATGGGTTGTTCACACTGACTCTTGCAAACACCAAACACGCTGAGAACGTTTGTGTCTATATATTTATTTTGGCCCCTTCTTTCATTTCTTTGGGGCTACACACCTAGGAACAGAACTGTATGTAATAAGATAATGCTGTACCTTTTTGGGCAAGCCGCTTTCCCCTATCAGCTGCACCATTTTACATTCTCTGTGGCATCCTCCCTTCGTCTCTCCACGTCCTCGACAACACTTGTTATTTTCTGTTTTTAAAAAAAAAAAAGATTGTTATTGTCATAGCCATCCTCGCGGGCGTGAAGTGATGCACCATGGTGGTTTTCAGTTGCATTTCCCTGGTGACTAATGAAGTTGAGCATCCTTTCATGTGCTTGCTGGCCACTCATGTGTCTCCTTTAGAGGAATTCTATTCACGTCCTTTGCACCTTTTAAAGCAGGTCGCTTCTATTTTTTGTTATTTCCGCCCACTTACTAGGAAAAGTACAAAATATGAGATGTACTTAAAACCTCTTCCTCTCTCTTTTCTTGAGACAGGTCTTGTGTAGCCCAGGTCCACCTCAAACTTGCAGTGTGTCAGAGGATGACCTGAACTTCTAATCCTCCTGCCTCTTCCTCTGGTGCTGGGATAATAAGAATGTGTCATCATTCCTGGATTTTGTGGTGCTGGGAATAGAACCCAGGGACTTGTCATTATGGGCAGGTTCTCTAATAATTGAACTACAGGCTCAGCCTGCTAATTCCTTCGTTCTTTCTTTTCTTTTTTCCTTCCTTCTTCCCTCCCTCTCTTTTTCTTCTTTCTTTGTCTTTGAAGAGTGCCCCCCATTTGGGTTCTTCTAAGATCCTTGTATTATCGCCATCTACATCCAACCCCTCCATGGTTGATTTTTCTTATTTCTTTTTTTTCTTTCTCTTTTTTCTTCAGGCTTTTGAAACAGAGTCTAACTCTGTAGCCCAGGCTGGCCTTAAACTCTCAGCAATTCTCCTGCCTCAGCTGCTGAAGTGCTGAGCTTCTAGGCCTGAGCCACCACATTGGCCTTTTTCCCTCCTTCTCTTTAAACAGATAAATAAGTCTTATGTTTCCTTCCTTTTGTCCCTTGGAAAGTGTGTGTGTGTGGCGGGGAGTCAGGGCCAGGACTGTGGGGGCGGCAGCAGTTGGTGCCACATGCCCTTGGTCCCAGCCTGAGGTTGACCCTATACCCAGAGCCTTTGTGTCACTCTCATGCCCCACCTCCATTACTTTGCCCAGGCTCGCCCAAGAAGGGAGTGCCTGTCTATCATAGAAGACACCATCTGGGCCCACAGCCAGTCACATCACAAGACAGGATGGCCCTGCAGGGACACCAGGACTTCCCCTGCCAATGGGAGGGGCTCTGTGGGCTCATGTTCAGATGCTGTAGGCAGCCAGGCAGATGGCTGGGGAGAAACAGGGAGTGGTGCTGGGTGGGTGTGTAGGGATGGCCTGAGTGGTTGGTTGAGCTTCCTCAGAATCCTAGGTGAGAGAAGGAAAGGGACATATTCTGGAACCTTCCAAACTCCTTAGTGATAGTTTTTCAGCAGCAGAACTGTTATTTCAAGAACACTAAACAGGAGGGAGCTAGTCTCCCAAGGCAGCAAGAAGCCTAATCTTCCTTCTTGCCCTGCAGGTTCCTTTGGGAAGACGGAACCTCGGGAGACACAATCTTTATATGAAAGCACAAAGGAACTCAACACACTGTGTCTTCTTTTGGGGCCCTTCAGGGGCTTCAGGGGTCCAGGAGATAACCAGGGGCCCTCCAGACTCTAATCTGACATGGTGGCCCTGGTTGGTCCTCATCAGCCAGACCCCAGAGCCAACGCCAAGGGTGGGAGATGGTCAGAGTAAGGATGAGTTCAACTACCCTGGAAGGGCAGGCACCTCTGTGGTCTGTCTCCCTACTAGTGAAGTTTCCTCCCAGAAACAGAGTTTCACACTCAGGAGAACCACGTTGCTGCTGACGGGAGCCCATTGACTGCTGCCTTTCATGAGGGATGTCTCCAACTCCTATTAGATTCAGGTTCTCGGCCTAGTCTTTTCGGTTGTTCTGGTTTTTTGTTTGTTTGCTTGTTTAAGACAGGGTCACATGTAGTCCAAGCTGGCCTTGGACTCTCCATGTAGGCAAGGATAACCTAATCTGATCTTTCTGCTTCCAACTAAAGAGGGCTGGGATTACAACTGTTTTCACTACTCAGATTTATGTGGTACCTCGAATGGATTCCAGGACTTGTATATGCTAAGCAAGCAGTCTACCAACTGAGCTGTACCTCCCGCTCCGTTTTTTATTGTTGTTGGTTATTTTTGTTTTGGTTTGAGAAAGGGTCTCATAGCCCAGAACTTGCTATGTGCTGATGTTGACCTTGAACTACCAAACCTGCCTCTCCCTGCTGAATCCTGGGATCACAGGTGTGTGCATCCATATGAATCTGTGCTCTAGTTCTGTTCTTGGGCATGTGATGGAGTGCTGGGTAGGAGGGCATTAATACAAAGCATCAGAGGAGGTGTTGGGAAAATGACTTGGCTCTGAGCTTGGTAGTTTGATTCTCCCAATAGGCATCCACAGGGCGGCTGTGAGGATGACATGAGACCATGTGTGTCAAAGCTCTAGTCAGAAGTAAATCCAAACTAGAGAAAAGGCATGGCTTTGCCCCTAACACGATGCACCACCTCAAGTAACACGTTCTCCCTCTGAGCTCTACTTTTCTCCTTTGTAAAAGAGGCCTGTTAAGAACAACAACAAAACAAAAACCCAATCGACCAAACAAACTCAATGGGCTACGGAGATGGCTCAGTGGTTAAGAATACTGGATGCTCTTTGAAAGGACCAGGGTTCTGTTCTCAGCACCCAACCGTAACTCCAGTCTCATGGGTCTTCTGGCCTCCAAAGACATTAGGCATGCACGTGATACATATACATATATTGGCAAAACATTCATATACACAAAGTAAAAATGAATGAAAAAAATTTTTAAAGAGGGTTGAGTGGGTTTAAGGCCTTTGCTGCCAAACCAGATGACCCAAGATCAATCCCCCAGGTCTCACACGTTGGCAGGAAAGAACCAACTCCACAAGTTGTCCTCTGACCTCTATACCTGCACTATAGCACATACCCTCCCCCCATAAATAAATAAATGCAATTTTAAAATTATTTTAATTGCTTTAGTTGGGCACAGTGGGTATACCTCTAATCCCAGCACTTAGAGGCAGGAAAATCATGAGTTTGAGGCCAGCCAGAGTCACATAATAGGACCTTATTTTGGGTTTTAAAAGTGTGTGGGGGGGTGGCATATCAGTGCCCACTCTTCACAGCTGCTATAGGAGGTAGGAATTTAGCAAGCACATGGCTCTAATCCTAGTACTGAGGAGCTGATAAATTCTTGGCTACATAGTGGATATAAGGAGCTAAAGGCCAGCCTAGTTTACATGAGACCCTGTCTCAAAGAACAAAAGCCAGAAAGAGAGTCACATAAAAATGCTTAATAAAAGGCCTAGAATAAGGAAAATAGTCAAAATAATATACTGATTGTAATTATTACTACTTTTACTATTTTTTTATTGTTAATGTAACAAGAAAGACGATGTAGCTATGTAGTTGAGCAATAGACTAAATTAAGCCTAAATGCTTATGTTTAATTTGGAGTTTACGACTGGAGCTGTGTGTCTCTAAGCAAGTACTTAACCTCTCTGTGTCTTCATTTCATTCTCAGAATCACGGGAATGTGAATTATACTTACTACACGCAGGTGTTGCGATTATCGTGTCCCTGTATGGAGAGTGTTCTGACAAGTACCTGGAAAATATTAAGTGCTACAGCAACGATTCAGGAGTAGGCTCTGTGAAAACTGCCTTCTCGGCTCTCCCTAACAGTCCCAACAAAGCCCGCAGAACCACCATTTCACTCCGAAGCTGGAGGAACACGGACAAAGTTACCTCCCCTCTCTGAGCCTGTTTTTATTTGTCTACAAAATGTGTTATGACCTCTAGGTTGTTAGGGCTGCATTAATAAGGGATGAGCTGTGGGAAACTTGTCGATCCTTGTTAATTAGGCCCGGGAACCAAAGCTCTGCCTAAAACCACCTCCTGCCCCACCCTGCCCTCCCTCCCCTCCTTGCCCTCGGTTCCCGGTCCCGCTGCGCACCAGGGGGCTGCGGCCTTGCCCGCAGCCAGGCCCTATTTCTGGGGACCGAGCGATCCCGAAGCCCTGCCAAGCTTCCCCGGGGATCGGGTTTCTGCTGACGCGGTGCCAGGCACGTCTGCTTCCAGGAACCGGCAGCCGCATTTAGCCGCGGGCCGCACATGAAAGGCTCTAGTCGGAAACGTGACGTTGTGTCAACAGGCGCGGCAGGTCAGCGCTGGGTGAGACCATCCCGGCAGCCCCGCCGAGCACGCCCTGTCTGAAGGCGGCCAGATCCCAGGCCTCTGTGCGCTCCTTGGCCCCAGAGTCAATGCTTCACCCCTAGTGGCTCACTACAACCCCCCCCCCCTAAACAGAGGCCTTCTTTGTCCCCAACTGGGCTGAAGGCTGGGATGCCAGCCACTTCACACACCTTCCTGAACACCCTTGGATCTTCTCCTGAAAGCCGGCTCAGGAAAGTTCAGGACATTGTGGAGGCAGAAAAACAAACCGGCAGCTGCATCTCAGGGGGGCTTCACTCTGGTGGCTGACTCTAGAAGAGACTTGCTAGATTGTCTGCGTGTGGAACCCTCAAATCTATTCTTAGCTCAGGGTGCTTGAACCACTTCCTGCTGTCCACAGCTACTCTGAGTCACAGCTTGAGAGAGAGTTGGGGAGTGGGCTTAGCAGGAGGGCTGCAAGAGCAAGCTACCCAAGGCAGGACTTAGGGACCATGCCATCTGTGCGACAGGATAGTGTAAGACTCTCAGAATCCTTAAGTCAGGAACAGGCATTTGAGGGCCTTGATAGAACACTTGGCTCTAGAGGTCTCATCCCCCTGAGCCAGGCTCCTGCCCCAGCACTGTGTGGCTTGGGAACAGTTACATCCTTTTATTTTCATCCAGCACTTTCATTTGCAGACCCCCAGGAGTCAGAGGTGACATTTGAAAGGCCCCCAGAGGCAAGTGTGCTCAGAGTTCCCTGGGATTGGCTTCACTGTAGGGGAGGACTCCAGACAGCTAGACGATTCTGGATGATTCAGATGCTCTGGGGCCTGGATCATGTCCATGAGGAAACCTCAGGACAAGTCAAGATGATGGGAAGAAAGCAAATACTCAGCTGGGTCGTTTCCCACCTTTTTTTTTTTTTTTTTTTTTAAATAAGAGCACTAATACCCATTCCCTAACACACCCAAAGAGAGGAAGACAGCAGATTGATTGTAGGAAATAATTATGGACAGTTGCCCTCAGCAGCACTGATGCAGGATATGGCAACTCCATTAGAACTTGCTAGATTTCAAAGTATTGGCCTGCCTTGGCAAAGAGGTGCAATCTCCAACCTCAACTATTATTGTTTAACAATCCATTAAATCTTTCCTCAATGTGGATAGCCCTACAGCAGCCTCCCTGGCCACTCCAGACCATGAGCTCATACTTTGGATTTTCCCATCAAGTTCGGAAGCAGCATGGAAGTGGATGCTGCGTACCTCTGGAAACAGATGAAGAGTTCATTAAAAAATCATGACTGAGGGTGTAGCTCAGTTGGTAGAGTGCTTACCTAAGATGTATGAGGTCCCAAGTTCGATCCCCAGTACTGCATAAAACCAGGTGTGGTGGGCATGCCTCTACTGCTCTGGAATGCCTGGCTGTAATTCCAGCATTTAGAAAGTGGACACAGGAAGATCATTCAAGGGCAGCCTTGGCTACACAGCAAATTTGGTGCCACCATGGGCTCCTATACATGTGAGCCTGTCTCAAAAAAATAAAGTAAAAATAATTCAGCATTTACCAACTATGTGGACTCAGCTTGTTCCTAATACCAGGCACATGAAAAACTAATGCAATTACACCAAGATTGACTAGAGGCTGTCTTCAGGCAAGACGGTGGAGAAAGTACCACGACGCTAAGTTATTTTTAAAACCCAGGAGACCGTTTCTCTTCCACAGGAAAAAGATTATTTTATTAAGTATTTTTAAAACAACTACTTAACATTTACTTAGATAAAAATATTTACAGTTTCACACCTTCAGGAAGGTTCCAAAATATAAACACTGTAACCTCTCCTCTCCCTAGAGAAAAAGAATTATTCTTCTCTTCAAAAACAGGAATACATTCATTTTTCTCACTGTGTAGATCAAGTAGTTATACAAATAGACATCTGAACGTTTTCCTTTGTCATATATTTATATAATATATATTTATAACAGCTTTACAAATAAAGGCAACAACTTTTATGCCCAAATAAAAATGAGAAAAGAAGTTAAAACAAGCATAGTGCATTTCGAAAAGCTGGTGCAGGGCTGGCTTAGCAAGTCAAGAAAACAAGGACTCTGGATCAAAAATAAAACTTCCTTAAAGGAGACAGAATCCGTTTTAGCAATAAGGACACTCCATATGCTGCTGGGCAAAGAGGAATTAGCCTACAGAAAGAACTTGGGGTGCCAAAGCTCTGCTAGGCCTTTGAAAAGCTAAGCTTGGTTCAAAGCTTTAAGATAGACTTGAAATCCGAGTCTAGCTGTGCAATAAGTGGAGCGATTACTTAGCTTTGTGCACTTTGGGACAACTGGGGCATCTGCCATCTCTGAGACCCTCCTTTGGCTCCCTAGACAGCATGCCATAAAAGTGAGACCTAGACAGATGCCACAGGCCTGGGGACCTGTCTGGTCCACCTTGGTTCTGTAGTAGCTAAGCTCGTACAAAGGGGGCCATTTTCGTTTTCTTAGTAAGCTAATCACCACAGAAGCCTGAGTTAGGGAACTGCATTGTCTTTATTCATCAGAGGCAGGGGTGGGGGAGGAGACCTGCGGAAATTTGCCCAAACCACTATGCCATATCCCAGTGTCAGCTACCTCACCACCTTAGCAGAAAGCTCAGTCTGGCCACTCTGTCAGTTGGCTGTGAGTCACCTCAAGGGAGAAGGGTGGGGTCTAACAGCTGGCTGGAAGCTGTGCTCTGGAAAGCCCTCTTTTGAAAGTACCTTTTTTCTCAAAGCCACAGACAGACCCAGCTCCCAAACTCAAGTGACTCACAGATCAAGCCTTTGAAGCTTAAGAAAATCCAACTGATTTGTATCAAAGGAGGCTCTTCTCTGGCTCGGGAAAAGCCCAGAATCTGCTACAGTCCTCCTGTCATCTGATATCAAGTCATAGACAACTTAATGTCCTATACATACAGACTACACACATACAAGCACACACACAAGCCACCCATTCACACACACATTCTGAATCTTCTCTGTGGATCTGCGTGGTGGACCGATCTCTCGGCACTCACAGAAACCTTTGTAGTTTTGGAATTAGGGAGGAAGGAAAGCAAAGCAGCAGGAGATCCCCTCAAGAGTTTAGTCTTTGGTTTCTAAGTTTAAAGGGGGGATCTGCTTCAGAGCCTGGAGCAAGGCTGAAGAAGAGTCGAGGGACGAATGTGCCAAGGGAGAAGGGAGTCTCTGGGGCAGGAGCAAGGGAGTCGGGATCTTGTCTGGGTTCATGAAGCTGGAGAGGGCCGCTGCGGAGGCATTGAGGCCTGGGTATAACACCGGCACAGAGGTGGGATACCAACATTTCTCCAGCATAGGCAGGTATGCAGTTGCTGATGGTGGGATGAGATAGAAGGGCAGGCAAAAGGGAGGCTGATGTGGGTGCGGGCCCAGAAATGGGGAACCCATCAGATCACTGCCAGCGAAGTGGCCTTCTTCATCTGAGAGCTGCATCCGGCTCTTTTTGGTGGGGGGCTCTTCAGATTCTTGCTTAATTGTGCTGACACGTTCTCCCACGGTGAACCTGCGTCCATGATCACTTTTGAAGTATGGCTGCTCACCGCGCAAGTCACCCTTCTCCAATTCACCTCCGTAGCCACTGTCTGTGTCCGTGTCACTGCCACTCTGCTCCCCACCCGAGGGGGCAAAAGTCCGCTGGATGACTGGCACACAGTTCTTCCCAGGGCCCTCCGAGCCCTTGGCCAGGAAGCCGGGTTTCTCCTTAAAGTCCATGGCTTTCGGAGCTGAGTCCGATGGTTTCCTAGAAGTACCACCCTGCAGCAGCTCGGAGACAACACGGTGGAGATGAGTGACAAGCTGGGAAGACTTCAGGTCCCGAGTACTGTCGTGCTTGGCCAGGTACTGCAGCACCTCACGGGCACACGTCTGGAAACCTGAGCAGAACATTTCTTGCCCTGCTTCGATATTTCTACCTGACAGCTCACCTGGAGAAAAAGATCCAGAAAAAAAGGATTTTTAGAAGGCTGCATGGTACACCAGGGCTTTCTTTTTGTTTAAAAAAAAAAAAAATCAATCATCAATTTCCAACTTCCAAAGTAATATGCCTAAAGAATTATTCTGAAAAATGAAAAGAATGAAATAAACATATTCCTACCACTTACAGACAGATTTGTTTTTTCTTTTTTGGTTCTAAGTTCAATGGAGCATCGCTAGGCTATGTATACTTTATTGTCCCCAAACAGGATTTTTAATGTCTATATAGTATCCCAGAGAGATAAACAACATACTTCTACTCTTGTTGAGCTTGTAGGTAATATCTGCAGTTTTCTTGTGACTGAAAAAATGAACATGCTAGTGTATTTATAAGTTCAACAATCACACTTTTTTTTTTTTAACAAGGCAGACTTATTCTAGCATAGATTGACATTGGGATTACTCCATAACCAAGGCTGGCCTTGAACTCATTCTGAGCCTATCTCAACTTTCAGAATGCTAGGACTCCAGATCTGAGCTACCACACCCAACACCAGTCAATAAGTATAGCAACAGTCACATGAAAGCAGAAGCCAGACAGTCATAAAATGAAACAATACAGAAACAATAACACCTAAAGAAATATTCTCCCTCCTCCCTTAAAAAAAAAAAAGACAGGGTCTCCCTATTTAGTCTTAGATAGCTTGGAATTCACTATGCTGGCCTTGAATTTTTGGGGCTCTGTCTCTGCCTCTCAGGTGCTGGGACTACAGGCATACCCACAAAAGCAGTAGCTAACACCTGTAATCCCACCAATTGGGAGGGGCAGACTGGAAGACTAGAGTTTTAGGAAAGCTAGGACCACAGATTGAGACCTTGTCTCAAAACAAAACCAAAACAGAACAATGACAACAACAACCAAAAACCCACAAAACTAAAACCAACAAGCCTGTACACACAAAAACCTATTAAAACAATTGCATACCCCCTACCCTACTACCCCTTACACCCGCAAACTTTAACTAGGCTCTTTCTTTGTCTTTTCCATATACTGTATCCACGACTCCCCTACGATCAGTTCTGATCAACTTTCTATTTTTAGAAAGAAAATTGGCAGACTTGCTGGCTTGGTTTTTCTGATTCTCATATCAGGCTTGGACAAGACAGAGAAGAATGTCTGATGGGTGTGTGTAAGGATTCCCCCTGGCCTGTAACTGTATGATCTGGAAGGGAGAGAAGGCAGGTTAGAAGGTGCCTCTGATTCTCTGGAACTCAGGAGAAATGAATGATGAAACCAGTGGTTTCATAGATTGTGCAATTTGCCAAGATACCTAGTGGCTATTCAGGGAACCACAATGAAATGCAGGGGGAAAAAAACCCCTGCTGTTATCCTGCCAAGACTGCACCCCACATCCAAGGACAAGGAAGCAAAGGAACAGGAAAACACTGGGGGCAGACCCGTGTTCTGCTCACCCATGAGTGCGGGCTCAGAAGACCAACTGTAAAACACTCACAATGCAAATTATAGGTGCCTTGGCATTTTAGAGGGGAATGGGGAAATCTCCCAGAACCTAGACACTCTCGGGCCGAAATGTCACAGGGCTGTTTCATCGCTGGACCAATACGTATTCATTCTAGGTGGCACTCAGCAGCATTCCGAATGGAAAGCATGATCTTTTGTGCAAGATTAAAAAAGTATCTCCCCCAAAGAATGTGCAAAAGTGAATGGTGACAGGAAAGACAGAAGCCACAGAAAGCCGGGAGCTCTATCTGTGCTGAGCTCTTAAGAGATGCTAATCAGACCCCGGTGCTCACCAGCTTGTAAGCCGCTCTGCAGGGCAATGATTTTTTGCTGCTGCTGATCAATTAGGTTTGTCAATGCTTTCACGTGCTTCAACGTAAGCTCCAGAACCACTGCTTTCTCCAAGTGACCCAGAGTCTGGAAAAAAAAAAAAAAAAAAAAGAGTTTCTGTTACCCCTGAGGTCAGTGAAGCCCCACCCCTGCTGACACTTATTTGTGATGAGAATTGGGTGTCAACACACACGGGAAGAGTCTCTCCTGCTTTACTAAATTTAAGTTTGCAGACGTTTTAACACATACATATAGATAATGAGAGAATTAAAAACAAAAAGCAAACAAACAAAAAAAAGCAAGTGTCATCTATTTTTGGAGGTATTTTGGTAGCTGTTACAGTCTCAGGAGAGAGCTGACAGATATATTTCTCCAGCAGCTGCCCTGACCTTAACACGGGGGACTCCAGAGATAACATTTCTCTGTTGTGGTGTCAACGCGGGGAGGGACGTCTACTGTGTCTGCCAACCAAGAGGCTTTTCCTCTATGTGTGTGTGTGTGTTTCCCTGACACCCTTTCAGAACTTCCAGCTCATGCAGGCTCTTCGTCTTCCTTTCCAAATACTTTTCCCAAAGGAAAAGCTAGAAGGCTTTTGGCTACCGCTAAAGGATATGACAGAAAGAAAAAGCACACATTAAAGTAAGTCCTCTTACGGATAGAAGGTGGAGAAGGAAAGGGTCTTAATTGCTTTAATTTTTATTTTGTTGTTTGTTCCTTAAGGTCAGGAAAACTACAAGCCGGTGAAAATTCATCAAAAGGAAGCTGTGCTAGGGCTGTAGCCAACTTAAAAGAGGCCCGGAGGGTTCTTCTGATTCTGCCTCAGCCTGGAAGTCCTGGGACTGGGGATCGGCTCCAACCCAGAGCTACCAGGAGCTTTGATCCGCCCGTCTAGCCTGCAGTTCCTCGTGACGCCTACAGGCGGCGAGTGACCCCCACCCGCCCTCTGGGCAGAAGAGCTGGGTTGGAGCGCGGCCAGCTTCTCACTTACTGTAAGTTTGAGATGTTCGGGTAGGAGATCTTTCAGCTGGGCAATGCACTCGTTAATCCGGTCACGTCTCTTTTTCTCGATCAGCCGGTGCGGCAATTTGTAAGTTTCCTGCAAGGAGCACATGAAAGAGATGGGTGCCTGGGGAGGGGAACCCGAAGCCTCTCTTCCTTCCCGCCCGGTAACAGGAAAAAAAATCCTGCAAAGGGGCAGAGACGCACCCAGAATCACCTCCTCTGCTCCTTCTTTCCCAAGTCACTCCGTTGTGACAATGAGCTCACCGTATCTTGAATCCCCCAGCCAGCCTCCAAACAAGCAAACTTTTCTTGGAAACTCAGCGCACTCGAGGGGCTAGGGCGCCAGGAGTCTCTAGGGGTGCACCTACCTTGCTGTCCTCGCTCCGTTTTATCCCCCGCCTGGACTTGTACACTTGGTACATGTGGGCAAAATCCATCCTGCAGGGAGAGGGGCCAGAAAGAGCCGTGACTCCCGAGTGCGCACTGGCTGCAGGCGCCCTATCAATGCAAGACGCCCCCCCATCTGCGCCCAGCGGTGCCTCAAGTTGAGAGCGCCGAGGAACACAAGGCTACGAGTGGAGACTTGAAGGGGGTCACAGTGCACACTTACCCTGACAGGTCTCCGTGGTCCAGCACTGGCGCTTTGGGAAGGCAGGTAGGAGGTGGTTGCGCGCTGGGGATCCGCTCCATGATGCGGCGAGCCGGGGCCACTGCGCGCTCCTGTCTGCACTTAGCAGAGCGCCTGAGGGAAGACTACCCTGGAAGGGAAGATTCGAGGGTCTCAAGGGGAATGTTCCTCTGAGATTGCCTGAGCTCGCTTGCAATGCGCTGGGCTGCCGGGAGCTGCGGCTTTGAGGCGTCGCTTCAGTTGGGGGCGTGCATGGCCCGGCGTCCCCGCGGCTTCTGGCTCCCGCTCTGCGCAGACTGGCGGTGTGTGCTCGCTGCGCTGTCTGCGCCGTGCGAGCCAAGTGAATGAGAAGTGGGGCGGGCGGGGAGGCGGGAGGGAAGGGGGGTTGCTTAGGGCGGAGCGGCGCGCGGTTGCGGGGGGGTTGGAGGGGACGAGCCAAGGAGTAAGGAGAGGCTGCGGGCTGGGTTAAATGGGAGCGAGTGGGTGGGTAGGAGCTACGTGTTCTACCCTGTGACTCCAAGCACGTCTGGCCGCTGCCGGGGAGGGAAGGAGCGACCTGCCCGCCCTCCCCCGGCTTCATCACATGAGTCTCACGTGTTGGACAACGCTCTGGCGGCTGCGAAGTGCCCCCCCCAACCGCGGGCCCCAGGTGTCTGCGGCTGCGGCCTCCTTTCCCCGAAAGAGGGGGTGGCAGCTCAGCCCGAGTCCTGCCCAGCTGGGCGGGGGGCACGGAAGCTGGAAGGAACCGGGGAGTTGGGGGAGGGGGGGTGGTAACGTGGGCGAACCTGCCCCAGGGAAATGAAGTAAGTTCCCGTCTCCTGGGAGGGAACGGGGGAGGACGGATCCGCCCGCGTCTGACTCAAGCCGGGAGAGGAATATCCCCTCGGTCGCTCCAGCCCAGCCCTCTTCCTCCTCCCCCGCCTGGCCCGCTCCTAGGAACCCGTGCGCAGCGGAGGGAGTCGTCGGCCCCCTTGGCCTTCCCCAGAGGCTGGCGTTTCTTTCCGTCCAGGCTTCCCAGCCCCCCAGCGCTCAGCCCCAGTGTCCAGGAATTGCCCGCCTTGGGGAGGGATCGAGGGCGGGGCGGATGTCACCCCATGGGAAGCGGGCAGGCGGCCAGGCGCTGGGGCAGCCGAGGCCGCCGCCTAGCACGCCGCGCGCACCTGACCGTGGACCGTGTGAGCCGCGCGGGGCCCCTCGCTCTCCCGGGAGCTCAGCTCCGGGGAGCAGCCTGCGGGTGGCCCGGCATCCGACTGGCGCGCACCCATCTCCTCCCGCCCTCCAGGGTGCTTCACTGCCCCCACCCGCCCTGGCTAGTCAAGCACAGAAAGATACAGGGCACGGTGCCCGGCGTTCCCTCCCTCCTCTGCCCCCTCCGGAGCAGAGGCGTCCGGGTCGCCTCCCCTCCGGCTGCAGCGTTACACAACCGCGGCCACGGCGCCTGCCCTGCAGCAGCGCGGGGCGTGACGCTTCACGTGGCCCGGGCGCGGGCCGTAGCTCCGTGCACTGCAAGCTCTGTGCCGGCTCCCGAGCTGTGACCCCCGCGCACCGGGGCTGCCAGCTTGCATGGGATCCCGCTGCTAACCAGGAACTTGGGTGGCGCTGTTTGCGGGTCTATTCCAGGGCAGGAGGAGATAGGGAATGAAGGGAGAAGGGGGGACAGACAAAAAACAAAAAAACAAATAACCTCTTCTTTCACAGTAAAATCTTCACTTTTATGCGGTACACATAACATTGAAACCCCTACCCAGTGCTAGGCATTGTGCCCGCGGCTAGAGGCAGTGCAAAAATCAAACGTGGATTTTGACCTTGAATTTACAGGGACCTTGGGAAGGAGCCAACGAGGCCAATCAGACAGCCTTCAGCAGAAAGTCTATCGGGGCCACTGGCAGGGAATAAAAGATGAGAAGGTTTTAATTTAATACTAACCAAGACGTTTAGGTAGTAGAGGTTAACTCACAGGCCCGTGCGTGGGGCACAAAAAGGGCAGCTCCAGGGGCCCTAGAGCTCGGCTGTCTCGCTTGGGCCGCCGGGGGCCCCCCACCGACCTGCCTTGGAAAAGTCTGGTCTCTTTGACCTTCTAACAGCCCGGCGCTGGGAAAGCATCTGCAACACAGAACCCGCGGCGCTGTGAGCTACACTGACACACAGCAAGGGGCCAGTGGAAATTCATGACTAAAATAAGGCCTGGCTGGGGATTTCGCTGACCTCTGCGCACCCCTGCCCTGCAAGTTCGGGGAGTTGAGAGATGACTGTTAACCTTTCCCACCTGCTTGGGGTCAGTTACTCCGCTGCAGAGTGACCTGGCTGGGGAGCTGGGGGAAAATGGGGTCACTGCTGGGACGGGGTACAGTTAGGGGTGTGTGTGTGTCATATTCCTTGGCAGCGTTCTGACAACCTGGAGAACTGGGATTCACATGGTGACCAAACTGGGAGTGCATTTCCTCCAGGTCGCTCAAGCTCCCACTTCCTGTTTATGTTTCACAAGCGTCAAACCCATTAGCAAGTGTGAGAAATGATTGCTTTTCTAACTGTTCACTGGCTGACCTCACTTTGAGGCTTAGAGAACCGTCCCTCCTCCCTTGACGGACGCACTTTGGCTGGCGGGTTATCATCAATCTCTCTGGAGGGAATGAATGCTCCCCACCTTCCTGCCAGTACATAGGCAGCAGGACCAGAGGCTAAGGCTTGGGTATGTGCTTGCAATCTAAAGGGGGGTTGGTGGTGGTGCGACCTTCCTGCAACTCTAATAAGGGGGAAGCGTTGTCATGGTTGTGTCAAAACCATAGTTCCACCAGGAAATAAGCTCTAGCAGAGAAAGGCACATATGTCCTCTCTTGTGCCCCTCCCCCTCTAGAAGTGAATCCCTGCAATTCTGCCTGTATGGTTCACGGCTCAGGAAAATATCATCCTTAAAACTAAGTGATCGGTGCATTTCTGTCTTGTGCTCCTGTTGTAAATAACAAAACGTGTGTATTGCCCATTTAAATAAAAAAAATATTTACAGGCTCCCTACATACTTAAGGCAGGCCTTGACCTTGAAATCCTCCTGTCTCAGCTTCCTGAGTTTTGGGGGTTATAGACATAAACTAATTCCTGCTTTTTATTTCTTTCAAATATACTCTCAAGCTTCAACATTATCCCCATCTTGCTGTGTCTGGATTTTTTTTTTCTTTTTAAAATGTGGGGGGGGGGGGGCAGAAATAGCTTAATGTGTTGTTTGGGGTTGGTGTTGTAGCTCAGTTGGTAGAGTGCTTGCTTGACATGCACTAAAGCCTGGGTTCTGTCCCCAAGCAGAGCATAAAACTGGGAGTGGTGTCATCACTTGACTCTAATCTCAGTAGTTGGAGCATCAAAAAACACCCTCATCTATATAGTCAGTTTAAGACCAGCTCAGGCTAATGAGACCCTGTGTTTCAAAAAATGACATAAAAGAGAAATCTGTTGTTTTCCCTTGTATAGTTTACAGCTATTTGAAAAATAATTCCTCCCAGTATATACCTTTCCATCCTGAAGAGTATTACTACTTCAGACTGTCATCTGTTTTCTTTTAAAAAAAAAAAAAAGAGAGAGAGACAGTTTATTAAAGGAAAAGGACACTCCCAAGGGTGGGACAGGGCTAGTGAGCTGAGAAGACCAGATGTTCAACAGCTTTTGTAGATCCTTTATGAATGCTTATTTAGTTTCTGTGTCCTAGCTTTCAAGCCTTATGGTAAGAACTTGGTGTGAGTTGCTACCACCTTACAAAGCTGATTAGTGTTAGCTCAATTCATCTAACGCATGTATTTATTGAGAGAACTCCCTCGTGTACAGCACTGGACCAGGTCCTGAGGCTATATAACATACCCCTTTGGGAAATTGAAGCTCAGGGTTATTAAATTACTACCCTAGGCTAAGTGGTCTGCGATTAGATGGGGATAAGAATCCAGGTTTGTCAGACTTCAAAAGCTGTATTTTCTCTTTTTAATTTCAAAGTTATATAATGACACATTGACTTTATTAATAAATCTGAAATAACATTGTTGGTTTTTTTGTATAGGAAGGTAGGATGGGTAGAAAAATCACATTACATTGAGATATGAGAATTTTACTCTGCAGATTAAAATTGAGCATTATAATCAGGTGTGGTGGTTCACATTTTTAATCCCAGGCCTAGGGAGGCAGAGGCAGATGGATCTCCATGGCTGGTCTACATAGTAAGTTCCAGGACTATATAGAAAGACCCTGTCTCAATGAAAAAAAAAAGTAAGTATTATGATACTTTTAATTACATATTAATCATCAAGCCCAAGAAAGATGATTTAAATCAAAATAACTAATTCAAGTGCTTTCTTTTTTTTTTTCCAAAGGCTTCACACTTACGGCCTGCCTGGTGGAGCTGTACTGTTTATGTACTGCTCAACTCCAGGGGGAGCCATTCACACTGAGTTTGTGTGAGAGACCCTCCAGAATTATACAGTCTCACACTGAACATTGGGTAATCTTACCATTTTTGTGTTCTTCCCCTGTATCTTGTTTCTTACAATTGTGTAAGATGATAATTTTGTACAGGGGAAGGATTCATTGCTCAGATAACACAAATAACACTTTGCCAGTTTATTCAGTCTGGTTTCTCTTTCCTTTTTTTCTCTCTTTTTCATAGTTCACAGAAACAAATACATTTTATATTGGCTTGTAGTTCAGTTGTGTAGTAGGTCACCTACTGTGGTGGCTCACCAGAGAAGGACGTGGAGGCATTTTCATATGTGCAAACCCTGTTAGACCTCTCACCTCAGCAGAGCGAACCACTATCCTGGCCAGCGCCATACTGGACAGTGGAGCCCTGAGCATCTGAGCTCAGGTGTTCTTATTAATATAGAACTCCTCAGGTGTTCTACTGATAGCATGTGCAGATCCTGAGCAATCAAACATCCCCCACATAAATCCAAAACCTGCAGACAATACAAAATTCCAAGACCTAGGCAGCCCCTCACCCAACAGTGCATAAAATAATTATTTTATACATAACTAAAAATAAACTTCCATAATACAGTTATTAGACTGCTTGCCTAGCATGTATGAAGCCCTGGGTTTGATCCTCAGCACCATGTAAACTAGGTGTAGTGTTATATACATGTGGTCCAGGCACTTGGGGAGGTGGGGGAAGGAGAATCAGAAATTCAAGTTTATCTTCTGTACAGAGCCAGCCTGAGATACATGAGACCCTGTCTAAAATGGAATATATATTATATATATAATATATATTGTATATGTATAACATATATCCAAGACCCAAAGCAGATGTACATCCATGTTTTAAATGCAGTTAACCCAAAGTTGAGTTGGTATATAGCAACAGCTACTGTTGAGTGACAGGCTTTTCCTGTGGAGACATATGTCTAAGGGAAGTAATAACAGACCAAAGTAATGACTGCAGCAATGTCCAATTTGGTGAACCAGGGATTTTTTTTATTAGGGTTATTTACTCAACCCCAATAACCCCCCCCAACAGATGCATCCTGGGAAAGGCCATCCCAGCATGGGTGACACCGACTCCCAGAAGACGTATGACCCTGGAACGCTCTGTGCTGCTTGTAAGCTGCTTGGCAGTCCACAAATATTTCTTTCAGCTGTTTGGTTGGTCAGAGTCTCCACCCCCAGCAATTGCTTACCCCTTTCCACACTGTTCAGTAAAGGCCCTCAAGAATCCTTCAATTTTCTGTACTCTAGGACATGTGACCTTTGTTTACCTCCCAGGGCTCACCAGTCTTCCTTCCTGCAGCCAAAGTTTCAATCTAAGGGAATGTCGCAATTTTCAGTAGCCACCTAAACCTAGGGTTTTTCTCTCACCCATAACCCCAACTATCCAATGTTTTGTTTTGCTTTGTTTTGTTCTTTCGAAGCAGGTGGCCTGACTGTTCTGGAACTCCCTGTGTAGACCAGGTTAGCCTGGAACTCACAGAGGTCTGCCTACCTTTGCCTCCAGAGAGTGCTGGGATTAAAGCTTTGCACCATTCTGTCCAGCAACCACTTGCCCTGGCCCTTACCCTTCTTTGAAACAGGATCTCAACATGAGCTAAGGGATGATCTGGAACTCACTGTGAAGTACAGGCTGTTATTTCTTGTCATCTTCTTGCTTCTTTCGCCTCAGTGCTGAGTTTACAGTTGTGTACCTCCATGCTTCATTTTTTGCTTATTTTATGACCAGTGCATAGGAAGAAGAATCCAGGCCAGTGCATTTACAGACCAAAGTCTTCACAAACAAATATATACCACATAATCTGACATTTGCTAATCTAATTTACTCAATTTTATTTAAAGGAGAATATTCTGGTCTTATCTGGTCTTACACTGATTTTGCAGCATACCAGTAGATCCTAATTTGGGGGTTGAAACTTTGTTCTGCTCTAGAGAGAGTTTTGTCAGTTTGCTTTGCCACTCCTCTCCAAATAAAAAGAGACGAGACAGTAGTGTCTGGACCCTTGAAAATCTTTCAGACTGCTTATAAAAATATAAATACAGGTCTAGGGTGGTAGCTCAGTCAGTAGAGGGCTTGCACAAAGTCCTTGATTGAATCACCAATTCAGTTGCCAGTACCATATAAGGTAGGATGTGGTGATTCCACCATCCTTAGATACAGAGCAGAGTTTGCTACGGAAACTGTCTAAAGAAAATCATGGATGGATTCAACGGTATAAATGTCTCCGTCAGGGAAAACTCATCTACTAATTCTTTGTCTATCTTCACCTTCCTTAATCCCTGCTCTTGAAGAAAAACAAAAAAGTTAATTGTTTTATTGGGAGGTAAACATAATAAACTAAACAGATTTTTCAAGTTTGACTCGTGAATGGGGGTAGATGTCAAAGTCTGCATTGTCACTGGCTGCTATGGTTTTGATCTTATTGTCCCCTAAAAACCATATGCTTGGTTGCCAGCCATTACATAATTGAGAGTTAGTGAGCCTTTGATAGCTGGGATCTAGTAGAATCAAGTTAGGTCATTGGAGGCATGTACTTGAAGCAGATATGGAGACCCAATCCCTGGTGTTCTCTCTGGCTGCTAGGATGAGCAGCTCTGTTCCACACCCCCTGCCATGTTCAACTTCACTATAAACTCCAAAGGGACACCTCTGAAAGCATGAACCAAAAGAAGACTTTTGTCTTTAAAAGCATATTTTCATTAATTCTGGCAATGTATTTTGATCATATTCATGCTTCCAGCTCCTCCCAGATTCTTCCTCACCTCTCTATCCACCAAGTTTCATGTTCTTGCTCATTTGTTTTTAAACACATTGAGCCCAATTTGTGTTACTTTGACTGGGGCATGGTCAACCTGCCATTAAGACCTCACCCTTAAAGAAAACTGACTCTCCTCTCCCAGTAGGTATCAAATGCCAATAGCTGCTCAGCTAAGAGTGGGGCTCTGTGCCAACCTCTTACACCATGCTGAGATTTTTGTCTGGCATGAGCTTGTACAGGTCTTGTGCTTGCTGTCACATCCCTGTGAGTTCATAGGGCATCAGCTTGTGTCCAGAAGACACTGTTTCCTTGTAGTCATCCACCACTTCTGTCTCTTAAAATCTTTCTGGCTCTCTTTAGGGATGAGCACTCTATAGAGTCTTACTCTCTACACATTGACCAGTTGTGGTTCTCTGTGTTAATTACTATCTATTGCAAGAAGAACCTTATTGATGAGGGTTAAGAGAAGAATTAATCTATGGGATAGACATAAGTCATTAGGTGTCATTTGGTACTATGTTCACTTAGCAAAATAACAGTAGTAGTTCTCCCCTAGGGTCTATGACCTGTCTAGACATATGTTCTTAGCCCCCAAAATAGTGCCAGGTATGGGATTCATCTTGTGGAATGGGACTTTAAAATCCAATTAGAGGGTTGTTGGTTACTCCCATAACAATTTTTGCCACTATTGCACCATGTGTGTGACTTGCCAGGACAACCATAATTGTAACTGAGTTTGCAGCACAGATTTGGTGATTAATGCTTACTTTTCTCCTCCAGTAGCATGTACAGCACCTTCTAGCTCTATGAAAGCTAGACAATAGAGATGAAGCTTCCAGTGAATACCAGCTTAATTTTTCTGAGAATCATGTTCTATGACTCAAGTATTTAGTATCTTCATTTATATCTTCATATATAGTCCTACCATCAAGTTCTGGAGGGTAACCAAGACCAGTGGCAATAGCCTGAAATGTTTGGGGGGGGGGTCTATGAGACACCACTGGTCAACAACTCAAAAAGAGGTAACCTGTTACTGGCATTGGAGATTTTATTTGCTAGCATGTAGTGTCTTAATTGGTACATTGTGCCCCCCACCGTATAAGGTAACTCCATTTAAATGCTTTTTATCTGTGATTATGTTTTAGGAAATCTTTCCTTCTTTTAACTTTTTTTTTTAATTTTTAAAAGCAGGATCTCACTGTCATCCTGTAACTCACAGAGATCTATCTTCCTTTGCTACCTGAGTGCTGGTGTTAAAGCTGTGTGTAGTAGTACACTGCTGGGTGGCTCAGCCAAGGAGACACAGAGGCCTATCCATTGGTACAAACCTTGCGAGACCTCAGCAGAGGGAGCCACAATCATGGCAGGTGCCATACTCTACAGTGGAACCCCTGAGCTCAGGTGTTGTGTTTTGTTTTGTTTTGATTCAGAACTCCTCAGGTGGTCTACTGATACCTCATGCAGATCTTGAGCAATCAGACATTCCCCACATAAATCCAAAACCTGCAGACAATACAAAACGCCAAGACCTAGGCAGCCCCTCACCCAACAGTACACAAAACAATTATTTTATACACAACTAAAAATAAACTTCCGCAACAGGCATGTACCACCAACCCTGGCATTAAAGTTACATTTATTTAGTGTGTGTGTGTCATCCACAGTTATGCAGGTATGTGGGCATGCGTGTGCCACTGCAAACATTTGGAAGTCAGAAGACAACTTGCCAGAGTCAGTGCTCTCCTTCCACTGTGTGGACCCCAGGGACCAAACTCAGATCATCAGCCTTGGCAGCAGGTCTCAGTACTCACTGAGCCATCTTGTTGGCCTAAGATTTTTTTTTTTAATCTCAGATATTTTGTCAAAGTGAAGAAAAGCTGACTGACACACCCCCTACACAAGGTAAAGAACTTGTTTTTTTGTTTATTTTTGTTTGTATTTTCATAGTCATCTCAGAAGATTTCTTCACGCCCCTTCCAGTTCCAGCCCCACAATCGCCTTCTGAACTCCATCACCGTAGATTAACTTTGCTTATTGTTGGAATCTGTCTTTGTCAGAACATGATCCAAGAATGGAGTCGTGGGAGGGGAATTCTGAGTGCTTGTGAGGAAATGCCAAGGAAACAAGGCTGGAGTCTTTCGACCTCGGTTTCTTCAAGAACATGGGATTGTTCTTGTACTGTGTTTTTGTGCTCCCCCCAGACGCAGTGGATAAGAGTGGGTTTACTTTAGATTGTTCATTACAACTGGCTCTATGGAAAAACACGTTTTTGCCATACATGGTTTGTCCTTGTGATGGTACACTTCACTCCTGATTCTCCTTAACCCTCAGAGTATAAATTGTCTGATGCTCTGAATAAAGTTGGCTATTGCCTGAGACTTTAGTCTGCCTCATTTTTAGGCTCCATTTTCCCAGGTTCCATGGCTGTTAGCATGGTAAACAGTCTTGGTTACTTCTCTACTGCTGTGATAAGACACCATGACCAAAGAACACTTATTTTAAAAGTATTTATTTGGAGCTTATAGTTTCAGAGGGTTAGAGACATGACCATTATTGCAGGGAGCATGGCGGCAGCAGGCAGGCATGGTGCTTCTCAGTCACTGAGAATTCACATCTTGGCAGAGAATGGTATCAGTGTTCTGAAACCTCAAAGCCCCAGTGACATACATACTCCAACAAGGCCATGCCTTCTAATCCTTCCCAAACCATTCTACCAACTGGGGAACCAAACATTCAAACATATGAGCCTATGGGGGCCATTCTCATTCAAACCACCATAGACTGTATATTATGAATGTATTCTTTTGATAAAATTTGAGTTGTTTAACATGGGTTTTTTTTTTTTTTGAGATTCTGAAACATTATATACCATCAGAAGGTTTTTTAAATTACCAATTGTCTTTTCTTGTGTGTGTGTATCACAATTTGTCTTACTACAGATAGACTCTTGGTTCGTTTTCAATGTGGGACTGTTATGAATGAGGTTGTTGTTGACATTATCCTACACGTCTTTCTGTGAATGAAGGTATCCCTTTTCTTTGGATAAGTATCAGGAGTACAGTTCTCTGGGGGCATAGGATACATATGAGTTTAACTTTATTACAAGCTGCCCATGGACTCCCCAAAGAAGAGTTACCATTTTAGAGAACTATTAACCGGTAGATACCCCTTCTCCCCACCAACATTTAGTCTACACATTTCATTTTAGCAATTCTAAGGGGAGTGAAATGATATTGTATTGAGACTTTAACTTGCATTTTCCATGAAACTCATGGAGTCAAACAACTTTTAAGTGCTTATTGGCTGCAAATATGTCTTCTTTTGTGAAATATTTGTCCAAACCTTTTGCTAAGTTTAAATGTTAGATTATTTCCCTTTTAAAAATATTATATATAAGAATACGATTCAGCAGGGTGTGATGGCACAAGCTTTTGATCTCAGCACTTGGGTTGAAGGTTGGGGAGGCAGGCAGATCCCTGAGCGTTCAAGGCCAGCCTGAACTACCTAGCAAGCTCCAGGCCAGCCAAGGCTACATAGTGAAACCCTGTCTCAAAAACAAACAAACAAACAGAACCCAATACAGTCAAGGCCAGTGACATGTTTCCGTGTGTATATCTGTGTAGCTATTAATAAAAGGCAAGCACTCTACCCCTCAGCCCCAGCCTCTATGCTGCATTTAAAAATTTATTTCATTTCCTGTTGTTGTGGTGGTGGTGGTGGTGTTGGTGGTGGTGGTGGTGGGGTGTGTGTACGCTGTTGACTAGTTAAAGCAACAAACCATAACATCCTGAGATATGCAGCATATGAGATAGAGATGTGTTAATAGGTTCTCAAATGGCTGCTCAGTGAACTTTACATGCATTAGAAGCACTTGGTGGTCTTATAGACACACATATTTGAGGAGCATACCCTTAGAGTCTCTTAGAGTAGGTCCTTGATAGAGTTAAAATTTCCATTTGTAAGCATTCATTTGTATGTTGGCACCATACTCCTGGGTACCCTATGTCTAGAGGAATGGTTTCCTCTAGGCATAACAATCCGCATTTTTCAAAATGGTGACGGGATGGAGGATGGAACGCAGGGCCTTGCACATGCTGGGCAAGTACTCTTGCTGACCTACACCTCCCCCTATTGCTCTGCACCTTTAAATCAGCAGTCTCTCTTCAAATAATGCACCAAAAATACCATAATACAAATGGTAAAAGAACATGACAGCAGCTCAATTCAACTTTGTCCAATCCCATCTTTTATGTTCTTATTATCACATTTTTGATTTTTTTGTGTGTCCATATGTGTATATCTCAGGATATATTATGGTTTTTTGTTTTAACTAATGAACAGTGTTCACACACACACACACACACACACACACACACACACTTAAATTTTTAAAATTCAGATTTATTTATTTTGTATGTAGGAGTGCTTTGTCTGCATGTATATCTGTACCATGTGCATGCCTGGTACCTGTAGAGGCCAGAAAAGGGCGTTGGATCCCCAGAACTGGAGTTGCAGATGATCGTGAGCCACTGTGTGGGTGCTGGAAGACAAACTCAGATCCTCTATAAAAGCAAAAACTTTTCTTAACCACTAAACCATCTCTCCAAGCCATTATTATTATTATTATTATTATTATTATTACTATTATTTCCAGATAGGGTCTCACTATGTATCCCTGGCCTCTGCCTCCTGAGTGCTAGGGTTAAAGGTGTGTGCAACCACATCTAGTCTCAATAGTATTGTTAAATATATATGTGAACCTACACCCATACAGAGATAAAGATGTAGATATATTGCAAAAGGTTACTATCTATTGCCCTTTGGGACTCATTATAGATCTGGGGTTTCTTTTTGATATGATATCTTCTAGTATGAAAAAATTAAGCTATCCTTTCTTGTAGTGTGAACCTTGCAGTAATTTTGTGTTTTGTTTGTTCTTGTACCGTGGATTGTTTGACTGAAAATGACTTCACTTTACTTTGTTTTATTTAAAAAATTATTACACTTTATTATCTGTGCACACATGTGTATGAATGTGGGAGTATGTGTGTGCCACCACTCACTTGGGGTCAGAGGACAGCTTGCAGTCATCAGTTTTCCCCTTCTACCTTGTGGGCTAGGAACTGACCTCAGGAGATTGGCTTATGTGAGAATGCCTTTCCCCACTGAGCCATCCTGCCAGCTCCCCCTTGACATCACAACACTTTGTGTCTGCTTCTGTCTTTAAGTTTTACATGTAGGTGTGTGTAGAATTGTGTTTATTTGTTTATCCGTGTGTGTGTGTGTGTGTGTGTGTGTGTGTGTGTGTGTGGTGCTGGGGTGGAACCCAGGATTTTACATGTCCAAAGCAAGCACCCAACCCCCAAACCACACCCCAACTCTTCTTTTCTGCTTTAGTTGTGAGTTGTATTTTCTTGCTTTTCTGTACACACACACACACACACACACACACACACACACACCTCTTTTTTAAAAAGAAAAGGGGAAAGGAAGAAAAGAGAGGGCTGCTGAGACAGTCCAATGGGTAAGAGTGCTTATCAGGCATGCCTGGTGGGCTGAATTCCATCTGAGAATGTTGATGTTGTCCTTTGACCTCCCAGTGTGGCACATGCCCCGCCCCTACCCCACCCCTACCCTTTCTTTTTTTCTGTCAGACACAGGCACACATAAACAATAATAACAATGATAATGATAATAATAAAAACTTAAGAATTTTTGGTGAATGTTTGAATAGACACGATGATTTTACGTACTTATGGGACACAGTGTGATAATTCAACTTAATGTATACATATAATGCATAATGGTCCGATTACATAATTAAAACGACTGTCTCCTTGAACCTTTATTATTCTGTTGTGTTGAGACTCTTTGAATTCTTCTCTTTCAGTTCTTCATAAAACCTAAAGTAACGTCTTGTGAGCTAGCCATTCTGATGTGCTGTGGAACACTAGAACTTATTTTACTACCCATTACCCAACATCCCTCTGAGCCGCCCAGCCCAGGTCCTCACACTTTCACGCCTATAGTGACCACTGTCCTACTGCATACATATTTCCTTGAGATCAACACTTTGGTTTCCACATAGGACAGAGAACATGCCATACTTATCTTCCCGTGCCTGGCTTATTTCACTTAGCACCAAGTTCTCTACCCATGTTTCTGCAAATCACAGGATTACACTTTTTATGGCTAAATTACAACACCATGCACTATAACCAAGATATGAAATTACCCAAGGTGTCCTCAAACAGATGAATGGATTAAAAAACAACAACAACAATCTGACACACACACACACACACATACATACATACTAGAGTAGTTCTCAGTCCTGAAAAAGAATAAAAATTTCATCATTTGCTCTTAACTGGTTTGATGGGAGGGTTGATTCTTAGCCTTCAACAGAGCCTGAGGTCTGGGGGAGATTGCTGTGATCCACCTGCTCTTCACAACTAAGCTGGCAGGTTTCACAACTGTGGGGGAGCTCGCCCTGTTTTACAGCCCTACTGATAGCCATTTTATCCTCTTTGCCCTTTGCTCCTTGCTTTCTGTTTCTCTACACAGCTCTCTTCAGCACCTACCCCTTTATACACTCCCCAGATTCTGGGAAGGGCTGAAATGCTCCAAGGAGTTTCCTTAAGTGCTTCTTTTCTGCTTCTCACTTTGGGGAGCTATGTGTAGCAGCCTGTGAGGATTCTGGGTGGAGTGGGCAGCTAGGGCAGACCCACTCTGGCTGGTGCTCTCCATCTCTCAGGCAGCTGAGTTGTCATAGTTCCTTATGATCACAGTTTTCCCTCTTCCAGTCAACAAAGATGAATGTGACTGTGGGTTTCTCCTCTCTCGGGTAGAGTTTGCCCTTTTCTTGCATTTAGTTCTTTTGGATATCTCTGTGGCCCTGAACAGCAATCGTGTTGAACTTACGTTCCTTATTTTGGCTATTAGAATGAAGGAAACTCTTGTAACCCTACATATCTTCTACATCAGTAGAAACCTCCCAGAAATGGTCTCTTCCCAGGAAAGAGAAGGTATGCTTGCAGCATCTGTGCATATGCAGCCAGGAATCAGAAGGAAGCATCAATCACACAGAAACTGAAATTGTACTTTGTATTTAAAAATTTACTTCAGCTATCTGTCTATCTGTCTTTCTATCTTTCCCCCCTTCTTCCTTCTCTCCCTCTCTCACTTCTTCTCTCTCTCTTCCTCTCCCTCTCTCTCTTTCTCTCTTTCTTCAAAACAGCTCCTCATTATGTAGTAAGTTGGCCTTGAACCCACCATCCTCTTTCCTCACTCAGCTTTCCAAATGATCTGATTATATTCACTCATGGCAGGGCATCTGGTGCAGAAATGGAAATGTTAAAAGTTGAACAATCTTACTTTAAAAACATTAAGTTTCACAGAAGAGGAATCAGCTGAAGACATGCCATTCGGCCAGGCCGTTCAAAGGAGCCAATCCTGGCTGCTTACTGTGAGTGCTTTCTCACTGGGAAGACACACTGAAGCTGTAACAGAGCAAGGGAGGAAAAGCAGAACAAACTGAAACAACACAGTGAAAATTTGGCATTGCAATCTGACAGGTACTGAGGTGCTAGACAACCATACATGTGCACGAAAACTTATAATCTCTCTCTTTCTCTCTCTCTCTCTCTCTCTCTCTCACATACACACACACACAGGATTTGAGGCAAAGGGAGGCTTTGAGTGCCAAGCAAGCAATATTTATTTTCAGAACATGGGCACTGTTCACCATTTTCTCTGCCTCTTAGGACAGTGAATCTCACATTTCACCCTGCATTTAAAACACCTGGGTATTACATTAAAGTTCAGATCCTTCCTTAGGTCTGGGGTTAGGCTTAGGACTCTCCTCCCCCACCCCTTGCTCTCTTCTTGCTTCGGATTGCACCTGGTGAATAGTAAACACAGTCTGCCACTGAGCTACTCCCCAAGCCCCAAGATTCTGTACATTCCCTATGTTCTTTGTGATAACAAACATGCAGGATGTTTAGAAAGAGCCTCATGCATGTGCTCCATTTTCAGGTGGGCCACACAGTAGAACGTAGTCATCCATGCTCAGGTGATAGCGGTCGATAATCATGGTTGTTAACTTGACTCCACCTGGGATCAGTTGAAACCTACGCATCTGAGTACAGCTGTGAGGGATTTTCTTGATTGGATGAGGTGGGAAGACCCCTACTAAATCTGGGCCACGCCTCTTGGTTGCCACCCATATTAAAAGAACAAGGAACAGGGGAGCTTTTTCTTTTTGCCTGCTTGCCCTCGCTCTTGTGGCAAGTTCATCTGACCGCTGCTGAGGCATCTCTTCAATGGTATGGAAACATGCCTTTTCAGCATTCAGTGTAGACTGAAGACCAGCCGAGACACGAAGCCTTGTGGACTGAACAACTACCAAATCCTTGACCTTTCTGTTAGGATACAGCTAGACCACAGCCCGTAAGCCATTCTAATGAATCTTTAATACATATAGATTCATTCTATCAGTTCTATTTCTTTTTCTATTTTTCTTTTTCCTTCTTTTGTTTTTGTTTGTTTGTTTGGTTGGTTTGTTTTGTTTTTGGAGACACGTTTCTCTGTTGTAACTCTGGCTGTCCTGAACTCACTCTGTAGACCAGGCTGGCCTTGAACTCACAGAGATCCTCCTGTCTCTGCCTCCCAAGTGCTGGGATTAAAAGGTGTGTGCCACCACAGCCCAGCCCAGTTTTATTTCTTTAAGAGAACTCTGACTAATACAGATGACTTCAGTGTAAGGGAAATAGAGGAAAGACTTTAATAGAATGAAATAAATTGAACCAACAATTGAGAACTGGAAGTAGCTACAATATGGTCTAGAGACACATGAGATGCATAGAAAAGTGATGTTTTAGTGTTAAGGGTATGCACTGAGTCGGGTTATTTCTTTATTTTTTTTTACATTTATTTTTTCATTATTTTTAATTGTGTGTCTATGTCTGTGTGTTATTATGTGCAGGTGAGTATGGATATCTTTGGAGGTCCAGAGGGGACCTGTAAATTACAGGTGGTTCTTGTCAAAGTGGGTGATGGGAACTGAACTTGGTCGTCTACAAAAGCAGATGAGCTCTTAACCACTAAGCCATCTCTCCAGCTTGACAGGCCTGTTGTGGCTTTCTGGGTGATAGTTTGAGTTTATTGTGAAGTGGGCAGCTGGCACTGGAGCAGTCCATAGCCATACAAAACTCTTCCAGCACCAACCCGCTCAACTCCCCGCCTGTACCTCTGTAGGGAGGAGGTAAAGGATAATGTGAGAGAGGTCAAATAACCTTAGACTCTCGCTGTTGAAGTAGATTGTAGGAACATTGATAATTGCAGTAAAGATTCATTCAGAGGCTATAAATTTAGTATCTAGACCTCACCACACTTTCCCTTTCCAATAAACCACATCCTCCCCGACCCCCAGAAGAGACATAGCAGTTCAGGTGGTACAGTTTTATTATTAGGTACTGGCCCATATTATTTACAGACTAATCAGCATGCCCACAGAAGGGTGAATACATTTTACCTTACTGCCTGTGCCCAGCGATAGGTGGTAGTTGTGAACAGAGAGAATTTACCACTCTGCTTGGAAGAAATCTTAAAAAATTATTACAAGCCAGATGAAGATAGAAGTTTACTTTCCTACAACCTTACCTCTCAAAGAAATGCAGAGGCAGGTGGTCTGAAGGCTTTTGTTACATTTTGTCATGTGTGTGTATGTTTGTATGTGTGGGTATGCATGTACATATGTTGTGCACATGGAGGCAGGAGGTGCCCTTCTCTGCTGCCTCTCCATCTTGTGTTTTATTTGAGACAGGATCTCTCATTGAAAGTGAAGTTCGAATGACTAGACATGGTGGCCAGCAAGCCCCTGACATTCTCTTGTCTGTCTCTTCAACACTGGAAATCTGGACACATCTGGCAGCACTCAGCTTTTATACAAGTTCTGGGAATCTGAACTCATATCCCTGTGCTTGCAAGGAAAGCATTTTACTGATGGCCATGTCCCCAGGCCCTGTTTTATTTTGATTGAGATAGGGTCTCACTATGACGGGCTGACATTGATCTTAATATGTAACCCAGTCTGACTTTGTACTTGGGAACCTCCTCCTCCTCGACCTCTTGAGTGCTGGGATTACTGCTTTTATTTACTAGACATGCATTACTATAAAATTTTGGCAATATTTAATTAAGGGTAGTTTAAAGAATTTCATCCATTCATTTCATTAAAAGCATTTGCTGAACATTTTCTGGATACCAAGCACGCACTTTAAATGACGTTTTCGTGAGTGTGCTCTCATGGATCCAACAGTTAAGTTTGGTGCTAACAAATAAGTATAAAAAAAGACACTGACCCAAACTTGGGGTATTGATGCTATTCCCTCAGGACAACTGAGGTTCAACAAGTAATGACTATTTAAAATGATTTTTTTTTTTTTTTACATACAAACAGGAGCATTTTACCCAGAAAATAGTTTGTTATTTTAGATACTTATGTTTCCTCACTCATCATCAACAGAATTAGTTTTCTTGAGCAGTCATCTTTTGTTTACTTATTTCTTTCTTTTGTGGGTGCATGCACATATGCACAGGTGCCTGTTCGAGCACACAATCACACACCACAGCACAAGTGTGGGATGAGGGATACTGCAGGACTCAGTTTTCTCCTCCTACCAAGTGGGTTCCAGAAGTGAACTCAGGTCCTCATGTTTGGCAGCAAGCACCCTAACTGGCTGAGCCAACGGGCTGGCCCTGTAGCTCTTAAAGCCTCAGTTTACTCTGTAAAGTAACTCTATCTCCCTCAGAGGGTCACTGCAAAGATAGAGTTAAATTATTCATTTAAAATACTTAAGACAGTGCCTGGCCTACAAATGACCCAATTAAACTTTGTTGCTATTATTTCTTTTTAGTATTAGGATGTTAGTAATTGCTTAGCGTATCTGCACATATAGGTGCATAGATGCAATTGAGATATTAGTATTGTTAGTGGCTCTTTAGGACAAACAGCAAGGAAACAATTGAGGTGTCCTGAACTTTTTATCCAGAAAAGGATAGAATCGACATTTTCCAGCATGATGAAGTTGCTGAGAATACCCTAGTAGTTTAGTGTATTTTAGTTTTTTTTTTTAAATCTTTATTATTAAACAAAGAAAAATTCAAGTTTCAGTTTTCAACTCTATAAAATAAACAAATAGCTGATTCTGAGGACTAGGAAATTAATGTTTCTAAGAATTGTGACCAAACTGAACACAAAATGACTAGGTCAATTTTAAAAGTGTCATCTGTTAGAGTATAAGAAAAAAACTGTAAAAATTTTAGAATTGGCCTTTTTACATCTACTTTTCAAAGGCCTCTGCAGCTCTGCAGGGGTGTTCTGAGGTTAGTTTCTGTCTATACGGTATTAAAACTTCTGAAGGATTCAAATCTTTGGCCAGGGCTGGTTCTGCTGGTATGGCTCAGCAATCCCAGCACTCAGAAGTTCAAGGTTATCCTTAACTAGGGTTCAAGACCAGTTTGTGTTACATCACTCTCAGAAGCCATTTGACAGATAAGGTTAGTCAATTAAGACGTCTGACCTGGTAGCCAGCTGTGCACATGGACTTTGCCTGGATGTATTGTCCAGTAGTTTGGCAGTAATAGAGATTTATGATGAGACTAGCAAGGAAAAATAGATTAACTGTGTTTAATTAAACTCTGTATCTCTGTGGCCTAATAAACTATGCAACCCTAGCCAGTGAACACTTGAGACGAATCATCAAGGATCACTAATCCCCATTATAAAATTTGCTTTGTTTTCTTTCTTCAATTATCATTTCAATTTACTGGGGATTCAACCTAGGCCCTTACCACATGCTAGGGAAACATGTTAGCCTTTGAGCTACAGCTACAGCCACAGCCGTGTGCAGTTAATACTTGATTCCATATGGGCCCGTCTCTGGTGAGGAAAAACGTTCTCTTTCACCAAGTTTCTCTTTCTCGGGCCCTGCCTCATGACCTCATCTACACCAATGCACCTTCCCAAATCCTGTCTTCACACTGGGGGCTAGGGCTTCTGAGAAGAATCAGAGGCAGCAGGGGTGTCATTGAACATGTAGCCAGTGCTTTCCTGTGGCTTGCACTAAAAATGCAAGTCTGATTTCTGTCTTCCTGTGGGAGACAGACAACAAATTAATAAAGAAATGAACAAAATCAGTTCATCCCTGAGTGGAATGGCGACAGTGGGAGACATGAGCAAGGAACTGAGACAGAACATAAGGAAACAAAAGATATGGAGGCCACAGGACCCTTCTGATGATGGGATGTTTATGCTGTGATCCAAGAAGCAGGAGGAGCCAGCCATCAAAACAAACCAGGGGAAAAGCATTCCAGATAGAAGGGACAAGGGCCAGGCCCTGGGATGCGATGTTCTAGGATCAGACACAGGACTGATGTGATTTGACAGGATTGTAGGATGAGCAACACAAAAAGAGACACTATGATAGTCAAGGGCTTGGTTTCCATAGTTCTTGTTCTATTTTTTCGTGTGTGTGTGTGTGTGTGTGTGTGTGTGTGTGTGTGTGTGTCCATGTGTCCTTGTGTCCATGCACATGCGCACTTGCTATAATGTGCGGGGAGGTGAGAAGACAACTTGCACCAGTTGGTTCTCTCTTTCCACCATATAGATCTGAATCCAGGTCATCAGACTTGGTGGCAAGTGCCTTGAATCACTCACTGTCCCTGAAGAATATCTTGATAACACAGCTTCCTCAGTTCACTTTGCCTGTAGGAATACCCTTTGAAGTCAGATACCTAATCACCTTCGGTGCTCTAAGAAGGCTCATGGGGGAAAGCACTGTCATCTGAAAGGGTGAAGTGCAACCATGTTTACTCAGCCAGTACTGACTGAGGCGATACTCAGACCTTCTAATATGAAATCATCCAGGGGGTTGTGTTGTGTTTCTGTTTCCTCCCAATTGAACCATTCCCTCCTGGAGGAAGGAAGGAGACCCTGGGAGATGAGAAAGTGACAAGAGTCACAGCACCCCTCCCCAAGACTATAAAAGCAATAAACATGACTGGGGAAGGGAGACTTTCTTTGGAGGGGCCGCCTACAGGTTGGGCAGGGAGGTCCAGGGTGTACAACTTTTACTACCCCATCACAGTATGGGCTTTTTGGTGATGTAGTTGCTTTTGAATCACCCATGTTCCTCTAAGTAACTCCTTACTCGTGTACCTATAGGTGACCCCAATAGCTCATTGACTTTCTAAGCTAGACCTGGATGGAATCATTTCTTCGGTAGGTTCTGGCACCCTGTCTGGGGCAAAAAAGACATCTGTCCATTTCTATGCAAGAACAGTCACACAAAAGATATATATTTAGTGGTGTCATCAATTAAAAACCACTACTCTGAGACAGGAGAACTAACTTAGTAGGGTCTGGTGCGGGGCTGTTCCCTAGAACACAGGCATCAAAACCACGTGCACAGCAAGACCCCACACTGCTTGTCTCCTTCTCTAACCAAGCCAATCCAACTCCAGCAGGCAGTTAGCCTCACACAATACAGAAGAGTCTTTGTCCTGGTTTGAGAGAGCCAGAAGAAGCCTTGGTAGGCATCTCATACCAATGGCATCCTTGACAGGTAGAATATATCTACTTCTTGGTGTTTGTCTAGTTCACTGCTTGCCCCAGTCACCTATGGGTTTTGATCTCTATGAGAAAGAAATCCTAAATCCTCCCTTCCATTTCCGTGTGTTGCAGAGGAAAGAGTCCTGGAAAACCTGTGCAAACTCTGTGTAGCCTTGTGTGGAATCGACAGCCTTTGGGCCTCAGGTCTGCAATTGCCAGGTGAGATTTTGTGACTCTAAAGGGCTGGATACATTGCATGGCTCATCCAGCCACTGTAGATGAAACCACTTGACTATGTTACCAACCCCCAAAATTCAATTGTCTCTTTAGCAAATGACACAAATATCTCTTTAGCAAAAGGAAATACATATTGCTTCTTATAAGGGTCTGATCTAGTGAAATGCATACACTGAAGAGAAAGAAATGCAAACATTCACGGGAAGGACAAATAGGTAATTTCACGGGACAGTGTTTCCATAGTCTCTGCTCACCCCCAGGGAGTCAGGAATCATGAAGAAACAGAGATTCTTTAAGCTCTGGAGCTGGAGCATTGAAGTCTTGATGCCAATTCTCAGGAAAAGGGTGACTTCCCAGGGAGTATGCAGAGAGCCAATGAATACAGCAACCATCTTAACTGTGGGAATATGCCTGTTTTGGCTTTTTTAATGCATTTGTGAACTGGACCATGATAATGAACTATTTTCATATCAGTGTCTTGTAACCGAGTCTAATTACATTAATGGCCAAATAAATGAAGCTTTGTTTATTTTGTAGCTTTTCAGCAGGTCATCTGGACCGGCTGGTTATCATGTCAAAGTGATATCTAAAGGCCATAATTTTTACAGTATTTATTTAGACTTTGTTTACCTTGATTTTTTTTTTTTTAATCTTAAATTAAAAAGGAGGGAGTCGGTAAGCATTGGGGAATCACTGAGGACCTCCATGTTCTCGGCTAAATGCCTTTTGTGTCTGGCCCCTTAGCCCCTCAAAGTGTTCTTCGTGTGGGTGTGAAGAAGCAGCAGCAGCATGGGTGAGGGAAGGAAAGTGCATTTGCAGAGCAGACCAGACATGCCTTCTGGAACAGTCTGTTCTTGGGCTTTTTGCCCCACCCAGCTTTAGTCATTAGCTCTAAGTTCAAACAGGACTTTACTGGGAGGGACATTAATGAGGAGACTGTTCAAATGAACATAGTACCACGTGGCACATCCGGTTGGGGGGAGGGACTCTAACTACAGGACAGGTGACGGCCTCTCCCTGTTTCCTTTCCGGAGGTTCTACTATTCTTTTCCTGGACCTTCATTCACTCACTTATTTGTTCACTCATTCGTTCATTCATTCATTCATTCAACTTAGCGTGTGTCAGGCACTCCTTGGCCATTAGCAACTGGCTATGGATGTTGTCATAGTCACTGTGCTTTTCAATAATAAGGGAAACTGAGCAGCTAGTGACTTCAGTTACATTGTTTGAATTCCCATCGCTGCACTAGTTGATGGGGCAGCCTGGATGTCCAGCATTCTGAGTTCGTTCCATTACTCTTTGGCAGACTTTACAGAAGGCTATACCCCAGACAGGTCTAGGGAGTGACTCTATGGCCCTAACCTTGACCCAGAACTACTGTAAAATGGCAATAAAGAGGATTCAGAAATGCCTCTTGCTTATAATCCCAGCACTGGGAGGTGGAGGCAGGAGAATCAGAGGTTGAAGGGCATCTTCAGCTACAAAGTGAGTCTGAAGCCAGCCTGCACTGCATGAGATCTTAAAAAAAAAAAAAAGTTTGTTGTCTACCTTAAAATGACCCCTGACTATCTCAAGCAAGGCATCACTATAGAACATTATGGGATGTAGCTTTCAGAGAGGGCAATAGATTGCTCTGGTCTATGCTGGGTAAGGAGTGTAGATGCATGGGGCCCTCAGGGTTGTCTGTTTCTGTCCAGGTGGGTGCTTGGTTAAACTGGGAGCCCTACATGCCTCATTTATTTTGTTCTCTCTCCAACTCTGCCCTGAAACCTCCACAGTACAGTTTGGAAAATAGTATTTACCAGAGACTATATGCTCTAGAACATGCTCCACAAATCTAATGAAGACTGTGTAGCTTTCTGTAGTAAAGGGCTTTTGTAAATCCTACTTAACCCTACTTATGCCATGAGTAGTGGACTATTGAAGTCTTCTTTTTTTTCCCACTTTCTTTCTCTCTTTCTTTGTTTCTTTCTTCCTTTCTTTGTTTCTTTCTTTCTTTGTTTGTTTCTTGTTGTTAAGTGCGTTTTTTGTTTTGAGACAGGGTCTAACTCCATAGCCCAGGATGAGTACTGGAATTAGAAATGTCTGTCACCACACCCATCTTGCTTTCTTGAAAGATATAATAGCGGAGCAGTGGTAGTGCACACCTTTAATCACAGCACTTGAGAGGCAGAGACAGGAGGATCTCTGTGAGTTCCAGGCCAGCCTGGTCTACAGAGTGAGTACCAGGATATCCAGGGATACAACAGAGAAACCTTGTCTCAGGAAAAAAGAAAGAAAGTAGGGAAGGGAGGGAAGGAAGGAAGGAAGGGAAGGAAGGGAAGGAAGGGAAGGAAGGAAGGAAGGAAGGAAGGAAGGAAGGAAGGAAGGAAGGAAGGAAGACTAACCAGATGTGGTAGCTGAGGCAGCAGAATTGCTGGGATTCTGAAACTAGCAGAGTGAGTACAAGCCCCACCACACACACTGAGACCTTGTCTCAGGAACACTGGTCAGGAAACAGCACGGCATGTTTATATAAGGAGTGCATTCATTATTTTGAAGTTTTCTTTGCCCAACAATAGAACGTCAGTCAGCATTACAGTACAGTGACAAAATACCTGAGCAAATCACTTAAAAGGAGGAAAATTAATCCTGACTCATGCGTTCAACTCCCGCACTCCCGCTTGGCCCTGTGGCCTTCAGGCCTGGGATGTCCTGCCTCAGTCATGGTAATGCATATGGAAGAGGAAGTCATTTTCTTTATGGCTAGGAAGCGAAAAGGGAGGGGAGGGGCCAGGGTCCCACTATTCCTTTCATAGCTGCTTCTCAAAATGATGAATTCACTTCTATCAGACCCCACTTCCGGAAGGTCCCACTAACCTCCCAGGAGAGGTCCAGACTGGTGACCGGTCCTTTAGTGCATGGACCATTGGAGGGCATTTTAGATTCGCTATAGCCAGTAGCTATTTCCTTTTCTAGGGCAGATTCATTTTCAAGTTGCACTGAGCCCTTTAGAATGAGAGGAAGGGAAGGGTTTGAATATTATTTATGCTATTGAGCCTCAAGCTTATCAGTTCATTGATTGAACCAATAGTGAGTAAGTACTTACTCTGTACTAGGAATACAGTTATGAATGAAAGGCCTCTCACCCCAGGAGACTAAAGAGGAGTGTATGTTCTCTGTGAATCTAAATATCTTTTGATATTATCGTAGAAGAACAATACAAAAAAAGCGGCTCACAAAAATATCCATTGGCTGTCAGGCCTCCTAAGCAAATTAACTGTGTAGGGAGAGCTATTTGTATTATTTTAAACATTCTCTCATAACTGCAAGGTCTCAGATTTCAGGTTCTGGGGGAACCCTGAAACAGATTGTCACTTGGGTAGAAGAGTTATATTAATGTCATGGACATACGTACAGATAGACAGCAGCATGGCAGCATGACCATGAGGCTCAGGAGTGGGGGAGGTCTCACAGCACAGCATCAGGCTGCATCCAGGATGTCCTTGATTCCTGGGCAGCAGGATGAGGGGAGGGATCCTGGGGAAGGAAGGTGTGACTCTGAGGATGGAGGGAAGAAAGGCATATCTAGTTGAAGCATATCCATAATACCCTTGGTCATCTGATGTCCCAGGAGTCTGGCAACCTGAACCTGTAAACCTTGGGGAATCTGCAAGGCATTCCTGCCATTCTCCTTGAGTCTGGGCACTAGTGAGAGTGTATTACAGGGTTAGGGATTCACAGACAGGCTCTAGATAGGAAGCTTGCCATTTCCTCTGCAACCGCCTTCAGAAAGAGGCTGATGCCAGGGGTGTGTCCCCCAAACATCCCCTAGAAAGGTGAGAGGTATTGGCCAATGGTAGACACATACTTGCATTGTGCACTGAACCATGGCTTTGAAACCTAGCAGTGCCCAACAAAGAAGCAGAGGCAGCTGGCATGTGACAAGTGGTGAATAGCAGCACACTCTGACTTGATTAAAAGTGCCCTTGGAATTTTATTCAGCTCTATCACATGGTCATGGTTGGCCAGTAGTGTAGTTTTGAAGCCTTGGTGAATATATGAACTTTTACAAGGGCCCCAGATAAGAGGTTAAGAACCCCCAGAGAGGAGGGGGGAGAGGGCAGGAGGGAGAACACATACTACCCTACAGAACACACAACCCATAATACACAGTATGTGCACCCCTGTGCCCCTAACCACATACACATGGCATCTCCACTCATTCACATACCAACAGTATGTACATTTTTATACAGACATGTACTCTCCCTCCTTCCACCCTGTGAGAAGCACCAGACGTTCCCTTCGTGATCCAATTTTCTCCCAAACCTCTGCTGTGCATTTGTCCTACAGTCATCAGGCAGAGTCCTTCCATGGAAGGCCCTGCTGCAAGACACAACACAGGCTTGATCACCAGGAGGGGAAACCCCTAGATACCTATCAGCAAGACTCTGCATCAGATCAGAACCAGCAGCCTTCCACGGCCCAGTGGACTCTCCTGAACAATCTCTGTGTTGCTCTGACCTCCGAAGCATGTCTTCTCCTTGCTAATCTCAGTGCACTCCATGAGATGGATCCAGATTCACCATGACATCATAGTCTGCCCCTGCAGTGTTCTCCACTAAAATAGACATGCAAATTTCCTGAGGGGATTGTTAAGCATACAGATTTTGGAGAGAAGGAAAAAAAAAAAAGCTTCTGGGATTGGGCTGTACCTAGCTGTCTCTAAGACTTTGAGGTTATGCAAGAAGCCCTATTCTGTGGGGCTTAGCTCAAGGTCTTACTTACATTTGCTCTTCTAAATTTATGAAGAGAATTAAGGACTCATGAGGGCAGGGCCTTGAGCAAATAAAGACATTTGACAGAGGGGCATGTATACACATATCTGCCTATGATCTGAGGTAGACTTCCATCTGTGGCATAAGGTGGTGTCTGCACTTGTGAACCAGAGGACACAGCAGCTGGAAGGCCATCTGAAGGGATTGGTATGAGGGACCATAGCAACCTGGGAGACTTAAGAATAGAGCTGATAGCTTCTCATTTCAGCCTGTAACTCAACCTGAGAACAGAGAAGTGGCCATGTGTGGTCCTCTGGATTCTCTGCACTGCTGGCTACAGACAGCTTCAGGTTTACATCATTCTGCCCAAAGTTCCCAAAGAAAACAATGAACACCATAAAGAATCAAAACACCACCGGTCATCCAGAGATAAAGTAGCAGGGTAGGAGGCTGATCCCCACATCCCCTTTACAACCATGTCCTTCTATGGGTGAGCCTTGTAACTAGGGAGCTGGGTTATATTTTTGGGCCTGTATTAGACTTCTTAGCCCACAAAGATGAGCAACTACAACAAAGTACAGGAAATGACAAGAGTTTTCTGAAGGTATGGTTGCTAAGGTCAGGATGGATCTCCTCCAAGACATGACCTTGACCTGCTCTAATCAGCTTAGGCAGCCCTAAGGGATGTATCTTGTATTTGAGGACAATGAATCTTCTGCCTCCAAACTGATGGCCTCTTCCTTTTAATTCTTCCATATTGGCGTCACAGGCAAGTGCTTTACGACTGGGTTATAGTCCCAGCTCTTACTTTTTATTTTGAAACAGGATCTGACTAAGTTACCCAGACTGCCTTTGAGCTTGTGATATTTTGACCTTAGCCTCGCAAGCAGCTGGGATCATATGCCTGAATCACCAGGCCGTAGGAAGATCCTTCTTCTTGAAATAATGTTGAAGATGGTAAATCATTTTAAGTAAGTATAGAGTCAGAGCTCAAAGTGAGTGAAGTTAGTCTAAAAATTTTTTTTGAATTTTTTGTTCAAATGGAAAAGATTTTGAGCATCTTACGTTATCTGTTTAGTGTTAAAATAATGCTAGTGCTTTTCTTCAATTTTTATTTTGAAAAATTTTCAAACCCTCATAAAAGTTGAAAGAAGTTGTGACAAGAAAACCAGTTATCGATCAGGCATGGTGATGTACGCCTGTAATTCCAGCATCTTGGAATCTGAGGCAAGCGTATTATGATGAGGATGATGATATCCTGGGATATAGAGAATTTGGTCCAGCTTCAACTACATAGGTTTCATTTCAAAAATAAATAAAATCAAAACAAAAACCCCATTATCCTTCAGATTCAACAATTAATATTTTACCACATTCATTTTATCCTTTTCTCTACACACACACATGCACAAAGCACATGTACTTATACTTTCTGTTCTGCCCCCTTAAATGTTAACCACAGTTATGTTGGCATGAGGCTCTTTAATACTCCAGCATACCTTGTCCTGAGAACAAGGACATTCTTTATACCCTTACCATAATTTTGAGTGTTTATGCTTGGGCTGAGGAGGTTTAACTCTAATATTATTATCCAGCATTCAGTTCATATTTGGGTTTTCATGTGCCTCAATGATGTCCTTCAGGGTGATTTTTTTTTTCACTTCCTGCTCTGGAGTCAAGGATGACACATTGGGCTTGGTTGTCTTGTTTCTTTGGTCCCCTCCCTTTGTCTTCCATGCCATTGATCTTATTGGAATCTGAACTCCAACTGTTTTGTCAGTGGGCATTAACCTGAGACTTGTGATTCTTTTTGGTTAGGGTAGCTCTTCATGGCTAGAATACTGTGTTTTCCTTAGCACATCCTTCACGGGCATATGCTATCACTGTGTGTGGTTATCAGTGATGTTTTCTTGGATCACGTGGTTAGCCATCCACATTTGCCAGTTCCATTATTGTAATAATGCCCTTTATCCATATAGTTAATTAGTACTTCATGTGATATCATGTCCCAAATCTGCTATCCAAACCTTCTGCTCAATGGTGATTTAAAAAAAAAACATTCTGTATGTGTACATGTGTGTACATTTATTATATATGTGTGCATTTGTGTGTGCAGTATGGGCATGTGTTCCATATAGAGTGTGGAGGTCAGAGAACAACTTGCAATTTTCTACAAATTCACAGGCTTAGGATCCAATCATGTGTGTAATCATAGCAGCCCCCCTTTCTCTCTTTCTTTTTGCCTGAGAATGTACATTTGAAAAAATTTGAAAAAACAGTTTCAAGGACAGGAGTCAGAAGACCTGGAGTTTTTCAGGCTAATAGGCTAGAATTGTCTTAAAATAATAAATCATCTTCTCTTTTATGGGATATTAAGAAAAAGCTCTTAAAAGAATCAATGGGTGACATCACAAGCCACCAAAAATTTCCCTTAAGTGGGGTTCTCCAGACAGGATGAAACACAAATTTCAATAAGCAAAAACTCTAAACTGTATGGCCCTTTCTAGTATTCACAGCTGCCATGGCTTCCTGGCTCCTACAGCCTCACATAATCCCCTAACCCAGCGGTTCTCAACCCTTCATACAGTCCCTCATGTTGTGATGACCTCCAACCACAAAATTATTTTTGTTGCTACTTTATAACTGTAATTTTGCTACTATTATGAGTTGTAATGTAAATATCTAATATGCATATGGTCTTAGGCGACCCCTTTGAAAGGGTTATTTGACCCCCCCAAAGGGGTCACGATCCAGAGGTTGAGAACCACTGCCCCATCCCAAATGTGGACTATCTCTGAGACTCCCTTTAACCAATGATGAAAGAGGTGCTATTCACGTTTCATCCTAAGCCTATCAACTTGTTCTTTCCACTCTTGGACCAGCCAGCATGCTGTAAGAAGCACAGGCCCTGTGAACACTAATGTGGTACTTCAGGAGTGGACCATCCAGATGTGCCAACCCAGAATGAGCTCCTAAATTATGGGTGGGGAAAACCGTAGTGCTCAACCACATCCCACCTACCATCTAACTTTTGCCAATAATGTTTTATTAGAACCTAGCTGTGTCCAATCATTTGTATATATTCTTTGTCTGCCCTCTCACAACATTAAAGTCATATGACCATGAGAGAGACCTTGTAACAACACCTGGAATATGTACTGGTTGGCCCATTACAGGAAAGTATGCTGATCTGTGCCCCAGATGGCTGCTGCATTAGCTGACATCATCTGAAACAGAAGGGCTCACTTGAATTTGATTAACCACAGGATCCTGAGCAATAGTGAAAGAGATGCCGTCTTCTCTCATCCAGTGATGATTGTGAGATGATTGGGGATGATTTGTTAGACAGCAACACCTGAAACAAATGATGCGATAAAACTCTGGATCCAGGTGTCATAGGTTTGGTGATTCCATTGCTTAAATTCTTACCTCCTCCCCGCCTCACTCTTACCTCTACTTAAACATTTCCAACTTAACGTTAGCTATGTATGTGTCATTGATTTCTCACCAAGCCCACATCCTTTTGGTTGCTAAACCCAACAAAGGTTTCTAGAACACATTCTCGTTCACCGACTCTTGACTGGCAATAACACTGTTGGCTGCTTCTTGGTTCTTGAAACCTTATAATCTTCTTTCTTCGGTCTCATAGTATTTCCTTATTTCTGTGATAAAGCTTTTGACCAAGGCACTTAGAGAAGGAAGGGTTCATTTAGGTTACGGTCCCAGAGGGACAAGAGTCTCTCACCATCATACCAGGGAAGTATAACTGCAGGCAGGCATGGTGCCTGGAGCACAAGCTTAGAGCTTTCATCTTAAACCACAGCCAGGTAGCAGAGAGCAGAGTGGGAATGGCATGTGGCTTTTGAAATCTCAAAGCCCACCTCCAGTTATAGACTTCTTCCAGCAAAGCCACACCTTCTAAATCTACCCAAACAGAACCTCCAGCTAGTTGACCAAATATTCAAATGACCAAGACTCTGGGAGGGATCCTATTCAAACCACCAGACATAGGAAATGGCCTTTCAATTTCCTTTCGGAAATTCTGCCCAACAGTTGTAGTTCCTCAGGATTTTCTCAGATTTCATTCCACATTTAGCTAATATAGCTCCATCCTTGTGTATATCAGGCACTTATCTGGGTCCATGGGATTCATTAATGAATGAAATGTGAAGAAAACAATCCCTGTCCTTGGATAAATGGCATAAGTTATCAACAAAAGCTAGAAGGTGACAAATGCTTTGTTCATTATTACTGTTATTTGTCAGTACTAGGGATTCAATCTAAGGTCTTGTGCATTTGAAACAAGCAGTGTTATGCTGAGCTATTACACCAGCCAGTGACAAGCACTTTAAAAAGGAAGAATGGGGGTACAGGTGAGGGTAGGAGGAGGGGAGGACGATTAAAAGAAAGATGCTCAGAGTAGGCATTGAGATGGTGACTTTGAGCAAAAGCTTTAAAAAGGAAAAAGGACCAACACATAGAGGAAGAGGATTCCAGGCAGAGAGGACAGCAGGGCAGAGACCCAAAGGGGGAAATCTAGGAGGGCTGGAAGTACCAAGAATGCCCTGAGTGTGTGTGGAGTGAACTTAAGACCAAGGTCAGAGAAATAGCGGGCTGGGATGCTTGTGGGGCCTCTCAAGTAATTCTCAGCATTTAGTCTTGGTGAGATGGGGTCTATGGGGGTCATTCAGAAGTTTGAGAAGAATTGGGTCATCTAAAGACTCCTCTGGCTGCTGAGGAGAAAGGAGGGTGGAAATGGGAGGAATGGTAGCAGACAGGAGCTAGGAGGCTCTAGGAGTGACCTAGACTAATAGAGCAACAGAAATGAAACAGAGAGCCCATCTCTGGGAAGTCCTCATGCTCCCATAGTTCCAGGTACCAACCACCGCGTTCTCTCTCTGAGCTCCAGTCACATGTGCCTGATGACCTTCTCATCACCCTATTTAAGGCTTCTGTAGTAGTTGATCTTTACTGTCAATTTGATGGGATTGGGAATCACCATGGAAACAAACCTCTGGATGAGTCTATGAGGGAGTTTTTAGATTGGGCTAGTTGAGGTAGGAAGATCTACCCTAAATCCAGGTGGAGCCATTCTATTGTCAGAGATCCCCACCTGGATTTAAGGGTGTGTGTGTGTGCTGAGCACCAGCATTCATCTCTCTCTCCCTGCTGACTGCAGACACAATACAATCCGCTGCCTTTCCTTCTGCCCTGCCTTCCCCACCACGATGGACTGTGCTCTCGAACTGTGAGCCCAGACCAGCCCTTCTGTCAGATATTTTGTCACAGTAGCAATAGAAGTAATTACGACATTAAAACAGCACCTCCAACTCTACTCGCTGCTCTGAAACCCCCTTTCTCATGCTCCTTTTAGTCACTGCTGACAGCCTGCAGCCACACCTCATTAAGGCATCATCTTTTTAAACGATCGCTGTCTGCACATGTGCTAATGGGCAATCGGCACTAGCCCATAAACACTACGCTAAGACACGTCATTATGATTTCGTCTATTAGGTTTTCTGCTTATAATGGTAGCTTGAATAATTGAGCGTAAGGTAGGGAAGTTTTAATTAGGATAGGGTGGTGACATACAGCCTTAGTTGAGGGCAAGGTGCCACTTTGGTGGGGCATTAAAATCCCTGAGAATGGAGCATAGGAATTACAGAGAGAATTATTTTTATATCACAGCTTTATCCAACAGAGCACTGCCACTAAGACTATAATTTACAAATGACCACTTTAGTTACAGATACTAAATTTATCATGTATGGAGCATGTACAAATTAAGAAGACTCAATATTCACTGTAGGTTTTCCCTGTGTAAATTCAGTTTTCTTTCGTCGTAGGAATTTTGTTTAACTTTTATTTTTTTAGAGATAAATTCTTGCTATATAGCTCTGACTGGACTGTACCTCATGATGTAGACCAGGTTGGGCTCAGAATTTCCAAACCATTCCTCATTTGGTCATCCAAGTGTTGGGATTACAGTTGTGAAACAAAATACCCACATCAAGGATTTTTTTCCCATCTCCAATTGTGATCTTAGAATTTATATGTTAGATATATATTCAAAGAGGGTTTTTTTGGCATGTTTTGTTATTGATTTTTGGCAGGTTATATGTATATATACATATATCACCTACCAAAATTTTATATATATATATACACACACACACATACAATCTCAGGATGTCTTTGACTACTTCCATCTCCTGAGTGCTGGGACCACAGGTGTGTGTCACTATGCCTGGTTTATATGGTGCCGGACATTAAACCCAGGGCTTTATACATGTGAAGCATGAACTCTACCAACTGAGCTGTGTCCCCAGCCCTTCATTCCTTCTTTTAATTTGTATCAAAGGAACTATTTTTGCTCTGGAAAATGATTAGAAAAAATAGTGTGTTATTTTTTTCTTCCAAGATCCTTGTCCTCCCATAATTTGTGGGTAACAGAGAATAAGAAATACCTTAGTCTTTAACATATAAATCATGCATAAAAGAAGTAGCTATAAGGGAAATGTGTTTTCCTAGATTATATTTGAGCACATCTTGCTTACATGTGGGAAAGTCTTGTAAAAATCATTAACGTGAAACTAACTAGGCCAACGAGAGCTATTAATTTTTATTAGAAAATTACCTTCAAAATGAATATTTAGATGTAAGCTTAGCGCAGTTAAAAATGCAATTAAGTCTGATTTCTTGACACTTGAAAGCTTTTTATATATTTACCATTTATTTGCCAAGGACTTATCAAAGCCTTGCTTTGTACCGGGCTGCGCGCTGGTGCTGAGGGCAGAGTATAAAGGAAGACAAGGAGCTTCCACAGCGGAGCATCCTAGCATTGCAGGAGGCAGACAGTCAATATGTGAAAAATAATTCCTGTTAGTAATAAGTGCTAAGAAGAAAGTGAGCTGAGTGGGGAGAGATGAAGAGTGACAGAGATAGACAGACTGATGGGTTCCCTGGGAAACAGTCCCTCTCAGATGACTATGTCGAGTCAGCCCTGATAACCGGGAAATGCCTCCCAGCAGAGGGAACCTGCAGAAACTGTGGTAGTTACCAGACAGTCATAAAAATGAGGCACGAGAGGTTGGAGAGAGGGGTGAGAGCCAGATCATGAGGATTTTGTAGGCCTTGCAGGGCAGGGAGTTTTGGTTTTCTTCTGAGTGGGATAGGAGGAAAAGGAAAGACTTTATGCGAAGGAACGGCAGCACCAGGCATCTTGAGTGTTCTGTTTGAAGCATGCTTTTATAGAGTCCAGAATGGCTTTGAACTTCCGACTCTCCTTGTCTACACCTTCTAAGTGCTGGGATTATAGGCGTGCATGACTATGCCTGGCTTCTTTGCTTTCTTTTTAGTTGTTAAAAAATACATATAAACTTATCATTTCAACTATTTTTCACATGTGCACACATGTGCCTGGCAGAGAACAACGGGCAGGAGAGTGTTGTCTCTTGCTACCATGTGGGTCCCAGGGATCAAACTCAGGTCCTCAAGCTTGGTGGCAAGCACCTTTACCTCTGGAGCCATCTTGCCAACTCCCATTTTTAAATGCGCAGTTAGTTAACACTTGCTGTGTTCGTATTAGTGCTGCTGTCATCATCTTTCATCTGTAGAACTGTTTCAGATTCCTAAACTGGAACTCCAGTCCTATTAAATATTCTCACCTTGTCCCCAGCCCCCCACAATGGTGAAGTCTGTTCCTATGAAATTGGCTATCCTGGGTATCTCGTATACGTAGAATCGTGCAATACTGCCGGCTTATTTCACATAGCTTCCTGTTTTCAAGTTTTGTCTATGTTGCAGCATGTACCAGAATTTCTTTCTTTCTTTTTTCTTTTTCTTCTCTCTCTTCCTCTTCCCCCTTTGTTCTTCCTTTTCTCCCTCCCTCCCTGCCTGCCTGCCTGCCTGCCTGCCTGCTTGCCTGCCTTCCTTTTTGGTTTTTTGAGACAGTTTCTTCATTGTAACTCTGGCTGTCCTGGAACTCACTCTGTAGACGAGGCTAGCCTTGAACTCACAGAGATCTGCCTGCATCTACCTCCCCAGTGCTGGGATGAAAGATGTGAGCCACCACCGCCCAGCTTTCTTCTTTTTGAGATAGGATCTCATGTAGCCCAGACTGGCTTCAAATTCAGTACACAGACAAAGATGATCTTGAATCCTGACTCCCTTGCCTCCACTTTCCAAGTGCTGGGATACAGGCATATACCACCATGCAGCTATGAGTAGACATTTAAATAATCATATAATCTAGCTTGTCACAAAGCTTACCCATGTTAGTCACTTTTCTCTCACTGTGACAAAACACCCGAGACAATTAAAAAGAGTATATTAGTTACTTTTCTGTTGCTTTGATAAAATACCATGACCAGGGCAACTTATAGAAGAGTTTATTGTGGCTTATGGTTCTACAGGGTTGGAGTTCATAATGGCAGAATAAAGGCATGGTGGCTAGAGCTTACATCTTCAATTGCAAGCAGGAAGAAAAAAGTGAACTAGGAGTGGTATGAGTCTTTGAAACCTCAGAGCTCGCCTGTAATGATGTACTACCTCCAGCAAGGCTGTGCCCCCCAAACAGCACCAATAACCAGAGATCGAGTGTTCAAATGCTAAAGGCTATGGGAGGCATCTCATTTAAACCACTGCAAGGAGGACAGTTTATTTTGGCTCACAGTTTCAGAGTTTGGGTTGGTTTCTTTTTGTTGGTTGGTTGGTTGGTTGGTTGGTTGGTTGCCTTTGTTTTGTTTTGTTTTTGAAACAGGGTCTTACTATGTAGCTGTCCTGAAACTCACTATGTACTCAAGGCTGGTCTCAAAATTAGAGATTTTCCTTCCTCTGCCTTCATAGTGCGGGGACTAAAGGTGTGGCCACCACGACCAGCAGTTTCAGATTCTTAACCCATGGCCACTTGACCTTATATATTAGGATATTGGAATGTCTCGAGCATAGTACCCTATAGTAGGAGCGTTTGGTGAAAGAGATTTGTTCACCTTCTAGTGGCCAGAGAGTAAAGAGGAAAAGAAAGCCCCAGGATCCTAATGTCCCCTTTGATGACACACCTCCAACGACCTAACTTCTTTTCACTAATCTCTACCTCCCAAAGGTCTAATCTTCTCCCAGTAACACTAGAGGCTGGTGACTAGGTCTTGAACACATAGGACTTTGAAGGATTATTCAAACTATAGTAACCCCGCCCCAGAATTAACATCTAATGATGATATCTGTCTGTGTCATCATTCACTTTAATAATGGTAAACACTAATTCTTGCACTGTATTTTTCCTGCACATTAGTATTCTAAAGACACAAAACCACATTACTGACCATCCAAGTATTTCCGAGGGGAAAAGGGAAGATGTGGTTACAGTCTAAAACGACGTTTCAGATAAACATCTAATTCTGAAGACAAGCGTTGGAAACCACTTGGGAAAAACTAGAAGTGATGGGGAAATGGTATGTTGATGTTATTAAATGAAACTGACCTTATTAGTGGCACAGCATGGAAATTGCCAGCAGTACATCACAGACCACAAGTGCTTTGCTCACCTTCTGTTACTATAGCTTGCTTTACTTAGGAGCCATTTTCTGTTTTTGTTTTTTTTGTTTTGTTTTAAGTTTTATACGCCTCTTAGTACCCTTCTTAGAAAGTTTCCCCAGGCAACTATCTTTTCAACCAGGGAAAGCTGCAACTGTAAAATTAACAGTTGTGTCTCTTTTACTTATTGATTCACTGTATGTGTGACAGGTATTCGTGTGGAGGTCAGAGGACAGCCTGCGGAAGTCAGTACTTTCTTCCGCCATGCAGGCCCCGAGGATCAAACACAAGTCACGAGTCACCTTTATTGGCTGAACCTCTTCGCCAGCCTAGTAGTCCTGTCCTTAGGGCTGATTCTCACACCTGTAGTTTTGACTGATGCCTGCTGCAGCTTGGGAATGCTGGCTGGATTTTGAACCAGTTTTTCCAACCAAGACCTGGGATATGAAATTCTCCTCCCTGAACAGTCATGTCTGCTGCCATGTAAATTGATTATCTCGAAGATTACTACTAAAGAGTTAAAATTTGTTTTTTAAAACTTTCTGAGAACATTTATGTATCAAATGGCTAAAAAGGTTATGATGGAGAAAAGAAAATCTAGGAAAAGAAATCCCTTGGTCTGTGTCCATGTGTGTTTGATGTCTTTGGTGAGTTTGGTGTGTGTGGTGTGTATGGTGAGGGGGAGTGTGGGGAAGTGTGTGGAGTGTGTGGAGTGTGTGTGTCTGTGTGTCTGTGTGTAGTGTATGTGTGTGGTATGTGTGTCTGTGGTGTGGGGGGTGTGTGGTGTGTGTGTGTCTGTGTGTGGTGTGGGGGCGTGTGGGGTGTGGGAGGGTGTCTGTGTACAGTGTGTGTATGGTATATGTGTGTGGGGGTGTGTGTGTTGTGTGTGTGTGTTGTGTGTGAATGATGGGTGGGGGTGTGTGGGGTGTGTGTGTGTGTGTGTGTGTGTTAACCTTGCTTATGGGAGTAGGTTCTCTCCTTCCACCATGTGGATTTCAGAAATTCAGCTCAGGTCATCAGACTTGGAGGCAAGCGCCTTCACCTGCTGAGCCATTTCTGACTCCTGTGCTTGACTTAGAAACTATCTTCACATTAGTTTTAGTTTACAGAGAGTGGGTAGTAAAGTCTTTATAATGTAGTGCTTTGGGGAAAATCTTAAGAATGGGGATTAGAAAAACCAAGTCTCTGTAGTTCATGATAATCAGTTATTTCAAAATAGAGAGTGGCACAGGAGTGTCAACACAGTGGTTTGAAGATGAAGGAAGATGCTAGCCAGGGAGTGTTAGCACTCCACCAAATTGGGGAAAGGTGATGGTCCATCTCAAATATCATTTATGAAGGATTATCTTCGTTCCATTAACTGAGGTGGGAAGACCCACCCACTGTGGCAGGAATCCTGGCCTATATTGAAAGGAGAATGTGAGCATAAGTATTCACCTTTCTCTGCTTTTTGACTATGTGTAGGACATGACCAGCTGCCTCAAGCTCCTGTGCCTTCTTCTTTGCCATGATGGAGTCTGTGTTGCTTAGTTTTATGCCAACTTGACACAGGCTACAGTAATTTGTGAAGGGGGACTCTCAATTGAAAAAGATGCCTCCATGAGATTGCCCAATAGGCAAGTCTGTGCAGTATTTTCTTGATTATGATTGATGTGGGAGGGCCCAGTCCAGTGTGGGCAGCGGTACCCCTGGGCAGGTGGTCCTGAGAGCATAAGAAATCAGGCTGAGCAAGCCATAGAGAACAAGCCAGTAGGCAGCACTCCTTCTTGGCTTCTGCTTCAGTCCCTGCCCTGTCTTCCATCAGTGATGGGACATAGCCTGGGTGTTGTAAACTGAAATAAATCCTTTCCTCCCCAGGGTGATTTTGGTCACGGTGATTTATCACAGCAGTAGGAACCCTGACCAAGATGGACTCTAACTGGAACTGTGAGCCTAAATAAACCCTTAACTTAGCAGAAGAAAAAAAATCAAAACAGGTCATAGAAATGTCCCTGTGTTCCTAACACAAAGAATTGATATGTATCTGAGGTGACAGATGTGCAAATTACTAGGATCTGATCATTGGACATTGTGTGCATAGGTTACACTGTACCCAACCAATGTGTATAACTACTATATACCTAATATCTCCCAAATCTTCATATGTGCCCACTGAGGACAGTGTGTACAACAATGTTGTGAAAGGCTGGGAGGCGGTGACTCACACCTTGAATCCCAGCACTCAGGAGGCAGAGGCAGGCAGACTTTGAGTTCAAGGCCAGCCTGGTCTACAAAGGGAGTTCCAGGGCAGCCAGAACTACACAGAGAAGCTCTGTCTAAAAAGCAAAACAAAACAAAAAGCAGTTAAACAAACAAACAAATAAAAATAAACGTCCTAGAAGGCTATACAGGTTCTTCTTAGAGCACTGAGAACTAAGAGGCCCCCATACTATTCCCATGGAAAATGTTTGTTGGTACTAACTTGTAAGTTAGTTGATTTTTTTCCCTACCTACATAATTCAAAATAAAGAATAAAAACCATTGTGCATCTTTTTTTTTTGTTTTTTTAACATTCTCTAATCATTTCCCTTATTTTTGAGAATTTTATGTAGGTATACAATGAACTACGATCATATCCATCCCTCATTCTCCCCTCCAACTCCCCCCATGTCGCCTCTGTGTTAGTGCTGCCCACTTATATGTACATTAGTGTGGAGTCATCCACTGGAGCATAGGAAACTACCAGTGCCCACAACCTCCAAAAAGAATGACTGTCCCTTTCCCAGAAAATGTCAGCTGCCAGCAGTTCCTCAGTCAAAGGTGGCCCTGGAGATCATCTTCCCCATCCGTGCTGGGATTTTGTCTGGCTATGCAGGTCTTGTGTGCTGTGAGTTCATGTGTGCCATAGCGATGTCATGTCCAAAAGATGGTGTTTCATAGCATTTCTCTCTCTCCTCTCTCCACCTCCTTCTCTGTAATGTTTTCTGAGCCTTGATAGGGAAGGGGGGTGTTGCATGTACTAGGGAACCACTCTGCTGTTGAGCCACACCTTGGTTCTTTTATATCTTGGATTTTGCGGTCAACTACATTATCAGCCTCAGCAGAGACTGCTGATAAGATACATACTGATGAAAGCAGGGTGGCAGGGTGGCAGGGTGGTTAATTGAGTGGTTAGAATATCACTACACCTGGGTTTATGTTATTTCTGTCATGACTGACACTGGTGACTTTGGGCTTGTTTTCATTAACACATTGGGTGTCTTGGGGCAGGGAATGTAGATTGTTGGAAAAGTATTCACCTTGTGTGCAGTAGTAGGCCCTGGGTTTGATCCCCAGCACTGTGTAGTTAAATAAGTTGGGAATCATAATGGTACCCTTGTCATGAGGTGTGAACACACTGCAAAATGCATGGAAAACACCACACAGTATATAAATGGGGCTAGAATGATGGTGATGTTATGTTACTGTTAGGATCTAGATCAGAAACCGTTGCCACTTGTGGTCATAGAGCAGTCTTCTGTTTGTACTTTGATTGTAAATTTTGTGTTTTGTTGGTGGAAACCCGCATTTCTTTAGTGATAAGTGACAGATGCTACTATTGCGGCTTTGACAAAAGACTGGGAAATGTGTGATTTAGCTTTTTCTCTTTGGATATAAGGAGCTGTACATCTAAGAAGAGTTGAACTTGATTGTCTTCACTCCACTGCCCTCCTACCCGTGTGTTTGAACCTCTTTTGTGCAGTTTTCTCTTTCCCAATTGCTAGTCTCCTTTGATTATCTAGAGTCTTCATGCTGCTTCCCAGTCTCGTGGTCCACACCTTTATCCAGCGATGATCGAGGGTCCACTGACCAAAAGAATGTGCCTGAGGCCTGGGGTGTAGTTCAACAGTAGAGCACGCTCTTAGCAGGTACAAGGCTTTGAGTTTAGTTTATAGCACTAAAAACAAACAGTGCACTGGAATGTGCTGGAAGTGATAAGATGCAGACTCAAGAGGTCTGGTAAGAAGAAAGGGGCCCAGGTATCCCAGCATCCATTTGTTTTAATTCACTCACCGTGTTCTGCAATCTCTATTTAATTCTGAAAATACTTCCATCACCAGGAAGTGAAGCTCTGTGTCTCTCAAGTCTCTTCCCTCTGCCCCAGCCACCACTGCTCTATTTCCTGTATGTGGATTTGCCTATTCTGACCATTTCATATAAACAGAATCATATAATATACTGTCTTTTGTATCTGTCTTTCACTTAGCATTTTTTTTAAAGATTTATTTTATTTTATTTTTAATTGGGTTTGTCTGTATATGTGACTGCAGGTGCTCTTGGAGACAGAAAGGCATTGGATCCCCTGGAGGATGAGAAATAGGGGGGCAACAGGGCTCCAAAAGTCCTCTCAGGCCATATCCTTAGTTACCCAGAGCCTCTCACTAGACCCTGAAAGTTCTACTACCTTCCCACAGGAGCAAGGGCTGGGACAAAGCCTTTAGCCTTTTAGATCCTTCAGCCATTCCAGATCCAAACAGTATCAGCTATCAAGTTGAGAAGATCCATGTTTCTTCTTTTTTCCCTTCAAATTCTGTATTAAATAGTGTGTGTGTGTGTGTGTGTGTGTGTGTGAGAGAGAGAGAGAGAGAGAGAGAGAGAGAGAGAGAGAGAGGGAGACGGAGATGGAGACGGAGACAGAGACAAACAGACCATTGTAAGTTCCTGATGTTAGGTACTAGGAATCGAACTTTGATCCCCTGCAAGAGCAGTGAATGCTCCCTTGACCACTGAGCCATCTTTCCAGCCCCACAAATTGTTTTACCAGCCTCATTTTCTGAACCATTTATGGGATACTTAATTCTTTTTGTATATCCTGTAAGATATCTCCCACCCCTGCTGTGTGTGTGTGTGTGTGTGTGTGTGTGTGTGTGTGTATGTATACACACTATCAGGAATATACTAACTTAGCTTTTCAATGAATTTTACTCTTTGCTTCCAAAGAGAAAGATGAGAATTGTTAATTCTTCAGCTAAATTTAAATATCTTCACTGTTTCTGCATACATATGGCCACATTTACAATATAAAAAAATAAAATCACCAGACTTTTGTGTAAAAGAAATCTCAATATTTGCTCGTAATTCTTACCTGAGTATCAGAAAAACATCAGCCATAGAAAGTCACAAAGAAACTTAATTAACTAGAAAAGCCTCTGAAGGGCCATCGAGGTGGCTAAGTTGGTAAGGGGGCTTGCCGCCAAGGCTGACGGCTCACGCAGTAGAAGGAGAGAACTTACTCCTGCAGGTTGTCCTCTGCCTCCACACTCGCGCTGTAGCACACGTATACCTAAAATAAATTTTAAAAGATAAGTAAAGAAAAAAAAGGGTGCCTAAAGAATTCAGACAAGTAAGATGAACATTTATCTGCTAAACATTTCCATTTGTTTGCAGTTTCTTCTATAATCTTAGAATGTGGAGCACTCAACAAATGTTATACTTCAATAAATAGTTTTTAAAACCCACATACACAAACTTTTTTTCTTGTGTTAGGGTTAGTTGAGTACTTTCAGAAGTCCATATGGAGCTGAGGTTTCATGGGAATTGGCTCCTCTTTTCTGACAGCCTGATCTGTGTGTTCCACTGGGGAAGAGTTCCCCCTCACCTGAGCCCCAGGGATTGCTGTGGTCCTTTCTGTTCGTAAAATGCTGTCAACCTACATGGTGGTGTAACTAACCAATGCGATCGTGAAATGTTCAAGCATGACTCCTTTTATGGGTGATTTCCCAATATGAAACTTCATCCATGATTTTTCTTGGATGCGTGTGTGTGTGTGTGTGTGTGTGTGTGTGTGTGTGTGTGTGTGTGTGTATAAATGTGGAGGTCAGAAAACAACTTTTGGGAGTCAGTGCTCCCTTTCCATCATAGGTTCTGGTGATCAGATTCAGGTTGTCATCATCGCTCTGCAAATACCTTTCACCACTGAACCGTCTCACTGGCCCTTGTCCATGATTTTTAGTAAAATCATCCTGCAAACCTATTGATCAGCTGAGTGCATGCTATTTTTAAAAATGTAAATAGCCGTGTCTTTAATTAAGTTCTATGGTAAGGACAGAAGACGTAAGACTTACAGCCATCACGAGCTGAGTTGTGCCTCCGTGGTAGAGTACTTGCCTCGCACATCGCGTGCTCCTGGTTTGAGCCCCAGCACTGCAGAAAGTGATAGTTGTCTGGGGCTCATAGTGCATTCTGCACTGACTGGTAAGCAGAAGCTCGTGTGCTTGGCTACAGTGAACACCCTGAAACAAAGGTAAACGCGATTCATTTATCTGCTCGAAAAGAAACTCATCTTGCAACACACAAGGTTTTAAAACAGCTCTGTTTTGCAAAAGACGAAAGACTGACCCTAGTGAGAGATTTGTGTTCATTTTCAAGACCCGGTGTGGTTTAGAGTTGTTCTTGATACCCCACAAGCCCTGACAAAACTCTTGTGGCTGAAACGGGTTTGGTCAGGCCTGCCGTTGGCAGTGAAGTCCTTACAACACTCAATTTCTGCAGTGACACAGGAGGCCTGGCTGTTTCAGAATCTCTTTTTTCAGAGTGAGGAAGTTCTAAGGTCAAACAATCAAAAGCCAAAATGGACTCCCTCAGAAGGCTGTAAGTGATACCATCAGCCCAAAACACTGTCATTCTCTAATCCCGCAGTTCTGATAAACACAGAGGTGGAATTTATCCAGGGTTAAAATTTAGCCCATTAAGACAAGAGAAAAAATCTTTTCTTTATGGATGCTTCTGGAAATATCAGCACTTATCTCACAAATGGTTCAAAATATGACTCCATAGGCCATAATTTATCCTGACAAACAGGCATCATAAGAGCCAAACAGCAGCAGTTCTGTTTTCAAAACCAAGCAGGACAGAGAGTACCTTACATCTCTAAAACAACCATAGACAGCGATCACGTTTACTGTCAAGTCAATATTTTTCTAATGGCATGATGACATTACAACATTTACCTTCACAAGTGATCTAAATGACACACCTTTTAAGTGGCCCAATGTTTATGATCTTACTTCATATTAGCCAGTCTAGATCATTCAAGATCTCCCTCAGTGTGAACAGAGTATCCTTCTAGTAATTTAATTGTGTTTAGATGCACCTGCTTCTATCATAACCCACTCTGAGTTGGGTTCCTGGATGATGACAGTGAATTTCTCAAAGTTCATATTTGTGTCTCACAGGATTACTTTGCTGTTTACTAACCCCTCTCTCTTACTACTTATTTTCTAAGCAGGCAGTCTGTGGGTGGGGAGATGATTGAGGCTTTGAAAGGCAGGAAAAGGGTCACTGACATAGTTCATGGATCCTCTTGTCTTCACAGCGACAGTCTGCCTTAAGACATCTCAAAAGTGAGGCATTGGTGGCTCACACCTTTAATCCCAGTACTCGAGAGGCAGAGGCTAGCCTGGTTTACAGAGTGAGTTCCAGGACAGCCAGGGTTAAAACAGAGAAACACTGTCTCAATCCCCCTCCCTCCAAAGAGAGACATCTCAAGACAGGCCCCAAGCTTCACCCTCCCAAAGTTTGCCTGTTTCAACAGATATGCAAAGACTTGGGAATGAGCCAAGATAGTACCAAAAAGACCCAGGCTCATAGGCAGCCCACCATGGCATCTGGCATTCCGCTCTTCCATAGAAGAGGTATTGCCTCTTTTTCATTGGTTGACCAGGAATGCATTGACCATGGCTCTTTTAAGGGATGGGCTAGCTTGGTGTCTCTGTGGACCACTGTGCATGGTGTCACTGTGCAGCCTCCTAATGTCATGTGGATTGCCTAAAAGCTCCCTCCTCCTTCCTTCAAAGGTCAGATGCCCTTCTGCTGCAAAGCCTTCCTTGAGTAGTCTAAGGTAAGGTGTGGCTCAGAATTACCTCCCTGGAGAACTACAGAGGTCTAGTTCCCAAGGTATCTTAGGCAACCATGTAACTCCCACATACCCCTCTACCTGCCCTTGCAGCTTCATCAACTATTATGTGGGGAGTCCTTGTCTGCATTCCCTCCTTATGGGAGGGATGTATCCCCACACCGTGTGCTTGGAAAAGGCCCATAAATGACCCAGCCATTGAATTGGGCACCTTAGCATCTTGTACCTTCTGAGTTGAACCTAGTTAAGTAGCTTTAGTTTGGAAGAGGGATGCTACCAAACCCATATAGACGATTTCCTCTTTCTTGTTTTTTGTTGTTTTTCTGACTGTCACTTCCTTCCAGACCCTAGTGGCCTGTGGGAACAGGTCACATAAGGGGCTAGAATGAGAGAGAGGTGCTGCATTAACCCAGAAGTCCAGCCTGGGCCAGCCATAATGGTAACGTCTTTAAGCGGCTCTTCCCCCTTCTGCATACCCTTCTCTTTTTGATGTGAATCTGCCAGTTTCTAAGTCCAATTCTGAGTAACAGGACACCATATAACCAGGGAAGTTTGATTTAACATTTATTTATTTTATAAGCATACAAGTTTCTTATAGATATATCAGAATTACTGGCATCAGAAGAGTTGGTTCTGCATTGTGGAAAACAAAGCCTTCTGCTGTAGTACATTTTTCCATTTAAAAAAACAAAAAAGGATTTTTCCCCCCGAGTCTTGCCAACAACACTCCAAATGTAAGAGCTAGATTTGCAAGTAGGCTTATATTCATATTTGGAGAATATGCATATTCAGAGACTTATTATTCAAGAAATATTTGGTTATCTTCAGACTAAGTAAAACTTAGGGCTAAAAATAAAAGAGATAGAATATAAATAGTGGGGACAGTTAGGGAGCAGGCATGGCAGTCGAGACAAGAATAGGATGGCGGGGATGAGAACTAAGCCTTATTTTGTTTGGGTTCCGGGTCTTTACGCTACCTGAAATCCCATTCCATTAAGTCGCACGCTGACTGGGTGCCTGGCGTACACAGGATAGTGAAACCTAACTTGTACCCATGATTTTAGGATTTGTTTGGCAAGACCTAATGGACCGATAAGGTAGCCTCCAAAGCATTCTCTCTTCCACCATCTTGAAACTGCTATGGAATTGAGGGTTTGAAATCCTGTTCAAGGGGTAGATTTGGACTAGTCTAAGCCTCTCGTATTAGTCCCCTCGCCCCTGCTGATGATCAGTGCCAACACTCAAGGCTAAACATCAGCATAGAATTCTTTCCCCTATAGTGATCAGTTGAGGGAATGTTATGGGACCCTCCTCATTGGTGAAGAACAACGAGAAGTAAAGGGAACTTTCCTGAGGGTTCTAGGGAAAGTTTCTAGCTCCTAAAACAGAACAGACAAGGCATGGGTAGGGCACCCCCCCCCAATAACTGCAGCCTCTGCTTTTTGTATCTACATAAAAGTTTAACTACAAATTGGCAGAGTCAATGATATCACAGAGAAATAAAGAATCCTACTTAGGACCAGCAAGATGGCTCATCAGGCAAAGGTGCTTGCTATCACGCCTGACTACCCGAGTCGATCCCCAGGGCCTAAATGGTAGAAGGAAAGAATTTACTCCACAAGCTACCGTGCGGCTTCCCCAGCCTCCAATGAATAAACAAATGAAAAAACAAAATTTTAAGCTTCACCTAATGAAACCTCTCTCAAAGCTGCATGGCTGCTTCATTTTCAACATGAGTCAGTCGCTCTTTCCTGTTGTTTAAGGCAGTTGACTTTAGTCATCATTGATGGAGGTGGTAAGCATACTGATATTGATATCTTTAACCCACCTCTGAATATGATAAAATTAAGATTTCACTGAAGAAGAACGCAGAGGCCAGCAGGCCTGTAATGAATAATGATAGGATGCAGGTAATGTGAACATTGTCAGTTGGAAATTAAACCGAGCACCAGAGTGGATTAAAATACAGAAGACAGGCAGTTGCAAAATCTGACTACTTTTCTGAGTTCTAATTCAAAATACCTTTTCCTTTTCCCTTTCCAGCTCTTCTTTGGATATTGACCCAAATCCTAAGATAGGCTTCCATTACTGAGCCTAACTTCAAAAGCCTTAGTCCCTCCCTCCCTTCTTCTCCATGTCCTTCCTCTGGGCACCTGCTGGGTTGGTTGCCTTGTAATTGGTTTTGTTTGTTTTGCTTTCCTATCTTCTTCTTTCAACCTCCAATAAAATGGCCATTCAACAACCACAACAACAACAACCACCCAAGAGGACAAATTGTGGCCATTAAATAAAAGAAACCTAAGTCATAAGTTAGAAAGGAAGCAGAGAATCCCAGAGTCAAAAGAGACCTCAGATCTCAGGAGCACTTACAGATTTCTTGTATAGATTAAGGCCTGAGCGGTCAAGTGACTTGCCCATGTGTTACGGACAAGCTGAACAGACCTGAGGACCTGGTTTTCTGGAAATTCCAGAAAACTGGTTCTTTGTGCTACACTGAACAGTTCCCTTTCTAAAGCCATGTAGTGAAACAGGCGATTGGTATTTTAAAATGTCAGCATAGGAAGACGAGTGAGGAAAGCACCGCGTTTTTATTTCACAGGGATTTGGGAAACTCATAATAGAAATTTTGGGTATTTTGTTTTTAAATAAGACTGTAGCCTTTACTGAAAGGTTGAGCATATGTGCCCACATGGAACCACCTGGGGTGGCAATGTTGCCAAACGCCCTGCTCCATGGAAGTTAGCGAGGGGCAACCCATCCTCGACCCAGACTGCGACCTCCCTCTCAGCTACCAGTCAGCTGTGTCTCCAAGTGAGACTCCACACCATAATCGAGAGGGTCAAAAGCCAAGGAACAGTCAGACCTGGAGTACATCCATCCTAGCTTTCCCCATACGTTCTCTAAGGTGTGGTTTTCTTTCTTCTTTATATCCCGAGTTAGTTTTCAGATTAGGGAGGTAAGAGAGTCACTTAAGGCTGTAGTGTGCTAACACTGTTCACATGTTCCCAGGGTCAGGTGGTCCCAGCTCTGTCTCAGCTGTTCTATTTTAGTTGCTCTGAGATCTTAAAATGTGTTGTTGAATCTTGGAGCCTCCAGGTTACTGTCGCTAGCGATTTCCCTTCTTGCCCTCAGGTTTCCTCTGAAGATCAGAAGAGCCAAGGCTTGTGGAAGCGGCAGGTGAATTCCACAGCCCTGCTCTCAAGATCTGAGTCAGGCTCTCAGGCTAAAGCAGTGGTTCCAACCTTCTTAATGCTGTGGCTCTTCAATACAGTTCATCGTGTTGTGGTGACCCTCACCCATTAAATTATTTTTGTTTCTACTTCCTAACTGTAATTTTGCTACTAATATGCAGATGGTCTTTGGTGACCCTGTGAAAAGGTCATTTGACTCCTTTCAAAAAGGTCTTGACCCCCCAGGTTGAGAGCCATTGCAATAGAGGGTAGACCATAAGAGTCGTTTTGTATAAGAACAGATGTCCTTTGTTTAAATGGTTAACTCTAGGTGAAAAAGCTGTTCAAGCTGCAGGGCTCTTGAATTCATGGAAGACAATCTTCACGAGAGGTCTGAGAAGAGAGGGATTTGCTGGCCAGAACATGAATGCCAGGCTTCAAGGAACAGTTCCATGTCCCTTGTTAACCTCCATGGTAGTAATTTGCACTTCCCTACCCCTGCCCTATCAGCTAAAAAGTCCAACAGGGCTAGTACCATCTAGATATGGGCTTTATTGGTCTAGACTATTTATGCTGTTTTCTCTTGGCATTTTATATGTCCTATTACATCTAGGGCATCTTCATAAAAGAGATGATTGGGATGAGTAAGACAGCAGTTAAAAGTGCTTGCTGCCAAACCTGGCAGCCTGCATTTAACCCATGAGACTCACACAGTGGAAGAAAAGAATGGACTCCCTCATGTTGTCCTCTAATCTCCACATGTATGGAATGGCATGCAGCATCCCCCACACACACAGTAAATAAATTCTTTTTAAAAAACCAAACAATAAATAATAAAAAATTTAAAGAGACGGGCCTATTTAGATTGCTGGGCAAATCTAAGACATTCTAAGGCTGGATTTTTGCATGTCACTGTGACTACACCACAGGTTTTAAGAAAGGGTAGGTTCCCCCTGTCACCAGCAGACTAGTGCCAATCTAGGGAAGTTAGTTTGGTGGGCTGCTTCTGGCTCCCTGATCCTTAGAACAGCAGCAATTCTCAGCCTGTGGGTTGAAACCCTTTTGGGGGTTGAATGACCCTTTCATAGGCATTGCCTCAGACCATCTGCATATCAGATATTTGCATTATGATTCATAACAGTAACAAAATTACAGTTATGAAATAGCAACAAAAATAATGTTGGGGGTTCACCACAACACAAGGAACTGTATTAAAGGGTCATAACATTAGGAAGGTTGAGAACCATTGCTCTCTTTTATTTCCTGTGTTTGTACATTAACAAGCGATTTGAAGGTATTTGGAGCAGTTTACACAAATACATGCTCTGTCTAAGGATAAGATGAGATGAGGTTGGAAAAAAAATATAGCAAAGAAAATTACAATAATCTGGACGAGAGAGTTTCCTCAGCCAGTCAAGTATAAGCCAAGCAAGCATGGGGACCTATCCTTGATCTCCTTAATCCAAGTACAAAGCCTGCTGTGTTGACATACACTGTAATCCCTGAGCTGGGGAGGCAGAGTGGGTAAATCCCTGGAGCCTTCTGGCCAGCAAGCCTCGCCTTTCCAGGCCAGGGAGAGGCCCAGTCTCAAAAACCAAAAACAAGGAAACAGGGTAGACAGCAACTGAGGAACTACACCCAAGGTTGTAGGCTGGGTGTTGACTCACTACATTGTCCAGGCTGGCCTCGCAGTAATCCTCCTGCTTCAGCCACCCAAGCGCTGGGCTTATAGCCAGGAGCCACCATGTCAAAATCTGAATATTCACTTTTAAAACATCTGTCATCCACCCACTGAGTCCAGTAGTCAGGAGGTTGCCTAACTTCTTCAGTGCTTAGCTGATTTACATGTTCCACTACCCTGTGTTTATCGGTTAATATCTAAATTCAAAGGCTGTATTTTGCTCTCACAGAAGCTACTGGGAAGTCAGCTACCCTTGGTAATTTGCTACCCTAGGCAACTGCTTGTTTGGATTCTGTTGTCCCAGCTGGAGTCATTGTTCCAATTTATTTGTGTGGTACGTTGTTTCTTAGATCCCTGGATGCCTATTCTCAGAGCTCACAGGGTAGTCCTTGGTTTTATTTTTATTTTTGTACTTAGCAATTATGTTCTTTTGTAAACTAGCTAATCCGAAGAAAAGCGAGCTATCCGATTGGGAGAGATGTGCTTAAGTTGTTGTCATAGCATGTTATGTGTAAAGTGCTTGGATGGAACATTCTAGTTGTGTATGTGGATGATCCTAAGGCTCTCAGGAATGGGTCTTCATCCTCAGCTTCTGTCATTTATTTTTCTGTGGCTATGAGAGAATACCCCGACATTTGGAAAGATAGAGGAGAAAGGGTTTATTTTGGCTGACAGTCCATTGTGCCAGGGAAGGCAGGGCAGCAGGAGTATGGGGCTGATCTTGCAGTCAGGAAGCTGGGTGATCACATTTCCTCTGTACACAGGAAGCAGAGAGAGAACAAGACACAGATGGAGAGACAGGAAGTAGCCAGTGGCCAATGCCAGCAAGGAAACTGGGCTGAACAGTATCTACAATCATTGCCTCTGATATTTTTTTAAGTTACCATCTGCTTACTAATAATGTTTTAAAAATTAGGACCTGAATTCAACCCCTCCAGATTGTTTGTTTAAAATTATTTGGTCTATCTAACAAGTAGTGAGAAATTACCAGGAGCTCGGAAGTGAAAACTCTTTAATTCATTCACACAGGCTTGAAGGTTTAAATTAGGCAAACATATCATCACATTTATTTTAGTCAGTTTTCTTCTCTTGTTTTGATCTGCTGTTTGACTTTTTGCCTTGCCAACCCAGATTCAACTGTCTGCAAAGACATCTCGCTATCACTTAAAAAATCAGCTCTTTTTCTTCAGCTAATCTTGTACTTGGAAGAATTAAGGCAATATTGTCTAGTTGTACTGTTGACTCATGTGCAGCCCACAGAAAGCTAAACTGCTTTCGTGTAACTGATTAGGGCTTTGCAGCAACATCCTCAGTGAACACATGCTCTTTCAAAACTGACAATAATTCCATCAGTTTAAATTTTTTTAGTCTCTGTAATATAAAATATGTACAATACACAGGGGATATACATTTTTATATTTTTTGGGGGGGTTGTTTTTGTTTTTTGAGACATTTAGTTCTGTTTAGTCTATTTAGTCCTAGCTGGCCTCAAACTCACAAAAAATTGCCTGCCTCTGCCTTCTGAGAGTTGAGTTAGAGATGCATGCTACCATACAGGACAATTTTTATATGTCTTTAAAATGCATACTTTTTGTTTTGGTTTGGTTTTGGTTTTTTGAGACAGGATTTCTTGATTGTAACCTCTGGCTGTCCTGGAACTCACTCTGTAGACCAGGCTGACCTTGAACTCAGAGATTCTCCTGCCTCTGCTGGGATTAAAGGTATGCACTACCACCACCCAGCCTAAAACACATATTCTTGTCAAAAGAATTTTATTGAATAGTACAGGTTAGGAAAAGAAAATATAAATCTGTGAAAAAAAAAAAACAAAAAAAAACTGGGAGCTGGAGAGATGGCTCCACAGTTAAGAGCACTGGCTGTTCTTCCAGAGGACCAGGATTCAATTCCCAGTACACACATGGCAGCTCATAACTATCTGTAACTCCAATTCCAGAGGATCTGACACCTTCACACCAATGCACATAAAATAATAAATAAATTATTTTTAAAAATACATTTAAAAAATCTGTTAAAACTGATTTCTAACTGGCATAGTCTTTTTTGTTATGGCTATAACAAAATACCCAAGGCTGGGGTGATGCGTAAGAATAAGAGGTTTATTTTGGCTTATGATTTCCAAAGTCTAAAAACATGGCACTGGCATCTGTCTGGCTTTTTGTGAGGACTATGTGGTGTGTGTGCATGGATCAGGAGTGTGCAAAAGGAACAGAAGTTCAGGAGAGAGTGGTAGAGGGCACCAGGCTTGCTTTCTTACAGCCAGCTCTCATGAGAGCAAACCCATCCGTATTGGACTACATCAATCCCTTCGGAAGGGTGGACCCCACCATGAAGATCCCACCACCTCATAGCCTGATTCTGCCGAGGATCGAGCATTAACGTGAGTTTTGTTAGGATGATCCAGATGTTTGCTAGGGATCCCGACCCCCATCTTATCCATCTGTTACCACAAACTTGGAGATGAGAAATAGCAACTGTTATGAAGGCCAAACAACTCAAGAGTAGTTTTTTCTAGTTTTAAAATAGATTCTAGAACTTTCTCATCTACAGAAGTCTCGCATCAGTGGAAATCACAAGCCCTTAGGAATGGATGTTATTTTATAGGTAATGATAAGAAAATACTAAAAAGTTCATTAACTCCTGAAGTCCTACCACTGTGTCCCACAGTAGGATTTTAAAATTCAGACAGAAGCACCATGAATACAATTTGCCACAAACCACACCAACAGAGATTTCCAGATGTCGACACTAAAACTATGTTTATTCAATGTTAGGTTGTTCAAATTGACTAGTCAATTTGTTTTCTCCATTTAATCAAATACTATAGGGGGCCAAAAATGGATTTTTTAGCTTTCGTTCTGTCCTGGAAGGTAAAACAGACATTACAATACTAGTTTGAAGGAATAAGGAAACATGAAGACCTTGTGTAAAGTGTTCAGTAGTCTCTTATCTCTTATTAATCTTTTGGTTAGTACATACAGAGGTGGATGCCTTCAAAACTCCTAACTTGGAGCAGGTTAAAAGTTTGCCTGTCATGGTATTTGTTTTGGGAAAGAGAAAGTATCTCTTGTTGCTTTCAAAAGATTAGAAGGAATAAAAAGATCCAAATTCTATCAATTATTCCTACCTATCATCTGATATTACCCATCTTTCTACTGCCCATAGGCCACCCGCAGATCCATTACCTACTGTCATTTGTTTCTATCTTTTAACTGTTTTCTATTGCTGTCTATTTCCTTCTTAACCAAGAATAAAGTTTTTATCCTGTAACTGTCCTACTTACCCATGGCCAGTGGCAAGGGTCAAAGACAGTAGCACCACAGGGGTGACAAAGAGGAAGCATTGGAAAAATAGCTAGGGACCATTTACACAGTTGCCAAAATTTGATGTCGCTTTGAGCTGAAGAAGCAGTGATTTTTGTAAGATTCCACATAAGAGAAGCTGAATCCAGAATCAGTCAGGTTAAAGATTCAAAACCAAGTTCACTGTCAACTCGCCCTCCTTGCCTCTCTCATGCTGCTAAGCTGAGCAAGCGCACAGTGAAGAGTGAACGGTAGGATAGGAAACGGAGATTGAAGGTTTGGACCGTGTAATTGATTCTGTACGAAAATCAGCGCGTTGACATTTCTACTTCAGAAGCACTTGGGCTCAAGAGGCATTTTCTAGATATAAAGTACAAGTAACAAATAGCACGTGTTTTTGAAAATGATGGCTATTTTTAGTGTGAAAAGGAATTGTCTTTTAATGATTCAAAAATATTTGAGCAGTTTACCATGGATCAACTCTGCTTTTCTAGGATCAGGTTATTTTTTAATAGAATCCCCTATGGCCCCCACCCATATTGTTATGTGTTGGGGGTTGGGGTAAAGAAGCCTGGTTTTGAAGGGTATTTTTAAAAAGGTAATTTTATACTTTGCTTCTTTCTGTGTCTGTGTCTTTGTTGGCTTATCTAGCTGATGGAACTTTCTCTTCGAAACCCTGTGGCCTCCCTGTCGAGAGTAAGAAGGTAGCACACTGTAATTACTGCTGTCTTTGAGACTTCGGTTTTTATATTCATGTCTATGTGACTTTCATATACATAGCAACCACCTATTACAGTATGTAAGCCTCGTGCTCAGGGACAGACTGGCCTTCAGCATGCTAATGAAAGTGGAGCATTGCCCTCCAGCATCGGAGCCCTGCTCATTGAGGTTTGGTGGCTTTCAGATGCGACTTCTTCCAGGCAGTTTTATCGGCACACAAATCATACACTCAGGCAAATTACCAGCAATGGAGAGGCCACACTGTTCCCAGCTGGAGCTCCTCTGGAAAACAGGCTCCAGCATTAACATGAGACTTTTTGAAAAGGCTCCCCATGGCACCTCCACTGCAAGATGTTAAGCCAAACTGCTGCTGATATGGAAACTGTTTGAACTGTAACTCAGTTAGATATGTTAATGGAAGAAAGCCATGATATCGTGATGCAGGAAATGACTAAATATTTAATGCTCATTACTCGACAGTATTCCTGGCCTCAGGAAGGTGATGCAGGTGGTTACTGCGTGGGTGAGTGCAGTAAACCAAGTCGGGAGACTTTGAAGGGACCAGTCCTTTATGTTTCTTTCTTGAGTTCCAGACATGATAAATATTAACTCGTTCAAGATCCTGCTTCATGCCAATCATTGACAGGATGCATGAAACGTTTTACAACACCTTTCAAAAACAATTCTTCCAGTATCTCAGAGCTGTTTATTATCCCACTTCCTAAAAAGCCATGAGGGCTCATTAGGCATTCAAGAATGTTCGTAAAGCTGATGGAATTTGGACCTTTAATGACGCACAAGGATGCAAGCTTGGATTGTGCAAGTTTAGAGTTCTCGATACATATGTGATGACTTTCCTCCATGTTTTCTCTCTTCTAGCCTTTTAATTTTATGGTGATGTTTTTTGGTGGGGAAGGGCATGGTGCTGGATAAGCCCTTGCATGTGCTAAACAAGCACCCTGTTACTGAATTGTATCCCCATGACTTTAATACTTTATTATGGTGTGTGCACATCTGTTGTCCATGGAGGTATGAGATCGCCTGGAGCTGGAATTACGGGTGGTTGTGAGCTAGGAACCAAACTCAGTTCTTCTGCAAAAACAGAATGCTCTCTTAACCTCTGAGCTATCTCTCCAGCCTCTACTTTTCCACTTTAAACAAAATTAGTACAGATATTACTTTATGTAATTTTAGAGAAAATTCTCTTAGGAGCAGAAGTAAAGATGTAGTTGATAGCTGCTGGTTGGCTTAGCAAGGAAAACACAGAGGCATATTCATAGGTACAAACCCTGCCAGACAATAGAGGCAATCACCATCATGGCAGGTGTCATACTGGACAGTGGAACCCTGACCATCTGAGCTCAGGTGTTTTTATTGATCCAGAACTCCTCAGGTGTTCTACTGATAGCACGTGCAGATCATGAACAATCAAATATCCCCCACATAAATCCAACACCTGCAGACAATACAAATGCCAAGGTCCAGGCAGGCCTTTTCCCAACAGTGCATAAAACAGCCATTTTAAACATAACTAAAAATAAACTTCTACAACATAAAGAGGATAAAAATCTCTCCAGGTTGGGGCTGGAGAGATGGCTCAGCAGAGGATAGACAAAAGTTCAATTCCCAGCACTCATGTCAGGTAGTTCACAATCACCTGGAACTCCAGTTCCAAGGGACCTGTCACCTCTAGCCTCTTTGGGAAACCTGCACTTACTTGCATAAACCCGCACACAGAACACACACACACACACACACACACACACACACACACAATTAAAATAATAACAATAGTTAAAAAATTTTGGGGTACATCTTTAAAAATGAAATTTATCTGTGCAATGTGCTGCAACTCCCTTTTTGTACTACTGGGAGTCTATCCCCTACCTGACCTGGGAGTTAAGAATGGCTCCTATATTTTTAAAGGGTCACGAAGAATCCACAGATCTCGTTTGAGGGCAGTGAAGTCTAAAATATAGACTGGTCCTTTGCAGCAAAAGCATGCTTGCCCTGGTAGTGAGCAGTGACCCTACTGTGAAAGGGCTCTGTTTTTGCCCTGTTAGATGTTGCAAAGATGAGTAAAACCATCCCTGCCCCACAGGGCTGGAAAGGACATGAGACCAGTGAGCAAGAGGTGGAGGAAGATGGTGTGAGATAAGGGCTTCAAAGGAAGGGGAGGGGGCATCACAGGGAGTGGCTTCCTAGGGAGGCATTCTGAAGATGAACCTTGATGATAAGAGATTTTGAAGGATTAGGTGGGCAGGGTGGAGAGAGGTCAGAGACCTAGAATGTTGAGTGCAGACGTGGAAACAGTAAATAAGGTCCCCTTTGTGACTCCCTCCGGTAGGTATGCCTCACTGGAAGGAGACTGTGCTAGGCAGTTTCAGCTCTTAGGGGCGCTAAGGACAGTGGTTCTTATCTTCCCTTGGAGTTTGACACAGTGTGTTCCTCTAATTGCTGAAAAATGAGCCTCATCTCTTACAGACTGAACATTCAGTCAACAGCTTCCAGCTATAACCCTATGAACAATGTGAGTCTGTGCTGTCACCATTAACAAATGAGTCTGCAGTCTATTCCTCAGAATTCTCGAAAGTACTCTTTAGCAGCACTACAACAGAAGTGAGCCAGCCCAGCCTGGGGAGGGGGCCAGGAATGCAGCACTCTGCTCCTGAATTTGTTTCTGACTCAGTAAACCGGTTGACCTTCATCCAGCTCCAACTGCTTATTGTCTCAGTTTCCTCTGCTATGAAATGGGAACAGCTCAGTCACCTAATATCTGTCCGTAGAAACTTCTCAATAAGCCCTAGACACTGAAAGGAGAAAATTCTCATTTCCCTCAATAGTTTTTGTGGGATAAATGAGGTTATCAGAATTAAAATTAGCACGTAAGAGCTTTGCAAATCCAATGATAATTTTTTTAAATGTATTTATTATTATTGTATGTGGTGATGTGCACATGTGCCCTCCCTCACATGACTGCAAAATCAAATGATTATTTTTTAGCATATTTATTATTGTGTACGTCGATGTGCACATGTGCCATGGTGCCCAGGTGGAGGCCAGAAGACAACCTTTGGGACTCCTTCTACTGTTGAGTAGTCCCAGATATTAAACTTAGATTGCCAGGCTTGTACAGGAAGTGCCATTACCTGCTGAGCCATCTTGCCAGTCTTCAAATGATTACTGATAAATGATGTAAAGTTTGAAGATTGCTGAAAGTATTCAGAATCTAGCAGTGACCTCTCTCCTCCCCCTCCCACTCCCCTTCCTTCCCCCCCCCCTCCTCCACCTCTTCTCCCACCTCTCCTCCCCCCTCCTCTTTGAACTCTATCCTCCTTTCTCAAATCCTGAGTGCTGGGGTTATAGGTTAGCTGTTAGTATACCAACCCTGTCAGTAGTTTCTAAATTGAAGTTAGGCTACCTTTTATTATTATCATTGTTATTTCTAATGGGAGACAGCACTGTTCTCGACCATAAGATTATGTGTCCATTCCTCCAATGCTTTGGATAACCCACCCATTTCTGTGTATTACTCAGTGCTGAGAGTACAGAGGGAAGAACCCTGTTCTCTGCCTTCCTTTGTGACAGACCCAGAAGGTCTGCTCCACAGGCAAGTCTTTGCTTGGGCTCTGCCATTGGCTATCCACAGCTGAGGGAGACACTAAAGTCTGCAATGAAAGCAGAAAACGGGACTGGAGATTAACTCAGTTGGTAGAGTGCTTGTTTAGCACGCATGAAGGCCCAGGTGGGAGCCTCAGCATTGCATAAAGCCACGCAGGAAGTGGAGGCAGGAGAATCAGAAATTCAAGGTCATCCTGGGCTACATACATAACAAGATTGAGGCCAGCCTGGGCTACACGAGAATCTGTCTCAACCGATCCGAAAGGGCAGAAGGAAAGCTTGATACACAGTCACACTGTACCTAGTCTTAGACATGCTAAACTATAAAACTTGGGTGGTGATTGACTTCTTAGGTGCAAATGTTTCTTTGCTGAGATCCACTTGGCAGCCTGTCTATCTTTGTGTATCTCTTTCTGTTTATTTTATGTGTATGGATGTTTTGCCTGCATGTATGTATATGTGCCATATGCATGCCTGGTGTCTGCAGGAGCCAGAGGAGAGTGTCAGATCCTCTAGAACTGGAGTGAAAGATGGTAGTGAGTTCACTTCCCTAGAACGCATGTAGAAAGCCAAGTGTGGGGCTGTGCTTATTATCCAAGGGCTAGGGAAGCAGAGGTAAGTGTATCCCTGGGGCTCACTGGTCAGCTACACTAGCCTAATAGACGAGCCTCAGGCCAATGAAAGACTCCCATCTTAAAAAACAAAGCAAAACAAAAATGAGTTGAGGGTTGGTCAGATGGCTCATGGGTAATGTTGCTTGCTTCAGAGCCTGATGACCTGAGTTCAGTCTCCAGAAACCATGTGATTTTAAGGTGGATGGCACCTGAGAAGTGATAGCTGAGGTTAACTTCTGGTATACATCCGAACATGAGTGCACACATGTGTGCTCACATATGCATATCATTCCTATTGGCTATGTGTCTGTGTTCCATCACCTGCAAATTCATACACTGAAAGCCCAGCCTTCAAGGTGATGATGATAAGACTTGGGAACTTTGAAGGCTTAGTAGATCATGCAGGTGGAAGCCCCACGAATGGGACCATTGTCCTTGTAAAAGAAGCTGATAGTGTAGGTTCTTCCCTTCTGTCCTGTGAAGATACATATAGCAATGACCAGTCTGTGAATGAGATAAGTGAACTGTCCTAGACTCAGAATCTGTCAGCACGTGGTTCTCCAATTCCACAGTCTCCTGTATTGTGAGGAAAGAAATGTCTATTTCTAGGTCTTCTAGTATATGATACTTTATTATGATGACCCAAATGGGATGAGACCATTAGTCTCAAGGCATGGGTTAACACTTTTTCCACTGTTCATTAGACTAAAAAAGAAAAAATCTAGTGTCTGTGTTTCAGGTGCTGGTAAGAGAGTCTAAAACTGACTTTAAACGGGACTTGCTGATAAGTCCTTACATAATGTTAATACAACAAAACCATGAGATCACAGTAAACATAGAAGGATCTATGAAAAGCTGATAGAATGTAGGGCTGGACAGTGGTTAAGAGCACTGGCTGTTCTTCCAGAAGACCAGTGTTTGATTCCCAGCACCCACATGGCAGCTAACAACCATTTGTGACTCCAGGCCCAGGAGATCTGATGCCCTATTCTGACCTCTGTTGGCCAGACATGCATGTGGTGTATAGATACACATACAGACAAAACATTCAATCACATAGAAATAATAAATTAATAAAAAATGATGTGAACATCATGCATTTAAAAAAATCTAATAGAATACAGTACTTTAATGATGCAAAAACATGCATGCATAGATGTTGCAAGTTTAGGGTTCAGTATGCATGAATGTCAGGTTTCATGTATGCATAAATGCAGAGTTTCACCCATATCCTATAGATAAAGAACTAGGAACGATGGTAGATTTGGATGCCATGTGGCATCTTATTTCTACTATTTGACCCTGTTTTGTAACATGAAAATAGCCATAGATAATATGTGGACACGTGTTCAACTAAAACTTTATTCACAAAGCAAATAGTGAACTAGATTTAAAGTTTCCTGACCTCCAGCTTGAACAAGCAAATGTTTTTCTTACAACAAAAAGCTCTAGGGCCTGTCAGTGCTGCAGCACCATGGCTTCAACCTAGGGCTGAATTCTTTCCCTCTGTTCTGCTCTGTGTTCTCTGTGGCTTTGGTTTTGAGCCCTCTCAGATGAGTTGTCCACAGCCCTCCATATGTCACACCTTTACAAACAGGATCCAAAGACAACAAGAGTCTCTTGTGTTTCCACTGTAGGAGCAAGGACCTTTTCCTTAGTGGCATCCTAGCAAACTTACTTTACTTCCTAAACCAGGAAGAATGAGGTAAGTATGCCTGGACGTCTCCAGCCTAGCAACCTATATCATTTCCCATTTCTGCACTGAAAATTACCACGCCAGTTATCACAGGTTCTGTGAGTTGGCAGTCCTGGTAAGTCTTGGGGTCCTCCAACTCAGGATCTCACAAGGCTACAGTTGGGATGCCACAGACTTCATTCCCTCACAGAGCTCAGGATCCTCTTCCAGACTGTGAATTTTGCAAAATTCAGGTTCCTGAATTTCTTTTCCCTCTGCTTTTTTTTTTGTTGTTGTTGTGCAGCCCCCAAGAGCCCTTAGATTCTATGGCTTCCACTGACATAATAAGACACCTCACTTCTTCAAGGCCAGCGGAAAAATGGCTCTCTTTGAAGATTTTCCATGTTGTAACCTACTCAGAGGAACAATAGTCCAATTGTATTTACAGGTCCTGCCCATAAAGAAGAGAACACTCTGGACCCCAGGAGACCAGACACAACATAGTTTAAGCTAGAGGTTGGCAAACATCCTGTAGAGGAACAGACAGTCCAGACTGTAGGTTCACACCTGCTCATATATCATGCATGAGCAATGGAATTTGGCTGTGCTCCAATAAGACTTCTCTGAACGTGGAGGCCATATTGGAATGCTACTACCTGGAGAATTAAAACAAATTAATGTCACAGTAGAAAATTATACATTCAAAGGGCTGGAGAGATGGCTCAGCACTTTAGAGCACTTGCTGCTCATTCAGAGATTCAGAGTTTGGTTCCCAGCACACAACTACCTATAACTTCAGCTGCAGGAGTCTGATGCCCTCTTCTGAACTCTGCCAGCACCTGTGCACAGGTGCACATACCCACATACAGACACACAAAACTAATTCTTTAAAAAATTATTATATATATTGCTTGGTTGTGGTGGTGCACGCCTTTAAACCCAGCACTTGGGAGGCAGAGGCAGGCAGACCTCTGTGAGTCTGTTTCGATATATATATTCAGAAAAAGAAATACAACCTGTTTGGTACTCTGTTTGCTGGGAGTACATTTCTTTCTCAGGATTTCTTTGTCTGATCTTGCTTATTTTCCTATATTAATGTTATAATAAACATAGATAGTTTTTGTCTGTTTGACAGAGGGTCTTACATAGCCCAGGCTGGCCACTAGCTTGCTATGTATTGCTGACCTTGAACTCCTGGTCCACCAGTCTCACCTCCTGTGTGTGGGATTACAGGTATGCATGACCTCACCTGATTTGACTTTGTATTTTTTTTACTTTATTATTAAGTTGAGAGTTTTGTACTTACAGATTAATTTGAGAAGAACTGATATCTTCATAGTTGTCTAAAATCACACAAATCCTTCTATTTGTTCAAGTCCTTATGACCTTCAGTAGCATTTGAAATCTTTTTCATATGGCTTACCTATTCGGTTTGTCTGTAAGAACATAGTTTTTTATTTTTAATATAGATAGATTTTTTTCTTCTATTTCTAACCTAATGTTATTTCAAGGATTCTTAAAAGCCAAAGAGCTCTTTTCTTGTCTCTAGAAATAAAATCTTTTAAACATTTTTATTTATTTGATTTGTGTTTTGGTTTGTTTGTTTAGACAAGATATCACTATATAGCCCTGGATGGACTGGAATTGGCTGTGTAGACAAGGCTGAGTCAAATTCAGAGAGAGCTACCTGCCTCTGCCTCCCAAGTGCTGGGATTAAAGGCATGCCTCACCGCTTCTGGCAAATGAAATCTTTTAAACTACAATTAAGAACACTTGTCACTTACTTCTGACCAAAACAGTTTGTGGGTGGTATACGCTGTGGTAAGGGGGAGGGGGAGTTCTTCACAAATTCGTCTAAGAAAAATTACATTATGAAAAAAATAAAACAAGTTAAAAAATTATTTCTTGACTGACATTTGGATTTTAGAATAGAAACTATATTTTTCTTACCCTTGCTGTTCTTTGGGGGAAATTGAACCCAGAGCCCTGTGTGGATTTGGCACATATTCTACCTGTGATCTACTGCCTGGTCTACCATTCCTCTTTTGATTAGCAAGGTGTGTATGCAGCTGTTTTTTCCCTAATTTGGTATGCATATACCTTCTTCTCCTTATTCAAGTATGCACGTAGCTAGCTACTTTTCCTAGTTAGGCAAGCATGAAGCTCCTTTCCCCTAGTCAGGCATTTATGTAGTACTTTCCCCTAGTTAGGCATGCAAGTAGCTTCTCTGGTGTTCCACTCCTCGCTTGCCCTCTCTCAGTGAAGGCTGGTGGCTCTCTGCACTTGTTTCCAACCCCAACCTCCAGAAAGGAACCAGAATTCACAGCTCAAGCAGAAGAGCCAGCCAAAGTCTCCACCTGCACGTACTTGTCCGTTCGTGGCCCGTGACAGCCTGGGAAAGCAGTGGGGGTACCACAGCTCTGCTCAAAGCTCAGAACTTTTCCTGTCTCTTCTGGAAGATAGGGAAGGAGGACCCTCTTTTAAAGAGTCTTAGGCTTGTAAACCCGCAAGGATTCGGGGTATAGGATGAATAGTGTGGATAGGGAAAACTAGAGTTGGGACTGCACTTGGGCAGTGGGCAATGGAAGTATCCTTCAGTGAGTGGGGTCATGATGGGCCAGAAGAGGGAGACGGGTCGTTGTGAACTTAGGATCACAGTCTGTATCCCAAGAAGCCAGATCAGACACCCATCCTCAAGAAGCCAGTTAGACTAGTCTAATAGTAAAAGGCAGAAAAATTGAATGTGGCCACACTGGGAAGAGGGGTAGAAGGATCCAGTGAACTCCATCCTGAGTTTATCTTCTGATCCCGAAGAGAAGTTAACTAGGTAGCTATGAATGTACATATGCAAGGAGTCCCAGTGGAGGTGAGGTCTCTCCCACCATTGACCCATTGTTGTTAGGACTTCAGTCTCATCCTGCAAGGTAGCCTGACAAATTATTGAAACTGTGTCAAATCTCTCTGGGGACAGGTTCTGAGGACTACTCCAGTTAGTGCTGAACTCCAGACTCTTTCCTCTCTAAGCCTTCAGTTCCTGGGGGAAATTTCTGTTTCTTTGGTTCATTGTTTCAATAGTCTGACACTCAGCTGAAGGACACAAGTGTCTCTAGAACGTATTCGTGTCTGCCAGCCTGGTTACAGGGTGAAACCCGGGCCCAGTCATCCGCACAGGAAGAGAGGGAGGAAGGAAAGGAATGAAGGATGGGAGGATGGAAGGGTTGTAGGCAGGCAGGGAACTATTTTAAATAAGGATGAATAGGTTAAAGTTGCTTTATATATTAAATACCTCCTAGAATTTTAAATATTGTTATATTCTTTTAAAACGTAATTTTACTTATGTTGATGAGGACTTATGTGTGGGATGGTGTTGGTGATTCACAGGCATATAGACCTTTTCCTTTGAGTGACAGGCTCACATAGACCTTGAAATACAGTCACCTGGAATGTTTATTCTGTAGTGTTTTGAAACTTGTTTCCATTGCCACAGCATCTCTGTCATCACAATTTAAACTGTTATCTCAGAGAAATATATGTGTGTGTGTGTTTGTGTATGCGTATGATTTCCTTGTGAGTGTGAGTTTTATTCTCTCTGATTCCTGTGCCATAACCATATTGCTAGGTAACACTAAGCAACATACATCCCACATTTTCCTAATTCTGTTTAATGTTTCACAAATGGAGTTTGGTTTTTTCTGCAGGCAGAACAACAACACCAGAGGGTCTCAGAGTTTGGTTTTTGAGATAATCAAGTGTCCCTTCAAACCAAAACCAAGTGGCCTTAAGTACCAGACATGGGCAAAAATGGGGATAAGCAAGCATGAGAGAAGTGCATATATTTGTTTTCAGATGTTGGTCAATTGCTTATTAATGATATTGAATGAGATCCCTCCCATTCTGACTTTACAGGTGACCTCAAGGTCAGAGAGTGGGCTGGCATCTTTCCAAGGACTTGAAGGGTAATTGTATATGGGGAGTACCTTTTCTGATACTGGCAATGTTGCATATGTATAGTTTGCTGGATGAAATCCAGCTGTGCGTCTCCTATCAAAACAGAGGACAAAGATTTCAGGTCAGGATCAAGCATTTGGTAGCATGTGAGGAATGGACTCCACATCTCCAGCTGGCCTGCTCTCTAACCTGCTTGTCTTCTGTGTTTAGAGAGTTGTCAGAGAGATTCTGATGGGCATTAGAGGGTGTGAGATCTGTTCCACAGTAGACAATGAATACACATTACTACTCAAAAGATCATCAGAGTTTTTCCATCTGCTTTTCCCAGCCTCAGAAAACCAAAGGAAGCAAGATGGATAAGCCTTACCTGTACCAGTCTGAACTGGTGCTTACTTGGGGTAAACAAAGGTAGTTCAATATTCTTACAGGTTTGAAGACCTACCTACAAAATGTATCCATAAGATGGGAATGGAGCTATGAGGCTGTGGTAAGAAGTATAGTTATAGGTGTGGAGTATAATCTTATGTTTTACCTAGCTGTGTAAATAGGCTCCATCTCATCTCTCCCTAGAAAAGCAAAAACAGAAAAAAATACAAAACTTTAGACATTTAAAAGAATAAATTAAGCAAAAAAGCATTTATTACATTACACAGCGTCTCACTGGGGCAGGAATTGGAGTGGCTTAGCAGGTGCTTTTCTATCTCAGGGTCTCTCCAGGGATGCTATACTCACAGGGCTGGACTGAAGGGACACAGCTCAGTTATTAGAATATTTGCCTAGGATACACAAAGCCCTAGATTGTCTCCCCAGCACTGCTTACAATCCCAGCAGCATTTAGGAGGTAAAGGCAGGAGGATCAGAAGTTCAAGGTGATTCTAAAATACACAGTTTGAGGCCTGTCTAGAATACAAGACACCCTGCCTAAAAATAAGTAGATGCAAGGAAGCTGAACTGGGACTCAAGGATGCCCTTTTGAGATCACTTATTCACTTAAGTAGCAGCTAAATGCTGGCTATTACAGAAGATTTGGTCTTTTCCAAGGCCCTCATAGCATAGCACCTGACCTCTCCAGAGAGGACAAGGCAAGAGAGAACAAGGCTAAAGCCACAGTATCTTTTACAACCCAGAGATGGAGGTCACATGCATCATTGCACAAACTGAGCCTGGAGCTCTCTTGATCGGCTCAACTGGCTGACCACTGAGCTGCAGGAATCCATCTGCCCCTTTCCCTCCCCCAGTGCTGGGATTACAGGCCTGTGCCTCCATACTCAGCTTGTTAAGTGGGTGCTGAGGATCCAAATTCAGATCTTCATGCTTACAGAGCAAGCGGTTTAGAGACTGCGCTCTCTGCCCAGCCCACCGCTCTCATAGTTTCTACAGTAGCCTATTGTTTATGTGGACCAGCCCTATTTATAATGTGAGAGGGAACCACGTGGGATTTAGATAACAGCAGGTACAATCGTTGGAGGTCCTTTTGCAGTCTGGTTACCTTCAAGATAGAGGTGTTTCCATGCATACATTGCTAAGGAGAAATTTGTGTATCAGCTGGTCCACTGGTCAGCGGTCTCCAAGCAAGCTGGAAATCAGAATCTCCTCAGCTATTGTGGAAAATACTGGTCTTCCCGGTCCCTTCTGATTTAAGTCAAGAATGATGCCCAGGTTTGGCAACAGCCAGAGTAGATTTTGAAAGTCAAGTCTAACCTTAACATAGTTTTCCAACCTCATATGATTATTGGTGTTAGGAGAGGGGTTGTTGAAGGGATGGATTTCTGGGAATCAGACCTAACTAATTTTTTTCTCTAATTTTTAAGTTTTTTTGACCAGTTCTACAAGGTCTAAAATACTGTGTTATAAAAGATATTTCTCCAACTCTGTCTTTGTGACTCTTTAATTTACCTTCAGAGGGTAAGCATTACTGTTCTTCATATATTCACCCAGAATATATAAGACAGATGTACATGTAGGGGCTACAGTTGAATGATAAAATGCTCACTTAACATGTGCAAGGCCCTGTGGGGTGCAGGGTGTGTGTGTGTTAAATAATCCTTTTTTTCAGATTTACCTACCTTTATACTAGTTTCTTGTGTGTCTCTCAGAGATAGGATTCCATTGTTTTTTTAAAAAAACCTCAGATGATTCTTTTGTTTTAAATTTTAATTTTTTATGTGTATGGGTGCTTTTGTCTGCGTGTATGTCTGTGCACCACAATGTACCACAATGCACACAGAGGCAAGAAGAGCATATGGGATCACCTGAGAATTGAGTTACAGATGGCTGTGAGCTGCCATGTGGGTGCTAGATTCTCTGAAAGAGCAGCCAGTGTTCTTAACCTCTGAGCGCTTCTCCATCCCCTGTTTGTTTTGAGACAGGGTTTCTCTTTATAGCCCTGGCTGTCCTGGAACTCACGCTTTAGACCAGGCTTGCCTTGAACTCAGAGATCTGCCTGCCTCTGCCTTTTGGCAAGCACTCTACAAAGTGAGCTACCTCCCTAACCCTCAGGTGATTCTTATTATTTTTTGCAGAGTATCTCTATGTAGCCCTGACTGGCCTGGAACTCACTATGTAGACCAGGCTGGCCTTGAACTTATAGAGCTCTGCCTTCCTCTGCCTCCAAGTTCTGGGATTAAAGGAATGTGCCACCACACCCAGCCAGGTGATTCTTATAATTTATAATTAGTTGAATCATTGGAACCTTCACTTGTTTATGCACTAGTTGCATGAAATGCATCAGTCAGATTGTATCCTGATATCTTATACTTAGCCATTTATCTACATAGGAATCATTGGAAGGAACAGCCAGTTTCAGCCTGAGCACTGTGACACTGGCATGCACAGGGCACCATGGCTACTCCCTGGCATTGGAGGCAAGAAACTTCTGGAAAGAAAAGAGTTCAACACTGAGGTTCAACAAAACAAAACAAAAAGAAAAAGGCGAGGAGGTAGAGCAGAGTTGGGAGAGGGAGAGAAAGGTGTTCCTGGCGGGGATTAAAATATAAATCTGGCATTCCCGAATTTAGATCCAGCACAGTACTCTCCAACACACAGCGTCCCCAAAATAGAGTGACCTGGACTTTGAGCACCAAAGAGCCTGAAACAAAGGAAACAGCCACACTGGCTGCAGATGTGGCTAACAGGAGGAGCCCAGGCTCTATCCCCGGTGTTGCATCCTTCCCCCATGCACACTCAACTTAGAAAACAAAACACATGAGAGCACGTGGCTCTGAAAGTGAGATACTAACCTTGGCATGTTATACTCCATGGGGGGAAATGGATGTTGTTATTAGAAAATGGGTCCGAAAGGCTATATCTGGAAGGAGAGAGACACAGAGTGTTAAGACTTTTGCAAATCTGGACTGGCCCGGAGGAGGTCGCTGGGAAAGTAGGTCAGTGGTAGAGCACTTGTCCGACATGCTCAAGGCCCGAGTTCCATCCCTGGCACTGCCCCCAAGGACAAACAATTGGAAACATTTCAAAGTTGTTCAAAAGGCAGATTCCATTAGATTCGCCCAGGTCTTTAGCATGGACAGTTCATCACCTGTTGACTACAATAGGGAACAAGGGTGGGAAGAAGAAAGGGGATCCGTGCTGGGTGAAAGATGAGTCTGGGCATTTTGAATTGAGAATCAGAGTACACCTGTGGAATGAAAGCACAGATTCCCACTGAGAAATAGGAGCTAGGTGGTAGCAAGCAATGGCAAGACAAGCTCAAGCTCCTCCTCCTCCTCCTCCTCCTCCTCCTCCTCCTCCTCCTCCCCCTCCTCCCCCTCCCCTTTCTCCTCCTCCTCCTCATTCTCTTCCTCCTCTCCCTCCTCCTCCTCTTCCTCTCTCCCTCTCTTTCTCACCTCCCCCTGTTCTTTGAGTCAAAGTCTCACTGTGTATAGCCTTGACTGGCCTGGTGCTCCCTATATAGGCTAGGCTGGAGCTCACAGAGATCTGCCAGGCTCTGCCTCCCAAAAGCTAGGGTTAAAGGTGTGTGCCTTCACCCTGGCCTCTCCCACCTTCTTAAACCTTGCCTCTTTGGCACCCTTTTACCTTGCCCACACAAACTTTTTTGTCATGCCTCTGACCCCCAACAGCATCCTCCACCTGTTGGAGTGGCGGGCCTGGGACCTGAGGAGAATCCTCTTCGAATTGTTATAAGCAGTCTCATGTTCAAAAGCAATAATAAATACAACTGGCTCTAATGCATTTCCCCTCTTTCCTTTGCTCCAGATAACGATCACAACCTCTTGAGCTACGTTGGCAGTCCGTAGCACCATGAGTATGTTTGCACCTAGGTAAGCCCACAGTCTCATTTTCTATGCTTTTCGGAGTTTTGGTTGGAATGGGTAGAATTCAAGCACACTTGCTCTTTGAAAGTACCTTTGTTTTGTGCCTCTAGCAACTAGCCAGAGGCATTTTAAATTATGATGGTGACTAAGAAAGTAAGATCTATGCAGAGAAATCTGAAGAATTTTATCCATTCTTAGTTCTTGTTAACAGGCTCATTGTGCGCTGCGTGGATGGCTTGGGTCTAGGACAGATTTCTCTCTGAACTTGACAGCATGGGTATATGAGTGTAATTTGGCCTTTCGTTTTCCCTGGCAGCCGGTGCCCGTCCATTTATATGGTATGTTCACAGGAGAGCTGACAAGTGTTGAGAGGTTTTATTTGATATGCATTTTTTTTTCTTTTTAAGATGAAAAAAAAATCCGTAAAAATAGGTACTTGTTAGCTCGTTTTCCTAGTTAGTCTTGTGATCATAACCAAATGTTTCATTAAAGAGTTTCGCCCAAGATTAGTGTGCTGAATGATTGGGCTGTGTTTAATATTCATGGTGAAGCTGTAGACAGGGAGAGTTTTTAATGATACACATGCAAGGCCACATTATTTTTCCTGTATGACTTGCAAAAGCCATTCCTTCTAAAACAGGGCTATTTATGCTAATTTGCAATAGTTACTGAATTGCAGGCGGCTCTGTGAATTTACTTTTCTTGGCAGTTCTAGAATATCCTGCCATAACACATACTGAAAAACTGTTTGACGGGTTATGAAAATCTGGATGTACTAAAGGTACGTCTTGTGCAAACCATGAAATGGTGATTACATTAGGAAAAAGAAATCTGTTATCTGATCAGGTTAAGAAAGCAGTCATTACCATAACCCAAGGAAAATTCAGTGGTTTTGACTGGAAGATATGCTTTGTATGGGGACAGAGGTTCACTAGTAAGGCTGGTTACTTGGTAGCAACTTAGGTTTATGGTACCCAGCCCTGATTTCGTTTTACTGGTCTTTCTGAGGATGCTGGACTGTATTGTGCTGCTTATGGAGCTCACATGCACTGTTCTCTAGTAGACATTCATTGCTGTTTTGAGACAAGGTCTAGCTATAAAGGACTGGCTTCAGACTCACTGTGTAGCCCAGGAGAAACTTGAACTTATCTTCCTGCCTCTACCTCCCCTGTGCTGGGATACAGATATTTGTAATCATAGCCAGCTTAATTGACCTTTTTTTTTTTTGAAGACTAGAAAAAAATATTTTATTGTCTTAATCATGCATTACATAAAGAAATCTTTATACCAGAAAATTAACTGCATCTGAAAAAATAGAATAGGGGAAATTAGTCCAAACCCAGCAGACTTCTGTGTCCCGACTCAACGTTTTTGTAATGCAAATGAAATTTTACTCTAAATATTTTTAGCCAAGATCATCTTGTTTGGAATTGTGGTAAATCAAGGTAGGTATCTTGGGGAGAAGGACCTTGGTTTGTAATTTAAACTATAAAATATTCAATTTTTAGTTTATTTTAAATGATTCAAAGATAAAAACCTTTTAAAAAAAGGTTTTAAAATAGGTACAGTTTCCTTTAGCACATAAAATGGTAAAAAAGAGAAATAAATAATAGACCACTAGCAAGATGGATAACCCCTTATTAATAAACTTGTAAATATAGTAAGGTATATTAAATATCACATAGTGATGTGTCAAGAGGAGTTTTTAAGCATGGGTAGTTGTCAGAATTATAGGTGCAGAATACATTTTGAGAATTTTGTTATTATTTTTAATTGAGCCGCTTGAGTTGTTTTTCTCAAATGATAATTATCGGGTCTGTCACTATTTAGACAATGACGTGTGATCGCTTCATTAATGAGAGATGACCTTGGTATATACTATGCTTCCAAACTGTTAGCTGTGTCTAACCAACTCCTTGAAGACAGTTTCTGACCTGGGAGTCTGTAATTGAAGGTAATGCAAAGATACTGGGAAGAAACAGAAGCAGTTCATTTATTTAACAAACAGACATTGAGGATCTGCTCTGTGCAAGGCATGTTAAACTTTCTTGCGGCATGAGGAACACTGTAGCGAATAGGAGAAGAGGCTCCTTTCTTGGAAGGAAAGCAAGAAACAAACATGAAGGTAACTGAATGATAAATTACTTAATAACTATGTGAAGTGTTTTGAAAGACACTGCCAGCCTGGGTTGGGCATTATGATGATATACCATTTTAAAGAGAGATTTCCTTCTGAAAAAGGATCTCAGCCACTCCAGACTGGTCTTATACTTGCTATGTAGCTCAAGATGAACTTGAACTTCTGATCTCCATCCTTCAGCTTCTTTCCCAGTGCGGGAATTGCGGGTGTTCAGCATCAATCATAGATTTATTGAGATAATAATAATAATGATAATTAGTTAATAATTAATTAATAATAATACAGGCTGGCCTCCAACTCACAGAGATCTGCCTGCCTCTGCCTCCAGTGCTGGGACCAAAGGCATATGCTATCACACCCAGACAAAGAAATGACTTTTAACTCTAAGATAGAAGTAGTATTTTTAAATTTTACTTCTGAAGGAAGAAAAATAGATGAGAAATGCAGATGGTCAATCAACTTGTTCAGCCAACTTCGTCCACGTCATAATATAGATGTGAACACAAAAACTGTAATAGATTTATATAAGAAGAACATCAAATTGATTAAAATTTTCCAGTGATAAGGTAGGATACTTGACCAAGGACTATTCTCACTGTTTTTAATTTAAATTTATTTTTGATAGAATATCTTTTAATATTTGATAATTTCATACATGCAAACAATCTATCTCTATCAGATCTAACCCCAACTCCCCTCAGCAACCTCCAGTGCCCCTTCTTCCCTTCATGTCTTTTCTTTTTTTTTTTTAATCCACTGAGTCTAGTTAGCACTGTCTTTTGGAACACTGACTGATCCTGTTGGCTTGGTGTTGTCCAGGTGACCACAGCTGTACTGAGTTAATGAATACAGTGGCCATGTCATGTCCTGAAGACAGCACCAGTACTTACCCCATCCTACATTCTTTACATTCCTTTTGCCTCTCTTTTACAATGTTCCCTGAGCCTTGGGTGGGGATGTGTGTTGATATAGATGTCCTGTTTAGTGTCTATATTAACGACTGCCCACTGCAGAGAGACTCTTCTCTGGATAAGGTTGAGTAGCACCAATCTACAAAATAAGCATATGTATTTAGAAAGCAATTTGATGACATTTCTATTTAGCAAAATGACAGTAATAGGTTACCCTCTACCCATGATATTTCTAACCATGGCCTTTGACCAGGTCTACAGTACCAGGCATGAATTCTCTCGTGTGGAGTAGACCCTAAATCCACTCCAAATGCAGTTGGTTGTACCCATAACTGTTGTGCCACCATTGCACCTGTGGACACATCTTACCTGGCAGGTTGAAATTGTAGCACAGCTCACCACTGGGTAATACCATTGGTGAGTTTTCTTTGCCAGTGGACTGTGTAGCACTTCTTACACTATGACAGCTAGCCAGCAGAAAGGAAGTTTTCAGGTCAGGCCCAGCTTGAATTCTTTATGTCCTGCAACAAAATGTGGTATCTTCAGCAATAGGGTCTGACCATTTAGTTCTTGGGCAACCAAGAACAATAGCAATAGCCTATGATGGGTTTTTTTTGGGGGGGGGTGGCTCTGGAGCCTCCCTAACCAATAACTCAGAATTCTCACACATTTCTAAGCATAACAGGATAACTATATTTGAATCTAAAATATAACAGAGATGTCTGAAGAAAATCTAGATTGACTAAGAAGTCAAATTCATTTTATTTTCCAATAATTAATTTAAACCAAACTTAATTTAAAATTGTTACTGCAACTTGCAGTTTGAGAGATTCATTAAAGAAATGTATAATCAAGAGTAAAGTCAGTGCATTTATGTAGGTTAAGGTTAGGCAAAAGGGTTACTTCTGCCTTAATTGGAAATGTTGTGTTTACCGCGTCTTATAAATGATTCTTTGTCACTACATAGACACTTCTACTTTCTCTCACTTTGCCACAACTGTTACTAGTCTTCTAACTAGTATTCTATTACTAGTCTTCTAAGTAGATCTAACTAGTCTTCTAAGGTTGGGTATTTGGGTTGTTCCTGGTAATCAGCTTGGTAGTTCATAACTTTGTGAGGGTCATTTTACAAGTATGTCCACAGAGGTAGAATTCCCCAGCTGAAGGAATAATCACACCAAAATTTCCTATGCGAAGGCTTCTGTAATTTAATCTTTTTTCATTTCTGCATGTGCACTTGACACACAAAATGTGTGCTTATTTGCATGTGTGTGGGCACATGTGTGTAGGTTCATGTGGAGACTGGAGGCTGATGTGAGGAGTCATCACCTGTTGCTCTTTCACCTCATTCATTGAGGCAGAGTCTGGGAGTCGACCCAGAGTCCTCAGAGAGGCTAGTCTTACTAGCCATCTGGTTCTGGAGATCCCCCTGTCTCAGCCTCTAGAATCTGGACTTACAGGTGGGTCACCATGCCAACCTGACATTTACTTGGGTTATGGGGCTCTGAACTCATGCTTGCACAGTGAGCATCTGAACTACTGAGTCAGCTCCCCAGCCCTGGTTCACATAATTTATGTTTCCACCAGGAATACATAAAAATGATTATTTTCTACTTGATATTATCAAGCTTTCAAATTTCTTCGTTTTTTTTTTGTTTTGTTTTTTTTTTTTCAAATTGTTGAAGAAAACCAGACTCTCATTTCTTCATTGTTTTTCTTACGTGGTTCTGTACTCTGTTAGTCTTTTCTTTTTCAACTTAAAAAAGCTTCATTTTATTAATAGGGAGGTAACTTTTTGCCTACTAATTACAATTTGTAAAAAAATTCTTATTTTACCATTTGACTTTCTACTTGCTTGTGGTGGCTTCTGCTAGAGGGGGTTTATTCTTACATAGTTGACTTAAAACTTTTTTTCTTGTGTGGCTTTTGGTCTTGACTCATGGTTAGAAAAAGATACTATGTTCCATTTCATTATGGGGATATGCAGGTAGTTTTGAGTATCTATTTTAACTTTTTTTCAGCCATTTTAGCGTGTGTGTGTGTGTGTGTGTGTGTGTGTACTGTGTAGAGGTTAGAGGACTGTGTGGGAGTTATCTTTCCTCTTTGTGGGTTCTGGGGATTGAACTCAGGTCATAAGGCTTGGAGACAAGTTCCTGTACCCCCTGAATCACCTTCCTAGCCTGTGTTGGAGATTTGTTCTGGTATAAGAAAGGTCTAACCCTGCTCGTTATTCTATGCTGATTTGTGTTGTGACTTCCTCTTTCCCCCCGACTGCCCCCCTACACTGTTCCTCCCTGCCTCCTTCTCACGAGTATTCTTCTTCCCACTCTACCTTTAAGTGGGGTCTTCTATTTAGTCCCTCCCAAGCAGTCTTCCTGCCTCAGCCTCCCTAGAGCTGGATGGAATGTTTTACTGGGCCCAATGACAATTGCTACTGTTGTTGTTTTAATTTCCTATCTCTTTGTATCAATGTCTGAACTTTATTTTTCTTTTATATCTTTTAATGTACATATTTTTACACATCTCAGCTCTTAAAAATGTTCTCACGTGTTTAGGCTCCTTTGATGTGACTCCAAGAATTAACTTTTTATTTTATAGATGATTTTTCTTCCAGTGAACAAAGTTTGTTTTAGTTGCTTCCTTGGGCAACATGTGTAGAAGCTTATAAGGAATGAAAAATGTGTTTGCAATTATGTGAAAATATTATTCATATCAGAGCTAATTCTGCAAAAGCTGGAGTCTTGTGAAAAATGCACATCTATTTCAAGTGAAATTTTCCAATCCAAGAGAAGAGTCCATACAGTCAGACCAGAATAGACACACACACACACACACACACACACACACACACACACGATACACTATATATTTTGAAATGAAAGATGGTTCCATTGGACAATGAACTAGTTAAACCCACTTCAAAACTTGGACTACATAGAAAAACCTTGTCTCAAAAAGCTAAAAATATTACATTTATTGTAAGGTGGTTTTGTCACTGACAAGTGTTTTAATTGGAAACAGCAGCAGCTGGTTACATAACAGTCGAAATTGCAAGATTATGATGACAATGAGATAATCACATGTGAAGTTGTGTGTCAAGGGGGGAGGGGCAGAGAGCTGTCTGCTCCATTATTTATTTTCTATGGGGTATGCACAGATTATTCCTGGTTTAGCTTAACCTGGAAGCTTATGTAGCTGAGTGTATGAGATCAAATAGTCTTTAGGCAGTAGAATCCTGCAAATCAGTGGAAGCATCGGCTCATAGACTATCTTTGACATTGGACTGCTTAAGCACACTCTATTCCTGATTTTCCACTCTTACATAAAGTCCATCAGGGGAGCATGAGATTCATGTTCATATAAGCACAGAAGAGGTTGACCACTAGGCATTCAGGAAATGAAGTTCATGGAGCAGGAATTTGGAATGCTTTTCCCGCTTGACAGTATAAATTGGTCAGACTTAGGTCAGCTCTTTCTTTTTCCTGGAAAGATATTACCACTAGTATTATACCAGGTTTGATGAAGATTTCTTCCACATGTATTAGGCTGGATAGAAACCTGATTCTTTGAGATAGAGAGTGTGGTAGGGACTGTGTAGCCCAGGCTAGCCTTAAATTTGTAATCCTTCTCCCTCAGCCTCCCCCCTCCAGTACAGAGACTGTAAACTTGTGACAGAATGCTTGGCTAAGTGCAGACATTTGTAAGAATTCAATAAGCATGGACACTTAGGAAAGTATCATGTACTTGAAGTAATTTTGTTACTATCAGATCGTATAGTAGAATTTAGATGTATCTTACATTTGACGTTGAAATAAATAGAAATTGCCCTCTAAATTATATTTAGATTCTCTTTTTCTTGCAAATATTGATCTTGAAATTAAAGCAACTATCTCAAATGTACAAATTTGCTTTTTTCATTGGAGACACAATATGATCAACTAGGGGGAAAACTTGTTAATGTTACTCTGAATAGTTTTTGCCCATGAGTGACAAATTACACAAATATAACTAAATGAAGTCACAGTTAATTTTTAATACTTTCTTAGTAAATGTATGGTTCTAATGATTGACACCTTACTTTGTATGTTAACTTAATAAAAGTGTAACTCTTTACTTTTGTAAAGAGATGAAAAATAATCATAACTAAGGAAATACTCAAATCTCACTTAAAGAAAATTTATGCAAGGGCTGAGAAGATAGCTTAAAATAAGTGTCAATGCCTGGTATGAGTTTCATCTCTGATTTTATTGCCTGAGCAATTCAACTCTCTGTTTGATTCTTTTTTAGTGGTTCTTCATAAACTGCATGTGAGAAATAAGAATTGAAAAGCCCTTTTTAAAAAAAGACAAAAATGAGATCAAATTACCCTTTGACTAGAGTGTGGCAGAATGCAATTGTTAATTTAAACACCCTCTTGTATTTACTACATACATTCTAGTTTTCCTAAATTTCCATTTTATCTGTGTGTGTGTGTGTGTGTGTGTGTGTGTGTGTGTGTGTGCGTGCCTGAATGTATGTTCACTGCATGTGTGTATCAGCCCAGAGAGGTCAGAAGAGGCATCATTTTCCCTGGTATTAAAGTTGCAGGCTCACTTTTCCTGGTATTGGAATTACAGGCTGTTGTGAGCTTCGTTGTGGGTATTAGGAACTGAACCTCAGTTCTATGCAAGAGCAGTAATTGTATGAGCCATCTCTTCAGCCTTTGTGTTGCTGCTTTTGGTGGATTTATCAAGTGTCTTTTGTGTTTAATGAAATGTAACTTGGTCTCTATTTTTTGCAGTGAAGTAGTTTGTTTGGGTGATAAGTTTAATCTTCTCTTGTAATTTTTAAGCCTGTATAGCAACTGTCAGAGATGATTCGGGTCATAGAATTTCAAAAAGAGAAAGACTGTGAACTGTCAGCACAAGCAAGTTTCCTGAAAGTCTAAAATTATCTTTTCTCTCCTTCTGTATATTGCCATATACAATTGGCTATGAACCAGAGACTCTGTGATCAGAGAATAAAGGGCCGGAATGAGAGGTTGGGTTGAGAAACTCTGTTCATAACCTTTGGAAAATGGTTTGTCTTTGGGGCTACTTTGAGGGCACCCTTATGTATTTTTCCCTCAATCTCATGCTATTTCCCTGAAACATCCTCTTTCCTGAGTTAGTGGCCAGAGATGGCACAGACACAGAGAGAGACAGAAAGGCAAAGAGAAAGGCTTGGCTTTGGTCTGAGTGTCAGAGGAACAGTATGGAGGTCATCACAACCCCCCAAATCTGAGGAGGGTGAGTAGTTTTCTAGGCAGATAACATAAAAATGTTGTCTGTGTCAAGTGTGAAGTTGAAACTAGGACAGAGTCCAATAAATACAGCACAGGAAAGGCCAGAGTGCCTGTTTCCCGTGGGGGCAGTTAGGCGAAGCTATCTCAACTTATTATGTGATCTTGGACAGGCTCCATGGAAGGCTTAGGTTTTTGTCCTGGTTTATGTCTTGTATCTCATCCTTCAGAACATAACTATCAGCGTAGCAGCAGACATTCATGTTTCTGCATGTTTCTGGTCATAGTCTCTTCTCTTGAAAGAAGATGCCTCATGACTAGAGCCCACTCTCCTGCATTCTTCCCTCATTGCTACTTCTAACAAACCTGGAGTCCAAGATTATGATGGCTCATTTTATGTCAGCTTGACACAAGCTAGAGTTTTGGGAAAGAGGGAACCCCAACTGAGAAGATGTCCTCACTAGTTGGCCTATGGACAAGCCTGTGAGATATTATCCTGATAGAAGGTGAATGTTGGAGGTCCAGCTCACTGTGGGCATTGCCACCCTTGGGCAGGTAGTTGGGGCTTCTATAAGAAAGCAGGCTGAGCAGCCGTGAGGAGCAAGCCAGTAAGCAGCATTCCTCTGTGGCCTCTGCTTTAGCTCCTGCCTTCAGGTTCCTGCCCTGTTTGAGTTCCTTCCTTCACTTCCATCCGTCCGTGATAGACTGTGATATGGAGCGTAAACTTGAAATCAACCCTTTCCTCTCCAAGTTGCTTTTGGTCGTCGTGTTTTATCACAGCACCAGAAATCCTAAGACAAAAGTACACTCTGAACTCGAGGAATTTCCTGACCCTCTGTGCTAGGAAATCACACATATTAGCCTCAGTCAGTACATATGAGCTGTTCCTCACAGATACATACATTCTGAATCATCCTACGTAAATGATGAGACGCTGGACTCCATCTGTCTGACCTGGGTTTTCTCAAATTGAATATTGCTTCAGGAACAGCAAATTGAGAGGCTCAAGATATCTTTGGAATCCTAGTCTTACTAGCATTTCATGGCCAAGTGATTGATTCTTTAAAACCTTTTGATATAATTAAAGCTGAAAAATTATGACTGCTTGATATTGTCTGTATGTCCTCCCAACCCTCCACTAATAAGTAGCATTCATAGGGACCTCTTGTGCTAAACTGCCTTCTTGTTCCTTCCAGGAAAGCATTAGGGTGGGAATTAGGGGGTGGAGCTTATTCAACATGCTTCCCTGTCGGGCTCTCCATTTTATATTTTTCATCCTTTAGTTTAACTTTTCTTTATTTTCTGTAATGAGCACATATTCTTATTAATATTATAAAATCAGAAAGAACACAGTTTCTCCAAGTCAGCAAAAATAAAAATGCTTAAAAAATGATAGATGCACATAAACCTAGAATATAGTGTGTGTGTGTGTGTGTGTGCGCGCGCGCGCGCGCGTGCGTGTGCATGGTTCTCATTTGTGTGCACACACAGATGCATGTGAGCACCTATGCCTGTAGAGACTAAAGGTTAATGCTGGGTGCCTTCCTCCATCATGTTTCTCCTCCCTCCCTCCCTCCCTCCTTCCCTCTTTCCCTTCCTTCCTTCCTCCCTTCTCTTTTTTTCCTCTCTCTCCCTCTTTCTTTCTTTCTTTTCTATTTTTGAGACAGAGTCTCACCATGTTAACTCTTGCTGGCCTGGAACTTGCTACATAGAATAGGCTGTCCTCAAAGCCTTAGAGATCTGCCTGCCTCTGTCTCCCAAATGTCCAGCTCCCACCTTACTTTTCTGTCTGTCTGTCTTGTCTAGACATTCAGGGAGCAACCTGTCTCTACACCCCCACCCCCAGTGCTGGGTTTTCAGTCACACACTATTATTTTCTGGGATTTTAAATGGGGGCTGGATATCTGAATTCAGGCCCTCATCATCATGATCAAGTACCTTACTGACTGAGCGGTCTTCCGGCTCCAGAGTATAATTTAAAAATAAAATTTCACAGCCTTGAAGCCGTAGTGATGGTGATAGCACATGGTGTTTATGTCATATTTTGCCAATCAATAGCTGTTTTCCGCATGTAACGTTGGTAGTAGGATAGCTACTAAGTGGTCTGAGGTCCGTTCAGAACATGACTCTGCCACTGGAAGGTACAGGGAGGATAGGGTATTGACAGCTCTTCTTGATCTCTCCTTGAACTCTTTGATCCCAGTCCGGGTCTTACAAAATTATTGTTAGGGTCTGTTGAACAATGCCTGCAATATGTTGACAGGGACCAGATTATGGAAAAGGTTTTCTTAGTATTACTTAATGTCTGAGGCTTTTTTGTTTTGTTTTTTCTTCTTGTGAAAAAGCAGGGTATGTGGGATTTGCGTCACTTCCCCAAGGGGGAAAATTGTGCTCAGAGATGAAGTGAAATGACAAGTGACTCTCGCAGTATTTCTGCCGGGACTGGAAAAGACAATCAGTGAGCTCTCTGGGATCTTTCTGAAAGGTGGAGCAAATTTGAGCCAGAAACACCAGTTGAACCACTCTGGTGGGGTTAACTGACCCCATGTGGTCCTGGCCTTACTTGGTGGGGAGATGTGTTGACACCTCTCCTCAGCTTGTGACGAAGATGTGCTGTCACTTCTCAGCAATGACATCTCCTGTTCTGCAGTAGAGCTGCCTCCCCTCACATCCCGTTACCACTCTTTTCCCTCTAACAGTGGCCCCCCACGACAAACCATTTTAAAAACGACCCATTGCTTTTAAAAATGAACCAAAGTGTTAAAATGTTGGAGCTCAGAACAGACTCGCTCCTCGTTCTATAATTGTGTTTTTGTGTTCCGCTTTGAGAAAGGTAAATGATAAAAATGAAAATTTCCTAGCAAACACTGCAAAGGGCATAATTCACTTTATAAAAGAAGTGTTTATTCACATATGGGTTTGTTAGTGATAAGTTTGACTTAGATCCGTGAAACGTTAGCAGTCAGTCGGCCAGAAAATCTCTGAAGTCACATTGTTGAGATGACAAATTAAAATGCAAGCGTTTGACGCATCCCAAAGTTCCCAGTCTCAGCTATTTGGCAGACTTCAAAGTTTATTGACGAAGATAGTTTGGAAAACCAACATGAATAGAATTATAAAATCATGCCTATAGATTATTGTGAAAACAGCTTAATTCTAGAGAAAAATAAATAAATTGGGGGGAAAGACTTAGAGATTGGACCACAGATAGAGAAATGCTTCACATGGCCATTATAATATTCAAGAAAAGTATTACCTTTTTTTTTTCCTTTTAGGAAGTGGCCCTCATGTAGCCCAGGTTGGCCTCCAATTCATTCTGTAGTTGAGAATGACTTCAAACTTTTAAGCTTCCTACTTCTAGCTCCTAAGTGCTGGGATCACAGATGTGTGCCACTGATCCTGGTTTATGCAGAACTAGGGACTAAAGCCAGGACCTTGGATATACCAGGCAAGCTCTCTGTCTGATGAGGCACATCCCTAGCCCTAGTTATGGATCATTTTTACTGACCTTTATCTGTATTTAGTACTCATAAGAGTTTTAAGCAGCTGTCTCACAAAATCTCTGCAAAGGTGGCTCCAGGACATGGCAGCCCCTCTTCGATTTGCATGTGGCCTGGGCATTTTGTAATAATGCAATGTTGCTGTTTTTGTTCTTCCAAAATTATACTTTGGATGGATGTGGTAGTGCATGCTTTTGATTTCAGTATTCAGGAAGCAGAGGCAGGTGTGTCTCTATGAGTTAGAGGCCAGCTTGGATTATACAGTGAGTTCCAGGATAGCTAGGGCATAATGAGACACTGTTTCAAAAACAAACAAAACAAATTAACCACGCAGTTAGGAGCTGGAGAGAGGCCTCAGTGGTTAAAAGTGCTTCCGTTCCTCCAAAGGACCCAAGATTGGTTCCCAGCATCCAAGTCAGGCTAATCACAATGGCCTGTAACTCCAGTTCCAGAGAATCTGATGCCCTCCTCCAGGCTCCATGAACACCTGCATATATGAAAGAGAAACATGCACATGCATATAAATAAAAATTAAATAGGTAAAATTTAAACTATTTAAAGAGGGCCATCAAGATGGCTCAGTTTAGGGGCCAAGCCTCATGACCTGAGTGCAAACCCCAGAAACCACATGGTAGAAGGAGAGAACCAACTCCTCTGCTTAGCCCTCAAGCTGCCACATGTGTGTAGGGACATGCTCATATATCCCTTCCCCCAGTAAGTGAAAAAAGTTAGAAACGTCATTCCAATGACTTGAAGTCTTTTTTTAAGAAAGGGGTTTGTGTCTGGAGAGATGACTCTATAGTTAAGAGCACTGGCTGTTCTTTCAGAATAGCTGGGTCTGATTCCCAGCACCTACACAAGCAGCTCACAACTGAAACTTCAATTCTAGGAGATCTGATGTCCTCTTTTAGCCTCCATGCACCCCAGACAAATGATGTGTAGGCATCAGATATATGTGTAGATACAGACATATGTGTAGGCAAAACTCTTCCCCCCCCAACACACTTTAAAGAGAGAGGTCTTGACAAAAATGGCAATAATGGTAGACCAATCATAATTTCCACTCTGAAGTTCTACTTCAACTCAAAGGGGAAAGGGAGATTAAACTCGAGCCTGAACCAAGGCACTTTTGAGGCAACTGAGTTCACATTCCTGAGTACTGCAATCAGCAATTTCGGTTTTATTATTTTACTCAAAGTCCCGTAATTCGTTTTTCGATCCAATGTTTTATTTGTTTGTATTGAGACAGAGTCTGCTATTACCTAAGTGGCCTCAAACTTTGCCTAATCCTCCTGCATATACCTCCCAAGTGTGGGGATTACAGATGTGCACCACCACATCTGGTTTGTGCTGTGCTGGTGACCAAACTCAGGCTTTGTGCACCCCAGGCAAACATTGTACCAATTGAGATATTCCATCATTAGTATATGTGTGCACATACACATGTGAATGTATGCTACAGTGCATGCATGCTGGTCAGAGGAAAACCTTTGAAAGTTGGTTCTTTCCTTCCATCATGGGTTAGGGATCAGACTCAGGTTCTGGGACTTGCAGGGCAAGCACTGTTGCCTGCTGAGCTATCTTCTCCAGCCCCTCTTATCAAGTTTCTAATCCTGAGCATGAAATTCATGCATTGCATTTGGAACTAGGATGAAACAGGGTTTTGCTTTGCAAACATGGCAGATCCATTCCAGTCCCTCTACAGTTCTAGCAGTGTGAATTGGCCCTCCTTTCTTAAGGCATGGCCTGCACTCCATTTCCTTGGATTTGGATAGACCAACGACAGGGCCAAAAGGAAATTGTATGCTTTGCAAGAGGGAGTCACAACAATGGATGTAGCTTCTACTGGGAATTGTTTTCTCAGGAGCCCTGGCTGACATGTTAAAAGGCTCAGCCAGCCAGAAGTCACCATGCTGGAGGCACCCTATGGAAAGCTCCACAGATGTCCCAGGAGCTCAGCCATTCTAGCCCCACCTGTTTTAGTCTTCTTCCCACTATGAACCTCCAGACACAAGACAGCCAGCCTTCAATTATTCCACCCTCGAGCCTTTGAGCCAGCCCCAGCTACTGCCATGCGGAGGACAGGACCACCTGTCTCCATGGAGCCCTGCCCAAACTGCAAAGTAGTTGGGAAAATAAGCACAATGAATATACCCTCTGTATCCATAAATTCTGAACGCATGGATTCAACTAAGTACACATGAAAAATACCTGGGAAAGATACATCTATCTGTACTGAACTCATATGGACCTTTGTTGTCACCAGTCCCCAAATAAAAAAGCATAACTACTGTACACATAGCATTCACATGACGTTCTCTTGCTTGGTGTATTTGTGGGGTGTGTGTGGGGGGGGGGTGCATGGTGCATGTGTGCGTGGGATGCCAGGTGTCAATGTTGGCTATCTTCCTCAATTGTTCTTTTTTTGGATGACAGCAGTTCTAATTGAACCTGGGGTGTGCTAATTTGCCTAGACTGGATGGTCATTGAGCCCCAGGGAGCAGAGAAAGTCCTTTGTGAATGTGGATTGTTGTCATAGACATGGCCATATTAAGGACCAAAGCTTCAGACCCATGGGGATGGCAAAGCCTTCTTCTGGTCCTAATGCAAATGTTGGCAGGATGTGCAAAAGCTAGCAACTGCAGCTTCCTCCTTTTCAAATGTTCGCAGATGTTCCCTACAGAGACCTCCTCAGAAACTAGCCACTCCTCCCCTCTTGCTGTACATTATAAAAGTGCTGTGGCTCTGGGTTGTTGCGAGTAGTTAGTGCCACTCTATCAGATTATGCTTGGCCCACCTGACCCCAGCTTTTCTGTACGTGTGTCTGTCTTTTCTTCATTCCCTCGCTGGCCCTTAGTCAGGTTTCCAGGGCCTGGCTTCAAAAGTTGAGGGACCACTGTCTCTTTCTCCCAGTGCTGGGATTACAGTGCTGCCATGCCTGGCTTTACAAGGTTTCTTGTTTATGTTTTTAAAAAAATATGTATTTATTTTTATTCACACGTATGAATATTTTGCCTGTAAGTGAATGAAAATGAGGTATGGTTGAAAAGGAGTTTATTATAGATATGAGGTAAAGTACAGCCAGAAGCATCTGGAAGAGTCTAGACTAAACCTGGCCAAGAGAGGGGAGAGAGAGAGAGCAAAAGAGGAAAGGGGGAGGGGAAGTGGATCAAGAGAGGAGTCAAGAGGGCAAAAGAGAACCAAGAGAAGAGAAGAACCAGGAGAAATGCACAGCCAAAATGGCAGGTTTATTATATAGGAAAGAGAAGCTGGGGGAAGGGAAGCAAAGCCTCTGGGCTGAAGAGGCAGGGTGAAAAGTGTTGTAAGGAGCCACAAGTACTGAGGGAGCCTAGAGGCCAAGCAAACACTGTGGCATGCTAATAGGCACCCAGTTAGCCATCTGTCCTGGGTCTTTGGCACTTGAGAGTATGTATGCATATGTACTGTGCACGTGCACAGCCTGCAGAGGTCAGAAAAGGGTGTCTGATCCCCTCGATCAGACTATGAGCAGCCAGGTGCTTAGAAGCAAACCCAGGTCCTCTGCAAGAGCATCAGATGTTCTTAACTTCTGAGCCGTTACTCCCCCCTCCCTCTCCACTTCTAAAATTGTGGGTGCTGGGGACAGAACTCAGCTCTCCATGCTTTTGTGGCAAACACCCGACTGACTGAGTCATCGTCCCAGCCCATGTATTAGGTTTCCTAAGCAATCTGAAGGTTTTACTCTATAGGAAAATGTGCATGGGTTACATGCAAACCTATGCCATCTTATATAAGGAACAGTGTCTGCAGCTGATCACCTGTGGATACTCAGAACTAGCTGTAGTGCTACAGAGCCTACTAATGGTTTTCTATGCAGCACTTGATAACCAGCGTTATTAAGGTTTGAAGAAAATCTTGTTAGAGGAGAATACTAAAGTATATTATCATACCATAGCAGGGTTGGTTCATCAGCAAATTACCAAAGTACAAATTCAGTTAGTTTTATTTTCTGAGCTAAAACAGAAAATGATCTTGCCATGAGGAGAGCTGTAGACATACTCGGAAGTGCTTTTTGACCAAGACTCTTACTCAGGCTCTCAACCCTAACCACTCACGTCCTGACTTCGTGCTAGATAAGTAAGGGCAGCAGGGTGTGCCGCGGTCCTTCAGCTGTACATTTCCCATAATTCTCTGGGTTAGGAACTGGGCCAGGGTGTTGCTGGGTGGCTTTAGAAGACTTCCTTCTCTCTCCTGTCTGCTGCTCCTCCATATGGCCTCTTTTCCCAGCCACGTGATGGTTCTCGCCCCTCCTGACTACAGTCCAGGCTTCACAAAGGCATTCAGGCTTTCTTCCCAGAGGGGTGAAGCCAAGACTGCCAGAGCTCTTAAGAGCCTGAGCAAGGGAGTCTCTGAATGTCATTTTTACCACATCCTATTGGTCAGATGAAGTCACTGAGCCAAGGGATGAGAAAAGCTGTGCCGGCTCTGTATGGGTGGCATGCCATGCACACACAGGTGGCAAGAAACTGATGATGGCTACTTTGGAGAAGGACAGGAAGAACAGTTGGTCCTGAATAGGGAGAGAATGATGGTATTTTTTATTGCTGTTGTTGGTTTTATACACAGCCTCATATTATAGCCCAGGCTGGCCTCAGACTCATGGTAATCCTGCCTCAGCCTCCTGAATTCTGGACTATAGCTACCAAGCCCCGTAAGAGAAAGGTTTTTTTTTTTGCTTTGTTTTCTTTTACCCCTATCCCCCTTCCCCTGGTCCTACTTTGGTAACACAGGCTGTCCTGGAACTCACGGTGCTGCCCATGGTGGTCTAGAACTCTCCATCCTCCCACCTTAGCCTCCCCAAGTGTTGAGATAACAGAAGTGTTCCATTATGCCTGGCCCAAGAGAGTGGTTCTAACCTAGGTCTGCTTTTAGCTATGAGATCAGTTTAAATGATAGTTGAGGGAAGTGAGAGCTGTGAGGATGTGCTGTAAGATCTTGCCGTGTTCTGGAAGTTACAGAGATAACTAAGGTAGAGATATGTGAGCTTAGAAGGCATGGGAGGGAGAGGCTATAACCAGATGCTGAATGGCTGAAGTGCACATTCATGTTCAGGGTGGTGGACCTGAATGACAGCCTCATGGGTCATGACCTTAGCTTTGGAGGTGACTCTGACACCTTCAGGACTTCAAATCTGCTGCACCCAAGTCTTTTTCAGCCTCACAGGATAGAAACCCAACATGTGGTCCCATTTTTCAGTTTTGCTATCTTTTACAGGGAATATCTTTTACAGGGCTTTAGAGTTCTGCATAAATCCTGGAGGCTGGTTTGTATAAATTATATAAATGTAGACAAAATAAGCATCCCAAAGATTATTGAAGTAGCTTTTTTCATTTTTAATAATCTTCAATCATGTGTTTTATAACCTTAAAATTTACAACTCCTTCAAGCAGCATTCTATAAAACATCATTTTAAGAAACTATCTTTTGCTGTATTAGTGATTTTCAGTTTGAGGTCTCTTTCTTGAGGTGCAGTAAGTAGCGACCTTGTATGTTCCGGTCTGCGGGTCTAAGGTCAGTATAACATTCAGCCCTTCTAGTCACACCTGCCCCTGGGATTTCAGCACCAAACCCCAGGTTCTGGTAGACTCCTGTATGCCTGACTCTAACTAGTTTCACCTATATGGTGGAGAAACAAAACGGTGTAAACCAAGATCAACCAGGTCTTAGAAGATTTTTTCTGGTATTTAAAATACCACCTGCTCCCTAGGCCCTTCCTATTCTACTGTCAGGATCTCACAGACCTGTAACTAAAATGGCTCCCCCAAAGAGGAGACAGGATAAACAATATATAAATTCTCTATGCCAAGAAATAAACTTGCTGTAACTATTAAACTGTAGACTAGCAGGTAGACTGGCTTCCAGTCTCCCTCCCTCCCTCTCTCTCTCTCTCTCTCTCTCTCTCCCCCCCACCCTTCCCGTATACTTTCTGTAAATTCTTACCTGATCTCCTCCAAATCTTCTGAAACCATAACTTTCCTCCTTTTTCAAATACTTGACACACCTTCCACCTCATTTTCAATGCATCCAGGCTGTCAAAATTTCAGTGATGTCCAGTCCTGTAATCCCACACTTAGAAAGCTGAAGCAGAGAGATAATGAGTTTAAGGCCAGCCTGGTCTACCTACCCTTATCTTAATCAAAACCAAACAAAACACAATAGTCCATGTAAATGAAGGAGAAATATTCTTTGAGTTGTTTGTTCTTGAGACAGTGTCTGGCTATGTTAGGCTATGTAGCTCAGGCTGAGCTTGGATAGTCCTGCCTCCCTTCCTCAGTGCTGGGATTATTGGCCTAAGCAACCGCATCCTGCTTTCTATGTTAAGAATTTAGATTTGAATCAAACCAATCTCTGTGCAGTCAGCCAGTTCTGAATCAGTGTATGTGTGGGGCAGGATATTGGGGGAGATACGAGAGATGGCAAAGAAGAGCCTGAAGGACCTGGGCAGTGAAGGCTTTTCTGTAATCTGTTCATTTCTCATGGTTATGCGATTCCCCTGAACAACCTTCTGTAGTGTTCAGTAAAACTAGTTACCCAAGATAAGATCTAGAATAAACCAGAGTAGTAGAATTCAGTAATATTAAGAGAAATTAGGGTGGCTATACACATCTCAATGGGAGAGTATTTTGGTGGTGTGAGTAAGACCTTAAGACCCTGGATTTAATCTGTTTGTTTTTTGTTTTTTTTTTTTTAAGGAAGAAAATAAAATTTGGGGGTATGTGTACCCACGTATAAAAAAAATAGTCCAGATATTGACAATCAAGCAAAATTTCATGCTACCAAATGAGATAAATGTGGGACACTTGTTCATCGAAATCCTTTTCCAGGAACGCCCCACCTTACTAAATGCCATTGGCTGGGTTCAAAGTAAAGTTAAAAACGAAAAGTGGGGTGCAGTAGCCCACATCTATAATCCCAGCACTCTGCACTTGGGACCTGGAAGCAAGGGGATCGGGAGTTTAAAGTCAGTCTCATCAACTTAGCAAGTTCAAAATCAGCCTGGAATGACTTTGACAGGAGACCATGTCAAAACCAAACCAAGAAAAACTTCCTGTTCTCAAGGTACGGGCCTTATGAGTGTCTGTGGAATAAGAATGTACATGTGACTAAGATTAGGATTTTGAATAGATCAATGCAGTCTGGAGGCTTCTGGGATCTGCAGGAATATGCCCTAAATTAGGTTGAGGTAAGGGGAGAAGTGTCAGTGTTCTGACAGGACAAGAGCCTGGCCTAGGAGGCAACAAAACGGTATAGACCCACAGAAAGCTTGGACAGGTGGCCCCCACACAAGGGATGTTCGTGATTTCTCCCTGCCGTGTTGAGAAGTCACAGGAATTGTGTGATCAACCCTACTTGGGAGTGTTGTGCATGCAGCTGTACAGTGGGAGGCTGCATCAGGTCCTGAAAACTTCCCTCACAGGACTCCCACAGGCCGATGCCTGCGCAGCTTTTGACACCCACTTCCTTTTCTGCAGAAACGCCCCCTCTTCTAATGTTGCCGACCTAGACACCCTCTCCTTTCTACAAGGGCCAGCTGCCTGCGCTCCTGCCTCAACCTCACCCACGAACTTCCTCAAGTCCCTCCAGCCCCCACCGGAGCCTATCCAGCTGGATCGGGATCTGGACAGGGCTGTTGGGTGTGTCTGGGGCCACGCCCCAGAGGGCGTGGTGATGACGATGCCCCGCCCCGCGACCAGCGCAGGCTGGCCTGGCAGCTGCCCAGGAGAGCTGTTCCCCTGCTCGCCCTTGGCAGTTCTCAGACGCAGACGGGTGCAGCGAGGCTGGGGCGAGGGAGTGCCTGGGAACAGTCAGTGCGCGCCTGGCGCTGTGCCCTGCAGCTGGCGGGAGGGTGGGGTCGCCCTGCCCTGCCTGGAGCTGCTGACCGGAAAGTGATTGGGGAGGGGAGCCCCCAGGCTTTTTCTGCACATTGAACTAGAGGTGGAGACAGGCTTTGGACCTCATTACTATTTGGGAACGTGGGTTTAAGACTCTCTTAAAGGTTCTTTTCTGTCTGCTACCTGCCCTGTGACCTTCTCCAAGTCACTTGATCTGGAACCTCAGTTTACCGAGTTGTCCTGAGGGGCTGAGGACTGAAAGTGGCCAAGGAAGATACAAGTCATGTCACGTTACATTCACTCCATGTCTAGCGAGTATATTTAGGATGCTCGGCCATGTCCTCATTTTGGGGTGCCTAGTGCCAACACTGCAAGTTAGGTGCTGGGGCAGCGGAATGGGCAGTGAGCCAGCCTGACCTCAGTTTCCTCAGCGGGCTACAAATTGGCTTCAAAGGTCATGAGAAGAGGCGAGGTCTATGACGTATTTCCTGTAGTCCCTGGCACAAAATGAGCTCCTAACCCACGCTACAGGCTTCCGGCTGCACAGAGGGTTTGGAGACAGCTGTCCCTCTGAGACCAGCCTGGTCTGGAGAAGTGGAAACAGACCTCGCGAGCTGGGTGTGCATAGCTCGGAGCAGGGCTCAGTTTCCAGGCTGCTGGCTAGCCAAGAAGGAATGCAGTTAGTCATCCGCACACTCCCATTGATCCCTGCCTTAGCAAAAGCTTCCCAGCCTCCCTCTCAAATCTCTAGTCCAACCCCTGCTTAAAATGATAATAATATTTTTAAAAAAAGACCTACGAACGTTTCACGAATGTTTCTCCCTGAATTCACACTTTCTAATGAATAAGAAAGAAACAAGATTGGTTTGCATCAATGGTGATTTGTGTATCAGAATAACTTCGGGATGAAATTACCAACATTTAATAGCAGAGTTGGTAAAACCAGATAGTCTTCAACTGTTGCTGTGGCTCTCTGCCCAAAGTCTGGAAAATATTCGTACTTTGTGCCTTAGTGATAATATAAAAATACTTCCGCCTCTATTGGCACTAGGTGGTCCTCAACAGCTGTTTCTATTTGATGTTGTAGACTCCTGTTTTGACCTTAATTTCACCCCTTTTCTGTTAGTAGCCACTTTAAAGTCCTGTTGCTACAAGAATTAAGGGAAAACCCATTAGCAAAGAGTTATGAGAGGATAACCACACCCCTGACTTCTGCAGAATGTTGAGTAAATCAAACTTCTTTCTGGAAAAAACCTGCATCTGAAACTGGGATCAAGGCTAAAGAAATGCAGCTGGGTTTTGTGTCTGTCTGCCACTGGTAGTTTCTGTTTATGATCTGTTTATCATACAGCATATTTTGTCAGGATGTGACTAGCTTTTCTAAATCTAAGGGGGTGACATACACTGAACGATGCCGCACATCTAAAATACACAAGAACAACCGATTGACCCTGACCCCTTTGCTTAATGTTTGTTGAAGTCAGTGCTCTGTTCACACATATTAACAGCTCCTTGTTAGAAAACAGTATCTATTTGGTCAATGTTACTTAACAAATAATAACTTAAAGATAACTAAAACATGAAACATGTCTGGGATCGACATTTTCATGTAGCATATTTTATTGTTTCAATCTTTTAAAGAGTTGGTGGGTTTAATTGCTAATGTTCTGGGTTCTTAAGACTGATAGAAAAGAGCCAGTTGTCTGTGTATGGTCTCATTTTAGTCCACCATACACTGTTTTTAAACAGGGATTATGTACTATGTTAAATCAGTACAGCATTGTTATGAACATTCAATGAGGATGCTCTATATGTACACTTAGAGTGTGTGTGTGTGTGTGTGTGAGAGAGAGAGAGAGATGTATATATCGCTCCCTTAGTGTGTGACATATGTGTATATATAGCTATATCTTTATATCACTCCCTCAGCATTTCCCCCCTTCCCCTCTCCTCTGCTATCTGTAGTACTGAGGATTGAACCCAGGACCTTGTACACACTATGCTAGTATTCTACCACTGAACCACACCAGCAACACATTACTGTTTCTAAAAGATTCTTCCTGTAAAAGTTTGCTACTTTACCCCATTGTGCTGAGAATTAAGTCAGGGTCTTGTTGGGCAAGTACTCTTATCGTTGAGCTATGTATCCAGTAACTTTTATTTTTTAATTGTGTTATAGGTCTCAGTAATTTATAAAGTTTAAGAAATACAATTTTCTTTCTCCTCCTCCTCCTCCTTCTCCTCTCCCTCCCCATCCTCCTTTAAAAGAAATCTGACAATGGAGTTTTTACAAAAACCATTAACTTTTTATTTGAATAAGAGGATGGAGAATTTTAATTTAAAGCCTAGCAATTACTTGAGAAGCTACTCATAAAATTGGTATCAGATGATGATGGTTTTTAAACAAGAGTTTTTAGATTTCAGAAAAGAAAATTTGGGGCTTATCCTGTGCCTAAATTTGAAAATACAGGAAGTTACATTAACATGAAGAATGCTGATGGGTGAAAGACACCAAGGCTTGTTGGGTATCATTGTTTAGTTTACAAAAGTCAACTCCTCTGGTCTCCATCTAAGTTTCCTGAATTGATTTGATTTGGATATTGCTTAATCCACTTAACAAATAAGAGAAAAATTATGACAGGGTGAATGGAAGCATCCAACATCTTCTGAGTCTAGGTCCTATACTGTCCCACACGACAGCAAGGAATTGTGGTCACTAAGCACGCTTTTGACTGAACCATGGTCATTGTAGTCACTGAGAATCAGAATGCCAGAAGAGAATTCTGGTTTTTCCATTAACTTCTCTGTTCTGCCCTGTCAGTCTTTCTCTGAGTAAGCTAGAGATTACTGAGCTTAGCAATGATGGGAATACAGTGTGAGATGAAGACAGAAAGCAGCCCCAATGCTCTGGGAGAGCACAGCCCAGAGGGAGACTGAGAAAGCAAAGTAACTAAGCTGTGTTCGGTGCCAAAGGAAAGAGGGGGTTATGTGTCTTTTCTGAAGAGAAAAGCTACTGTAACTGATCTAGAGGAGAAAAGCTACTGTCACAGATCTGGAGGAAATGTCAAAGTCGGTAAAGGAGAAAGCAGGGGATGGATATTCTAAGAACACAACAGCAAGTGAAAATACACCCGGCAAAAGAGAGTGTTCGTTGTTCAGAACTGGAAAGTGCACTGTTGGTTATTTCAGGTGTGAGTGTGTGTGTGTATGTGTGTGCGTGTACATGTAGGGCACAGTGGCTCTCATGGAAGAGGAAGTGCTGAGAGATGGGGATAATGAATCCAAGGACTTTGCACAATCAGTAAGGATCAGTTAATCAAGACATGTCATGCCAGTCATAAGTCTGAATGCACCAGCACACAGCAAGTTGAAGTTGTCAGCTCACCTTTCAGTATTCATAGGATGAGCAGGCAGAAAGTCAGCAAGCAGAAAACCTGAGTACCCCCAACAATCAGCTTGCCCTATGTGTATTTTGGAGAATGCTCCAATAAACAAACAAACACCCAGCAGAATACACCTCCTTTTCAGCGGCGTATGAGATGTTTACCATGTTAGATCAGATTCAGACATCAACAAATGTAAATAATTGAGACCACTTAAATTATGTTCTCTGGGCCAGGGAGATGGCTCAGTAGGTAGAGAGCCTGCACCTAAACTTGAAGGTCTGGGTTGACCCCTAGTACTCATATAATGGAAAGCGACAACAAGTTGTCTGACAAGTTGTCCTCTGACCACCCATGCACTGTGGCATGTGCCCACCCCTCCCCCACTAAACAAATAAATAAACATAAAATTATGTTCTCTGATCACAATGAATCACACTAAAAATCAATGATGTCTGGACAACTTTACAATATTTGGAAATTAAGCACCACTTAATACTTCTGAATAATTCATGAGTCAGAGAAAAATATAAAAGAAATTTTAAACTATTTTGAGGGGGAATGGCAATGAAGAGTCACTACATTAAAGTGTGTAGTCCAAGCCATGTCAGGTATTAGAGGATCATGTGTACAGCACTAAATGCTTATATTAGAAAAGAAAAAGGTTAGGGTTAGATCAATGCTCTAAGCCAATACCTTAAGAAAATAAACAGAAGAGCAATTAACCCCAGCAGAGCAGAAATAGAATTGAAATGAAAAGTAAGAAAAGTTACTAAAGCCAAAAGCTGATATTTGAAAGATAATATTCATAAACTTCTAGACAGGTTTCTTGGAGCAAAAGAGAAACAGATGTAAATTTCAGGGTGAAGACTGTACAGCGGCAATCCCCTGGAGTGGATCTGAAGTAGCTACAGCTGCTCTAACCCTGTTGCTATACCATAGAAACCAAGGGGCTCTAGGGATGCTGAGGGAATAGAGGCTGTCCAAGCTGCAGGCACCACTGAGGATCCTGGCATCACAGCTTAACAGGAAGCAAAGCACAAGGAGCAGAAGGAAGTAATACCTTAGCTCAAGTTCTAGCTAGGTTACACAGTCTAGGTTACATAGCTTGGCACTTGAAAAGGAAAAAAAAAATGAAAGAAATAAAGAATTGCCTTTATATATACATTGTTATAGACGTTTATTTTTAGTTAGGTATAAAATAATTGTTTTGTGCACTGTTGGGTGAGGGGCTACCTAGGCCTTGGAATTCTGTATTGTCTGCAGCTGATAGACTTTTGTGGGGGTGTTGGGGTCCAGGTTACCCAGACTATGAAAGCTTCAGCTTGACAAGGGTCCTGAGCATTCACTGTCGGGAACTGGAATTCCTTAACGGCCTTGCCCCTTTCTTGTCTTTACTGTACAGTGACATATGTTCTCTCATCAATAATAAGATCTGTATAAGCCAATAGTAATAGTAAAATTAATCCCTGAGCTGGCTACTGTGGGCTGGAATGAAACACAGCCATGCTATTCCGAAGTAAATTGCAATAGAGCAACCCAGGTTTATTGCAAAGATTTAAGAAATATAAAACCTAGGAATGCACCTGAGTGCTAACAGTCAGGTGAATATCTGGGTTTCCTGAGTGCTAGCAGTCACGTACAGGCAAATTCACCTGGGGAGATTTGCCCCCTCTCTACCACCTATCAGCAGGAATTCTTCCTTCCCCAACAAACCAGGCGCCACCCGGTATCAAGGGGCTAGTCCAAGGGCACGGGACGCGAACACCTGACCAACGAGGTTAAGGGACACAGAATTTGGGAACTCTGAACCAATCAGAGCTGCACAAAGCTCTGTTCCCGGGCCCTAGCCCCAGGACTCCGATAAAAGCCTTGGGGTCCCCTCTCCCCCCCCCCCCCCTCTCTCGCCAAGCTCGCCGCCCACTCCAAGCTCGCCGCCCGCCCACGGCTCTCACCCACCAAGCTTGACCTGTACGCGTGCCAGTTAACAATAAAGCCTCGTGTGGTTTTGCAGCAACCTGGACTGTCTCGTGCTTTTTTAGAGGTCCGCCCAACTAAGGAGCATTAAGCTTGCCAGTTAAGGGTCCCATAGAAGAGTGAGATACTGATTCTCACTCGTCGCTAATTTCGATTGTTTACTTTCCTTCGTGGAAGCTGAAGAACCTATTCGCGGGGGCTAGAGCTGGACTCAGACCCCCGCATGGGGGATGTTTGATTGGTATGATCTGCATGTGGTATCAGTCAATCACCTGAGGAGTTCTGTATCAATAAAAATCCTGAGCTGGGATGCTCAGGGTTCCACTGTCCAATATGGCGCTTGCCATGACAGTGGTTCCCTCTGCTGAGGTCTGGCAGCGTTCGCACCTGTGAATATACCACCTTGTCATCCTTGCTGACCTCCCACAGCAGTGTACTACAACAGTACATTATACTGGCCAAGTGGAAAACCACTGGAAAATGTACAATAGAAATTCTGAAATAGGTAACCAACAGAAAACAAGGTTTAAATTCAACATAGGAAAAATAATGGACTTTGAAGAAGATGATGATTACTGAACTGAAGATGTTCGGAGCCTGCTGTGGTGGTGCGTGCAAGCCTTCAACAGCCAAAGCACCCTTGGCATCACCATAGCACCCAGGAAGCTGAGGCAGTAGAATTGCAAATCTGAGGCTAGGCCTGGATACATAGCAAGACCTTGTCTCCAGATAAAATTTAAAGATCCTTAACAACAAATGAAACAACCAAAACTAAGTTTAGAGAGTATTGTGGGACAGAATTTAAGATTAGATTAAGAATTAGTTTTATTGTCTAAATGTCTTCAAAATAAACTGTTCTACAGAACAAACAAAGCAAGAAAAGGGAGACATCACTATAGTTCCCATTGATACTAAAATAATGAGAGAATACTATTAGCATTTTAATGTCAATAAAATTGATACCATAGATTGAAAGGTCTCATTCCTTGAAAGAATTTAAGAAGGACTGGGTAATCTAACACCTTTCCTAAGGAAAACTGTGGTGGCTTTCAGTAGCCAATAACTGAACACACTAGCCAACATCTGAACAGCACTGTGAGCATATAAGAAGTCATACCAATGCTACACAAACTCCCCAAAATAGAAAATGAGAGAACATTTATCTACCACATTCACAAGGTTACCATGAGCTCCATACCATGGATTCAACTAGGTGAAAAAAAATAATTCTAAAAACTGCATCTGAATTTATGCACTTTTTTTCTTGTTACTTTTTAAACAATATATCACAGCAACCATTCAACTATTTGTATAGCATTTACATCATATTCAATATTTTATAAGTGGACTAGAGGTCTTTTTATAAGGACAATAGTGTAGGCTATTCAAAAATACTAAGCTACTTATGAGGACATAAATAGACGCAGATTTGGCATCTGGTGTACTGGGTTCAGCCTTCCGTGGAAGGTATGTAGATACCAAGGGACAACTGGATTAGTAAATAAAATCCATTCGATAGAAAAATAAGTAAGTCATGACTGAATGAACTTAGTGATGAGGACAAAATGTTGGCTCACTGTTCATAAATCAGTCAATTTTATTTATCATTTCATCAGACTAAAGAAAAAAATATCATTTCAGTAGATCAAGATAAAGTATTTCACAGTAATCTCTCAATTCCTGGCAAAACTTTCAGAAAACAAACCATAAAAGAAAATTTCCTCCATTCAACAAAAGGCATTTATTTTAAAATAAAGTAGTTCACCACTAACATTATATTTAAGAATGAAATACTGAGTGGTTTCCCCTGAGGTCATACAAAGCAAGAATGCTGGCTTCACCATTAGTACCTTAAAAAAAAAAATGTGTGTGTGTATATATGTATATGTATACATACATTTTTTAATTTTGTGTGTACATGTGTGAGTGTGTATATATGCATGTGTGCCTATACCTCAGTGTCCTGGAAGTCCAAGGACCACTCGTGGAACACGGTCCTTTCCTTGTACCATGCGGGGTCCAGGGACTGAACTCAGGTAGTAGCAAGTATCTTTATCTTGCTGGCCCTTTTGACATTAGAATTCAACATTGTCTGAGAGAGCCTAACTAATACATTAAGGCAAAACCCAGAAAAAAAAGGCATACAAATAGGAACATAAAATCTAATCTAATGCCGTTATTCATATATAGCATGATCATCTATGTGCAAAACGCCAAGGCTACAAGACAACTGGGAAGACTACTACTGTACTGAATGTTAAGATAAGCAAGGTCATAGGTTCAATATACGAAAATAATTTTCAATACTGGGAGTAAACATGCTGATCTTGAAATTTTATAAAAATACTATGACAATGGCATTCAAATGACTTAAATATTTATAGCTAAATCTAACAAAATATTTGACAGATTTATGAGCTGAAACCTCTAAACTGGAAGTCTGATTTTCGCATCATAATGTTAGCTGTATTTTTAAGTGGTTTTGCCTTTGGGGTGTGTGTGCGTGTATGTTGTATGTGTGTATAGCCTATGTGTAGACTGCGTTCATGCCCATGTGCATACAGGTGGAGGTCAGAGGAGGATATTGAGTATCCTGATCTATCATCCAATAATTTCTTTGAGACAGGGTCTTTCATTGAACCTGGAGCTAGATGGCAGCCAGCAAGTCTCAGGAATCCTGACTCCATCCCCCATAGCAATGGGGTTATAGGTGTGCATGCAGGTACACCCAGATTTTAAATATATGGGTGTTGGAATTTGAACTCAGGACCTCATACTCCAACAGCAAATGCCCGCCCCCACTGATCCATCACCACAGCCTCTGTTTTTGCATCTCTGTGTTTTGGTTGTATCTGAATTATTACACATCGTACAGAAGGACCTTATCTATAATGCTATTTCCTGATTCCTGTCGCTGTCGCTGTTTTTATAGTACTCACCTTAATAGGTGTGAGGTGTTCTCTCACTGTGGTTTTGACTCACATTTTCACCACAATTAGTGATGATGAATTTTCAGATATACCTGCTGGCCATTTGTATTTCTTTCTTTTTGGTTTTTAAATATTTTTGTTTTTATTTACTTAGATTTACTTTATTTTATGGATATACGTACCTTTGCCTGCATGTATGTATGTGTATCATTTGCATACCTGGTAGGTGTGGCAGTCAGGAGAGGGCATTGGACTTCCCGGAACTGGAGTTACAGATGGTTGTGAGCAGCCGTGTGGGTGCTGCGAACAGAACCCAAGTCCACTGGAAGAGTAGCCAGTGCTCTTAAGCACTGAGCTATCTCTCTAGACCCCATTTGTGTTTCATCAATGGAAGAATGTCTCTGTGTGCTTTGGTCCATCCTAAAAGTATGTTCATTTTTTTATTTGCTTTGTAGTTAAATTATTGGGATTCTGTATACCTTTGAGCATTAGCCCCTTATCAGATTTTTGGTGTGCAGATATTTCTCCCAGTCTGTTGTTTGTCATTTCCTTGTGGTGGTTGCCGTGTCGAAAGTTTTTACTCTGCTGCAGACTCACTGATCTGTTTTTGCTTTTGTTGTGTAGGCTTCTAGTCCCACGTTAAAGAATTCATTGTGAAGACACAGTCATGAAACCTCCTCTATGCTTTCTTCTACTGCGATGTTTTGTGTGTGTGTGTGTGGGGGGGGGATCAACCCAGGGCCTCACTCATGCTGGGTAAGCACTCTACCATTCAGCTACCCACTAGCTGATATCTCCCAACTAAAATCTCCCAACTAAATCATCTGACATTAGTGTGCTGAGCCATACAGATGCGAAAGTCTGTCTTAGAATCTGTGGCTGTCTCCTAGACAACAAACTACAAAGCCTTGGTTTGCCATGCTGCTCAGGTTAGATAGACCTCTCCTGGGCCAGCACAGGGGCTGAAGAAGAGCCCTGTTCCAGCTGAGACCTCGTACGGAAAGGGCCAGTGAGAGGAAGAACAGGGCACCTTGCCCGCATCAGGAAGTTCTATGTTGGCTTCACCCTAGGCACCAGAGCGCAAAGCAGCATCTTCTCCATCTGGTTTGCATTTGGGGATGTCTGATGGGACTCTGTGAAAACAGAGTTGTCCTGACCATTGGGAGGGTCTGAAGGCTGTGATGGAGGGAGCAATGAAAATTCGAAGCTGCAGGGGAAGAATTGGTAGGCATTCTCGGTGAGGTGGGCATACTGGCCGGAACGACCTGGTACAGTCAGGGTCTTGACTGCTGTTGTTGCTGTTTCATCAGTTTGACTCATGTGTCTTGGAGCCAGAGCCTCACAGTTATCTCTCTTAGGTTGAGTTTCAAAGGCAATGCCTCCTGTGGGTTTTTATCTGGCCGAATGCAGCCTCTAGCTCTTCATGATGTGTGTGGATAAACAAAGTCATTCTCGATGCTTCTTTGATGCAGTGAAATTGGCTAAATCCTGCATTGACAAGTGCATGCTGGGTTCACCCACTTTACTGAAGGGTGTGGCTAGGACTCACCAAGGACACTGCCTTTATCAAAGGTATGGACCAGTGGGATCCTGGGGCATCCAGTTCATGGTGGAATCATTTGGGATGATGAATGTGTCTGTGTTCTGTTGGGCCAATTCTTTTTACTGGGGATCTGAAATAATTAGTACTCTGCAAGTAGCCAGTCCTGCTTCCTGGTTCTCTCTGTCACACAGTTTTTTTTTTATCCAATAGTACTTTTTTTTCCCCCCTAAAGCTTGAGGATAATTTTACTAGAGTTTGGGAGAAAAAGCAAGGCAAGCAAGTTGTAAACCTCAGCAGCTGCCAGAAGAGAGTGAGATGAGAAAGAAACAGACAGGCACGTCTTTTGGGCTCAAGAAAGCAGGCAGCCACAGCAATGGCGATGAGCCAGCACCTGCATGAAGGAAGGATATTTTCAGAGAGAGAGAACATATGCCTACAGTGGTAGGGCAACCATGCTTTGGATTTTGGCCAGTGTCCAAAGAGAGGCAGAAAAGGGGGCAAGGAAAGGTGATGATTATTGAGTTAGAACTTGGAAATGGGCAGGCATAGCAATGAGGATCTGTGATTAACTGCTTCAGTCTTACCTATTTTTAAAGTGTTAATCATGACAAATACAGTCTAGTAACACATACATATACAGTTAGTGAGAGTGTGTGTGTGTGTGTATGTGTGTGTATTGTGTTCCTAGTTGTTTAATATCAACGATGAATGTGAAAAAACAGACTGATTCCTATGGATAGCTCTATCCATTCCTATGACCATTTCGGTTACCTGACTTGTTCAGCCTGTTTGGACATGAGAAAATGTGGTGTTCCTAATTGCATCCAGATCCCTCAGAAGTTGAAAACAGCTACGTGACTTTCTTCTTCTGTCTGAAACATACCTTGCCTAGATTTTATCGGTCAAATGTGGCAGGCACAATAGTTGCTCCTATAAAGACATCTGCATCCTAATCCTAGAGCTCTGTGAGTATGTTAACATATATGGTGAAAGAGATTTGCAGGTGGAGTTGAAGGAAGAGTCTGGGGATGCAGAAATTTCCTGGGTTATCTTGTAGGGGAACAGAAGAGTCAGAGCGATACACTGTGCTGAAGACTCAACTGGCCATTGTTGTTTCTTAATGATTCTCCTGCCACGCGTGTGATCCCAGCTGCAGGTCCCCTGCCTGGAGTGTGGCAACCACCATCAGAGCCACCTCCAAGCCGAGGATCCAGGGCGGGGGTGGGGGGTGGGGTGGGTAGGTGTCGGTCATGGGTCTACGGCATCCTGGCCCTGTCTTTGGTGGACCTCCGTGAGCCGGACAAGTACACAGGAACTTGGGAAATTGCGTCAGAGGGCAGTCTCACTTTAATGTTGGGTCCAGGATACATTTATAGGAATACAGGCAGGGAGGAGCCAGTCATCCTGAGAATGCCCATTGGTTAGGACATCCTAAGCTGGGAGTGGCCTCTCCTGCATAAGAGAGTTTGAGCCTGTGTTTCCAGCCTGCAGGGCAGACAAAGCACCTTTGCTTCAGTGAAGATTCATATCTAATAACTTAGCTGGGTTTAGGGCAGGTCTAAGGTGTGGAGCAATGAACACCTTCCGTCCTCATCCTCTTTGGATGACGCAGAGTTCAAGTCAGCTTCGACACACTATTAGCCCTTGGACAGCCCCATCGGCCATGTCTGATTTCAAATAGGAGCAGGCTCCAAAACAAGGACTCCTCTAGGAGCTATTAAAAATCAGAGAATGGGTTTTCTCCCTAGGTCCTCTAGGAGAGTGCAGACAACCAGAATTGTGAGGTAACATATTAACACAATAATAACAACAGAGTTACGTTTTATTGCTGTGAAGAGACACCATGACCAAGGCAACTTTTTATAAAAGAAAGCATTTAACTGGGGGCTTGCTTACAGTTTCAGAGGGTTAGTCCACAGCCATCATGGTGGGGAGCATGGTTCTGGAGCATTAACTGAGAGCTACATCTTGGCCTTTTGGTAGAAAGGAGAGAGAGGAGAGAGAGAGAGACAGAGAGAGAGAAAAAGAGAAAGAACATGGGCCTGCATGGGCTTTTGAAACATCAAAGCTCACCCCCAGTGACACACTTCCTCCAACAAGACCACACCTCCTAATCCTTCTAACCTTTTCCAACAGTTCTACTCCCTGCAGACTAAGTATTCAAATGTATTCAAATGACCTGTGAGGGCCATTCGTATTCAAACCGCCACAACATCTTAGCCTCTATTTTATTTGGTCATTTGTCATAGCTCCAGGAAGAAATTACCCCCAAATACATTCACAAGGTTATTTTTTTAAACAATTACAAAAACTGAAACAAAGAACATAGCTTTTCTTTTGTTCTCTCCCTCCTTCCCCGCCTCCCACTCCCTCCTGCCTCCCTGCAGTTCAGTGTCATCTGCACTAGACACTCCAGCAAGCAGCTGGAGTGGTTCTTATTCTTGTCCTAGACTTGGAAGTAGTGAAAAAGTGTGCACATTTAATGTGCTAAAAAAGATACAAAGTAGGCCAGGCATGGTGGTACACTCTGGGAATCTCAGATTTCGGGAGGTAGAGATGGGAGAATTCCAAGTGTGAAGCCTGCCTAGGCTTCACAGCAAGACACTTTTCCCAAAGGCAAACAAACAAAGCAAGCATGTGGCTCCTCTCCAACATCAGTGGCACCTCTCAGCATAGGAGCCACAGGCCGCCAATATCCCAGGCACCGTTAGATACACACACCACCGTTTACTTATCCAGTTATTGGTTGGTGGACATTTCCATTGTTTCTGGTATTGGGTTAGAATTATAATTGTATAGTTTGTTTGTTTCTTTCTTTGTTTGTTTTTTGAGATAGGAGCTCATTTTGCCCAGGCTGGGCTGGAACTTGTTAAGTATGTAGCTGAAGATGACCTTGAACTTCTGATCATCCTCCTGCCTCCATCTCCACAATGCTGCAATTACAGTTGAATGCCATCATGTTTGGTTTTATGCAGTGCTGGGGATTGAACTCAGGTCTTCCTAAATGCTAGGTATCTCAGGTAGAGTTTCTATTGTTATAATAAAGCACCATGACCAAAAGCAACGTGAGAAGGAAAGAGTTTATTTAAGGCTAACAGTTCCACATCACAGTCTATCATCAAAGGAAGTCAAGGCAGGAACAGAAACAGAGCCACTGAGGAGTGCTGCTGAGCGGCTTGCTCCACGTCCTGTTGGGCTGGCCTTCTCATAGCACCTAGGACCACCTGCCCAGGAGTGGCGACACCCACAGTAAGCCAGGCCCTCCCCACATAAACCACCAACCAAGAAAATGCTCTACAGACTTGCCTACAGGCATTCTGATGGAAACATTTTCTCAATTACGATTCCTTTTTCCCAGATGACCCTAGCTTGTCAAGTTGACACGGAACTAGCCAGCACACTATGCAAACATCTGCCCACCATGCTTTATCCCTGGACTTGCATACAGGTTTTTGTGTTGTCATTTTCTCTTAAGTAGTTGGGAGTGGGATTTTTGGATAATATAGTGTGTTTACATTTTAGAATCTACTAAACTTTTTCAAAATGATTGTACCATTTTGCCTACCAAGAATTTTAAGAATTACAGTTTAAATAGTAGATACAAAATACAAAGTGACTCTTCCACTCCACCTCCAAATCTGCTGTTATTAGATTTTTAGGATTAGCAGAAATAATAAAACATGTTTGTTTTATCCAGTTGGGGGGATATGACTCAATAATTTATAAATAGTTCATAAACAAATGAAGCATAATTCTTTATACTTTCCCAGATGACCCTAATTTCCTTATGCTACCTAAGGCATGCTCTAAGATCTGACTCAGTCCTACAGGAGCGAATGGGGTGTTGCCTTTAATGGTTCTTGGAGGAGGGGCGGTGTAGCAGGAAGCATCTGGAGGCACAGGTGGGCTTGAATCCATGCATTCATGTAGGCCACCCTAAATCACAGCGTTGTGTCTTGTTGCTTGAAAAGGAAGAGCAAGAATGAGGGTTTGCTTGTTTAGAGAAAACAACCTGGTTTATGGTTTTGAGTTCCGAGTAATGGTTAGTTATCCGATAGCAGCTACTGGATCTTTGGTTCTGTATGCTTCTCCTTTTGGGCAACTGCACATTCTTTCCTTCATGAAATCTTCATCCTTAGCCTTGACTCTAAAACCCTAGAGTAGGTTGAGGGAAGACTTCCCTTGGGAATGTATTGGGCTTTTTCACTTGGGAGGAATGGTGCTTGTTCCCGATGATAAGGCAACAAACTCGTTGCCACCTTTATGCCTAAAAATGCCTTCATTTAGGGTTGGGGAGATAGCTCAGCTGGTAGTTGCCTCATGTGTGGGGGTCTGAGTTTAATCTCTAGAACCCAAACCCAAGTTGCTGCTGCTGCAGATACTACTGCTTCTTCTTCTCCTCATGCTCTTCCTCCTCCTCTTTAAAAGCCAGGAATGGTGGTACACATTTGTAATCTCAACACTGGGGAGCTAGAGGCAGGCAGGTCCCTGGAACTCAATTGGATAGCCTATTTCTAGACCAGTAACTGACACTGTATAAAAAATAAAAATGTTGGATGACATTCAAGGACTGACACCTAAGGATGTCCTCCGGTCTCCACGTACACACGCACAGCCCCCCACATGTGCACCCGTGCAGTCTGTATTCACAAACATACAACAGCAGCAGCAGCAACAACCAAATCCCCAGACAGGTAGGCAGGAGAGACCGAGGCCCAGGATCTAGGCTATGCCTAGCACGTTGTCTAAGGTCTATGAAGCCAGGTGGTTGGCTTTCAAACCCAGGCCCAGAGTTCTAGTTCAGTTAAATCCATTTCATTTTTCTAACCTGTCTTCATTGAGATAGCTGAAAGGAAGGGATTTTGCTTTTGTTTTGCTGTTATTGGAAAAGATGGTGGGTAAGTGCAAATGGCCCTTCAGAGGCTGAGAACTTACCCCAGTGGCCAGGAAGGAGGGGGAGGGGGCTCTGATTGTGTTTTCAAGGGTTTCCTGTTCTTCGTCTCTTCCTCTAGTACAGGCCCATTGTTCACAATCCTCTCTGTCACTGATGCTGAAGGAAGGAGAACCATGTCCGCCCTACGAGTGGAGTGGATTGACAGAGATGGTGAGAAGGAACAGGAGACTGACCGGAATCAGGGTTGAGGATCCAAAGTGGCAAGGTTAATCCACAGAGTGTAAGCTCCTTTTTTAGCCTCCTCGAAATGGTTAAGGAAAGTTCTGGATCTTCACAATTACATGCAAAATGGCGTAGAATTTACATTTAAATGTTAAATGAAAGACAGTGAAATTGAGGATGATTCAGACACAAGAGAAACTATATCATTAATAGGGTTGGGAGGTTCAAATGATAATCTACATGAAAACACTTCATAAACTAAAGAAATAAATGATTGCAGACATTAAATGTCTTCAGATACTTTTCAAAAAAAGAGTTCAGATTTTAAATTCAACATTAATCACAAATATGAGAGTGATAATTTGGAAGTTGGGAACTGTATGACTAGGTTTTTTTTTTAATTATGAATTATTCAGTTCAAACTGATAGTTACAACATAGTTAAAATAAAAGTGACTGGATGTGACCCAGAGATGTCATGTGAAGACATAAAGATTTAAGATCCATAGTAACAACATCAGAGCAATTTAGTAGGAACAGAAAGTAGTTTGGTTGTGCAATAGTTAGCTGAGATTGTGGGTAGGTGTGAGAAGAAATGTCAGGCACAAGGAATGGGGAATATGGATGGATGGCGTGTACTAAGCAGACCCTTGGTGTATGGCATCTTCATGCTCATTACCAACTGTGGAAGGAGGTGGAAGGACCTCTACTCTTAGAAAGGGGAGAGTTAAAAATTGAAATGACTAACTTGCTCACAATCAAAACATGTAGATGGTTGAGCCTAGTACAAAGATTCTCATTGTCAAAGTACCTGTTTTTTGTTTTTTAATTCTACCATGTACCCATGGGGGGTTAGGCACCCGTTAGCCTCTAAGCAAGTGGTTCTCAAACTTTCTAATGTCGTGACCCTTTAATATAGTCCCCCATGTTGTGGTGACTCCCATCCATAAAATTATTTTCATTGCTACCTCATAGCTGTAATTGTGCTACTGTCATAATGTAAATATCTGATATGCAGATGGTCTTAGGTGACCCTTATGAAAGGGTCATTCATTCCACAGGTTGAGAACCGCTGCATTAAGCCTTGTGTGTCTCAGTCTTCTTGCTCAATGTCACACCAAATCTTAGTTGTGTTCCAGACAGCTTCCACAGAAAGCTTCTGAAGAGATTTTCTGAGATACTGTAAGTGATAGATACGTGGGAAGGGGATGGACTGACTTGAAGCGAGTCAGTTAGCGAGTGGGTTAAATCCCTGGATTGTACTGTTGTACTGTATTGTCTGAAGTTCCACCGACATGGGCCCAACCTATTTCTTACTCCTTTTTCTGAGGTGACTACAAAAGTGCTGGCGAATTCTTTCCACCAGTGGTTCCTGCATAAAGCACGCACTTATGTTGTGGGACTCTTTTTGTTGTTGTTCAGAATTCACCATAGGGGTTTTCTCAAACTCTGCCTTGTTGCTCTATGGTGGTTTTTAGCTTTCTTTTTTCTTTCCAGGCTGGGTGGATGATGCAGTTTCACTTCTAGGTGTTAGGATTCTCTTTCACACTGGTTTGTCATGACCTTAAAGTATTTTAGGTTTCTTCCTTGCTAACTATGTTTTCAAGTCAGTTCTCCGGTAATCGAAAGAGTTGTTTTACTAAATGAGTTCAGAAGACCAGGATTAAGGGAGTCCATCCTTATGGTCTGAGTTGGGATATGTACAAGCCAGTGGTGTCTTTTTAAATTCTTCATGTTGATAAGTTTGGGGATGTTCAGTTGAAGGACGGTTACGTTTCTGAATTAGCCTTGGGATGCTACACATGGCTTCCAATGCTAAGCGTGGAAGAGCATCTGTCATGATCATAATTGTCTTAACTATAACTGCTGCCATAGCTCTCTCCCCTCAGGTAATTGAGGTCTGATAGTCATTCTTAGCTAAAGCCACCCACAAAAACCACACACATGGCGTTTTACTCAAAACTCTACTTTAACCACCACTTTGTGATGCAAAATCAGTGGAATTTTGGGTACTTTCTGTAAAATCGAAATCTTTATGGGGGTTTTCCGACATCCCAGTTGATTGCTAACAAACGATAAGTGTAGTGAACAAGAGCTAAGTGGAGTTGGCTACACACTGACTTCTGGGACAGGACAGGGCAGCAGTGTACGTGAGTATTGTCATCTGGAGGGAGCTGCCTTGATTGAGTTGAGATTGGCTCCTTTTGAAAGATGTGGTACCATACGAGATTTCTAGGTGTGGAAGGCAGATATTAGGAGCTTACCCGTTGCTTATCTTTGCCGCAGGGTTTTCGGTCTTGACACGGTATCCACATTTAGTCCTTTCGAGCTTATAAATTCTCTTATGAAAGAGATTTGAAAAGAAAGACCGGTGGGTAGTGTTTCCCTGCAGACATAAGGGCAGGAAGGAGGGGAAGGCTAACATACGCTCACTCGGTCTTGCAGAAGTCAGATGTGTTTATTTTGGAGCCAAGTGCTCAGGAAGTTACTCTCCCGTGAGGGCTCCAGGTCTCATCTTTTAAGTTTCATTCCTGTTCTGTGGTTTGGTGGACGGAGCATGGTGTCTTTTAAGTGGGACCCTGTCTCAAAAACAAACAAACAAACCCAACCAACCAACAAAAACTCCTAAAACTTGATTTGGTATGGTGGCAAACGTTTAAGCAAATGAAGCCACAAAGGCTTTCTTGCACAGGAGCACTGTACTGTCTTACTTAAGGCTTAGCATGGCCATGCTCCTCCTTCATCCGGGGAGGTAATTTTGAAGGTGATTTGGATCTTGGTCCCTGAAATAGAGGCCCCAAAAAAGGTGCTGTGTGGAGAAGGCAGCAGAGTTTGTGACCTAGCAAAGGCCCTGCGAGATTTGCCTGCAGATTTTAGCTACAGGAACTTTGGTGGTGACACCCACATTCCCAGGGTAGGATTTGCTGCGTGTAAGTGTAAGGCAGAGTGACATTCCAGTTTCAATTATTTTTTGCTGAAGCTGGCAAACTGAATGAAGATTTATATCGTTGGTGACGGGATTCAAATGAAACACGACAAACCTGTAAAAGCTAAACATGTCAACGCAGAACTTTCCAGTGAACTGGATAGGAGCTGGGAAGACACAGCACACGCTGCCAGCCATGCCATGTTGGGCAGCTTGAGAGATCAAAGGCAGAGCCCAGGGGAGAGAGTCCTTGCTGGCTGTGCAGCATTGTGGGATTGAGTACAGGTGCCATTTTGGTGTTAGACAAAAAGCACATGTCTCTCACAGGCTTACCTTATGATGGAAAAATTTATACTGACTGGAAAACTGATTTAAGTTATCCAATTTCTATAGTAGAAACATGAGTTATGAAACTATCGATTAAGCTGGAATTTAATCTTGACCCAGTTCTCTGAGCTGGGAGGGAATTAATTCTGTTTACCAAAAACATGAAGGAAATTGACATAAAAAAGAGCAGCTAAAGCCAGCCTTGCTTCAGGAAGGAACACGTTCTTGTATATTTGGATAGAAGAATGAGTCTAGTAAAAAAACAAACATCATAAATGGTCTATACTAGGACCCCGACTATGGGGGAATAGACCAAAACAAATTTCAATGGTTAGAGATACTTCCACCTGGAGATGCCAAATTAAAGACCCCCTAAACAGGGTTACACAGAGCACCCTGGACCTTGTCATGGCATGCCAGGTACTTGTGACAGCCTGGTGGCACTCAAGTCACTTACAAGAATGAAATCTATATGAAGTACTTTCCAATATTTGTCTTACTGGTTTCTCTTAGAGCAGTAGTTGTCAACCTGTGAATCATGACTTCTTTGGAGGGGGGGGCTGTCAAACAACCTTTTCACAGGGGTCATCAAAGACCATCTTACATGCCAGATATTTATATTATGATTCATAACAGTATCAAAATTACAGTTATGAAGTAGCAACAGAAGTTGGGGGTCATGACAACATGAAGAACTGTATTTAAAGGGTCGCAGTATTAGGAAGGTTGAGAACCATTGCCTTAGAGTTTCCCTAAACAATGGTTTATTTTCTATAATCAGGTCAGCATTTCCTGAATTAATCTGGTAATCAAACCAGTTGTAGCTTAACTCGGTCCTAAAGGGGAGAAGAGTCTAATGCTGGAATCGCTCTTAAGTCACAAGGAAATTCCAAATGAAAAAGCCACCAGTCAATTGCCATGTAGTATTCTGCATCATTTATTAAATATTCTTATGTATGCATTTACAAACTGGACTTGCTTCAGAACTCTGCTTCGGGATCATTGTTTAAACTTTTTGTGCAGAGATGGCCTAGTAAAACAAGACCCAGGTACAAAACGAGGCAACAAGTAGAAAACTTTTCCTGTTATACGTTGCACCCATCCAGAAAAGAAATCATGTGACAAAGAAATAAAACTCAAACGTGACTCTTTCAGAAGAACAGCACTGTCAGTGTTTAACTACACACCCGAAAGGGGAGGCTATGCATTCTAAGGGGACAGCTCTTACTCTGTCTTATATGGATGTATATATACTCGTAATAACTTCTTAGCTACTGTATCATGTTGGTTCAGACAGAGAAAAATCTAGAAACCATCAGCTAACTCGTTTGACTATAACGTGACATCAGAATTCACCCAGGAGATGACACTGATTGGCCAGCAATATGCTGTTATCCCAAACATCATGTAAAAAGTTCCCTTTAAAAAATTCATTAACTTCTTTGCAAGCTAAAGTATGAGCCTCTAATATGGCTCTCTTAAAGAAATATTTTAAATGATTAATTTTGAAGCTTAAAAGTATCTTCGAAACTAAAGTTGCTTTTCCTAAGATGACTGCTGTTTGAACAGTTCACAGACCTGGAACGTTATCACCAGGAGACAGGAGCACTAATGCCATTAGCAACGAGAAACAGCATCACCGTAGGATAATTACAAGGTACAAAATTGCCCAGGGGCCAGAAACTCACTATTAATATAATTTTGGCAGCAGCATCATTTGATATTTAACCATTTATTACATAAGTATTAACATATTAGCTTCAAAGACGCGCACTCCCTGTAAGACATTCAGGAGTTACAAAGTTATGGTGATTGCATAATTTGTATTGCACGGTTTTATAAAAAAACATAAATACTGGCTATTCTAGTTTTAAATACAAAATACATGTCATATACTTTTAAATCTATAATCTGGTTCAAGTGCAAATCAGGTACTTTCTGTAGTCCTTCCAAAAAAGGCATTTTTAATACTTTCGGCATGAGTGAGAAGTCACCATGCCAACAAAGCTAATTACAATACATAAGTCCAAACTTCTGAGAGTAGCAATCATATACATACAATATAAAACTGAGTATTTACAAATGTACTAAGCACACATGGAACTTTAGTGGGTGAATCAGAACTAATGAACCATACCCACGCTGATAATAATTTAAAAAGGGTGAGTACAGTCCCTCTGTCTCATCTGCTTAGGCTGGCTGCTGCGGGTTGACATTCATGTGAGGAGGATGTCCTAGAAGGCCGATTCTTTGTTTCTGCTTCCTCTGTTCTGTCATCTGGAAAGTTAAAGTTTCATCATTACACTCAGACACTTCCTGTACGTCAGGTCACACACTGAACCATAGATTTACCTCTGTGGTTATGGGTTATACTGAAACCCACTTTCTACAAATAGTGTACTGTCACACACACACAGAGCTTCAAAAAAGGCATCTTCCTCCACAGAGCGGGGAATTCTGTGGCCTCATCATGCAGGGTGACATTCAGAAGTACTGCTTGCTACTTGTTTCACAGAGAAACAAAAGACAGAAGCAGCACAGGCTTCTAGATCATTTCCAAAAACCATTTCCAAGTGATATAGAGACTCATTGGAAACTGGTAGCTCACTAAGATAATGACACGTCACACTATCTGGAAAAGCAGTGCTTTTAGAATCCCCAGGTCTGACCATATTTTTTTGTGTGTGTCTTGGGTTCCTCTCCCCGGTGAGTCTGCAAGGTCAGAAAAAAGTTACCTGGTTCTTCTAGGAAAAATGAGAGGGGTCTTGACATCCCCACAAAGCAGGGTAACTAAAGTCTGTACAAACAGTGCTCTGGGCACCAATGCTGTGAACAGGCACTGGATTTTGGATCACATCAGGAGAGACCATTTCCTGATGTGGGTACCCATGAAAAAGTATTCACAGCCCAAAGCAAGAGGTTAGTATTCTTCTGGCTGTTGGGCTGGGTTCTTACTTTGGGTCTTTAGCTCTCTCCTGGGTATTTTAGGACTCAAATCTATGCATTAAAAGGTTTTTTAGCATTGTCAGGACTAATTCTGGACGTGAGGTTCACAAGCTAAAAGGCTATATGAATACATACTAGATGAAGCTCTTATATGCAAATAGCATAAAGCTTAGGTAGAATAATTATATATATATATATATATATATATATATATATGACTTGGAATCAGGAAGCCATTTAACTTAATCTAAAATGTTATTTAACTTCTACTTGTTTGTTCCATGTAATGAAGGTAATTCCTGCCTGGTGGGTAGAAAGCTGAGAATGAATGTAGATGTCTTAGTATAGTGTCATGTACAGGATGCTTAGGTTTCAGTTTTCACCTGAACTGATACCTAAGTATACTTACTTTGGTTCAAGTTTAAAGTGGTTATATTTTGCTTTCTTAAAGCAGAGCACTTAACTGTGTAAGCCAAGATACTATTTTTAGGCTCCCGTAGAAACACTTTCATTATAATTTAGTACAAAGATTGAACATTTCCATGTGGAAGTTTTAAGTGCAGGTTTTTGTAAGGAACTGAATGAAGGTACTCTATCCAGCCTCCAGAGTTCACATTCACAAGTTCATCTGAGGTAGGAGATGTTCACATGGCACGTGGAATACATTCATCATTATGTTAGCACACCAGTTATCTTATTGGTTGACAGTTCAGACTGTTCACCTCAACTGCTCTCTAGAGAGGCAATCTTGTGAGGGAACCCATTCAGATCTTGGTGATCTCAAGTATTGAAATGGATTTAGAAATCTTGGCATGTTCACCCTCTATGAAAGGGTGCTTCCTAAAATATCCACGTGAAGCTGCTGAGACTCTGCAGCTGACCCTAACAACCTTGTCTGTAATTCTTTCAATAAGTGCTGGTACCAGAGAGAACCTTTTATATACACCGGCTTCGTCCCTGTTCAGTAAGTTAGTCACGCTATCTTGGTCTTAAACTAGTTCGTTTAAGGTTTCTGCTTTAGCAAGGGAGCCTTTGGCTCCACGTAGAGCCATCAATGGCTCCCTCCCTCCTGGTTCTAGTCTGCCTTTCCATTTGTTTATTTTTTTTTAAGCTTGTTGGCACATCATATTCTCTCCCTCATAAACCAGAAAGGCCTGCTATGTTGAGGTTAGTGGCCAATGCTTAAGCCTCGATCATTTCAAGTACCCAGTACACACTTAATCTGATCTTGATTGTCTCCACAGAATGACTGCAAATGGTTCAGCACCACAACCACCTGGCAAAAATTAAAATATAGACAAAAGGGACCACAAATAGAGTTTGATATATCAGGTCTGCTGTGGGGGCCTAGGAATATGCAGTTCCTGGGTATTGAAGATGTTGCTGGTCTGTTTTTAAAGTGCTGGGTGTGTTCGTTTTGAGCATATTTTCATATATATCAGTGTTTCCTTTTTTTTTTTTTTAACATAAAGCCAGGTCTTAGAGAAGATTTTCTGCAGCTCAGTGTATACGATAGCACATCATTTTCACTGTGTGATCCCCATTAACGATGGCCTTTTAGACAGGAGGAAGCCATTTTAGCCAATGCCACTGGAAGAACTGGCTATCGTTTAGTAACAAAGGGAATTGAAGAAAGAAAAAAAGACAAAGAAAAATAAAAGGAACCAAGGCAGACAGTATTGGCCACTTAGCTTTCCTACCACTCCTGCCTTTTCTCGTATAACTTCTGTCTATATTAGCTCCATTCAGACTCTTCACGCATACAACCTATCTGCCTACCTTACTATAAGGCACCACTCATTATGTGTTACCATTACTGTGTCAGGAAATATAAATAATAACCAACATCTTTCCTAATTTCACATAGTGTACTCACCAGACATCCAAAGCACAACCGACTCCTGTTAAAAATCTCCAACAAATTCTTATCTAAACCAACTAAAAATTCTTAGAATCTCCAGTTAGCTGAGGATGGACAGTTTGAAGCAATGCTGTGCTTCACAAATACAGAAAATACCTTGAATGTCTCTGTGCTGTCTTTTGGCTCTGGTCAAAAGCTTTACAAATCAGACGGAAGCAAAGTAAAAAAGACCTTGCATGAGAACACTGGACACAGCACATATGACCATGATGTGATTAAAGCTGGTCTAGGGAGGGGGCTCACCGACAGTGCACGATACCTTAGTCTGGCTTATAACAGATCTTAACACTTTGAAAAGCTTCCAGATACACATGGAGAAAGATCCAGGTTACCGAGATTCCAAATAGCCAATGAATTCTCGTAACCAGAATTCCTTCGTATAGTTCTGTAGTCAGTCAGGCTCAAAGGATGAGCCTAAGATGCTTAGAAGTAAAAATAAACAAAAAAATCCCAAACCCAGCATCTGCTGAAAACGATTAAATTGCTGCTCTATTATTGCTCAGATCCTTAGAGGTGCCTCCCCTGCACCTCCCAAAATGCTAAGTCCTTCCATCTTACTGGCAAACTCTTTCTCGAGCTCTGAACCAGCACTGACAACCCCGAGAAGGTCTTGGGGCAGTGACTGCAATCTTTCCCCTACATTCATTGTGGAGAAATCATCGTCTCCCTTTGTCCACCCCCACAGAAACTGTAGCATCAGACCTCTGTAGCATTCTGTGTTTAAGCGCAAGTCACCTGTTCGTTAATCTTTGTCGGAGACAGCTAGTTCTAGAAGGCAGACACTTGGTATCTCTGATATCTAGTGCTGTGTGCGGCAAACGTGGTTCCTAAAACATGTGGATGAGATGAGGAGTCGGGCTAACCTGGAAGTACTGCCATTCCTCAAGCATGCCATGCGCTGTCATGCCTTTGCTCATGCTGCTTCCTTTCCTGGAAGGCCCCTACTGTATTTCTCCGCCAGCCCACAAGCCACTTGCTTGTATGACTACAGAAGCTCCACTCCTTTCTCTCTCTAAGCCTCTTTTTGGGCCAGTGTTCTTTGTGTTCTATGGAACGTCATTCATTCCTTCTTGTTGTGTCCTGCTAAATATGGAGTCCTAGAGGGCCGATGTCTTGGCTCTCTTTCATGAAAAAGGCAACATGCCCATATAATTTAGATGTTCAAGCACTTCTCACATTTCTAGCATGACAGATAAGGGTTGCTGTCCTGTAGGAAGCCAGTCACGTTTTCAAGAAAATTAACCTTTTGCTTAGTATTTGCTCTTTTGCATTATGAGGATAACATGCAAAAATCATTGTGAAATTTTTACATTAGTCTTCCTCCTCGGAATAAGGATGTAAGAGAATCATATTTAGTATTGAGAATCTCTTGGGAGGGGAAACTTGGGAGATGAGATGCATCGTTAATACTTAGAATAGCAATCCTAAGCAAGTGACCCTGGCAGGCTGAACACGGACACACTAATCAAGTTGTCACTACTATCCCCACAAGGCCTTCTCCTCCAGTTGGTAGTTTACAGAAACGACAACCAGAGACCTCGAGCACTGTAAAGATGAAAACCTAACTTAAACAACTATCACTCCATTGCTGGTTTCTGGGTCAGAACATCTACGAAATAGCTAAGGGATGAAGGAATTTTTGGATTTCCCAGTGAATGGCAGTCTTTCATGGCTGTAGTAAAAAATGTCTATGACAGCGTTTCTTGTTCTTGAATCATTTGTGGGGCTTTTAGGTTTTAATCCATTTTGTTGCCTTTTGTGGGCAGGGATTCTTGCAATTACTAGGACCAGATCTGCAACATGCCACTATGAGTTCTTATATACGATGGCTTAAAAAATGTTTACAATTCTCCTAACACCAAACTGAATGACATATAAACCTATTCAAGTTGATTCTGAGGTGATGCAGTAAAAGTTTGTTAGAAGTTAGATTAAGGAAGCAATTTTTTCCTCCTTCGGAATGAAACAACCACTCCCTGCCCACAGAACAACTATGTCTACTTTTTTTTTTTTCCCCCTCCCTATATTTCTGAGCACTTTGAAACTTGGGCAGTTCAATCCTGGTAAAAGAACTTCAAGACATGCAATTGCTTTTCCATGCTTCTTTGTAGCCTCTAATACTTTCCAAGAAAAAAAAAAATTCAATTTCAAAATTACTCACAGGGGAAGGGCTTTCTAAACGGTGGTTCCAACTGCCAGCCAAAAACTGGAAAAAATGCAAGAGCTGGGACTTGAGCAGTTGAAACCATGCAGGGTCTAAAGGTGACTTTGTGCCTCTTAGTCTACGTTTAGTCGAATGTTGTTTCAATAGGAATAGCTCTACCCTGACCTAAGTTCTCTACCGTGCTCAGCTGTGCACATGGCAGTGAATACATCCTCAGCACTATTAAGTATTAAGGCTCTTCCTTAAAAAAAGAAAAGAAAAGCAAAGAAAAGGAAATTTAAAAAGTTAATCACAAAAGGTGAACTGAATACAAAAACAGCATAAACAAACCTGCTCGACACATCAAAGCAGGCCGACACTGGGGGATTAGGGCCTCACGCCCTCATGCGCTGATGTACAGTGGGATAAATTTCCCAAGAGCCTTCTGTGCTTCTTGTTATCCTCCTCAAGAAAACCAGGGTGCTGGTAAGATGACCCCATGCTTTCCTGAGTATCTCCCTACAGCTGCCACTCTTGCTGGGTTTCCTCAGCCCAGCTCACGCTGTGGACAAGGTTCACTGGTTTGTGAAGTGGAGCTTGAAGCAACTTCTGAATCACCCTCTGTGAGAGACTAGAAAATGACAGACTGTACTGCATGGACAGGGATTCTCAACAAGCCCAAAGGGAAGGGCTGACTTGATTTCACCACCACAGAACACTAAAAAACATAGTATTTTTGTTTCAGATGTATTTTAAGAAACCCTCTGGAAAACTGAAAACACCCAGTTGTTCACATTAATAGAGCACACCCTATTACAGAGCTTCCAAAGATGATAATGAGAGATAGTCATGAGGAATGAAGTGAGGGTTGGGTGCACTGCAGAGCTAAGAGACCTCAGCGGTAGCCATTCTGACACCCAGGGCATGAAGTACAGGTGAACTCTCTGAAAAATGCACAGGCATCATAGGTAGCTCCTGCATTTAAGTCTGTCTTGGATCTGAGTCTAAGATTTGCTTTTTGCACCTAATTTAAAACATCTGGTTTAACTGAGTCTCTGGATACCATAGCTATTTTAAGTGGCAGAATAAAAGCTCGCCAGGGCCGTGAAGATCACCAGGCTCTCATGGCTGGGGGACAGAGACAGACACAGCCATTGATGTAGTCATGGGTCAGCTTGGTCCTGTAAAACACCTGTTAGATGTTTCACAGCAGGGTGGGCAGCTAATCTTGTTAGATCCTCATGAGTCTACTTATTTAGGTTATTATTTATTTTAGATGGTTGCCAAGCTCTGGGCTGCAGACATCTCTTATCAAGAAGACCACCTTTCCCCATTAGTCTTTTATTATTTGTATCTTAGTGTATTTGAAAGAAAAGAACTTGAAGCCCAACAGTATTGTAGGTGGTTCATCTGGAAAAGAAATATATTTGAAAGCAGAATTATTAAAAATGCTCTCTAAACTGTCTCCAAGAAGCGCTTACTGTAGGCCAGCTCTTATGAAGTACATAAAAGTTAAGACGTCACCTGCGGGTACACCCTGCTACTTACCTGCAGGGCAGGCTTGTCCAGTACCTACTGCTGTGCAAAACTTAGCATCTTGTCTACAGTGCTGAGCTCTACCTGGTGGTGTGTAGTTATCCCAGTGAGGTTGCTCACTATCCCTGCCTCAAGTCCTTGACCCAGAGTGGCACCTATCACTACATACCCACCTTGTGACCGCTGTGTTCTTTTTAAGGCATCAAAGGGGTATGTGTGGAGGACAATAAGCCAGGTATGATATAAATCTGTCCCTTCTCACCAACTTTAAGGAGCATGGTGGGGGCTGTGTTTCTGGGAGGACTAGAAAGGCTTTCCAAGACCAACAGTTTCTCTCAGGATGTGGGGTTTTAAAGACCTGGGTGAACACATGAGAAATCACAGGGCTAAGATGCTAAAGCAGAAATAAGTGTGCAGTCCCATCAGTGAGTCAAGTCCCAGTGGGTACAGCTTTATGTGATGTGTCTTTGATGTCTTTGTTGTTTAGTGCTTCACTGAAGTAGTTTACATATTAAAACCATGTCTGTTGCAGCACAGAGGCAGGGCCATAGCTGCGCAGAGGGTAGGGCGGTTAAGGCAGGGACTGCGAGGGGTACAGGGGTGGGGTTTCCTTCCCTTACCTGGTCCTTTAGTTCTGACAGCTGGCCGGAAAGATTGGTGACCAGTTTCATGGTGGACTCCAGCTTCTCCTGCAGGTTCCTCAGCTCATTCTGCTCCCCTTCGGAATCGCTGCTGACCAGGGACATGGCTCTCATCCTGGGGAACCAATCAAGGTTTCTTTCCTAGGATCCACATAGGGAAAAAAAAAAAAAAGTTACTTCTAAGGGTAGAAATGAGAAGAGCCATCTTTCCATGTCCTTCCCACGGACCATCTCTCATGAGGTTATCTCTGCCCTCGATGGATAATAATGATTTGAGTATGCACGCCCGATGTTGATACCAGGTATTTTTCCCATTTGCTCTCCACTTGTTTTTTTTTTTCCTTTCTTGAGACACGTCTCATTACGTAGTACTGGTTGGTCTGAAAGTCACTATGTAGTCCGGGCTGGCCTTGAACTGGCAGAGATCTGGTTGCCTCTGCCTCACAATTGCTGAGATTAAAGATATGCACTACCACACCTGGCCCATTTAAGTATTTTGACAAAAGGTCTCTCACTCCATGTGAGCTCACCAACTAGGCTATACGTGCTGCTCACTGTACAAGGCAGGCCTATTCAGCCACATGCCTTGTACATGTGAACGGTCTTTCTCACCTCTGGTTAGCAGAATGGGACTTTTCCTTCTCTCATCTCACTTCCTTCTGCCCATGCCGCCTTTCTCCTGAATAGCATGCCTCGTACTTAGGTTTTGAACAGAGGGGCAGGAATGAACAGCAAGATCCAGGGGAACTGACTCATTCCGGATCTAGCCAGTTCATTCTCACCTGGACCATTTGATCTTATCAGTATACATTGCATACACTCTTCAAAACACCCCTGCAAGTAAAAACAATGTACTATTGTTGCTTTGATCTACTACAGGCTCTTCGTGTTTTTTCTGGGAGTCAGTCTTTTCAGATACTGATTATTTTTGTCTTTGTGAACCATATGGTTGCTGCTGTAACTACTGTTGCCCCTTCCCCAGACATCCATTGGCATTTTGTAAAAGAAAAGATTGGCAGTTGTATGCCAAGAGAACATTATTTTCAAATGCTGGTGGCTCACTGGGTTTAGAATGTGAACTAGTGTTGGCCAACCTCTGTTGTTTAAAATAGAGGGCATCAGTATACTTCTAATAAAAAGCAATACTCTGTGAAACCCAAATCTGACACATCAATTGATACCATTAAACTGACTTCAACTAAAGTGATCTTCAGGAGAAGCCATGCGAGAACCAGCTACAAATAAACAAAGAAGGCAAGCTACATGCTAACACTTTGTTTTTGTTTTAAGCAGGGTGGTTGGGCATGGTCTCATGTATCCCAGACTCACCTCAAACTCACAGTGCAGCTAAGGTGACCCAGAACTCATGATCCTCCTGCCTCTACCGACTGTTGGAATTATAGGAAGGTACCACCATGTCCGCTTATGTGGCTTGGGGCAAACATTCAGCTACATCCCCAGCTAAGTCATACCTTAGGACACCAAGGGAGTCCAGGAGCTCACTCTTCTGTAAAGTGAGGGCTGGAAGGACCTCTGTGGAGTGACTGGATCCAAGCAGACAGTCAATGTTTGTGGGAGGGTGGAGTGACCCTTCATGGACTCTACTCACATAAGCTTAAATAGTAAACATGAATTGCTTACAATTTTTTTTCTTTTCTGCTGAAAGAGAAAAATGGCAGTGTCTACCCTGCTATACCCCATGAAAAACATTCATGCTACCCTATATTCATTTTAATCAATTTCTCAACAGAGCGACAGGCAAAAGATTAGCCCATAAAACACTCTGTTTCAAAACCACTAGCTTAAAACTCTGAAGTGTTTCTCTGCCTGTAATCAGTTTTCTGTAGAACAGCTTTAGCGACCTGCTGTTGATAAGATTCTTCTACACGTCTGTGTCGATCATTCAGACATATAGCTCCATGTTCCCACCAATGAATCATCTCACATTCAAGAGCTGCAATGCTGAGGGAGAAATGAACCTCATGTTTCAGAAGGCAGCAGCGTGTGGCTGGTGGGTACTGAACTTTCTCTTACCAAGGTAAACTAGCCTCTGTAAAGGGATGGATAGAGGGATGTTGAGGATTGGCTGACAAAAGTCATGAACCCAAAATGAATCAAATGGATCCCACAGAAGGCAAACTTACCCATCAAAGCCCCCCAGATATCCAGTCTCACTGCTGTAAGTTTTTGTAGAATGATCCCAGAGAAAGAGAACAAAGATCCAAATCTACTGTCATAGTCAAGCTGTGAAGAATGCACAGATGCCACCATCATAGATGTGAGCAGCTGAGGTCTGACTTGGATGTAGAAGACAGGACTACAGTCCATCTTTCAAATAAGATCTTAAGAATTAATTTGTATTTACAAATTGTGTATCATCGTAACTGAGTATATGGATGGACATCTTATAGTTATTTGAACTCGAGTGTGTATAAGCATTGATAGTATTTTTAAAAGTATAAGGGCTGGAGAGCTGGCTCAGAGGTTAAGAGCACTGGCTGCTTTTCCAGAGGACCTGAGTTCAATTCCCAGCACCCACATGGCAGTTCACAACCATCTGTAACTCCAGATCCAGGGGATCTGATGCTATCTCTGGCCTCTTTAGGCACAGCGTGCACATGGTGTACAGACAAACAGGCAGGCAAAACAATCATATACATAAAATGAAAATAAATATATTAAAAAGTATAGCAAATTCAAGCTAAACTGTAGGAGCCCTAATTTCACATGCTTGGCAAGGAGGATGGTGCAATAGCTACACACATGGACACTGCATCTGGGCCCTGGGACCTCTTTGAAAGTAGATATGTTTGCTGTGGCCATCTAAGTAGGAAGCAGGGCTTGCATCACCAGAAGTCTGCTATGGAAATGAGGAGAGCGGATGTCTAGGTAAGAAAAAGCATGCTGTGCTGACTCAGATGAGCAGCAGAACAAATACTGAGTACAGACCAGCTCCCAGTGAGCAGCTGGCTGCATCCTCTGCACAGAAGTCCCGGAGCAGGCCAGCACAAGGCTGCCCTCAACAGAGCAGGGCACAGGTATAATGGGTCTCCAGTGAAGCTGGAGATGGAGTAGACAGGCAAGGCGGCTGGGATGGTAGCTGTATGGTGGCACAAGGGAGGGTCTGGTATAGGAGAGACAGCAGCTAAGTCTGCTGGAGAGAAAAGGAAAGGTGACATGAGAGAAGAGACCCCATCTTACAGATGGGGGTGTGGGGGGAGAAGTACAGTGCGTAGCCACAGGCTCATCTGTGATTAACTTATTAGTGCTTTACAAACAGATGCTCCAAGGCCAGCCTGGTAGTGAACTCATCTAAGGTCAGGCTCTCAAATCCCCAATGCACTCCTCTGCTTAGCAAACCTTCTATAAAAAGGGAAGACAGATTTCCTAAGAGTCCATGCAAATGAGGTCTTCAAAAGACTCCAGCTAGATCCATGCGCAGCTTTCAATTTAGGGAATGGTGACATGTGACTGAAAAATGATTACAATGAGACTGTGCTATGGCAAATTCCCACCTTCTTCTACAGCATGTGTGGTTTCCAGCCCCCCAACTCCCACCACCCCCCCGGGCCCAGCAGTGACTGAGGAAGGTCTTTGAACACATGCAAAACGCACACACCTCTACCACCTATGAGTCCGTGACTGAACTTTGTTTTCCCCTGTTCCCTATGTGGGATACCTGTGGCCCTGGGATATGAAGGCCTTGCTCAAGGAGTCAGTCCATAAAGCCACCCACGAGATAATTTATCTCTAAACCATAGTAAACTGAAAGAGTACTGTGGAACATTCTTTCAAACCTAGATAACATCCACCACTACAATGAAAGGCCATGCATTTGCTGTAGGTTACTATGGGCCATGTGTTCTAATCCTGGAATAACCCTTCATTCTTCCTTTTCTAGGTGGTCTTTTATGCAAGGATAGAAAAAAGGGTTTTCTAGGCTAGACCCTTTCACTGTAAATTCTCCTTCACTGCCTCCTTAAATTTGTAATGTGAAACTGAGGTAGGAGGAACCCCACTAAAATCCTCACCCATACATGACAAGCTCAGGGGAGCAGAATCCAGGTTCTGTGGTGGGCAGACTCTTCTGTTCTACACAGAAACGGACAGATGCTTAAATGTGAGATCCTTGGTAGCGCCAGTATTTTAATTAAATAATCACCTGGCTGTTAGGTCAAATCTCCAATTACCCAGTGGTTAAAATTAATTAGCAATTCTAGCCAAACTCTTCTCTCAATTTCTAGGTGGTTTTGCACGTGGCTCAGTAGGATAAGCGGCTACTAGTGTAAGGCTCCTCACCAAGAGGTTCCGATCGACACAGAGAACCAGCCTGAAATGAAAGCGTTCCGAATATTCCAATCACAGCGAAGGTAGTGTGTGTTGTGTGTGTGTGTGTGGGGGGGCACGAGTGAACTCGAATCCTGGGACTTTTTAATGCCATTACTTGTCTGTTAACCACAACTCCCGTCACCCACGACTCTCCAGCCAGAATGTGATGGTCTAGACATCCATGTTTGCAGACTCTTGCCCTGAAGTCTACTCAGGACTGAAAGCATGCCACTGTCTTGGTTTCTCTTGCATTTTTGGGAAAGCCATCTTCGACCAACGCATTCTGTTTAAAAATGAATTCACATGGTGGGGAATGTGTATGGTTGGGGAGGGGGGGTGTTCTACATCATCTGCCATTCTGGGTCTGATAGATCCCTCATTGCTTTCCTCACTCAGCTTGCTGCTGGCATCTCGCATGCCAATGCTGTGAGGCACCGTCTGCCCTGGTCCTCCCACAATCCAGTCAGGCAGTTCCCATCATCGCAAGTACTTCCTCTGTCAGAGCACACAGACTAACTGAAGCCACAGCCGGAAGCAGGCTGACCACAAGTGCTAAAGTTCTGGTTAGTCCTTTTCTAGGTAAAGTTGGAAAAGTCCCTGTAAAGGCAAACGCTGAAGTTATAGACATGGGGGTGGCACTGACCAGCCACTTCAACATGTCCTTAACTGGAAAGAGGGAGGGTTGTGTGTATGGGTGGTGGGGGTGGAGGGGGCAGAACCAGGGAGACAAAGAGCAGAGGCGGGAGTGCAGGAGGATGGACTGTATGTTGCAAGTGCTAATTATTCTGAGAAGCAGGTGTTTTCTTCCCAGGTTCAAGTGAAGATGCCGTTCTGAGAAAGGCTCCAGAGAATCCATCGCAGAGGGAGCCTGCTCAGGTAGAGAATTCTGTCTACTGCCTAAACAAGGAAGGTTATTTACCAAACCCTTTGTTCTTTTATAGAAAGGTTAGAACATGAAGATTGGGGGGGGCAGCAGGTAAAGGGTAAACACATGGATAATGGAAGAGATGACAAGTTCTATTAAGTGGAACTGTTGCTTTACTCCCAAGTCACCCTTCTGGAAGATTCTAGGGACAAGGACTATCTTTTCAACTCAAATGGTAGCTGCATTTCTATATATTTTACTGAACAAGAAGAATGACACAAATGAAGGAGTGTGACGGGGAGAGCCAGGAAATAGGCTCGAGTTCAGGTCCCCAACCTCTTAGAATGCTTCCAGGAGGAGGCAGACTGAAGGTAATACTTAATTTTGCCAAAGCAGACACGTAGGGGTGCGCAGCAGACTTGGAATCAGTTGCCCCTTTGGTAAGCAAGGCCGGGTCATTCACACTGAAGAAGAAAGTAGGTATTTTTTAGGGTGCATTTTCTCTTTTTTGCTCAGTGACTTTGAAATTTATACACTAAAAACCCCGAAAAGTATATATATAGCAAGATCAGTGGATGCTACAGGCTCAGGAGAGAGGAACAGGTGAGGCACAAGGGCCTTTAGGGTAGTGAAGCTATTCTGTGTGATTCTGTAATTACAAAACACACATTTGTCCAAACACACTGAATGCGTAACACCCAGAGCGACCCTAATGCAAACGATGACTTTCACAACAGTGCCACAGTATTTGTATGTCAGCTGCAATCTATATGCGTCGGTAATACACATTTTTAATTGGGTAAACTGGAGAGAAGTAGGAAGGAAGGATGGAAAGAGAAAGGAAGAAGGGGGAGAAGTGATACATGGGAATTGCTTCCTTTCTCTCTAAACCTAAAATTGCTCCAAAAAATTAAAATTTGTTAACTGAAAAAAAAAAAAAAAAGATCTTCTACCTGGAATTTCTTTGCTACCCCAAATAAGCTACCAGTAAGAATCCAGGCAACCCAAACCACAACAACACGCTCTTTCGCAGCTTCTGTACAATTCTACCACAGATTTGTGACTGTAGGAAGAGCAATGGCCTGGATCAGAAGAGAGGCGGGGTTAGAGGTGTGACTTTCTCCCTGCACACAGGACAGAGTGAGTCAGCTCATTTAGCTCATGGTTTCCTTTTCTTTCTTTTTTCTTTTTTTAAAAAGAGATCACCAGCGATTGCACTTGGTGACTGTAAGGATTAAATGGCTGTGAATGTGTCCCTTAAACTAGATGGTATTGTGCAAAAGCATGATAAATCAATAATGTCACTTGTCCAAGGTCACAAGCTCACTTAGAGGGAATGCTGTAATCCAGTTATCAACCTGACTCCTACCTAAATTACTTTCTTTGGGATAAGGTTTCGCGGCCTTATTTTCTCTTTTCTCATGAGGGTTGTCCTAGCTGCTCACAGGTTGAGGTGTTAGTCTGGCCATTTCTGAGCTCAGAATGACATTACCAAAACAGGCATAATATATAATTTTCAGCTGGGCTGTGATGACCAAGTACCCTTCCTAGATTCAGTTAATAGTTGTTCTTGGATGATACAGCATGACAGAGACCAGCTCGTGCCCGAAGCAAGAACCACACCCATTTCTGATGAAATTCCCACCAACTGCAGAATCATCCTTTCAAGTCAGGTGAAGTGTTCCCTGGGTACCCATAGGGCTCTGAGAAGAGAGAGTCACCACTCTCTGTGTCACCCAGGAGTGACACACCTGGGTCCCGGGCACCTGGGGCAGCCTTCTTAAGCAAAGCAGAGGTCAGAGAGGAGGGTGGACCAGCTGGCTGTGCCAGGCAAGCCTTTTGAGACTGTTGATAAACAATCAGGCAGTTCACCCTTTTCTCGGAGACAGCATCTGAGCTGGCTTCTGACATGCTGCTCAGGCAGATTCCCTTGCATTTTCCACTAGCTGAGTCTGGCCAGAACGTTCCTATAGTTGTGTTTGGAGGTCTTGGCAATTTTCACTGGCTTTCTGATCCTTTCTATATTCAATGACTTTCCACTTTGACGTGGTTAACTGAATACAGTGTTTCTTTGTTTTATGCCTACTATGATAACTAACTTCCTAAAATCTTTTGCTTTCTTTCAGGTGAAAGCACTTCTAATTACCTTTGAACAGACATAAAGACACATATCTAGGCACGGTGGGACACACGCCTTTGATCCTGGCACTTCGGAGGCAGAGGCAAGCAGAACTCTGTGAGTTGAAGGCCAGCCTGGTCTACATAGTGAGTTCCAGGCCAGTAAGGCTACATAGTGAGAGATCCTGTCTCAACACACACACATCAACCAGCTGCTTCATTTCTGAGCTCTTGCAACTGATAGAGGTTTACAGAACAGAAAACCAAAGACTTAGATTTTGTTCAAGGTCATCACTTTGTGGATATTCTTGAGAAGGCAAGCTACCACTATTACTAACAGGGTTCTCAAGGAACTGAAGAGCCAGTCTGTACCTACTGGCCCCAAAGTGGTTTGCAGGGATGGTGCCTCCTCTGAAGAATGCATGCCAGGCTCACCTGTCAGGTAGATGCAGGCTTCCTAGACACCTCCATCTTCTCCAAATCACCTATTCTTAATCTTCAGTTATTCACAAGCTTGGCCACACAGGTCTCCCCTGACATCACTTTGAAAAGCTATGCCATGGAATTTCATTGGTAAGAAGGACACAAGTATTACATCCTCCCCCTACACATCCTCCCCCTATTCTAGTTCTTTACAGAACAGACACTAAAGGGAGGTAATGTGAGGGCAACAACTCAGAGTCTTGTCCACTTCCATGACCTCTATGTACCCAAGCCCTTCCACCTTCCTCATGTTCCCTGCAGGTGTTCTGGGAAGCTTCACTGTCAATAGACGGGTCTTAAAGAATTTCCAATGTATGCACATGATAAAGACAGTCTATTTCAGGGTATTTTCCAGGTTGAGGTTTATATCTCTTTGTAGACTTTTTTTTTAAGATGGCTGCACACCCATGGAAGCAATATGATACTACTGCCTGGCTCTGTCAGACAAAGCCGGTATTTGGAATCATCAGGAATGAATACAGGAGTTAGGACAAAAGGGATTGCAGATGAAGCTAGAATGTGAGGCAGCCCAGTGGACTGTGTGGTGGAGGAAAGAACAAGTGGCTGGCTGGCTCAGTGAATTTTAGTTTATTAGGTGTCTTACTGGGTGGTGTGTGTTTGTGTGTGTTTATTGTAGGTATGTGAACATGCACTCTCCTGGGTAGTGACACATACTCTTCATGGCTCTAACCTTTGCTGACAGGATCCTCACACTCTGCAGCTTGGAAGACCAGAGTCTCAGTCAGGTGGCCCCCACTCCCCATGCTTTCTCCTTCAGCATTTCGGATCCTTTAGTGTAAATGATGGTTCTGCTCTAGTTTCTGTCAGAAACCATGTAGCATCCGGACTGAAAGATCCAGAGCATGCTGGCGCTACATGCAACTGTAGCCTGGATGCCATGTGCTTTCCAACACAGAGAAAGGTGTCCATGAATGCACAGGAAGGAGGGTGTGCCCCCCCCCACCCACACACATACCGGAGGACAGAACGTGTTATGAAGTTAGGTGGGGGAAACTTAAGCTCAGCAAGTGCTTTGTGCAGCTGCTACCAACAGGAACCCAAGCTCAAAAGCAGAGGGTGGGGTGAGAGTCTGTCTGGCTGGGAGGCGCGTTGAAGGGTGCTGACGTGCAGTTTCCAGCCGCTGAGAAGTCAGTGCCAATCCCTCTCCACTTCTCTTTCACCCGGATATTCTTGAACTTGGCCATGGTATCAGGTAACTACAGGAGGCATTCTGGGAATTGTATTTAGAGGGCAGCACAGGCCATCTCCTCACGGCAGCTAAGGGCTTTTGACCAATGCTTATGGCCTCCCATGTCAGACACAAAGCTGTTGCTAAGGCACTGAGGATACTGAAACATAGATATCGCTGCCCCAAGGAATTAATCGAGACACTCCCTTCCTCCTAGCATCCTCCCTTGATTTCCAGAACCAAAGTCCAAACCCGTTACTGTATGCCTGAATGAAGCAATGGGGGTGTCAATGTCACATTACTAATGCCAGGACAAAGCAGAGTTGGTGAAAACTCAGGCAAGACAGGTCAGGGTGGAGCTGGCTGCATACTCTGGACAGGCTCTGCTCCCTCAGTTATATACTCTACATGGCTAGCAGGGGCTCCAATATTAGGGCACTCTAATCCTAATTTCCCTAGTGGAGTTGTGCCCCCCATCACAGGACTGTGGCATTTTATGTGTATTTCCTTATACTAGGCAGCCCTTTCTCCACAAACATCAGGCCTTGATCTTACCGAGCTATGATCCACGACGAGTCTTCATCCCAGCCCTTGAATTACCCTTGGCAGAAAGCTACTGTCTCTGCACTGAAGAGTCTGCAGATTACAGAGCACCACACTCTCTCAGGTCAAGCAGAGTGCAAGACTTAGGCCAGTTCTTTACAACAGAAGGGAGTGACTGGGGGGGTGGGGTATGGGGACAGGGGACGGGACCTCACTTCCCATTTTGATTTTTTAACCTTGCTAACAGTTGCTTTCTGACTGTTTACTTCCTGAGTCTAATCAACTACAGACAAACATGCAGGGGCTGGCTCTCCTTTTGCTTTCCAGTTATGTCACTGTGGTTCCTGGGAGACTTTTTGTACTGGATACTTTGCTAATACAATTTATTTGCTTGGAACATTCATACAGCAGATTTTTTTTTTTCTTCAGGTAAAAGGAAAAAAAAAAGATCCTCACCTTGCCTTTTGGATACAAATTGCATTAGGCTTTTAAGAAAGGCATTTTCCAAGAATGCCAAGCTACCAGCCCCTCCCCTGCCAGGCTGAAGCTCCACTACCTGAGAGGGGATTAGCAGAGAGGAGTCCACAGTTGTGAGAAAGAGTCAGCATAGGGCTTAAGGAATGTCAGATCATTCTCCTGTTTAATTGTCACCCTGTGAAGCTCCTGGGCTGAGTCACCTGGGTGTGGGAGCTTCTCTGCCTGCTGGTTCTGATGGTTCCTCTATCTTCTTGTCTTTCTTTCTCCCACCAGATCTGGCCACCAAGGACTATTCTTCTGTGTCTCAAGTGTTAAGTGAGGGTATAGTTGTTTATCATATAATCCAGGTAAGTTCTTTACAAGAGCTGTATACTCTCTGCCCTACCTCCTGTCATATCTCCACTGTAGCAGTTGAGGTAGTCACCTGGGAGCCATGCTGGCTGTCCACAGCTTTGAGAATTAAACACCATCCAGCCACAAAGCTCTGCCCTGTTGATTTATGCATTAGCCAGCCAGCATTACCTAGGAGATCCTCTTTCAGGCTTTCCTCCTTAACCCCCGCCCCCCCCCAAAGAGGCCTTTTCTGCCTCTTTGAGGCAGACAGATGACAAAGGGCTGCAGGCTCCTGACCCAGAGGGTTGTGTGCAGGTGCACAGACAATCCTACCTGCAAGTGTATTTGGATGTGTGGATCAGGGCAACCTGAGGCTGGACTGTGGCTCAGCAGCTCTGGTCCAGCTGTGTGACCCTGCAGAGACTGCTTTACCTGTCTGAGCTTTAGGTTCCCATCTGTGAACTGTTTTCATCCTGCTGGGTGTAGGATGAAGGCGAGTCTGCAAACTGATAACCTAGGACAGGCAATGGTTATCCAATCAGTGCTGCAGAGCAGAATAAGGCACAGCATCCTTCCAGCAGCATCTGTGTGCTCCAGCCATTCAGGTTACTATGGGAAGCACATTCACCTCAGCCACTTCTGGGTGTTCCATGACCATGCAGTCACGGAGGAGAGAAACAGAACAGCCCAGGATATTCTATCCAGGCACCCCACTTTCTATGCAGTTCAGTCAAAAACACTTCTGAAAAAAAAAAAAAAACTATGGGGTGGGATTTCAAGATACATAAGTGAAATTTGTGTTTAGTTATCAAAACAAATCCAGGTTTAAAAAAAAAAAGCACTCTTAATGCTTCTTGTGCTTCTAATATTCAAGAAGAATTAAGGCTTTTACCTTGGATACAGTAGAAAAATGGCCTATTGCATCTTTCTGGGAATCATATATTTTGTCTCTTACCTGTAATGCTCCAATTTATATAGTGTTTAAATCCTCCTGGACAGATAATTCAGAGTGGATTCCTACCCAGTACCATCACTTTTCAACTTATCATCTACAAATAAGCCCAAATCCTCAGTTCCATGGGCACAAAACAAAGCCAAATGGTTTAAAAATTATACAAAAGGGCATGTAGCATGTACACGACTGTGGAAATACATATGTAGATCAAGATTAATGAAACTCCTTAGGCTATCACCATGACTGGAGTTCCTATGAGGAAATACAACCCTATCTATCTATCTATCTATCTATCTATCTATCTATCTATCTATCTATCTATCTATCTATCCATCCATCCATCTATCTAATCTGAGATGCCAGGGGCTATGTGAGGTCACTCTGCAGTCACAGCTTGCCTGGTGACATCATTTCTATATATTAAGCTGTATCTGCATCACAGGGGACAGAGAACAGAAGTAAGTAAGTTTCTCCAGACCTTTGAGTCGTAGCACCACCTCCCATCAGGGGCTGTAACCAGGGGTCAGGTCTACTAGTGAACCAAGAAATCCTAGAACTCAATCCCAGGACTCCAAGACCATTCTCTGAATGAATAGAAGCCCCACTGACACTGGAGAAAGGGGAAGACAAAGGGATTTTTCCACATAGAATGTTATTAAAATCAAGATGACAGTAAAATTCAGTGACAGTGAACCAGCAGCCAAGGTTATCTTCCACAGGGATGGAACTACAGGGAAGATCCTGGCAGCTCTTCTGTCTGTTACCCCGTGACCCTCTGTTTGCTGGCTGCTATGCTTAGGCCTGCCCACCAGCTGTTGCCCTCCACGCCCTCCTGCCACCCTTCTGGTCTTATCTGTCTAGCTCCAGATGGGTGTGTGAAATGGCATCAACTTAAATTTATAGACCAGATGCTCAGTGGCTCAGTGATGTCCTATGATTTGCCAGGGATTATAGGAATTATGAAGGAGCTGACACTCAAACCAGGATCTTCTGTCTTCAAACTCAATCTCTGGGTAGTGATGGGTTTTGTGGGAATAGCACTAATGAATCAAGAGAGGGGATGACCAAAAGGAAAGAGATGAGAATATATGTCATATGATGCTTAAGTGAATTTAATTTCTAAGTGAATGGCTGGGAATTTCTCAAATGCAAAAATAGAGTTTCCTTCTTTTCCCTCTAGGGATAGCTAGAAATGCACAACTGTTCTTGATGGAGAGGAAAGGTCTTGTTACCTTGACTGTGGGCCGTTTCTTTACTGAACTAGGAAAGGTGATATATCTGATGTAGTGAGCCTGTCTCATGGGGGATTGTTTGTTTTGAGGAAAGGTCTCATATAGCACAGGCTGGCTCAAACTCCTGAAATCTTGTCTCCACATCCTGAATTCTTGGATTATAGGTGTGAGCCACCACCTACCTGGCTACCATGCCTCTGTCTGAAAGGTGCGATCCTTGAGGCAATGGAAAGTTCTTTTGCTTCCTGAATGGCCACCTGTGGCTTTCCACTTGGCCTCCTGCACCTGCCTTTTGCAGATGGTACTGAACAGATTTTCTAGAACAGTGTTTCTCAACCTTTCTAATGCTGCGAACTTTTAAACCAGTTCTTCGTGTTTTGGTGACCCCAAACCATAAAATTATTTTTGTTTCTTCTTTATAATTGTAATTTTGCTACTGTTATGAATCATAATGTAAATATCTGATATTCAGGAGGGTTTTAGGCAACACTTGTGAGATGGTCGTTCAACCCCCCAAAGGGTCATAACCCTCAGGTTGAGAAACACTCTTCTAGAAGCTCTGGAATCTTAACCAATAGGCTAATGGAGAATAGTGGAAATTTTAAACACCATCTTTCCCCACCAGTCAAGTGGTGTTCCCATGGAGGACCACATACCACTAAAGAACCCTTTTCAAAGATTCTTTCAAAGGCATGAAGTGTACAGAAGGTGGTGAGCCCTGCCAGACTTTGCCTTCTATCTCAGATAGCAGATCCTTCTCTGTCCTTTACCCTGCAGTAAGAGCAGTCTCCAGGGGTTGTCCTGTCACACAGCTTGATTTCCCATCCCAGAAGCAGTGAGTAGGAGCCTTGCCTCAGAGGAGGGGTTTGGGAGATCCTTCCTCCTGACTGAAGTGGTTTCCACATCGCATGAGCTCATGGGGTTACAACACAGGCATGTGACCTGCTCTGCTGTAGCTCTGAGGCCCAGGAGACTGACAGCCCTGAGCGGTGAAGCTCAGCATGCTCAGACCCTGTCCTGCTACAGCTAGTTCTCCATGCCAGGGATTCATGTGGCGCCAAGTTGAATCACCACTACAGACAGCACTCACAAAAGGCTCGCCTTCCTGCTGGTGGCCCTAATACTGTTCCACACTGTGTTTTAGGGCACACAACATCTGGCTCCCCAGCAGTGCTGACGTTCAAGGTTAAGAACTCTTTGATGCCCTAGATTCTCATGCTTTCTGACAAGACATCTAACCTGATCAAAGCATGAGACAGACAGGAAGCATAATGAATGCTCAGGGCCTCAGAGCTTAGCAGAGGACTCTGACCAGGCTGTGTGGCAGGCAAGTCATCACTCTGGCTCCTAATCTCTGTCAAGTGACTACTCACAAGACTTCAGTAAATCTCCATGATTGAGACAAAAGCCCCAAAGGGCACCAAACTTTTTTTTATAACTATAGCATAAGGTGATTAACAGCTTCAGAATCAGCCCTAGGAAGATTTAAAGATAGTATACAGTCAGACACTTTAGAATGGAAAAAAAGCCCAGGTCACCATGTACACATGTGGCTAGGTTTGTGGCAGTATAGGCTGATAACACAGGGGCTTATTTGCCAGTGTTAACCCCTGGAGGAAGAGAATCAGAAGACTGATGTCTCATTAGAGTGTCCTGACCCAGAGCGTCAGACTCTGTCTGCTCCTATCTGACCAGGTTTCACCAGCACCCTGCCAGCTGCCTCCCACAAAAATGCTATAGAAGGTGATGTCTGAAACCTGCCTTAACGCCTCCTAAGCTAGGTGAGGGTGGGCACTGACTCCAGCCTTGCTTTCATCTACACCTATCCTAGTTACAGTATCCATGAAGTACTGCCCAAAGACTCACGTGCTAAGGCTTGGGTCCCCAACTGCAATATCTAATCATTGAGAGGTGTCTGTATTATGAGTACTGTCTCAGTGGGTCAATCCAAAGATGGGTTAATAATTTTGATGGAATCATTTGAAAGTGGTAGAAACTTCCAGAAGTGGGGCCTAGTTGGAAGAAGTAGGTCACTGAGAATTTCACCATATTTTTTGATCTATCTTGTGTGTGTGTGTGTGTGTGTGTGTGTGTACACTTGCACACTCACTGTACACAGGGACACTGAAGCTTGTAATTGGGTGTGGTCATAGTTAGCTTTAACTGTCAGCTTTGGCACAGCCTGGAGTCACCTGAAAAGGAAGTCCCTCTACTGAGGAACTGCTCAGGTCCAGTTGGCCTATGGGACATTTCTTTGATTGCTAATGTATGTAGGAGGTCCCAGCCTACTGTGAGCAGCACCTTTCCCTGGGCTGGTAGTCCCAGCCTAAAAGAAAGCTAGTTAGGTATGAGCCTGTGAGGAAAGGAGCAAGCAGCTCCATGGTTTGTTTCAAGTTCTCGCTTGAGCTCCTGCCTCGAATTTCTTCAGTGATACTATGATCTGAAAGTGTAAGCCAAGGTATCTTCTAGGATGCCTTTGGTCAGTGCTTTATCACAGCAACAGAGAGGAAATGAGAACGGCTGTGCTCCTCTATTGCTTCTCACACAGGTTTTTGAGCAAGGGTCTCTCATCGATCCTGCTGCTCATCACTTGTCTCACCCATCCGGCCAGCAAGCTCCAGGGATGTGCTTGTCTTTGTATACCTTGGCAACACTGGGGTTATAGGCATGCACCACCAAGCCTAGCCTTTAATGTGGGTGCTGGGGATTTGAACTCGAACTTACTGGATTTGTCCAGTAAGCATTCTACTAACTTAGTCATCTTTGTGGCCCAGAATCTGCCTTCAAATGGTACTTTTCTCTGGTACTTCTTTCTGTTCTCTGGCCTGAGGTGAGTAACTTTGGCCCCCCACAATGCTCTGCTTCACCACAATTCAGAAACAGGAGGCCCAGCTAACCATAGACCAAAACATCTGAAACTGAGCCAAAATAAGCCTTTCCTTCTTGGGTTATGTCAGACATTTGTCACAGTGACAAAAGCACGAATTACACAACCCTCACTCTTGATGGTGTGTCCTTTTTTCCTCTCTCCTCACCTTCCCTCTTTTCCAGACCCTTTCCAGAAGCGTGCTCTGTTATTCTTTTCCCTAACCCCAGACCATTCCACATCCTGGTGCCATATGCAGGGTAGCTATCGTGACCAAATACAATGCTAAGTGTGGAAGGACCGTACACATGGCGGGAGCTATATACAGAAAGGATTGGCAGGGTTTTTCCTTAGCAGTCACATAACCAGTCCTGATGGCAGCTTCTGTGTGTGCACGTGTGTGCGGGTGTACACATACTGGCCAGAAGTTGACACCAAGTGCCTTCCTTTGCTCTCCACCCTTTTAAAAAAAAGCTTTTTCTTCCTTTTTTATGTGTATGAGTGTTTTACGTGCATGTCTGTATGAGCACCCACCTGGTGCTGGTGGAGGCTAGAAGTGGACACTGGGCCCTCCTGGTACTAGATTTACAGCAAGAGTAGCAAGTGTTCGTAACTACAGATCCACCTCTTCAGCACTTATACCTTACTTAAAAAAAAAATTTATTTACTTACTTATTTATTGTGTGCACATAGCATGTGAATCAGTTCTCTTTCCACCATGTTGGTCCAAGGAATTAAACTCGGGTCATCAGGCTTGGCAGCGAGTGACTTTCCCCACTGAGACACCTCGCCGACGCTCCACGTGCTTTTTGAGACAGTCTCTTATTCAATGTAGCCCTCACTGATCACCTAGATTTGCTGGTCAGTGAGCTCCAGGAATCTGCCTGTCTGGATTTATAGGCTTGTGCCACCAGGCTTGGCTTCTCCACAGGTACTGGGGATCTGAACTTGGGCTCAGGAACTCAGCATAGTGAGCACTTGCCCACTGAGCCATGTCCCCAGCCCTCGGATGGTAACTGCTCAAGTTGATACATTTTGTGTTTTCTGCTAGATTCTTACTACTCAAAGGATGATTCACAGACTTCTATTGTTGGCACCCCAGGAAGGCTGGTGGGAGTGGTTAAATCCTGGCAGTGACTGCTTAGTCAGAATTGGAATTATAACTATACCCCAGAAGATTTCTAAGTGCATTTCCGAAACACGATTACACTGTGTTGGTTAATACCATCAACTTGACGGAATCCAAGATCGCCCAGGAGACAGACCTCTGTGAGGGAGTTTCTAGGCTTGGTTAATTGAGGTGAGAATACCCACCCTAAATGTAGGCGGCACTATTCCATGGGCTGGGGTTCTGGACTAAATAAAAAGGAGAAAGCAAGCAGAAAAACAGCATTCATGACTGTGGATATAATGCAACCAGTTGCTTCTCACTCCTGCCTTCATGCCTTCTAAGCCAGAATAACTCTTTGCTCCCCTAAGACACTTCTTTTCAGGTATTTGGTCACAATCATGAGCAGAGTAACTAATACTAACCCTAAGGATGTCAAGGTACATAAGGCAGCTCCCCGTGACTCTGGCACAGTCTGCAGTACAGTTCGAACCTACCCACCACTAGCGTGTGACTGCCACTGCTTACTGGGACGGACCTGATTTCAATATCTTTACACGGAAAGCTTGAAAGTCACACATAAACACACACACAGAAACCACAGCAGATACTCATTGTCAGGTGGAGCACTCAATCCTTGGCAACTAGGAGGACAACAAATCATGGAGGCTCATCACAATGGGCCACCTGCTTTCACAGTTCAGGCCTCCTCTCCTTGCCACACACCCTTGCACACTGAATGTGAAAAGCACGCGTCATAAAGGACAGCTGGCTGGAGGCTCTCATAGCACACGTCTGGTGACTCCTCAAAGTCCTGCTGGAGACAAGTGATCTAAAAACCTGTAGTCATCTCTCTGCCTTGCTGGGACATGGAGATACACACTTCCCATTAGCAGCAAGATTAATCTGGGGCTCAGATTCTTTCCCTCATACTATCTCATCCAGATAATTAGCACAGTACCTCCCAGAAGCCTAGGCTGAGCCCAAACAAACAAGTTATACTGAGAACTATACCTACTGATCACTAGGTGTGTGAGACACCTCTAATAGACCAATCTTACTGAAATTGGAGGTTTAAAAACCAAAACCAAAATGAGAACAATGTAGAATATCAAGAAGAGAGGCACAATGACACAGATGCTAAGCTGGGAGGTGAAGTTTCAGGTAGGTTAAGACTCCAGCCCAGTCGATAGAATTGATTTCTCCAAGTCTCACTATGCCCTCCTCAGGACAAGGTGGACAGTGGCTGGCTCCTGAAGAACGTTGGAGAACATGGGTGCATAGAGTACTGAAGTCTTGGTCAATAGGTTTTTGGTATGTGACTCCAGAACCATACTCTGTGCCAAGAAGACAGCAGTGGTCGCCATGGTTACCCTGCTTTGGAGCACTTCAGGGCACTTTCTCACTCACCCTGATCATCTCTGCCACGTAACTCTCTGGTCCGGTGTATTCTGTGGAGTCCTTCACTTTCACCAGCACAATGAAACACAGATAATGCCACATGTTGTGTTCTTCCTTGATGTGCTCTTCAAAGGTGACAGTCTTGTTGTCAAACTTGTCTCTTTCCAAGCCTAAACAAGAGAACATTCCAGATTCCTATTGAGCCGCCATGGTATAGGAACATCAATATAGCTGGCTGTCCTGCTTTATCTGCATGCAGAGTTGGAGTCAGCTGGCCTTGAAACACACTTTCATCATGGTAACAGGACACAGGCTGTGAGTCTGACTCACCAGGGCTTATTTGACCCACCTGGGTTTATTTTTATGTTTTGTTTTGAAACAGAGTCTCATGTAGCCCAGGCTGGTCTCAAACTCACTAGGGAGCCAGAGGATAACTTTGAACTCCTGGTACTCTTGCTTCAAACTCTCAAGTGCTGGTCTTACATGGGCAGTACCATGTGCAGATCCCAGCTGGGTCTGAAAAACACCTCTGCCATTTGCTATTCTCTGCTGAACAGTCAGGTGCCTTAGCTGCCTCGTGGGTGTGTAGGAAACCTACCTCCCAGGTTCCAGGGTTGAAAATGTGAGGACAGGCTCAGACACAGGAGGAGATCAGTGAATTTAAAGCTCCCTTTTCCCAGGCAAATGCCCAAATGCAGACAGGGCAAAAGGAACTTAAAACCAATTTCAGATGCTGGTTGGTAAGTATATTTTGTAGAGGTCTGGGCTAGCCATTATGAAATTAGAGTTGAGTAAATAAAGAAATATATTCCAGGCCATTAGTGGGATTTGGATTCTTCTGGTTAAAAGAAGGGAGGACAAATACACAGAGTAGGGAAGATGATACATACACTGTAATGCTGAATTAGAATTAGAGGTAGTCACCTTTTTGTTAAATATATGAAACTAGAGAAACAGATGTAGGTTTGTATGGATCTGTTTCCATGTGTCATACACATACACCAGCCCATAGGGTCTACAGTTTAGGCCTGAGCAGTGGCTACCAATAGGAACAAGCACTTAAGACATTGGCTACTAAATGCTCATTTTACTATGAATAACTGAGGCATTTAGAAAAATGGCTGATTGCATGGCTGGGTCAGGGATGGCATAAGTCTAGACCAGAAATTCTTAAGCTGCCAGATAAAATTAAAAGTACAAAAAAACTAATGGAATGTCAGAACACAGGGGCATCAAAACAGTCAGGTACCATGGCATATACTTGCCATCAACATAGTTGGGAGGGTGAGGCAGGAGGATCACAAGTTCAAGGCCAACCTAGGCTACATAGTAAGATGCAATCTCAAAATTGATGAATGGAATATATAATAATCGTAAATACATGTCTGAGGCAGGAATCATCATCAGATACTAAAGCTGGGGCTGAAAGTTCAGTGTGAGGAACACCAAGGTTAGTTACAAAGTCTCCGAGCATCCTGCCACAGAGTGACTTTTTGATGGAGGAAACTTGCCAATTATGTCCTTAGCCAAGTGATCAAAGCGTGTTATCAGTGGCTAAAAAAGAACTGGCTTAATGTGCCCCTGGTATGGCACACTGAGAAGGACAGAGAAGCATGTCTTTGATATTCGTACGAAAAATGCATAAGCTCAGTTCTACCACAAGGGAGCTTCAGAGAAACTCAAGTCAAGGGACAGTCTACAAAGTAAGTGCCTTCTATTCCTCAGAAGTGTCTGTGGAGTTACCAGGGGTCTAAAGGTAGAGTGCCACAAGCGGCCTGGGACTTGCAAAGGGCACCACCAGAATGAAGGATGAGGTTCTTAAATTAGATAATTCCCGTTTCAGTAAGTATACCGCAGCCTTGTAAGAGAGTGTACTCGTCCTCAGCAAATACATACTGAAATGTTTAGGAACAAAGGGGCATTGTGTCAGCCATTGACACTGAAACGGCTCAGAAAAACTGTGTGTGTGAGTGTGCGTGCATGGGTTAGCATGTGTGTGTGTGTGTGTGTGACTATGTCCTTGTGTGTGCATGAATAAAGCAGAGGAGTACCAGTACTAAAGTCTGGGGACACTTAAGAGTAGGGAGAAACTTTCTGTACTAGTTTTATAACTTTCCTGTAGCTAAAATATCAAAGTGGAAAGCTTAAAAAAATAGGCCTTAAAGAGGCTAAAAATTTAAGAATTTAAATGTTTAAAAGGAAAATGTTCATTTTTTAAGTATATATACAGGGAAGGAATTCATAAATTTAGTAACTATAATATGAATAATCCTAAAATGATTACTCAGCTTCCAGATTCCCACATGATTAGTTTTCATTTACATATATTTTCCTGAAGTCATACTTGAAGTATAGTTTTAGTGACATTTTGGTACCACATGAGCCTATTTTTATTTTGGTCTTTGAGCCAGGGTCTCATATAGCCCAGGCTGGCTTCAAACTCTGTGTATCATAGGCTGGCCTTGAACACATGACCTCTGGCTCAGCCTCCTCCTGAGTGCTGGAATTACAGGGTGAGTACTTGCTTCATGCAGTACCTCCTTCCTTAGCCCGCAGTATGAAGGGGCTTTGCCAGGAGCTTACCCATGTTCTCTCAATTCTCACAGTGACGCAAAGTGCAGAGGACCGCCACCCACGTTACAGGTGGGGGAAGTGGTTCAGTGACTATAAACGATTGAGCACAGGTGCACAGCCAGTCAGCAGCTGAGGCTGGTTCAGAAGCCAGGACTCATGCACCAAGTCCCAGCCTTTAGCCTTCACCTGACTCTAAGATACCTTTTCTTCCCTTTAAAAAATAAGATAAGCCAGGCGGTGGTGGTGTCTCCCTTTATCCCCAGCACTTGGGAGGCAGAGGCAGGCGGATCTCTGTGAGTTTGAGGCCAGCCTGGTCTACAGAGTGAGTTCCAGGATAGCCAGAGTTACAACAGAGAAACCCTGTCTCGAGTGAATGAATGGATGAATGAATGAATGAATAAAATTGATCAATTTTATTTTGAGACAGGGTTTCTCTGTTGTAACTCTGGCTATCCTGGAACTCACTCTGTAGACCAGGCTGGCCTCAAACTCACAGAGATCCGCCTGCCTCTGCCTCCTAAGTGCTAGGATTAAAATACAATTACACCATCCTTTTATTCTTTCAAACTCATGGCACTCTGTCTGTCCCTATCTATCTATCTATCTATCTATCTATCTATCTATCTATCTATCTATCTATCTATCTATCTATACACACACACATATATATGTACACACATATATACACATACATATTATATATACTTATATGATAAATATATAAACACAGCCTACTAAGTCCATTAGTGTTGCTAGTATGTGTGTGCATATGAGTTCAGGTTCCCATGGAGACCAGAGGCATTGGATCCCACTGAAGCTGAAGTTACAGGTTGATGTGAGCCACCACCTGGTATGGGTAATGGGAGTTGAATTTGGGTTATGTGCAAGAGCAGTATATGTGCTCTTGAACTCTAAGCCATCTCTCCAGCCCTCCTCCCACTCTTTTCTTTGAGACTGGATTTTACTAGGTAGCCCAGGCTGACCTGGAAGTTACAATGAGGTCAAGCTGGCATTGAACTCACAGCAATCATTCAGCCTTGGTTTCCCAAGTGCTATGATTACAGGTGGTAATGGTATTTTCCCACTGAAGCCTGATCCTACCAGTAGAGAAGGCATTCTCAGGCTGTAGCTGGTTGACAGATCTCCTTTCTAGTTGACTTAGAACTGGACCAGGGGACTCTCAGGATGCCCAGAACTAGACCAGGGAACTCTCAGGATGTCCAGATCCAGAAACACAACAAGATACATTTGTCTTAAATGTGTGGTCACATTTCTACTCTCCAGAACTTAATTCCTTAAAGCAAACTGGCAACTATGGCATAGGATTTATTGGCTTTCCAGATACTTCACAGCAGAAGAAAGGGCAAATAGAACCCTGCTATTTGCTGAGAGAGCAGAGATGGGACAAAGTGAGTGGCCCAGCCCGGAGTCTGTTGTGTACCCACTTCATCACAGCACTCCCACGTGCTCAGCCACGCTACCCAGTAGCTTGCTTGCCTAAGAGGGAGAGATACTAACCACAGATGAAGCATGTGGTCTTTAAGATCTCCTCTTTCTTCTGCTTCTCACTCCTCAGGTCAGCAAAGGTGTCGATGATGACCCCAAAAATCAGGTTCAGGACGATGATGATGACCATGAAGAAGAACAGGAGGTCGTAGATCACCCTCGCAGCAAACAGAGGCTCCTGTAGACAGGATATGTCACACGCAGGCAATGCCCTGACTGCCCTCTGCAGAGCTCAGAGCCCAGCTCTGGGCATTGGGCATCAAGCTTTAAAACCTCCACCTCTGTCTCTTTTAGCCCCTGGGTGTATACTGTGAATTCTCCAAGTTCTGGCGGAACATAACCAGGAAGATTCTCTAAGTGTGTTGTGGTGGCAAGACCTAATGTTAAAGCATTAGGTCTACATCTAGGGAGTAGGGAAACACAAGTTGCCCTTAGGCCTTAACATGCTGAAGTGGGCACGTGCTGGTGGGGGTTACGAGGACTGACTAGCTTCTGCACAGCGCCTTGTCACATTCCCAGTTCATCCTCCACACTGACAGTTTACACTCAGCACCACCACAGTGCACCCGTGCTACCCACCCCACGCACCCCTGTGCCCTTTCTTTCCCTTGGGATCCGTTTACCTCTTTGGATGGCTTCCTGAGCACATCTCCTACTCCGCCCCCACTTCGCAGCCCGTGACTCAGAACGGTGACAATGCACATAAGCAGCGTCTCACACGTGTGTTCCTTATCCTGTTCCGTTTCTTCTGCAGGGAGCAGCTCTGTGAGCAGGGCGAGTCATAACACAGTTAAGACAGGAGGGGGAAAGAGATGCTGTCATTTCACAGTGATGTTTCCCAAATGCCATCTCTCCAGCCGGCAGGCCCAAGAAATAAAACTAAGGAATTAAAGAGTCGGATGTGTGCTGTCAGAAGTTGAACGGTGCTGTTCCCACTGCTAAGCCCTGTCAGTACTCTCCTTCCTCTAAGGAGCTTCAATATCCTCTTCAAACAATCAATATTGTTTGAAGATGTCACACTGCAGTCCCACCTGCAAACAGGATAGTTTGGCCTAGGCTAAGAAGAAGGTGTCCTGCTTCTCAGGTGAGGTATATCCATCTGCCAAGTTCCCAACTGGGTATGCTCAGGGGACAGAAGCATGGCTGGATCTTACAGCTCGGCCATGGCACCCATTGCTTCACTTTAGAGGCTGCTTATCCCTCTTTACAGCCTGCTGTGATACCGTCTCACTGCATTGCTAAAACACAGACCTCTGTCTTACACTTGTTTTCACTTACTTATTTTGTACAGCTGGAGACTGACCCCAGGCGGGCCTCACATATGCTAGGCAAGTGCTCTCCCACTGAGGTGCATCTCCGGCATCACCCGCTTTGCTGTGGAGCCTAGGCATCTTTTCATGCTTCACCTACCTAGCCTGACACAAGATTCATCCAGACCCATCCTTTTCTGGAATCACCTCTTGCTGTTTTCCTTGCACACGGCCATTATCTCCTTGAAGGAGTTTCACCATTATGCCTTTAGAATACATTCCTCCCCTCCTTTGCCCAAGAGTCCTCGGTTTCAGTTGTGGAACCTTTAGCTCAATAATCTGCTGGCTGCCAATCTTCTAAATAGCATCCTTACTGAAGTAGCATTTTGTTCCGTGATCACTCATTTGCCCATCTCCCTCCCAGCTCCATTGCTATCTCCCACAGAACCACACGGGCCCTGTCCACAGCGGGCACTCAAATATTGGCTGCTTCAAATCAGCAGCTTGTTTCTTCACACGTGGTTTCTTTTTTCGTTCATCTCCCCCGTCTTCCAACTTTTCCACTTCACTGCTGGCCTCACTCCTGAGCAGTACTTCTGCTTTAATCTGTTTTCGACACCACCTGCCTCATCTAAGTTGCCCAAGGAATCTGGAATTCACCTGGGGCTGGTGGCCATGAGGTCCTACCTTCTTTGGGTGCAGGAGAGGTGCAGTTCTCCCCCGTCTCCACCCTGCACACATCAGAGTACAGAAAATCGTTTGCCAAACTCTCGCCAGCTTCTGGGAAAGAGAAGGGAGTTTTGTGATGAACAATCTGGCAGCATATGGTTAAAATGTTTGAAGTCCCCAGTTCACGGCTGATTAAACAATCCTTTACATAAATAACACCCTCCAATCCTGCATATAAATTCAAAGGCACAGATGCAATTTACACTTTTATTTGGTGAGCTGGATGGGAAAAATGCCAGAAATGTCAAGTTCTGTAGGCTTACTAACAGTATCACACTTAAATAGCACCTCTCCGACTTTAAAGACAAACAGCTGAAACTCTAAGAGAAATACTACTGGATGTATAGATTCCGGCAAGATCTGGATTATGTCTCCACACAAAGCAATATGGGTATGAATGGGATCCCAAGGCCCAGGCTGGGTCAGTACTGAACACTGAGGTAGATGATACTAAGTGCCATTTGGTATCAACTGAAGGCTGAAGTTCCACACCAAGATGCACAATTGGGGATGGGTAGAAACAAGGCGGCCAAGCTTGGTGCATCATAGCTGTCTCAGGCCTCACGTAGCCTGGCTACCTTTAGCCAGGTGCCTTTCACCAAGCACTGGCAGCGTTTCTGAGAAAGCATACTTCAGCATTGGCAATTAAATATTATTTATCATTTGCAACTAGGAAATCACTTCCAGTTTTGTTATGCATACAGGAGCTCACTGTAAAACTCACACATGTTTTTAAAAAGAGCAGCAGGGATAGCTGCTGCTAGCAATGTATGGGTTTGTCTGTCCACACTAAATATACAGAGAGTCAAGGGTGGTGGTGTATGTGTCTAATCCTAGTATTTGGGCGGTAGAGGCAGGGAGAGAAGGAGCTTAAAGTCATCTTTAGCTATAGTGAGTTCGAGGCCAGCCTGAGCCATATGAGGCCCTGTCTCACAAAACTCCAAATACAAAAACAATAGATATGTTTTAATTAAAAGTACAACCTTACTACTGTTATTCTGTATTTTCTCATGTTATTAGTGTTTGTCCATAAAGGTTTATAAAGATGTACCCTATGGGTGGGGTACTTTACTCCACAGATGTGGGCCACAGTCCAACAGCAATCTGTTATATTCAGATTGCTCCCAACTTCACATTGCAGTCAACATTCTCCTAGACGTGTCTGCTTTTACATACATTCAGCAGGTTTTCCCCATAAGTATAAATTACTAGAAGTAGGTTACTACGTCAAGGGGATGCTTTCACTGTACATAGTCAACATGCTTTGTGAAAGAGTTGTGCTGGTTGAAAATACGGCATTAGTAAGCTGTTATTATTATTATTATTATTATTATTGTGTGTGTGTGTGTGTGTGTGTGTGTGTGTGTGTGTGTGTGTATAATTGAGACAGAACCTTGCTCCTATGTAGCCTAGGCTGGCCTCTAATCTGCACCAATCTCAGTTTCCTGAGTGTTAGGATTAGAGTATGTGCCACCACATATGGCTTTAATGAATACATCCAATGCATGGGGTAGTCACTTACCTTTCCAACACAATATTCACTCTCACCCTTTAAACAGCACGAGAATGACCTATATTCATACGTCATACTCTAGTGTTAGGGACCTGCCTTGCTAATGTCATGTATTTACTCTAGTCTGGTTACAATCATGCTAACATTAAAACAGATGATTGGATTCCAAACCCACCTGGAACAGCTGTTTCATTGGGCAACCTGTCTACTTCCAAAATAAAATCATCCTTGAAGAACAGATAGCCCACTATGGAGAACAGGTAAACCAGGATCAGAGCCAGGACTGCTGTCAAGATGATGGACCGTCCATTGCGGGTGACACTTTTAATGACATTTAGCAGAGTCTCTTCTCTGTACACTAAATCAAAAAGCTTCAAGAAACAAGATGAGAGAACAATTTTTAAGAAGCCGGTCTTTATATCAGCACCACTTACTCTCTTGGAATCTCAGAATCATTCTATAATTTTAACACGTAACATGTTGCCTGTCTTCACAGTGAGAACTGAGATGGTAAAAATGAAGAAAAATAAGCATAGGAGAGGGGGTGGCGATCAGTACCAACTTCGAACAGCACACAAAACAGGTTAGAGGTTCCAGAAATAGATACAGGAGTTTCAGAGAGCAAGGGGGAGGAAAATAATGAGGGTCTAGGCATCCACCCATTTAGAATCTAATTTCTGAGCTTTTCTGAAGGGCCAGATACTCTGGTACCTCCAGGAAGGCTAGTAGCTAGCGGTGAAGGCAGGTATGTTATAAGCTAGTGTAAACCACCAAGATCTTTGGGCTGCTGAGGCTCACATCTTAGCTCAGCTACTGGTAGTCACTGGAATCTTGGGCTTCATTCTGTCCCCAGCCCTTAGCCTCAGTTCCTTTTTTGCAGACTGGAGGATGGGGGTTAATATGAAGGGTAAGCAAGCATTATATATACAGTGCTTAGCACATAGGCACACTTATATGCTGTGCAAGTACAGCAAAGGGTAATCACCAACTTCCTGATGAAGGGATGGGAGCAAAGCCACATAGCATGGTTGCAAGGATGTCCACAGTGGAGACATACCAGGAAACGCCACCCTTTAATCTCCTCCCCTAGTATAAGAAAGACCCCTGAAGATCACACTGGGTTCATAGGTTAGACCTGGCCCCTAAACATAGACCTGGCCCTAAACAAGGAACATGCTCTCAGCAAGAAGGTGGCTTCCTGAGGAAGGCAGGATCCTTGAAGATCCATGTGGCCATTGGAGGATAAGATTTCTATGAAGTACAGACTACTGTTTGGCTGGGGAGAAGAGAGCTCTAGGGTAACTCTGGGACTTAGGAACTTTTACTTTTTTTTTTTTTTTTTTTTTTTTTAAAAGATGAGGTCTTCCTATGTTGATCATGCTGGCAGCAAACTTTTAATTCCCCTGCTTTATCTTGTTGATCATCTAGGATTGTTAGTATATGCTGCCAGATTTGGCTGAAGGCTAGTTTGTTTGTTTGTTTGTTTTTATTTGATTTTTTTATGTTGTTGCTTTGCAATTAATGTAGCTTTTGTCCTCATGTCTAGACAACTCTGAAAGGCTTGGTCTTCACTGTTGCTTTGGGTAACTGTGCATTGTGGAGTTAGTCATGGGGAAAGTGGCTGGGCTCTTGACTCTGCTTTTAATTTATAGCAAGATGCTGACCAAACCTCTCTGGACTCAGTTTCTTCATCTGTAAAATTAGTGGATGGAAGTGGCTGATCTCTGAATGTCTTCTAGTTTAGAATATTATATCTGAGGCCATTTTCTGGTCAATTAGTTTTTCTCCCTGCCTAACTCCAATCTGTGTCCTGAAATTAGTTTTGTGGAGGGAACTGGGCAAAGTAGGATCCTTAAAAGGAAGCAAGAAAGTGGTATTTAATCCACAGAAGAGAATAAAAGGCTGGGTGGCTGTTAACGTTGGTTAAATATTATCTAGCAACTCAGTCTGAAGTACTAAGAGCGAGTCACACAATTAACAAAGAGTACTTGTCTTCTGTGGGCAGGACCTACAGAGAAACAGTAGATCAAATCAGAGAGGACTCTCTTATGGTTTTATTTTTTTAATAATTTGGAATTTTAAACAATAAACACATACTACTTGTAAAAGAAAAACCTTCCAATTAAAAAAATTATGAACATGTTCAAAGGAGAAAATTTGGAAAAGATAAAATGCAAAGGAAAAAACCTAATAATTCCGTCATCTACAGACATCCACTCATGTTACTGCTTTTAAAATATATAATGTGTAGATAGTATTAAAAAATACTGTAATACTGACATATAGCCACTCTATAAAACATTCAGGAACATTTTATATCAAAATGATCTCCTAGTATTATATGGAAAAACATACACTTAACACAGCTAATATCATTTTTTTTGAATAGTTAAGATGTTTTCAATTGTGTTATCGGATTGCTTCTGTGATGAGTATCTCTGGATAGGCCTGTATACATACCTGTCGACTTACAGCTTTATCACTAATTTCCAGAATAGAAACTTATAATTCCTGTTCGAAAAATATTGCCTATTGCCATTCAAGCATGCAGTATCAATTTACATTTACTTCTAATAAAAATTTATACCTACTGTGTCCCTATATCCACCAGTTCAGGAACTATTAAGCTTTTTAACCTTTCCTCAAGTGAGACGTTAAGCTCAGTAACATGGGCGTCTTAATAAGCTTGTCTTGGTTTGGGACTTAAGGATGAATGTGTCTCCATGTTTAGTAACCATCTGGAGTCCTCATTCTGTTACCTGTTGCTTATGAACTTTGTACATTTTCATCTCTAGTGTTAATATTTTCTTAAGAATACAGCTAGAATGCAGGCTTGAGGCCAGGTCCAGACAGTCTCTGGGGTGGGGGTGGGGGACATGACACTTTAATTAGGCCAAGGGATCACCGTTCCTTGCTCCTCCCCTCCTGGATTGCTTAAACTGAGGGGGCTCTGACCACCCAGGGACCACTAGATTTCTCTGCTGGAGGTCTCTTTGTTTTACTGAAAACCTAGGTTTCTTTTGACCACAGGAGGCTTGTTTTCTTTGTGGGATAATTTGAACAGTTTCAGTACTGGTTTTGGGTTTTTATCAGACACATTTGGGTTTTTTTTTTTTTTTTTTTTTTTTTTGGGGGGGGGGACAAGGAAAGGAGCGCACAGGCAAGCCAAGGCTCAGAAAAACCCTGGAAGCACACAGGAGAATCATCCCTTGTAATCTAGACTGAACCCCTGTGCTTCTGTGATAGTTGAGAGTTTTGAAAGTGCAGATGTGGACTGACTGCACTATGAAATACCAGCTTCATAGAGTAGAGAATGAGGTTTGGACTTGGGGGATTAACTTACTGTGTGATTCGGGGCAGAAATTTCTTAACCTCATGATGCCTCACAGCCCTCAGGCTGAAGACATCAGCTACCTCAAAAGGCCTGTGAGAGTGTGGGAGAAGCAAACACTTGCTAAGATGTAGCAGTTACTGTCTTGTGGATGGAGAGGCTGTGAGGTAAAGAATGTTTGTCTCACCCCACTCTGTCCCTTGCATTTAAAAAGGGCCCTGGCTGGCTCCACAAACGTCTCAAAAGAAAAGGATGAAAATGAAGAGAAAAAGGAATAAGGTCAACAGGATGCGGAGTAGCAGGGAAAGCCACACTCCAGCAGGAAGAGACAGTATGAGTCAAAGGGGAATCTCCTGTCTCTTAGGAGAGACCCCTCGTAAGCAGGGACAGAAGAGATGACCCACTGACCTCTGCCACTCTACCCAGAGAGGGCAGAAGTTTGCTGGACGGGTAGATGTAGGTCTCCTTGACTAATAGGCTGGAACTCTGTTCTTGGATGATACAGAAAGGTTCTAGAATAGATACAGGGCTCTAAAAATTTCTGATGTGGAATGACCAAAATAGGCCAATAATGGCACTCACATGTATATCCTGCCACCTCCTTGCCTAAAACCTCAAAGTACAGCCATACAGATTCTGAAATTAGAGAAAACAATCTATTTTGTTTAGCCTGCCAGCATCAACCACTAATGGAGTAAGCTAATCCTGGTGGATTCTTTATGATACTTTGTTTGGGAGCAAGAATAGAGGATGGCAAAGATAAGAATAGCGAGCCATCGTGTGGCTACGCTTGTCTAAGATGTGAACAGCTGCATAGGATCTACGCGTGTAAGTGAGGGAATCGAGGCACAGACAAAAGTCAGCAGCTCAGAAACCATAGAGACAACACACCCTTAAAGGACTTTTCCCTAATCCACCTTTCCTAAATCTGTTCCTTTCCTTCCCTTTCCATCTTTCTTCCCTTCCTTCTCTCCTTCCTCCCCTCTCTCCATCTCTCGTTCCTTCTTTCTTCATATTTTTATATTTCTTGTGTTTTCATGATAGGTCAAGTTGATACTTCTTGATATGTTATGTAGGTACAAGGAAATTTCTTACCTCGAACTCTATAGATCTAGGTTTCCTCTGACTACAAGATAGAAAATCATTTGGTTTGTAACTTAATCTGCTCCCCAGAAAGAAGACAGAGCCATCTCATAGCCTGTCAAGGCCTCAACTACCTGACTCCATGGAAGCAAAATCACTTTTATCTAGCAAGTTCATGGCTGTGGGTCTTAAGGCTTTACAAGTTGCTCCTACTTTGGTCCTTACGTGTTTGCATTGAGAAACTGGGTACTGTAGAAGACTGTGTCAAACATATCCCTCTAGGAAAGTGCTGCCCAAGTCAGAAGAACAAACACATATATGAGAAACCTCTGAACACATGGACACCCCTTCCATGAGTGGAAATTACAGATGTGCCACACATAGGACACAATGGGATTATGACTGTCAGGTTCCCAGGGGCTGCCCTGGTTCCTATGCTATTTTCTCTCAGATCCTCCCACTACTGGATGCAATTGGGAACTTGACATTATAGGACCGGGCATACTAGTTGCCATTAGAAGGTGGGGTCTGTGATAAGAGATAACATACTTCTCCGCGTGGGAAATATGTGAACACCTGGCACTCACCAGCAAACTATAGAAGAACTCATGGACGAAGAGGCCCATGGCACAGATCAGCAGATACAGCAAATGATACAGGAACTCAACATCCAGAACCATGGCTCGGTAGCCTCTGGTGAACGTCCCACAGTTGCCCACAAAGCTCATCAGAAAGATGATTTTATTGCAGACCTGGGAGCAGACAGTGGAGGAAGAGTCAGACGGTACAGACCATGTTCAACTGTGCATGAGACCCCGAGAGGAGCCCTGGCACCGAGTGCCCACCAAACCCTCTCAGAACTGCCCTAAGACTCCAAGTCATTCCATTACTTTGCTTTTCAGGCATATTACAAATTACACAGCAGTCAAATAATTTCATGTGGACCAGTAATCAAGTAGCACTTATGTACAGCAAAAACAAAATTTACACATACTGAAATTATGATTTTTGAAATGAACCATTTCTAATATTCTTATATGAATCAGTCAAACACAAAAGTTGCCTCTATCTAAGAACTTTGTGAACAGTATGATTAAAAGCTTGTTATCTAAGCTGGCTCCATTCCAGACATGACAGAGGTGTGACTTAATGAGAAGTGGACAATTCTCTCTCTCTTTTTTTGCTTCTATGTTCACAAGGAAGATGAACATTTTTCTTGAAAAATATAAGGTTTTGTCAGGATGAGCTTTCTCCTGTAAGTTCTTTCTGGGAATTCGCTCTGATCTTCCCACGAGGATTCACACCTTTTCAAGAATTAGCTCTTGAGATCTGGAAGCACCTTCATGCTGGCCAATCACAATATTCTATTTTTCTGGGTATATAGATTGTTCAAGGATAGTCACATGACCAGATGAAGCCAATGAGACCCAGGGGGTATTTCTCTGGGATTACAGCAAAAGACTTGTTCTTTTCTACTTACCTTGAACTTCAATCCAGGGCCACTGGCCTCTTTTTATCATAAAACCACAACAGTAAGGAGGACAGATACAAAGCCAGACAAAGGGCCATAGGAGCTGGGCCTTGATGTCGCTGCCTAAGCCACTGTATTCAGCTATACCTGAAGCCGGACTCTTGATTTCTATGACAAAATGAACCAGTGCACTTCCCCCCTGCTTTGGCTAGCATGGGTCTCCTGACATCTACCGTTGAAGGGGCCCTGTCTTATCTACTAGATGATACATTTGTATTTGGTTAGAAACCCCATGCTCTAGACAGACTAGAAAGTCCATCATTAGTAACAGGTTAACAGAAAAGGCTGAAGAGAAAGCTCTGTGAATGCACTTGGAAAAACCGTCTTCCGCTACTCTAGCTCCCTTGGCACCAAGGCACACAGATAGGTGTTCTGCCAGCTAGTCTGGTGGCCAGTGTAAGTGAGCTCCTTGATGATCAGATAAGTGGATGCCAGTACAGACAGAGAACCTCGGGCTTCCTCAAGCAGGCTCAACGTACTAATGGCAGGTTTCCCTTGAGTTCTAACCCGGTGGGTAAGAGTCCTTCACAGGGTAGCAAAGCGTGGCTGAATCTGGATGGAATTTTAGAGAGGAAAGACAAGGGACAATCGTAACCCGGACATCACAGAACCTCTAACATATCCACGTTTTAAAAATCTGAACAGGCCAACAGTCCACTTGAGTCTACTCACTCTTCTCTTTCAGGGTCACTGCTTCCCCAGCAAGTATCTCCTGTTCACAGGTTCAACCTTTTGCCTCTAATCCATACTGACTCTGCTTGGCTAGCTTCTGATGTTAGCTTCCGGCTCTATTTCCAAGGGATTCTGCCAGTATACCCCACACCTGTGTTTATGCTCTGAGCACACCCATCCCAGCTTCCTCTAGCACAAAGCTCATCACCTTGTTCTAACCCAAATCCCCGTGCTCTACCTTTTTCATACAACCCTAATGTCCTCCCCCAGCCTTCTTCTGTCTGTTCAGTTACTCTTCCTTCTATATCATACACTCCATGTGGTGTCTCTTGCTTAAAAAAACAAAGAAAAATAAAAACAAAACTCTAAATGGTTATTTATGATAGCTGTTCTGACCTCTACAGCTAATGTATTATAAATAGTAATTAATTGTCTAACTTGAGTCTTCCTCAAAATTGGTTTGTGTTAACGATGTATTGTCTGTGAAATGATTAAAAGACAGAGCAAAAAGAACTAGATAGTTCACAATAGATAATCTCTGAGGTAGTCTTTCCATCCATCCATCCATCCACCCACCCATTCTTCTTTCTTTCCTTCTGTCTGTCTGTCTGTCCACAATCTGATCATCCTGCACTCCCACTTAAACAACTTCTTCTCACTACATTTGAAACCTATACCTGCTTCTCCAGAACTGTCTCTCTTTGGCATTGTGCTCGTGGATTATAAATATATGAGCTAACATTAATAGCAGGTCTTGTCACTTCAAGCATGATAAGTGAACAATGTGAATGAATTTTCACCCTAAAAACTTGATTGTTGCATATTTTCATTTTAGATGGTGGCTACAGTCTTCTCCAAGTCATCCATGATTGGAAATTGGTAGTTAAATTTGTCTTTTAGGCAGGGGAGATGGCTCAGTCAGTAAAGTGCTTCCTATGCAAACTGGATTTGATTCCCAGAACTCATGTTAAAAAATCTTTGTGTGGTGGTGTGTACTTATTATCTCAGTGCTAGGGAGGTAGAAGGCAGGCAGGTCCTTGTGGCTTGCTGGCTGACCTGCCAGCTTAACCAAATCAACAAGCCTTAAGCAAGCTACAGACCCTTTCTCAAATAATAAGTTAGATGGCTCCTGAGAAATGACACTGAAGTTGACATTTGCCCTCACTACAAGCTGGCACAAATATATGAACACAAGAACACATATACCCAGACCCAGTGGGTTTGAATGAGAATAGGTTCCATAGACTTGTATGTTTGAATACTTGACCCCCAAGTGGTAGACTGTTAGGGAAGGATTAGGAAGTGTGGACTTGTTGGAGGAAGTGGGTCATGGGGTGGGAGATGGAGGTGGGAAGAGTATTTGAGGTTTCAAATGACTAGAGTCATTCCCAGTTAGCTCTCTCTGCCTCCTGCTTGGGGATCAAGATATGAGCTCTCAGCTGTTCCTGCCCTCAGGACTTACTTCATTAATAATGGACTTTCACCCTCTGAAACCATAAGCCCAACTAAAATGCTTTATAAATTGTCTTGGTTATGGCACTCTGTCACAGCAACAGAAAAGCAACTAATACACATAATAAATTTCTCTTTTTCATTGACTACCCAATAAAGACAGAAATGCTTCCTATGCTTGAAGAAAAAGATCTAGCAGTTTGTCAAGGATATGGTTCTGCCTCTTTGCCCACCCCATGAAATTCCTTCCTTCACCTCTGTGACTCCTGCATCTTGTTTCTTATGTCTACACTGTGACTCAGCCTTACCACACCCCATCAAAAGCACCACCAGAACCACAGAAGGCCTCCTTGCCTATTGTACCTTCCACCCCAGTCTACATAACATGGATGAATGAATTTTTTAGAATGCCTTTGTACAAATCATCTTGGCTCAAAACCAATGCAAGCAGTTCCTACCAAGGAGAACAGAGTCTCCCAGCATTTATTCTGTATAAAAATTATTCCCAAATATCTACAAAACTATAGGCTAAAGCATTTGGGAAACACATCTACATAGGTTCCCTTTCTCAAGAGATTTATAATCATTTCTTCAGGTTTCTGATAAGTCTTGAAGTTACAACACTTTTAATTTTGATGATCCCATTACTTCCTATATGGATGGTGCTATTGACCTTTTAAAAATTCTCCATCTAACATTTAATACCATGGAATGATGTTTTGGAAGTAAATGTGGACCTGGAAGATGAAGTCCAATGGATTTCTCCTAGAGTTCAGTGTCCCAGGATTAGTCCACACCCCAAACATGGTATCTTGTCTGTTGCTCCACTATGGGACTTAAAATAAGCAAGCTTTTCTGAGTCTTGCACTTCCTGACCTCACCTTTTCTATTCTTCACAGGGTGTGTTTGCAGATACCTGGAAACTTATAAGTATAGAAGGCTGAGACAGGAAGATCATGGGTTTTGGCCCAGCGTGGGCTACATAGTGAATTTAAGATCAGCCTGGGCTACACAGAAAGTTCAAGACTAATCTGGGCTATACAGCAAGACTGTCTCAAAACCAGATCAACATAACTCACAATTTCAACCCTGCTGCCTTTCTTTGAGCTCATGTTGCTAGAATCTTGGCTGCTTTTGCCATGTGAATACTTGTCTAGGGACATGATTATGTATTACCCTTATTTTTCTATGATGCTTCCATTTTTGTGCAGCCACCTCGGTTTTCTTATATGCTTAGAACAGAAACCAAAACCAAAGGTACTTTTAGATTCCCTTGATGCCTTTCACGTCCGAATTTTCTCTTTTCCTCCACCAAGAGCCTTCTACCACCTATAGCCTTCCATCAGCCACCACCATTTCCCAAGGTCCCTAGGAATCCCTTCAACTATAGTGACAGCATTCCCATGTATTTCGCTGACCTCTGAAGAGCGGTCCCTCATTCTGTTCTGCCCTCTCCACTTGCTCTATCTGTTTCTATACAGTCCCTCTAACCTCTCCCCTCTTTTTTATGTGGGCTCTTTGAGAAGGGAGTGCTATGTTAATATTCGATCATTTGACTTACTGGCTAAAAATCTATGGTTCAAACAAACCTTTGGCCAGACTGGCCAAACTAACTTAAACTTCCTCTGCTGCTACTGTTCCTGTCTAGCTCCTGAGAGGGATATACCCAAGAAAAGGTGAGGCCCTCAGAGACTCGGTTTATCCGGAAGAGGTCAAAGGAAGATGTCAATCTAACAGCATGTTTTGTTTTTCTGGATTGAAAAACACAGGCCTGGATGCTAGGACCAGATGGAAAACATTCCTATTTATCCACAAACAAGAATTGTGCTGCAAATCGATTCATACTTACATTGAAAGCTCCCAGCAGGAACAATGTGGGTTGTAACCCAACTGAAAATATCAACCGTAGGATTGTGGAAGCAATTAAGGCCCGGATACCATGGGGCTTAGGCAGAGCAATGACAATTGCCAGAGAGATGAGCATGGCTGTCCACAGGAGGCCTGACCAGTGTGGCTCTAGTGTTCCTGGAAAGACAAAACAGTTCAAAACATTTTCTTCACTCCCCTCTCTAAACTATGCTGTTCTGACTTTCACCTCAAATTATCAACGTTTCAATGTTTTTAGACTTCCAAGCCATCATTCACATTTCTTCTACCTGGAAAAATTCTCTAGTATTCTTGTGTATCTTGGATTTAGCTGAGACATTACCATCTTTGGTAGGTCATTCCTACTCACAAAGAATGTGCAAAGTGTTCCCTCCTTCTCTATGTCCCTACACTTCCTGGTAAATCCTATAGGGCTTGGTATGCATTCCTATAGGGCTAGGGAAGCATTCTACCCACTAAGTTACATTCCTGGCTCAAGTGGTACTATTCTCCTTTCTGTCTCTTTCTTTCAGATTTATTTATATTCTTTTATAATCTTTCAGATATATATATATATATATATATATATATATATATATATATCTCACAGAGGCAAAGGAAAGAACACTGTGGGGTGGGCAAAAAGGCAGAACTGTATCCTTGGCAAACCATGGTTAGGTCTTTTTCTTCAAGCATAGGAAGCATTTCTGCCTTGATTGAGGTGGAAATTGTATTTATATTTTAATGTGCACTGGTTTGCATGTATGTCTCTGTGAGGGTGCCAAATCCTCTTGAACTGGAGTTATAGACAGTTGTGAGCTGCCATGTGGGTGTTGGGAATTGAACCTGGTCCTCTGGGAGAGCAGCCAGTGCTCTTAACCTCTGAGCCATTTCCCTAGCTCCAAATATTGCCATTTTATAATCATCACTTTACTTCTCTTTCTGTCTTCTGTCTAGACTCCAAATTTCTTGAGAAAAGTATCTGGCACCCAGGAGACAACAGATTCTTGTACAACAAATAAAACTCATCCTCAAGTCATGATTCACTCCTGAGGAAGGAAGAGATGAAAGCTTAAGCTTACTTTCTATTAAAAATATGCAAAGGAAAAACTACAGATCCCATGGCTCAATTTGATTTCCCCAAGGGAAAGAGGAAGGCAACTTCCGGCTCTTGAGCATCGTCTACAGTTAGATTACCCCCGCAGTCAACGAGCTTCTACCAGCTTTTGTCATCTCTTGCTATTTCAGGTTCTATTTAGAGTGTCCCACGAGATGTCTTAGTTACATAACATGAGCCAACATGGCTAAAAATACAGTTCTGTAAAACACTCATTAAAAAAAAATAAAACACCCCTATTGCAAATGCTGTCACATTTTAAGTCTCCCTCGGATGTAAACAAGTACCGCCACATGATTCAGGACACTTATATAAAGGAGGCTTTCTTCTCTAGAATGGCCAGGAGTATAGCACAGCCCAAGAAGAGGTAACTGTGCAGGTGGCTGCTCTTTCTCCAGCTCAGTCACACCCACCCAGAGACATTTTCTTTTCAACAACTATCCCTCTAGAGCCAGCCACTTCCCGTTTTTCACTTTCAGTATCCTTGAGAAGGAAAAGCTGATTAAAAATGGGTATAAAGTGGCTGCTCATATACTGGCTGCTCCAATATACATGTTCATGTTGGGTGGCTGAGGTGGCTCTTCTGTAATCCCAGCATGTGGGAGGTGGAATCAGGGAATCTCCCAACTAGCTTGGGTAGGTAGACTAGCTTGGGCTCAAGTGAGAGGCCCTGCCTCAATAGACAAAGTGGAGAATGATCAAGGAAGACGTGCAATGTTAATCTTGGACCTCTGCACACATACATATACACATGTGCTCACATCCATGTGACCATACATACCATACACATACACATACAGAAAATAAACTAAAAGAAAACAAAATGCGTACAAAGGCATGTAAGGTTTGTATAAACTCAAAATGTAGATTCTGGGGCACATTTAACAATTGTCAGGCCCCTGTTCTCATTATTTAGCATTTATTCAGCCTCCTCTATCAACCTGAGGGGATGGTGCAGCATGTCTACTTTAAAGGCAATCCAGTTTTTATGTATTTTCTCCAAAGTGGCATAGCAAATGGCTAGAGGTTACATACTTCTAATGTTAATAGTCTTTAGCTACTATTAAAATAAGAATCAATTCACTGTAACACAGATCAAGAATTTTTGCACTTTGAAGTCTTATGATCAATCACAGGATGCTGTCACCACAATCAAGACACAGAACATGCTTACTCTGACAAACATGAGCACCCTGACAGATTTCCCGGAGCTCTCTGCAGTTTATGCATTGCCCTACCCCTACCCCCAGACTACCACAAGTGTGCTTTGTGTTACTATAATCTTGCATTTCTCATGAACTTAGAGGAATAACTGAATTAGTAGGTAGTTTTTTGTGTGTGACTAAGTGTTTAAGAATCATGTTGGTTACTCCTACTTCACTGTTTTTATAGCTGAGTAATAGTCTACACTATGGATATGCCACAGTTTATTTATTCACTCAATAAATGAATGGCTATTTGTGGCCATTCCAGTGTGGAGACACTGGGAATGATACTATTAGAACATTCAAGTGCAAATCTTGGAGTTGAATTGGTGCTGGCATTTCTTTTAGACAAACACAGGAAAGTAGACTGTTGGTTCTTACACACAACGTCCAACTTTGTGAAATACTACCATACTGCTTTGTAAAGACATTGTACCTTTTTGCCTTTCATTAGTCCTTGATGTAGAGTTTTTGTAATTCAGCCATTCTAGCAGGTCTGTAGAACTATATCACTGTTGTTTTAATTTGTACTTCCCTGACAACCAGTGATGTTGGCTATCTTCTCATGTACCTACTGGTCATTCTTAGTTCTTTTGTTAACTATCTGAGCAAATTCCTTGCCCATACTTTTAATGGGGTATTCTTTCTATTACAGTGTTTTATGTGTTATATTATGCACACAAGTCCTAATATATTCAGATATAGTCTTTGAAAATATGATCTCCATTCTATGGCTTATCTTTCATTTTCATAGTGCTTAATAACAATCTTAAACAGATTTACTTTTTGGTTAAACACAGGGTCACACTATGTAACCCTGGCTGGCCTAGAACTTTTAGGGCATGAACTCACAGAGATCTGCCTGACTTTGCCTTCCACATACTGGGATTAAAAAATCCATACTACCAAGAATCAACAGATTCTTAATTGTTTTAACCAAAAATGTAGCCAGTACAATGCCTGTACTCAAGTCCTGAAGAGGTGGATGTAAGATCCTGCTCTTCCCCCACTGTAAACGTGGTGCTGAAAACTAGTGCTAGACTCCAAGAAACTGGCTCTAGAAAGACATCGTTGAGACAGTTGGAAAAATGTAAATTTGGACTATTACAGGATTTACTGTTAGTTTTGTTACATATGATAATGGCATGCGGTTATATATATTTTAAAATATGCTTATAAGTTAGAGGCACACTGAAATATTTATGGTCAAAACAACAAAATGTCTAAACTTCTCTAAAATGTTTCAAAAATATAGTAGGGGCTAGAGGAAACAAGTTTAGCAAAATGCTAATTGTTCAAGCTGGGCTGATGTACATGGCAGTTTGTCATGCTGTTCCTTCCACTCATGAGTAAGTTAAAACATCTCAATAATAAGAAAGTTTAAGAATCTATACTGTATATATTTGAACCATTGCAGCACGCTCACAGATTGAGCAGTATCTGACTCTGCACCAGTGCTGTGCTTCTAACAGGTGGCTCAGCAGCCTGGGGAGATGCTTTTGAGAAAGAGCTTTTAAGGCCACCGCTGTCCTTGGCTGCTAAAGTCTAGCAAATCACAGGACCCCAGAAGTGTACAAAGTAAAGTCATTATGTGCATCTAAGAGGTACATTTTAGCAATCCTCTTTGTGATGCAAACATACTCAAAAAATTTTATTTTGGAAGAGCTGGAGATCAAAGCCTTGGTCATGCTTGGCAAATATCTTACTTCTGAGCTGCACCTACAGAGTCTAATACATACTTATCTCATACTAGCATTTTCAGATCAATGAACCAGATCTTTTTTCTGAGCAGCATGAATGCAAATGTTTTCCTGAAAACAAAAAGTTCCAATAGTACATGCTACAAATGGAAGAATCATTCTGATGGTGAACTGCTGCTTCCAAGGTAGCTTCAGTCTCCATATCATTGAAATGGATTCATAGATTGGATCAACCTCCTTCCACTTCCAGTAGATCTGACAGTTTTCCAGTTAATCCACTGGCATGAAGTTCTGAAGCCCATGACCCATAATCACATGAGGAAGACTTCAGGTTAACGAAGGTGGATGCCACAGAGTGTACCACTATATGGTTGGAAAGATCTCGACCACCACCTCAATTCAAGTGGTCTCAGATTTGACTGGTAAGAGATAGGCTTCTACAATTATTTCGTCAGAACCTTCTAGGGACTTCTTTAGCCACATCAAAGCCTCAACATTCTCACTGTGTCAGCATCTAGTAATACAGGAGCATCCAGGAGTGACCTTGTACAGAGTCCTATGACCAGTGGCCAGCAAGCCCATGTCTAGAATTCCAATGTGATACTGAAGGGTCCCCAGATATTGGCCTGGATGCTTGCGCAAATGACCACTGAAGGAAACAGTCAGGGTGAATCATAAAAGTCTGTTTGCAATATTTTTAGAAGAATGGAGGGCACATGGAAGCACACCCAAGAAAATGGCTGAGTAATCTGCTGGAATGAGCACAGGAACATCTCTGAGTTGAATGGAGACCTGGGTAATCACCGGGGGGGGGGGGTCCATATTGATCCCCTTACTGTCTTCCCTCCACTTATTAGCATCTTGGTTAAGAAAGAAACCTCCTCAGAGGAAAACTGTAGTTCCATGTTCTAATCAAACCTTTTCAAATACAAACATTCATGTTTCCTAATATGATATTTAAAGAAAAAAAAAAACTGCCTCCTGGGCCTGTGTGTAGATCATGCTTTGGGGGAGAAGTGACTGTCCAAAGTAGCGTTATACAGCATGTCATTACTTTAAAGTTAGTCCTTAAATACAACTTTATTACACATGTACCGCTTAGATCTATGACTGTAACAGTCAGTTCAAACATTCTCAGTGTTTTTCTGGGTCTGATTTTAGGGCTTTAAGTTTCATAAAAGAGGCTGCTGGCAGGTTGTCGTATCTGAAGACAAAGTGGTGTGCCAAAAAGCTCTGATGAAAAGTTTAGCTAAACACTGGACCTCCCTGGAGACTGGGGTACATAGAACTGGGAACATGGCTCCGTGCTAGAGCACCTGCCTAGAATGCATGAGGCCTTGGGTTGCATCCCTAACATGGTGAGAAGAGGATGTGAAAATTTAACAGAAGAGGAGCCTTTCATGTCTCCTACCAGAACCCCACAATGTCAAGGCCTCTCAAATATCAGTCATAAGTTGAGGGTCAAGAGAGAAATGTTCAAAACTTATTGCCTTTTCTCATCAAAACATGTAGAAGGCTCATGCAGATGACTGGAAGGCGGTGGTAGGTGGGGGAAATCCAGGAATGATAGCAGGCAGCTCTCAACAGTCTAAACATTCAAGGAGTACTGGCTACAGTCTAAAGACCTGCCTGACCTCTGACCTGGGAAAGGAAAAAAGAAAATTCCAGAGGTTTCTTTATAGTTTTTCGTCTGAAAACCATCCCAGAAGCATGGTACGGGAAAACATACAGGGGACTGATTGCAAAGTGCCTACGCTGTAAGATCAGTTCTGCCACTAACCAGCTTGACATGCTGTCTCTCTCAACTTCTTGGACACATGCTTTTCCCATATGCAAGACTTGAGGCTTCAGACAATTTCCAACAGGCTCAATAGCTCCTTCTTCTTCTTTTTAAAAACTATTTTAAGTTCCATTTAAAAACCAAATTATGGGTAAAAGCCAGTTTTCATTTTATCTAAAAATAGGTAACTGGGATCCTAAATGGCACCAATGGTTTCAGTGATAGGATTTAAGACCTAACTCATAGCCTTCCTGATGTCATCAGCTGTTTCTTTGAAATTAAAGTTACTGAGCCAGGCATGGTAGCCAGCACACGTCTACGTGCTGGCTAGTTTTATGTCAATTTGACACAAGCTAGAATCATTTGGGAATGGAGGACCTCAATTGACAAAGTGTCCCCATCAAACTGGCTTGTTGGGCAAGTCTACGGAGCATTTTCTTGATTGATGATTGATGTGGGAGGGCCCAGGTCCCTGTGGGCGATGCCACCCTTGGGCAGGTGCTCCTGGGTGCTGAAAATTAGGTTTCTCAGACTTTAGGATATTTTTTCTTTTTATAAAATAAGATTCTAATAACATTTTATTTTTAACCTGGATGTCAATGGGATTACCTAGAATTTAAATTACTTAAGAAAGGAATATCTCAAAATGAAGTTCAAGTCTGTGTTTCTCCCACAAAGTTCTGTTAGCAAAATCAAAGAGTAGACTGAGCAAGCCATGAGGAGCAAGCCAGTAAGTAATACTCTTCCATGGCCTCTGCTTCATTCAGTTCCTCCCTCCAGGTTCTTACCCTGATTTCTTTTAATGATGGTCTTGGATGTCGAAGTGTAAGGTAAAATAAACCTTCTCTTCTCCAACTTGTTTTTGGTCATGGTGTTTTATCACAGCGATAGTAACCCTAAGTAAGATAGCCTGTTTCCAGAAGGCTGAAGCAGGAGAGGAGGATCCTGCGTTCCAGGTCAACTTGTACTATATAGCAAGACAGTCTCAAAAAGAGAAAGCAGAATAATTAAAGAAAAATGTGGTTACCTCCTCGCACTCCCTTAAATGGGTAGAAAAATGCCACCAGCAGGTTCATCAGCACGGCCAGGTTGAAGGAAATGCTGCTCCAGAAAGACATGTTTCGGGCACACCAGTACAAGACAGGCTGGGCTGCAGAAACAGAAGGAGACTGTGAGGTTGTTGACGACTACATGTCAGAGTGCTGGAGTTCGGTATGGCCCTTTCTCCTGCTACACCCCACAAGTCCACTTTTGTTCCCAGTGTTGACCACAAGTAAGAAGGATAATTTATTTCAAAGCTGGCACAGAGTGTCATGACACTGGGTCATTGGAGAACTCACTAACAGAAGATGTATTGGGATACAAGGAAGAAGAGGAGGGCAAAGGCTGGGCCATCTGAAAGTCCTCCATGCCCCAGTCAACTCTACCAGTTACGGAATCTGAAGGTTATCCAGAGTTCACGTACTGAGATTATGTCTCCACCTCCCCCCTGACCTCCAGTACCAGATGAGATGCCCAGAGAGACCCAAGAATGCAATTAGCCTTTCAGAAATGTCAGGGACACAGAACATTCAGAGTTGGCCCAGCCGAGCCTGAGACTGGGCCTGGTACCATTTTCTTGGCTTAAAATGCTCTGTTAATTCCCCAGTGCAGGACAGTTACCCCATTCTCACCACTGAGTCACTTGTCATTTCCCTCAAATAGTACAGCTGATCTCAAAACCGAGGATCTGGGATCAGCAGGTGGCTGACCATGGTCAGCAGTGGAGTTCATGTTTCCAAAGGCTTCAGGAGAGGAATATGACACAAACCTTTTACAATGGGGCAGGGACACTTTGCCCACTGCCGCCTTCTTAACCGATTGCTTCTGACTGATGATTCCATGCAATAGAAGTCATAGGAGTAACTGAAGTGGCCATGCAGGAGAGAGCTTCCACAAGAGAGTCTCATTAGATATCATTCCTCTCCAGAGCAAAGCACAGGGTATGTGGGACAGGATCTCTATCATGTACACCTGCCCCCTAGTGAAATCCTCATTTAACTTTAGGAAGGTAGCTGATGACAAATCCAGTGACCCTGTAATAATGCCTGCAACAGCAGCCAAGCCTTTGGAAACCTCCATCTGAAGACAGTTACTATACAGTTAAAGAGGTCTCTAGGTAATTTAGTAATTGTTGATATCATGTTGGAACTTGGGCACAGGCAATGTTTCAAAACTGGTGAGTTACAGAGCTATGAGCAATCATCTAGTTTGAAATTCTTCATTTTAGAAAAAATAAGAGAAACCAGTGCCCAGAAATGGGAGGAAGTATTGGCGATCTAATTTCCCCAATTAGTGATCATCTGCAGCCAGTGAAAGGGGTAAAGACAGATAGCCAATGTCACCATTTAATAGAGAAGCTGAATGAATCCAGTCAACTGCCAGGTAGCAATTTAATATTTTGTGCATTAATTGCTGAAACAAAATACACTTTTTGAGACAGGGTCTCATGTAGTCTAGGTTAGCCTCAGCTCACTCTGCAGCTTAGGATAACCTTGAACTTCTTATCCTCCCACCTCTCCTCCATTGAGTACTGGGGAGATAGCTGGGCACCACTATGCCTAGTTTTATATGGTGCTGGGAGCAAATACACGGCTTTGTGTCTGGTAGGCAGGTACTCTATACCTGAGCTGTTGAAGCAAACTGGAGATGAGAATTCATTTGGTCTGGCTGCAAAAGCACGTCTTTGGGGACTGACATTTACTTCTGAGATATGTAACAAAAACACTCAGGATATCAGGATCGACGAATGGCAGAAAGCTGGTAACTGCTGAAGCTAAGAGACCAACTCAGTGAAACTGCCAGCATCTTCTCCACACCCATGTCTGCACCAAGAGCTCATAAGACGTTCAGAAAAATATTAGAAGCCAGCAGAAATCTGTAATGGTCCATGGAAACCAGAATTTCTGCGTGGGAACATGTCCCCTTCAGTATAACTGCAACAATGGCCTTTAACTAGGGCATACAGTTTACAAATGAATCAAATTTCCTAAAGCTAACAGTCTTTATACTCTCATTTTGAATCTGAAGAAAAAAAGTATCAGTTCCATAGCTCGGATAGTTACTTATCCAGGTGCAAGGAGATAGTTAAAGACCCATGATACCTTCACACTGTGTGGTATTTGTTATGCTGAACTATGTCCCATTGTTCTCCCAGCTAATCCCGTTGTCCTGAGTAGGCCTGTGCCAGGGCTATGCTTCTAATACACAGAAAGTACTGCAAATGCTGGCAGAAGGTTTCTAAGAGCAGGTCATAAAAACCCTGTGGCTTTCTCCTCACACTTGCTCTTTAATCATTTACTCTAAGGAAAACGACTGTTGTGTCATGAGGATACTAGAGACTCATGGAAAGGTCTGTGTGCAGAAGAAAGGGATCCTGATTCCAGAGCTGTTAGAGAGCACTGAGAAGTGGATTCATCAGGGCTGGGCAAGTGCTCAGGTGACAATAGCTCTGGATGGTATCTCAGTGGCTACCTAACGAAAGACCATGAGCCATAGCTATCCAGCTAGGCCACTCCTGAATTTCTGACCATAGGAAACAGTAAGAAAATGAATATTTGTTGTCTTTAGCCACTGTGTTTTGGGAATGATTAAAGCAACTGACATACCTTTGATGGTAAGCAAAATAATCTCCACTCAAATGTCCCATATGAATCTTCAGCTTGTGGACATGTTACATGATAAACAAGACTTGTAAGTCTTATAAATGAAAGGGGGAGGCAGAAGACTCACTTGGAGGGACACAGCCTGGAAAAGGTGCTCCTTGACACTGCTGGCTTTGAAGATGAGGAAGGCTCATACCTCAGAGATGCAGGCAGCTTTTAGGGGGTCTGAAAATGCTTCAGGTTGTAGCATGGGCATACCTCACCCAGACCTGGATTTTTAACACGGTGAGAATCTCACCAGCCTCCTCACCTCCAGAATGGTAAGATAGTACATTTATGTTGTTGTAAACAGCAGAGTTTATGGCAATTTGTTTTAGCAGCAGTAGGCAATGGGACATACTTCCCCTTTCCCCAATCTTCTAGGCTGTATCTATCCAAATTCTGTCTACTGCTAGATGTCGCCGCCATTCCTCCTCTTCTTTCAAGTCTTTATTTCCCATACTTCTATAACCTGTCATTGCTTGATTATAGCCTTGGTCATAATCAGTTTCGTACTGTAGCCATTTAAAAATACACATGTGCTGTCTGTCTCTTGCAGATCCTAAGTTCCCATAGGAAGAAATGTATACACTGCCGAATTCTCCACTGTACCTTTTACCAGGGACTGTAAATTAGCTAGACTGATATACTTGTCACACAAAAGCAAAAAGATAGAAGGCCAGCACCCAAGACAGACAAAGCTATTTAAATAACCACATCCATGGCATGTCTTGGTCTCACCAGTTCCTAGTTGTTTGCTTTAAAGAAACTGGGCTTTTTTGGATGACTGAAGACTCCACAGAAGCAGCATTTCCTACCTCTAACGTGATAAGCACGAGGGAAAATTCCAAGCAAGAAAAGGGCAGCATAAGCAACTTTATCTGAGCTTCCTCTTGCTCTATCTTCTAGTTACCACCCTAGAGTCTTCTCTTCATTGGATGAATGATCTTCAGATGTCAGAAAGGAATGGCCTGGTAAAGAATGTGTGCACAAAGGGCGTGTGTGTGTGTGTGTGTGTGTGTGTATTTCAAGAATAAAGCAGGGAAGGGTTTCTGGAGAGCACATCGAATTGAATGTTTAATTCTTAGAGAATTAAAATACTTGTAGAAAACTAATTTCTTCTAAAAAACAGATTTATTTGTCTTAATTTTTTTGTGTTTGGGTGTTTAGCTTGCATGCCTGTATATGATCATATGCATGTCTGGTACTCGCAGCATCAAAAGAGGCTGTCAGACCCCCTGGAACTGCAGGTACAGAGGGTTTTGAGTGGCAAGGCAGGAGCCAGAAAGTGAATTCAACTCCTCTGCAAGAGCAGCTGATGCTCTTAACCACTGACATCTCTCTCTAGCCTCATACTGATTTCTTAACACTAGAAAACACTACCATCAGTAGCCAAATAGACACTGAGGGAGACCTGGCTATCGATTTCCCATCGTACCAGTCAAAACCTTTGTGACTTCAGCCAAAGGTAAATCAGCTTCACAAAGAGGACAGAAAACTCTTCCCTGTACACTTGGTAGAAGTAAGCTACTTAGTGAAAAGAAGTGTGTTCTATTTTAATGCTGCTTCTAATGAGTACATTTCTCCCCTTCCTAAATACTTTGAATGTTTAATTCACTTATTATTTTACATTTTTTCTCTTAGTAGATAGCTTTGAAGCCAATTAAAAATTTTCAGATGACAAGTACAGCTGTTTTTAAACTTCCCTAAAACAAACACTACTTTTCAAAACCAGAAAGACTGAAGTAAGTGAAGGCACTAGCTATACTTCAAGAAGAATCTTGGAACAATGAAATGATCTCTCTGGGGTAAACGAATCTTTACTGCCCACCAGATAGCTGAGGGTCTGGAAACAGTTAAGCTGTCTGCCCGTGGCCTCAGAAACAGTGGATGGTAGAAGTTGAAGAGAGCTCCCCTCCTCCTCCTTGGTGCTGAGGACCTGCTACTACCCTGGATTGCACAACACTTTGCCATGTGTGAATCCAAGGGTGTAAGGGAAATAAGGAGGAGGGCAGACAAGGCAAGCCTGGTAAGGAAGGCAGACCTGGCTCTGCTCAGACTGGCAGGGACCAGAGATAGCACAAGAGGTCCCGGAAACTGATCTCTGATGAAGTTTTCCCCTACGCCAACCGCACCCTGCAAAGAGCCTGAAAGATCTCAACTGGAGCTTGACTTTGGAGTTTCGAATAAAAAAAAAAAAAAAAAAAAAAAAAAGCTGGCTCCCAGCTCACACACAACAAATAAAGCACGATCCTTTCAAAGCTGGTCACAACAGCTGATGCCAAACATACTGCTGGTGCTGAAGGATCACATTAAAACCCTAATGAAAACTGGGAGCCGAGAAGCCCTCTGGGGAAGCGCTATAAAGGTGACTTAGACAGTAATTTCAGTTTGACTTGGCTGGGATTTACCACAGGACCTGCTGGTGAGCAATGCTTCATTTTACATGGCAAACAACTGCACTGCCTATAAAATGACTGGGAGTTTTGAACCTGAGCTACTCCATCAGAGGGAAAATAGTAGAGCCAGTAGGAACAGGTGTGCCAGTCTGCATTCCCAGCCCAAGGGAGCCATCCTGAGAAGGAAAAGGCCTGACCTTTTCCACGGGGAAACACCCAAATAGGCACTCCAAACTGTCTATGATGCTGCCTCGGGCAATTAAATCAAATATTGCATACCACAGCCCACTGAGAGCCCTTAGATTGGTCCCATATATTGAAATACCAAAGTTCTCTATATTCAGAGGGAGACATTACCAACTGTTCCCGAATTGCTTCTTCTCAGAGGTACACGCGCTATCCAGGCCAAGTGTGAAGCCCAGAACTGCACATTTCCAGAGCACATCTAGGCACTATGACTCACCTCGAAGTTTCTTCTGCCAGTTCATTTCATTAAAAAGGTCCTCCGAGCGCAGGAAGAAGTCATTGATCTTGCTGCCTTGCTCATCCCTCTCTGTGGTGTAATATATTCGCAGTTTTGATTCCTTAGTCAGGAATTCACAGATGCTTGGTACGGGGAAAACAATCTGTTCCATTGTTCGGTCCAGTCTGACAATCTAGGGTTAAAAAGATGGAGGGTAAGCAGTTATTCTCAAAGCCTTTTACGAAGACTCCTTTGTTTTGCTATAGGCAATGAACTTGGGGTTCAAGGCTCAGGACAATGTGAATCTGTCTGATCTGAAAGTCTCCAATGGGATGTGTATGTGTGTGCTTGTGTGTGCATACACATACCGGACATAAAAACTGTTAAGTCTGTAAGAACTTGTGTAACTTCAGACTCCATTCATTTAAATGCAACCAACTTTCCCCTCTGTAATATATTAATACTTCTCTACTTTTAAATACTGGTTTTAATTTTGTGATTGTAACATGGAATAGTCACCTTTTAAAAAAAATCAACAGAATCACAAAGCAATTATAGTTATACTCTATACACTCCCAAGGCATTTAAAAATGATTCTGTTTTGAGACTGTAGATGAACAGTGTACAGCCTGGACTAGATGATGGTGAAGTGTTTATTTGGACAAACAACTGATACGCTTAAAGACACCGGGCACAATTTCACAAGCTCAGCCTGGCTAAAAGTCTCAGGAGCAACTGACATCAACACTGTGTAGCATAAAAATTGATTAATGAAAACAAACAGATGGGAAAACCATTCCAGCTTTCACCTGGAACAATTTATACTGTGTCTTGTTAGGACATCTGAGGCTGGTACTGTTCAGTGGAACTTTCTACAATGACGGAACCTTTCTTTGTGTGTCTGAGAAGGCAGCCAGTAGTTACAGAGGCCACTGAGCACAAGCACGTGCAGTTACTGCAAATGAGCACCAGAATAATTACTTGCATCTAATTCTGATTTAACAGGCATAGCTTGATGGCTAACACACTAGATGGGGCAGTGCTGGGTCACAGTATAAGCCTCACCCACTATCCTTCCTCAGCAAAAACTGGGTTATTCCAGATAGGAACTTTTAGACAAAACTTTGCTGTTATATCACAATTGTAATGACCTCCTACATCTTGTCACAATGTCCAGAACATGTGACACATGAACCAACATGTCCATTATCTGTGGAAGGGTATCAATATTCCTTAAACTGGTTTTGTGGGGCTCTAGGGATGGATGCCTGCAGGTTTCCGCCATCCTTTTTCTAGAAGGGCTGTCTCCAGTTTAGCCTAGGACACTGTACCAAGTCACAGTTCCAAAGACCAAGAGTTCTAAAGGGCCATGGACTTAAGTACACCAGAGGCATGGCCTTTTGGCCTTTCTTTATTCTTCCCCCAGAAGCTGAGGAGGTCAGGTGAAGCCCAGGACTGACGCCCTTGACAGGAAGAGCTTGCTCCTTCTCTCAATACCTTTGTTCCCTGATGGGGCAAGAGGGGTGACTCAGGCCCAGTTGCGGTGGGAAAGTTCTGGAGATCAGACAGGTTCTCACAGCTCTGATTCTGTAAGTACAGAGGACCACGGTCTCTCAACAGGACCTCCTGTATCTAGCTGGAGTTCTGGTTGGGGGCGGGGGTAGGGGCTTCAGAATCATTTTGTTGTCAGAATGGTTTTAGCTCAAAGCCAACTTGGTTGATCTGGAAGTATAGTGTGTGGTTATCTCCTGGAACCTACCTGGGGCACAGGCTCAAAGACCTGTTCCATATACTTGATATGAAGTAGCCACCCACTTCACCCAGACAACTATCCAGGACCATTCCTCCATCACCTATGCACAGATGAGATGTCCAGCTGGCTTCAGGAGGAAAGGGGAGGGGAAAGGAAGACCTCTGGCAAGAACTCAGGTCTATGGCTAAAAGGTGAAGATTCCAGAGTCTGTTAGCAAAGCTCCAAGCAGCTCTGACACAGTATTCCCCTGATTTGCATACATAACCCCTCAGGGGAATCAAAGGGTTGAGTCCAAGCTAGTCAAGGCCAGGAAATGGACAGTAGCAACAGTTTTACATTTTCATTGTTTAGGCAGATTTAGCAGTGGTACTCAAGAGAACAGAACAGCATTCCTTCTCTACATCCAGCAGTAAGAGACTTTGCTCATACTCTTGACCTGGATCAGGATTCAGTCTCCTCCCTACTGGGCCAAAGAGTTGGACAATATCCCCAAGATTCTATTCATCTTTTACATTCTATACTGCCAAGCCTGTCTCCTAAGGGATGCAGAGGACAGATCTGGTTTTTTTAGCTAAGTTTCTGGCCATGGTCAATAAACCAAGACTATGTGTCCACATACATTTGGCATGGCCGATGAGTTAGTCAAATGAAACGTTTCATCTGGATGACCTGGAGAGCTGAGACAGCAGGTAAGAACAGACTCCTGAAAACCCTCCATCCTGAATGTATTATTCTGCCCAATGAGTCTTCCAAATCCTACTTCCAATATTGATATTAAATTTATTAGCAAAACAAGGCAAAATATCCCTGCTACCTAGATCCTGGAGCAGACATGTTTCCTTACAGATGCTAAGAGATGATGCAGGTGACAGGAAATGCACTCCATACTATGGGGTCAGACAGCCTGGGACTAAAACTCTAGCTGTGACACCAAGAGCTAGAGAACAGTGCACCCTCACTGAGCTTTATTGAAGAGCTCCTCCATTTGCCAAGTGGAGATGATGCCCCATGCTTTAGAAAATCAGTGTGAGTGTTTTGTCTTATTTAAAACTTAACAGAGGATAGTGGGCTCCCCTGGGTGAAAAGGGGACTCTCCTAGCAGTTCCATTGCTCTGAAGATAAAGTCCAGACCTCTTCCCAGGAGAGTGTGTAAGCTTCAAATAAATGCTCTGGGTGTCTTCCTCTTCTTATCTTGTACCATTTCCCCCCAACTCACTCAATTCCAGCCCTACATGCTTTTTCCAGCTGCACTCCTTACCTGCAGTCTTCCTTGTTGAGATCAGAAAAGCTCTTCCCTCTGGGCACTGTCTGCTTCAGTCTTGTGTTCTTTTACTGTGTATTTGGATGCCATTTCTTAAGAAGAGATCTACTAGGTAGGCCGCTATAATCTATAGTAGGTCCTTCTGCTAGACTTTGTGTCTATGTTCATACGTGCAGGTATGTGCTGACATGCATAAATATATACACATACGCATGCACCCACACACGCCCAGAATCAGCCTTAGTATTGTTTATCAGCTCCCACCACCCACCCAACCCCATCCATCCCTCTCTCTCTTCTTTGAGGCAGGGTCTCTCATTGACCAATAGCTAAGGTCAGGGTAGTGCTGTGAGCAAGCCTGGACATCTGCCTGCCTCTACCTTCCCAGCACTGGGATTATGAGTGTATGGCACTATACCTGGATTTTTTCTGAGGGTTCTGGGAATTGAACTGGGTCCTTGCGCTTGCATGGCAAACGCTTTATCAACTCTGCTATCTCCTCAGCACTGCTCACTTGTTTTAGGGGCTGTGATTTAATTTGTAATTAAATCTATATGGATCTGATCAGTGTGTGTCTCCCCTCTGGACTCTAAGCAGTAATCGAGGTACTTTTAGCCGCCACTGGAAATCTAGTAACTAATGGGGGAGCCTAGCAAACAGGAGGCACTCCAACATTTTTATTGCTCAGAGCAGTGAGAACATGCCAACCCCCACACAGGGTACCGTCCACTGAAGGCCCAGGCCTCGCTGCCTTAGATTTCCTGGTTCATGGCTTGATTGTTTTTACCTCAATTTGTGCCGTGTGCTTCGCATAGAACTCTAGGGCTTCATCGCCATCCACCTGGCCACCAGGCTTCAGCATGGTTTGAAGTTCTTTGTTATGCCGAGCCAACTAGAACACAAGCAAAGAGAAACCCGGAGTCGAGGATTACAAGAGCCACTTTTGTAAACTCTAGGTTTGTTTATTTCTTTGAGGCAGGGTCTCATGCATCTCACACTGGCCGTGAGCTTGCTATGTAGCTAAGGATGACCTTAAACTTTTGATTCTCCTGTCTCTCCCTCTCCAGTTCTGGTTTTACAGATGTACACCATCACGACCAGGCCTTTGTGCATGCTAGGCAAGTACTCTCCCAACTGAGCTACACCCACAGTCTTTCTAACTCTGAGTTAAAAAAAAAAAAAAGCAAAATAACCAGCAGTAAACCAAAGGCCAAGGTACCCAGAGGCTTGCTCCCTTCTGCTTCGCACAGAGGCTATTTTCGGAGTCTGGCATAAAAGAATGGACAGCTTATGTCCATGCAGGATTCCCCTTTTCTCTGATATCTTAAGCCAGGCAGGAGGGTCATGAGGTTTTCAGTGCACCCCCGCATTAAGCCTCCATTCTTGGACATTCAGAAACCCGTTGGGATGACCGATGCTGAGTATGGAGGGAATGTGGGACAGGGCAGTGTTTGAAATCCTTCAGCAGGTATGCGGGGGTAGGGACCAGGCAGCTTCAGGCCTCTTGTCTTCATTGTGCTACACCCAGGTCCGTACCCAAGCTTAAAAGGGGCTAAGGAAAGGACATGTCAATCTACAGCTGGGCTACAGCTTTTCCATCCCCACCCAGAGGCTGAAGGCACACCGGCATACTTAAAGAAGAAGCAACTTAAAAAACCCAGCCACTTGGGAAGCGATTATGAAATATGGCATTCTGGTGTCAGGGCAGAAAGTATTACCCAGAAAGGTAAACAAAAGGAAATTGTAAGGACAGGTTCCCACAGATCCCCAAATGTGATAGGCAAAGAGGCTCAAGTTTATTTCTTTAGGTTGTTAATAGAGAGTCATTAGTATTCATAAAATGCCTAAGACTCCTTTTCAGTGGTCCAGACAAAGAATCCAGTGTCACTGCTCAAGGGTAGATGCGTATACAGGGTATGGGGATTTCCAAGGCTCTAACCTACTGCACTGGGAAAATGGCAGAATCTTGGAATTCATTTCCTTGAGGCAGGTGGCCAAACACACCTGCAAGCCATGCTCACATGAGTACAGCCAGTGCAAGAAGAAAGCTTTCCAGAAAGGACACTGCAGTCTTAGGGCACCTCCAGCTTAGAATGCTGATGTTGTCTGAAAGGGCAAGAAAGGGGGCTGTACCTGGTGAGCGAGTATGTAGATGTTGTGGCCCACATTCCTGGGGGAGGCAGCTCCATCCTCACCATTTTCCCCATCCTCGAATTCCACTTCACCTTGCATATAGGCTTTCTTGATCACCTCCACCTTTGAGAAGAACAAGAGAACACATTTGATTCAGGGGTGACCCATGCAGGACTAATCTGTTCCTACTCCTGGTGCAGACACTACTCACCAGGGACTATATCCCATCCCATTAAGCTTGCACAAAGCCCCAGACTCCTTAGTTATAATGGTCCCAACAGTGAACACCACAGCCTCCACTGACAGGGGAAGTCCATTAACTCTACTCGGATCAACAGACATTCAGTGGCTGGTTCATTTCCTCTGCTTTAGAAGTTGATAATGGTTATAAAAACACCTTGACAGGGACAAAAGGGGTTGGTGAGATGGTTCATTGGCTAAAAGGGCTTGCCATGCCAGCATGAAGACCTGAGTCTGAAGCCTGGAATCCACAGTGGAAAAAAGAGAGCCTGCTCTTGATTTCTCCATGTGTGCCCACACTCATGCAAAACGCACACACACACACACACACACACACACGGCCAACCATCACCAAAAACCTTGAAAATGGCAAAATGCAATATACATACACCCCAACTTTTTCTCATTCCAACTATTGCTCCCTTCAGAAAAAGGAAAGACACACACACACGTGCACACACACACAAACACAAACTAGTAAGAAATCTATTTGGAAAAGTAGTGTAATTACTTTCTGAGCCAACTCTCCCAGAACCTACTCCATGGGAGGTAACTGCATGGACCAGCACCACCTCCTGAAATCCTGTGCTCTGTGTCAAGCACTGAGCACAGTGCAATAACCTTTTGTTAAAATGTGATGCTCACATTTTACGAGGTCTCAGAAATTTCTACCCCTTCATAGACGTGGAAATAAAAACAAAAGAACATCGCTAAAGTCATGGTTAATGAGCTAGGATTGAACTTGGTCACCACTCTTCACAGCTGCCTGCTGGACTCTAGGACTTCTCACCACCTAGTTGCATACTTCTTAGAGCATTTTACTACAAATTGACTGCTCTCTCTCACTCTGATTCCCAGGGTGCAGCTGGGGCTGCTGACATGTAAATCTCTCCCCTGGCAGGCAGCACAATGCCCTGCACAGAGGCAGCCCTGCCAAGCTTTTCTAAATAAACATATCATTCAGAATTTAATCATTCAAACACTAAGAATAAATATGTTCAGTTATACTAAGAATTAATCATTTCCTCTGATGGTTCAGAAGATACTTCAGCCTGGGGGCACCTTCTTCATTGCCAGTAGCCATCATTTGGGACTTTCTCATGATCAAAGATGAAACATGCAGAGAACTAACTACACATTCTATACTGACAACAGGTCAGCTGCTGGGTGTAACTTTGGAGATGAGACCCTCACTCTTTGAGCTTGTTGTCCCAACAATTCTAAACCCAAACCCAGCACATCACATACGCAGAATACATGCATAGGGGCATGCATGCATACATGTGCACTCGGGGAAGTATTCTGGATATTCAAGCTTTCTTTTTATTTGTCTTCTTAGAACCATGTTTGCTTCTTTCTATGATCCAGAATAATGTTCTCTAGCTACAAGGAGGCAACCCAAGAGATGGTGGCAGACATAGCAAGGGGTCATGGCATTTCCTCTACCAAAGACAGTATTGAAGAGTCAGGGAACATTCTTGATTCATAAGAGCTGAAGTGGGTTCTATGCAAAGGCTGTTCTGACCCTACTAAATAATGATGACCCTGAGATACCCAGTTACCCCCAGTTACATAAGCTGTTATGTAAACTTGCATAGACTCCTGTCTCTGCTGAGAACTCACTCCTCCCTGACCTCAGGGATCAAAGAACTAGGCTGCTGTGAACTTTTATTTAAAGGAATACATAAAGGGACTTTGGTCTTTAGTGCACATTCAGGTCACCAGGAGGCAGAAATGTTTTAATGCCCTCATTTAAATCTGTCAGTTACAGTTTATTTGCATGGGCAAAGTCCAAATAGACTCAACTCATATCACCCACCCTTGAACACTGCTCCTTTCTGTTTGTACCACCACTTCCCAACATGGAAGTCACAGCCCATCATGAATGTTGCTCTTTGAAAATAAACCAGGTTGTGTTTTAAGAAAATAAAACCCAAACACCAGCATTCAAAACAGACTCTTCTGTTGTCCAGACTACTGGCACCAAGAACAGATATTAACTTGTAAGTCCTAAAAAGATGTAGCAGGGGCTATGTGTGGTGGCATGCTCCTGTAATCCCAGTGTATGAAGTAAAAGGGATCACAAGTTTGAGGCCAGCTGGGGTATAGCAAGTCATCATTTCAAGCAACCAAGGCTGCCAGGGAATGGTAGTATACAGCCATAATGCCAATACTTGGGAGGTGGAGGTAGAGGATCCAGAGTTCAAGGACAACCTCGATCACACAGATGTGTAGCTACCTGAAGACAGCCTGAACTACATGGGACTGTGGCTCAACCTCCTACTCCTAAGCCTGCTTCACTTTACCCCTAAATAAAACACCAAATACCAAGAGCTGGGGGTGTAAGTCAGTGGTAGGACATTTGTCTAATAACAAAGAGAAGAAAATGGGCCTCCACTCATAAGGACTATATGCCAGGTACTATGCTGAAGGTTTCATAAGTCTTCTGTTCTAGACTTTAAACTATCCTTTCAAAGTAAGTAATGTTACTTTCTTGTTTACAGATCAGGAATGTGCAGCCTGGAGAGCTCAAAGAGCTACCTAAGGTGACACAGCCAAAGGACTGAGCTATGACCTGAGTTCAGACTCCCTCATTGCACACTCTATGAGTGAGTAAATGGAAGGGAAGGGTCTCTACATGGTCTGTGCTGATAGGACCAGGTGCAGTACCCCCTGCCCATTGCCAGATTTCTCTACCCAGTCATAAGCTCAGACTATTTGGGGAGTGTTTTCAGCTCAAAGACGTAGGTCCTTTGTCTAAAATTTAGCTCTGAGGTTCTTTGGTGTCAGGGGATCAGTCACAACTTACCAGCTCCTTGGGCCTCATGTTGTACAGAATCCTCTCTGCATTTTCACTATCATGTCTGCTCTCCATGATGGCCAGGAGCAGCTTCGAAGCATTGTTCTAAATGGAGAGAACAAAGGGAAGAAATATGGAGGAGCTGCCTGGGCAGCGACCTGGACCTGTGTGTCCAGCTGACATGGGTATATCCTGTCTAGACACACAGGTCCACCCCATGGCCAAATATATTCCAGAGTATCTTCATCAGGCAGAGGTGTGCTCCTCAGGACCTTAGAAGCATGTGTACAGAGTCTGACTTGGGTAGGAGAGGTCTGTATTTGTTAGAACATGCATTATTTTTTTTAGAATCTTTGACAACCTCTGGAACCACAGAACAGAGGTGAGAGATTGTGTAGGAGCACACTTAAGACACTGTTCTCAGGAATGGTCTGTCAGCTAGTAAACCCCACAGTTTAACCTTAGAATGTTAACATTAGCTGCTATAAGTTCTAGCAGAAATAGACAATTTATACATGGGTGCAGGTGGGTGTGGTCTTTGCTCTGTATCCACAGGGAACCCCAGAGTCTCCAGATATTAAGATGCTCAAGCCTCACATAAAATGGAATATCATTTGTATCTAAATATTCTCTTTGTCTACTTCATCTATATATTATTTGTAATACCTGATATGGCATAAATGCTGTTTCAACATTCAGACTATACTGACTATTCAGACTATACTTTTATTGGGGAATAAAAATAAAGTAAAAGATACATACATGTCCAGGACAGATACAATCTGCCCCCCCCCCCACCAAATATTTTGTTACCAGACATTGTGGATCATAGATGACAGGCAATGAGTAGAATTTCTTCCTGTCCTAAAATCTGCCAACTTTCGTATCTCCTAATGTCGTTAGTATGTATGCTATTAGTTAACATAAGCAGCCCAAAGCAACACTTCACGTCCATCAAGACATAATTTCCCATCACGTTAACAACGTCTGTGTGTCCACACCTGACATTTCTTGACTTAATCTCATTTGAGGCCCCAGGTCTGCAATGTACATACTTCTTTGTATATAGGTCTCGAAAGTTTGTGTTTTCCTTCTGTGGGGACTGGGAATGGAGACACTTTTTCCTCCCCAGTTTGGGTCACAGAAGTTCAGTCTAGTTGCTGATCTACCTATTGCTATCATAATTCTCAGACTGCTGAATCCATTGAAAAAAAAAAAAAAGCACTGAAATGCCAACCAGGAACACATGGACGTCTCAGTGCTTCAGACACTTATCATGTACTTTCTGATAGATGGTAGCCATACGAGAGCTTGAATGATATTCAAGTCAAGTACAAAGTATTTATCAGAAGGAAAAAACAGTGTTAAAAAATTCCATTTAAACCATATGCTCAAATCAACCATGAATTTGGACTCTCAGTTCTAAATAGTAAAGGAAAAATAAAAGTAACCATACAGTTCCCGGGGAAGTCTGTGTTAATATCTTCCCGAGGCCTTGCTTTCCTCTGTTGCCCTTTATGCAATAAACACAGATGAGCTTTCCAGCTGACCTCTGTAGTTTAAGGCTATTTCATAGTCACGATAAAGCACTCACTGCTGCCTATAGGTGTCAGAGAGAGCACAAATCTCAACATGCCCCAACGTGGGAACAGCAGAAGAGGAAATGGGCTCAGAGACGCTAACACGTTTCCAAACAGCATTACACACCAGGGTGATTTGCAAGTTCAATTCTCAGAATTGGATTTTTTGTTTTTTTGACAACCTTTGGAAATCCTGAGCAGGGGCAAGAGATTGGGAGGAGTGGCACGTAGACCCTCAGGAATGGTCTGTCAGCTAGTAAACCCCACAGAGTCAGCACCTTAAGTAACCATTTAACTCCATAAAACTATTTTCACAGGGTGTTAAATGCCAGGGTTACTTCAGGAAAGTGCGATCCCCCACAAAGAACTCATCAGAGGACTGTAGGCGCATTCTTATTTTAAGCCAACCTTATCAGCCACCCTTCTGCCAAGTCAATGACAGAACAAAAAAGAGGTGTCCACTGACTAAGTAAAAATTGATTTCTTGAGACGCTGTAAAGGCTTAGTTGTACTGGTTTTCAGCTAACCCCTTCCTCCAAAATGCAGCAAAATCAAAAGCTATAGAAGAGTGGTGTTTGTCTTCTCCCTCCCAATCCCCGCTGGATTTCAGAATTGAGCTTTTTATTCTTCAACACTTTCTGAATTTATTTCTCAGTTCTGGTGACAGCTCTTCATTCCAGGTTACCTAACTGAAAAGCTGGGACCCTCTCCCAAGGTCTTTTTCTGGGAAAAAGGGAAGTTCTGCATTTTAGGTCAGAATGTACAAATGTGGGTCATTTGTTCAGTTAAACAGAACTGTCTTTGGTATTCAGTTTCACAATACCAACAGTGTCACATGCCGGGCAAAGCAAATGCCACCTCTCACTCTCGGTCTCCACTTGCCTTCAGTTCTAACACAAGGTCCATCCGCTTCTTTCCCAGAGGGTTGATGTCATTGAGGATGAGGGCTGTGATGATATCGATGCCATTGGACTCGTGGGTGGCGATGCAGTTCTGTATAAACAGATACACGCACGGGCATTTGCACAAATGCTGGCCATAAATCAGATGTCAAAGGCCAACAGGCTAAACTGCTATTTCAACACAATGCTTACCACTCCCAGTAATGCCGTTTGGGGAGAGTGCAATTTTCCGTGAGAAAGTGGTAAAAATAAAAGACAGATGAAGATCTCTAGTTTCAGAATTAACAGTAAACAGTAGGAAAGTCCCCATACACTCTAACTGATAAATTGGCTGAGTCTAATCCAAATAGTGCTGCGCAATTGGCTTTGTTCTTATAGGAAAATATGGTGTGTGACTGATACCAGGATCTGAGCCCCCTTTCCCCTTTAGAATTGTTGTTCCGTTCTCTCTACGTCACTCACTTTGTGAATATGGTACTTCTGCTTAAGGCTTAAGCTTGGAGAGCAAGCTTCTGGCTCAGTTTGCATGATATCAAAATGGATCATCTTCCCCAGGAGAGGATCCTTGACTGCAGAACAAACTACTCTAGCTATTCCTTTCAACAGGCCTTGGTGTAGCCCAAAGTAAACCTGAGGTTGTAAAGGAAACTCATATACACATCTCCAGAACCCTTGCATTTCTTTGCTCTTTCTCATAATTAGAACTATACCATCTCCTTCATTGGAAAGCCAGGAGAAAGAAGGAAGTCGATCTAACCAAGATGTCCTCACACTAAGACTAGGGTTTTCACAGATGGTGAGTTAACCTCTTTAAACTGCTTTCCTGAGAGTGAAGGTCCTGCTTCTCCCAACTAGCTCAGCCCCTTGTACTTTCCCTGGCCACAGGGTTTAGAACTAACCATTCCAAGCCTTTGTTGGCCAACTTTCCAGCCAGGAAGGAACTACCATTTGGAGTTAAAAATCACAGTGGTTCTAGTCCTGAAGTGTAAACTCATAGAATCTTCCAGATGCCATGTATGAGCAATGATTCTATTTATGAAGAAAGAAAACACTGGGCTCCACTCCAAAATCACGCTTCTTGGGAGGTCAGTCAAAACTAGCTGGTCTTTCCTTTCCCAGAAGTCCATGATGTTAAAATCTCAACTACAAATGTTCTCTTCTTGCTTCTAAGCTGCTTCTAAGGAAGCAAGTGCTTTTTCTCTTGCTGGGTTTCGAGAAGTTTCAAGGAGTCACTTTTTGATCATTTCAAGTATTTAAAACAGGTCACTATTCTCAGGTATTAATCCCACTTTATTACTGACCCCTGAAAGTCAAGTTGTGACCAAACTAGACTGAGCCAAGCCAAGAAGACACGGTCAACCCCACCCATTCACTAGGCAAAGTTCTGGATTATGGGAAAGCACCATGGAAACTTTTCCATTGCTGGAAAAAGGCTTCCAGTCTTAATAAGCTCCCTAAGATTGACAGGTAGGTGCTATGTCTTCTGAATGAGTCTCTGTTAACTTTCCAATATAATAAATATGCCTCGCTCTCATCCCAGAATACGAACAGAATTACCTGGTTCTCGTGGCAAGGTCCTTGGCAGTATTCAGTCAGACTCTCCAGGGTTTGGTTGATGAGCGCTACATTCTTTTCGTTTATGTACAGTCCCAGAAGACCGAGTCCTCCAGTTGTGCTCCCACAGATACAGTCCAGAAACTGCAATGTCTCACACACCAAATTGTAGTTGGTCTTATTATTTTGGCAACGAAGAAAATTCTGCAACAAGGCACCCGAGAACAAAGGCAAAGAGAAGAGGGGAAAAGGGTCATCCATCTTGCTACTTTGATTGTCTCTAATTGGCTGGTGTCCTGGACTCATCAGCTGCTATGAAGACAGGTGCAATATGGGATAGAAGGGTCATCATGACTGGGGGATGGTCAACCTGGGGCCTTGGTCTATGGCTACAACACCGTGGCTTTTCCTGCAATTTATCTACATGAGATTCAAGGAATGAAGGATTCTCTTGGAAATCCACTTCAGGTTCTTTTGCTATAATTTCTCATTTTTCCATTTAGTCCTTTAACAAAATTTATCTGGGTACGTATGTGTGTATGCTGGGTGTGTTCGTGTATGTGTATGCGTGCATGCTTGTGGGTGCTGTGAACATGTGTATATATGAGTATGAAGGTCAGTGGTAAATGTTGAGTATTTTCCTTGACTACTCTCCACTTTATTTCTTGCAGCAGAATCTTTCACTGAACCTAGAGTTCACCAGTTCATCCAGGCTGAGCACAGGGACTCTTGTGTGCTGAGATTACAGACTTGCACTGCTACGTCTAGCCTTTTACATGAGTGCTATATCTGAACTCTGGCCTTCACAGTTGCATGACAAGCACTTTACCAACTGAGCCATCTCCCCAACCCCTCTGCTTACTTCTTCCTTTACCCTTGTCTACCATCTTCTTATTGGGTGGTTAGAAGGTTGTGGTTATATTTAAAGATGATAGTGTGGACTGTGTGCTGAACATACAAGACTAGATCTAAGTACAGTTCACCACAGAATGAGATGTAGAGGCTGGCTTAAGGACTGGGACACTAGCTCAGGGGTGGAGAGCTTGCCTAGCGTGCATGAGGCCCTTAGTTCCATCACTGGCACTGAAAACAACTGCCCTGCCTCCTACACACACACACACAGAGTTTGGCTGTGGCTTGGTGCCAGGAAGAAAACTTGCATTACCTTGTTTGACCATTTCTACTACTAAAATAAGGAGGGAGGAAAGAAGGGAGGAGAGAGTTCATTGAAATATGCCTAACTACATATTCTCCAAGAACATAAAGCAAGATCCTTCCTCAACAGGATATGGAAAGCAACATCTAGGTAACCTTGTAAAGCTGGGAATTTTGATGGAGAGGCACTTCCTATCTGAGACTCCTGTAATGAGCCACAAATTGACTACAACATTCTTTATCTCAGTTAGAAAGTGGGCAATGTTTACTGTAGAGATTGGAGAGTGAAAAAGATGTAACAGAAAGGCAAGGTGGACATAAACATTGATGTGACAATTCCACTTCTATTGACAAAGTACTGGACATTCACGATAGCACTGTTTACATCAGTAGAGAAATGGAAGCAGCCTAAACGCCTAACACCTGGGGAGCAGTTATTAACCATAAGATTTCATATTATGATTTAGTAACATTGAATAGATCCTGTCAAGCCAACATGGAAAGATCTCTAGGTCATACTATAGGTTATAAAAACCCAGATTTATAATCATATAGATTACTGTGGGGTATAAATTTAAATTTGTATCAAATGTTCCTAAACAGAATAAGGAGGGGAACAGTTCTCTATGGATAGAAGAGATACAACTCTTTTATTGAAATACTTACTGCCATTAGAAAATTAGGAAGAGGATTTATTTACTTGAGCAACAGAAGCACCGGTGAAAGCAGAGGGTAAAAGCTGGTAGGCAGACAGATTGCTAACTCATCAGCACACTGACCCACCTCCCCAGGTTAACCTCAGCCCTTGTCACTCAGTAACAAGTGTCCAGGTTCCGGGGGATACAGAGGGAGTACAGATTACTTAAGTGTCCTACATTGCGGGCTTTGCTAAGTAAGTGACTATTCTCTTCAGGGCTATAGGAAGCCAGGAGGGTTTCACCCAGTTTCTCTCTTGCTCTGACAACTAGAGGAAGGTGCTGCCTGTCTAAAGGCCTGGCAGGGCCCTCAGTCCAGGCATTGAAAGTATATGGATGCTTAAGATGCACACTCACAGCATCCCTTCCGAGGCCCATCATGGTGACATCGCTGTTCCTGGTATGTTCCTCTCTGCTGCATGATGTCACTGCTCCTACCACAGTGTTTTCTGGTGGCAGCAATTAACTTCTTATTCTCTAAGCACTCTTCACTTTCTTGCCTCTGGGGCTCCCACACACTATTCCCTCTGTCTGACACACTCTCCTGGCCTCTCCTCTTACTCCTCTTGTTTCAGGATGTAGTATAAAGTCACTTTGTCCAGGAAGTCCTGCCTGCCTCTGAAGCAGCCCCATCTTATGAGATTGGAGACCCGTAGGAGAACAGAACCTTTCTAGTTTCCACGTAGCAGGTGGGACGTGCAGGCTCTACACTGGAGAGGTCCCTCAGCACCACTGAGAACCACAGTTACAGTTCAGAGGTACAGACAGCTCACATGGGGCTTGTGCCTACTAGGTGCTTTGTCAAAACTGGTTGCAATAATCTGAATTCAATTGAACAAATAGAGAAAAGAGGAAGAAATTAATTGGTTTATGGGGTTCCCCACTGAAGGTCATTTCTCATGGTTTTTACAAATGCCTAACTAGACTCTCCCCTGTCCTAACTCAGATCTGTTTCTTCCTGTCTTTTACAAAATCAGACACATACTCTTCACTGCAAGGCCCACTGCAAGGACCACTTTGTCGGTCTACCCTTAGCACATACCACTTTGCCTTGTGCAGCACGAAGAAACCCTGGTCTTTCAAGGAGAGTGAAGGGTGGATGGAGATGGGTGAGGAAGGGAAAGGTTTCAGGCCTGTGCTCATGTAGCCTTGGGCCTTTAACCTGGTGAAGGGGAAGCTCAGACTGTCGTCAGCAAACACTCAAACCACACATACTGGTGAAAGGGCAGTCCTTCATCAGGTTTCTGACTAAGCAGGGCTTGCTTAAGGCAGCAATGGCCCATTTGGCAAGGACAAACTCAGAAGGCTTTCTCTCTACTGAACACCTACCAACAGGAAAGTCAAGGTTATAAATATGACAAGAAACTGGCACAAGGCCAGAGACGACAGCCTCAGAAGGCTGGGGCTTCCTCTCTCCGAGCAGATCTGTATTTCTCTGCACTAGGGAGCCGACCACTCCTGCCTGGCAGTTATAAGAAAAATTGCCAGTGCCCCACCATATGTCCTGGGACTCTGCCAACAGGCGGTATTCTGAGTAGGTATATCCCACTTAGTGTCATTTTGAGAAATGATTCCTGACAATGCCAGTGGAGCAAGTTACCCCCTGATTTGTGCTCTTTCTTCTTATTGTTTTTTTAAAATTGGTTTTAAAATGATCACATCAACAGATGAGTTTCATTACAGCACTTTCATACATATTGTGGGAGCTTTTAAAAAATACTTCTAACCTACCTCACCTCCAATCAAAGCATCAATCTGGGAACACCACAGGGCTCCACAGACAGCCGGGGTTCCCAAGAATGTCCCAATACTCTCTAGGGCTCCTTTAGGTAAGGGCCAGGGGAAGAAGGCTCTGGGGCACTCTAGTTTCCACTTTCAACAGGGCAGTCTTGCCCTCTTCCACACAGCTTAATTCACTTCTGCATAAATGTCTTCAAAGAAAGGATTCTGTACTTAAGAAAAAAGGTGTTCAGACCACTTAATTGGAAAATCTTTATGGACCTTCAAATGTTAAGTTGCTAGGTCTTTTTAAAATATAGTCCCACACGTGCGCACATGCGTGCATGCATACATACATACATACACACATACATACATACACACATACACACACACTCAGATGGTGACAAGGTCAAGCCCAGAATGTCAGCACCTGCAGTGGACCACTGACTGTGCCATGCATGCCTTGACATACCATGGTCAACATGGCCAATGGGGGGCGTCTTATGGGGAATTCCTTCATTTTAAGGTATGGTTCCCATTTAGCCAGTTGATGACTCCAGATCCTAGATGCTTTTTAAAATTCAGGATCTTTAGACTAATTAGATATAAATAAAAACAACCACAGGTATTAATGTTAAAGACTTCAAGTTCCATTTCATCATTCTATATTACTCTTCAACAGTGTCCTTTCTTTATGATGGAGATTGACTAGAACACCACCAAATGGTCAAGCCACAGTCACTTGGTGGATAAAATTAGCAATGTAAACATTTGAAGGTGGTGCCTTCCTCTTGCTAGATTTGGCTTGTATTGTTTCCTCTCACATCATCACCATTACGTGTAGAACTGCCAATGCCAACTTGTTTGGCTTAGGAAGAGACAGCCTTAGGTAGGTAGCACTGTGGAGAGCACTTTCCCTTTCCATCTTATCACTACTGAAGCAAAGAGGGGTGGGCGCCCCAAGTTCAAGACTTGACAGGAAAGCCAGGCAGTAAACCAAGGGTCACATGCTCCAGCATGCTTCTCCTGGGCAGTGATTCGGAACAAAGAGGCAGAGCTCTGGAGCACACCCTCCGCCCTTTCTAAACAGTCTTTGTTAAAAGGAAACTTCAATAAGATAACACCTTGTCTCTGTCTTAGAGTCTGGCTAACATCATAAGCTCTAGTTCCAGACTGTCTAGGTTTAAGTCTGGCTTCTAAAACGTGTAGTATACTCTGCTATATATACGATCTGCCAAAGACGAAAATGTCATTATGCAGCACACAACTGTATTCAGTTAAATCTATGAACCTGGTTTTGGAAATCTAACGTACATTTAATAGTCTATTACTGTCAAATTACTACCTGAATATCTGTGGGCACTGGTAGCAAAAAGTGGCAGGCTATAAGGCACACACACACAGGTACCATGCACACTTAAGACATATGAAGCCAACATCCCTAATGAACAAGGCTGTGTCTGACCTTGTAAGGTCCTGTGAAGACAGGAAGGGACAAACCACTCATCCATATTTTCATTATTAGTCAACCAAAAAGTCAGTAATGCTGGATCTGCAATTCAGGCAAAGTAGTCTAAATGACAGGTGCTGAGCCACGAGAAGAAGCAGGACATCATGGTCCAACACCCTCAACTATTGGTGTTGAGGTGTCCAGGGCCTTTGCCTACAAATATTGGGACTTCCTGTGCTACCAGCCAATCACTTACAGATCTTAGGGTCCTCCAACTCCAGGCTCTCACCTGCCAGTGTCAGGTTCCCCAACCCAGAACCTTCTCAGGTAGTCTGGCTTCTCATTTACAGTTATTTGGGTCCCTATAGACAGGATCTCTCTTGCAGGTCTCCAGGTCGTCATAGCCTGGCCTCTCTCCTGAAAGTCTCAGAGCCCCCACAACTCAGTCTCTTACCTGCAGATCTCGGTTGTGGTTTTCACACAGGAGCTGCAGGAAGCGCAGGATGGGCTGCATGATGGTGATGACCGCACTCATCTCTAGGTCATCCTTGGTTTTGTCAGTTGTAGTCTGGGTGCCCTCCCCAGATTGGTAATGGTCATCAGGGTCTGCCTCTCTCCGGAAGGTGGTAAAGGCTTTCCTGGTGGCAGCAGATGCTTCCAGGAGCTGATCCCTGACCTCTTCCGTTATCTGTGTTGTGGGCTCTTTGGCTAGAAGGCAAACTTGTGACAGTCAATACTGCTACATTCTCAGAAGTTCTATTTTCTATATTACAGAGGACAGCCGGAAATCCAGGTTCCTGCATTTGCTAGATTGGCTAGACTGTCAAAAATCAGTCTAGGAAGGTACCATCTCCTCTCAGTCTTTAGACAGGACGAATGTCCCAGCCCTGCTAACTTGATAGTGCTTTTGACATGTCATTTAGGCTCGTGCTGTGCTATAGAGCTTATACAGGCTCTGCCTTGTAATGTAAGGCTCTGAGAAGAAGCTTCTTCCTCCATAAAATGTGAGTATATCGGTGACTTCTAGAAGGTTCCTGAGCGGCCTAATGTAATACTAATCACAACAGCAATTATTGTTACTGTAAGGACAACTGATTGACCCCTTGCCAAAGGCCAAGCTACCATGAGTAAGCATTCTGTGTATATTATCTTATCTACTCTGAAGAATAACCACGTGAGAACTGTGGCATCATCCATGGGAGCACAGACTGCATGGGCTCTGATGTTGGCTCAGTGGCTTACTACTGCATCTGTGCCTCAGTTTCCTTATCGGTAAAACAGAGATAATCATTTTATCTATGTCCAGGGTTAACTCAAGCTTTACATGAATTGACACAGATAGGTATGGAACTTTGAACAGTGCCTGGCTATGGTCTGGATTTAGGAACATCTTCCAAACGCCATGTTTTAGAGGCTTGTTCCCAGCCTGTAGTGGTATGGAAACTGGTAGAACCTTTAAGAGGTAGGGCTTGGTGGGAGGTCGTAAGTTAGTAGGAGAGGAATGCCTCTGAAGGGGATTGTGGAACTTTCTTGTCTTTTCTGGTTTCTTCTGATTCTCTGCCATGAGGTGAATAGTTTTACCCTCTGGTATGTGCTCGGATGGTTATGTGCTGCTCCAAGGCAGGTTCTAAAGCAACCAGACTGAACCCTCAAATACTCTGAGCTCAGACACTCATTTTCTGGTCCTAAGTTTATAAATTGGTTACAGGAACAGAAAGCTGACTAGCATGTGCCTGGGTCATACTTAGTACTCAGCAGGACTTGGTTCTCTCCCTCCCCTGCTTTATTCAAGACTAGTGGTTCTCAAACGGTGGTGATTTTTTTTTTTTTTTTTTTTTTTGGTCCCTAACTCTACCCAGAAGCTAACTGGAAATGCTTAGAGACATTTTTGGTCGGGAGCACAGGTGTGCTAATAGCATCTAACAAGTTAAAGGTCACAAATATTGCTCAATATTCTATAGCCTCTTCAAAGAACATTCTCCAAATGTCAATTGTTACTTGACTGACAAATCTAGTACTAGCCTTGAGAAGTAAAGCTCAGAGTAGTTAATTGATTGGCTAAAGGCTGTTTGACTCCTAAATGTATGGTTTACCACCCCACCCCAACATGCACTTTCCTTGCAGGGAGATTATAGAGGAAAAGTTTAGTTTGGAAAATAGAGAGAAGTCACCGGACACGAGACAAACCAGACTTCCAAAGGTATGTATTTTCCTCAACTTTCTCTAGCAAAAGGCAGAAAAGCACAGTAAAAAGAAATTGCTTATGGACCTTAATTGTGATTGCCAACTTGATGGATTTAGAGTTGCCATGGAAACACACCTTTGCACTTGTCTGTGAGGGAGTTTCTAGATTAGGTTAACTGATGCAGGGAAGACAACTCTGTAATGTGAGTGGCAACATCCTTGGCTGGTGTTCAGAACTGAATGAAAAGGAGAAAGTGAGCACCAGCATTCATCATGCTCTGCTTTCTGTGGATGCAATGTGACTGGCTGCATCATGCTCCTGCATCTGCACCTTTTCCATCATGATGGACCCCAAATCATGGTCCAGAATAAGGTCTTCTGCCTTAGGTTGCTTTTGTCAGGCACCCTGCCACAGAAAAGTCTAATATAACCCATTCTAATCAAACTGTGCATATCTAAGAATGCTTATGGATTTATTAAAGCATGAAGACCTTCCCAGGTGGCAGGACCTTGTCTTGGCCACTTAGGAGGATGATGTCATGACCAGAGAGGTGGCTTTCTTCTAAAAGCCTTGCTCAGAATGAATCTAGAATCTAGAAGTCATGAAATGCATGCAGCATAACAAAGGCTTCTCTGCAGGCTCCAGTCCAGCCGACCGGAGTGCATTACCTTTCTTCCGGGATGGGGCATCCCTGTCCACTTCGTCATCTTTCTTTTTGTTTCCCAAGTCGCTGGTGTTCACTGTCACTGTTGCCTTGATCTCCTGCTGGGCCACCTTCATTCGATCATAGAAGACCTTGAAGAACTTCTCTGACTTCTTATCTTCTGTCAGCCGGCAGAAAAAGGAGTGCTGCCACAGAGAGCGACAGATCCTTAACAGCAGGCCTGGGCAGTCACAAGCCTCACAAAGAGGACAAGGTGATGGCTAGATATTACTGCACATATTCACCCTCTGGAGTTTAAGGCCTGAGCTTTTCAACACGGAGCCTTCAAAAAGGCTGCTGGACTTCGAGCAGTCCCCCCAGGGGCTCAGCCAGAGAAGAACTGCCCTTCTTGTCTCTACACGACACACATGACAACTCCACAAACAACAACAATGGAAAATGGTTTTAGTGATTACTGCAGAGAGGTGGTTTATCCGAGATCTTCTCCATGTTCCTGTGCACAGTCCTACAAACAATGTCAGGAAAAATGCCATCTGCTCCATTGGGCTTATTCATAGGTAAGGATGACCTGCCCGTAGCCCATACTGAGACATGTGAGTCAAAAGTGCTCAGGAAGGTATGGGATTATATGACAGGAACTTAGATGAGGGCCGACAGTGGGTGGAAACAATCTCAGATTTCTCAAGAAAAAGGTGAGCTTTAAGTAAGGCTGTACAGGACAGGAAGGAGTAGTTAGATGGTGTTCAGAATTACCAGGTAGCTTGCCTCTTGGATGTGCATTTGTTTTTGGCCCCCTTGCAAGCAATAGTGTATACTGTTGATGTGGAAACACAATATGGTGTCTCTACTTCATTTATGAGTGTTTGCTTTCACCCCCTTGCAAGAACTACACTGTTGTGAGTTATTTACATAAAAATACAATACGGTAATTTCCAAAGGAATGAGACGAAGCTCCAGACAATATATTTCCTTCTCTCAGGAGATCTTTCAGTCAGTTTCATACCTGATTCTTGCAAGACGGAAGTTCTATACAGGGAACCCCTAGGCTTCCAATGCTGGAAAGAACTATAACCTTCCGTCCAGCCCCTAAAGCCCCCCAACTTCTCTAAGCTCTTATATGAGTATCTCCCAAATTAGCAAAGCACCTCACAGGGCTACCGAGTTCCCATAGGCTACCAGGCAGTTGCAGATACCCTGGCTCTTTTAGCCACTGACAAGCCACAGTGACCAGCATCTGTCCAATGTGTTCATGTTATACTTTCTTGCTCATGTCCTTTTCTCTTGCTTGTGATTCTCGACTTCTGGTTCCTTCTTGCATACAACACAGGATCTGCCCCTCCTTTGCGTACTCTCTGATACTCACTTTTCCCTTCCAATCATTTCCGAATGTCCAGACCCATCTCTACCTCCCTGTGTGGACCCCCACTTTTCAATACATCTGGAGTGGTCTCCGCTGTCCTTTACTTCCTTTTAATTTCTTTTTGCTTTCTTCCCATCCCACTCAATCATCCATCAGCCATGGTCCACCTGTCACGAGCTGGGCACTGTGTCAAGTACATGAGAAACAGGAGTGAACACAAAGGGGCCTGAATCCCCACCCACCATGGAACTGGCAGCTTGGTGAGGAAAAGACACAGTAATTCAACAATGGCCCTAATGATCACTTACCTGACCCTTTATTTGTATGAAAGAGACCCGAGAGTCTGTTGGTAAATGGTGTGGCAGACAACTCATTGCCACTGCCTGAATCTTTCCATAGCCAGACCCTCCTCACCTTTTGTTCTTACCACTGAGGTTACCTCCTTCCTTACTGAAGGCATCTCTAAACAAAGCCCAGGTCAACTGCTTCTTTTCAAATGCCCAGTTCTGTTCTCACAGTAGCAAGATGCCCTGAAATCTCACAGTTATGTTTACTGTCTACCTGCTCATTGTCCTGTGCAGAAGTGTAAGCACTCTGAAGGCAGGGGATTAACCCTGTGACTGACAGCCACCTCCACAGCACGGGGAGGAGGCTCAGTATGCTGCAGGCAGCATTTGACGGCAGAATGACAAAAGCCTCATGTTCTGTTTCTTCTTTTGACTAGCTCCCCTCAATGAGATCCTTCTCACATTCAGCAAACTTGACAAAAATGAATGCCATCGAATAAATAAATTCTGGAAGACTGCTTAACTATCAGAAACCAAGTTCTAATGCCCCCCCCCCCCCCAGTTAAGAGTCAACACGCCCACAGACAAGTAAGTCACAAGAGGATAAAGAAGGAAACCACAGCTGCTTAATTCCTGGGACTGGCCTTCCCACTGGCAGAGGCCACACACTTCCTATGCCCAGGGAGACTGCTAAGGCTCTCTTTAAGGCAGGCTCCTCAGGACAATTCACTGGGGCAACTTTAAAAGTATCTGGGGACAGACAATCTGGTCTCTGAGAAAACAAAGTACTTCAAATAAGGAAATATATAAATAAATAAATAAAGCCTGCCGTCTGCCCTGCCTCCCAAAAGGTGGCACACAGCTAGCTAGCCTGCTGCAAACCGCAGTGCTCAGCGTCCGGGGTGGGGGCGGTGGCAGTGGGGTAACCCAGTCGCTGTCAGCTTACACAGCCAGGGTAAGGGAAGCTCTCCTGAAATGAGAGAAGGGCAAGGGCTTCTATGCATGTGTCTGCAACTGGCTACTGTTTATTTTGCATTATTTATACCAATCCTTGGTCAGCTCCTCAAGGACCTGAAGGTTTATGAACAGAACAAGAAAAAGTAGTGACTGCAGAAGCCAGGAGAAATGCACACACAGCACACACACACACACACACATGCACACACATGCACACACATCTCAGCTATGCATTTTCTCATCAAAAAGAGAAGTGCAATCTGCCTCAAGGGAAGCTCTTCATGGAGAAGGCAATGCAAGGTCTGGGTCTCAATCCCAGGTCCCTCACATACTCCTGCCTCACTGTACCTAGGTGAAAGGACTACCAGGGAGTGCACAGCCTGAGCCCACTGCCTGGTTAGTTGTGACCAAGCAGAGATGCTCAAGTAGAACACAGACATGTTGCAGCAAGCAGCAAAGGTAGAGAGCATTCGGTGCCAAGAACTTCGGCTTTAGCTCTACCACTGCCAAGGGTCACCATAGCAAGTGACAGTCTCCAATGCCTTATTCTCATCTGCAAAATGAATATAGCAATAGTACTCCCTGGTGGTCCTGAAGTCCCCCAGAGATGATCAGAGCCACCCCTACAGGAGGTCAAAGTCACTGACTTCCTTACCAGGAACCAGGAGGAAGCCTTTTGTGCAGCATCTTACCTGAGAACCTGCTGAGTGCTATTTCTCAGATCCCTAAGAGACCCCACATGTTAAATACTTTAGCATCCTAGATGCTGCAACTAACTAGGAGGACTGTGATCTCACCAGGACACACAGGTGGAGTGGTTTAGGGTATAATGGAGCACAGGCTCCATCTCTCAAAAAGACCAAGTTAAATAAAGACAGTGGAAGAAGACATCTGGTCTCTAGAAGGAAGTGGTGGCATTTTCTGTAAGAACTGAAGACTGATGGCACAGTGAGGTGTCCCATGTGCAGGACACGTGTGGAGCCACCCAGGGCTCTGGGACAGCCTGGTGGAGTCTGCTGGAACCATTCATTTGCCTTCCCCTGGTGAGAGCTAGACATCAAGAGTCCGGGGCCCTTCCCAGCCCCCACAGGCCCTTTCACCTTCACTAATCCTCTCTCTGAGGCAACCTGCTACTAAGTACTAGGTACTATGGTACTAAGAAGGGAGAGACAGTAAGGACTGAAGACCAGAGCAAAGAAGTACATACCCTCCCCCTCAAAGCCTCAACCCTCGTGTCCACTTTCTTCCCTGAACCTATTCAATGAATTACTTCTTCTCACAGGCCAAGAGCTTTTACTTTTTTTCTGAATCTCTTCCTCCATATCACTTAGTGGGTGTGAGGGAACCCTTAAATATAATCTAGCCCAGGGCAAGAAATGCTAGCTGGCAACAGAAATCAAAATGGCAGTCATCTCTGTGAGTAGTGATGGGAAATACGACTAAGGGGAATAAGATGACATCCTGGAGTGAAGGAACCACCGTGATGAGAGCAGCAGTTGCACAGATGTCATAGTAAACAAAGGGCTTCTCAAAGACATCCACGTCCTCATCCCTGCACCTGTCAGCGTGCGCCGTACCTTACAGCGCAAAGTGAAATTAACATGGCAGAGCAGTGATTCCTGGTCGTCCAGTCTCCAACAAGAGGACAATCTCAGATCACCACAGGGGCCACTGTCATCATGAAGTTCCTTCACCATGGAGGAAAGTGGCCGGGATGTAGGGGGAGAGCAGTGGTGTGGGGAGTCAGTTTGTTGCTGCCAGGGAAGAGGCGAGGAGCCCAGCTAAGAAGTGTAGTTGCCATGTAGAAGCTGCTAACAGCCAGTAACAGGGTGCCGCTGGAGCCTCCGGCTGGGGCACAGTCTTGCTGGCACCTGTATTTTAATCTAGAAAGATTCATGCTAAGTTTGTAAGATGATTCACTGACCCAAAGCCTGCAGGTTTGTGGTCACGGTACTGTAGCCATACAATAGGTGTATTTGAAAACCGACTTAAGTTTTATTCTTCAAATCTGCACATGTTACAGTGGGTAAAAACTATATCGCACTGAAGAGATGAGCCTGCTTTGGTTCCAGAATGCTAGGGAACTCTGGTAAGGTATGCAGATGGGGCCACTTTCAGAACATTCTTGGTCACCGGAGGGAAAGTCATCTGCCTGCCCCTTGCTGACCTGTCCTCGCCCTTTGGTTATCTCCAAATTACACTGGATGCCAAAACCCTTTTCATAGATGCTGTCTCATCAGCATCTTAGGAGATCGCAAACAGAGATACCATCGTTCATAAACCCAGCACATTGCACACAAGTGTGCTAGGGTCAGGGGAGGTCAGAGGCCTGTGGCAAAGCCACAGAAAACTCTCTACCTCTTGCCCAACAGGAAGACAGCTTTGGTGGGCAGACATGAGCAGAGGCTGAACAGCAGAGGAAACAGGGCTTGTTCAGGGGCAGACGCTCATTGCCAAGTTGAGACACGAAGTATGGCAGGTTTGCATGTGACAGGCTTGAGGGAAGGAAGTGGGGTCAGGAGTAGAGTGAGGAAGTGGCTGCTGGTCCCAGCCATCTCCAGGCAGTGGTGGGTGGTGGGGGTGAAGGTAAGGGCAGCCATTATAAGCCAAGGTTCAAAGTAAAACAAAGGGAAGAGAATGCAGACCACAGGCTGTTACAGCTAGAGCTGGGAGAAACCAGCAGGACCCTGTGAGCAGGACCCTGTGTCTTACCCAGCATTACAGCCCTGCATTCTCTTCTCCCCAGATACTATCTCGTGCAAAGACAGCTTATGTAAGAGAGAGACAGGCAGAAGGGATCCCTTCAATCAGAACCACCAAACTCCCTACTGGGGGTTTGCAAAATACCTATTTACCTATCCCCTTCATATTTTACAGATGAGGAAACTGGGGCACACATAGAAAAAGGATTTTGTACAGGTCACAAGAAGAACCCTGTCTTCTTACTGGCTGTGTTGGTTAGTTTTTTGTCAGCTTGATACAAGCTAGAGTCACTTCAGAGAAAATGCCCCATCACATTGGCCTGGAGGCAAGTCTATGGGGTAGTTTCTTGATCAGTGATTGGTGTGTGTGTGTGTGTGTGTGTGTGTGTGTAGGGGGAAATGGGGACAAACCATAGTGGCTTTTACCACCCCTGGGGAGTTGATACTGGGAAGTATAAGAAAGCAAACAGAGCAAGCCAGTAAGGAGCATTCCTCCATGGCTTCACCTTCAGTTTCTGGCACCAGGTTCCTGCCCTGACTTCCCTCACTGATGGACTGTAACATAAAAGTGTAAGCTGAAATAAACCCTTTCCTCCCGGAGCTGCTTTCGGTTATGGTGTTTATCACAGCAATAAAACCAAACTAAGGCAATGCTCAATCTAGTTCTCCACAGTAGCTTGTGGTTAATTGAGAGTCCTAGTTGACAATCCTATTCTATGAGCACTGTCTCATGGAAAGTTTTCCCTTCTAGGGCTGAGTGTGTTAGGTGCTAATGAACTGAGTGGGATAGGTCTCAAACCAAAAGAATAATACAATTACCTGCTAGTCTGATGGATCTTGAAAATAGCCTGCTACTTAATTAGCCTGTTGGCCACGAGCTACCTCCATCTAAGACCTTGCAAAGAATTGCAGTTTGGCATTTTATGACAAAAGGCACCCTGAAGTTAGGGTCCAGGAGAGTGGAAGTACCCTGTAAGAAGCAGGAAGATATCTGTAGTGTGGTGGACGCCTTAAGTATAAGAAGAGATAACCCTAATTAAATTGTGGGCTTGAGGTTTTGGAGAAAACCGTCATGGGAGATAGAGCCTTTCCTATAACCTGCCTATAACCTATAACACAGCCAGGAAAATAAGCGAATGGAAAGCAGAGATCTTCCTCATCAGGAAGGAGGCCCCAGGGCTCAGGTCTCAGAAGAAAGGCAGGCTTTGGACTCCACCACCATGGTGCTCTATGGAAAGTGAGCTGCCTGCTTGTACCTGCCAGGCACTGGGCCACTGAGATTGGAGGAACCCTTTTGTGGGCATCTCAGCTACAGGACAGAGCAATGACGGGAGTGGAGATATCTGTGATCCACACTGTCTCCTCTCTGGAGCAACCCAGGGGCAGGTGGTGGTGGGACTTTGATCCTTTGCACCCTGTGGCTGGGCCACCTTCTAGAAACACTCACTGTGGACCCTGAGAAAATCCAGATTGACACAGCCATGATCTTGTTCACTCAGCATGGCTCACTTACGTGCTGCAAAATAAATTAAGTCCTTGGGCTAAGTCCGGGAATTTGAAAAATGTGGCTAAGGAGTGAGCGGGCAATGGTGTTTCCAAGCACTGATGAAGAGTCTTCCTTTACTCTTTACAATTACTTGTTTTAATACGAGCTCTGAGACTTGAAGGGCATCTTAACTGAACCAACCCTTTCTGTCTTCACCAGTGGAACAAAATGATGACAACAGCTATACACTTGGGCTTTCTTTATGCACCTGTGATTAACTGAGAATTTGCCATTTCCTGGGACCCTTTCTGTATATTATATGGTAGTCAACATCAATGGAAGGGTGCCAATTCGTCAGGCATTGCCCAAGTGCGTGATACATACTACCTCCATTCATGCTCAGCTAGCACATAGGTAGGTGCCATTGTTATCTCTACAGATGAAGAGCTTCCAAGAAGTTATATAACTTGCCAAGTCACACAACTAGTGCTTGGTGATGCTGCCCGCACATTTAACTTGGCATATTTCTCACAGGCTAGCCTTCAACCATTGCTTTGTTAAAGTTATCTCTGCTGAACAAGAGGCTTTCATAGGATACCTTACAGCTTTTTATAAGCCACCCCACTCCTACCCTCAAACTCCCTCAAAGGCATAAACACAGAATACTTGTTTCTACATGATGAAGGATCACTGTAAGAGGTACCAAGGAAGGCACCTCCACAGGGAACAAGGGTGTTTAGTACATGTGTTAATTGTTATCTCCCAAGTAAGCCCTTTCTGGTATCTGAGAGTTTGCCAGGGCTGGGGTTTATAAGCTCTCAACAAAGCCATGTCACACAGTAACTGCTGTAGGACTTGAGTATTTTCTTAGAAACCAAGGATAATGATTGCAAGTCAAAGATGAGAAACCACAAGGCAATAAAACACACTTGATTGGGCATACTAGCCTAGAGAACTAGAACTAGAGAGAACTAGAACTCAGAAATCAACATTTTAGCCTCACTATCCAATCCGGTGGTCTTAGGTAGTTCATCCTCATTTGTGTCTTGGGGATTCCTTATTGGAAAAAATGAGATTATACCACCTGCCTGGGCTACATCACAGGGAAGCTGGGGGCTCTATTAAGGTGGCAGTTATAAAACAGTGTGAAGAATGATCTGATTCCTACTGAGCCTAATGTAAATCAATGGTGATGTTATTATCTAACAAATATCCCTGTCATAGGGAAGGCATGTGGATATAAAATAGGTGAATCCATGGGTGATATATGAGGATCAAAATCTACTATTCAAGTAACACCCAGTGACAATTCCATATTGTATTGGTAGCTCAAGACAGCTTCCAAATTGACAGCAAAAACATAGTAAATAGCAATTCCTAGATGCTGTTGTAATGTAGAAACTAAAGGTGAAACGAGTCTAGATTATTACTAGCTATAGAAGCCATTCTGATTTCTGTAGTCACAGAACTAAGCACTCTTGCTTCTACTTCTTAAAGTGAAATATCCCCAAAGCTAGAATACAAGCCTACCTCCCTAGTGCCCTGTCTGTCTCTTTCTCTCTTAAAAAAAGATTTTATTTTTAATTCTGTGTATATGTGTGTCTGTGTGTAGGTATAGTGCTGGTGCCTGCAGAGGCCAGAAGGGAGCGTTGGGCCCCTGAGAGCTGGAGCTACAGGTAGTTGAGATGCTTAGCATGGATGCTGGGAACTAAACTTGGGTCCCCTGCAGGAACAACATGCTTTCTTAACCACTAAGCCATCTCTCTAGCCCCTTACATCTTTAACATGAACTTTTCTTTAGTATTTCCAATGCCTGACTTTGGGACAAGACAGACATACACAAAAGGAAACATTTCCCTTTGCAAAACTCAATATAAAAAGCTGAGTTTTAAGCTGGTGTGGTGGTACATGCCTTTAATCCCAGCAATCAGGAGACAGAGGCAGGCGTATCTCAGTGGGTTCTAGGACAGTCTAGTCTACATAGAGAGTTCCAGGATAGCCTAAGCCTGTCTCAAAACAAGCAGACAAATAAACGAAGTCAAGTTTTTTTGCAAGGTTTGATGAGTTTCAACTAACACCTGTAGCACTCACTTCAAGTTTCCTGAGGTTATTTTAGGCTTTAATGAGTTCAGAAATAAAATAAACTTCCCTGTGGGAAAAGAGGAACCAGTGAAGAAAACCAAGGGTGTGCAGCAAATCATCAATATCTCAATATCATTTTTCAGAAATGAAATTCTGCTTCATCTAAACTGTGGAGCCACCTTTGACGGCTTAAAGACATATACCCATTTTCAATTGCTCTGCCAACCAAGAATGGACAAGAACATGTTCTGGCCCATCACTGACGCCTGGTGCCTGAGTGAAGGGATAAAGATGATGATACCCTTACTAGGATTCACTAGGTTCTTGGACTTCAGGGTCAAGGCCAAAGCAGACCTTCAAAGATGCTTTTCAAAAGAAAGTAATTCACCTTTTAGCAAGCAGCCAACTCCACCTGTTCTAAGACACATGCTTTTTCTGAGGCAGGAAGCTGAACTGCTCTCTCCTTCAGCTGTCTTTCAGTGCCCACAGGAGTAGCACTTGCTGGGAAATTCTGCCCCATCTATATAGCAGAGCATGCAGATCAGAATAGGAATAGTTTCATACATATTCATCAACAATATCTCAGCCAACAAAGTATACTTAAAAAAAAAAATTAGGCCGGGCAGGCATGCAATCCTGTAATTCCAGCACTCAGTAGACTGAGGTACGGGAGAAAAAAAAATCACAAAATTAGAGATCAGCCTGGGCTACACAGTGAAAATTTGTCTATAAATAAAGAATATAAATAAATGAGGTGTCTTTCAAAGTACCTCACTACACAGGTATACCATCAGCAGTCACTCTCTGGTAAGATTTAAGAGTCACTTAAAGGATTTCAGAGAGGAAGCCATTTGCTTTGGAGAATCCCATGCCTCTGACCTAATGTTCTTCTAGTTTTAACTATGGAAACTTGTTATGGATTCTAAAGGTCAGTACCTTTTGTGGGGACACATTGATGTGATTTCTGGCCAAAGACACGAAGAGGAAAACAATTACCTCTAGGAAAAGACAAAGACAAGTGATGGAATGTAAAACAGGCACAGCCCATAAAAAATGAAGTCAACACTGTCCAAGAACTCCTTGATAAAGCGGAAGGGAACTAGGGGAGGGGCCTCTTTGTTAATCTCCCACAAGTGCAAAAAAGTATTTCAGGTTGTCTTTGAATGAGTTTGAGCCTTGTTTTAAAATCAGTAATAGTGTCTTTTATTAATTACTCTAAATCTCAGATCCAGGGAATCTTTGTTCAAAGGATTTAAGGCCTCACAGTCTCAAACTCATGGTATGCTCTCAAACAGAGGAAAGGAAAATGGCTATTTGTGATGTGGCTCTGGGGCTGCAGGAGGAATGCATCAGCCTCAGAGCACCTTCTGGGGAGATGATTCAATGAGTCTCTTTTGGCAGTTTGTGTGAAATTCCCAAGTCCTGTCTTGGCTTGCCCACAGACTCACTGTGGGATCTGTAGTAGGAAGTGCACGGAGGTCTCCTCCTCGGACCTCCAACCTTCATCATGACACCACAAAAGAAATATGTGCGATGCACTTGGAAACAACCGAGGAATGTGTTCTGAACGGAGTGTGTTAGCACAGGCCTGTAAATCCTATCCCTTGAGAGACAGAGGCCTAAGCTATAGTGAGACCCTGCCAGGAAAGGAGAAAGGAAAAGGAAAGACAAGACACACGTTAGGATGTTAATGTTTTTTACCCGAACAAAGGCACTACCCATCTCCCAACTGCTCCAGCTCATTTTGCCATGAGCTTCCTCATCTGGTATCATCCTGAGGCCACAAAGGTATCCCACAGTGTAACATGTAGGTGGCCAAAGGGATGGTGGTGGGCAGGAGGAAACGATGAGGCCCTCATTCATCCAAGTGCAGCTCCATATAAATCAATGCACTCTACATCAGCTCCAGAGGGCCTGGGTGTAGAGTCCTCACCCTGGAAAGAGGAGGACCCACACATGAGGCCCTGGCCACAGCTAGCTCTTCTTTTCCACAAGGACAGGTGTGGTGATCTGAGACACTACAAAACAGACCTGAACAAGTAGTCCATCTTTAGGGCAAATTTTGTGGGTTATATATCTGTTCTGTGTACCTGAGAGAACCATACATTAAACGAGACCAAAGTTTCCTGTTTCAGAGCTCCAAGGTTTCCAGGGACCTTGTCTTGAAATTTACAGCAGGACCAACAATAATCCTTGGCTCATACATTTTCTGGGTCTCTGCAGAGCCCCGGGGCTGAGAAAGAGCTTCACATCCTATACCCTTCAGGAGGTAGAGACGGGTGAGTGGCAACAGTTTGGGAACTGGATTGGTTTGGACAGGTACTTGTTAAAATCCCGTTGCAGTTTCCTCATCTTCAGGAAGGAAAGAGGAAGATTAAAGAACTACCTGAAAGGCCTATTAGGAGGAGTAAATAGGAAATATACGTAACAATCCCTGTGGTACTGGGCACCTGGCAAAATTCAATGCTAGCCCCCCTCCCACCCTTCCCTGCCCTCAATACACTTAACTGTGACTAGTTCACTAGACCATAAAATCCAAAGAAAAATAAATACACCCTCTCATGCCAAAGTAAAAAACAAATGCCTAGTTGAACGGAGAGCCCGCTGTCACCTGCGGTCATCCCTGGACCAACTCATCTTTCAGACGCACTCTTGAGACCATCACACCTCCCAACCCAGCAGGCCCATCTCGCTATGTTGGCCCTTGAGGCGATGTTCCTATGGCCAGAAAAGCACCTGACAGTGACATGTACAGATGGCCAAATGGACAGAGGTGGTCAGGTTGAAATTACACGGTGCTCATCTTTGTTAGCTCAATATATTCCAGCCCTGGCAGCAGTAGTATGCATCCAATCAGGGTCACTGACCTGAGCCAACTTGGTGCCCTTTAGAAGCACTGAGTAGGGGCTGGCAGGGAGCGTGGAGATCACCTAACCCAACCTCCCACCTGATGACAGGCGTATTACCAAAGCTGAGCAGTCACCTCATGCTACTGCCCGCCCTGCGTGGTGTTCCTGCTGTACTGGCCTCCTCAGCAACTCTAGCATGCCCAGTCTGGGGACAGAACACCCTTGTTCCCATCCCATTTCGTCTGTAAGGTCTCAGCATGTCTCTTCCACTTTTGCTGTCATCATCCTAAGAGGACTGTCTCTGCTTCTCTCTCTCTCTCTCTCCCAGTTTTGCTTTACACTGGATGTTTGCTGGTTTCCTAGTCATCTTGCCTACTGGATGGCATACTACTAAAGTCAAGACTGACATTGTCCCTGTCCTAACTTGCACAAGCAATTTGTCCAGTACTCAATATTTATTGTATTAATGAATGAATAACAACCTTAAGGGGGGCACAGTTCCAAAAAACCTTAAGCTGCTTGTATCTACCTGCTGAGGTTCAATTGCCAGTATATGAAAGTTCAGAGTCCTGCTAAAAGGGGTTGTTTGTTTGTGTTTGTGTGTGTGTGTGTATGTGTGTGTGTCACACTCCAGGAGGCCGGCTGAAGGCCACTGGTGTGGTGCTGGAACTTACCAGGTTTTTGCTTCTGACTCTGGGATAGGTTCAGCCTGGTTGTGGATCTTTAATTTACCCAGTTAACTGTTAACCAACCCAGCATCAGAGACATAGCTGCCTGCACATCATTAACTTGGGAGCAGGAAGGACAATTCTTTGTAGGCCTTCCACCTCAGAAGATGGCTCCCTCCCCAGGCTTGACAGCTACAAACTCGATGCTGAATAGTCAGTAGGCTCATGTTGCAAGAACATTAATAAAAACACGTTTCTCAAACACCGGCTGCTGAGGGATACTGCAACATACCCTCCTTCAATATCAGTATCCTTTTCGTTTTTTAAGTCTTAAATTCCTTGGAACAGTGGCATGAAGAATGCCACATTCATATGGTTTACAGAACCACAGCCCTGAGTGTCTGAGCCACGCTGATGAAGCAAGCTCAAAGCTCAGGCACAGGAAATGGAGAGCCACTTTCAGAGGGGATCTCCGTGGACCTCAGGGCATATAAGTGTGTGATAGGTTCTGAAGTCCCAAGGAGAGCTGAGGCACGCAGAACCACAGCCAGCTGTGGACGCCAAGGAGGTTCTCAGAACTGGAGGCTCCAGGTTTGCGTTTGGGGTGACTCTGAATAGTCCTACATCGGGGATCAAGCTGCTGGCTATCTCCAATAGAAAAGTCTCGGGGCTGGCAAAGCTCTGTGTGTGTGTGTGTGTGTGTAAGGGGGTTGGTCTCGGGGCTGGCAAAGCTCTGTGTGTGTGTGTGTGTGTAAGGGGGTTGGTCTCGGGGCTGGCAAAGCTCTGTGTGTGTGTGTGTGTGTGTGTGTGTGTGTGTATAGGGGGGTTGGTCTCGGGGCTGGGAAAGCTGTGTGTGTGTGTGTGTGTGTGTGTGTGTGTGTGTGTGTGTGTGTAGGGGGGTTGGTAAGAACACCTGCCTAATATGTATGAGGCCCTGAGCTCCATACTCAGCACCAGGGAGAGAGAGGAAACTGTCTCAACCATCAAGTCAACTCTGTTGGAAGGCTTCCAAAGGGAAAGTCCCTCCAGTTACTCAGAGGGGGAAAAAAATTACCTACTTGGTCTGGAATCTGGGATGTTTTCTGCAGATGTCTGCAGCTCAAGTTAATGAAGGGAAGTCAGCCTGCCTTTGATTATTCAAACCGGCTACTTCTATTAAGGGTTGCACAACTTAAGTAAGGCAGGGGTGGGTTTGATTTTTTAAATTTTTACTTAAAAGAAATCTTAAGCTTAATTTTCTGGAACTATTTATTCTTTTCTATGGAATTTTTGCATTCCAACTCACTCTTCTGTACTTGCTAACAGCTTCTGCTCTGGTGAGAGTGTAGGGATCAACCCAGAGTTGGCACAGAAACCTGGGTGGCTTCCCTCAGAAGCCAAGGTGCTGGGGGCATCACCATAGACATCCATAGGGTTCTCAGTCATTTATCTTCTTTGCTATATATCAGAGTCACTACGTTTGCATGTGTGTTACACATGGAGGATCAAACCCAGAGTTTCACACATGCTAAGCACATACTGTCCCACTTAGCTACCTCCCTAGCCCCATGACATTTAAAAAAAAAATATGGGTCAGTTTCAACCTGTAATTTCCAGGTGCTAGGAGTCATCCGACATATCTAAGAACCATCATTGTGGGACAAACTTATTCTCTTGTTTTCCTATGAATCTCTTTTATAATATGTATAATTCTGTTTCATAATATGGCCAGAGGAGACAGATGTCATTCAGCTCAGGGCAAGCACACAGACCAGGATGTAGGGAAACACAAACAACCTCTCTCCTCCAGGGCAAACTGCTGTGCAAGAAGCAACGGAATCCACCTGGTTCCGGAGCAATCTAGCATGAGACAGAAAGCCTCTATCAGGCCACAGGGGAGGAGAAGCCCCTGCAACTGAGGGAGTGGTTATGAAAAATCACAGGAAAATACACAGGGGAGGGTGGGAAAAGCACACCTTAGGAAAAAGAAAAACAACAAAAAAAAACCCTCTTCTGAAGCCCTGAGCTACACAATGGGGGTGTTGGGGGAGGGAGGGAAAATATTCCTGTTTCCTGAGGCAGCTCCAAGGAATCATGAGTGGGCGTGAGAAACAAGGAAGCTTATGGATTAAAAAGAAAGAAAAGAAGGGGGGGTCAGGGAAGGGGAGAGCAGGATCTTTGAGAGACAGGGGAATTAAAAACACCATGGCAACAATGCAGTCCACCTACCCCTGGCCGCCCACCCACAGCCTGATTCTTTACTGACGCATTTTGAGAACAAGCTGGTTCCTACCAGCTCAGGAAGGTGAGCAAACCCAGAGAGCTCATTAAATCCCAGCTCTGCGACTCTTGCCTGCCTGCAGATAGTGAGCAAGGAGGACATAAATAGAAGTTATGTAACATCTCTTTGTTGGTTCCTGTGTTCACCAAAAACATGCGGCATGACCTGGTTTTTCTTTAAAGTTCGCCTCGGCCTGCTAGTTGAGGACTCTAATGCAGTTGGGGATCATCTTAAAGTTTAAACACCATGGTACAGATTTCCAAGTTAAAGGAACTCAAGCTCAAGTTAGGAATCCTTGGGGCAAGTTCTTTCTGGATAGAAAAAAGAAAAAAAAAAGAAAAAAAAAGGAAGGAAGGAAGGAAGGAAGGAAATACAGGTGAAGAATATTGTACTTCTTCTTAGAACCTTCCCTCATGAAAACCGAAAAACTGGGAATAAACTTAATGCCAGATGAATACTAGAGACTGTTTTACAGCCAAGTGCTGTCAGTCCTTTCCTTAACAGGCAAGACTACAAGGCCTCCCCACAAACAAACTGACATAAGCAAGCCTTGCATTGTAAAGCCAACGGCCCGAATCCCAGTCCATATTGGCCGGACATTCCAGTGGCTGAGTCCTGGGCTCAGGCACAGACTTTCCTAGGCTTCCTTCTAAGGAGCTGTGCTGATAGGATGTGCTATTGAGCCAGAAGACTTCTTATCTAACCTGTTGATGCCATCAGACTGTTCAAAAACTGTTACCATGGAAACTTTTCCCTAGCAAGCATTCTTCAAGACAGCATTACAGGTGCTGGAGAATATAAGTCTCAGGAAGCTTTTCTTGAGTCTTAGAATGTCTGAATAGATGAGGGAGACTTTTAAACCTGCAATGCAAAGGTTTCAATTGCAATGTTTTCAAAGACCAGACAGGTAGGCATTAGTCAAATGAGGGGTGGGCTGTGATGACCCCGGAGCACATTGAGGCACCACGAAATTGCTCCAATTCTATATGAATGCTTTCAATTCCAGGTTCTGGCAAGCAAACACACTCTGCTGGGCTATAATCAGCTCAGAGTCTGACCTTCAGTAAGAGATGCAGTGGCTCTCATTGTACTATGGGATTTCCTTCATCCTCAGAAGTCACAGGTAATCATAACCATAACACTTAAATTAGGCAGGAGGCCAGATCCAATGAAAGCAATTAAGGATATCTTCATTACAATATTAAAAGGGTCCAGATGACTCATAATGACTAGGACATGAGGTGGCTGTTATTTGTTTTTAGGTTAAGATCAAAGATCAGCAACAAGGATTCATGGTGACTGAACACAAAGCCCTCACCTAACCCAGGAGGAAAGAGGGCAAAAGATTCAAGGCAGTTGTTGCCAAGACAGGACAGCCTCTGGTTCGGTGGTGTCACTAAAGTGCACAAGGAGCCTTACATTAAGTCTATTAGCTCTGTGCCTTCTCCTGTTCTCTGTCTCAGCAGAGGAGCAGACATCCTCCCTTCTACAGTACATAGAGTGAGGAACGGGCAGAAACCGACACATCTTCATGTGCCGACGCAGCAACGTTGCCAGGTAACAAATGTAGAAATGTACTCAGAAAACTGTATGTGACAATATGCAACCTCCGCTCTGCAGCTGATAACCAAGAGAGTGTTAAAACACTATGTTCCCTTAACACTTCAGCTTTAGTGTGAAAATAAAATTAAATGGGATACTTCCTCTTGTAAATATAAGACAAGCATACATCTCACACATAACATGCCAAACTAGGAATAGTAGAAGGGATTTGCAACACCCATCCAGGTCTATCCTAGCCATCCCTTTCCCTCGAGATGAGGTCTAGGAAACACCAAGTAATGTAATGACTGAACAAGAGCCTTTTATATATGGCTGGATGCATTTACCTCTGGCCAGACAAAGCTATGCACGATGAGAATGCCAATACAAACCAAAGAAAAGCTTATACAGCAATATGAAACTGAACATGCTTCCATATATGGGCTCATAGGTTGACCTTTAAAACTAATTTGATACGCCAAAGCAGCGAGTGCTTGCTTCTCAGATCAAACAAGAACTCTGGCCTTCTGTCACCTGCAAAGATAAAGCAGACACTGCTATCTAGAGTGGACACGGTCAAAGTGACTAGTGTGCTGACGAACTTCCTGCCTGTGTGACCAAAAGACTGTGTCATACGGAATGTAGGTGAGAGATTTTTCAGGGAGAGACACTTGCGTTCAAATCTTGGTTCTGACAAATGGGGACCATGAACAAGCCTTTGTTAGCTTCGGTTTTCTTACCGGGAACTGGGGCCATCTCATGCAGCCTCGATGCATATAAAAGCATAATTAGGGACATGATGAAAGTAAGAAGTCCCTTCCCTTTCTCGGCATTTCCCCAAACAATTCTTCAACCAGCAAAGGTTTGGGGGAAATCTAGTCCACTGAATTTCTTTACAAAATGGGCAAAAGCTGAGCTCTAGTAAGTCTCACACATGCCAATGAGCATATGCTCTTTAGATGCAAGTTTAAAAAAATATTAATAAAATCTAACTTTTTTTTAAGACCTTTAAATAGAAGCACTGCTTTCCATGTCACAGAGGGGAAGTCTCACAGGAGAGTCTTGTCACTAGCTTTCATGGACCTGAGAACCTGAAACTTGCTGGAGGGAAAGAGCCTGTAATATGTACAAGTTTTATTTGGCAAGTGAGTGATGCTCAAGGTGAAGGGAAAAACCTTTTATGGTTTCCTCCTCTGTCATTCATGGCCAAGTTTATCAAAACAAAACTACCAACCACGCAAGCTGCCTTCTGAGGTACTAGGAGGACAAAGCATCCTCCAAAGAGGCTGCCACCAAAAGGAAGGCTTAGGTGCCAATTTGCAAAAGGATGCAAGGTCCCCAAAGGGGGAACATGGGTCCATGTCAAATGTTAGGGGAGTGGGTGGAGGCTTCTCAGCACTGTGGAGAGACCAAAACTAAGACTTCTGCCAGGAAATAACCACCAGCTAGGTCATTCTGAGTGCCTTGAACTCTAGGACCCTGCTTCCTCTTAAGCAAAGAAGGGGGTCACAGCAGAGCCTTTCACACAGGACTGCCATGAAGCAAAATGAGCTGAGGCAGAGAGGACCCTTAGCTGAGTTCCTGGCTTCTGGTACTCCTTATTTCAGTCTGTAATCATAATTAAGAAAAAAAAAAAAAACAAAAGGAAGAAATTAGCTCATGAGATATTTCTCCATTGACTTTTTATATTTACTTCCTTTGGGCTCAGATAAACCTAATTCCTTCTTATTCTTAAAGAAAGTTAACAAGATATCCTGATGCTGGCAATCAAAAGGGTAAGATGATTAAAATAACATGATGGCACATAGGACCACAGCCAGAACGACTCTTTCTTCAGAGAATATTTCCCGAGCACCCATCACTGTGTGTATGCTGGGGAATCAGATAGATTCTTGACCAGTGAATTATGTTCTCGGGTTGAGTGGGCGAGGTTAGAAGTATAACCCTAAAATAAAAGCTACTACTCATTAGCAAGAACTATGTGTCAGGACCTATGCTGAGCTGAGTACCTTCCACATATGGCCTCACCAAGTTCCTAGGAATGACCCACAGAGCAGGACCACAAACACTGAGTCATCATACATAGGCTTAGAATGCTTCCTCCAGCACATGTAGAAGAAGCTTCTCTAGGGCACTGGGTGGGGCAAGAAGATTTGGCCATGGTACCCTTGGGTCTTCATACAACTCCAACTGAGGTGGGATCATTTCTATCCAAAGTAAGGCACTGACCAGAGGTGGAGACTACTGCCTCTGCTTCAGGGGATCAAGAGGAAGTTTTCAGAACAGGAAGTATTTCAGTCAGGGCTTGGGAAGCCTTCCAGGCTAAGGAAAAATGAACACATAGAACAAAGGCATTTCAATATATGGCCTAACCTGGTTGGCTGGCATGCAGGGCAGGACAGTGTATGGTAGAGAGAGGGCAGAAATATAGGCAGTGCCCTATGTTGCAAGGCATCCACAGTCTTCAGCAGCATGACAATGGAGTCTGTTCTCCAGGGGAAGCTTTGAAGATAGAAAAAAAAGATGGCCAAGTTTCTCTCCTTGAGGATGTTAAAAGAGAAGGGTAGCTATGGAAGGGCTGTCCTACTACTACATGACATAAACATCAAACTCGGGCCTCAGGAAGCCAAGGCAGGTAGGTGCATACCAAGGCAATTGGGAAGATGAGCTCTGAAGACTCAGGTTTGTGCTACAGTCCCGTTCTAACCCTAGCTGGGCCTGCACATATTATTTACTCGGGGATACCAACTCCCCGGCTCAGCAGAAGTTGTAATTGAATGCTGGCTGAATCACTGGGAGATAAAATGGGCACAGAATTAATTCATGACCAATAGTTAGAAAGAAAAGTATTAAACAATTTCAAGGATTCTAGCTTAGGTGGCTAGAATCCTTAGGGAGATTGATGGTGGCGACTCATTAGGCAAAGTCTTGTCATACAAATGGCGTGGAAGAGAAGAGAGTAGATGACAGTGTGACTGGAGTTGTGTTAACTTAGAGTTAACTGACGTAAAGATGTCCTAAAGCAGCGGTTCTTAGCCTATGGGTTGTAACCTCTTTGGGGGTTGAACAACCCTTTCAGAGGGGCCACCTAAAACAATCTGCATATCAGGTATTTATAACAGTAGCAAAACTACAACAATGAAAATATTTTTATGGCTGGGGGTCACCACAAAATAAAGAACTGTATTAAAAGGCTTCAGCATTAGGATGGTTGAGAACCATTGCCCTAAAGGAATTTGAACAGAAATCACTGAAGAGGTGAGGCTGAGAGCTGCGCCTTTGGGAACTGTTGGCATAAATGCTGGCTGGAAGCCTTGGGAATGAATGAGATCATGCAGGAAGTATGTAGAAGAAGGAGAGAGATTGGAGACAAGGTCCCAACCATTCAGGTATCTCAAAGGTAACTATGTGCCTTGAGGAATCCTTGCCTTTTCCTTTGGGAAAACCTTTGTGAGGAGAAATAGCAGACCATTAGGCCACAAGGAAGTGACTAACCTTAAAATGGGATGTCCTTGGGTTGGATGGTCAAAGAGGGCCCACAGATCACAGGTGTGGAATCTCAAGGTATCTAGACTCTAAGCCACATGGACAGTTCCCTGAGGATGATTGCTTTACCCTGCCTTCTGGATCTAGGATAAAAGGCAGTCGGTGGGGATGGGGGGATATAATAAAGGGAATGGGGATATTGCCTCTAGGAAGGAAAAAAGTGCTCTAAAAATAAACCAAACTTGATCCCACTTTCAAAAGGAAGAAAGGAAGGAAGGAAGTTAGGAAGGAAGGTTGAATGAATGGATGGATGGACACACAAAAGATACTCATTACCCTGGATTTCCAATTGTTATCTGACTAAGTGCCTACAATATCTTGAGCCTCGAGATACTGTTCATCTGATTACTGTTGCCTAGAACCTGTAATTGCCAGTTCTGAAGTAGGGCAAACTCAGAACCATGATTAAAATCTATGCTTCTTTCCTCTAAGTGGCTTATTATTCAATAATAGCAAGAAAGCAAGCCCAGTGATTGGCAAACGATTTTCTGCATGTCAACATGGTAAATATCTTAGGTATAGAGGGTCATAATCTTCACTTGAACGGTTCAGCTCCACCCGTGTGGGTGGAAGAACAGTTGTGTTCCAATAAAATTTTATACAAACATGGGCAGCTGGTTAGATGTGGCCTGTGGGCTACTGTTTGCCAACATCATAAGAAGGAGAATCTGGTGTCTGTGTTGAGAAGTCACAAGGACAAGTGCAGAGGGTTTCTGACCCAGGACTGAGGGAAGAGATAGAGAAAAGAAAGTCTGGACCTACTGTGGGTTAAGTAGATGAATGAAACAGCGGCTCAACTCATAAATTATTGACATATTCTCTGACTCTCCTTTCAGTTTTATTTCCGTTTTATGTGTGTGGATGTTTTGCCTGCTTGTATGTCTGAGCACCATATGTGTAAAGTGACCACAGAGCCCAGAAGAGGGTGTCAGATCATTTGGAACTGGAGTTACAGATGGTTATTAGCTGTCATGTGGGTGCCGGGAACCAAACCAGCCTCTGGAAGAGCAGCCAGTGCTCTTTACTATGAAGCCATCTCCCCACCCCTTCTTGGATATTTTTATTTTCTGCTCTTTATTCATGCAGAGACTGCAAAATTTGAGCACTCCTTCAACGATATCTGGTCTTAGAACCCAATTCCTCCCTATAGGTTTTACAGGAGGAAGGAGACTGAATCTCTGCTCCTTGTCCTTTCTCCCAACAATTTTAGTTTTCTTTATGGATAAAAGTCCACTTCTGTCTCAAATGTGGACTTTTCTACTCAGGAAAGAACAACAGTGGATTTCCATTTTCTCTAGAAGGGCTGCACCCCTGGGCCTACGCATGAACTGTGCTTCTTTCTGATTACACAACTGTCAGTCTGGGATGAATGAAGCTAGTGATTCGTACAACAGAGTCTTTTCCTGAACTGCAAAACTGAGTGATTTTAGGCCCATTCACTGTCAAAGACTGTCACTTGGGTAGACTCACTAACAACCAGGATAGAGGTTGAGCGTTGACATTTTCCTTTGCCAGAGAATTAGCTCAGTCTGATGTTCCCAAGCATAGTCACTATTGTGTATTTCTTACACATATGGAAGCCAGAAAAGGACATCAGGTATCCATTCTATCAGTTTCTACTTTATTCCTTTGATAGTCTCTCATTAACTCTAGAGGGAGGTTGTTGGACATCAAGCCTCAGAGAAACTCCTGCTCCCTACTCGCCACCCCCCCCCCCCCCGCCCCAGTGCTAGGGTAACAGGAACATGTGTGACTACGTGCATATGAGAACTCAGGTTCTCATGCTTGTCCAGAGGTTCTTTCATCCACTGAGCCATCTTTCCAGCCCCTACAGTAACCGCTTTTGAATTATGACTTTCTATGAGAACAGGATTTAGACAGATGATCCAAAGGACCTTTGCTCAACTACATCCTAGTTTCCTGGAGAAGGATAGGAGGCCAATACGCTCACATGTCAAAGGCATGGAGGGGGGAAGTGTTTGAGGAAAGACTGTGCCGAGGAGCACAATGTACTAAAAGAAACACCTGGGCTAGCCTCTGCCTCACCCAGCATGACTGCCAGCAGAAGTGACACACCAAAGGCAGTCACATTTCCTAATTTTCTGGTTATCCAAAATCATCTTAAATACACAACCAGAAAGGTTTAAGTAGACTGCATGTGACAACAAGAGAAAACAGAACATCCCACAGGACTTTCTGGGTGACAAACCACTTCACAAAAACAAACAAACAAAAAACCAGAGGGATTTTTGACAGAAATCAATGCCAATAAACGAAGCCTATCTTTAAATGACAAGAAATTTTATGAATCAATAAAAACAAACATCCACACATCTCAAGAGTTTTGTGGGAGCCAACTGCTACACAAGGCACTTTCTGTGACTCAACAGGACCCTTGGGAGGCAGCACCTGTCACCAGCTTGCTCCCCAGGTAAATGGCCAGGCAGAGAAAGATAAAAGACTTCACTGGAGACCTAAAGCAAAGGCATCTCTTGGGCCAAACACTTTCTCCTCTCTTGCTTTTTGTTTAATCTTCTGGATAGTTCCACAATGGACTGTTTTCTAATTCCCATTACGGAAGAGAAACTGAGTTTCAGATTCAAGGTTACTCAAGGCTGACAAGGGCAAAGCTCAGATTCCAGTGTCCCACTCTGGAGGTCAGAGCCTTTCTCACGGGAGGTCTCTTTTTCAAGGCCCTCTCTCCCAAATCTCTGAACATTCATCAATTCTCAAAGGAGGGCCAGGATTCAGGGGTGGACCCTAGATGTGTTTTTCTGCCAAATGTGGACTGCCTCACGGGTACAGTCCTGGAAGTGGGGTGTCTCCTGGAGATGTCAGGCTGTCTCTATCAGTTTTTAATCCCAACGACCCTAAGTCCCTACATGCTGGGGGAAAGCTGTCCCTGACTTTGGGCTAGCTCACTTCTTTCCCACATGGATAAAACCTGAGGTTAGAAAACACCACTTGAAAGTGACTCATTTCTAATGTCCCTGCCAAAAACAACACCCATTTACGTAACTCCCTCACGCAGCAGTCTTTTCCTCCTCCTCAGGGTGACTGGTCTGTCAAACTGAGGCTGATCTCTTCACAAGCTGGCCTTCCTTCCGTTTGTTGCCAGAGAATCAAATCACTCTTTCCGCCCGCATCACGGGCAGCCAAAGCAGTGTGTCCCTCCTATACTGTGCTCTGAAGTGATCAGTTTCCAACGGGTGCGATGTCATACCCAAGACAGGCTGGGATTCATTTCTCAATCCAACCTCCAATAGCATGGGGTGGGGGGGGGTGGGGGCATGGATTAGGGAACTCTCTCTTCTCAGCTGAACTCCCAGCCTGGTGGTTTCTGGACTGAGTGTATCTCACATTTTCCGTCTCTACTGCGTACGTGCAGAAGGGAAAACTCTCATTGGGTGTGTCTGTAACCTAGACCTTGGCAGAGGAATAGCCGTGGGCAGCTACTTGATGCATGAAAAATCACTGTGTTTCTGCAATTGGAAGCAAGTACTCCAAGAGATAAAAAAAAAAAAAAAAAAAAAATTAAAAATAATTATCCCCTCAATTTGCTATGGAATGTTCTATAGTCAGGTTAGCACATATTTCCCCGAACATCTGCATTAGCTTTAAAACTTAAAAAGCCATATATGTTCACAGACACACTTCCCTCCTCCACATTCCAGGTAAGGACAACCCCTGTCCTCTACAGGGAAGAGGAAGCAAGGGAACTTCCCCCGGATGCTGGTGGGAACATCTTAGGAGGAAGGAACACAGAAGTTGGCACGGACTTGAAGGACGGATATACAGCGCCACGAGGCTTACTGAGTGCTATGTGTGTGCCAGAAATTAATTCATAAGCAAATGCTTATTTTATAGTTTCCCACTTGCGACAAAACATCAAGCAGAAAGGAAATATTTCTTCTGGGGGCTGGCACTGGAGCAGGGACAAAGCAGCAGGAAGTGTTCATGATAAGTCTAATCTCCCACTGCCTGACAAGTGTGTCACCCATCCAGAGAGCCCAAGGGCTGTGCCACCACCATCATGTCCCTGTAAACAGAGCTGTTTGATGGCCTCAGACAGAAGAGTTACCACCATTAGAGAACCCTGGAAGGGAAAGAAGGTTCTAGAAGCTTTGGGGACAGGGTTCCTCAATGTCCATTATGCCATACTAGGAAACAGCCTAAACGTGGCTTCTGGCATTTTTCAAAGATTCAGGTGATGACAAGTCAATGACAGGGGGTTTCAGGACAAGAGTGCTCAGTAGTGTTGCACTGTCACGCCCTGTCATGTCCTGTCATTAATTCCGGTTTCCTACTAACTGAAACTTTCACAGTCTGGCCAATGAAATCCAGGATTTCTGAAGAGCTAAGGCCCCTATGACGTGATCCTCAAGGTTGGATTTCATTTTCACACTCTACCCAAAGGGAGTGGATGTGTGTCAACACTTTCTGCAAAGAAGGGATTGTACTTTCAAAGAAAAACTATACTCACTCCCAGAGGTTACAGTGCTGTCCTTTCCTGCAGCTGCCAGTTCACGGCTTTGGCTGACCCATGCTATGGTGCAGTTGATTATAACTGAGTGAGAATGAACATGGCCCCAACAATGCCCTTTCTCTTCTCCTCTACATGGTCTCTCTCCCAATGGCAGGTTGAATCCTTTTCCAACTGGGCTTGCTCATAGATACAATGTGGTAGACATGTCATCCTTGAAGTTCTGAGCCCAGGCTTTCGAAGGGTGGTGGTTGTAGAGGGAGGGAGCTAGAGCGACTGCTCAGTGGTTACGAGGGCTTGCTACTCCTCCAGAGGACCAGAGTTTGGATCCCAGGACCCATGCCTGGCACCTCACAAGCTCCTAAAATTACAGCGTGGAGGATCCAGTGCCCTCTTCTGGGCTCTACAGGTACTGCTCTTACATATGCACTGACCCACACACAGATTCACATAATTACAAACCTAATCAAAAATAAAAAAAATCTTGGGGGGGGGGTAGAAAGGATGGACAGCTCTATTTCTGTTGCTTTGAGCGCTTCTCTAAGAACCCAGTGCCATGTTGTAGGAAGTCCAATTCACACGGAGAACCACCATCAACTGCCACAACTCTGAAAGTAGCTACATTAATGACTCTAGTCCAAAGCCCCCTGATGACTGCAGCCCCAGCCAGGACCACATGGGGTGAAAGAGCCACCTAGCTGAGCTTCAGCCCACGGAAGCCTTTGGCCAGTATCGAATGATGATTGGGCCTTCAAGGAGTTACTCAGCGATAGACAGCAGAGATGGATGGCACGGGAGGCTTAACTCCGTGGTGCTGGTTCATCACTTCCTTGAGCTTTTTTCATCCTACGTTTTGGATAGTCCACACGTGCATACCTCTTGGGGAAACTGGGAGACTTAAATGAGAGGTTGTGCACGAAAGGGAATCCTGCAGAGTAAACCACCAAGAAAACCAAAACAGATGCAGGCTAGCTGTAGCCCCTTCTCCCAGGCCCACATTTTCACTTCTCTTGATTTTTAAAATTATCATACGCTTCCGATAGATTTTCGTGCACAGCACTCTAGTCTCTGGAATTGCGTACAGTTTTTCTTTGCAAGTGCAATCCTTTCTTTGTGTGACTCCCAGCAAAAGCAGGACATACAACACTTCCACGCCCCAAATACTCCCTTGTGCTACTACTACATTTGACCAAATTCTCCTGTTACTTACTCCTGACCCTAACGAGGGCTGATCTGCTCTCCATCACTAGCTTTGAGCTTCTAAGGAACCATATAAATAAAACTTACAATAAGCCACTGTGGACTGACTTCTTTCACTCAGCCAAATATGTGTAAGATGTACACAGGTTACTGATTTCTCACCAGCTTAGCCCGTTGTCAATGCTGAGTCCCTGCTGCATGGATGCACTATGGCTGATTTTGTCCAATCACTATTATTTTTAATAATTATTTTCAGAACTTAACTATGACTTCAGAATGGACTCCCTGGGGAAATAACTAAGATTGCTTTAAAAAAAAAAAAAGTATTGATTTAAAGTTGCCATTGACCCAGAAGTCCTTGCCTGTTTCTTACTTGATGGACAGGGAAACAGGAACAGAAGGTTTCAAACCTCCCACAATACTGGATTTGAATGCTGCTTTCATTTCATTTTGCTTACCGATGTAAGGCAGGTAGGAAAGCCTGAGAGGAGGTGCCAAGACACATTAAACATAAGGGCTGCAAATCCCTCTCCAGACAGGCCACATGGAAGTCTGAAAACATGCCCCTGCCTGCTTCCCTCTATGGTCCTTCCTACAGCCTGTCACTGGCAAAAACAAAGCTCAGGAAACCCAACTGACCATGGGGTACTGTCTTTTCATGAGAACATGCACATCACGTTTAACAGGAAGTGGTAATGGGCAGTGAGTTCCAGTTAGGGTGACCCTGCCTTTCATGGATCACGGCGTTTATTTCAGCAATCATTAATAGCCACCACTTCAGTCTTAACCAAAGGCAGACTTGCCTCTCAGCTGGTCATTTACTACTTTGAACCAGCCTCTCTACAGCAAGACCAAACTCTGAATCACCTTCCCTGGGGCTTCTGGGTTCCTGTCCTCAGCTTGCCCCAGACACAACTCTAGTTCCACATCATTTTCTCCAGAGAAAAGAGAAGCTTGGGCCAAGTGGGGATCTCCCAAGTCAATTCCATACTAGAAGAAAAATTCCTAGAACCATAGGCCCGATACCATATAGTGGGTCAGACTGGCCCCTAGAGATCACAGAAGTGGGTGGGACAGAGGGAGCATAAGCAGGAGCTTGAAGGCTATCCTTCGTTAACTGGCAAAAAGCCTACAGGTTACCCAGCCCTTCATTCATCAGTGTCCTGCATCCCTGGAGGAGAGAAAGAAAGTAGTTCTACTCCATGAGAGGCTGACCAAGACTCTGTCACAGCATCTAATCTTCAGCCGGAGTATGTGAGTCACGAGTGTGTGAAAATATGGAACTAATATTCATAATTACTGAATAAGAACTGGAAGGAAAAACAGCTTCTGTCTGCCTTAACATCACTGTCAGGGGGGTACGCTGTGAAAAACAGGGCGTCTTGCCAGAACCCCAGATTCCACTTCAGCAGGGAGCTTGGAGCTGGCAGGCTCAGCCCTGTGAGCTGCTGCATGCCTTATTCCCTCACCAGTAGTGGCTCAGAGCATCTACTCATCCCTAGGACAGCCTCCAGAGACAGTGGGACTTCTGACCTCCCACCTCCAACATCCAATTAGTCAGTGTGGACCCAAGTGCCTGTGAGTCCAGGCCTGGCCTCAGCAGATGGTGTCAGTTTCACCTACTGGTAGTCTACCCCTCCTCTATCTTGCATCGGGGTCCAAACAAGGCCTAAGTTCTCACTTAATACCACCCCCTTCTTTTCTCATTTAGTAAAATACACCAGGTTTAAGTATATGGCTCAGTGTACAACCATGTACACAATCACGTAACTGCCACCTAGACAAAGACACAATGTTTTTCTAGCACTCAAGAGGCTCCCCTGTGCCCCCTAGAAATCCTCTCCCAAGCTAATATTGTTGTTACCAGAGAGTCATCAGGAGGTAGAGTACTTCTTACCGTGACCCTAAACCACTGCTATCTAATCTTTAAAATAAATAAATTTCATTGTGCAGACTTAAGGTATACAACATAATATTGTGAGATATGTATAGACAATAAATAACTCACTATAGTGAGCAAATCCACCTGTCCATCCATGGCCTTGCACACCCATTTATTTTTTGTTTCTGTGTGAAGAGCAGATAAAACCTTATTTTTCATAGATCTCATACATACTGTAGTTTCACTACCTATATCAATCCTTGTGCTTTGCAGTAGGACATTAGACTTGTTAATTCTACATATTTGCTACTTTGCAAATTTGTGTCCATCCTCCCCACCCAGTGATGCAGGTTGAAGCAGGGCCTTATGCTTCTGAGTTAAGTGCTCTACCCTTGAGCTATATTCCTAGCACCTGTTTGCAGAAATAAATTCTCATGGCCTTAAACTTGCTGTGTAGGAGAGGTTGGCTTTGAATTCATCCTCTTGCATCCACTTCCCAAATACTGGGGTTGCAGTAAACTAAATTTTGTTTTTGTTTTTAAGATAGGGTCACTGTCTATACATAGCCCTGGCTGTCCTGGAACTCACTCTGTAGACCAGGCAGGCCTTGAACTCATAGAGATCTACCTTCCTCTGTCTCCCAAGTGCTGGGATTAAAGGTGTGCACCACCATGCCTATGCTTGCTTCCTTCAGTTTATCTGTCCTCTGCTGACAGATTTAGAGCTTTAAAATGCAGTTCTGAGGCTCCTTAGAGGGCTACCTTGCTTCTTATAGAAGCCCCAACTCTCAGTCAGGCCCTCTCCTTCTACATAGTAGTCTTCAGTCTTGAAGGCCTAATTCCTGTTAAGATTCCTCTGGGTGTTGTCACCCAGAATGTGACAAATGTAGCAGGCCTTACATTCAGTTTTTACCCTGTAGTCCTATGCCCATCCTTCAAAGCACAGGTCTTCAGAAAACTTTTGACAAACTCCTACTGCTAATGTTGGCCTTTGTCAATAAGTCGCTTTCCCACCGCCACTCCTTTTTATTGGGAAGCCATACGCTCTGTTCTGGACATGGAGCTTCCTGTGTGGACATGACTCCTGAACCCTTGCTGGACATTCCATTTCTTGAGAATAACCTCTGAAATTCTTGGATTTCTTCAATTAGCAAAGCTTTTTTAAAAAACATGGAGAGGCGGCTTGGCATGTAGCTCAGTTGGCAGAACACTTACCTGGCATGGATGAAGTCTTGGGTTTAATCCCGAGCACCACATAAAACTGAGTGTGGTGATACACATCTGTAACCCAGCACTTGTGAGGTAGAGGAAGGAAGGTCAGAACTTAAAGGTCATCCTCAGCTATACAGAGAATTCACAGTATAGATCAGGCTAGCCTCAAACTGACTAAGATTGGTCAGACTCTGCCTCCTGGGTGCTGGGATTAAAGCCACATGCCATAATACCTGGCTTTATGGTTTTTTATTTGGCCAATAAAAGGATCAGGGATCTATTATCCAGCACCAATACCATTTCCTTAGCATAAAGACACTGAAACTAAATATAAAAATTTGAAAGATACAATCTCAGACATCTAAAGAATACACTGATTTATGAAAAAATTTACTTCATTGACTTCATTTTTCACATTTGCCATACCTAGAGAAAATTCTATAGATAGCTGGTCCCAGAGACTGGAAACCCTTCTTCTTAGTCCCCACATAACAGGAAGTATATAAAACATCTCAGTATTCAGATCACAGAAAGCACTCAGTGGGTATTTAGTTCAACCGATCTGGTCACAGCAGATCCAAGATAAGGAACATTTTAGCACTGCTACCACCTCAACACAGGGACACATGAACACAGCAGTTAAGGGGAAGCACATCCCAGCAAGGGGAAGGACCCAAGAATCCAGCCATTCTCACAACCGGATAAAACTAAACAGCAATCTCAATATATCATGACTCATGTGCTCATGTGACAACTCAGACAAGCAGTAGACTTTGCCATTGGCATGGGTGAGTAACTCATTGCTACAATTCTCTGTGCATAATACGGAACTTCAAAGCGTATGTTGGGGCAAGTAGGGATTGGAGGGCAGAAAGAAGGGCCCCTGCAGTGGGTTAAGGAAGGTACAGGGTTCCAGGCTGGAAGACTGAGCAGAGGCTAAAGTCTAACCTGGGCTGTGTTTGCCACAGCAGGTGTCTGGGCTCAGGCCACATCTGTTCTCAGGAAGAAACACCCTTTTATGATCTGTAGGAAGATCTGAGGCTTGCATGCAAGTTTTGAATTTAAATGTGAGGCCAAGAGTATGTCAGGTCAAATATAGACACACAGGCAAACCTATTACATGAATTAATCTGAACAAAATTTGAATCAAAATGCACATGTGTACATGTTCACAGGTGCATATGTCCAAAGATAGCCTTATTCAGTAAGCTCAGAATGAAAGAAAAACTCAGACAGAATGGGATTTTAAAAATAGTTAAGAGGACTCAAAACTGAGGAGGCAAAGGCAGGAGGATCATCAGAAGTTCAAGTGCAGTTGGTTTACGTAATTATTTCCAGGTCAGCCTACTACATGGAGAGACCCATCTCATAAACATGTAAACAATTTTTTAAATGAAAGGAATCATTTTAAATGGCATTTCTAGTCCAGCATGGTAGCATAACTGTGCCTGTAGTCTGAAGTCCAGCTCTAGGGAAACTGAGGCAAAAGAATCGTCTGAAGCCAAGTCAGGGTCAGTCTAGACAACATAGCAAGATCCTATATGAAGGAAAGAAAAGAAAAGAAAAGAAAAAAGAAAAGAAAAGAAAAGAAAAGAAAAGAAAAGAAAAGAAAAGAAAAGAAAAGAAACAAAGAAACAAAGAAAGAAAGAAAAAAGAAAAGAAAGGAAGGAAGGAAGGAAGGGGGGGGAAGAAAAAGAAAAAGAGACAGACACAGGGAGGGAGGGAAGAAGGAAGATGAAAGAAAAAGCCACTTACATACAAAAATTTGTATTATGAATTATGTGTACTATTAAAATTCCTTTAAATGGACTCTTTGGGGCTGGACAGAGAAGAATGTCTATAACTTTTACAGGGGACCCAGGTTCAGATTCCAGAATTCATAAAAGGTGGCTCACAAATGCCTGTAACTCCAGTTCAAAGGGATCTGATGCCCTCTCCTGGCCTCCATGGACATCTGCACATATACTGTACACATAAACTCATGCAGGCATACACACAAACCCGTAAGTTAATCTTTTTTCAAAAATGGCTTTTTCAAGGTCATTTGCCAAAATACTGTTTAATAGCATCCTATATATTATTTTAAAATACATACCACTCTTAGTTAACAAAAAAGTCATTTGTTTATCTTTGACTAACTTAGCCTAGATCTCTTTTCTCTGTTAGTCATTTGCTTTCATTTCAGTTTAAAGGTAGAGTTTATAGTTAGCTGTAGTTACGGAGTCTATAGATAGGTATAAATTTTAGATCTTCTAAATAGCAGAGTCTGAACACTCTTTTGCCCATCTAATGACAAGAGCATCTATATTCCTGAATAAAGAACATAAACAGACTTTAACCATCCATTTGCTACACGATATAGCATACCAACTCTGGTTTTCAAACAGCACCTTATATTTTGGAACTATATTTGAAAAGACAGAATGATCACAGCATGTGAAAAATGAACCATCCCTCATGAGACCAAGTCTCAGCACCAACTGGGGACCTCTCCCTCAGAACCAGGATGCAGCACCAGCTGTCACACCGTCTTCCTACCTGGATGGTGGTGTTGCCTCCTTCCAGAAGCGCAATGGCCAGCAGAATGCTTTCATGGAACACTCGGTCACTGGATGCATTCATTATGAGGTCGATGACCAGATTGGAGGCTCCCTCCTTGTCGAGGTGACATTGAACCTCAGCCAGGCTCATCTCACCCCTGCTCATGGAGCTGGACCCAGGACCTCCCCCTAGAAAGACATAATAGCATTCTTCTTATTAAGGACATTGGATTCACTAAGAACCAAGCTTTAATGTTCTAAATAGTTGGGTTATTTCCTCTAACCCTCTCAACAAGTCCACAGCAAAATGTTGATTTTTAGTAGGTGAAGGTGCTTGTCTAAGGATACCTAAGTGCAAGTGACAACAATGGCACTGAATTTAGGCAGATGAGACGAGGGGAAAATGATACATTTTCATCAAGTGACCCAAAGCCTTTCAGTTAATATGATCTCTTAAAATACAATGACTTGTTGCATAATTACTAAGAATTGGTTTAAGAGTTGAATCAAAACGAAACATCTCTTATAACACTCCAAGAAAAGCATGATCTAAAACAATCACTGCCAGCCCTCTTTCTAATATTCTCACCCTTTCATATCATTCATTCATTCAACAAGTATTTATGCAGTACTTGGCATGAAGATAAGAGCTGGAGATGGTGGGGTGGTTAACAAAACAAATGAGGTCCCCATCATCACAGCTCTTCAGTTATTATTAGCAAGCAATAACTGAAATAACAAAGCATAGAAAAATGGACTGATTAATTTCAGAATGCAAAGTCATCTACCACTCCTTTCATACAGAGTTCAACACAACTGCTATTCCCCTTATACTGCACGTCTCTGATAGCAGCCCTAAAATCTGTGTAACATCTGCTACAGCTGCATAAAGCAGTCCATATTGACATATCTCCCCATCATGATGCCTCACAATTTCTTCATGTATCTGTCAAAAAACCCACCTCAAAAATAAAGAGAAACAGTTTCAAGCTTTTGCATGATGAATGTTTCTGTGAGACTCATGGGATATTTGGGGTTTGAAAAGCTGAATTTTATCGGTGGGATGTCCAGTAACTGTATCATCACTGAAGCCTGCAAAACTCTATGAACCGGGTAGACATGCTTCAATTTCTCATCAAGTCGGAAAGCCAGATACCCTCCCCAGAAGCTGTTAGTATAAATATATTAAATACTAAGATTACAAAAACAATTAGATGCATTTTATGTGTATAAGTGCTTTGCCTGCATGTACTTGTGTGTACCACATGAGTGCCTTGTGCCCTTAGGTATTTGAAGATGGTGTTGGATCACCTGGAACTGAAGTTACAGATGGTTATGATCCATCGTGAGGATTAGGAACTAAACCTGATCCTCTGCAAGTGCAACAAGTGCCTTTAACTACAGAGCCATCTCTTTAGTCCAAACAATATGATTTTTATGTTTTGCCTGGAAATTGCTAAGGATTTGAAGCCCACCCCACAATCACAACTCCAAAACTGAGTCTCAACAACTTGCTTTTGTGCCTTGACCACTGGGCTACCAGTTCCCCTGAAAATCCAAACAGGGAAGACCTGCCATGAAGTTCAAATATTTATAACATTGTCCCTGAAATAACTTCCAACGTCTTTAAAAGATTTGTTTTCTTTTGTTTTATTTTTTAGATTTTTGGTCAACTCTTCTAAGAGCTGGGGGTACATGTCATCCAAGTATCAATTTATGTATGTATGTATGCCTTCACAGCATTTGGTAGCTAGCTTTAACCATTCTGGCTGTTGTTATTCTCATCAGTTTATGGGCAAACACAACCCCTAAAGAGCATAGGACAATGAGACAGTGTAATCTAGTGTCCCATATCATTTGAGTATCACCAAGTCACTACAGGGAAAGAGAAGCAAAAGATGTATGCAAAACATACATGCAAGGAAGTGCTATCTTATAGGGCAGCACGTTCATGCAGCAAACTGACTGTAGACCAAAGGCAAAAGAAACTGCAAAAAAAAAAAAAAAAGAAAAAAAGAAAAAGAAAAAAAAACCCAAACTTCCAGTACATCTAGTCTCAAATACATCTAGATTCAACTTGTCAAGCAAAAACAGACAACTACTTGTGACATGCTCGGTTCATACACAATGCTCATTAGCAGAACACACAGCCTACCTCCTCCCCCAGGCTTGCTGGGTCCTCCTGGTGATAGTGGGCCATTGCCAAAGCTGGTAAGGCTCTCTCTTCTTCCTGAAGGTCTGATGTTTCCATAGTAACGGTTGACCAAAATCTGCCTGAGTGCCTCACCCTTAATTCAAACAGGATGAAATCAGATTCCAAATTTAAAGCATAATTGAGCGACTAATATTTAAATTGGAAAAAAAAAAAAACCCACACACAAGGGTACTCAGGTATAATTGACCCAGTTTCAGTTAGTGGAGAAAAACAAAGATTAATAAAAAGCATTTTAAAAACTTTGTGAAGTCAACTTAGTATTTTCTCAAGGAACAAAACATATTTTATTTTTAATTTAAAAAACTGGCAGCAATCTAGACTCTTAAATTCTGAAGTACTCTCTCACATAATTATAAGGACAGAACAGTAATTCTGAAGGGCAACTAACAACAACAAAAACAACAAACAAACAAACAAAAAAGCAAATGAAAAGCCCTTTGAGTTAAGCTGATAAAATTTGGACAAACTGCAAATTTTACAGGTCAGCTTTCACATAGCAGTATAAAAATGCTACTCAAGGCACAGGATTTATTCCCAAGGACCTGAAGAAGTGGGGAAATGTTTTGAGGCAGTGTCTAACATAGGGCTGGCCTTAAACTACATAGCCGAGGATTATCTTAAATTCTGGGTCCTTCTGCCTCTGCTTTCCAGGTGCTGGGTTAAAGATGTGTGGCCCTATGCCTGGCCCAAGAAAATATTAAGATACTACAGTAAGAGTTTAAGGTGATATGATAGGGGAAAGCAAGCCTTTCTTACAGAGACAGCTGAGGGGGCCAAATGAAGACAAAACAGCTCTACAGGAGAGTGATAACTGGGAGATTTCAAATATGCTGATCGAAAATAAGCGTTTTATGGATGAAACAGCTCCATGATTTGCTTAAAAATAACACAGGAGAAAGAGAGACAGGGAAGAGATAAAAGAGGTAAGAATGAGCATGAGCTGATAGTTAAAGCTGTGTTACACGCAGAAGTTGCCCAAACTCTTCTGATTCCTTTAATACGTATTTCAAGTTTTTCTTCATAAAAGCTTTAAAAATATAAACATCAATGAAATCCTGGAGAGTGGAAATAATAGCCCTTTCTTACAACTCTAACAGAAGCAATCTGATTTGTTCCCCAATATTAGGGTGCATTAATGAGCCAGGACACAGAAGCAGAGCAGGTTCTCAGCTCTACCACCTTTCCCATCCCAATCCTAAGGGAGTCCTGGACCAGCAACTGATCTGTAAGTTTCCACAAGTCAGAGGCTTTGTACATTTCCCCTATGATGTTTCCTGGGGGCAAAGTAGTAAGGCCTGGAGTCCCTTCAGGGCAGCGGCAGGAGAGGTAAGTGGGAAGTCTAGCAGAGGGAGGTGCTGAGAACTAGCAGGTCTCTAAAATAGAGTCAAGAGTTCCAAGGAGACCTGGAACTGAAGCATGAGTCAGTAGAATTTAAAGTGGTTTGTTAAGGAGTGCTGAGAATAGGTCTGAAGACTTCAAGTGGGGTGTTTGTGAAACAAGCTGGGAGGGAACAGATGGGGAGGGGGGTTGTTCTGAGGGAAGCAGGCAACCAGGGAAGAAAGGGAAAAGGTAGAAACCCTGGATCCCACCAACTGTAAACATCTATCAGGCACGGGGGCTACACTGCCATGTTTATCTCCTTTGTTGATATATTCTGGTAGCCAGAGCCACAGGGACAGATGTGGATGAAGTAAACCAGTACAGGTGGTGGTGGTGGTGGTGGTGGTGGTATTCTGGAAGCTTGGTACTGATTTGTAAATGAATGTGCAAGGAAATGGGGGGGTGGGACAAGACTCCAAATTTCCTCCAAATTTCTCCATTCCTCTCACAAATGGAGAGCATTTTCTACTGTCAGCTTATGAAACTCATTTCCTACCTAGACCAACAGAAAATCTGTAATGCCAAAACTGTTTCCAATGAAGAAGTCACTTGCAATGTTCAAAGTGCTTCTAAAATAAAATGCTTGCCAGGAGAAAAAGTTTCAATACAAGGTTATTTCATGGCTCAGAAAACCCCATTTCCATAAAAAGGTACAGCTTGACTGGTGGTTCTATCCCAGGGACCAGGACAAGCGTATCAGCATTCTCCAAAACAGTCACTGGGATACTGGAGACTTAAAAGCGGACTTCAGGGCAATGTAAAGTTGAAAGAAGCATTCAAGGACTACTAAGAAAGAAATGGGAAAGACAGGTTACTTCTGTGTATATTAAATATAACTTCCACTAAAAAGCAGCTGGGTGCAAGTAGTCTGAGGAAGAACAGAGTCCAGGGGAAGGCAGATCTTTAGCAAAGGGCTCAGAAGCCTCTAACCAGATCCTCTCACAGCTGTGAAGATACCCAAGATCTGTCACCATGCTGTCAGACCATCTATATCGCCATCAGGAGAAGAGTCAGGAAGACAACAGAGCTGGGTGGTCAAATCAAACGATGATTGATGGGAGTAAGTCAGCAAATGTCCATGCCTAAAGCCTTTACACAACAGTTCTCCTTTGGATCAGGGCACCTTAGGCGTTCACCTCCCAGGGGCTGTTCTCTTTCCAACTTAGTTTTGAGGGGAAACAGCAAGACTGGGATCTGTTTTCGATCAAGCAGGTGGGATGTGAAGAAGAAGGGAACATGTGGGCTCTGCACAGGAAGTCTGTGTTTATGCAGCCCGGATGCCCAAGTGATACAGAGGGACTACACATTTGAATTCTGCCTCTCCAAAGAAAAACCCTAGCAGTTACCATAGCAACAGATGCATCAAATGGTACAGTTTCCCCCATAAGAGAATATTATGAAATGTGCTCATTATTGGGGGAGGCTATGGAACACATTCCACCCACAAACTTTCCCCACTTTATTATAAGGTTTGTGGTATATATTCATCTCACCATCAGTGAGTACATGTGTGCACATGCACGTGTGTGCGTGCACACACACACACACACACACACACACAGAGAGAAATCTACATATATAGAAAAAAATAGAACAAGTAGCAATTGTTTTGGCTTATTCTTAAATAATAAAAAGTTGCTTTGTTTTTCTGGAGAGAATAAAGACAGGATTTTGGATAAAAGGGGACAGGGAGAGGACATGAATAAGCATTATTAAAAGTTATGCAAATCTCTAGTGTTTTTCTGAGCCATTGGTTTAATTTAAGAAATCTTAAGATCTTCAGAGAAGAGCCTTCCTAATCATTTTGACATAAATTACTCAACAGCGCTAAGCTGTTCACCATGTACCATCTGATTGCCAAAAAGAAAACAGCGACTTCCCCAGTATTGCCACTTCAGCTTGGTACTGAGCTGTGTAAGTGTATTTTCCTCCCCCTCCCTGCCACAGTTTGCATCTACAAAATGCAAGCAAATACCAGATGTTTGTCTTCAGGTAAGAAAGTCCACACACAGCATTACCTAAGACTACGAAAAGGAGAAGTCAAAGGAAGTTTCATTTGTAGTGTCATGCTAAGATAATGACAACTGTCACATGGTCCTGAGCTCCTGGTCATCTTCGCATTTCCTTTCTATCTGACGAGTGGCTAATGAGCTGCGTTGGAATATAGCTACATCCAAACAAGGTACCCAAGAGTCAATACATCACTTGCAAAGGAGATGAAGATGGTCTTTTGGGTTCCCAGGTTCCAGCCACTAAAAGAGCTCTTGCTTTAGGCAAGATCACTTTGAGTCTCTCACATCTTAGTACGTAAGACAACATCCAAATTTAAAAACACCTCCCCTTTCCTAAGCTTGCTGTCTACAGGATCACTTTAGCATTTCAAAATGCAAGGTAACAACAATGTGAAACTTTCTAAAACACTTCAGCCACTGGACTTAGTGCCTTATGTGCATGACTCAGTGTTATGTCACAAGGGATAGAGACTAGTATCCCCACTACACAGAGAAAGAAGCCAAGGCACAGAGATGTGAAATAATTTACAAATCACACAGCGAGAGCCTAGCAAAAGAGGATGGTATCTGTTTCTAACAGCAAATGTTTGTTTCTTTGTTTTATTTTATTGCTGAGTCCCTTGAGAACCCTAGGGTATGAAGGATGGCTGGGTATCTTTGGTGGATACTTCTAAGATACAGGCTAATTTTTCACTAGCTGGCAAAAATGGAAAGGATGTGAATGGAATATGCCTTTAGTCAGTGCTTACAGGCTGTTAGATGGGCACCATGATTCAGATTTGGCCCAAATGCAAATTTTTAGAACCTACTCCTTAGCTGGAGAAATGATAAAACTTATTTCTCTATCAAGGCAAGAAAACAGAACAAAATCTGAGAGACAGTGGGACAGGGCAGGGGTTGGGGTATATAAACAGAACAGAGGTGCCTCAGCCTATCCATTTATCTCAGGAGTAAACCCCATAGCACAAGTGACCACAACCCCATGACAGTCTTCACAAAGACTGTTTTCTAACCTCGTTACCTTGGGTGGTGTGTTACACCTCTGAGCCTCAACATTCCAACTTGTGCCATGAGGATTAAGGCCTCGCCATTGGGTCAGCATACATTTTTTAAAGACTGACACATGGATACACATGAATGTCTCAGCGCAGTACTGAGTAAGTTCTCAGAAAACCGAGATACCCATCTATCTTCCAGAAATGGGTAATGTGAAAAATCAATGCTGGTCAGCATGTTCATACATATACATGTATGACCTTCTAGAAAATTCGAAAATTCCTTGGCAGTACATAGCAAGCATTGTAAGAAAGTATCAACCCTCTGTCCCAAGTGGCATTTCTCTTCTAGGAATCTATTCAAAGACATACATTTATTTCTCAAAGGACAAAAAAGTTTACAAACCCCTTTCTAATTTGGGGAGCTTTATGTGATTGCTAGTATTCAAAGACTTATCCCCCCTCCCCCCAACAAAAGCTAAGATGTACCATTAAATAACAAAAGCAAAGTATGAAGCTGGGCATCTAAAACAATCCAAGAACGAAAATGTGCATATGTTTGCTGGGACACATGCTCCCACATGTAAAAAACTGGCTGAAGGGAAAAGGAGGAAGTTAGCACTCTTACAGCTGGGTGGTATAATCGTTCTTGGCTTGCACTGTGCTTTTGTGTTTATTGTAAGCTAGCTGTGAGGGTCACCAGTCACTACAGAAGCACAATCCCCCCCCCCAATCACCTACTTAGAAAACTATCACAGGGAAGTGGGGTGCGAAATGCTTACTTGGCTATTATTTGGAGCTTGGTCCTGTACAGTTCTGTTCAGGTAGATAACAGACAGAACTGCCAGGTAGTTTCACCTCTATACCAGGGGATGGTTGGTCCTAAGTCAATTCATGTTTCAACAATATCAACACCAACAGAAGCTGTCTTTAAATCACAGTTGTGGGGCTGAAGGGGGAGTTATAGTCATTAGCTCCCAACACGCGAGACTCAAAGACTACATACCCTTTTATGGTCTTCCAGTTGCCTCAGGGGTGGACTTGGTTCAAGCTCCTGCTAAGCATGCAGAAATTCCATTTTAAGTATGGCACTAAGGAAACACTACCATCTTCAGCATCAGTCACAAACAAAATACATTGCGAGCTCATATACAGTCATGGTTAAATAAAAGAATTATCTTGTTTTGTAGCTTTTCCCAAGGTATGAATACTTCAGATTCTGCTTAACAGTTGTCCCAACCCCTTCTCCTCCATGACATTATTTCAAAGGAGTTTTTGGGCCTTTTTTTTTTTTTTTAAACAAAGATCGTCAATGGTAGTTCTATAGGATATGCTGTAATTTTAACCCAAAAGGGGCCATAAAGCAAGACTCAACTAGGGAGGTCCTTAAGATTCATACATGCAGTACCAAACAGCACATGCAAAAGGACACTGATACATACAGTGTGGGTCAGACACATACACAAGATCACAGTTCTCCTTAACCCACCAATAGATGAGGATGAGTATTCTAATCAAAACTGCCAGTGAAGAGCTCTGATTAGAATATGGCAGGCTGATCATGGGAAAACATCCACACTGCATCTCTGGGATCCTAGCATTTGTATTTGATTTTACCATTTCCAATAAACTTCTCTCTGATAAAGCACCTTTCATTTTAGCTTGAACTTCTGTGGTTTAGCAACAAAGTCTGAAAGGAAGTTTTCGCACCTGGATATATGACTGTTTCTCTGATCTTACTTGAATCAACTCTAGTCCTTCAATTAGCCAGCGTGGCTGGTAGTGGCTGCAAAGGATGGGATAGGCACACTGCCCTGTGGAACTTTCTTAGTAGTTTCTATGAAAACTACAGATTTGTGTGCAGATTTTCGAAAGGGCATGATCTTTGCACAGGATCTGAAGTCAATTCTGTACAACAACAGAAAGATCCTAACATTCCAGAATGTCTCACGTCTAGACTGAAAACGGTTAGGAGCGAAGACCTTCTCAGGGTGGTCCTCTCATGTGGAGCTCGCTTAGTCTCCCTCCAACTTGGGAGGACTTCCTTTCTATTCCAAAGCTACAGCCAACACAGCAACCATCAGTCCCCAGCCTGCTAGAGCCTTTCATCCCATGTCCAACACCAGAATAGACAACTCATCATGACACTTCACACACTCAATTGGGACAACTTAGAAGCACCCATATTTGCTGGTACTGCAAATACAGGTGGGCAACACACCTCTGTGGAGTTCTCAGCTTCCGGTGCCTGTGGCAGCTAATTGGGAGTAAAATCAATCATGTTAGTCATGGCATTTGCATTTTATAGAGCACAGAGACGTCTGCAGACCAACACTGAGAACAAAACATGAAGAAAGACCACAGATAGGTAGTTTCGCTGAATCACCTGCTACATGGGCCTGGACCATCAACGGAGCAACCATTTGATGTTTGAAGTAAATAGAATGTGGTGGGAAAGATGACTGATATGATACAGGTTTAAAATTAGAAAACAAACCATCTCTGCGATGATTATAATTTTCATTGTCAACATTGACTAGATTTGAAATCACCCAGGAGACAAACTTCTGGGTGTGTCTATGAAGGCATTTCTAGAGAGGCTTGAATGAGGAAGACGACTTGCTCTGGTTGTGAGTGGCACCACCCCAAAGGTTGGGGTCCCACAATGAGTAAAAAGGGAGAAAGGAAGAAACCAGATAAGCACCAGCATTCATCTCTACTTCTGAACTTTAGTACGATGTGGTCAGCTGCCCGGAGCATCTGCCACAGCTAGACCTGATCTCACCAGTGTGCCTTCACAGCCATGACTATAAGCCCAAATAAGCCTTTCCTGCCTTAAGCTGCTTTAGTCAGGTATTGTGTTACAGCAACAAGAAAACTGAAAGAATCACTAAGAAGGAAGAGGTAATATTTATGGGTGTCTGGCTGGGCAATGAGAAGGGAACTTGTGCTGAGGGTACGAATGGAAACTTGGGCAAGCTCAGCAACGGACCAAGGGGGCAGACTAAGGGACCATAGCAGCAGGGATTGAGCCTGGCAAGGCTTCTCATTGCCATTCCCCTGGGACAGAGATGCCTCCTATGGATTTATGCTTCCTCCCATCTCTGCTATTCCATGCCCCATCCTGCGGTGGATGGTTGAGGCTTAGGGGGTAGAATATCCTTTTTCAGAATCTCTAGGACAACAAGATTAGTTTCTGCATTCTGAGCAAGACTAGTCTAGCTCTAAGGTTCCCTAGGGGCACCCCAGACAGGTTTTCTGGGCTCACTCCTGCCATTCCATGTAAAGACCCCACTCTATTTCTAAATTCTTGTCCCAGAGAGGAAAGAGAAGAACATACAGCCAAAGAATACACACATGAACTAACTCTCTCTCTCTCTCTCTCTCTCTCTGTGTGTGTGTAGCAGGGAAGGGAGTTGCTCAAAAAAAGGTGTGGCTAGAAAAGTCTACTGTTCTGTATGAAGACAGTGTCACGAGTCTGACCAAAGGACGTGTGCGTGGAACAAGGAACTGATGTCAGATACTACGTGGGCCGCCCCGGACCCAAGTCATGCGCCAGCAGCATGGCTGAGTGGTGCAAAGTACAGTCTGGAGCCATGGAATGAAGCCAAGGCTCATGCTGTAACCATATGACCTTGGCCTCTGCTATTGCTCTCCAGTACCGTGCACTGTGCACTGTGCACCTCTCCTCAGGCCAGAAGGTGGCTGGCTGTGCAGTGGCAAGGCAGTCTTGAAGACCGTAACTGTGAGACCTGGGATTGGTGTTAGGCTACCGTGCAGCTCAAGGCAACCACTTTAGTAAGCTGATCACCAGAGTGGGAAAAAAATACCCTTAATAGAGAGTTATCATGTAATTTTTAAAACTGTCTTTCGCCTATGTGTCAACTGCCTATGTCTCAACTGGTGAAATACAAGAGTGAGGGGACCAAACTGTTTCACCAAGGGCAGGGAGGCACACGTGGAGGCTGCTCAGTCAAGTCTAGACATAGGACCCATCAAATGGAGTCCGATACTACCGCTTCTAGGGAGAAAAGTCTGTGCAAAGCACCCAGCCTCCTGACAGGGGTGGGAAGAAACACGGTGGCAGAAAGGTCTTAAGCTCAGCAAGGAAAATAAAATCAGAGCTGAAGTGTGTGTATCGTCAAAATGATAAACACAGTAACACAATCCAAGAACACCCTTTTAGCTCTATTCTTACTCTGTGCTCTTTAGACTAAAAACCAGAAACTGTGCAGTTTTGCTTTCTGACCTCAGCATGAAACGGACACATAAGAAAAGGTAGGGTGAAATCAACTGTCTGTGCATGTTGGAGTGGCCAGAGATAGAGATGGGAAGGGGAATTGTTATCTAGCATTTGTGTTGGCCACCCTCCCATGGGCATGGCCTTTAGGTTCCTTCTATATGATTGGAACAAAGGGATTATAGGCAGGGATTTCCTGCAGGAACCTGAGCAGCTACCCTCTTATACACTTGCCAATTAAAACCAAAGCCAAAGGAAATGGAGATGATGAAGCTGTAACTGGTATCTCTCCCCTCCCCCTTGTTTAATTCTCTACTTTGCCTCAGTCCTCTTTGCCCAGAGAAGCATCTTAAACTATCCTGTAGAGTCCATCGGATACACAGCATTTATTTCTTAGTGTGAAATCAGGGATTTCCACGTTTCTATGATTGTTCTCTCACTGTGTTTTTGCCTTAAATGATTATTGTGCTTGTTTTAAAGTTATCTTGATTTTTAAAATAAAATTGAAACTCAGTATCTTCTTAGTTTTCCCCTGAAAATCCTATACAGCTGTTTGAGAGAGCAGAGGATTCTTTGAAGCCTAACGAGTTATTATCTAGAAGGACAAATTTTAATGCTTTTCTATTTGTGGAGGACAGGCTGTTGTCATGTGATTGAGGGTCTTTGTGAGACCTTTCTTGTCACCAGGGAACCTCAGGGGCTTCCACCTGTTCATGGAGACTGGAGCACTGTTGGGATTCCTTCCAGGTAAAGTATCAAATAATGCATGGTCTATTGTCAGCAAACTTCATTTTTAAAAATCTAACAGCCAAGTTCCATAAACAATATAACTTGCTTTCAGGCATGGCAAAGACCTGACTAAACCAGGAACATAATTAGGTAAAACAAGTAACAGCCTACACCGGCACTTTCTTGTCTAATGACTGAAGTCACAGTTTCTTGGGGATAGGCTGATTTTATGGCAGTAAGCTGCAGTTCTGATAAGTATAAAATAAAGTATACATGTTCAAAGAATATCTATGTAAATATAAGCTATGATACCAATATAAGTAAAGAGTAGGGTCTAGTAAATGAATTTAGTTTCTCAGCAGTTTTTATTATCATTTTACTTGAATTAGGTAAGGTTTCAGTGAACATTTTAAGGAATAACATTTTAAGACCTAAATATTCTAGGTCTTATTTCTCCTCCATAATACATATTGTTGACACCTCTAATCACAGTGTAATCTTCCAAGCTGGTGAGTGATTAACATGCCTAGTTATGAACTTGAAAGCCAAGTATTGTCCCAGACTGCTTCATCATATTGATCCTTTGATTATAAGTCTTCCCAGGACTTACAGAGAAGTTCAGCAAAATGTAATTTAATAGAAACAAAGATTTAAATGACTAGTAAATGTTTAAGTAGAATTTAAATAGTACCTCAAGTTTCTGAGCCCTCAATATCCCTCCTGGATGTGGCCAATAATGTCAAATAGTGGGATAAATGCATAGAAGATATTTATGTGCTTGCTTTATATAAAAAGTACCTGACTTCTTATGGAGGGATGCACATCTGCTAAGTGTCTTGTACTTCTTAAAGAAAAGAAGCCCATAGACTTCCTAGGTTATTTCTGATGTTTGCAATTCCGTAACCCTCCCACACCTGTCCGTCCTTCCATCCACTCCTTTCCTGTGTGTCTCTCACAGGACCAGCACACAGCACAGCCTGTAAAGAGTCCTTGCTTTCTACTGTTCTTAACAGCAATCCTTCTATGATCCCTGGGCATCTACAATTTTCTCTTAAACACAATGTCTACATGTAGACCATCCTGGCAGAAGTTGAACACAAGTCAAGACATGTATGATAGATTGATGTATCAGTAAGACAAAAAGAATTTATAGTTTCTGGCCCCCTAAATCAGCACTCAGTTTTTTTAATCTACTTATAACCTCAGGGGAAGGAAACAAACAACAGAGAACGAGCTTGCAAACATGTTAGCCAGGCCCAACCTTTTATCAGCCTTTGAAACCCCGTCATTAAGAGAGAGGGGAAAAAAAAGCTTTAAAGAAAATCAAAATGAGGTTTTCTAGTCATTTACAAGAACAATTTTTAATTATTCACATCTACAAATACTTTTAAACTGTATTTGCTTTTACAAACAAAAGTTAAAAATTACATGGCTACACACACATAGTTAGATGCATATCTTTGTCAGAACTCAATAGTGTAGTCCGTTATTTAAAAATGCAGTCTGGCTTGAGTCAATTACACAATTTCAGTCGTTCTAAAATAATCTCAACATTAAAAAAAAACAAAAAACAAAAATAAAACAAAAAACAGAGCCAAAAGAGAAAAAGCCCTCAGCAGATCTGCAGTGGTTTGCGTGTGCTGAGAGTAGAGCTTGCTCTGTGGTTGCCAGTGTCTAACAGTAAACAGTCCTGCTGCACTTATTGGCAATTACTGCTGAAGGTCGCACATCAGCAGTGAGCCTAAATTCCAGGAAAAAAAGAAAGGCCTTATGTAACGGCTGCCTGAATGTTGGCAGGTGCCCAACTCAGCAGTTCACGGCAATGTAAAAAGTAGGACGCCTTCACCGGGGTTGGATGTCATGAGCACGCCCCCTGAAGGTGGATTCTAACAATTCTTAAGCTTCCCTGTTCCCCACCCCCACCCCGGGCCCTCGGCATATCCTGAATTTTACCAAGTTTCTTGTCTGTGGCATCATTGGCTTGTGGGAGGAGCTGGAGGTGAAAGAAGTTAAGGGCACAATAAAAATAAAATCAGGTTACAGCCACCCTGGGTGACACAGAATGTCTGTCTAGTATTTTTTTTTTTTATTCATTTTGTGGTTCAGGAAAGGAAAGTTGCTAGCTGTCGCCAGAGGCTCGAAGTGACAGCGATTCAATGAAGATCACATCTCAAATGTAGACAGATGGGTATGTCCAGTGAACTACAGGGCACAACTCACTTTCAAGGACAAAATGAGGAAACGTAGTAGACCACTCTGTTAGTCACTGCTTCTACCTGAACCCCAAGCATGTTCTCAAAAGGCAAGGTGCTTCCTAGTTCCCTGACTTCTGAAGTGACTACTTGACCTTCTGGCTTACGAAGAAGTCCCCAGGTGATGTTTTCCCATAACTCTGTGTATGTCTATCGTGTTCTGTGATGGGCTGGGGTCATTTTTACATTAATTTGTAGTTTCTCCAGCAAAATTTCCAGCAGGGAAGATATTGTGTCTATCTGGGGCACATCACATCCAGCCCTTCTCACCATGCCTGGAACCTAACAGGTGTTCACGGTGATACCAATCAGCATCTTTAGCATCAGCTGGTGTCCAATTGTGGTCAGTGAGGGACCTTTCTATATAGTGATTTGAGGGAACACGTACTCCCAAGCACACAAGTGTAACAATCCATCAAGCTTGATACAGTGCAGGTGGCATTCTTTTCCTATCACCCTGTCTATTCCTCCTACCTCCAGTGAACAAGACCAAGTAAGGGGTAAGGATGGAGACAGCCTCTTTACTTGCTAAGAAACATAAAACACAAACACCCTCCTGCTCCTGGTGTCAAATGAAATTTTATTCTAGGGAGGCAGCTGGGAAGGGCCCACATGCTGCACGTTCCTTATGAGGAGTTTATATCTCCATGCTTATTTTACCCTCTAGCACAAAGTCCTGACATGGATGCAAGAGGCTTTAGGCTATTTCTCTTTTCCTAAGTTGTTTGCAGCATCCATTTTCTGGCATGCTCAACTGGCCTTTACCATCAAAAGGCCGTGAGGGGCTCTTCCAAAATGAGGTAGAGGGACCAGGCATGCCTAATACTTTCCCCCACCGCATTCAGGATTCCAGATGAAGGTTTTCACTGTTAGGTGTGAGGCCCTGCCCTGATCCTTTGCCGGCAGGGGCTCTCATTAAACTACTGTAGAAGTGCAGCTACAGACTACAGCTTCCACTAGCACACACTGGCGGAAGGCTAGAGGTGGGGGGGTAGGGGAGGCGCTCCACAGGAGCTATGGTGGTTTCCAGAATGGGGTGATAATAAAGGCCAATCAGTCATCTCTGAGAAGAGGGCCAGAGCCAATAGCCTGAGGGACCAGGACAGGGTGTTGGTGTCCCAGGGTTCCTACAGTTGCCAGGGGTAACTACGCAGAGGGGAGCCACAGTTGCTTCCTCAGGGAATTTTCAAAGAATCTAAGTGCCTGCCAGAACATTCTTCTTTTATAAACAGACAGTATTCTATTTCCTAGAGTATAATTATAAACACACCTGCTCCGACTGTGGAATCTTTCCATAAGCAAGCAATAAACTCCCAGCCAGGAGAACCAAGTTGTATCTTGAGCAAGCAAACACATCAACTGATTACTATGGTGCAAACAGTATATTAATAATGCTGCAGAGACTCAGATGAGGGAGGGTTTTCTTTCCCTGACTTAATTTGTGCCTAAGCAAATAGAAATTAAACCTCAATAACTCAGGGGGAAGAGATTCAAAGGGAGGCATTTATAACTCTGGGGAGAAACAAGAGTACTGAAGGGTGTCAGTGCACAAAATTCAGCCTATGACATTGTAGCACAAATAATTCAGAAGTGGGAAAGCTACATACAGAACAAGGAAAAAGGACTGCACTAAAAGCAATTAATGAAGGTTCAGTGGTCCTCCCTTCTTCACCCCTCTACTGTCCTAGGAAGCACCTCTGAATAAAGTACAGACCTGCTTGTGTCTGATTTAAATAAGGGCAAATATGTTTATATATAATTCACCATATAGACATGAATGGAACTAAATTAGCCATGTGTAAGACATAGCTGGCCATGCTCTAGTTGGGTGGGTGAAGAATGACCATTTACCTCTCTGAATGCCATTCCTGAGTCAGCTAGTCTAAATTCATAAGGATTTGTGTTGTTTCCAGTTTTACATCTGTGGTGTATCTGAACTTTCCTTAGGTTTATCTAAGCCATTTATTAAGATTTTTCAACTATGGTATACTAAAGTGAAAAGACAATGGAATACATGTCTAATCTGGTAGCTCTATTCCATCCAAAATAAGGTATTGATTAACTAGTCTAACCAAAAAAAAATCAAATAAAATTTTATCCTAGTACACACCATTATTCACTAGCCAATAAAACTCCCCCCGATAAATATATCTATATATATTTTTCCCCTCCCAAATCAATTTTTTTTTTGCTGGTGCCCCTCACCAATAACATATCACAGCCTAAAAACATGAAAGCTGTTGAAGAACAGACAAAACAAACAAGAAGTAGAGAGTCTCTAAAATTCCAACAACAGATCCACTCATGTATCAGTTTCTAGGACAGTACTCTAACTGCAACTTGAAAGATCAAATAGAAAACACAGGTTGACATCTTTAGTTTTGCAACTACAGGTAGTTCTTGCACAAGAGAAGCCATGGCTGTGGGGTGTACCCAATACCAAGGGTAGAAGGTCTGAACTAGCACTGTGGGATCCACATTATCTTGTGAAAATACTTATGTGACCCTTGACACATGTAACGCTTTTTCAACACAGAGAGCAAGAGACTGGTGGGCTTGGTGTTTTGTTGTTGTGTTTTAACAGTTTTCCAATCATGTCAATCTATTCATTCTCTTTCGGTCAACTGTGTAACACAAAGCAAGCTTCCTTCATGTTAACAGCAACAGTGAGCTACAGGAATAAATAAGTTAATGACCAGCATGAACCACAGATTCAGTGGAGATGAGGGAATGACTGAAACCTTACCACAGCTTAGAAACTCTATCTAGACAACGGTGGGATAACCAAGGACAAATGATAAACACTCTGGAGGGAAATGCTAACGCAGACAGGACAGACCCAGCTTACTCCCAGAAGGAACACTACACAAAGTCAGATGCTAGATACAGAGACCAGAGGACACAGTACAGGGTTAACTGGAAGGGTATCATGGAGACGCCACCACGGGACATTAGAAACAAAAAAATAATAAAATTAGGACCTCGGCATTTTCCAATTCATCAATGGAAATTTGCTGGAAAAGAAGAAAGGAGGGGAGAAAAAAGTTTTGTTAGGAAGGAAAACACAAGAATCTAAATGTTAGAAAGTTGCAAATGTATGCTTATGCTCAACCATGTTGCCTTCAAGTGCTGTTAGGCAGTGGCCATTTGAAGGAGTTTAGGCACTGTGGACACTGCCACAGCTTGGAATGGCATCTGCTCTGGAACAAAATATGCAGTATGTGCCATGCTTTATTCACACGCCAGGCAGCATCAAGACATCCTTGTACTAACTCATAAACATGAGAACTTGAACTGAGCGGGACTGAGAGCCAATTCTCCCAACTTTGTTTTTCAGAAGCAGACAGGAAGGGATAGAATAAAAGGCTAGAGTACTACTAACACATTTGACTGATTTATTGGTGGTTAGGAGCCCAAACTGAAGTTGGGCTCAGTCAGATCTGGGATAAACCTTAGGAGGCAGAGATCTACGTATCTCAAAACCTGGGAGCATGGACAACTGGGAGTCAACATTTGCCCCAGTTGGATTAGTTACATGCGTGCACTACATCAAGTTGAATTATCTCTGTTACATTTATTTAGGGATAGTTTGCTGATTCACAGCTCCGTTAAGTTTCATTCTGAAAAGTGAAGTGTTTGTCAGAAATGCTATTAGCCAGAAAGGCCAAAACTACTCACCTAGAACCAAGAAAGGACCTTCGGCGATTAGCAGAAAAATTGGGAAATGAAAACGCTGGCATTACCTGAGGTTGGCTCTCTCTAGAACTAACAGGGGTTTATTAAGAAGAGGGAAGTGGAATGTTAAATAAATTCTGAGATATCCTTTAACATTAGTTCCTAGCCTCTGAATTTCTTCCAAAGCTCTTGGACTAATAACATAAACCAAGAGGAGCTTTATAAAAACCTACAGTGAACCGATACAGGCCAATACTTAAGATAATCACGTTCATTTTTTCAAACAGGATCAAAGGGCTTGAAGATTTTCTGTGAGTTATAGAGAGATTCAGGGCAATCTTTAAGATTCTTAGCTATGGGAATGTTACTGTTTTTCTTAACCAAGGGCAAATTTTAATCTAGAGTAAAAGCAGACTTTAGTAGACATTGCATATGCAGCGTATTTACATAGTCCTGGGTCACTCTAAAGTCTGAACTCTTTGAGGATGCAGGGTACAAATATTGGGTATTATTGGAAGCTTCATACCAAGATGTACTTCAATATCATTTTGGTGATAATTTCTCAAACGTTTCTTTATTTTTATATTTAACATCATGAACAACATACACTGCTGGGTTTTTTTTGTTGTTGTTATTGAGGTCACAGGGCACTGTCCATATATGGAACTAATGATTTGTTATTTGGATTAGTTTATGACCTTTTTGTTTGTGTTTCTTTTTTTTTTTTTTTTGAGGGACAGGATTTCATTCTGTAGCCCATGGTGGCCTGAAGCTCTCTATATAGCCCAAGTTGGCCTAAAACTCTTGGCAGTTTTCCTTCCTCGGATTCTTTGGTGTTTGGGAGTTGTGGGTGTTAACTAGTTGAGCTCTGAATTAAGTCTTATGAGAGTTAGTTTTAAGGGCAAGGCAGATTCCTGAATCTCTCTCTGGCTTTATGTTTCAGAATGTGATTTCTGACTCGCTCGTTAGGCACTACTCAACATAAGACCATAACCAGAGAACAAATGAATGGAGCTGCCCAGTCTTGGAATTTCATGCTCCCAAACTGTAAGCTGTAACTATAACCCTTTATTTACTCATTTATTTATTTATTTTATTTGGTAGTATGACTGTGTCTGATAGACCAACACACTATCACAGAGCCATCTCTCTTCTTTATAACATTGCCCCTCTCAAGTATTTCATTATAGTAAAATCACTTAACACAACAATTGTGGTTCATCCAGTCCCTACCTTTGACACTTCCTGAACTAGCATATCTTGTGGACAGTGGGCTAAACACTTACTCACTATTCTGAGTCCTTGTATGGGATCTATCCAAAAGCACAAGTTTTTTGATGGCCCTGAGACAACCTGAGTTTATAAACTTTCCTGCTAACAAATGGAGACTTTTTTCAACTGGGTGACAAATTAGAACTGAGCTGAAGCCTAGATATTCTGCAACATTTAATGCTCCTGTCCTTTATGTGGTAATCATGTAACATAATGAAAAATTCCATGTTGAGACTATAAGTAAACTTCAAAGCATTCAAGTGTAGTTTATCTGCTCACTTACGATATGTTGGTGAAAATCTAGGTACCTGGAGTCAGACTGTCTAGGTTTAGGTTCATGGGCCTTGCTCTTAGCTGTATGATTCTATGCAAAGTTCTAAATCTTTCTACGTGTTCACCCTTGAGTCTAAAAATAATAATGATAATATTTATCATTATTATCTGACCTGAGATAAGAGACTGGTACACAAGAGGTCAGTAAGTGTTGTATCTGGTGATCAAAAAGTATAAGTTAGTTTTAGAGAGGTTCTGGTATATTTTACACTATTTTGGTAACCTGAGTCATATTTCTCAATATCTTTTCTTTTTCCTTTATGAAAGTAGATCCACATAAGTACACTGGCATTTTTTGAGCAGAATAATAAGGAATTGTTTGTTTCTTTCTTTCTTTCTTTTTTTTTAATCTATGACCTTGATAAAGTCCTGAAGTTGAATGAACAGGAAGAGAGGAACAAAGGCACACAGAACTTCTTCATCCATAGGGGCTACAGCTTAGAGAAAATGACACAGAAACAGTTCTAACTGGAGGACACAGAATGAAGGGGGCAAGCAAGGGCATGTACTGGGATATGGGATGCTGGGGTTCTAGCCGTGACCCTTGGAGACTCTCCATGTGACCTTAGGCAGATATTTCCCAGCCCAGGTGCGTATGCTCAAGGGAGGGTTAATGAGGCACAGCCAGAGGCCTCTCCTAGATCTGATTCTGTGGCTATGAAGATGCCAGAAAGGTCAGGAAAGAAGGACAGAGGAAGATGGTAGCCATGGGAACATTCAGCACAAGGGGCAACCAGCAGGAAAACCTAGATGAAAGCTTGGGAGTGTCCTCAGCACCAGGCCAAGGGTGACCATGTTTATAAAAACCCAAGCCAACTGGCTTCCTTGAGAAAACTCAGTGCTTTGGCTGTGAGTTTCTTCCACTGTTGGAAAAGTTGGACTCCCTGTCTGTCGTGCTTCTTCAGTCCAGCAAGGACAGGCAGTAACCACCAGAAATATCACCAAAGAACCTTGGCGAGACAAAGTCAGTATTGACTGCCAGACTGAGGGCAGCAGAAACTTTTCGGCCCTTCACCCGTTTCGAAGTTCCATTCATATAAATGGTTAAGTAGCACTTTCAAATAGTCAAAGCGCCAGGGCCAGAGGTTTCAAGTATGTATTGCAGATTCCTAGAACGTCTTCCTTGGTTTTGTGGCCTTCCAAATTCTAGCTTACAGTGTTTCTATTTCCTGAAGCTGGGATGGCAGACCCAAACAGTCTGGAAAGAAGTGTCAGCCTCTAGGCTTGGGTGTGACTAATTTCTTCACCAGCTCCTAAAGAAAGTGAACTGAGGCCCAAGAAAGTATTCTAAATTCTGGCCATTTACTCTTTCATCGCCTCTCCTTCTACTTGACATTTGTCTTTCTTACTCTATCCACCTCATCCCTATGCTACCCTTGGCTTCTCTCTTCCCATCCTTTCCCCTTTCTTCGGATCAAAACCTACCCGGTGCCATGTTTGTATCTATATAGACAAGTCATCTCATCTTTTCTCACCTAGGCTAAGGCTCTTATAGCTATAAGCTCCAACCAATTGGGTTTCCTCCCTAAAATCCCTATTCAGTGACCAAGTATTCACCTTTAAATTTACATACTGTAAACATTTATGATATTTATTTAGTTTTGTTTGTTGGGTTGTCTTTGAGACAGGATTTTATTTATCCCAGGCTGGGCCTGGAAGTGTCTATGCAGCCAAGGATGACCTTGAACTTTGGATAACCCTGCCTCCACCTCTAGTGCCAAAATTACAGGTATGCGCCACCACATCCTGTTGTATGCAGTGCAGGGTACCAAACCTAGGGTTTTGTGCATGCTAAGTAAGCATCTTACCAAATGTGTTATAGCCTTGTCTAGAGTGATATTTAAAAGCCTGGTGATCTGGGGACAGTAGAGGGATATACAGGAAGTAACTACAGGACACCTTTCTGTTTTCTTTCCCTTTTCCACGGAGTTTCATTTGTTAAGTAAACTAGCATTAATGAGTTACCTTGCATAGGCTGAAAGAATATGTCAAGGAAACAGTTCCTTGACAAAAGCAAGACCACAGCAGTCTGTTACACATACTTCTGATAATTTTGTTATCACCAAATGCTGACAGGGAACAATGTGGTTGAATTATCAAGGCTTCTTCCCAGAGCCGACCAGTGAGTTATTGGTTATTGTGATAGGGCTATGAGATCAGGAACCGTTGATAAACTTGGCTAGCAGACAATGAGTGGATGTTATTAACTACCAAATGAAGGTTGGTGGCACTGAGACTTATGCTTAAGGTCCCTTGTGGGAGAGGAGAAATGGCACCAGGATTGTTGTGTCCCTTGTGGGACACATGCCGTATTCCCGCTCTCTCTATATACCAAGAAGGCCATTTCACAATCTCAGTCAGAAGTGGCGACATGCTTGCTTGTCTTACTTCCAGTCAGAACTGGAGGGAGTTTCTTGAGGTGCTGGAAGGAATTGTGCAACATCCCATCAGAAAGAGGTAAGTCAACCCACAGGTATGCTTAGCTGGAACCCAAAATTCAGGAATTCTCTGATACACAAGTGGAACTTCACTGGGAACTTCAATAGGAAAGATCTTATAATTATTTCCTTGACATTAGGTTATGTGGTGAGTAGTTTATGAGAGGTAACTAATAATATTTGATTTGCTGGGAGACAGTCATATAAATTCAGCTACCTTAAGGGACAGGAAAAACAGGTTTTTTTTTTTAAAAAAAAAAAATTAAACTACCAGCCAGTAATTAAGGGGTTTCCAAACACTCTCAAACCTTATGTTTAATACTACAGTGTGATTTAAACATGAAAATAAAACACAGTACCTTTTCTCCATAACCTCTATCTTTGGTCATCATTTCCCTGAGGGTCTGTAGGACTTTGATGCACAATTTCTCTTCGTTCTCCTCTAGCAGCTGCTTGGTATGTTTTATTAGCCTGAATAAAAGAAAAACATGGGTGACATCCTGAAACCATCCTCCAGCTAAAGACATGTCACAGAAACTTGGTCTAACTAGCAGTTAAAGAATAAATATTTATGAAGGGCTCCTACTTTAAATAACACTTCAAAGCATCTGCACACTTATGAGCCAGTCAGCAACTACGTCTCACATGCGACACCTGCTGGTTGGGAACAGACAAAAAGGCTGACAAGGCGGGATCTGGCCACTTACAATGGAGAGATTATACTGAGTGGATAAAGCAGACAGAGCCCTACACGTAAATGTGGCTATTTATCCACTGAGGACGGCTGCTAAGATATTCCAATAGTGTATTTTTAAAAACCTCATGAGGATAACTGTTGGGCAAACACATTTTCTGTATCCATAGTCTTGTCTTCAGAGGAGCTCTTAGGTCAGAGCCCACCTGCAAGCTGGACAAACAACTAATCAAATGGGGATTTCTCATCATAAAACCACTGGTTTCTTTTTAGATTATGCTCCATGGCATAAGCCAGGAAGCTAAAAGCACATTAGGAAATGATAGCGAGGTCAGTGGTTAGTCCAAGACTTTTGAGGGCCTGGAGGGTCATGTGTTTGGGCCACACTTTGTAGGTGTTTGTTCCCAACATGAGTGGAGAAACAAAGCATTCAATTGCTTTGCATGAACTACATGAACAAGAATGCAATTCAAATGGGTGTGTGTGTGTGTGTGTGTGTGTCAGAAAATAGGATCTAATAAACAAGTTTACTTTGGAACAGGACTCTAGTATCTGACTAGAACCCACAAAGTTAAAAACTGGCCAACGGCTCTTCTTCCAGGAACAGGCCCAGTCATCATGGTTTTCTGGCTACCCCAGGAGGGAGGCTGCTTACTTGCAAATGAAACCGCCACTTTCACATTTCCTCCTGGCATCTGTGTTCTCAGGAAAAAGTAGTTCTGGTCTGTGTAGAACATCCACCAGCACAGACAACTCGGCCTGAACCAGGGGCCTGAGTCGGTCCTCCAGGGCAGACACAATGTCCTGGAATGAAAGCGGGCCTTGGTCAGCAGCTCAGATGGAAGCTGACCGTAGCATGGTGAGACACTATCTCTGTCTAAGCATGTTGTACAGGCTAGGCTGTGTTAGTGTAGCTTTAGTACTGCCTACTCAAGAGCCATTCCAGATATTTGTAAGTACAATATACATAAACAAGTTTAACAATGTGAAAAGATATCTATAGTATGAGCTTAAAATAGTCAAGGCATAGTATGGATCCCATGACACTGTTTTCAAGGGCGATATCCATATCTAAAAAAATAAGTACCAAATCCCACTAATATATCACCACTGGTTTTCTCTGAGTGGTGGGATCACAGGGGATTCTAATATTCTTCTACATAGTTGCTAGTGCTATCTGATTCTTAACAATGAGCGTAGTTTGCATAATAAAGTCATATAAACACGAGAACACAAATGAATGAACATGCTGTATCAACATGCTAAATACATGTACCCTGATAGCATGATGGTCTTCAAATGCAAAACACACAGCTGTAGGAAAGGAAAACAGAGAGAAGTTGAAAGGGCCGCCAACCCAACACAACAAACACCATTTAAAGGCAAACGATAGAAAACAGATGAGGGATCGTCTTCAAAAGATGCTGTAGCCTATCCCATGGCTTGTAGCCTGTCCCAAGACTTGCCGACAGAGTTTAACCAGCAGCATGCTAAGATTGGGGACGAACACAGCACAAGGGGATTCATATGGGAGAAGACATCTCACTTCATTTTTTAAAAAAATCCATTGGGGTTTTTAAAAAAAAGGAATTAAGGACTTTTTATCTAGAAACTAAACTTAAACCACATAAAGGTAGCCTTGGCTTATGTTTCAGAGATCCTGTGTAATGGTAACAGCTCAATAGTGTTTAAGACACATAGAAAGGGATACGGAATTAGGGCATTTCTGGAGCGAGGGGTTCCCAACAAGATCATAAGAAACCAGGATGCAACATTCCCTAATTCATCTGACTTTTGTGGGAGTGAAGAAGGTGGTCTCACAAACTACCCTAAGAATATGACTTTAGGGACAATTCTTCCTCTCTGCTCTCCCTTCTCCCCACTCCTTACCAGTCCTTCTCTCCCCCATCTCACCCCTTACTGGTCCTCTTCTCTCCCCTCCCTCCCTACTCCTTACTGGTCCTCCTCTCTCCCTTTCTCTCTACTCCTTACTGGTCCTGACTCCAACACAACCGAAAGCATTTATTGGAGATGGAAGTCATTCTTTAACACTGTATTAATATACTATGTGAAATCTTGCATCTTTTGAGAAGTCTGGACTTTACGCTATTTGTTTGCATTGTATTTTCAAGTGTATGACAATCAGCAATCAAAGAGTGAGAGCGAGAGCGCGAGAGGGAAAGAGCAAGAGAGAGGGTGGGGGAAGAGCAACAAAGATGGCAAAGCAATGATTTGGGGAAAGTGCTAATGTTGAGGGAGCAAACATCTAGATGAGAATTAATTATAGAGGTAGTTAATTGGCAAGAGACTGTCCTTATTACAACTTTTGCTGCACGAGGCCATCTAATGACAGGGACTCGGGTAATACATAACAACAAAATCAGGATCTTTTAAAGCTGACTAGTCTTTACAGCAGGTATGACCCACCTAAGCATTCTATTCCACTTCCCAGGATATGCACACTAAATCTAAGAAGAGGCAACAAACTGGTGTGTTTGCTGGTAACTGACATGGACTATGAATCAAGAAAATACTGTCTGTTCACAGAGTGTCAGGTCTGTTATTTCTCACCTTTCCAAAAGCACAGGAAGCCAGAAAGCAGTCCTTTAGGAACCAAAGGTACATGTGCTTAAGAATTCCTTGTATAAGAGGAAGGGCTTCGATCCTTGACTCTGAAGCTCTCAGGCCTCCTAGCTTTGAGGGCTGCAGCCATGCCCCCCAGTTGCTCTGTATAACAAACAGTCTTACACAGGATGCTTCCCACTCTGGTTCTTTAAGTCTATTCTTGGCTCAATGTTACTTCCTCGACCAAGCATCCCTCGTCCCCTACGCTAACCCCAGTCAAGATTAGCTCTCCTGTTGCCATGCTAGGTTTATACATGTGATCAGCTGACTAGTGGTCTTGTCTCCTCTAGAACTGAGACTCTATGAAAGGGGGAGATCATCTATGGCTTTTCTCATCATTGCATACCACTAGTGCCCAGGGCTGATTAAAAAAAAAAAATCAGTGAACTTATTTGTCTTTATGTAAATTATGGAGCCTCACAGTGATTTTTCCTAATGAGAGTAATTTTTATAATCACACGAGTAACCGTAGGCATTGTAACAGAAGCCCTCGAGTGCTCACTGTACTATATGCCAGGCACTGTTCAAGGGTACGTATTTCCCAACGACAGCCATTACAAAATACTCTAGTTCACACATTGTTGTAACATGGCACTGACATCCTTCCCATTGAATTCTAGTTTGAATTCTCCTAAGAAATTGAGTGCACCTCTGAGGCTGCACTGACCAGAAGAGGGCTGCAGAAGTACTGTCAAGTGACATCTTTAAAGCTAGGGGATAGAGACAAAACTGCTTGCAAGAGGTCTCTAGAGATGTTTATAGACTCAGCTGCCATGATCAAAGGGAGCCTAGGCCACACACAGAGGTTCTGTGTGGACTTCAGACAGTAATGACAGCCGACACACAGCATCAATTGTCTTAACATGTGAGTGGATCCATGCTCACTCAAGATACTGAGGTGCCCCCTTTTCAGGAGCTTTTGTTTATCAAATTACTTTGTACCCTTGGCCTCACAGACCTCTCTCTGTAGCTGAGCTTGTATGGTCTGCGGCTTGAGAAAACATAGGTGTGAGAGTCAGTTAAATCCCGTTTCTTTCAGCATCACATATTCATTACCTGCAGTCTCTCGATGATATTCCGGTAGTCTCTGGAAGCTGCCAGGACCGAGTCTCTCCGAGCAGCGTTGCGGGCTGATAACCGCCAGTTCAGTGCTGTTTTCTGCACAATGTTGTGGGACTTCAGGAAGAGGTTGTTGACTTGGCTGTCCAGGTCAACAGGAATGGCTATGGCCCGGCTCTTGGCTGCAAAAGAGACAGATGACTCGTGAGCCTACAGCTTTCAGGGTGGCAGGATATGTGTTTTAATCGTCATCATCTACTAGGCAGATTTGTCCATGTCTATAGTGGGCAGGATGTATGGTATTGTGAAGATACTGAGGAAACGCAACTTTTAACAATATTTTCGATTAGGATTTCCCAATGCAAATTCGGAGGACAGGGTTACCAATGAGCATTAGAATGGTTCCAAGTGATAAAGCATGGGGAAGACAGAGAGACAGCTCAATGTAGGGTTGTGTTTAAAGTGAATGGCATCTTAAGAATGCCCATGTGTTTGTACATTTTAAGAACTGTTCAGACAAACAACTTGCTTGGCCCGGGAATTGTTTTTTCTAAAAATTATCAATTTTCTTTTTCCACACAACAGCCTACAAAAAGCTAACTTCTGCAGACCAGAACACAAAACAGCATCTGTGCTGTAGGCTCTTCTTCCCCTCCCTGATGAGGACAACTTCACTCTCACCATGAGGAAACATCAGTGAAATCCCCACAGGGACACTCTAAAGGACAGTTGGCCAGTACTTGTTTGTCAAGACCATCAAGGTCATGAGTAACAATGAAAGAGCGAGGAACTGTCACAAACCAGAAGACTGCAGACATGATAACTGAGTGCAAGGCAGGAGTGGAGGTGTACCCAAGTGCAGAAAAAGGACACTCCTGGAGACATTAGTGAAATCTGAATCAAGTCTAGAGTTTAGCTGGTGGCAACGTGTCAGTGTCATTCTCAAATTTTTGACAAACGTGCACTAGTAACGGGGATGCTGATGATGGAGGAAGGTGAGGGGTAGACAGGAATCCTGCTGCAGCATCTGTATAACGTACCCACGGGTCTGAAAGTAGTATTAAACGTAAGTTAATTTTTAAAAGGAAGCTAAGGTGAACACCTCTTCTTTCTATGTGGGGAATCCTCCCCAAACCAAAGGAACCATTTGCTGTCTTCAGTGCTTTAAAACACTGGGAACAAAGCAAGTATTCTCTATCGCCTAAATCTAACTGTGAGAGAGCTGTCACATTCTGAAAGACGTGCTGGATAGAGAGCAACCGTTTTTATCTCACTGTATCACATAAAGCATAGGGAAAGAATTGATAGCTAGTCAATAATTTCCTAACAGTTATATATATAATATTATGTATATATGTATATGTGTATATATGTATGTGCATATATTACACATATATGTATACATGTATAGATATGTGTGTATGTATATATATATATGTATATGTATGAATGTATAATACATATATATATATATATGAAAACCATGGGAGAAAAATATAATATAGAATTAAAAAGTTGGGCACATGGTTCATATTCATCTCTGTTAGAAAGTCTGTGCCTGATTGAACTACCTAAAACTGAATGGCACACAGGACTTCAGGTATGGTTTTGGTCAAAAGGGGGACATCCCCAAGGGGCACAGAACAGGGTTTGAGGAGTGAAGAATAGGCTGGGCTCTTTTCACGACATTGCACAGGCATAAGCTCTCTGTTTTGCATTTGTTTCCTTGCAGTTCTGGGGACTGTACCCAGGGCCTTATGCATATGAGGTGAGGTGTCTACCACTGAGCTGCATTCTTCCTTACTGTGTTGTCATTACTGCTGAAACTACTGAATGATGTAACTTCTCTCATGTGTTGAGCCAGCCACCAAGCCAATGGCTTCCTCAAATTTGAATCAACTGACGTGTGGAGCAAGGACTCATTCAGACGTTCAGCAGAGGATCATCCAGGCATCCTCGCAACCTAATCTCTCTCTCTCTCTCTCTCTCTCACACACACACACACACACCAGTAATATCTGTCATGAAAGTATAGGAAATTGGGTAGGGCCTACAAAACCAAGGCAAGGGGTCCTCACAAACCTACCCTATGCTTGCCTAAAAACTACAACACGGAACACAGAATTACACACATTTTCATCTTCTGGTCACTATGGAAACTTCCTTTCCTGTCAGGCACCCATCAGTTTCTAAGGAGCACCCTTTCTAAGAAGTGTTGTGCTTGCTGCTTGCCAGGATCTGGGGATCTAGTTCAGTCACAAGACTTCTCATCTGAGGAAGAAAGCTTATTCCTTTGCAAAGAACTGATGGAAGTTGGGGAAGGGCTAAAGTTGTAAGTTTGTTTTCATAGATGTTGTAGAAAAGAAAAGGGAAGAGGGAGAAGGCACAGAGAAAGGCTGGATAATGGGCATCCACAGGGTAACCATAATTTATATCAGTTTACCCACTATTTCAAAATAACTAGAAGAAATAAGTCTGAAGTTCCTACCACAATGGGAAGCTAATTACCTAGACAGGCTGTACCACAGAAATATGTACAATATGGTACCACTTAAAACTCTTTTTTGGAAAGGGCTGGGGTGTAGTTCAGTTTGAGAGTGCTTGCCTAATATGGAACAGGCCCGATTCAATACCTAGCATTGCAAGAAGAAAAATGGAGGGCGGAACAACTGCGTGTTAGAATGTCTTTGTGATGAGAGTGCTGGCGGGTTGGGGAGCAGAGAGAAAACGGAGACCCAGCCACTGCATCAGGAGATGCAAAGAATGTATACCACTTGTGGGGAAGGGTACATCTGATGGGTGTTTTACAGGAAGAAAGTTTCCATATAGCAAAATGCATCTGCTGGAGTAAACAAACTCATGCTTTGAGTGAGGGACTTCCCAGGGCCTTGAATATCTGTGGATTGTCACTTGCCAAAACTGTCTGACTTTGAACTGTGGAATCTTATTTTTCAAGGACTTACTGGTTTTTACTGTGCTGGCTTGGCAAAGGAAGGGGCTGAGGAATTAAGAACTTGGTTCCTGGTCTGGCTTTGCAGCTTCCTTCCTTACAAGAGCTGAAAGCTCAGTAAACAGCAGGCAATTCATCTGTATCCCATTACATCCAAACTGATTTGGTACCTTACCTACATCAGAGAGCACCCGGATACAGCTCTCCACGGAGGCTTTTTGGCTCGGCATCAGCCAGTTGCAGTGATAAACTCTAAACACACCTTGTAGGAGTTGCACAAAGACAGGCTGGCGAGTCTGTAAAGAGAGGCAAGGTGAAGAAGATTGGGAAAAACACTGATGACCTGAACAGACACTGCCCTGAATCACAAGTTAGTGGGAGGATTCCAGAAGAGTAAAGGGCTGCATTCCAGAAGATGTTTGCTGTAGTATAGATGTTAACTACCCCCTAAAGAGCCATGTACTGGAGGCTTGGTCTCCAAGGTGTTACCATTTGGATGAGATGGGACCTAGGACAAGTCCTTAGGACATGGGAAGAATGCCTTTACAGGGAGCACCTCATCTGTGTTCCTTTTGCTTTCTTGTTAATGATCAGTTGAATAGGTCTGCCCCACCAGACACTCCTGTCATGATAGGCTGCCACATCACATGTCCAAAGCACAGGACCAACTGATCATGGACAGAAATCTTCTCAAAGCTCTGGGGCAAAATCACTATCTTGTCTTTGTAACTTAATTAGTTCAGGTTTTTCATTATAGTGTCAGAAAGCCGATCAACACAGTGCCTAGATGACAAGGAAAATTCAGGAGCATTTTAAAGCTATTTATTTAAATATTTATTTAAAATAAAATACCATTATCACAAACTTAATGTTATTTATTTTGTATGCATTTTAAACTTGATATCTAATTACTTCTAACCATGAGAATCAGCAGTGGAATCAAACTCCCGAAAGAAGTAACCTCATCCAGCTACAAGCTAGGTGGATTACTTGAGGTCAATGCTTGCACCTCAGTGCTAACTTCATCCGATATATAAGGTAAAACAGCCCCCAACTTTCTTCGAAGTATCTTGTCCTAAGGTAGAATCCATACCAGCCTTGGACTCACGACCCTTCTGCCTCAGCCTCCCATCAGCTACACTATAGGCACATGTTATCATGCTCAGCTAGAATTTATACATCTAAAACATTTTTAAACATTTAATTATATGCATGCATATGTGCCATGGGGAGTTAGCTCTGTCCCTCTAGCATGTGGGTTCTAGGGATCAAACTTCGACTTATAAGGCATGATGGCAAGTGTTTTTCATCCACTGAGCCACCTCACTGACCCTAAAAACTTATTTTTAATCCATAAAAATGAAATGCTAAACCGGGCAGTAGTGGCACACGCCTTTAATCCCAGCACCCAGGAGGCAGAGATAAGTGGATCTCTGTAAGTTCAAGGCCAGCCTGGTCTACAGAGTGAGTTTCAGGACAGCCAGAGTTACAGCAGAAAAACCCTGTCTTGAAAGAAAGAAAGGAAAGAAAGAAAGAAAGAAAAGAGAGAGAGAGAGAGAGAGAGAAAGAAAGAAAGAGAAAGAGAGAGAGAGAGAGAAAGAAAGAAAGAAAGAAAGAAAGAAAGAAAGAAAGAAAGAAAGAAAGAAAGAAAGAAAGAAAGAAAGAGAGAAAGGAATGGTAGGTAGATGCCAGCCATAATACTGCTTCCTTTCTTATATATGGCAGTGTCTTTACTCAAACAATCCTGTTGTGATGGGAGGTGTCTATAAATATCCACTTGACAGAGCACTGGGTACAAGCAAGCTACAGACCTTCCCTGTGAAGGTCTAAGTCTGTACTCCCTTAAAGAAGAGAACGTATACATCTACTGAATTGGATACTGACTTTCTGAATGCTTTTGAAAGTAGTGATTTCCATCTCTACCCACATGACCGCTTTGAACCTACCAAGGGAAGGTAACTGTGTATGATGAGCTGCACCATGATCACCTGTTTGGGGCAGATGACTCACACAGCTTCACTAAAAACTGGCAGAATGGAGCAAAGAAAAAAGTAGTGAAAATTCTAAAGAGATTTCTGTGATATAAGAAAAACAATGAAAAGTACTGGAGGAAAAAAAAAGGCCATTTTAAGAAAATAAAACAGAGTAATAAAAAGTTCAATTTCCTCTATAAATGTGGTTTATGTATCTTCCCTTTCTTAAGTGCATAATAATACAAGCCAGACATGTCATGTATGACCTCATTTGGGCCTGGATAATAATTACATGACTTGGAAGTTGCCTTCATGTTATAATGAAAAACAAAGGCCAGGGAAAGAGAAAATTATCCAGAAGTGCTAAGAGGGGTGGGCAGGGCACTGAGTCAGCCTGCTCTCTACATTCAGCTCACCTGGGACTAGAATCCTCAGGAAGTACATCCTGTCCTGAGCTCCCAGCATCCAGCAGTAAGCTGCATTATTCATAGAGGTCAGGGGACCAGGGAGCCAGAGGAATTGGCCGAGAAACTTAAAATCAGTTCCTAAGTTCGGTGGCTTCTTCTTAGCTCCTGGGTTCACACAGGGTCCCAATCAAACTAGCTATTGGCCCTGAGTTCTTCCCCCTGGCCAGGCCCTGTGCTAAGTACTTTATGTGTATCTCATTTAGTCCTCAGTGTGGCCCTGTAACTGCTGAACACTGACAGAGAAGAGCCCCTCCATTAGTCAAATCATTTGAACCAGTGTTCTGATTCCTGGAGATATAAAAGATGACCAAACAGATCACCAGCTGCTGCTTCCTAACTGCGTGCAACAGGCAACCTGGTGGCATCAGCTCACTTGACTTCTTGGCCAAACTATAGGACTACTCCTATGGCTGGTACATTGATTGGATAATCAAGATTGATCCAGGGATAGTGACAATTGCAGGATTTGTCCACAAGGCGGTGCCATTGGAAAGTGGTGGAACCTTTATAGGTGAGGCTGTGTGGAAGGACAGTGGGATAGTGGCTCCTTTCTATCCCTTTCTCCTTTTCTTTACTTCCTCCCTCTGCCCACCCCTCTCTCCCTGCTTCCAGGTCAGTTCATTTTGCTGCTATATTCACGTACCAGAATAGCTGAAGCAGGTGCCTCATTGTAACACGAAACTAATTTTGATTATCTGTCACTCTCTTTCTAAGCCTCCCTCTCCTTGGTCCTGAGGTCCTGAGGTCTGAGTTCTAGCCTGCCTATATCCTTCTCTGGCCTCTCTCACCTTTTCATTGAGACCTCTCTCAACAATCCATTCAATTGTTCAGGTTCTCTCTAGACCCCTTGAAGATCTATCTTCAGTGCCTTGGCTAAGACTTCAGTCTATTTTTAATATTTGGTTGTTACCACTATTCTAAGTATCAGGAATTCAAGTGCTCACTCAAAAAAACTGATAACTAGGTGCCAGTTTCATAAGGCCAACAATATTGGACACAGAAATGTCTGAGACGACCAAGCACAGGAGGTATGACTTCACCCCATGTAGCTCACATTCTACAGACTGGTACAGGCTTCTATGTTGGAACCACCTGCCGTATGCTAGGCACTGTACTGAGTGTTTCAAATAAACATAACCTCTTATTCTCAGGAGTGCATGCAAAGTTGATATTATATCCTTCTTGGATATATAGGTAAAGTAGTTCTGAACCAAATGTGCTGGCACCCCTGAGAGGTCAAGACAGGAGGATCAGGAATTCAAGGCCAGCCTTGGCATCATAGTAAAATTGAAGCCACCTTGGGCTACTACATAAGACCCTATTTCAAAAATAGAAAGAAGAAAAGAAGACATGGCGGTGGGGGGGCAGGAAAGGAGAAGGGAGGGAACTGGAAATTCAGTGACCTCTCCGTGTGAACAGAATTGGTATGGGACAGAACGGAGATTTGAATCCAATCTGTTTTGCTCTAAAGCCAACAAAATTCTACTCTTCCTCCCTGGATTCCACATTTCCAAGCTGAATCTTGGACACTTCCCTGGCAACTTAAGTGCACCACATCTAACGCCAAGTTCATCATTTTCGTCCCTGACATATGTGGAGGGAAGCAGAAGGGATTGAGATGTAGCTAGGGAGAAGACAGGCCTTACTAAAGAAAAATATGGGAGGCCAGAAGATTACCACAGGAAGTGTTCCTCAGCAATGAATGGTTCAGAAATCTACCAGTCACGTCTTCAAAATTAGAATTCTAGATACATGTGGAAAATACTACATCTTAGAAGGGACTCAGATCATTTGTCATTTAAAGATTTACTTCTCCGGCGATTCTTGCTAATCAGTTAGTTAAATTTGGTCCACAGAAGGAAACAGCCAAGGTAAGAAGCCATCATTTAAGATTCGTTCATTCATCCATGTGTGTGTGTGTGTGTGTGTGTGCGCGCGCGCGCGTGGGTGCGGATGTTCAACAGAACAGGTGTGGATGTCAGAGAACAGTCCTCGGGAGTTGGTTCTCCCTTTCCACCCTGTAGAGATGAGGATTAAACTCAGGTCATCAGGCCTACAAGCAAGTGCCTCTACCTGCTGGGTCAACAGCCAACCCACAATTACGCATTTTATGGTTTTCAGCACTGTTTCATGATCACAAGGGGCATCGCCAGGGGCATCACTACAGCGACTGACTGTCGCTTTATACCACAAGAGAAGCAGGCCTGGCCTCACTAATCATTCAGTTTTCCTGGCTGGTGCTTAGTGTCAAAGTACAAACAGATGTGCCCAGCCATTAACGGGCTCTACTTCTCAAGTACATACAGACATTCAAAGGTGGCCTGGTAACTATGTTCTTCTGTGGTTTAACTGCTGGTGATTAGTTACTTCTAAACTGAAAGTAAGTTTCCTAAAAGTATTTAAGAAAATATACTTTATTCAAGAGTTCATAGTTAGCTTGAGGGTCAGACATCAGGGTTGAAATCGTGGTGATGCCACACAGCAGCTAAGAACATAGCTTGGGATGAGAGCTGAGGCTTACTCCATCTGAGCTCAGTTTTGCCTGTAAAAAAATTCCATCTACTTCATGGCCTATGTGAAGCTTACATGAATTCTTCTTAAAGGAAAATGTTTATTATTTTTATCATTTTAATTATGTATAAGTAGATGCACCTACAGAGGCTCTAGCCGAGAGCCAGAGTCACGGTGTTGTGAGCCACCTGATGTGGTTGCCGGAAATTGAACTTGGGTCTTCTGGAAAAACAGTACATGCTTTTAACCACTGAGCAATCTCTCCAGACCTTATATAAATTGCTTTATAGCTACTGAAATACTGAGCTCCATTATACATATACTATATTGACTGTGAATCATTTCTTCTCTTGGAGAATTTACATTAACTTTTTATTGTATGCCTGTCACTCAGCTGTCCTAGGCCAATCATCAGTCTATGACGAGGACAATTTAACTCTTTCTAGCTATCAGGAAATCGAGTCCTGCTTTCACTCTGCGGTCTGGACAACAGGCCTGTGCTCATGGCATAGTGACCAATTCAGACATGAGTCGTAAAAAGAAAAGTGCTGTTTCCAAGTAAAGAAACTCTAGCTACATAGGGTTTAGGATCTGACAGCGTAAGTACACTGAGAAGCCTCTTTCAAAGCTGTACAACTGCTTGAGGAAGGCCCTGTATACACAATTCCATGAATAGAGCTGGTGAGGTAGCAGCCCTTTGACTATACATTTCAGCCACATGGCACTTCTGAGGAATCTAGGTGCAGGTTCTCAGAAGAGAGATTCCTCTATATTTGGAGATTACTGAAGAGAGGTTTGAAAGGACAAAAAAAAAAAAAAAAAAGGAATTTTAGGACAAACTCCAACATTTTCAGGTATAGTCAGCCTTGTGTATCTTTGAGCTCTCCATCTGCAGAATTAATCAAGGACTGAAAATATCTTAAAAATGATCAGGTCTTCCCAGAATGCACACATTTCTCCTTGTCTTAGCTCTGAACAATAATAGTAGACTTACTATTCACACAGCAGCTGCATGGCATGGCTCAGTATAAGTCATCTGGAGATGATTTAAAAGTCTGTGGGAGTGTACTGGTAGGTTCTATGCAATTACTACACCCCTGAGGACTTGAGCATCTCTGGATTTTGGAATGTGAGGAGAAGGGAGGTCCCAGAGCCAATCCCTGTAGAAACTATGGTCAATTGGGCCTCTGCTTCCAAGAGGCCCCTGACAGAGCAACTCAGAGTGGCTCATTTATAGCAGCTCACTCCATGATGCCTGAACTTAGACTGCCTGCAGGTGTCCACGTGATAAGCCCACCCCAAGAGGTGGTTCTCACCTGCAGAGTGGTACTCTGGTCTGAGAAGGGAGAGCTGAAGAAAGTAGTAACGATGCTCATCACGATTTCAGTGACATACTTCTCCAGAATCGAGTCTGCATGCTTCCTGTCACTTGTGTTGTTACAGGCCTAGAAAACAGGTGCATGCCAGGAACATGACGCAAAAAACCTACTCCAGAATACTGAGAAACCCATTGCCTTCCCCACAGATCACCAAGCACAGGACAGAGGGAAAGGTCTGTAGGTCAGTATTTATCCCAGAAAGAAGCAATTACAATAAATGAATGAATGAATGAATAAATAAATAAATTCTACGTTATGGAAAAAGAGAAGAAAACTCAGCTAGATAGCATGACATAACACAGAAAAGTAAAAACTGAAGAAGACTGGCATGCCATTCACCCAACTTCCTGCCTGTACCAGAAAGTTTGAAACCTTAAACAGCAGCAAGTGGGGCCGGAAATAGAGTAGTCAATTTCCCTTAAAGGGACACTGCCCTCAGATAAGTTATGTGTCACCCAAATATGAGGAGAGTCAAATGTACTGTGAGGCCCTCTACTCTTCAATTCAATCAAACTTTGACTGAACTACACAGTTTGAAACAGGAGGCCATAATGGATGACTACACAGGCTTTGGGATGAGAAGATGCCTTGGATTTTACCTATCCACGACTTAATTTTTCTGCTTAGAGTAATAGTAGCCCTTTATAAGGTTGGAGGGTAAATTTTTAAACCAATTTGTTAGTTCTATACCTTGAGTTATAAAAATCATTTATAGTACAAGTTTAAATAAGGAACTGTTAAAAAGAAAATAAGGATGATAAAATAATCAGGTTTTATGAGAAGACCCTCATATTCAGAACTGTTCATGGAATAAAATTCCCAACTTGTTTTACAACATTTCTGAACAGGGATGAAAGACAGACACATCATACTCACATGCCCACATGTATACACAGACACACACACACACACACACACTCACGAAAGTCTCACCCTGCAGATGTCCACGAGGAAATTCTCAAACAACTTCCACATGTGATTGCTTGTGTAAATCTCCTTCATTTCCACCTCGGTGTCCACATAGCAGTGATTCAGGAAGTTAATGTAAGCGATTTTAACCTGAAGGTGGGAAGGAGTTTTTGTGAAAATCCAGCTCAGTATGTGAGGACCCCACAGGCCCCAGGCTCCTCAGTGAGCCATGGTGCACGGCGCCATTCCACTTTCCCTGCTGGCTCTCATTTCTTTGGCTTTTTGATTTTCCAAAGTAATAATTACAAAGTTCTAAATCATAAAGATTTTAGGGAAAGGAAGTTTTTATGGTCTCGAGGTAAAAGTTGATGAAAACTCTGACCAAATGAGAGGGTTAAGTCTGACTGCACTAAATGTTTCTGCTCTCCAGAAGGCACCATTAAGTATTACATGGCTCATGCTGGGAGACATTTGCAGTGAAAAATCCAGGAAGACAGAGCCAGTATCCACACAAAACATGAATGTCAGTGTCCACAGCAGACCCTTTATCATAGCCAATGGGTGGAAAGCAGCACAAAACTGCATCCATGATGGCTGGAGAAACAAAATGTGGTATTTGGACACAATGAAGTATCACCTGGCAATAATGAAGTAGCAGGGCATGTAAAACTTGCAGGGCTGTGAAAAGGTATGCTCAGTGCAATAATCTGGCCAGACAAGATATACATGTGTGATTTCATTTATACTAGATGATCACAAGAGGTAGAGAAAAATTAGTGATTATCTAAGCCAAGGAGAATGGGAAGGAGACTGCAAGTGACTACAAGTTAGTCTGAGGTTTCTTCTGGGTTAGATAGATGATGGTGGTGACTACAGAACTCTGTGACCACATCTATTGATTTGTGTCGTTTAAACGAGTGAGTTGTGTGGCATGCAAAATTAGAAAATTAACTGAGCACCATGAGGCATCACCACAGCGAGCCAGCTGAAGCAAAAAGAACCTGATACTATCAAGCGTCGATGGGGCTGTGGTGTAATGAGAGCTCCGGAGGGAGGAGGGATGTCAAGGAGAGCGAGTCTTCTAGATAAATTAGACATTACCAAGATGATTTACAGAAATGTGTCCCCTATGGTCCAGCACTAGGAAACAGAAATGACCTAAATGTCCTTAAACTGATGGATGGATACTAAAAATGTGATATATATATATATATATATATATATATATATATATATATACACACACACACACACACACACACACACACACATACATACATATACCCATATATATATATGTATATATACATATATATCTATATATACACACATACATACATACACACACACACACACAAAATGGAATTCTAGTCAGTTGTAAAGAAAAGTAAAATTGTGAAATCTTCAGGTAAACTAGAAAACATTATATTGAATAAGATAATAAAGACCCAGGAGGACAAATGCTGTGTTTTCTCTTATTTCTCTTATCTTCAGATGTGGGTATATAGTCTGGAGTAACCACAGACACCAGGAAAGCTGAAAGAGAGCATGCTGTGTGTGGGGGGGGAGACAGAACACCAGAGGGAGATATAGTAGGGCACAGCTGCTGCACAAAGGGAAACGGAAAAAATGGGGAGAGACATTTACTTCTGTGTTAGTCTGTTTAAGATAGTTTCACTGTGTATCCCTGTATGGCTTGGTACTTATGCAGCCCAGGATAGCCTCAAATTCATGGCAATCCTCCTGCCCCTACCTCCTGAGTACTGGGATAATTGGCATATGCCACCATACCTGGCTTTGCAGGTACTCTCTGAGGAAAGGAAGATTATAGGCCATTTTAACTTCTTACAGTTACCTGTAGTTCCCCAATTTTGTATAACGGTCACTCACTATTTCCGTACTAAGAGTTTTTGCTTGAAGGAATTAACTTACAGATGAAGGGTATCTCAATCCATTGTTAGCCTCGCTTCTATGCAGTTCATTCAGGGTATCTCCTCTCTGAGCTGAATTTGTTCCACAGCCCTGAGGCTTTTACTCCACACTTTATGAGGAAGCAGAGACTCACTTGCCTCATGTTCTTCTCATAAAAACCAATACTCAGGAAAACAGCATTCCAGTGATGTGAAGTCTCACTGCAACGTGAGCTGTAGGGCCTCAAACCCAAGGACTTACCAGGGCAGCAGCCATTTTTCGACCCAGCCACAGCCCCACATGTGCTGCACAGAGACTGGAGGAAGGGCACCCTCAGTGCCAAGCTGCTCACCTCGGGGATGCAGTCTTCATGAGTGACCACACGGACGATGTCATCGAGCGGGAGCAAGGAATTGCACTTGATCTCTGTGTACACGTTCTTGCCCTCTGTGCACACAGCCAAGAGCTCCACTAGATGGATGTGGTACATGAGAGGGCTGTTCTCATCCATCCGGTCCCGCTCGGAACGCATCATCTGGATCAGAGTCTGGAAGGAGGCTCTGTCGTTGTAGAACACGAGGACGTCCTCTCCAGAATTGACAAGCTGCACAGAGAAAGGTGCCTGTTCGTATTACAAGCTTGCAGCAGTGAGGCAGCCTTACAAAATTCCATGTGTAGAGGAAGAGACTTACTTTCCCAAGCAAGCTGCGTCTCTATCACTAAACTCATCTAGATTCCATTTGTTTCTAGACCGACCAACCAAAATTTCTTAACAGCATCATGTGACAAAGATACAGAAGTAACCATTGTGATCCTGATGAATCTACTAGGGGAAAACCAGTCTGTACACCAGAACACTAAACCAAAATACAGAGTGCTAACCTGAGCTCTCATGCTAGTGTTTTTCTAGCTTAAATATTCCCATCTTTTGGTATATTTTAGAAGGCACCGTGATGCAAGTCTTCCATCCAACGTCTTTTCTCTTTGATCATAAAGTACCCACTTCTAATTAAGATGTCTTTCAGCCCTCACCAAAAAGTCAAGTCATTTTAGCTGGGTGTGTTGGTTCATGTCAACACTTGTACGACATGGCCTGGGAGGCTGAGGCAGGAAGACAATGAGTTCAAGGCCAGCCTGGACTGAGCACGGAGTTTCTGAACAGCCTGGGCTGTGAGGTCCTGTCACAGGACAAAAGAAGATAGAACAAGACAAAAGAGAAGTCAGTCAAGGCATTTCTGTTCCTAGGATGGGGCTTCTAATCTATTTTAATATATATCAATTTTAGCACTATATGAAGTATGAAAGTCTTTAGAAAAGGTAGGCGCAGAAATCAATATAAACTCTGTCAATACTATTTATACAATGACAACATACCCTCAACTCAATAGTTGCAGGAGTTTATTTTTATGTTTTGGAACACTAGGGAACGAGCCTAGGACCTTGTGACTGTGGTCCAGCATTCTTCCACTGAGTTACAGCCCCCAGTGGTCTACCTGCTTCTTAACAACTAACTTTCATGAGTTCTAATCAAGGGTCTAGATCCCAAGACAAATACAATTGCTGGGTTACCTAACCTCATTGTGCCTCTTAGTTTCTTTCTAAGTAAAAATGGGAACAAAATGTGACTTCTGACTCAGAGTTTTGCTGTATAGAATAAATAATTAAGTGCAGATTTCTCAGAACAATATGCAGACTACTGTAGGCTTCAAGGAAATGCTAGCTACTACTGTTGTCATTGCCTCATTTAATCCACAGAGTAAGTGAAAACACTCATTTAACAGAAATGCTCAGGAGTCTTGAGATGTCAAGACATGAGAGCCAGTACACGCAAGCCAGTAAGCAATGCGGCAGGCATTTAGACCCTAGGCTGAGCCATCGCTACTGTCCCTGGGTCCAAAGGTGTAGATGGTGTAATAAATCCATGGAAGCCATTGTTGTGTTTGTAGGGTGGGCCTCCCTAATCAAAGACGATATTCACTGCACAGAGCCAACTTCTGCAAAGAACCAAATGAAACTTTTGCCTTCATCCTGCAGACCAGATGCTCATTGTGAAACATTAAGCCCAAACTGTTCAAGCTAATTAATTAGGTGAGTAATTAAATAAAAAGTCATAATATCCCTAAAGAGGAAGCTGTTCTGGCTCACTGGTCCCACTCACATTTAATCTCCACATAGATGCTGATCTATGATTCGTCTTCTTTTTCTCTGCCTAAAGAGTCCAGGCCAAATTGCCTTGCAAGTAATAGATTTACTGCTACAAAGAATCAGACAAGACTGTTGCCTAAGCCATAAATGTGAAACTACGCACATGCACAATTACACCCTTCCCTTCCATATGGCTCCTCAAGAGGGTGCCGGATCACACAGATAAGACTAGCTAAGTTTCTCCAGAACACCAGATGGAGGAAGACGGAAAGACGTGGTTGTCACCTCAGCCATGACCATGTCTTGGCACTTTTTAATGAATTTCCCTTCTGCCTTGACAATCGTCTGGAGAAACTTTATGTACTGGACATTTCGACCATGGGTCTCTATGCAGTGAACGAAGTGCTGGACCACTCTCTCATTGATCTCACTGCACAGCTGGAAGTTGTTCATGAAGATGTGCTGCATGGTCACTGCCTCCAGGATCTGACACGAGACAAAGACCCAGCATGAGGATACGGTCAGCAAGAAGCCAGAGCAGGCTAAACCGTGAGATAAATAAGGCTACTGAAACCCAGGAGCACTTAACATCTGAGCATGCTTCTCATTCTGCCTTCACGCAACATGGTTTGTTAGCAAACTTCTTGTTCTTACAAGATACTGTCAACCAGCTTTTGAAAAGATGTTCTGCATATTTTACACTACAGTTTACAGTGTAATACAGCTGTTCTAGATGTATGTGTATAAATTTTTGTCTGCACGTATGTATGTATGCATCCTATATGTTTGGTGCGTGCAGAAGTCAGAAGAGGGTGTTGGATCCTCTTGAACTGGAGTCATGAATGGTTGTGAGCCACCATGTGGGTGCCAGGAACTGAATTCTAGTTCTCTGCAAGAGCAACACATGCTTTTAACCATTGAGCCATCTCTCCCGCCCGATACAGCTATTCTATATCCCTGTCAACACAGTCATTTTTTATTTTAGTCAAATCTTTATTTTAGTCAATTTACATTTGTCTGATAATTCTTCATGGTGTGAAGAACTTGTCTCATCAACTGGCTGTATCCATCAAGTTTTGGCCCGTTTTTAAAAGAAAGGATATCTTTTCATTTCCCTGAATCATTATAAAGAGGCTGGGTATCAACTTTTTTGCTGAACACATGTAATGCAAATATCTTCTCCCACTCTGTGGCTTGCTCTTGGTTGCTCTTAATGACATCTTGGGAATAGAAGCTTATTTTAACAAGGCTGGATTAATTGATATTTTTCTTTATAATTAGTGTTCTTTTCATACTGTAAAAAAATGTGGCTTGCCACAGGCTCATGAAGACATCTCATGGTATGGCCTAGAAACTTTGTTTTATACATTATTACCAGAGTTACTCATATGTACTTGGTATAAGGTAGGCACCTCTATCTTTTTATTTTTTGTCCCCTTTCACAGAGAACTCTAGTGGTTCCACTGAGGGTGTGTATTTGCATGTATAAAGGTATCTTTTGCAGTGTTATTTAAAAAACCAAAAACTAGGCAGTGACTATTCACAAATGAGGGAGTGAACTTTTTTAACTTCCAGTCATTTTATGGAATGCCATTGCAAAGGCATTTGTAATGCTAAATGGAAAAAAATGCAAATGTAAGACAATCTGTGAAATATGAAGGCATCTTAAACAAAATGCGTTCTATTTACCTAACATATCTAGAAATATGTACTTAAGAAACATGTAATATAGAAATGTTAAATGTGGACATATTACATATTTATCAAAGTACTTAGACTTAAGCCCTTTGCATACTCATGGCATACTAGACTCACAATACTGAGTATTTATGTCCTGAATCCTTTGGAATGAATGCTACATGATAAAAAGTCCCAGGATACACAGCATCAAAAGACAAGTTCCCCATAGTCCCCAAATACAGGTTTGCCCAGAGGCTTCCTATCTCACCCCTGGGTTGAGGAACAGGTTTATGTGTTTATGTAGCAAAGCTTGATTCTGCTGGTTGCCTGCGCAGAAATTCTGCAAGAATTCATGGGCCAGCCTCATTATCTCCTGCATCTTGGTGTCTTCGGCCTGTGAGAGGAGAGACAGAAAAAGTACTTATTGTGAGGCTTCTACTCCACGATGATACCTTCTACCAAGGTGGGACCCAGTGGTGTGGCATGTGCCTGGGCACTGTGGATAGGGTGAGGTGCTTGCAGGACCCACTGAGAAGCAGCCAGTAAGGAACAGATTCATACCTCATGAATGAAAATGAATTCTTCCCCACTGGCCACTGGCACAAACCAAAGATTATGCTCAGGAAAAAGGCCAGAGAGTCAGAGTTAACTATGACCAAGAACACTGTCTACTGTTGGCTGAAATTTATGAATCCCTACTTTGAGAATGGGTGTTGACAGTGGAGCCGGGCCCATTTTACCCCTGCTGGTAAATCCTCTGCACATCTGCTCAGGTTTTAGAGTTCAGCATCCTTAGACTGTAAGTCAGGACAACGGCATCTATCTACCACTTTCCCTATAACACCTGTCATATACGTAAGCTAAGATTTAGTTTTCCATTTTGCAAAATGGGATAATATCTGCCCTGGGTATTCCACATGGTTGGTCGTGTGAGTCTTCCACAACTAAGACCATGTGATTTCATATTAAAATTTTTAGTATTAGTAAAGAGTTAAATACTGTTATAAGACAATTATGTAAAACCTACTGTCATTCTGCCTAATTCACGGGTGGGAAACATTTAAGGTAGTAAAAGAAGAACAAGACCCTCCAAAATGGCAGTCACATTCACAGCCTACTGGCAATAGTCCTCCTAAAGCATCTAGTATCCATCACTTCCTCTGGAGGCAGGAGACTGGCAGCAAGGAATGAAGACCCTCACACTGTCTGCTTTCATCTGATCTCACATGAACACGGACTTCCTAGCTGTCTGACCTAGAACAAGTTCTTAACTACTCTGTGTCTCCACTTCCTCACCTGTAAGTGGAGATTTTTAAACGTACACACTTCACATAGTTGTCATGGAGGTAAAGTGAGAAAATCCACACGCAATGCTTAGGCAGTCCTTGTTCGGTACAAGTCACCTACTGGCTCTGATTTGAACTGAGGTCAGCAAACTTAAAGAGCAAGTCAGAAAAAATTTAGGATTAGTGAGTCAAGAAGCTAAACCCCAAACACTGCAGGCGCTTCTGTAACTACCTGGAAATGCAGCAGCTATTCTGAGCTAACATGCTGGGCAAAAGCAGGCAGTGGGTTGGAACTGGTCCATATTTATAGCTTGTCAACTCTAGCCTAAAAAAATCACCCAGGGAGAAGACAGGACATAGCCATCAGGAACAAATGGCACAAGGACTGTGAGCAGCCAGCTATGATACTCAAGCAAAGCCAGAAGAATGACAGGACTTTAATAACAAGTCTTTGTAGGATACAGTGGGTACTGTCCTACCTCCAATTTGTTGGCAAATGTTCTAGATGTAAGAAATCTGAGGGCTCAAGACAGACAGATACTGCTGGTGGAGAGTGGTAACCTTAAAAGTCCTGCACAGTTCCATTTCTTCTACTAAAAAAAGGAATCTGCTAAGCACAGGGTAGTAAAGAGCTTCTGGGGTTTGAAGGGTATTTTTACAAGGCAGGCAGGGTTGGAAGACATCGTGTTGCAAAATGTTACTTGGTGGCCATCTCTATCGTTCTCACAAGCTGGGATGTTTTTGCTTATGCCACAGTGAGTGAGCAAACACAGAGTTCTGCCTTCGAAGCACCAATTCCAAATCAATCTAATTGATACTTTAACACTGATTTACCAATAAACCAACGACCAAGATATGATCATTAAATCATACCTCCACACAATATGCTGGGAAAGTGTGGATGACACGCACACCTGTACTAGCTCCAAGTTACCTGTAAGTCTGACCTCCCAGAAGGATTCAGCTTGTGCTTTCCTTGTGGCTGGGGAAAGGCACAAGTCACCTGACTCAACTTCTCCATGACTAAGAAGGTAGCCCCCATATGTGGCACAATCTAGAATGTAAAGTAGCAGAACAAGACTCCACAGGAGAGCAGAGCAGGTGCCCCCCACACAACTGTGCCGTCCTGAACCTTCCTGGCCACACTGTCCTCACTGAAAGTAGAGGCTATGATACCACCGTCTCCCGAGCACATCCACAGGGCAACAGGAGCTACGGAGCACAAGGGGTTCAGCAGGTGCTGGCAGTCTGCAATCCTCGGCAGTGGGCTTTCTCTAGGAGATGCTTAACCAGTTAACCAACAGATCAGCCTCTGTGATTGTTACGGATGAACCAAGCACGCTAGAGTCACACAAAACTTCTCCCGGCCTCAGTTTCCTAGTATCTCTAGTGGATAAACTACAGTCTCTGATATTAAAAGGTTGATGAATGTTTTCCCAAGCTCCATGGATGCTGAGTAGTTAGGTTCCTGCCTGTGCTGACTGGTTTTTGTCAACAAAATCCAGACATAACATGAATGAGGGAAATTAAATTAAGGAATTACCTCATCAAATTGGCTTGTGGGCAAATCTATAGGGCATTTATTTTCTTGATAAATGATTGGTATGGGTATTGTAGGCAGTGCCATCCCTGGGCAGGTGGTCCTGGGTTGTACTAGAAAGCGAGCTGAGCAAGCCATGGAAAACAAGCCAGTAAGCAGCATCTCTTCATGACTTTGCATCAGTTCCAGCCTCCAGGTTCTGGCCTTGACTCTCCTCAATGATGGGAGAGTTGTAAGATGAAATAAACCCTTTCTTCCTCAAGACACTTTTGGTCATGGTGTTTGTCAAAGCTATAGAAACCAAGCTAGGACAGTGGCCTTCTAAAATACAATCTCCTGGAAGCAAACAACAAAAAACCATAGGGAAGTGATGGTGGGAGAACCTGGTCCAAATAGCTACTCAGATAACAGGACGCTGCCAAGGACTAGAGCAATCAATCCCATGTTCCACGTGTCTTTAATAACTTGTAGAGATTACCTTGTTTTAGTCTTGTTGCAGACAAAGGTTGACAGCACTGGCTAACACACAGGTATGTACCTTCTGGTGCAGACCTAGTGGTCCACACCTAGCAAGGCTTGGGAGGGATAGAAGAACGTGAACTTCTTCATAGAATACAAACATTGGAGGTGCCGGGGGTGGAGGGAGTCTATCTCATATGAGTTACCTGGAATTCCTTTATGTTACAAGCACGTCATTGCTTTCCGTGAGGTGTTTGGAGGGGGACCCAGCACACCCTGGAGATCAGCGTCCTGGGTGCAAGTCACTCTCACCTTCTCATAGGGGATCTGCAGCAGCTCCAGGACAACAGCATGTGCACCCATGTTCCTCAGCAGCCGCTGCTGCTGCTTCCTGCTCTTCCTCACTGAGGCACTCTCTTGTACACAGAGCTTGCTGAGTCGAATCAAAATCTGAGAGAAAGAAATCCATCTCAGAAAGCCAGAACTGCAGTGTCGGGGGAGGCCCAAAGGGAAGGGGTCACAGTACACTAACAACGTAGAACAGGGGCATTCCTCCAGTACAGAGTGTGGAGAGAGGCCTGAAGGGGAGGGGTTGCAGTACATTAAAAATGTGGGACACGGGCATTCTTTCAGTATGTGGTGTCTCTGCTGACTGTATGAAATTCAGTTCATATGAGAAAAAAGTATCTTGGAGAATAAGCAGCACACCTAGGCTTCAACAGCCAGTGAGATGGGTTCATGGGTCACCTAAATGATCTGGCCAGGCAACAAACTGCCAAGACCTTAGGAGGGCTTTGCTAGAGTAAAAACACAAAGTTTCTAACCCCGAACTACTGTATGTAGAAATTTCTAAAGGCAAGAATGGATATAAACCCTTAGTGACTGTAGGAACAAAATCTTTGATCCGCTTCAAAACCTGAGAATTATGTAGTGCCTATTAAAAGAAAATGCTGCCTCTACAAAAGGTGAGGAACTGAGCTCCCTGAGCACAGCTGGGTTTCACACTCAGACCTGAGCCTAAAACCCAGGAGTTCAACCTGAGGGTGCTACTTCCCCACCCATTAAATTTTACACAATGAAAAGAAGCTAGAGTAGTTGTGCCTCCACCTTGCCTATTGCTGACTAATGCTCCCCAGGAACCGATTAAGGAGAAAGGTAGGCTCAGGATGGCTCACCTCTTTCACCACTCTGTAGTTGTAGCTGCTGGTGCTTTCGTGCTTTTGTGGCTTGTTACTCCCCTCCTAGGGACCAAAAAGAACACAAATGTGGTCGGTACCTCTCATCATCTACTGTTGTGCAGCTAGGGTGAACATCACCCTTTAAGAAAGCACACACATTCTGCATTGTCTTTCAACAGTCAGGCCGCTTGAGACACTCTCCTACTATTTACCCTTTGGAAAAAGATGCCATGGCCACAGGAGGCCATCCCTGGTGGGTCTCTGAGGGAAATCTAGTGCTAAGTCTATTTCATTGTCTGGAGTTATCCAGAAATATGTCTAAACTTTGTTTCTGTAGCCAGCTACCTAGGAGAATGGCTGTTACCCTGGCTACTTAGCAAGCATCTCTTGGGAATAGGGTCCATCCTATGATCTGCGTTTATATCTAAGACTAGAAGAGGATGCTTGCCAGGGAAGTCACTTGGAAAACCTAACTTGGGTTTGGCTCACCTCAGTTTTCTTATGTTCATTTTCACCAGAGGCACCATCCATGGGCTCATCGGGGCCCTGGCCTTTGTATACCCATAGCTCGGATTTCTCCACAATGGACCGCAGTTGGTCCAAGTCTTGCTTGATCTGTTTGTAGTTGTCCACATCTTGGCTGGTAACCAGCAGTTGAACCTTAACAAACACAATCCATTAATTACATGAATCTTCAAACACATGCACATATGCACGCACACACACGCATGCACAGTTCTAGAGAGATGGCTCAGTGTCTTTAAGAGCCCATACTGCTCTTGCAGAAGACCCAAGTTCATTTCCCAGCATCCACACCAGATGGCTCACAACCACCTATAACTCCAGCTCCAATTCAAATATACACATCTATGCAGGCACACAGTATGTACATAATTAATAATAAACCTTAAAAAACAAACAATCCTAGGCTGGAGAGATGGCTCAGAGGTTAGGAGTGCTTGCTATGGAGTTTACATCTCAGCACTCATGCAAACGTTACTCATAGTTATGCATATGCCTGAACCCCACCACTGAGCCAAGCTGAAAATATGAGCTCTAGGTTCAGCCATAGACCCTGCCTCAAAGGAACAAGGCAAGGAGTAAGAGGAGAGCAGCTAATGCTCTCCTATGGCCTTCACCTTCATTCACGTGTGTATATATGTACCATGCACATTCAATCTTTCCACTGCACACAACACACAACAGCTCTTGATCCACACAGCCATGCTGGCCATGGGAAGTACCTGTTTGAAGGCCTGAAGGACTTCTTGTCTCTGGCTGAAGTGCCGGAAGAGGAGCTGCAGGGCCCCTGACACCAGGGGTGGGTAGTCATGCATCGTCAAGTGCAGCAGGACCCTGAGGAAGGTTCTGCCACCATGATCGTCCAAGTCCAGTGGTGTGTTCTCCTCACTACAGGATCACAGGGAAGGGTAGAGGCCAAGTAAAGATCAGACCCAGGATCATGCATGTGAGCCCTGACTGAGATGAACTGCAGTTCAAACACTACTCCATGCAATGGAACCACTTTCATCAGTTTCTTACACAAGGTAGTCATGCTTTCCCTTCAGCTACGCTGTGAGAGGAAGGGGCCATTACGATGTTATAATTGTACATTTTAAAATCAAATTCCTTACCTTCCTAAGCTAACAGGACTGATATTACACTCACTGATTACATATTCCTGATATGACACTTAACTTATAGTGTTCTTCCATTGGGCTTCATCAGTGCTCCAAAATCTACAATGCACATGCTTCCTCCAAGCTGTTTTGTTTGAAATGCTGCAGCTCAGCACTTACTAAACCATCCGAGAAAACTGGCTTTGAAAATGTCTAGTCCGTAGCTCAACCCAGAGAACTGAGAGAAATACTTAGTGATCAAATTCTTAAGATTTTTGGAGCTGCATGATTTTAAGCAATAAATAATTAAATCAAGTATGCTAAAAATTATCATCACTATGCACATCGGGTATTTATTCTTCTAGATATATGAGTTCATATTAATAATGTTTTATGTGAAAACTAAGGCCTGTGATGGTAAGAAGGGTTCATACTAGGAATAATTAAAGGACAGACTGTGGGGTTTCCTTTTTATTCATTTATTTCTGTTGTTATTGTTGTAAAGCTTGTTCAGAGCTCACGGATCTACCTGGAGCCATCAGTGGGTGAAGTAAATGACATTAGAGAGGTTCCTCTCTGTTGTGAGCCCCCTCTCTCTACTCTTTTGAACCACACCATATAAAAATATCATTGTAAATGTTATATGCATTTTGGGACACCTTCTTAAATCTTTTCTGTCTCAGGCAGAAAACATGCATGCACACATATGCACACGCACACACATGTACATAAGTTCTATGACTCAGTAGCTCCAGAGCAATACAAGAACCTGAACCTGAAGATGAAACAGTTAATGGCATATTCCAGAAAACAACCACCACAACAAAAAACCCTGTGAGAATTATAGAAGTGCTGCCTTACACACTCTAGAATTAACACAAAATAGTCACTGAAAGCACACTTTCCTTCCTCCAAAGATGCCTTCTGCTTGTTCTTCAATGTGTTCAAAGTCAAGAGCACCTGGAAGGCGAGAGAACAGAAGGTTAGATAAAACAAGGACTGAAAACCTGCTTCTGGTGGACTTATGGCTAATGTGCTTCAAGATCAAGGCTCACAGGCAACCTTCAAATCTATCAGAATCATGACCTACAAAGCTATGGAGCCAGGCTAGGCCAGATGACCCTCACACCTGTCATTTTTTTCTTGCTAAAGGAGAGCGATGGTCTCACTCCAAAGAAGACGTGGGCTGTCTGAGAATCACTCCTACTACTGTTTTTTCCCTTTGCCTTCTCCATTATTTTATAGCTGAGTAGAACTTCAAATACAGAACAGAAGTTGCTAATGGACAATCACGTTCCTTGGAGAAGACTTTGGTCATTGTGTTGGTTTTAGGGTACTTTATGGGTAAGCCCAACACTATAAACCTTGGGTATCTTCAGTCCCTAAAGATGTAAGGTCTATCCCACAGAAGCAAACCACACCCCCAACCCCCTGAGTGTTCTCTTGAACAAAGAGTCCTTAAAATACATCAATCCTCAAGAGCCAGCACATTTCACCCTTTGTTTGGAAGGTTTGTTTTGAGCCCCACATGGCATTGCATTCAGGTCTCATCCTAGGGATGAAATTCCATGGTGGCATCACTAACCTGGTACATTACTTGGCCCTTCTTGGCTGCTATTTCCGGAGGATGTTTCCGATGACTGGGAATTGCTTTCATCAAACTCCCGCTTAAATATACACAGGAGGCAGGAGATCCTATAATCCAACCTCACATTCAAAATAAACTAAAGATTCAAGTAGAAATGGAAACACATTGGTTACATTAACATACCACCTTTAACACTGTGCCAAGCTGCTGCACTCTGGCAGGGCCTGGTATCAGCTGCATCAATTACCTTAAGCACTAAGTCAAATATTTGGCTTAGGTTTCAACAGTCATTTTAACAATAACAGACATCTAAGGGTCTGCCCATGATGCCTTAGCTTCCAGTGTAGACTTTGGTATCCTGAGGATGAATTAAACACCTGGAATACTGTATCACTCCCACCTCCATCCTCTACAAAACAGGACTATATTTCAGCACAGACTGAAAGCCAACTCTGTGCCTAAGATGAACTCAGCTGCTTTAATTGAAAAGAACTGACAGAAAATGTGTTTTTCTTCCCAAGTATTAGCTTCAGTTATATTTACAACATGTTTCTGATTGTCTGCTCTGATTTAGGGATAGCCCTTGCACTCTTATTTTGGTGACAGCCTATACTCCCCATCCTTCTACTCCTGCAGACACTTTCCAACAGATTATTGCTAGAACCCAAAAGAAAAGTCAGCCAACTGCATCATGTAAGTATCCAAGTAACATCCCTTCTTCCTCTCTCCTAGCTTCTGCTTAGCCCTCCGGGTGACCTTACCCAATTTCAGGCTGTCACCGATCCCAGATGGAGACAGATGTTTGACCTGTCTCCAAGCTCTTAGGCCATAATCCCAAGTAACTACTGCACATCCTGTTTGGCATCTTCCCAGACCCTCAAATTCAGTATTAAGCAAAACCAACTACAATCGTTACGTCTAGGTGCCAACTTGGATAGATTTAAAGGACACCCAGGTGGCTGGCAGGAGGCTGGGAAGGTACACAGAAAGGTGGGAAGATGGGCAGAGAGCAATTATTAGTGAGGAAGGCAAGTTTCCTTTTGTTTTAATGTTTTTTCAGTTGTAGAAATATAGCAATTGCCAAAGCAGATGGAAACAATCATGTTAGGGGAGAACAGACAAATAATTCTAAGAGCAAGCCAAGTCCTTATGTGTGAAGGGGAAGAAGTCTAGGGTTGTTCTCAATTTGAGACTCTTGGCCTTATTACATCTCTGAACTCACAACAGCTTGTGCTGCTCTCTTTCTGCTCCATGTACATAACTTTTAATCCTCAAAGAAGCTCCTTAGTGGACATTTGTTCACTTGAGTCAATTACTTAGTTCACATTAGGTATGTCAGGATAAGAGTAGAGACATGGTAGGTACTGTGTATCAGCTGCTACTTAATTGGTTTAATAATAAAAAGGGGGGAGGGAGTGGCAGTGTATATTGATTCTACCTGATCTACCATCTCCCATTCCCTCTTGCAAACAACCTGGGCCCAAACTTGTCTCCACTTCAGATTCTTTGCATTAGCTAAATCCTAAGGCTGCCTAGATATGACCATGGCCAGCTCTCACTGCATGTGTGTTAGATCAAGTTGCCTTACTACAGAGGTCTTCACTCCACAACCCCACCAAAAACCATTATCCTTGGTCCCTGCCTATGGTGTCCTCCAAATCAGCTGAGGATTTTATTATTATTTGTTTTGCCTGCATGCTTATCTGCGTACTACTTGTATGCCCGGTGCTCATGGATGCCTGAAGAAATCAGTCCAATTCCTTGGAACGAGAGTTACAGATGATTGTGAGCTACCATATGGGTGCTGGCAACTGAACCAGGTCTTGGTGGAAAAGCATCCAAATGCCTTTAACCACTTAGGCATCAATCTCCCCAGTTCTTAGTTGACTTCTCTTTATGTTTTAACGGCTGAGCATTGGTTTTTAGATGAGTTTACCTATGCTCCCTGTCAAAATGGAGCTCTTTAGAATCAGAACTTTAGTGAATTTTGTTCATTGCTGGCTCCCAAGTGCTAAAAGGGAGTTGCCATGGAGTTGTTATGAACTAACATTCATGCATGGGTAGTTAGATGAATGAAAAGGGCAGAAAAGTGGAGGAGGTAAAGGGGAAGGGCGAAAGAGAAGAGGAAGGGAAAGGGGGAAGAGGAGGGGGGGGAGGAGGAGGAGGTTTTGCAATGCTACTTTCATCCTAGAGAAGAACAGTGAGTGAACTTGAAGCAAAAGCAATGACTTGGCCAGCTGTAATGTAAAGCTAAGGTAACTAAAGGAAGCTCTGGGGTGGCAGAATAAACAAAGCCATGATGGGGAGGGGTAGGAGATGACAACAAAGAATTAAAAGGGGTCAATTCCAAAATGATGCACAAGGATGAGGTAAGATCTTTGCCATTTTTCTTCCCAGAAAGCCTTGGTCCCCCTATCAGAACAGAGAGAGTTGATATGAAACAGAGACCCTATAAGGATCTTGTTCCCTGCACCATACCTGGAGTATTTCAATGATTTTCAATTTGGTGTCCATGACCATGATGTCTTCCTTCTCTGGCTCTGCCTGCTTCACGTTTCCTTCAGGGGCAGCAGCCATGGGAGTCATGGGCAAAAAGCCCCCTCCCCGAAGCACCACCTGAGTCATGAGCTCCCCGACTCCATGAATAGATCTCATCACATTACTGCCTAGAGAGGGCCAAGACAGATCGTGGTCACGACATCCTCGGGGAGAGCTTGAAGCATCTGATTAGGGGTATGGATTTTTAAGACAAACTATTTAACACATCCCTGTTCTGATACTCTCTCTCGACCCAAGTAGCCCAGAAAGGTTAATACCCATTACAAATTTAAGACTTCTGAGAGTAGTGGGAAGAACATCGTCTTGACATCTTCAATGGGGCATGTTTATTAATTCCACCATCAAATTTGACTCAACACCAATGATGTATGCCTGTTATTGAGCATGGAACAGCAATGTAAACTAACAGGGAACAAATACTGTGGCTTCTAACAAATGTTGCTTGTTCTCGATACATTACATCACCTCTTAGGCTCAGTTTCTACATACATAAAAAGAGCTCTAAGATAATTCAATGGTATGATATATGCAAAATAACATCACACAGGACTTGGGAAACTAGGGAGAATCAAGTCAATACCCTTTCCATCCCAGCAACAGAAAACCAGCTAAGCATATGATACATGGTGGTTATTGTATGTATATTCTGACCCCAAAATACAGGAAGAAATAAACATATAAATGTGGATTTTCCTATTCACAAAGTGCAAAGAAATATCAAGATATAAGCTTGTATTTTATTACATCATATAAGAGTATCATCATCAAGTGTCACAGAAACATTAAGAACAGACGGCAAGACTTAGGTTTTGGAGGGTTAAACACTCAAAGCACAAGGTATTTTTCAAATTATTCAATAAACACAAGGAAAGATTCAAGACAGATGCAAAGGGAAGAGTAAATTGCCCGGAATGACCATCAGCGATGGGCACTGGAGCCAATGGAACTCTTACAGATTTTATTTCCACTGATATGTTCTGAACGGTAAGAATGGACAAGGACAAGACAGGATGCCACATGATGAGGTGTGTGGTGAGTGAAACAGCATGGACCAGGAGGGCATCTCTCAGTACGGACACTTCAGATACTCACTCTTCAGCTTCTCCTCATCATTGTTACCTTTATTCTCTTCTCCTTTCGCCATCTTGCTAATGGGGAAGATGGTGGTCACATGTACACAGTCTAATATTGCCAGGAGGATCTTGGTTAATCGGAGGAGGTCAGAAAAGTTGTAGAAACCAAAGTATATGAGATTCCTGGCTAAGTTCACAACCTGTTGCATTTAAGAGGAAGAAATTGGCATTCAATGATTGTATCCTCCCTGTTTCACTTGATGCTGACAAGCTGATCATGACAGTGACCTTCTTTACGTTCAGAAAAGGCATACATCTGGCTTTCTGTTTCTGATAAAATTTCATTTTGTTTCACTAGGAAGAAAACTAAGAAATGAAAGCTTGGAAAGCTACTCATCTGCTTTGGTGACTAGTATATTAAAAAAAAAAAATGGGTCTAATCAATTCCTATCCTGGCTTCCCAAGGGTATACCAATTTGAAACCAATAAGAATACAGGTTAAGTGTAGCAGTTTATTTTTAGTTATGTTTAAAATGTTTTTGTGCACTGTTGAGAAAAGGTCTGACTATGCCTTGGCTTTGTATTGTCTGCAGGTGTTGTGTTTATGTGAGGGATGTTTGATTGCTAATGATCTTCATGTTCTATCAGTAGAACACCTGAGGAGTTCTGGATAATAAAAACACCTGAGCTCAGATGCTCAGGGTTCCACTGTCCAATATGGCACTGGCCAGGATAGTGGTTCCCTCTGCTAAGGTTTGGAAGGGTGTGTACCTATGATTATGCCTCCTTGTCTTCTTTACTAAGCCGCCCTAGCAGCAGTGAACTACTACATACGGCATCGGCAACGTGAGGCACAACATCACGTCAGCTAATTCAACTTGGAGACAGGGAAGAAGAAAAAGAAACTCCAGAACTCACAGAGTCCATTTTGGTTTTTTTTTTTTGCTATTTTTTCTGCAAACTTGTCCACAAGCAGTCTAGATACCGGCTATGATGATGAGAACTGCACCCCATTAGAGAACCCTTACTGCAGACAAAGTGACCAGTTATTTGTCCAGCAAACCAGACTCTATCTTCAAATCTGGAAAGTGTTTCCTCAGGGTCAGCACACAGAAGCTGTCTCCCAGAACTAGCATAGGTTGTATCTTGTGTTGGTATTTGAACTGTAAGAGTCACCCAGGTAGTGCTGGTTTTGAAGGCATGAAAGTGTCATGGAGAGCTGCTGAGGCTTGACATTGTGAGAGCCCAGGAGAGGCCATTGGTGACAGTGCAGCCTCAGTAGTACTTAAAGGCCCAAATTGAAGGGGTCATGTAAAGAAGTTGAGGCTTGGCACCATGAGAAGAGCCCAGAAGAGGTTTTTGGTGAAAGTCCAGCCCAGTTGCAGCAGAATACACCAATGTTCTGAAGATGCCAGTACCATGGGATGACCACCAAGAACAGCAGCAGCAATGGAATGGAGCCAGCCAGAGCCTGGAGGACAAGCTGTGTGTGCTGCAGAGGGCAGAGCCAGAGAAATAACCCAAATCCTTTGGAGGAGCACAGAAGATTGTGAGTGAAGTCCAGGTAACTGGATATTGACAATGTTTTTCTGCTGTCCAAAGACACTGTGAAAAGCTTGATAGATGTTTGGTTTCATTTGGTCCTGTGCATTAGCAATCCTCGTGATTGTTCCTCTTGTAAATAGTTTTGCTGGTATAGTGTTAAATTGTGTTGTAGAGATAAAGCAATTTTTTTTGGATTGGCTTATACAGAAAAGGAGAATTATTATAGAAGTTTATTTTTAGTTGTATTTAAAAGACTGTTTTGTGCACAGATGGGTGAGGGTCTTGGCATTTTGTATTGTCTGCAGGTGTTGGGTTTATGTGTGTGTTTGGGAGGTGTTTGATTGCATGTGCTATCAGTAAAATACCTGAGGAGTTCTAAATCAATTAAAACACCTGAACTCAGACACTCGAGGTTCCACTGTCCAGTATGGCGCTGGCCAGGATGGTGGTTTCCTCTGCTGAGGTCTGGCAGTGCTTGCATCTTTGAAAGTGCCTCCCTGTCTTCCTTGGTGAGCTGCCCAGCAGTGAACTGCTAAAGAAGGACACTGTGGTTCTCTGAAATGTAATTCCTAAAGGGTGATAGTGATCTTGGAAACAGATTAACTCAAGAGCAATGAGGATTTATGGTCCTCAGAGGATGAGTCTATAGCACATGCCAAGCATGAACTCTTTCTCTCCTGTTACTTTCATTGAAAAGTGCAGAGCATATGTGATACTCTGCCACTTCACATAATTAATTCACCTTGTAGGGTTCTACGAGGCTAAGTGACTGGTAATTGTTTTATTTTGTTCGGAGCAAATCCGACCCAAATTCCTTTTGTGTTGCAAAACCAGAGCACTGTGATACAATTACCAATGATTAAAATATTTTCTATTTACTCATAGAAAAAATGACCACTGAGAACAGAAAATTATGGAGACTACTTCACAATGCCTTACCTCAAATGTGAGCTTATTTTTCTCCTTATCAGAGAAGGGGAATCTCTGACAAACCACATCTCTTAGATACTCCTCCACAAATTCCATAGTCTGAGCAAAACGCTCCTTAATTTCATCTTTGGATGCCCCACTGCTGTCATAGCTGAAAGAAGAGAGAGAGAGAGAGAGAGAGAGAGAGAGAGAGAGAGAGAGAGAGAGAGAAGGAAGGAAATGTAAATTCTTCCCGGAGAGATTCTTTCTGTCTGCTCGGCCTCCAAAGATGGCTTCCGCCAACCTGGACCTTAACGTGCACACTTATGTATATATTTTAGTCACTCGTCATGTTTACTGTCTGTTATTCCCAATATCTTGAGGTAGTTTTCTAGATTCTTCACTACTATTCCTCAATGTTGGCACACAGTACTCATTTAAATATTTGCAGAAGGAAAGGGCTAAACAAGAGATAGAAAAATGCAGCCCTGGCATCCTATTTTCTTGAGGAATTAAACAATACTTGCTAGTTACACAATCCTATTTAAATCTTAAAGAAAAAAAGTTCTTTTTCCTATGATTTCACTAGGTCACATATGTGGCTTATCTGCTGCTATACAGAACATTAGAATCACAGGGTTTTTTAATGACATAAGATCTCTACAGGGAGTTGGACCCAGGCTTACTCATCAATGGCGATCTCGGAAGGAATTTCTGACCACAGACGGGCGTATTTCACAGGGGTCACCTGCTCCTGGGGATCTCGGTCCACATGCATGTGAAGCATGAGGCGGCAAAATGACGCCCTGAGGTCATAGGGTAGGTTCTCATCGGACATGCAGCGGAGAATGAGATCAACATCCAGCTGGCCAGATATTTCATTGATGGCCAGGTACTGTCGGTCCAGGCACATCCTTGCGAAGAGGTTCAGCTGATACCTGTGAAAAATCAACAGACGATTCATGCTCCAGAAAGCACTTCATATGAGGAGAGACACATAGCAGATCAGTTCAGGTGGCCTCAGGTTTCATAGGAGTGACATATGGCCATTTGAACTTATAGATCAACATTCCTAAAGGATCGTTGTACACCTAATTTTGGATTCTGAACTACAGAGATGGAGAAAAAGTTCACAGTATGAAGAAGTGTGGGTCAGCATCCTGTAGTCACACATCTGTCTAGCTGTGTTAAAACAGTTATGTCACCATGGGATTACATTTGCCATCTTTGTCTTATAAAATAAATAGGGGAAATGACTAGGCCTGAAATGATTACCTTTCTGTCTGCCCCGCCCCTCTGTATTTCATACAGTCAACCAAAGATCATGCAGGAAATGTCAAATATACTGTTCATATCAAGTGTAATTAAAGTTCTAAAATATCTTTAGGATCTTCTATCATGTAAGTCACTACTGGTAAAAATGTAGATTAAATCTTCCAACTTAGGACTGCTTAGTAAAGTTAAAAATATGAGTTTCCATCAATCCGTGTCTTCATAGAGAATGGAAACTCACGTGTATACACAAAATTCAGTGAGGCTATACCCTGACATGAAGAGCTCAACTATGGCATATGATGAAATGTCAGATGCCAATAAAGAGTGATATATTAGCAAAACAGAAGGCATTCAGCAGTCAAAACTAAAGAATTAAAAATTAAAGAATATATATATATATATATATATATATATATATATATATATATATATTTCAGAAAGAATGTTAAGGAGAGCTTTAGAATGGTACTTTCTGTAAGGAATCATTTAAATAAAATTTGAGGAACAGAACATAAGCACACATACACATGTAATGCAATATAAACACACAAAGAGGAGCTGCAGAGATGGATCAGCAGTTAAAAACACTTATTGCTCCTGCATAGGTTCAGTGCCCAGCATCTATAGGGTGGCTCACTTCTGTCCCAAGGGATGCAAAGCCTTCTCCTGACCTCCACAGGCAGTAAGCACAAACATGACACACATATACACATGCAGGCGACACATGTGCACATAAAATAAAATGTCTAAAAAGATTAACATGCAGACAAATATAAAAGGCCGTCATGTGTAATAGAAGAGAACAGAGAAGAATACAGGAATAAGAGGAGGCATTTTAACTGCCAAGTTTCGTGTTTTTTTTTTTAATTACAAAATATTAGAAGTACTAATTTTTCTTCACTTTTCTTTTAGAAGTACCTAGCAGTTAACTTCCCTTCTTATTCTTTCCTTTACCTTTGCCTCATGTGGCAAGGCTATACAGCCTTGGAGCAGGAACCAGGACTAGGGACTGAGGAGGTGATCCGCAGAGGTGGAGAGTGGTGACACACAATGGGCACAGGCAAACAAGTGAACATCTCAGGAATGACAGAGGCTAGAGGGAGTTACGGGAACTAGATGGTGACAGCCACACTCCATCTGCGGTGTTAGGTAGAACTGAAAGTACACACTGACACCCTGCATCTAATACCAAAGTTTCGGGTCCTAGAGTTACTCAAATTCTGGAATTCTTCCACAAACATTATCAGTTGAGTTTTGCTAATCTGAAAATCGAAAATACCCAAAATCTGAATCTTTCTGAGCGCTGTGCTCAGTATTTTTACACTAGGGCTGCATGATTTGTATTAGTGTAAACTCCTGGGTTTTACCATATATTTGCATACATGCACACAGATAAATAGATTATGAGAATACAGATGTGTGTACACACATGGAGAGACATTCTCTGTTCCTATAAATGTTCTAGGAGACCAGCGCCATCATCCCTGTTTTGAAGGTAAGGGTTCTGGAACATAAAGTTAAATTCAGCCAAAGTAAGAAGACTAGTTAAATAAAGACATCAAGATTTGAACTGATGTAGCCTGACCCCATAGCCTGCCCGCTGCTGACTGCGCTATATATGGACCGTGCTGTTCGTGAGTCAAATGTAACAGAGGCGGGTGCAAGCTCTTGTCCTTCCCATGCCCTGGATATGCAACGGGATAACGATGGACTATGAGTGCATGGCACCTTCCACTCGAAGCTCATAAAACCCACATCCATCCATCTGTTGGACAATCCTATGGCAGGACACCACACCATTCCTTGGAGTGATCACCAAGAAAATCATATACTGTGGGGGCCTCAGTCCAAGCCCAGCATGCTTCCCGCTTACCTGTAATAGCTGAGGATGTCTCGGTCTTCCTTCTGCCCCTCTTTAGCATCTTGCGCCAATTCCCTGACACTCTTACTACGAATCTCCTTGTTGCTATCCCTCCAGAACAGCCACACCTCTTCCTCATCCTCTCCAGCTTCCAGAGCATTCTCTCCAGTGGAAACGCCTTCAAATTCAAAACGAGAAAGAACCAACCTGTGAAAAAAAAGGGAGACAAAGCTCAGTTTTTATGAAATTCTTTGGAATCTTGTGTCCCTTCCAGCCTAGAGACACACAAAAAAGTCGCTTTGTTTTTCTTTCTCCTAGTGGCAGAGCCACAAAGAATCTGTGTGGTCTTCGTGCGCTTTACTCTGGGAATTCTCAATTAGGACAGTTTTTGTCCCCAGTAGACATTTGGCAACACTTCTGGTTGTCACAAAAGGAAAGGAGGTGCTACTAGCATTGAGCAGCCACACTCCAGGGACACGTTTGCCACCACAAAGTTATCCAGCTCCAAATGTCACAACACTAAGGCTGAGGCACCTTTCATTAACCCAAGTCGCTAAGTTACAACTAAGAAAAACCTGCACCACTAGCCTATATCTATCTCTTTTGAATACTGCCTACCCTGCTGCAGTTAGTTAGCAGGGGAAATGCTCCTTTGCTAAAAGTGAATTACTACTACTTTTTATTATTTATTTATTTATTATCATTTACGATTATTACCAGCGGTAATCACTACCACTACTTTATTGTGGACCAATAAACACTACTTAAACATTTTTATTACATTTTATTTGTTGTGCACTACAATGGACATGTGGAGGTCAGAGGACAACTATGGGAATTAGTTCCTGCCTCTTCACAACATGGTTCTAGGGGACTGGACTCAGGTTATCTGGCTCAGCAACAGGTGCCCACGCTCTCTGAGCCATCTCGCCAGTCCATCACACTTTTGAGCAATGATAGCTTACAACTCTTTCCAACATGGAATTAATATTAACACTGAATATTTATGACATCCTTAACTTTTGTAAATGATAGAACTTCACGATTCTTCAACTCTTTAAAATGTGTTTTAATTGGTCCCTGGTGGGTTTGTACAACTTTATGGTATACAGAGTAAGTGACCTTCTGTACAGATGATCACACCAAAAGCAAGCTCAACCATGCCTTTAAACAAGGCCAGTGGGGGAAAAAAAAGATGAAATGCTATCAACCGATGTTAGACCAGCTCTGAGAAGATGGAGGACTTGGGTTTATTCCCCATGAGCATACACATCCATTGAACGTGTAACCCTTGTCTTAGCTTAAGTCCCTAGATGGCACTCACTTAGTCTCAATCAGGATGTCAGCGTTGGTGGGATTCAGCACAGCTTTACAAATGAGCTCCTGGGTCACAGGAATCGACTTGTTCATGGACACACAGAGGTCAGAGAGGTAATCCAAGAACCTAATGAAAAAAAATGAAAGCAGGGTGTTGTGCACGAGTCACGCAGAGGGACCCTGACTCTTCCTCACATAGACAAGCCCCACATTCCTTTCTCAAGAGAAGTCAGACACACTGTAGACTGTGATGACCTGTGGTCACTGATGATAGTGACGACAAATACCGATGTGGCTTATGAGGGCAAAAAAAGAAGGAAAAGAGAGAAAAAGAAAAAATCGAGCAGAAGAGGAAAAACAACTGAGGTTAAGGCAAAGGTGACAGGACTAACATGAGGAGGAGGACCAAGACAAGAAGGAAGCTCTCATCACAAAGATACAGCGAAGGCACAGGGACCAGAGGGGACAGGGCTGGTTGATGCCTGGATGCCCAGGGTGCCAGGCTGGCTGTGACACTAACTGGCTGTACTCTGCTATGATTATGACCTGGAGACATTACTTAATATGGCTGCATGCCAGTTTCCTCACCTACAAGAAAAGACACATTTTCTAAGGGTTTTCCTGAGGGTTCAATGAGAAGAATCTTAAAGATGGGCTTCAGGAGATGCTGGGGATTGGTGGCAGTGGTCATTTTTACAGCAGCACTATCAGGTCTGCAGTGTGACGGATGACACTCTGTGAATTACTTCCCATGTCACCTGAAATCCCAGGGAGAATCAAAGAGGCCAGAAAAGGGGAAGGGCCAAAGAGGAATGGGGGCAGATCTGTGTGTAGGAGAGGGTGGGAAGAACTCACTCAGATATTGGAAAGCACTAAAGAGACAACGAAACGTACCAAAGGACCTGGTGATAATATGGGCAGGAGTTCTTAGAGCCACAGGCCTAAAATGTGAGTGACCAAAACCAAATATCATTTACCAAGTGTCACGTGACTGGCAGCTCTCAGGTGTTTGTGGCTGCTCGGCTAGCAAATGAGGGAATTAAAGCTGCGGGGAAAGGAGGGGTGGGAAGCTGGCAAACACTGAAGATGGGGCTGCAGCAAGTGGTTCCAATATCACGTTGTCACGACTCATCAAAGGGCCAATGGAAACCAACTGCTGGCAGTCTGCAGGACAGCAAGACTAGTACTAACAGTCCCACATCTTAGATGCACAGGTGCCTCCTCTCGTGTTCCCCTCTGGTCCCTCACCTCGGCTCCCTGTTCTTCCGCACCAGGCTGACGAATGTGTCAATCTCTGCCGCGGTGATGTGCTTTTCCAGGAGTTTCCGGTTATTATGGAGCAGGGCAGTGATGGTGTCTTCCGCCAGCACATCATAGCCAATCTGCTTCTGCATGAAGCCAAACTGCTTCGCTATGTACTCCTTTTAGGGAGAGAAACACACGTCAACAGGACAGATAAGAAGACAGTGTGATTAAGTTAAATATCAAAATACAAACAAACAAACAAAAACAAAAAATAGCATAAGAACCATGGACCAACAGGCAAAGGACCCTTGGCATCTTTTTGCAATCTTCTACCCTAGGCCAATGGCAACACAGTCTTTCCCAGCTTTTACTTTACTACACCTATCACACAATGTCAGCAAGGCAAGTCTTACGATCTACAGATGGGTATTTTCAACGTACAACACCAGTTTTAACCTACTGATTCATTTTTTTAAATGGAGCCAGAAGCAGTTACACGGTTCTGAACTTATTACCAATTCAGGGCAACGTAACTTTCATTTTCCTCTGGTGCTGCTGATGAATACAGGTAACACCTCTTTGGACATTTGGAATGTCAGTCCACAGAGTTTTCTCTGTACAAGCACAGCTTGGTCTACATAGAGAGTTCCAGGCCAGCTAGGACTACAATGAGAGACCCTTTCTTAAAAACAAAATAAAGGAAAAATAAAGACAATAAGATAAAAGAGAGTTGGGAATATGGAGGAAGATCAGTCACATTCATAGATGCATGGAACTGCCTTGGCTTCCCTCTTTGCAAATCAAACATCATATTCCACAGGAGTATCTGCAGAATCGAGGAAGCCTCTTCTGAATAGTAATTTGTTTCTATTCAAAGATATTTCCCTGGGCTAGAAATACATCCTATTGATAGAGTGTGCCTGGCATGTGCAAGGTCCTGGATTTGAATGCCGGTATGGTATCACCCTCATCCCTCCCGCCCACCTACGAAAACAGACACACACACACTACTCAAGAAAGACTATTTGCTTCCTTAAGGTACAAATAGTTCTGGAAAGTGGCTTTAAATTTCCCTTAATTCCTAAATCCGAGAGCTACTCAGGTTTAACAGAGCAGACACAGGACACATTTCAGTCTATACCCAAGGAAGCATGTTTGAGAGTTCATTAGCCTTCAGAGATACAGTTCTGCCAACTGGGATCCATGAATTACTAAGCAGAGATAGCCAATAAAGCAGCAACAAGAAGGAACAGTTTGGCTTCCTTGTGTGCAAGAGATATATCTTGTTACACACTACAGCACCTATGTCTCTTTGTCTAAAGAGTAGGGACAGAGGCAGGCTTAGGTCTTTGGACCTATCTGAGCAAGGTATGAATGTGCTAGAGGTACACTTTAAAAACTTGGCAGCCTGCTGGCATCATTACATTTCTAAAGCATTAGTAAACATTAATGTTATCCTTATGATAATCAAAGCCTCTAGCTATAAAAAAGTTTAAGTTTAAAGATAAGACACAGTGGCAAATCTTAAGAAACAAGTTTGTACCCAAAGGCACAGAATGGTAACAGCACCAATTTGCACATCCCGATGCTACATGTGACACAGGTTGTCCTATCAAAGCACTACCAATGTAAAGCTGGATCATTCTTTGTTGTGGAGGGATGCCCTAGGTGCTGCTGGGTAGCAGTTCCTACCAGTTAGATGCCATTAGTGCTCCCAAGCTGTAACATTCAGAAGTGTCTCCAGACACTGTCAAATGTTCTTCATGGGACAGAATCACTCTGGTTGAGAATCAATGATCCATCAACACAGCTCTCAGTGACTTCAGAGTCTCGATGCTGTTTGTTACACCATTAACTTCATGGGAGGAGTGTGTGTGTGTTTGTGTGTGTGTATGTGTTTGTGTGTGTGAGAGAGAGAGAAAGAGAGAGAAACCTCTATCAATGGATAATATGTAAATCTATGCATAATATACACATAGGTTTATAGTCACTGAGTTAAAAAAAATATCAGCAAACATGATCTAGAACCATAGTCAAGAAAAAATAACCTTCAAAGATAGAGGTCATGAAAGGAGAAGGAGGCAAACAATCTGTTTCTTAAACATGCAATCATTTCATGACTAAGCCTTAAGGGAACATGGTATCAAAACATACCGGAGAGCTAGAGAGATGGCTCAGTGGTGTGGAGTGCTTCTTGCAAAGGGTAAGAACCCAATCTGAACATCCAGCACCCTCATAAAAAGCCAGACATTGCCACACACACTTGTAACTCCATCTCTGGGTTAGGGTAAGACATAAGTTCACTAGGGCTTTGCTAACCAGGTGCCAGCATAGCTCCACACTTAGAGACCCTATCTCAAAGGAACAAGCAAGAGAGTAAAAGAACAGGACACCTTATGCCCTCCTCTGACTTCCACAGGCACGAGTGTGCACACTCACACATGCATGTGAATATACTACGCACACATATATCCCCACATACATATACTATGAATGTAGCATCAACCTCGAAAAAAGAAATTTCATTGTAATGTGTTCATAAAAGAGATTTCTCAGTATCTTTCACATTTCTTATTTTTGAAATTGACACCTGAAAAGGACATCCATTTACAATGTATTGTGTGATGCTTCTCCAGTATCCTTCTCAAGGATTCTGTGATACATGTTCTTCCCAGTGGACTATTCTCTACACACTAAATGCAAAGGTACACAGCACTTAAAACTCATGAGTAAAGCATGTGAATTTCGAGGAGGAATCCAACAACTACTTCCCAACCATCTTAAACCCCACCTGGTTCTTCCTGTAGTCTTGCTGTGAGTGTCTCAGGACCCTGTAGCAGAGCCGGCAAATATGCCTGAAAGGAGCATGGCGCTGGTCCCCCAGCTCCTCCAGGCGAAGCATTGGGCCATCCCCACAGTCTGTGAAGGGGGCCTGCAACAGCTTGAAGATCTGTTTGTAAAAATAAAAGCAGACTGCCATCACTGTATGCTTTAATCAATGAATACCTCCCCCCAGGAAAAGACACCACTATAGGGGTAGCAGAATTATATGAAAAGGTTTCTCTATCCAAACTCATCAAGAGACTGACTCCTGCATGTCAATCAGCTGGGCTGGGTACCCACTCATTCAGTCCACCTAGACCTAATGGGTTCTCATACGCATAGTGGAGCACTCTTTAGGAGAGTACAGTGAGGGATTCTACATCTAAATCATATACCCTCGTGACTTTTGCCAGGGAATAAAATCAAAACAGATTAGCACTGATCAAGGCACTAAAACTGAGGTTGTGAGGACTTGTTAAGTCAGGTTTCACACACATCCACAGTTCAACTTTTGAACGAAGCTGTCTGTGCATGCCCATGCAGGTAGGTATGGGCTGACCTCAAACACTGAGCTGGCTTGCAGCTCCTGGAAGGAAATTCAGTAGGTTTTGTAACAGTTTGGAAACTATCCGCCTAGTTTCATGAGACTATCCAACCCTTTTCCTGTAAGACAGTATGACCTTGGCCACATCAACCACAAGTCTCATGAACAGGATGCAATTAGCCAATTGCTTGTGGATTAAACTACAAAAACAGCATCATCTCGTAAAAACTTTAGAGTGCTTTCTGAAAGCTGCTGGATTTGGTGCCTCATGGATTACAATTCTAGTAAGACGAAAATGAATGCAATTCTTTGTTATCAACTAGGTTGATTTGATCTCAGGGGACATTTGCTAACAGTGCAGATCAAGGCCAAGGTAAACTTGTTCTCTCATTGGGAAAATATAAAGTATAATATCTACAATACTTAAGCACTGTAAGGATTAAAAACAGATAGCAATCATAAATCTCAAAAGTACAGTACGCTACACAACTGACCAACACTGTTTTAACCCCTAAAGGGATGACTGCTGTGGGAATGAACAAGGACCTTAGGCCAAGATTCTCATCTGGGATTCAACACACGAAACATCTGGATGTAATTTATACTTGGATTTCAAACCCTGTTGAAGTATGAATTTTGTCTACCATAGCCCAACAGGAAGAAGGATTTTCATATGCCAAATTTGCATAAGAGCTATGGGACTTTGTAATTGGTCTCTCTCTTTGTCTTGGTCGCGAGTAAGTTCTGATTAGAGAATTACATGGTGAGCACTCAGTGTGCTTCCTCTACCTGGATTTGTCATGTTCCTCCCTCTAATTTGTCAGCATATTTAATGCTGTCAATACTCAGGATCTTAGAGCCCCCTAAAAGCTCATGGTGGAGGACTGGTCCCTGGTGCAGCAGTGTTGAGATGGGAGTCCCAGGGGGTAACTGCTGCAGGAAGGCTCTGATCTGATTGGGTGGATTTAGCCACCTGCAGATTCACAGTTGAATGGGTTTCACGAAAGAGGCTGGAAGCAAGCTCTTCTCTGCTTCCTCCATGTGGGTGATCAGCTCTGCCCCACCGCATGCTCCCCACCATCATGTACCTGACCAGAGGCCAAGAGTGATAGGGCCAGTGACCATGGACTGAAACTCCTACAACTGGGAGCCACGGCAAACCTTTTCTCTATAAGATGATTTTTTCCAGGTGTTTTGTTACAGTAAGAGAAAGCTGACTCATACAAACTAAATGTCATCTAGATACTTCTTGTAAACTACCACTCCTTGTTCATGGAAATACTTAGGAGTGATCACTAAGGCTGTCCATAAGAGCTAATGTAAGCCTTCTGGGTTTGTCAAGTACTGCAAATTCCCTACACATACAAAGTAACCACAAGGAAATATGGCACACTGTATTATTTTTGAAGAACATAAATGTGCCACCTGAACACTTCTTAGGGTACCTAACAGGGTTAGGGTTATAGTTATCCAGTTCTACTGTAATAGTACAGGCATACCATTATATATCTGTTAAAAAATATGGATAACACTAAGAGAAGACCATACACAATGGAGTAACAATGATATATTAACCTCTATTTATTGACTACAACAAACCCTCCATTCTGCAGAATGCTGACATTGAGACAGGGGATGAAGGAGAACATTCTTGCCATGTAAGTTTCCTATAGCCTTAAAACTACTCTAATAAACAAGTACATTTAAAAAAAAAAACAATAATCCACACTATTAGTCTTCTGAGTGAGAATAATCCATGTCTGTCTATATAAGCAGAGATCCCACAAAGCTTCTCACAAAGCTAACCCAGAAGTATGTCAAGGCTCACTGACCTGCTTGAGAATATTTTGTTCTCTCATCAGCTTCTGCCGCTCTCTGTTGGGCTTGGAGAAGACTACTTCAAGCACATCTTGGCCAGAGTTAGTTCCACCCGTAACAAAGTAAACCAAGTCTTCCAGCAGCTTGGTGACAGACCTTAGGAGAGAAGCGCTTGCTAAAGACAGTGTTCAAACTTCTACGGGCTAAAACCACTGCCTAGAAAGTGTCAAGCTTTGTGAACAAGGTAAACAGAAGAAGACTTGTGCTTTCTAATGTCCTTAAAATCACAGCTGAGGCCAATCACGCTGCATACTGTGACTCTAAAACAAAGTAAAACACAGATGAATCTAAAAGTACTCGTTTCTGAAAAATCATAAATTGAAGCTGCCCATGAGAGCTAATACCTGCCACTCTCACACACAGCTCTTCAGAGTCCTGATCCTCTCGCTCCCCAAGGGCTGTTCAAAGTCTATCTGCAGACAGAAGACTGCTGTGTGAGCACCTGCAGCGAAGCCTCACCTTCTTTCGTTCTGGGTGATGGTGCCCTTTTCCAACTTCCCGGCGATGGAGCCCAGCACCTTGCTGGCATCATTGGCAAAGTCCAGGTCCCGAACCTCAGCAGGAGAGACAGGAACTATGGCAAATGCTTCCTTATCCTCCTTCAGAGGAGAGGTACCAATCTGAAAGACAAGGGAGTTGTAGGATAATCTTGATATGGAAGAGTACAACTTTAATCAAATGCTTTGTTTACAGGATATTAGGCAATCCAAAGAACTTGTAGTTCTCTTGGCATTACTATCAAGCAGACATAGGAAACTTCTAGAAGGATGGTCTCCTAATAGTTTTGTGGGGACTGGTGAGGTAGTAAAGAGGGGTATTATATGTTTAAATATCTTTTTGTATTTGCATTGTGTACATTCATCATACAGAGTACTATTGTGTTACACAGAGCTCTTTCCATGTGACTACTGAGTACTCACCATACATTCTGTGGTGAGGAAGGAAAAGGGCTAGTGAGGGTGAATACATGCAATAGGGACAACTGTCATCTTACAGTTTATCGCAGGGAGGATGTAAGATTCTCATAATTAAGTAACATTAAGAGAGAAAAAAAGTAACTATGGAAAATCACAATTACTGACTCCAAATAATATACCATTCTTTCAACTTTCCTATGAACCTGAACATACCCATAGGAGAAAAAAACATTCTAAAACAAAAAAAATCCCATGTGTATTCATGCTATGAAGCTTAGTGACTGGTGGAGAAGAGGAGTGACGGTAAATGGGGGTGGGGAGAACTCTTTTAGACACACAGTAAAATGTATATTCATTATACATACTGATGGAAAAAATACTAAAGACGCAGAGGGCAATCAACCAGATATCAATGCATCTCAAGGCACAAGCAAACATTCCCGTGGCCAAAAGAAATCACGTTAGACATAAAATGCAGAGAATTGCTCAACAGCAATGGAATAAAATAAAAGGTCTGGTTGTTTTTAAAGCCCTGAGCTTGCTTAACCCAGATCTCTTGGAATAAATTATTTCATCACTTCAAGTTTGGTCATGACTATACTCTTACTAAAGCTAAAAGAAACCCCACAACAAGGAAACACTCCAAAGTTCTATCTCTCTCCATCTGAAGTCAAAGGAGCCCTTTTATCAAAGCATGAGACTGAGGGGAGGCAGGCAAGCTCTGGACTTACTTTCAGCATCACAGGTTTTTCTTCCTCCTTGTCAATGGGAATGTTTGTGCTGTGAACCCAGGTATTGGTGCACAGGTGTCTGAGACGGACATAGGAGTTCCTAAAGGGAAGCAATGAAAACATTTCAGACATGGGACATGTTGGGTTACTCTGTAGCCACTGGTCAAAATACATTGTTTCAAAAGAGAGTGGGCTACCAAAATAGTTCTGTGCTATAGACACTGGATGGAGTACACTTGGGACTCAGTGGTTCCTGTCACTGATGTGTTTACAGTGAAAAGTAATTCATGATGACTCTAGGGTTTGGAAATATGTGATATTTCTAAAGGGTACCCTATGAATAAACACTAGAATTAGCATGAGACAGAGCCACACAACCGGGCATATACTACTGAGTGTGTATTAATACTTGTCACAACAGTTAATAACTAAAATTTTCAAAAGGGTCAACAAAGGAAAAAGATGAAATCATAAAATTGATAAAAGAAAAGATGAGTAAGTATTTACTTGTTTTGTGGGGAGGGAGAGCTTCTTGAAGCATGTAATAAAGTACAAGGTTTCAAATTTTAAAATGAAAAGAAGGATAAATTTGATTACATGGTCAACATTTTGAAGCATCTGTAGAAGAAATGCATGTTGGTTTGTATATATGTGTGTATCTGTACATGATTATCATGAACCAAGCTAAAAGAAAAATAGTAGCCTGAATAAAGAAAAAACAAAACGGACTTTAAAAGCTACTGATCCATAAACATAATAAACTCCTACAAACCAATAAGAAGCATAAATAATTTAGATGAGACAAGGACACAGGCAACACTTTAATAATAAAATATAAGTGGCTGATAAACACTCAACTTAGTATGGATTAAGACAGAGCAAACTGTTACTTTTATTCTATCATATTTCTAAGATCCTAAGGCAGAGAAAAGCTAGTACTTAAAAGAGCTTAAGGAAATGGATTTTTCTAAGTCTTTATGGTGGATGTTTTGCCTTAGTGACAGGATTGCTCACAGGCCTTGACATGATAGACACAAGATATACCACTGACCTGCATTCCCAGTCCATTTGCATTTCTGGTTAGAATATAATTAGTCACAATTCTAGAAAGGAGTCGGTAGTTGGGCTAACATGATAAATAAAATATATAGATACGAACGCAAATATCTTCTTTTATTTACCAACTACAAGTTTGGATTTTTCCTGAAGAAACAACAGCACAGGTGTAATAGATGTTACAAAGATGTTCAGTCAAAAGTGTTATAAGAGTAAAAACTGTACCATATAATGTCTCATAAAGATCTAGTCCATTACATGTACATAATGCCAGCCTCTTAAAATGATGACAGATGACAGACACTTACTTGAAAACACTTTCAAACTACAGAATTCCACTAAGATCATTCAGAGTAGCTCACTGTTCCATGTATGATAAATCTCATGTTACAGTGTGTGCCCAGAGACCTGTTGGAACCTATATAAACCCAGATCTTAAGTGCAGCTGATTATTCTGAATAGTTACACACACACACACACACAATGGATATATATAACATATGATGGATATATATATATATATATATATATATATATATATATATATACACACACACAATGGATATGTATATATATAAAACATAATGGAGATATATATATATATTTGCTACTTGCTTCTTTGTCTTCTACATGGTTTAGAAATCATCTTATGGGTATTTCTTTACACAGTGAATATGCATCATGTTTAAGACATTTTTCAGCTCTGTCTCGCTTCTGAAGTAGCAGAAAACAACCAAAGGATTTTTGTCCTTCAACAACTTGCCGTCCCATTAGTGAGACAAGATGAGAGCACACCAAGCAAACATGAAAGCATTCTGTGACATACAGAAAACTGGAATAGAACTGGTAGGCTAGGGGCAGAAGGAGCAAAGTGGAAATCATTCACAATAAGGGAATTTAGGACCAAGGCATGCCGTACTTGTGGGGAAGAATCCAAGCTAGACATGCACCCTCAGTGGACCTTGGTTTCCTTGACTGTAACTGTCCTAAATGTTCCTAGGCCAGAAGAGGAAAACCCTAGTGTTAATTTACTTTGACTAGCATTAATTAGACAATATAGATAAGATACTAAACAGAGGCATTTACATTATTTTCATTCTGAGTGAGTTGATTCATTTTCTGTATTTTCAGAGAGTAACCAAGCTTGGAGGTTACTTTTAGTTGGGTAATTACATCCCATAGAATTCTACAACAAATGTTATCAAAGACACAAAGGACATTCAGTAATTCCTCTGAAGTGCCATTCCTAATCCATAACTCAAAAGTCACACTGTTGGTACAAGTACAAGTAGATGCTCTCCCAATGCTTGTTTAAAGTGCCTAACACGCACACTGCAATTTTATTATCTGATTCAACACATCCAGGATTGGTCATTATCCTTCTTTGGCTCTGAGCACACTTTATCCAATGACTATTAAAAATGTATTTGCTGATACCATTTGATAACATTTGACCATGTTCATGTATCTAAGCTTATACACTGCAGTCTGTAATAAGAAAAACTCAGAAAAAAATTTAAATGACTAATAGGTTAGCATGGGCAATTAAGGATGGATTCAGGATGGCATCATAATACTGCTGTGTTGTTATATTTTGTTCTCGTGTGTTCATCCACAGCAGGGTTTTAATATGCAGAGAAAGAAATGCGTCACTCCTAAGGTCACTTAGATTCCACATGATCAGTGGATAAGAGGTCCTATTCTCTTCTGGCTCTGAGGATGGCAGCCAAAGGAAAAAAAATGAAGAAAAAAATGTTAAGGCAAAGATCCAGCAAGATCATAAATGAACACAATGGTGAAACACACCAGAGCTTTTATCCCACAAGTCCTTGCCTCTTGTTCCTAAGCTTAGAATCAGTCTGAGGACACCTGCTCATGCAGACAGTTAGCCAAAGAGGAGCAGTTATAAATGCACAGAACACAGAGATGGGAGACTCAACCAGCCAAAACCACTTAGCCAGCTGACCAGAAACTTAAACTTTCCTTTCCCTGGGATTATGGGGATTTCCAAGCCACTGGGGAATACAGGCCAATGAGTTTCTTGTTCTGTCTTTGCCAAGGAATGCAATAAAGAAGATTCTCATGGACAATCGCATCTTTCACTTCTTCACTAGCTGAACAAACTTTCAGCCCAGGCTATGAATGTTACTCCCTTCTTTTCTGACATCCTAAGAAAAATTCACTAATCTTCTGAACTGAGACAATGGAAAATCGCTTAAACTGAAATGTTTTTGAGTACCTTTTTAAAGAATAGACGCTCAATGAGAAAGAAGGCTTTTAAAACATAATATATCCTACCTCAACATATGTTTTACAAGAGTCCAAAATGAATCAAGAATTTAAGTGTAAACAATGAAAACAAATAAAATCTTAGAAGAAAGTATCATTATAAAATTTTGTGACTATGGTCTTTTAGGTAAGAATCCAAAAGCAGAATCAAATTGAAAAATAAACTGGACCTGTTCATCAAGACACCATCAAAGAATGGAAAGATAACATGCAAGAAAACATTTTGCAAATTATGGATCAGATAGTGTTTGTATCTAGAAGATGATAATAAGCAATAACTCAATAATAAAAGGACATATATATATATATATATATATGAAAAATGACAAAGAATATGAAAAGATAAACACAAAGATGATCGACATAATTGACCAGAGAAATGCAAACGCAATCCTCCATGAGATCCCACTTCACACTACTTAGGATGACTCAAAAAAATAAAAATAGTGACAAATGTTGATGATAATGTAGAAAAACTGGAATCCTCACATACTTCCTTCACGGCAATATAAATGGTGTATCTACTTTGAGAGTCAACCTGTCAGTTCCTCGAGGGTTAAACACAAGATTACCCTACAATGCAATAACTCTGCTTCTAGGTATGGACTCAATAGAAATACCCAATCACAAAAATATGTACACAAACATTCACGAAGGTATTACTCATATTATAGGCCAGAAGTGCAAGTAATTCAGTAGTCACCAAGTAATAAATGGAGGACCAAAATATAAAGAAAGTATGCATCACACACAAAATAATTAAGCCATAAAAAAGATCGATGTGGCAAAGGGGAACTCTTATATATTGTTAGTTGGAGCATAAGCTAATGTATCCACATTGGAAATCAATCTGGAGGCTTCTCAAAAAGCAGGAAGTAGAACTACAATACGATCAAGCTGTACCATTCCTGGGCACATAGCTTTATATCTGACTAGAGAGGCACCTGCACATCCACGTTCATAGCTGTTCTAGTCACATTAGCTAGGAAACGGGATTTAACCTGGATGTCCATCAATGGATGAATAGGTAAGAAAAATGTGGCACATATACATAATGGAATATTACTCATCTGTAAAGACAAATGAAATCTGCAGGTAAATGGATGGAACTGCAAAAATTATACTGAGTGAGGTAACTCAGACCCAGAAAGACAAATGCTCCATGTTCTCTCCCATTGACAAATCCTGTCTTCAAATGTTCTGTTTTCATGTGTAAATTGGAGCACAGTGGGAGACAGGAAACTAGAAAGGGGCATTTTTGTAGGGGGGAAGAGGATGTTCAGGGAGGAGGAAGATTACAGGTGAAATGAAGTAGAGAGGTGGAAGACTGGAGGGTAGGAAAGGCTTAGGCGGAGAGGGGGCACAGAAGTGTATTTAGAAATTCAGGGAGACAGGGAGGGCTAGCCCAAAGAAAGAGAATATGAAATACCACACGAAAGCCTACCTCAACACAAGCCAACTTAAAAAAAAAAAAAAAAGAGCAAGTGCAGGGATAGCAGAACACTGAAATGAAAGAAGAGAGAGAGGAAAGATTAGAAGACAGAGTGGGAATGGGAGAGGGAGACGGGGGAAAGGAAGGGGTAGTCAATGGGGTAACCAACACCCACGGTCTGTGAGAAAGCTTTACAGAAACCTAACAGTTGTAAGCTTATTTTAAAATCCAACTTAAAAAGAAATAGTTGGAACAGAATTCTCTTGCATGGGAGGACAACATTGCTTCCAGAAGAATTGGGCTATTAAATGAACATCATAGCACAAGGCATGGGATATCTCCCTATAAGTTATTGGTAAAGAAAAGTCCCAGTGCTCTCTAAAGTTAACACATTATTGATATTAACCTTGGTTATCCACCATAACCACACGGCAAGAGCCTATTGCTGAAGACGCTACATGATCTGGCTGCAGACACAGGGAAATCAATCTCAAACCTACGAGGAGACTTTCTCCCTGCTAACCACTCTCATGGTGACAGAAGGTGGCGTGTAGGCTGCTGAGGGAGAAAACCAGCAACGGTCTTACCGAGTGCTGGTGGACCCTTCGTGCTGCAGTATCGACTTACCAGGCAGGATGTTCCCAACTGCACAATTGTGGCACAATTGTTATGGGGTAATTAAACACTTTCTGATTGGATTTGCAGTCTGCTCCACAGAAGGGAAATTTCACACCTTGTATTATAACCATGGACAAAAGCTTGTGCATGGCTAAGGATATCAATCAATGCCCTAGGGTCTTGGGGCAGAATATGCTCTTGTTATTCTGCTAAATGGTCATGCTGTCAACAGGCCCTCTAAACACTTATGCTCACACTTATAGACCTACAGTAGGTGAAGGCTGCCCTCAACTTGGATCACATAAGCTTCTTTTTTGTGGTAGACAGAAGTCTATGGGGGGTGGGGGATACTGGTCAGAGTGCTGAGAATAAGGGACTGAATGTTCAGCCCTAAACTAGGTATCTGTGATAAATCATCTCTCTACCAGGGCTCAGGGAACAACATGGAAGGGGGTAAGCAGAGGAAAAATATAAGAGCTGGAGAATGGGGAGGAATGCTGTGAAATGCAGACTACTTGACATGGCATGCTCAGTACATGCATGAACTTACAGCAGCTGTGGTTTCCTACACAAGATTAATTTTCAAAGTAACTAAAATAACAGGCTACAGATCTAGAGAAAAACTGTGCACACATGTGGGGTTTTCTAGATGGACATCTCTAGCCTCCCTCGGGTTCTCAAGGGCTTAACAAGCCAGCAGAGCTTAACAAGGAATCTGACTGAACAGCAAAGGAAAGCATTCTCACCTTGTAAGGTTCTATTCTCCATGGGCACTGCCTTACAATTCTCCCTCTCAGAAGGGACAGGAATAGCAATGAGCACAATCTGAATTCTGACAGCAATCACACAAGGGGTGATGTCACAGTTTCCCAGCCCTCCTCTGGCTGAGCAGGGAAGTGGAAACAGAGACACAATGAAACACAAAGGCACACTCAGTGAGGGCCCTCATGAAAATTCAATAAATACCAATGAGACACCTGCCACCCACTGCAGAGCTGAGGGGTGAGATGAACTGTCCAGACACTCTGTCTCAGCCATTTACCAGTATTGGTTCTGCTACAGTACCCTACCTTGTGATATTTCACTTAAACTCTCTGAGTCTCAACATCTTTCTATAAAAGGGTAGATGATACCTAGCTCACAGGGCTTCAAATACGATAAAATTATAAATTATGTAGGATGAGTCTAGTATCTATTTAACACTATGTTTCACAAGCAGTTGGAACTAAATGGATAATACCATTGTTGACTTTGTTAAGAACGGATTTTTGACAATTTATGATAGTGCACCTTTTTAATCCCTGAATCCCAGTACTTGGGAGGCAGAGGCAGGAAGACCTATGTAAGTTCCAAGCTAGCCAGGGCTACATAGTGGGATACTGCCTTAAAATAATAAACAGATGGATGGATGGATGGATGGATGGATGGATGGATAGATGATGGCTTTGGGGGCTGGTGAGATGGATCAATGCATAAAGCACTTACAGCACAAGAATGTTACTTTGAGAAAATTGGAGAGATGCCTCAGTGATTAAAAATCTTGGCTGGGTTGGTTCCCAGGGCCCACACTGATGGCTCACAACTGTCTGTAAACTCCATAGGCACCAGGCATGTATATATTGCACAGACATACATAGTGGCAAAAAAAAAAAAATCCATACACATAAAATTAAAATAAACAATTTTTTGTTTGTTTTTTGAGATAAGTTTTCTCTGTTGTAACTCTGGCTGTCCTGGAACTCACTCTGTAGACTAGGCTGGTCTCGAACTTACAGAGATCCACCTGCCTCTGCTTCCTAAGTGCTGGGATTAAAGGCATGCGCCACCACCACCCAGCAAAATAAATAAATCTTTAAAAATTTAACAGGAAAAAGAATGGCATCTGAGATTGATCCTTGCAACCTATGGAAAGGCTGTCCTCTGAACATCATACTCACACAGTAGCATGGACACCTACATACATACATCATGTGCATAGACATAATACCAAAAGTAGTTTACAGATTGGTTTGTCTATTTACAGTACAATATGAAAATACGTTCCTAGACAACAATAGAAATAGCTAAGTTGAATAAAATATACACAAAAATCACAGGTCTAATATTTCAGTATTTTAAGGTTACTATCTACACAGTGATTTTCAATTTTTTTTTTTGCATAGAAACTGATACTTTAATTGTGAGCATATTACGATGCCATAGATTTCCAAATTGTTTGAAATTTTCTTTTCAATTATTTATTCAGTTAACTAAGCAATCACCCAGGTTTGGGGAAGGAAGAAAAGGTGTAAAAATACTGAACTGCTTGTGGTATGAACTGTTAATCAAAACATAACACTTTTAAATGGTGTGTGTGGTGTGTATGTGTCTGCGTGAGTGTGGATGTCAACGGACAACCTTGGGTGTCAATTCTCACTCTCCACACCTTGCTTGGGACAGTCTCTTGTTCACTACAGATATACTAGCTACCTGGCCCATAAGCTTCCGGGCATGCTTCTGTCTTTATCTCCCATCTTGTCAGAAAGCACTGGGATTACAGATGCAGATTTCTGCATTCAGCTTTAATTTGGTTCTAGGGACCCAAACTCAGGTCCTTTAGCTTAGATGTCAAGCATGTTATCCCCTGGGTCATCTCCTCAGCCCAAATATAATACTTTAAATAACAAAAATATGAGGTGTATGTGTATGTCAGTTGAACGAGTTTTTGTGCATCATGTGCCATGCAGTGCCCACAGAGGCCAGAAGAGAGTGTCATATCCCATGGAACTAGAGCTACAGGCAGTTGTGAGCCATCATTTTTGCGCTGGGAATCGAACCTGGGTCCTCTGTGCTCTTACCTCCTGAGCCATCTCTCCAGCCTCATAAATATAGTACTTTTTACCCAACTACCAGGAACTTACCATTGATGAGCCATACAAAACTCATTGTCATTAGGGACAGTCCAAGTTCACCAAGTCCTTCATAAATGCTTCAAGAAAAGGCTATGACACTGTATTCCAAGGAGCACATCCAGGCCAACCAGACCAGCCCTGACTCTCTTGGAATAAAGAATTTTAAAATCATACCTTGGCACAAGGCTGTCACCTCCACGCAGAGTTGTGGGGTCCAGCTCAAAGATGGAGGAGATGTCATTGCCTTCGGGCACAGAGACCAGAGAGTATACCATTTTTTCTTGGGCATTCCTCAACCTACTCCGGGATGCATCCTGATCAGGGTCCACCTGAGGGCAAAGATGTCAAGTAAGGAGCTCTGTAGGTAAAAGCCTCGCTCACCATCATCATTCCACAGTACACAGGAAGAGAGGAGAAACAACAGTGAGTGTCGGCGACTGGCAGGAGAAGGACCACAGTTCCAGAGTATCCCATGAGGTGCCCATCGGCCACTTGGCCCAAGACTATTCATTCTCTTCCTCCTTGTGTTGCAATACAAAATGTCCAAGAACAGTAAGTGACAACGGCAGATGGCTACGGAAAGAAAGCCATTGGCAATGAAGACCTTCACTTCACATAGCCGCGTCCACGTGCAACAGTTGGGGAGCAGAAAATGCACTTGAGGAAACCTGGCCTGTGAAACTAGTTATTTGTGGTGGCGCTAAAATACAGCAATGGTCTACTGAAAATAGGGCATGGGTACTTCCTAGGAGAAAAAAACAAAATAAAGCCAGAACCCAAATGTCCCTGAGTAATAATTCCAGTATAGTTTACAAGTCACGCTAATGCTGAAGAACGCACCAGTAACTGGTTAAGAAGGCTGCTGGTGACAAAGCAAAGGGCTGCTCTGCTACAGGGGAATTTGGTTGAAATGAAAGAAAATCCTTCACAGTAAAACCTGATGAACAACGGTGAAGGTATCCTGGGCAACTCTAAGGACACATTCCCGTCTCCAAAGGCCACGTGGCTAAGAGAAAAGCAAGTAGGCTTAGCCTGGATGCCTGCTTGATTGGGCCCTGCAATCTTCACCAGCTCAGTGACCTGGTATGCAATTATTCTCAATGTCTGACTTTTCCAGTGTGATCTCCTTCTGCATCTGCTGAGGAAACATGTTTTCCTTGGCCTGGCTTGCTTCTCTCTGGCTGAAACATCATTTCCTGCCCAAATAGGTAAAGGAAGACATCACCAGGAAGATATGGTAATCAAGAACAGGAATCCAAATCAAAGACAAAGGGAAGGGCTTGAGTAAATTCAGCTCCACAAATATGAGTTCCAACTTCTGTTTCCAAAATATAAATGAATGAAAGTTCTTTTAGTCTTGTATACATCTGTAGTCCCAGGTAACAGGGCTACTGGAGAGGTTGGGTGTGTGTGGGGGGGGGGGTGGAGTGCTTGAGCTCAAGGGTTCAAGATTAGCCAAGCAGTATAGTAAGACCCTGTCTCAAAACATGAACTACAAATAAAAATCCAATTAAGAAGTTCTCTTAATACCCTATACCTAAACAAACCTGAGGCCTTTTATTCTATGATAAATTAACACCTGGAGCAAGAACAACTCTGTGACCTTGGTTCAGGAGAGAAAACTTGGCCATCTGTTCTCTCCTAACTCTTAGTCACCTGTGAGGTATTCCACACACCACTCTCAACAGAGTCTGAACCAGCTATAACACAGGGCTTGATTACAGGCAGTGGACAGTTCAGAGACTGTAGCAGATCTAAGGAAAACTGTGACTTCAGTAAGCTTTCTCTGTCTAGCCAAGGAACCCAGAAGCAGCATCCTCAGTGTGCAGTTGGCACATGCCACCTAGTGGGAAGAAAGGCACATGAGCAAAGAGCAGCAGAGAACAAGCCTCTCAAGTTGGTCGGCCTTTACTCTCTCTGGTACCAGGCAAATGAGCCCTCGTTTTAGCAGCACCACACAGCTAGTTAGGCCTAAGGCTTCACCAGTGCCAACTCCAGGAAAACCATGAGCAGGTGAGAACGGGATGCCTTTTGCCCAGGTCTGCCTGACTCTAGACTTTCCATTCTCACTCCCGAGCTTAAGAAAGGAAGGAAGCCTCGAGGCTAACACTTGCCTTTAGAGACCAATGCTGTGCTTCTAGCCTCTTGTGTGCAAGTGAGACCCTCTCTACATGTTCCTCCTCCATATGCAGTCCCAGCAACCTCGGGACCATCAGAGCAATGCCATCTAGATCTACACGCCCAGACTGCTGGTATGTCACTGGCATGGGGGAAGCATGAGGCTCAGAAAGACCACTGAACCCCAGATTCGCCATGTTAGGACCAGTCACCAAGGCGTTTCCTAACTCTTCTGAAGTCAAGATGACCTGTTGGATGTGAACACACTAAAGTCCCTACTGACCTTATGCAACTCAAAAATGTTGCTTGTACAGAGGAGTAAAGTGAGGTTCAAGGAGGGAAGGTTACTTGTTCAAGATTACACAGCTTGTCAGTGATCAGTTTGGTATTTGAATAAAAATCTGTCTTTCTTCCCTCCTTCCTGGGCTTGTGATCACAACAGTTTATCTTACACTGTCAGTGTTGCCTTCCTTCATACGGGGACTCAAAGGAGCAGTGCCATCTCACACAGCACCCATGGTTCACGTAGACATCATCTCCCTCTCTAATAAGCCATGCCTTGATATTCATGCCAAAAGTCAGAGCCCCTCTATGATACCTCAGCTGGCAGCACTTAAGCCCCACAATGGCAGTTTCTTCTCTCAAAATAAACAAAGTCCAAAAAAAAAAAAAAAAAGCCAAATCGACAATAAAGCCAGGCCAAGGGTTCAGATTAGCAGAGAGCTATAGTGGGTCTGTTTCCTACGAAGGATTAGCTGTGGAGGACAAGCTTTCCAAATGCCTGCAGAAGCAAAGGTGACAAGCAATGAAAAGGAGAAGAGCCTCAGGCATTCTGCGGCACCAGTGAGAGGAGATGGTCCTAGCAAGTGTATGCCCTCACAGTCAGAGGTCCTCAATCGTGAAGGCTTAGTTCCTTTCAAGACAACCTTCCACCCAAGCACAACTAGAAAGTTAACCATTAACGCAGGACCCACAGGGCCTTCATTCTGAGTTCTCCCCACCTCGCTTCCTCTCTTGGATATGCCATTTCAGATTCTACTATGAAAACAGGTACCCTCAAGACTATCTATCGAACCAACCACTGAGAACAGCAAATGCATTCATATGTCGAACAGACAGCAACTGTCTGGCATTTGGTTTGGACACAGCATAATCAAGCACTCTACAAGTAGAACCATTTTGTGGATGTCCTTACGTCCATGAAACGTGACCACTGCCCTCTTCGGCCCCTAGCTGAAGACACTTGTACACCAAGCATGCACAGATCAATATTATTTGGTCATGGTTTTTCCAAAGATAAATCCATTTTGCACTGAAATTCCAAGTCGTATTGGAACCAAAAGCCTATTTCTGACTTTGTAGAAAACAAGGTGAGAGGTTAGCCACCTGATTGTCCCATCAGGGAACATGTATACCAGACATCATGTGTTATCTCTGTCGTCAAAAGGATACTCTTCGCTTTCACTACAAAGTCTTCAAAATGAGTCACAGGTCAAGGTCAATAGCTTTAAGACAATTGTTTGTAAGAGGCCAACTTTCACAGGGACCACTGCCATCTCCCACCCAGAAATATTCCAAGAGATACTATGTACTTCTCCAACTTATAAGTGGAGACCCTTGACTGAACACACAGGAAAAGCATCAAGACCAGCAGGGCCTGAAGCAATCAGGCCACAGGAGGATATGACTTCCTTTAAGAGAAGCATAGAACAAGATCTTATTGAAGGTACCTAAGTCTTCCCCTTCCCCAACACTCAAAGGCCACTTGACAATTTCTTAAATGAGGCTCCAGATTATTTGGCCTCTGCCTACCAGACAAAGACGAGAAGGCTCTTGCCTATACTTACTGAAGGCTGAAACTCCAGGCATTCTTCCTCAAAGTCAGGGTCTACCTGATGAAAAAGAATCATTAGGAAATTAAAACATCCATTGCTTTCTCAAGGACTGGGATCCATCTGCAGGAGACATCAATACCTGCAGCCATCCTTGAACAGCTAAGAACTTGTCCCTTCCCTCCATTCACAGAACCAGCATGCCACAACAATGACACAAGTCACACAGTTACAATACACACAGAACAACCCACCAGTCACTAAAAGACAGTTCAGCTCTGAGTACAGACAAGGAAAACACAACAAATTCACTAGGAAAGCAACAGTAGAGGCCTAAGATAAAGATAATGTCAACACACAGTCATTGATAATCCTGCTTACTTTTAGATAAAGAGGAAACAGCACGCCTCTAGAAAGAGCTATATTTACCTTAAAACATAACAGGTAAGACAACCACTCTTAAACTTTACAAAACCACATAGTCAAAGGTTTTCAAAGCTGTTTAGTTGGGTCTCTTCCTTCCCAAGACTTCATTTTAAATATCAACTTAGACTTCTTCATGTTTGATTCTTAGGTATTTCAAAATCATCAATTCAAACAAGTATCGGGCACTCTGGGTGGGATACACATTTAGATTCTAATTTATTAGGGCCAGAAGCAGTACTGATGCCCACACACATCCTTGGAAACCCTGAGCCAGTGGTACCAGACAACAGTGGGGTCTTTTGATATACTACTAGAATCTGAAAACAATTTCATGTACATCTTCCATCAGATCAGAGTAAAACTCAACATCTGTTATACAGCAGGGTGCTCCTTAATTTAATAATTAAAATGGAAAATCCTCCTATCCTTCAACACCGAGTTCTTCCTCTCTTCAAAAAGTTTTCATAAGCTAGATACAATGGTTTGCATTTGGAATCAGTGTACTTGGGAGGCAGAAGCAAAGATTAGAGAATTCAAAGCCAGCCAGGGCTACATAGTGAGACCCTGACTTGAAAAAAACCAAGACAAAAGTTAATTTGATTCCTAATATTCTCATAAGATTGACAATACCTATGTTTCCCCAAAAGCCCCACGGAATCAGATTTCTCTATGAAATTCTCTAGTTCTCCATGAACTTCAGTGCTTCTGATTTTACATACCACATGTCCAGAGCAGACAAGTTGTCAGGCACTTGTGTTAGGAGTGGGGTTGGTAGATGACTATAAGCAAAGCGGTATACAACAACAGAACAGAACCACCCTACAAACCTACATTAGCTTTATTTTCTAACTTCCTTTCCCCCTGCATCTTGATCAGGACCCCTGTCAAGTCCCACCGTGTGTTAGTCTTTTATAACCTTCCTCTCCTAGAGAAACAAGACAGAAGAAAACAGAAAGGCAGAGGCAAAGGATGGTGGCTGAGTACTCCTTCGGGCTTCCAGGCATTCAGCTGCTACTGGTGAGTGAAGAAAGATGATCACAGTGAATTCGCTTTCCAAGAGAAAAAACATGTGCAGCTACTTACCTCTGCTGCCAGGTAATGCCCTGTAGCCAGGTGCTTGAACCGGAAGAGACTGTTCCAGTACCCAGCTCCACCCCGACATGGGTCATGCTGGACTACCTACAAGAGGAAGGATGGTTAATGGCTGTGGGTGAGCGGTCAGCCCACACTGAAACATCACAGAACTGGAGACGTCTCAAGTGACAGTTCACTAGAGATATTTTCAAGCTCAGGGTGGGGTGCGAAGGTCTATAAAGCTGCGTGAGGCTTCAAGATTGAACAGCTCAATTTGGAGATACAGAATCATTAAAATGATGCTTCTCCATAGAAGGGACTGCCTCCTAGCTAACAAACAATGACTGGACTAAGAACTGTGACTCAATTTGAATCTATTGTCTTAATACTAATGATATATATGACTCTTTTACTAGTTGTATTATGATGTGTGTATGTGTGCACGCGTGTGTGAGTCTATGTGTGTCTATGTGCACGCACACATGTACATGCATGCACTCATCTTGTGCTTGCACATGTAGAGGTCAGAGATTGACTTCAGGTATCTTGCTCCATTGTCCTTCCTGACCCTGGAGCCTCACATTTTGGCTAGACTGGGATCTGCCTGTCTACTGTTGAGGTTAGGTTATGTGCCACAGCGTCCAGCTCTTATATGGAAGTGGGAATCCAAGCCAAAAACCTCATGCTTGCACAGCAAGTGCTAAGCCATTTCTCTTACCTTAGGGATAAAGATTCTGAAATTCATCCACAAGATGCACAAGCTTATCAAATAGAATTTCAGAGCTCTTTCCCCTACATGTACTTGTGTGCTGCAAAACATTTGCAAACCTGTGCTCTGAAATCTGAGAATGGGAAGAGCCTGGGGCAGTGTACCACAAAACCTCAGCTTCTGGCCATGATAATGAAACTGGCACAAGTATGAGCTACAACATACAGTGTCACAAGCATTGAGAAAACCGGGACGGTATATGAAACAAATGTACTTGTTAGAAAGAAAGCGGTGCATCTCTGTGGTTTCTCAGCCCACTGAGGGTAATCTAAGGGGTCCTTGGGGTGAAGGAGGGGGTCAGGGTCTAGGAGGAAGAGCTCTAGAGGTACAAATATAATGCTACACACAGAGAGAAAGCTCTAGAAATTTGCATACACTTTTGACTGAGTATCAAACCACCAATACCTAAAGACCCCATAGTCTTCGCAGGTCCCACTTAAACCTATCACTCACTACTCTACCCTTGAGACATGAGAATACTTGCATGGAAAAACTAGCACACAAATGTTCACAGCTGCATTCTTCGTGGGAGCCAAAAGTGAAAATGACCCAAAAGTTATCAAATGATCAAGAAATACATAGAAAGGTAAACCCACGTAATGGAATGTTACTGACCATAAGGAAATAAAGTACTCATATATGTCAATACGGATGAACTCTGAGACAATACCTGCTGCAGTGAACGTGAGCGCCCTTTCCCTCAATTCCTGCGTTGACATCTAACCCCCAAAGCTAAAGGCTCAGAGCCTTATGAAGGAATCTACACGCTTATACAAAAGATCCCAGAGAGTTCCCTAATTCACTGTGCCATGTGCTGACATTTAGAAATCAACTTCCAGCATCTTGTAGCACTTGAGTAAAACATTCCCCTATGTTACAAGAAGCCACACACTAAGAACTGTTTACAGAGAACATCCACGGACGGAGTTGACTCCATCCCAGGAAAGTGGATGTGGCGGGCCTGCGGAGATGGGAACTGACTGCTAATGGAGAATAATGAAGGTTACCTTGGAGATGATAAAAGCGCTCTGAAATTGATAGGGTCAATAGTTACCCAGCACCACGAATCTATTTTAAAAAATCACTGAATTCTACACTTTTTAGTGTAAGTATGCAGTGTATGAATCGCATCCCAATAAAACTATTAATTAAAAGAAGGAAAAAAACATTTTAAATTAAGGTAAAAACAAAGGTCTTTTCACACAAATGACAGTATAGACAATTTGTCTGAGGCAGACATGTGCTACAAGAAACAAGGGAAGTTCTTCTAGGGAAAGAAATCCTCATGCAAACTTGAATCTCCCTTGAAGGGACACAGAGCTGTATGGTAACTATGCAAGCAAACATGGAGGACCCCTGCATGATCCAGTATGTCTCCATGTCTTTGAGACATAAGTGACTGCTTCCCTTAATGAGGTGGGGGTGTGTGTGTGTCAAACATTTTTACTTCTCTGAGCCATACCATCCAAGGGTCAAATCCACAACCTGCAGGTTGCAAGGGCATACATACAATTATATGAAGATCTAAGGGCCACTGGCTAGACACCCCCTGGGACCAAAGCAAATAATAAAATGAACTGAGGTTTATGATCTACGTAGAAACAAAATACATGACCATAACAACACAAAGAGCAGTAGGAAGGAAATGGAAGGAACACGTGACATTACATCATGTTAACCAAAGCCAGGTGGCTATGCTAATACATAATGAGAACTCAAGAGCTCTCTTTTAAATTTTATTTTGAAGTCTTATTTTATTTTAATTTATGTGTATGAGTGTATGAGTGTTTTGCCTGATTGTATTTCTGTGTACCATGTACCTTCAATGCCATGGAGTGCCAGAAGAGGGCATCAGATCCTCTTAGACTGAAGTTACGGACATTTGTTAGCTGCCATGTGAGTGCTGGGAATTGAACTCCAGTTTTCTAGAGGAGCAACTGGTGCTCTTGACCAGTGAGTGTGCCATCTCTCCTGTGCTCCTTGATGTGTTTTCTTTAATCCATAAAATACATGGTGTTGTCTTCCTTCTTTTATCTTGAAGGAACACTTAAAGTTTTCAGTAGGCAGAAAACAATTTAAAGAAAGACTAAACATCTTCATAGGAAATTCAGAAAAATAAGAGTCTGGCAGGAGACAGCTTCTAATGGAGTAAGAAACTGACAGCTGGTTGTCCTCAGGAAAAACTGAAAATGCTCTCGAGTGGACTTTCAAGTTAAAATCCCCTCGGAAAGTCATCATCTTTTATTCATCTCAATCAATTTTGAATGAGTGAGGCTTGGTGCTTGCTTTTAAAGCACTGAAGTCAGACACTCTGAGTTCTGTGGGCTTACACATTTTCCTCAATTTATGATAGCATTGTTCAAGCAGATGAAAATGTGTTTATAAAATGTCAACTATATAAAAACATCCTGTCCACTGAAAAAAATGGCTCAATAGAAGTGGTTAAACCAGGGGAATGATAGCCTGCTTCTCCACTACTTTCTAGATTTTCAGTTTTTCCTAACTTTAAATTTAGCACTTCCAGTTACCATGGGGAGTCTGCTGTCGTACCTGTCTCCTTCCTCTCCTGTCTCCTGTCTCCTGAGCCCTGCTTCTCCCACTATGCCCTGACTTCTGCTTCCTTCTCTGACTCCCTGACTTCCTCTTCTTTCATCTTTCTGCCTCCCTCCCCCATCCCCTAACTCCTTCTTCCTGTCACCTCCTTCCTCTACCCTCTTTCTTCTCCCTCTGACACTGTTTTGAATGCAAAACAAGCAAACTATACTAGAGTGGGGACAAAGAGGACATCAGTGACCAAATACAAACTTCAAGTCAAAGTTCTAGCTTTCAAGTTTATAATCTAACAGGACTGCCTGGCCCAAATTAGATGTGAACAGCAGCCAAAGAGCAACTGCTAAAGATGGAGAGAAGAGCAGGAAAAGAAAACAGAGGGTGAATCTACCCAAAGGAAAAATGGACGGACAGACAGATGGATGAAAAGAGTGGATGGGTGAGTAGATAGACGGGTAAGTAGATAGGTAGATGGACAGAGATGGATAGAGATGGATAGAGAGAGAGAGAGAGAGAGAGAGAGAGATCTTTTATCATAGCAACTGCGGTAAATTCTACACAATGTCAAGATGAGGCTGACTATTTCTTCATCCAGGTAAGAGAAGAAGAAGGGAATTTATAAATGGACAAAGTGTTTGAGTAGACACTTTACAAGAAAAGATGTTCAGACAACAAATTAGCACAAAGAAAATCAGCACCATCACCATGAGGGAGGGCAAAGGAAGGCTACAAGGACTGATATGGAAAAGAATGATCATATTGAACACTCATGGTGAGAATTTGAAGGAATGACAAATTTTGCACACTGCTGCCAGAAATATAAAACATTCTTAACACTTTAGAAAACAGGTGAGCAATTTCATTCTTGTTCTCAGTTTCCTTTTTGGTCAGGGTCTCTATAGGTAGCCTAACTTGATCTTGAACTTGTGGTAATTCTGCCTCAGATTCCAAATTCTGGGTTCACAGGCATGTCACCACACCAGGATTGGGTTCAGTAATTTCTTATGTTAAATGTATAGACAATATAGGCTCCAGTTATCCACTCTTATACATGTGAACACATAAAAGTTTATGTCTAAGTACAAATGGCCCCAAAGCTTTATTTATAACAGCTCCAAATTAGAAACAACTCAAATGCCATCAACAAAGGGCAGACTCACAAGCTGCATAGGCTGTGGACAAGAGAACGCCATGAGGTAAGATAAAGAAATGAACTGTTGGACACACACAGCATAGGTAAGTGAAGACTGCTTAGTCTAAAGGCTGCTCTGTGAAGCTCACGAGGAGGCTGGCTACCTATCTGGTGGTCATCTATACAGAAGAAAACAGGAAGTGCCCAGACACATGCTAAGGGACATCTTGGGGGCTACTCTTCTAGTTCTTGATCCAGGTGCTGGTTCCTTGGCTGAGTGGATGTGATATGTAAACGAACACAGAAGACATTCTGTGTTCATGACTTGGGTACTCTGCTGTATTTGCCTAGATTTCAATCAAGATATGACATAACCAAGGCCAAAAGGAGGGAGAAGTGACAAAGTTAACAAATACAGACAGAGAAACACGGCCACTCAGTAGACTTTGAGTGGGGTGGACATCTCTGCCTTCCTTCACTTTCCCATATATCTCTATAATCAAACATTCAAATCAGTTTCTTTCTTGTTTTTTCTTTTTGTTTTGTTTTATTTTGTTTTTTAGAGACCAGATTTCTCTGTGTTAACTTTGGCTGTCCTGGAACTCACTTTGTAAACCAGGCAGGCATTGAACTCACAGAAATCCACCTGCCTCTGCCTCCTGAGTTCTGGGAATAAAGGCATGCACCACCACTACCCAGCTCCAAATCAGTTTTCTTTCTTGGTCTTGCAAGCCTATTCTTCCTTTTGAACCTCAGGGCAGAATACCATCTTCTGTAAGCAGTGTGCTGACTGTGCTATCTCTCTTACTCAAAACACCTTTCCATACTTCTTCCCTTCCTGTCAGTGACATTCCCAATCTCCTGCAGCCTTGGTAGGTGCAATCTGAGGCTCTGGTCTCCAACGAGCTCATTTTCCCATGTTCACCCTGTTCCCCCAAAAGCCAGGTGAGTCAGTGTTATGTCAAGGCTGTCTCATATTATGTTTCCATTTCCAAGCCTTTCCCTTACATGACATGACCTCCCCTACTTATCTCCCTTCCACAATGCAGATCATCTAGTAAATACAGGCTCAGATGCTAACTCTTTCAATCTTTTAAATTATTTCTTTGCTGATTTAATACTTGTATATAATACATTGTTTACTCTCTCCACCTGACTCTCTTATCTCCCTTCCCTCACTATCCACGCTCAGCATCGTGGATATGGGGTGCTTGTTTCTCTTCTTTTTTATTTTTTGAGAATTTCATGCACAAGTACTGAGAATACATGATTTCCCTTCTCCCTCTAACTCCTCACTTAACCTCTACTCTTCTCAAATCCATGGCCTCTTAGCCTTTGATGATGATGATGGTGATGATGATGATGATGATGAACTTGCTGAGTTAATTTAGGGGGCTTGTCCCTAGAGAAGGCAGATTTTCCCTCTCTCAGCAGCCACTAATTACTCTTCACCAATGGGTGGGCCTTGTGAGATTCTCCCCATCCACAAAGATAGGCCAACTGGTAGTGCCATTTTTCAGGTCTTGTTTAGGCAATCATGTTGAGATTTCACGATTGCAGCTGTACTATCATATACAGAAGACACTGTCTCTCAGCTTAATTTGTGTTCCAACACCAATGTGGGAGTCTGTATTTATCAATGTCAGATGGATATTTGGTTGGATAGTATTGTGGCAGATTAACAAGCAAGAGAAAGGACAAAAAACAGAAGAGGAGGAGGAAAGTAAGAAAAAGCCATTTCTGGTGACTCAGGGAAGGAATGTGTAGCTGTTATCTTTCTCCATAAGAGCATGAAACATCCGTCTTGTAGATCGTGGTGTGTTTGTTTCCAGGGCCATCTCTACTTGTTTTAATAAACACCTGGGTATGATTCAGAAACGTATCTGCAGAGAGGTTTAAATCTCAACTCCAGCACCTACATTCCAAGTCCCTTCCCCCTGCCTCTCTGATCTACTCCTTACCTCCACCTCCCACAGGGCTTTGGAACTGGTGGCCGATGTGGCTGACTGTCGGCCAGTTGTCCTCAGGAAGACATGCTGCTTCTTCCTGTGCTCATCACAGGTGAGAAACTTCTCTTGTTCAGCATGGAAGAGCCTCACCACATCACCCTGTATGTCAACACGAGATGGGAGTAAGGGGGAAATGAGTTGGGAAACCAAACCAACCTGGTTCTCTGAGTAAAGCAGAATGCCAGGAAGCATCAGACTTACTCCCTTTAAAATGTCATCTTTGTTATCACTCCATTTCATGAAAAGGACTATTTTCCAGCTTGTATTGCAGTTGACGGAGTTGACCTACAAAGCAAATCATAGTCAATTTTTCACATAGCTCCTAGAATAACTATGTCATCCAATTCCCAAGTTCCTCATCATAGCAGGAAGGCAGGCTGGGCTTCAGTACAACCTCTAGTTAGAGTTCAGATAGCTACAATGTCCCCTCATGCTCATGTGTCTGAATGCATGGTCCCCAGCTAGCGAAGCTCTTTTGGCAGGATTTGGAATCTTTAAGGGGAGGGATTTGGCTATAGGAAGTAGGTCTCTAGAACAGAAAGCCTTCAAGTTTATAGCCTGTCCTTTGACGTCCTGTCATCTCTCGCTGCTTCCTATTCTATGGAGATACTCACAGCCTAAGGGGCTCACTCATCACTGAGTCCTCCCCACTGAAACTGTGAACCACAATAAAGCCTAAGCTGCCTTTGTTAAGGTTCTCTGTCACGGCAATGAGGAAGTAACTAACACACCCTGAAGGCTGACACCACTGAGAACAAAGACCCTGCCAAGTCATCTGGGGAGTAACAACTGCTGGGCATAGTTCATTTGTAAACATCACTACACATGCGCCAAATATGACTTGAAGGTTCAAGTCCTGGTTTCCTCCTGTCCCTTTTGGAATGCTATATTCCTTTCCTCTGAGTCTCTGGATCAATAATCACAAATGTAAAGGTCAAATGAAATCAAACATTTGTAAAATTGAATGAGATACTAAGGCAGGAAATGAGTCCAGTGTATACAATGAAAATGTTAATGGTCATCATCAACAGCAAGAGCCCATATCAGTACAATCACTCTTTCCCAGGCACAGAGCTGTGGCATAAAACACCATCTCGCTTAATCCTACACAGCACCTTAAGAAACTCTACTTTCCTTTCAGACTGGGGACTAATGCACAGAGAGATTAAGTTACCCATCTACAGTTCCAGAGCTTGGGAACCACAAGTTGAGATTTGAATTCCCATCTTTCTCAATCTAGAGCTCATGTCCTCTCCATGAGACAAACATTCACATCATAAGTGAATTACGACCCTCTGACCTGTAACTGCCTAGTGAGAGGCTTAGCAGACACACAGCTGAAAAAACAAGATACTCTAGCATGTCTGCTCATGATCTGTAACGTCACCTTCTTAGAATTACAAAAGTCACCCTACTTAGGGAGACAAATTAGAAAAAATATGTCCCTATAGCTAGGGGGAAAACATGGCAAAAGGAACTTTTTTAGAGACTGATTAGACAGTGATTCTTCAGTGATGCAAGCTTGTCAGAATCACTGCCCGTGCACAGACCTGCAGACACTCATGCTGCCCATCTGTGGGCACAGTGTCTTGGGTCACTGTTGAAGTCACGTGAGGTGCACACCCACTCTGGTCCCCACAAGCTGTGCTCCTGTGGTGCAGCCCACACCCATATACCTGGGCTTCAGCTTTTTCGGATGTCTTACCTCATTGCAGCCTGGGTTATCCACTAGTTGGTGGCTGCTAGCATGTAGAGGCTGGCCAGCATTAACAGGGTTCAAGACCACCTTGTCACCTATGACCACCTGGAAAGGAAGGAGCAACACAGCTTTTCATGGGACTGACGAGGACTGTACAGGCATTAGGACTGTACAGGCACTGCTGTATAGGTCTGGGAGGCCCATCTTAGCCTGTATCAGCTTTTAAAGCCCGACTTTGCAGGCATGGTTTGTGTTCTGAAAGGAAGCTGAGGCTGAATTTCAGTTTACAACTGTTGCTGGCTATACTTTGATGCTTTGCAAGTTAGTCCAGAGCACTAAGAAAAGGGCTTTTGGTATTCCGTTGTGATACCTGTATAAATAAGCTTGACTCAGTTTTGGGAAAAGCAGGATACTATTTTAGCAGTCTTTACATTTGAGAGAATAAAGCCATAGTTATGTTTCTAGAGTAGTGATCTTCAGAATTGTAACTACAACATAAATCTATTTTCTACTACAATTCATTTATATTTATGGCAATAGACAGGTTTTACAAAGTTAAGGCTTATTTTTATTTTGTTGTATATGTGAGTACCCCACCTTTTCTGTATGTGGACTGTATGTGTGCTTTTCCTGTGGAGGCCAGAAGGGGGCTTCAGATCCCCTGCAAGAGTTACAGACAAGTCCAGGCTGCTGAGCCATCTCTCCAGTTCCCAGCAGTGGATTCTTAAATATAATGTTCTATAACTGAAACAAATGCCTCTGACCAGAAACCCATACCTACCCTTATGTGTAACACAGCCTGATACTTTCTATTCTGACCCACTATCTAAACTGACACCTTAAACAACTGAAGTATACACGAGTCAATCCCTATAGTATGAGAAATACTATTTGCTAAAAGATTACATGTTACACCCTCAAAGAGTAACAGATTAAATGATAGAAATGCAAATTGGCTTACCCATGCGAGTGTCTCTGCGTGTTTGTGTGCGTGTTTGTGTGCGTGCGTGTGCGTGCGTGTGTGTGTGTGTGTGCGCGCGCGCACACGCATGCATGTGAGGCCAGAGAAGGATGTAGGACAACCTGTATCATCCTCTACCTTATCTCCTTAAAACAGGTTCTCTCAGAGAACTAAGTTCTCCTTCTCAGAGGCTGGCTGGCTAGTGAGTTCCCAGGATCTGCGAGAATAGAATAGATCCCTGTTCTATTCTCTGGATGCTGGGGTTAAAGGCACATACAGCCACGCCTGGGTTTTATATAGATACTGGGGATTTGAACTCAGATCTTCATGCTTGCACAGAAAGCCAACTTCTCAGCCCTGCATTTGCTTTTTATTGCAGGAGTAGAAGGAAAGAAAGCAAAAGAGATGTCTGTCTTCCTGCAAGGTGAAACCCAGACGTTTTGAGAATGATGCATATTTGAAGATTATATGACTAAACTTTCTATAATTTGAAATGAATCTAACTTCATTTAAAAAGAACCTATCACTTGTGAGTCAATATTCACTATATACCTGCAGGGACAGAACAGTTCACTGTGGTTATATAATATGCATACATACAAACAAAAATACTTAAACTGACCACAGCCTGTAAACTTAAATGGCACAACTAAAAAAATGTCAAAACTAGTTTTAAGTAAAGGGTAGGTGAATATTTCCAGAACACTCCATGCTGCTTAAGGTGTCAATTTCTTTTTAGTTGGTTGGTTTTGTTTTTTTTTAAAGCATCTATTTTAGAACCTTAGCAAGGTCAAGTATATAGCTGATAGCATTTAAACATATTCACTGCTAAGTATGTGCCCACGTAATGACTGACTAATGTAACTAACAAATACCCGAAGTGTTCTCGGTTGCCTTGAAAAGGGATTCCTGTGGCTCTGTATTGTCCAGAATCCCAGGACAGGGGCCTACTGCAGTTGTATAAGGAGATGGAGGGGCTGCCTGCTTACTGACACAGGAAGCTTGGGGTGAACATACAATCCACTCCCCTTCCCTACTAAGGCTATTTCTTTTCCACTTTCCATCCTTCAGTATTTCCAAAATAGCTAGACATTTCTATTGCACTCACGGAAATGGAATGGCAAGGGATCCTTGCCCAAGATATTAATTCGGAATGGCTGTTTTTATGGTAAAATTACTGAGGTAATAGGATTTTTTTTTTCAGAGACACAGTAGGAAAAACACAGCGACTGTATTTAGGTCACACTTCTCTCCTCATTTCCTTGTTTCCCAAACACTAGTTTCCATAGTGATCTGATCTGTTCATATCCCTGTAGCTCCGATTCTAAACTTCTCCTAGTTGAGCCTCAAGCATACTTGCGCTGGAGGCATGGCACGGAGCACTTTCCTGGTGGGGAATGCTACACTTACGCTGTCTCCGATGGAGCGAAGCTTGTAGAATGGTTGAATGTAAAACCAGGACCCTTCATTTCCAGCCTCGTCCAATGTCACTCTCATGGCGTTCTTCTCTAGCAGGGCCGGAAGCCTCTTATTCACAGTTAGGTATTTATTGCTTTTCAAATGCAGGAGCTAAAAAGCCACCAAGATGATAAGGTGTGAGTGAGTCTGTGAATTCTCTGCCAGAGCTCTCTCAGTCCCGTGAAATATGTATCAAACATTCCTCCCACCACGGAGCTGCTTGAGAAGCAGGAAAAAGACAAAGTGCCTAACTCTGGAAACGATGAGGAAAGAATCAGTGAAAGGAGGAAGAGAACAGGAGAAAAGGAAACATTGTTTGCCTTTTTTCCCAACGTGGTCTTTCTTGGACAATATAGATAACATGCTGGCTAATTATACCACATTCTGGAAGCTGCTAGAGAGGTGTGGCATCACCCCGGGGAAAGGTCTAGTTGGGCACTGACAACAGTGGGAATGTAAGAAGGTAACTTTGTCAATAGGCAATAGTCTGATTTCGAAGGCAGTCCTCCCATTAAGGGACTGCCATTCCTTGGGAAGATCATGGTGACCCTGGACATCACCTTCAACAAGCATCTTATTCTTCACTCTGGGATGATGGTTACATGAAGCATGGAAGGAGGGAAGTCCAGATGGGAAGGAGTTCATCTAATAATCTGAACCAGTAAGCATCAGTAAGGTTACCCATGTCAAGAAGTAAAAGAGAAAATAGGAACACAAAAGACTTCTCAGTCCCTAGGAAAAGAAGGCCAGCTTGTGATTCCGCTGCAGCTGCCATATCTCCTGTTCACATGATAACGCAAGAGCACCTTTAAAAGGCCCACAAATCTACTGACAGGTCTGCTAAGAGTTGAGGAATAACCTGTATAATTTGTGACTCCTAGACAGCCTATGGCCGAGATAAACGGAAGACAATAATGCCATCTGAAGCCGTTGATGCTCCTTTGGTCTCTGATCCTCCACACACCAGCTCACCTTCCCACCGGTGAGTCCCAACATCCAGCCTGAGACCAGTAATAAAACCAAGATCATTTAAAGCCTCCCCATAATCAGATGCCATTACCACGGGTTAGGAATGTCTTTCTGGAAACCTCACAGGACTGGAATGCACTAGCTGTCAGGTTCCTCTATATTTCTTTCATTCTCAGTTTCAGCTAGTTCTTCAGTCTAAACAACTGAATGTCCTCTACTCTGAGTCTCAGAGCACTGGCCTTGCTTGATAACAGGATAGAACTTTGAAAGGAACAGGTGGGATTGATAATCTAATTTTCCAATAGTTTTTGAGATGGCCCACACACCTGTAATCCTAGCACTCAGGAGGCCAAAGTGGGAAGAGGATCCAATGCCAGCCTGGGGTATATAATAAGGCAAGCCTAGGCAACTTAGCAAGACTCATAATTTAATGTGTGTGTGTGCATGAAAATATATATATATATATATATCACAGAAAGTTGTTTTTGGTTTTTACCAATTTTTAGTAATTTTCCCCATATTCATGGTTAGCACTGCTCTATACCTAATAGCAATAAAAATAGGAAGAAATTTCTTTCTAATTAATCGTCAATGAGGTTAACAAAAACTGTAGCAGATAACCTAATGGGTGCAGTGTTCAAAAACTGTGACTACCGTCTTTGTGTCTGGGTTAAAATAATCTTAAAACTGGGTAAAGTTAAGATGGTCCTGGCCACTGTGATTCCTCACGTACTCTTCTTGTCCAAGACTGAGTTGGCTTTTTCTGGAACCTTCTGTGAAAGACTGGTGAAGGCCTTGTTTGGATTGTGTTATCTCCTTAGCAGGTTTAAGAGTGCAAAAGATAACATGTGAATTAAAAACAACCATAAAATATGGCAACAAATGTGAAATATTTTTGACTAATAAAAATTTGTTAAAAGAATATTTATGATTAAATTTTTTGTGAAGGTAGCTAGGCGCATGCACATGATCCCGATGCTTGGAGGGTAGAGGCAGAAGGATTAAGAGTTGAGGGGCAATTCAGCTATATGATAAGCATGAGGCCAGCCTGGGCTGCATGAAACTTTGTACATACATACATATATACATATACACATACATATATGCATACGTATGTGCACGTGCATATAAAATTATTTTTACTTTCTTTTGTAAACAGTTCTTGAATAAAAGCTAAAATTTATAGGGCATTCAATTTTCACCAAATATAAAGAACTCCCAAGCACCATAAGTTAGGCAAAACCATAACTAGGGTTCTCTGCAGGCATGAAGTGTCCCATCTGAACTACCTGCCCACAAGAGATCAGCAACAGGCTGAGAAAGGAAATGTTTACACCATGACATGGCCCAATAAAAATGCCCAAGTGATATAATAAGAAACGTGAGGGGTTTGTTACTGTTTTTTGTTGTTTATATTATTTTCAATAAAGTAGCCACATCTATAAGAGCCCCATTGCCAAGGGAACCACAACCCCACATCAGAGTTTGCTTCCTCAGTTTCTTTGTCATGCTTTGGCTCCAGAAGAGAAGAGCAGCCTGCGCCTACCTGGATCACGTTACCGTACTGGATCACAGTCCCCAGCAATTTCCTGTTTTCTGTCTCATTCTGCTTCTTTTCCAAGTCTGCAGCATGCTATAACATTGACAAGGAAAACGAGTCACAAAAAGCAAATGAATTCTATTCCTCCGCAGCAACACAGAACCACCCTGGCCAGAACCACAAAATGAGTGAACCCCTGGGTACAGCCTGAGGCTCTCTGAAATGAGGCAGGAGCTCATCTAGCTCAGCCCAGCTTATGCACTTGGTCTCAGCCTCCAGAGCCGTTGGGACTTCATTAAAATGAGCTTTTTCTTCAAAGAAGTCATGGGCATTTGCTTATGAGAAACTAGTCAAGAGCATATAGAAAAAGGGCTTTTGCATTCTTCTTGTAATTTACAAATGTTCTTTAAGGCTTTGGAATAAAACAAAGCTAAATTGAAAAGCAGATTTTGGGCAGCATGTGGTTTTAGGAACTTTTGGTTTACTATGAAACATTTGTGAGCTTGTCTCCTTATTTGTAAAACCAGGATAAGAAACGATACCGACACTTCAAATAAATTACCTTGAATAGTGGCTACTCACTGTACCACACGTAGCCTGTTATTCATTACTGTCAAACATTCACCATAATTTATTTAATTTTCATTTAGATCCTTGAAAGGAAGATGATTACCCCATCTTTAAACAAGACACAAGAACATTTAAAGGTTTGATCAACATCACACAGCTAATCAGATGTTGAGCACAATGGGCTCCAGTGAACTATTTTCTCTATTATACGTAGCAAATTTTGCTTAATTTTAGCTCTAGTTTCTAAATCATGAAATGACAGAGCTAATCCTCAAATGTGCAAGTTACAAGTAAGGCTGGGAACATTACCAATCAAATCTGACATACTAGGAGAGATGGCAAGGCCAAACAGAAAGTACTAGAAGAGGCTGTTCAACATCATGAACAGTTATCTCTCATTCTTTTGTCCAAGCAGCGTTAAAAGCGCTATTATATCATAATATACCGATTGGGAACCACTGACATCACAAACAACAAGTAGACTATCGTCCAAGCCTATTACCCATCCTTAAAATGAATCAAAGAATCACAGTGGGAAAGAGATTACATGCAGAATCTGATGGAAGGTAACAACACCCCAGTGACCAATAATGTATTAAGATTTCAGAAGCCATGTTGTCTCCCTAGAGTCTCTCTCCTTCTCTTCAAACAAGGCAATACCAGATGTCAATGGATTCCCTTTCACGGTAACACACCTTCATTTTCAGAGGGCCTTTGTGGACTTAGTGTTTTAGGTTCACTACATAGAAATGTTATCATCTGTCCAGGTCACTGTATGTTAACAATTCTCACTTGGTATTCTCACCACAAAAGGGAACTTGCAAGCAGTAGCAAACTACCAAAAATAGTACAGGAGGTGTATGAAAGATACATCATAGGCATTCAATAATTTTTCATTTTAATTAATTTTTTACTTATTTATTGTGGTACTGGAGATAAAAGCCAAGGCCTCGTGCATGCTAGACAAATGCTTTACCACTTAGTTACAACTCCAGTCTTTCAACAAAATAATTATGACAGTTTGAATAGGAATGTTCCCAACAGGTTCACAGATTTGAGTGCTTGGTCATTTAGGGAATGGTGCTACTTGACAGGAATTAGGTGTGGCCTTCTTGGAGGAAGTGGTCATTGTGGGGTGGGTTTTCGGTTTTCAAGGGCCCAAGCCATGGCCAGTGTCCCTCTTTCTCTCTGCCTGCTGATTTGGATGGAGAACGCTCAGCTACTTCTCCAGCATCATGGCTGCCTGCATGCCGCCACGCTTCTCACCATGATGATAACGGACAAAACCTCTGAACTGTAAGCAAATCCCAGTTAAATGTTTTCCTTTATAAAGAAGTGTTGTCATGGTGCCTCTTTATAGCAATACAACATTTACTAAGACAATACTTGAATCATTATTATTGGGGACAAGATTCTAAAACTAAGATGATTTTAAAACAAAGGTTAAGTGGGCTGGGTCAAAATCTTAATGATTCCTTCAAGATCAGCATCTTCTCCAGGTCTATCCATTGGGCATGTGACTTTAAAAGGCCAGCTTTGGAGAACATTGCAGGAAGCAATCCCAATTCACAAGCACAATAGTGTACAGGAAGATAATGACTGCCTATCAGTGGGAATCCCTGCAAAGTAACCATGTGTATACCAGCCCTAACAAAGAGCTATCTATTTGCCCATTTCTCTCCCTCTCTTTTTGAATTAGATACCAGTCTTCTATTCTCACATATACAAAGATAAAGCCACACAAGTGCCGTCATATCCAGAGACAATGCCTTGCAGACAATATAGCAGTGCTCAGCAGCCATGATGATCTCTACACAGGTCTTCAGTCTTACATACACACACACACACACACACACACACACACACACCACCCCATCCTTGTTCTCCCAATTTCCACCCTGTATTTCATATACTCTAAAGCTCTCTATACTTCCCACAGGTAGTATCCAAATAAAACACTGGACTGGATTCATTAGGAATGAGAGTTTACACTTTGTACAGAGTGATTTGTTCTTGCTGTTCTCAGTCAATACTGAGTGGAAACTCAAGAGAGGAAAATGTCAAAGGGAGAAAAAAAAATCAATGGATTCAGAAAAATAAAATAACATTTTCAAAAAAGAAAAAAAGCAAATATAGTTTTTCTATGCTCAAAACACATGCCAGTGAGGTTCATATTTACAGAATTCATGAGTAGCACTACTTGGACTCAAATGAACTTAAGATGGAAAATTCTCATGGGCCTTTCCTTATTCTCAAGAAATTCCAAAAGCCTCAGTTTAAGACCTAAGAGCCTAAGAATACTAAGTTTCTACATATGTTAAGAGTGAGCACAAATCAGGGTCAAACTGATCAACAAAAAGGTATTATTCTATAACAGAAATCAATTACAAAGCAGTGGATCTGAAGAGCAAGGGCAGTTGTCTAAAACAAACAGAAAGTAAATGGAGAATAGAACCTGGGACTTATTTTAAAGACACTTTGGAAGATCATAGTTAACAGTTTGTCAAACTATGAGGTACAGCTCTTTCATTTCCGTTAATGATGTCACTGATGACTGTGCATGCACATCAGTTCTGAACAAACACAGGAAGTAGTTAACTTATGGGCCATTCTGTAAGCTCATTTCTACAGTTCCTCATCAGATAAGGAGAAAAGGCTCTCATTTTCCCTTTATTGAGTGGATGAATATAAAACATGTCCATTCAGTTCAGGGACTTGGAGATGGCTCCGTTGGTAAAGTGTTTGCCAGACAGCATGAAGATCTGAGTGTTTGATCCCCTAAACCTTCATAAAAAGCAGGCAGGATAGCACAGGTAGCGTGTAATCCAATAGCTGGATGTAAGTGACAAAGAGATCCCTGGAATTCTGTGGTCAGCCAAAGGCTCTGTCACCGGGAAAAAAAAAAAAAGATAAAACATACATACATACACAAATAAACAATAAAAACCATCAACAACATAGTTGGCTTCTGAAGATCAACACACAAGGTTGATCTATAGCCTTAACACATACACACATATTCTCTCTCTTTCCCTCTCATACACACACATACACTCACGTACCCGAAAACATCCATAGACACAGAATAAATAAACTTCAAGTTCATTCATCAGTCTTTAAATAATTTCCCTTATAAGACAAAACTTGGTTTCTAGACAAAATAAAACATCTATCATGGTTTTTAGGTTCAATAGGCAACATAATATGTAGATTAAAAAATAGTAAGACCCAGACTATATCCGGTCTCACAGAGCAAGGCTGTCCATTTCCTTGAAAAGAATGAGGTCATCGTTTGTTGAACTCTTCAGATGTATCCCATGAATGTACTGTATGTACTGTAACACAGTGAACTGACACAACTTTCCCAAGGATAATCTGTCGGGGAAAAAACCTTCTCAATGGACATAACTTTGTTCAGTAATTCTATTTCTAGGCGTTTGTCTTTCTTAGATAATGTAGTAAAAGTCCCAAATGGCAAAAAACAAAACAAAAAAACAACAACAACAAAGAGTCGGGATCTTCAATAAGTCTCCCTACCTCCCCTCTGTCCCAAGACAGAGAATGCTTGTCTAAAATTTCAGTATTGTCATACAATGGAACAACCACGTAGCCATTAAAAGTGGAAATGAAACCTTCGACTTACAACAAAGAGAAAAATAAACAAACGTCATTAAAATAAGAGAAAAATAGCCTATCTCCACCAGTGTTTAAAATTTTACTTTGGGGGAATCAGAGCACGCAAAACAGTGAAGACCATGGTTAATCTTCAAGGAGCAAGCTTTGGGAATCCCAGCAGTTATTGGTCTTTCTTTTCCCTGGTCATGTTTATACTGGGATTCTTTTCCCATATAGGGCTCATGTATGTGATTCTTTGAGCTAATCTTCATTCTGTCTCTGAGCAAGTGGTGTGTATATTTTTTAAGGCCATATAAATTTTAAAGATCTTGCCAAATAAAATACATACTATCCATTTCCCTTACAGAGCGGGCTAGGGATTGTTAGTAATTTCTAAAGACAAAATACATTATCCCACAGTTTCTAAGCAGCTAACATTAACATGTACCCTAAAAACAAGATCAAGGTCAACCCTGCTATAGTCACCTGTTATTTTATTTCAGAAATAAAACAAGCATTACTAAATAGGAGTACAGAAGGGGCTCCGGAAGAGTGGGGAAAGGTTACTAATGTAAGGTCAACAGGCTCTCAATGACACAATAGGATACTGAGTTAAGGATCCAGAAAAACTACACACACCCCAGACTTTAGAAAACAATAAAGACCTGTCACTCCTCTGCTTGGCTTAGGCCAAATAGTTTAATGACACGCTCATTCTCAAAATCCATACAGTGTGGGCAACCATTTCAAGGTCATGGGCAAACTGCTCTCAGAAAATGTTAACTAGAGCATTTATAACTAATGTTGTGATATGAAGGGGAAGGTAACTTATTTAGCCAAGAGACTTCTGGAAAATCAGGACCTAAGAAGTCAAAATCCATCTTCTGTTGGAGAAGTGAGCACACAGCAAGCAGCCACTAGATGTCATTCTCCTTCAGAGAGCTGTGCACATTGCTCACTCCAGTCAAAAGGATGTTGAGTGGTCTAGACAACAAATTCCTTAAATGGCATTAATTAAAAATAACCTGACCTCTGACTCCTGGGTGCTGCCCAGTAATTGACCAAAATAAAAGTGAAAACCTGCTAGAGACTAGCTAGCTACCAGCACCCAAAGACAAGGAAGGCACTGACCAAAAATACATTTTAATGACTGCAACAAAACCGGAAGATTTGGGGACAAGGGAAAGAAACTCCAACAAAGCAAGAAAGTATGACCCACACAAAGTCAAGGGCAGACCATCATCACTCAAGACCACAAAGCCACATCAGCTATCTTATATCAGGGCAAGAACTGGTTTCCCTTACATTAAAAATAATAATAATAATAATAAAATAACACAAATAGCATAGAGGACATAATGCGCTCTCCCCCCTCCCCCCAAAACACACACCAAGTTGAAAGTTCTAAATCATCTTTAAGAATAGATTTACAAAAACAAAACCAGACTATTCTGCCCATCCCAGTTGCAGGATGGCGCATCAAAAGGAAGTGCTGATGAAACAATGCATAGATCACAGGTTAATGGCACTGAAGACTCACATCTGGCTATAGCCCAGCCCTTCTGTATTGCTGTGGAGCGTATGCTTTACGCTGTAACTGAATCAGCTGCCCCACACGATTTAAAAATCAGAGTATTACATGCAGAAGCATGAGTTTCTATGTTCAATTGTCAGAGCAGAAGCTGTGTGCAGCTCTCTGGCCAGCACACCACTGCAGGGAGGAGGCTCTGTTCCCTCCAGGCCTGCACTTGCAGGAACCTCATGTGCAGGGGAGCCCTCCAAGCCCCTTTTATTCTTGTGGGTTTCCTGTTGGTCAAGGGGAGTACAAATCCGAACTCCTGCAGTAAAAAGCACAGGAGAAAAAAGGAGTTTGAGATGTCCTGCTTAGATTTCATTGAACAGAGTGATCTTCATGCCAGAGATGTAAAAGTAAGACAACTAAAAACACCTAGGGCTTCCACAAAGATAACAGCCCAGGCATCTGCACCCAATAGTGCCCCCCTAGGAGCATGGAGAAGGACCTTCATCTTAATGAAAAGCCATATTCTGATCACAGGCTTGCAGGGGTAGCAGGGTTCTGATTCGCACAATGATTGGAAGAGGAGCAGTGGGACTAGTGATATTCAGTGGACAGGAGTCAGACAGGTTGGTCCCCATGAAATGCCTGGCTCAGTATGTACAACAAGCTGTCATTGCAATTTTCAGAACCCAGGAGCCCACTCCACTATACACTTCAGTAAAAGACGTAATTGTGTGTGCATCATTAGGACTATCACCAATATGTGTTTTCTCCTGAAGTGCAGGTATCGGTGAACAAAGCAAAGAATATATTTTATGTACTTCATAACATTAACAAGAGCTGCTGTTCATTTTGAAAAGCCCCATATCAGACAACATGCTTCCCACAACACAAGCACTTCCTACCTGCATCAGTCAGGTCCCTTGTGTCCCAGAGCAGCTGTCACTATACATTAACTTCAGTATGTAATGTATTATGTAGCTTATCACTTTCCTTTTATTTCTCCTTTGTGATTTATTTTTAAAAACTGACATCCAGGAATCCATTTCGTATTTGAAAAACTGTATAGTATTTTCTATGAAGAAGAAGCAATTGGCTTGCGGAAACTAAGCCCAATGTCATGACTACTTTAACAATGACATAGTTTCCCTTCAGTTTTTAACACAATCTCTAGTCTCCAGGTCATTGCTTCTATTCTTCCTCCTGCTCTGTAATTCCTGGAGATGCCCCAGACTGAGGCTTACCTGTTACTTCCCTCTACCTCCGGGAAGCTTTTCCCTGACCTCTGTGCCACACATCCTTAAACAGCAAAGGATAGCTTGCTCTGTATTACCTCTTTACTTATAGTAAGGTGGCCTTACCTCTTCTTTATTTGCTAGAAAACTTCCAGATGGTTAAGGCTCCCACACAATTCTACCTCTAGTACCTAGAACAATGCTCAGGTCAGCCAGTGTTTCTCAGGTGTCTCCTATTCTCCAAACACCATGAGAGAAGTCAGTACCAAGTGTGAACATGAGAAACGATGCCCCTGACCTTGTATGGCTGCCATTTTAGTGAGTGACAGATAATTAAAGAACCTATTAAACATAACTGCAGACTATAATCAGCATTGAGGAAGACATAAACAGGGAGCTGCAGTGGAGAGAAACAGGCGACAATTTGGAGGAGTGCTGAGCTGACAGGGAGGGTGACGAAGGATGAGAGGCCCAGGCTGAAACGGCCTGTGGAAAGGTGACCTAAACAGGATGACCTGGGCATAGAAAGGTCAGATGAAAATAAGCCCTGCTACGATGAGAGGGCTGTACTATAGCTGCAGAGAGAAAATCCAGGCATGGACAACCATACAAATAACAGAAAAGGTCTAGATTTTATTTCTAGTGCAGTGGGAATGATTGTGTATGTTTCACTTTGGCCTCGGTATGAGTTGGTGGAAGTTAGGGCCCTGAGCAACAGTTCTTGCCTGGAGAACAGAATCCTCATTGGAACAGCAAGGAGGAAGGAGTCCCTTCTGATAACTCCAACCTCTTCAAATGTAGATGGTTATGACACTGCCATAGCCAAGCCGAAACAGAGCAGGCTGAGACAGGAGACTTTCTGAGCTCCTCCAGGACCCAGGAACCATATTCAAGTTACGACTAAGCACTAAGAAGCATCATTTTAAATGCTTCTCCTACCTATTGCATGAGTACTTAATATATGTAAATCTTGGCTGTAGACACAAGGGACTCAACAGGAATCAAAAGTGACATAAGCACCTGTTCTCATGCTTTACATCTAAGAGGATACACAAGTCGTAGTTGAATACTTACTATGGTGGCTCACCAAGGACTACATGGAGGCATAATTAAATGTGCAAAACCCTGTTAGACCTCAGCAGAGGGAACCACCATTGTGGCAGGCACCATACTCAGTGGAACCCTCAGCCTCTGAGCTCAGATACAGAACTCCTCAGGTGTTCTACTGATAGCAAGTGCAGATCATGAGCAATTAAACATTCCCCATATAAACCTGCAAACAATACAAACACCAAGTCCTAGGCAGCACCTCACCCAACAGTACACAAAACAATTATTTCATACATAACTAAAAATAAGCTCCTACAGCACAAGTGACATAAAAAAAAAAAAGTGTGAGGAACCGAGTAGTAGTTTCAATTATGTTACTCAGGATCTACATCAAGAGCCCCCTTCTACACATCTCATAGAGCTTCCATACAGCTTAGCCTCCAGGTATCGGGAACCAAAAGACTTACATCTTAAATGTAGAAGATAATAGTCTCCGAGACTCTCTGTGGCCACACAAGTACATCAGCAGTCCTGTGAGCACTTCTTTTAAATGCTAATTAATATGATAAATTCAATGATAATCCCCAAAATGTGTTAAAGAATGAACAGAAGTTATTAAGCATTAATTAGGTATTTGGTGTCATTCATAAGACCTCTAAGCATCTTTTCAAGTGATTTTCACAACCTCCTTCTAGGTTACATGATCACTGTGTCCATTTATGGGTAAGTACAGAGTTAGGAGCTGAGTGATTCAACCAAGTTCACAGTCAATGATTGGTGGAGACAAGATTAAATTCTAGCCACAATTTTGCCTCAAGATAATGGCTCCCCAGAATGTCTCGTATGATCCATCTCTCCTCAGAATTTCTTTAAGAAAGCCAGCAAGAGGCTGGAGAGATGGCTCTACAGTTAAGAGCACTGGCTCTGCCTGTTGAGGGCCGGGGTTTGAGTCCCACGACTCAATGGCAGCCCACCACAATGTGCAACACAAGTTCCAAGGTGGTGTTCCAAAACCTGCTCCAAAGCCTTTTCCTGGGCGCTGCACACACATGGTGCCCGGATATATACATAGGCAAAACACTTTTATAACAATGGTAACAACAATAAGAATAATAAGATTTTTAAAAAGCCAGCAGATGGTATCGGAGACAACCAACCCTTTCCCAGACAGCCACAGCCACAAGCCAGGCGGACCACTCGACACCCCCATCTCTGACACCCTTCTCCGTACATACATGCAATTTGTTGAGCAGCACCGCGTCGGTCGTGCTGTTGGCCCCGGGCTTCGCAGCTTTCCAGAACTGCTTCTGTGCGGAGTATCGGTTCATAGGACATAGCTTAAAGAGGCAGTCTAGAAGGGAAACAAAAAGTAAAAGCTGTCACTGGGGAAGCGTATATACTCAGTCTATAAAAAAACAAAAAGTCTTTCCAGTTTTACAAAGATGTTATAAACCACACTACACATAAGTGTTGGTACACTTTCACAAACTTTAGTCTTAAAAATTTCACCATCACTGTGTGACGCTACAGATGAGGAAACTGAGGTTTACAGAAAGGCAATTAAGTGTCCACTGACATCAAGGCAATTAATGACAGAGCTGGAAGTATTTGTCAAAATCCAACATTCTTAGTCCTCCTCCACAGTTACCGCCAGGTAGATAACTCTAAAGTCTAAGAGTCTCTACTGTCTACAACAATGCATACAAGGATCTTTGGTCTTACTGATGTTTTTTAAATGAAAAATTAAGTCTATATACAGCTTATTTGAAAGTACCTTCTAGAGCAAAGGTCTCTTAAGTGTCACATGCAAGATGACCCTCTGGGGATACAGAAATTTCAAAAACAGCGAAATTCAACTTGAGACCAATAAATGTGCACTCGTCCCCTTGCAATCAGTGCATTCTAATTGTTTCTAGTTAGTAAGCTGGTTTGTGTGACTTTATTACACTGGTATGCAGCACGGACAAGTTGCTTCAAGACTTCTGCAAAGAAACTGATGCCATGACTACAGTAACAGAGAAACTGAGCAAACAAGAAAAATACAGACTCGACCCTTCTCTTACTCTTCCTGTCAGCCACTCCAAAGTAAAACTAATGATCTGATCAGATCTGGGTCAAAGTCACCCAGAAGGTAAAAATCATAAAGAAAATCCTTTAACATAGTGTCTTCTGATGATGAACCTTACCCTAAAGCAGCTATAATGATCATATTCATGGTCCTAGCAGGTGTTACTATCTTGGAGATCATGGAATCTTTGGACAAGGGCTCTACGTGGTGGACGTAGGCCACTAGGGACAGGCCTTTTAGGGTTACAGACTGACCCAACTTCTTGATCAAACAGTCTGCTTCCTATCTGCGGAGATGTGAATGAGCGTCACCACAAGCTGCTGCCATCTCAATCTGGCCATCATGCCCTCCCTGAATGATGGGTTGGCACTCTTTGAAATCAAAGAACAGAAGAAGTCCTTTCCTCTCTTACACAGTTTCCATTAGGTATTCCCTTACAGTGGCGAGAAAGGGAACTAAAACAAATCCAGGAACTGTGCTGGTGTATAAAACAACTATGCGGCCATTGCAGTTAACCAGATACCACATTATTGGCTCATCTTCACCTTTCTCACTGATTGCTATAGTCCTGCTTGTTTTATAATGTATGTATTTAAGCTCAGTAAAACACGTATAAATAATTTTTTAAATATACACTTATTTTGAGAGGGCTACCCCAAAATAAATAAATAAATAATTAAAAACATCCAGAGGGCTGGGGGTTGGAGCTAAGTAGGAGAACATGTGCTTAGCTTGAATAAGTTTCCCAGAATAACAACAACAACAATTAAGAAATAATATCCTTAGGAAACTAGTTTTTAAAGTCGATACCCCTAAAATACATTTTGACCAGGTTAGGTATTCAAACAGTATGATCGAAAGAGTAAAATTAATAAACTTGGAGCAAATGCCCAATTCGGCAAAATCACACCCTTGAAATACATTAGAATAGACAAATTACTTATTCTTAGCTGTTCACCAAGACAAATTCTCTTAGAAGATTTTCACCAATAAATCCTACATATTTTCTTATTCAAATAATTGTCTAAAAGTAAGAAAAAGCCATATACTATCCTGTAGGGATCAACTTATGTCCTAAGTGAGTGTGTACTGTTGACGTGGGCACAGCCATGCCAAGGGTCAATGTCTCAGGCAAGGCTCAGAGAGACAGAAAAGTCTTACTCTGAGCTGAGTGTGGATGTTGACAATGTGTACAGAAAATGTGCACTGTAGCTTCACCCCTCCCACCTCAAGACTGCTCCTGCTGAGATTAGCTAAGCCTGCCTCCTTGGTTCAGCTGTAGGCCATAACCCTGCCTCCTCATTTATCTATATGCAATAACCCCACCTCCCCGTTCAAATGAATTTAAGAAACATGCTGAGCTTCCTGGGAGCTGCAGCTTTCCTTCTAAGAGCCCAGACCAACCGATCCCAGCTGTTCTGTGTGTCTGTGTGATTGTCATTTCTTTGTTCCCTAGTCACTCTAATCAGGTCAATCTCTGGAGCCATGCAGCATGTAGCTGTGACCAATTTATAAATACTAAAATCTTCTTCTAATTCAGACAGTTATTTCTTCTAACAAGATTCAATGAATTCTCTATATATACACTATACTTGCAAATATTCCATATCAGCAAGGAAATTTCATACATTTACATAATTTATTTGATCATATTCACTCTCCCCTCCAACTCCTCTCAGATCTTCCCCTACATGGTGTGTGTGTGTGTGTGTGTGTGTGTGTGTGTGTGTGTGTGTGTGTGTGTGTGTATGCATGTATTTTCATGCATGTGTGTCTGTACACATGTGAAGGTTCCCAGAGAAGTCAGAAGAGAGCCTTAGATTCCCTGGAGCTAAAGTTATAGTCCAACATGAATGTTGAAACACAAAGAACCAAACTCAGGTCCCCTGGAAGAGCAGCAAGTGCTCTCAACTGCTGAGCCATCTCTCCAGCCACACCATCACTACCGCTGTCTCTACTCTGCTTTGCCTGCTTGTTTTAATAAGCCACTGAGTCTAATTAACAGCACTAATTTTTAACACATGACTTACTTTAAGGACCAAAGGTGGCTAACAATTTCAATTTTCATTGATAGTAAGATACAGAAAACAAAATGGCCTAACCATTTTTTTTTTTTACTCCTAACATATTTCATATGCCATTAGCTAAGTGCTATACATTACCCAAAACAACACCAACCAACTTGACTTAAGTTGATGTGAGAAACAGGCTGAATCCATGATGCTAAGGTGTAGAAAGCAATGGGAAATACTATCTTATACTTGTGTATGTTGTGGCCAAGTCACTTAGCAAACAAAGCAGCTCTGCCAAAACAGGCTCAAAACTCAGGTAACTCCACCTAGGGATAAGAGTAGGGATGTAAGCACTGCACAAGGGAAAGCCTAGCTACAACTTCCTCACCAAATACTCTCCCAGGACCAAATAGAGCACTCCATCGGCTGAAGTGTATTTACAACCAACTGTCGATGTAAATATAAGAGATGCTAACACACTAGTAAAGAGACCAAATTAGCTTTGCTGATTTTGCCCTGTCTTCCTGGTTGCCTAGCAACAAATCCAAAATGAAAATTAAATTAAGCATTCAAATATAATGCTAAAGTACCCTTCTGGAATTTTGCAATTCCATGGCTTGATGGTGCCCTTTGCTATTTGGATGGCACTGCAGAGCAAAATTAAAGTTCTGCTGGGCCCCAACACTGTGCTAAGTATAGAACCACACAGACACATGACACTCGGTAGCAGAATATATACATATAATCTGCAAGGAGGAAAGTGGGCATGTTTGTTCGTAATGTATATGTATATACACAGACACACATATACCCACACATGCTGTGGTTTGGTCTCTTTCCAAAAATATGCCACTAAGGAAAACTTATATGACAGGTGTTATTTTAGGCATTTGAGGAATAAACTAGATTAAGCTTTCAAAAAAGTTACTTAGGAATATTCCAAAGCTTTAGCATATACCACACTGGATTAGGACATAAGAACTCAGCTGAATTGAGGGGTTAGTTAAATGTTCTATGGCTGGTTGAGCTAGACACCAGAGAGAAGAGTGTTCCAGCATCTTCTATGGCTTAAATGCCATTCTAGAGCTCAGTTGAAGGAGGAATGATGAACTCGGTAGTAATGTGTTAAATATGAAATCATGACTTGGGGTGTACACTTAAGAGAAAATCTGTACAAGAAGCCATAGACGTGCGACTCTACCCAAGTGGAATCAAACAGAAGGGAAGAAATGTGTACTTATCAGAGACTACATCAAAGAATACAGGTGGGAGCCCTAGGGCTCCACACATACTCCCCTGTGGGTGGAGATTTAAACTCCATCCTAGGTCCCTAAAACCAGGGCCTAGGAATAGAGCAGCTGCTCAAAAAGGCATTGGATTAGTGGTCTAAATGTGCTATTAATCCTAGGCTCCAGAAACAATGGCTGGAGGGTCTTCTAAAGACCTTCCAGCTCTCAGCTTCCAGAAGTCTATTCCTAAAAACCAATCACTATCTAGTGAAGCCCTTGCTATGTGCAGGTACTGGGTACTAAAAATGGAATTAGACATAACAGTTTCTTAAAACAGCACCAGTGACAGAAACAAACTAATCAAATACACAAGCTGAATCACAGCAAGTTCACAGTACTTGAAAACTAAATGAAGCAAGTCAAATGTAATGTTTTATGTTTCAATACCTTTTACCCTTTGCTATGTAAGGTGGGTCGAGAATAGAGGCAAGAACTGTCTTTGGACACAATCAGGACACATGGAGAACCAGGGAATACCCACAGGTCCTCAAGAAAGCTTCTCCAGAACTAGGGCATCTGAAGGGCAAAAAGGGAATGTGATAGAAAATCTCAAATGCTAACTTGATGGAATCAACTAGGAGACAAACTGCTGGGTGTGCCCAGGAAGGAGTTTCTATGTGCAGGAATCCTGAACTGAATAAAACTGGAAAGGGGCAACAGACAGAAACACTCATCTCTCTCTGTTTCCTGACCGCTGATGCCACATGACTATCCACCACCACATCTTCCCCATCACAATGGTACCTCAAACCTGAGTCAAAATAAATCCCTCTTTCCCTAAGTTGCCCCTGTTGGGGATTTTGTCACAAAAGTGAGCACAGTAATTAATAGGGAGGAGCCATTCTGGGGTATAAGCATTCCAGGCAGAAGTCACAGAAATCACAAGGGCCCTGAGCTGGACGGAAAATGATGCTTAGAACCTTAAGAGAACAGGAAGGAGGGGGTTTAGGGTGATGTCTCAGTGTGTAAGACCACTTGCTGTGCAGGCATGAGAGTCTAAGTTAGAATCTCCAGCACCTACATGTAAAGTCAACACAGCGAGGCATGCCTGTAACTCCATCTCAGGTGAAAAAAGGTGATCCTGGAGCACCCACAGACTCAGAGCATGTAAGACACACACACACACACACACACACACACACACTGAAAACTAGAGGCTGACATAGCGGCAACAGTGAGTTACAGGAACTGTGGCTGTAGAAGCAAGCAGAAGCTACAGCATGCAGGGTAGCAGAGGTGTGGGGTTGGGATGGGTGGGAAGCCACAGATGGCCTTAAGCAAAGACACCAGAACTTGGTCTGCCTTATGATTATATAGGGGTCTTTTTTTTTCTTTTTCTTTTTTTTTTAGGTTTATTTTAGCTTTCATTATATGTATTTGTGTGTGCCTGTGTGTGTGTGGAGGGGGATAATGTGCATGTGAATGCAAGTACCTAAGAAGGCCAGAAGAGAGAATCAGATCTCCTGGATCTGGAGTCGTAGGTGGTTGTAAGCAGCCAGATATGGGTGGTAGGAACCAAACATGGCTTCTCTGTAAGAGCAATACACACTCTTAAGCATGGGGCCACGTCTCCTGCTCCTAATGGAGAGTTCTTACTGGTTGTGGAACCTAGTGAGAGAGCAAAGACCAGGCAAGAGCAAGTTTGGGGGAAAAGAGTAGAAATCAAGGATTTTATTTGGATTATGCCAAGATTGGGATGTTCATAAAACATCCAGGTGGAAATGCTTAGTAATGAGCGGGTCAACCAGCAACGAGGATGTGGAAAATGTCAAACAGCAACTCAAGGATGTCAGGAGACAGAAGTGAAGGAAAAAAGATAGAAAGGGTGGAAGGCAAGGAAGGCAAGATTAGAAATGCATCACAGCTATCCATCAGGAACTAGGGTCATCCAAACCTCTCTATTGAGACTGAGAAAATATATTGATTTGAGATTTACAAAGTCAAGCTTGATTAACAATTTTCATGTAGACAGAATAAAACCCTTTACTCCCCATCTCTAGAAAGAAATAAAAAAATGAAGGGAAAATTAAAAAATTTTAAATCCAGTATCATCTTCTACGAAACCAAAAATCATCTTCCCAAGTTATAAATGCAGATGGAAAGAGGAGGAGGGTAGAACTTGACAGATGAAGGGAAAGGAAGCCTGTGCTTCTGCAGCAGAAAAACAATAGGCAGGAAGTGAGTTTACAGATCTCCAGGAGAGCTTGGGAGCTTAAGCTGCAGACATGGAGCATGGTACAAGTTAGGTGGAGGGCTTCACATTTTGAAAGACAGATTAAAAATGTATTGACAAGCCATTAGACCTTGACGCACACCAACACTATACCATACACAGGTAGCCATGACAACCAGGGTTTTCCTAGAGGAGAGTGTATCTATGGGATATGGTGGCAGGTGGCAGTGGGCACAGATGTTCTGAAGTTTCACACACCAAATTCAGTGAAGGAGTAAGAGATGGAACTAGAAATAAATGGATCAAATATAAATGTACAAATGGGATATTGATGTATACAGGCTTTTGGTAGCTAGGACCTTTTCCTGGAGTGGGATCTAGAACAGGAAATGCCAAGTATGGATTCCTGGGCCAACTTTGGTCAATTGCAGCCCACCTGTGTATGGCTCACAAGCTAAAAAGGGTTTCACATTTTCACATAATTGGAAACAAAAACCATGGTATTTTATAGCATAAAATTATGTCGAACTCAAATTTCAACATCCATAGAGAAGATAGATGACTCTCACCAATAAAAACATTTATGAAACATTTGTTCTCTGGTTATATAATATCCTGAGTTTTGTATATTGAACTGCAAAGTTTAAAATATTTTCTGTCTCAAAGCTGGAAAGATAGCTCAGTAGATAAAAGGCATTTGCCATTCAAGTCTGTTGACCTGAATCTTATCCCCAGAACCCAGATAAGGGTAGGGGTAGAAGAAGAGAATCAACTTCTGGGAAGTTGTCCTCTGACCTTCACACACACAATAAATAAATGAAACATTAAAATAATAAAAATATTACTTTACAAATATTTCCTGTGTCATCCTTTACTGAAAATATATGCTGACCTTATTTCTGGAGGCTCCTTTTGAGGAGACATATAAAACTCCAGAGAGATGTCCTGCCTGTAGTCTCTCATGAGGAAGGTGGCTTGCTACTTGATAATTGTGAGTGGAACTAAGCATTCACAAGCCCTACCATCTCGTGTTCTCCCATATCCCCAGATTACTCAATTAGCTCCTTCGGCCCCGATCTTCCTATCTAATCTACAGAGACAACCAAGATCATCAGAGGCCGCACAGGGGAACTTGACAAGTGACAAAAGCAACTAACTCTGAAAAACAGGGAGATTACAAAAAAATGGATGAGAGAAAGCAACAACACTACAGTCAACATCCTCACAGGTAGGACTGGAAATTACCATCCTAACTACGCATGGCACCTTAATACAAGACGAAGGAAAGGGATTTAAAATGAAGTATTCGAAATACAATGACAGTGCAGGTTTTAAACATAGTAATTTCTGGAAACTAGGTTGAGAGACTTCCCAAAGAGTAAAAACAGAAGGAGAGAAAATGAGCTAGCAGATAAAACCCACAGCTCCAACACCTAAGGATTTCAGAACAAGACACTGGAAGAGAAGGAAATCATCAAAGAAAACATCCTGGAACTGGAGATGATTTCTAGGTTGGAAAAGACCTCAACAAATCTCTACATACGGTGAAAATCCATACATAGCAAACATATGGTGAAAAAAAATTAGACTAATGGACAAGGAGAAGATGCTTCAGTCTTTTAGCAAGGGGGTTATCAAGTCTCAAACAATATTAAAAATATAAAAATATAATGATTAAAAATATAATAATAATAACAATAGCATCAAACACTTCATATTAACTATCCTAAGACTTCATTCCAACACAATAGTGTCTCCAGAATACTGACTTCAAAATGATTCTCAACCCAGAATTTAACTCGGGCTATCAGCATCACAAACAGCTATGGTAAAGAAAGTCCCATAATGTCACACAGTGCAGGGCCCTGTTAGTGCCACAAGCTGAAACAAAGAGACCAAAAGTCCTAAAGGCAGCATGGTGTTAAGGACAGAAGGGACACGGAAAGGATCCACTGCCGAATGGAAGCATACTGCAGCTCTGAGAGAGAAGAGGCTTAGTAAATACTACAAAAGATGTAAGTGAAGAAAAAACATTAGCCATTGGTCTGAGAGAAATTAAATGGCACTCAACAATCAACAGTACATGCATAGTCATAAAAGCATAAGACAGAATGTTAAGTTAGCAAAAAAAAAAAAAAAGTGAAAATGGGATATGGTAAAAGACAGAGAAGTATCATAAAACCAATGCCGCACATAAAAGCGGTAAGCTGACAGTGATATTTAAAACAGGTTAATCTGTAGAGACCAAAAACTACAGTGGTAAATACCAACCCGAAGAAAATGTTAAAGTATTTCTAACGTACCCTGAGAAATAAAGGTAAATATGAGCTATAAACAATGGTTTTTATTTGTATTTTACCAACATTTAATAAGAATAAAAGCTATCCATACACCATACAATCAATTCAGAGTGTTCAACTTAGTGGCATTTAGCCTTTTGCGACATTGTACAGCTGTCTATCTCTACCTCTTTCCCAAACGTTGTCGTCATTTCCCAAAGGAAACCCTGTCCCTTCTGTACACCTGTCCCATCTATGCCCCATATTTGAATTTTTAAAGGCTGTACATGTATTCATGAGAACAGTTATGGTTTTAAATTACTTTTGGGTACTCGGGCGTTCACTCACTCCTGGGATATTACTTTACTTTCCAAGGGAGGAGCGAGGGGCAGGCACACTGGCGCTGTGTTAGCTGGGAAGCAACTCAACATTTGCACTCATTCATCAGCATCTCATAAGGCAAAGCAGCTAAACACAGTGTGCAGCTGAGCCCTGGGAGAAGCAGTGAAGTCTCCCTGTGAGCCTACAGTTTCTGTTACGAGGACTGAAGTTAGCTGGATTTGACTCACTTCATGCCTCATCCACTGGCTGAATCAATTAAACATAGACTCTTCCAGAATTTGGAATCCTTAAAAACAACTTCACATGACCAACAAGATAAGCAACAAACAAGCTACCACTGTTTAAAGAAATTCTCGACTCAAAGGTGGGGGAAATGATTCCGTTGGTAAAGTACCTGTTGCACAAGCATGAGAACTTGAGTTAGGACCACAGCACGCATGTAAGATCAGAGCACAGCGGCCTGAGCTTGCAACCCTGGAGCTGGGCATGGGGTCAGGAGGGTCAAATAGGAACATTCTGGAGCTTGCTAGTCAGACAGTATTGTGAAATGCCCAGAGCTGCCTAGGTGGCATTCCCTGGAGCTCTCCCAGCTCCCACACTCCCAACACTCCCACCCTCTGTTATACAGGTACCGCCTCCTGAGCCCTGTACCTGCCCTACAGACAGGTATATTTGTCCTGCATCATCAGCAGGACTGCATCATCATATAACCCCAGTGAGCTTCAGACTCCTCCTCTTTTGCCTCTTTCTCTCTTTGCCTCTCTGCTCTCTGCCTGTCTCCCTCTTACCTCTCTCTCTCTGTGCCCTTTACCATGTGCTCTCCCCCCTCCTTACCTCCCTTCCTCTTCTCTTCTTGTTCTCTCACTCTGCTATTCTATCTCCCCACCCCCACCGCCTACAGGGTTCTGACTCAGGGTCCCCCACCCTCCACAGTAAATAATAAACCTTTACTAAAACTCGCCAGCGTGAATGTTTCTAAACTCTGTCCATCGCCTCTGTGTGCACGTATAAAGAATTATTACAGCCAGCCTATCCAAAATGTGAGTTCCAGGTTTAGTAAGAGACTATTATTATTATTATTATTATTATTATTATTATTATTTGGAGAACAATTGAGAAAGACACTTGACATCAACTTTTGAACTCCAAGGGCATACACCCCCCCTGGACTCACACATACAAAAATTTTAAAATGGAAAAATAAAAACTCTTCATTCATCCAACATATATAAATACTACCTTTATCTTGTGTGTGTGTGTGTGTGTGCGCACGCACATGCGTGTGAGACAAATAAGAAATAAACAACTGCTGATCAATCACAGGTTCCTTTTTTTTCTGAAAAGAATAAGAACCATCAGAGTAAGTTTCAGGAGGGGACTATCAGTTCCTCATCAAGATAATTTCTTATCACCAAACTGTCAATGAAAAAGAAATACAAAATACCACATACTTAAGAATCATTCCAACTTAAACTTACTACATGATTAAGACTAATGAGGATGGGTTTATCTCTGTCTAATTGATGATTCTGCCATCCATGCATTCAATAAACATGAGGCAAACAAATCAGTGAGGAGGTACTCAGGGTCAAAGGGCACTCTCAACAGCTTCACAAAAGAACCTATTCCGGTGTCCAACAAACATCTTTCAGTGAACAAGTCATTAACTCCAGGACTCTGTAAGCGGAAGCCGTTTAGACGATGTTGTGTCTACTGCATGCTAATCACATTTCTCACGCTGTGACAGCAGCTTTTTGAAGTTAAGTGACACTTTCCAATTGGGAGTACCAAGCAAACGTGGTATTACCTGTCTGCAGAAAGCATAAACACTGTCATTAGGAGATGAAGGACAATGAGGTACTGTTTTTCCATTTGAGACACCCAGATGCCTTCTCCAAACAGAAAACTCAAGAAGACATATGCAAGCACATGCTTTCTGCCTTTTGCTATCTTTCCTATTAGGAGGACGATCTTTCACACACCTTCGGGAACTGGGAATGCAAAATAGGACTTCATTTCTGGCATCAAGCTGAGGTAATTCCATTTTTATTTACCTATTTGCAAACATTATTTTATTTAGATTGGCACTGGCCCAGAGAATTGCAGCTACTAATACTGTAACTCTCCCCATTGTAGAAGACAGAAAGAACCAAAAGTCTAATTTTTTCTAACCAGCAGAACACAGGTACCTGCCTACACTTGTGCAGACAGATGTTGTATCCTGGCCTCTACATCTGGGGAGACATCTGCAGGGATTATGGTCTACTAAAGATGGCCAGGACTAGCAAGTCCAGGGACTAGCAAGAACAGGGGCAGCACAGAGTCCCATAAGGAAAGGATGGGAAGAGAGTCACAGAACCAAAGGCAGTGTCCCCTTCTAAAGAGTTCTTAAGCATGAACCTGGCAGAAACATCACAACTGTAGCACAAAGATGACTCAAGCCTCTGTACTGAATGTGCAGGCTACCCAATATTCTTACTTTTTGGCCAATACTAGTAATTTTTTATTGTTTGCAATCAAGAGTCCTAGGTGACTTGTGGATGGTAAAATTGCCAGTCACTCTGATGGCAATGGGACTAAGCGTAAAGATTTCACCAACGCCATAGAGAATGCCAACTGTTTCTGTTGTTGTAGTTGTTACTCAGGGACCCACAGAGACAGGTTCCAGGCCTGACTCTGCCACTTACTGGCTGATAATCTTCTCTAGGTTACTAAACTTTTCCCAGTCTTCATGTCTCCCTTTAGTTGGACAGATCAAGCATTGGAGTTGGAAGAGCCCTATTCATATAGAAGCTTCCATTCAATGTCCTGTAACTAACAGGAAATCCAGATCTGTGCATCTAAAAATGTTCAGGGGTATAGAGTTTGCTCTATCATACAGAAGTCGTATAATTTCAGGGAAAAGTATCTACTGCTACACATTTAAGTTTCTTTTAGTTGTTGTTGTTTTGTTTGTTTGTTTTGAGACGCAGCTTCTCTGTTGTAACTCTGGCTGTCCTGGAACTCACCCTGTAAACCAGGCTGGCCTCAAACTCACAAAGATCCACCTGCCTCTGCCTCCCCAGTTCTGGGTTAAAGGCATGTGCCACTGCCACCTGGCTAAGTTTCTTATTTATACAAGAATGGCCACAAAAACTAAATCACAAGTTAACTTTCAAGAGGAAATTAGCTACTTCGCTTAAAGTCCTCTGTACAGATCCTAACTCAGCAATGACTCAATTAAATACCATCGCTATGATGCAGGCCAACAGCAGTCACGCTACACTGAGATGCTGGGAGGCCATGGTGCCCTGAAAAGCAAACCAGTGTCACACAGAAGAGCAGGGATGGATTTCACAAATGTTATTTTATTTTCAGCAGAAGTTGGCAAAGCAGTGACAACAAAAAGGAGTCTGTTGGTACAGAATGAACTCATTTATTTGTAGTTCTAGATCAGGCCAAACTAACTTAGAGTGGCAGTATCGAAACAGTGGTCTCCTTTGTTGGGGAGTGGGCTGATGCTTAGAAGATCAAATGCTTTTCGGGGAACTAGTAATTCTGTATATAGTCAAGCATGGGAATGCAATGAGTATGTAAAATTTAACCAGTGATAGATTTAATGTCTGTGCCTATATATGTATAAATAGGTACATGTATGTACACACACACACACACACACACACACACACACACACACACAAACATATATAACCTCAAACAATGAAATATTTTTCATGATTTCATGAAAAGGAGAATGATCTTGCTGCTAAGAAAAAGGAAAGAAGAAAAACAAAATTTCCCTTGATGGAAAAGGTCAAAAGTATCTGATTCTTATCGCTAGAAAAATATGCTTTGTTTGGTCAGGGTTGAGGGTTGGGAGTGGGAAGGGAAAGGGAAAGGGAAAGGAGAGGGGTGACATCACTAACTTCATCTATGGCCCTGGTCATCTGTGTTACCCACAGGGCACTCAGGCAATGAAGCTTTCCTGGCACAATACCTAGTGGTCCAGAGGTCTGCAATAGAACCTGGGGTGGGGGGGTGGGGGGCTTTCCTAGGTAGTCTGCTCTACCCTAACAGCTGGACCACATTAAAATCAGCAATTTAAAGATGTCTTCTCTAAGCTGGATTGTGGTGGTGCATGCCTTTAATCCCAGCACTGGGGAGGCAGAGGCAGGTGGGTCTCTGTGAGTTTGAGGCCAGCCTGGTATCAGAATGAGTCCCGGGACAGCCAGAGTTACAACCGAGAAACCCTGTCTCAAAAAAAAACAGGAAGAAAAACAAAAGATGTCCTCTCTAATCAAATGATACAATGTCTGGAAATGGCTTCAAATTAATCAGGGCAATGAAGCAGGGGGCTGGCCTGCCACTGTTGCAGGCGGATGCTACATGCATGGAGACTCTCATGCTACTGCTCTCCCAATCTACAGGTGTAAGTCTTTATTATACTATACAGTTTTTAAAATCATCTTGAAAATTTACTTTCAAGTTTACATTTTTTTAACCAAATCAGTCACTCAGTTCAAGGAGTGTTTGTTTTTTCTCCTAATTCAACACAAAAGGAATAAGGGAAAAAATGTGAAAAAAAGAAAGAAATGTTACATGGATCTATCCAGTAAAAAAAAATCTGACACATGGAGAGTGGGGGTGGGCTGAAGAGAGATAGACTCAGATTTATGATACAAACAGCACTGTAGACTCTGGGTTAAAAACTCTTGCGGTATAGAACTCACATCCAAGCACCTCTCAGAGTCAGAAGCAAATAAATCTCACTGTACAAGCTTGGTGTTTCAAAAACCACAGCCTTAAGCCATGACAGGTTATAGCCACAAAAGGGCCTCCAGAAGGCTTAAGGCAACTGGCAGGAAAGGAGTTACATAAGCTACTGGGCTGGTTATTCCCAGAGTCTCCTAGAAAAGTATTTTTTCACCAGAAAGTTCCATCCACTACACAAAAGCAAAGTAGGCTGTTGCTGCGCGGGTGATGTGATATGGCTTACACTCAAATGCGTATTAAGTATCTGCTCACTGAAGATACAAAGTCAGTAAGACCTGGTCGCAAGTGTCATGGGACGCCTCAGAGTCCTTGGAGCACAGAGTCAGGGATGCAAACCCAGGCAGACATGCAAGAAGCAACAAGAGAGGGCTTCTGAGGAGCTCTGCAGGTACAAGCCACTGGCAGGGCTGGGAGATCAGTGTGAGACATACTAAGAATGAGAAGCCGGAGTAGTCTGTTGCCAGCCAGGCTTGCCTCGCAGCTCATTTACTCTTCTGTGCAGTGGGCCAGACCTGACGTGGCCCACTGACTGGTAATAGGAAGGACTGATGGCTCCTTCCTTAGACAATGACACTGACTTTTCCTTAACACCTGTGCGTACAGGGTGGAAGGTTACAGGGCCAGCTGAGCAGAACTGCCATGGCTGGGTTTGACTCCTTTCTCTACAGGGAGGCAAGAAGACCCATGAATGCCATTTTATTCCTTTCTTTCCACTTGCCACTAGAAAGGTGAGAATCTGGAACACCCCAGTAATGTCCTCCACTCCAGCACTCACAACCAGCTCCTGCTAGCTGAGTGGGAGTCCATTTCCTCACCTTTAAAAATTTTTTTTATAGTTAGCATATAAAATCATAAGTTTCACTGTGATATTTAAAGGCAAATATGTCATTGTACTTTGTTCATTATCTATTTCATCTTTCTTTTCCCTGAGTTCCCTTCTCCTGAGCAACCCCTTTCTACTTTCATGTCAGATGGGTGGAAGGGAGGGAGGGAAGAAGGATTTAAATATGGATTCCACTTAACATAATGACCTCCAGATCCATACATTTTCCTGCAGATGTACTGCATTCTTACTGGTATGTGCATCACATTTTCTTTATCCAGTCACCTATTGCTGAGCCTTTACGCTGGTTCAGTATCTTAGCCGTGGTAACTAGCACATGAAAATGCATGGGCCCAAGTATCTCGGTGGTATGCTGGCTTAGATTCCATTAGGTATGCACCCAGGAGTGGAACAGCTGAATCATTGGGTAGTCCTATTTTTAGCTCTTGGAGGAACCTCTAGACTGATTTCCATAGTGATTGCACCAGAGGTTACATTCCCACCAGTAGCAAATAAGGGTTCTTCCCCCCACATCCTCATCAACATTTGTCATTTGTTTTCCTGACATATTTTGACCAGGGTAAGGTAGAATCTTAATATAGCTTAAATTTATTTTTCTCTTATTGATAAGAATGTTGAATTTATTTATATGGTTGTTAACTGGTCATATTTCTTCCTTTGAAGCCTACTCAATTTATTTGCCCATTTATTGACTGGATGATTTTTTTCAGGTATTTAACTTTTTTAGTTTGTTACAAATTCCAGGTATTGATCTCCAGTCACATGTACAGTTGACTAAGATTTTCTCTTGGTCTGTATACTTGTCTTTTGACTCTATTGTTACTTCTACTGTGCCAAGTTTTTAATTCCATGCTATTCCATTTGTCAATTCTTGTGATTATCTCCTAAACTACTGAAGTCGTTTCCATAAAATTCTTCCCTCTTTTTTTAACTTTAAATGTTTCCCTGTTTTCTTCTAACAGTTTTAGAGTTTCTGATGTTACATTAAAGTTATTGATCCGTTTTGAACTGATGGGTGAGAGACAAGGATCTAGTTTCATTTCTGTACACGGAGATACTCAGTTTTCCCAGTACCATTTTTGATATTTGAACATGTTAAACCTACACTCAGTGAAGAGATTCCTTACATAATGACGCTAACATTGACCTTATTCCCAGCAAAACAGGAACTAGTAAGTTGGGGCTCACTTTACAGACACAAAGCATTTGCCCTGAAGATGAAACTGTTTTCTTAATTTCTCTCATGACCTATGTTTCATGTGCTTATACATTATTTTAATCCTAGTAAGCACAGCCCACTACTAAACTGCTTTTTTTAAACTCAAAATATCTGCCAAGAAGAATGGCTGTCAAGATTCTACTCTTGCTGAAAGCATCTGCCCCAAAGGCATGGCACAGTCCTCCCTCAGAAAATGTCTTATAATCACAGTGTCAAGAAGATATCTCAAGTGATTCTAACACTCAAAAGATGTGTTTAGAGGAAAAGGGTTCCTTGATGCCATACGCATTTTATGGACCATTTCTAATTCCCTATCGGGGAGGGCTCTGTACAGGAAAGAGTGCTGCCATGCTTTAGAGATGGTTCATCCCCTAAAGAATCATGATCTAAAATCTTGGTTCCTATGTACAGGTTGTGGGGAGGTCATGGGGCTAATGATTGTTCATCTTCAATGTCAAGTGAATTTAGAATCACCATGGAAACACGCCCCTGCCTGTGTCTATAAGGGTGTTTCCAGAAAGGTTTAACTGTGGAAGGAAAAGACCTACCCTGAATGTGGATGGCACCATCCCACAGGCTGAGATTCCGGGCTGAATAAAAGAGAATGTGAGCTAAGCTAACCCTAAATCACGAGTCAAAATAAACCTTTCCTTCTTTAAGTTGCTTTCATCAGGTATTTTGTCAGAGCAATGAGAAATATAATCTAGGGCTCCATTCTCCACTCAACAAATGGTTGAGGGATGTCTCTTGGGAGTGGATCAAGTCTGGTCGGTTCAATTAGTTCACAATAGGAGAAGGTTATTAAAGAAAGATTGAGTCTGGCTCCTTTCCAGTCTCCTACTACTTTGCTCCTTCTGCACAGGATATTGAACACTTACAGACAATAGAATCATGAGCCAAATAATCCTCTGACCTTGTGAGTTATCCAGTCTCAGGCATTTTGATGCAGTAACACAGAACAGACTATAAGAGATGCTAAGCATCATCCTTGGGCTTTCAACAGTAGCTGTCAGTTGCACTCTACCCCTATTTATAACAACCAAAAGTGACTCCAGGAGTTAGCCAAATGTCCTCTAAGGGATAAAATCACGAAAATTATAATACTAAACTTTTCTCCTTACCCTTCTATGAACCATTGCCCTAAAGTTATCAAGGGGAGAAGGTGACTGATGAATACAAGAGTGGGGATAAAAAGGTTTTTTAAGAAGCTTTTGAAAGATGCTTCAAAACTATCATGAAAACCAACTTAATGAATGCAATTCACTTTCCAAAATTGGCTCCCCTATCTAAAACCTACAGGGCTGTGACAGGAGCCTGTGGGGAGCTTTCAAAGCAGACAATGCTCTGGCCCATCACTGGAAGGTAGATCATGAAGAATGTTTTGCATCCACCTTTCCATGATGGTTTCCATTTGGAGTAACACCTTTGGGATTCCATATCACATGTCCTATGGCATTATAGATGGTATCCAGGTAAAGGGAATAGGCCTAGGAATCTTCATGTCTCATAAGGCTCTAATGCAAGACATCCCAGCATATGGAGAAACCATTATGTACAGATTAGCTGAATTTTGAAACCAACACTACTCAGGATGTACTATGTAGGCAGCTTGCCTGGAGATCTCGCTAAGATGGAATCTCTGATGTAGACCCAGGGGACTCCAAGAACCTGCATTCCTAACAAGGTTCTGGTGTAAGACTCACACTGAAGAGCAAGGCTACAGCAGACTCAAGTCACTAAGTCACTGACAACAATCAAGGGCATCTTAAACAGCTTGACAGTAAATGATCAGATGCCTTGGACACTATTATTGCCTGCTGTAGGAAGAGTTTCGGCCATGGGAGTCAGACCTTCATTTGGCCCAATCATCTTTCAAATTCCGTTTCTTTAAAATGTACCCCCTCTGTGAATACAACACTGTCCATTCTAATGTCATTACAACTCTCAAGTATATGCTATATATCACCCTTTTGGGCCTTTACCAAGTTGTCCCTCTATCTTGCAGGAACTCTATGACACCTTACCCACATCAGGACCACTTCCTCTCAAGGACAATCTTCATTCATCAATAGTCTGAGCTCACCTCAAATTCAGGCTCTCTAGGGAAGACTTTCCTGTCTTCCACCTCACCCTGAGGAGCTCATCACTCCATCCTCCAGGACCTCAATGAATATTTTACTCTAGATCTTATAATTCGAGATCAAAGCTAGGGCCTCATACATGCTAAGCAAACCCTATATCACTATAGCCCCAACACACACACACACACGGGGGGGGGGGGTAATGCTGGGTCAAGAATTCTGTTTACCTTGTAAGCTTTCAGATACACTACCTTATAATTTACCTATGTGAATGGGTATGTTGGCTAATAAAAACATATCTGATATAATCAGAACACAAAGAAGACTTTGATCTTCCACTGTTGTTTAAATGTTATCATGCCTCTGGTGACAAGAAGAGCTGTTAAGGTGCCAACTCAGACATTAACAGTCTCCAATCCCATGAGCAATCAAAGCTCCCAGTACTATCTCAAACTAAAACTCTAGCTTTTCTGTCTTATATCTTCCTTTATTCTCCCAACCCCATTCCCATGTTTCCTTCTGTTTCTACCTGGATGGTAGAGCAAACTGAACCACAAGAACGAGGGTTGTGGAGGGTTAAGCTGGTTTCACTCTTCTGGGCCTGAAGCCAGGAAATTAAGGCTGAATTCTTCATTCATGGGCACACTGACTTAGATTTTTATTGGAAACAGTTAAAACCTACAGAAAGCTTACAAGGTAAACAGCATTCTAAACCCAGCACAGCATCAACTCCGTGTGTGTGTGTGTGTGTGTGTGTGTGTGTGTGTGTGTGTGTGTGTGTGTGTGTATGTATGTTAGTGGTGGGGCTACAGTGACAGAAGGTTTGCTTACCATGTATAAGGCCCTAGTTTTGCTCTCTAGTACACATGGATATATGCACATATAGATATGTACATGAAATTATTGCCAGAATCTCACAGTAAACTCACAATTGTATACATCATGCCCTTATCACATTGTCCATTTAATGTAAAATATATGCATTCCTGGACATGAGCAATTATTAGGTTCCACCGAAATTAATGTTAGTGGTATATGTTTATCTGAACTATGGTGTATATTCTTGTTTTGTCATTTGACTCTACCTCCATCCAGTTCAGGATTCAACTGAGGATCAGTCTGCACTTGGATACTGCACTTTCTACAGCTATTTTTTGTCTTTTACAGCCATGACTTTAAAAAAAAAAAAAAAAAGAATACCCATCATATGAGCTTATCTGATGTTCCTTGTGTTGAGATTCCAGCTGGAATACTACATAAAGGATGTTGTGTCCTTCACAGGGCCACCCACTGAAGATTCACAGTACCTATCTGCACCTCCATAGGCATCCTGGCGACCAGCCTGGCATTGCTAGAGGTTCTCCCCTGCACTCCCATTTTTGAGGAAAAGCATCTGCTCTTCAGTAGCAAGTAACCCTCCTGAGCCTTCTACCTGCAGGCTCTCCACTGTGGTGCTTTCTTTTACAGCTATGAGGATGCTCACACTAGTTCCTTTACATGTGGCCTGCTACCTAGAGAAATCAGGAGTTCCTTGCTCAGTCAAACTGCTGCCAACACGGAAGAACAGAAAAGCTTCTTAATTCCACTTGTCAAGACTGCCAGACAGCTTCTGTCAAACCCTAGACATTCTGTTCTCACAGTCAGATCCCCTTACCTGCCATGGGTGCACATCTACAATTCTAGCCCTCAGACAGCACCAGAGAGAAGCTCAGAAGCTCAAGGCCAAACTCAGCTACACAAGTTGGAGGCCAGCAGGACTACATGAGACTCTGTCTCAAGACAAATTAAGAAAATTAGATACCCCTGTGTGCTCCCAAAATGAGAGAAACATATAAGCAGCTCTCTGAGGAACCCACTTGTGGATTTTTCTTGGCCAATGTGTTTATAAATACATCGGCCCATCCTCAAGGATCCATCGTTCCTGTGTTCCGGTGCTTCAGCACAGACTCTGACTTCTATTCTGTCTACCTGACTGCTTTCCCACCTCCATAACCTCCGTAAGCCCAAAAGCACATGCCCTGGGTCCTTTTTGTTCCTGGAGGGCCTCCGTAGGGCATATGTATGTGCCTCCCTAAAACATGTATTCAGGCACAATCAAAATCATTTCCTCCTCATCACCCCACTGTCTTTTCACTTTCTTCTCTTTTACTTTACTTTTACTATTTTACTTGATGTGTTCCCTAATGGGGTCTAATTGTATATATTATGACCAGTAAGCTTAACATCGTACATGTGACCATTTTTACTGAAATTTTACTCAAATCTAACAAGAGTTTATACCACCATTATAGAGCAGTTGCAGTATTCCTTTGGGGAGGGAGGGAGGATACCCATGCTCATTAGTAGTCACTCCCCATTCTCCCATGCTCCCAGGCCCTGCCAACTAGCAATCTCATTTCTCTGAGTTCGTGACTGTGAGCATGTCACACAAATAGAGACTTAACACATGTAGCCTTTTGTGACAAGGTTCATTCATTCATTATCACATGCGTAAGATCCATCCACACTGTAGGACACATCTTTCCATTTTATGCATGAATAATACTCCACTGTGTGGCTATTGTTTCTCCATTTATCAAGCTATAAACCTCTATGCCATTTCCTCATTTTAGTTATTATTCATAAAGCTACCATGAATGTCCATTCTTTTGGTTATACCTAGAAGTGGAACTGCTGGGTCATGTCCTTAGGCTATGTCTGACCTTTTGAGAAACTGCCGATTTGTTTTACAAAGCCATTGCGTAATTTCAAACAATCTGACGAGCATCACGTGAGGATTACAATTTCCCCCAAACTCTTGCCAGTATTTATTTCTCTTTTTTCTGTATTGGCTTGTTTTGTTGTGTTTTAGATGGTGTCTAAGTAGTCAAGGATGGCCTCCACCTCCCTCAGATGAGAGACTGCAGGCATGCACCATCGTGCCCAGTCCTGTGCTGAGGACTGAACCCAGAGCCTCCTGCACACGATACAGCATTCTACCACTGAACTATATCCCCACCCTGTAGCAACATTTCTTCATTGTCCATCTTTTTCATATCAGCCATCCTTCTGACCTCTCATTACAGTTTAGATCTGCAGTTTCCTAATGAAAAATGATTCAGAACATCTTTCCAAATTCCTGCTAATTATATACTCTTCGGATAATTTTCTTTTCAAATGCCCAGCCTCTGTTTTAAATTATTTTACTTTTATTTTTACTATTGATTTGTGATCATTCTTTATGTAGTCTGAAAACTAGTCCTCAATTTTAAAAAAAATCATTCATATTTTCTCCTTTTCATAGTTGGGTTTTGAATTTTGTGGATGCTCAGTTTTTCTAAGCTTGTTTTTTTTTCTTTTTTTGTTTTTTGTTTGTTTTTATTGTTGTTGTTTGTTTGGTCACTACCTATCTTAAGCCATGAAGATTTAAAGCTGTATTTTCTACTAGAAGTCTCATAGTTTTATGTTTTAAAAGCTTGGTCCATTTTGAGTTAACTTTAGAGCAAGGTAGGTTTATTCAACCAACATAATTCATAAACTACACTTTAAATATGTATCACTATACCCACAGATAAGTGTAGTTCTCACCTCCCACCAAGTAAATCTCTCTTTGCAACAGAAAAGAGACCATTACAGAAAACCACGACCAATGAAAACACAGTGTTGTGGAGCCCAGTACCAAATGATGCATCTACAACACAACTCCTGCACCTAAAGCTCATGGACCATTACAGAGGAAGGGGTATGAGGCTCTGTCTCCTATGAATGCCAGGGAAGTTACAACCATGAAGTCTCATAACTGCCTACACAAGATCTGAACAAGGATGAGGCCAATAGACATGCTAATGCAGAAGGAGGAAAGTTCATGTGGCTCCAACTCTAGACAAAGACCTACAGGCAATAAAGGAATGCCAAGAGCAGGAGAATCAGTATTCTACATCCTTTGTGTATGGAAATCCAATTGTCTTGGTAGCATCTGTAGAAAATACCATTTCCCAAGATGTAACTGTTTTGGCATCTCTACTACTAAAAATCAGCTCCCCATAGATTACAGGCTTCCTTCCCCTGAACTTCTAGAGCACATAATTAGAATCCATCCAACTCACCTAACACTCAACTACCACCAATAAAAAAATGTAACTCCTCAATTACCAACTGAAAAATAAATTCTGGAAACTCACCAGGAAAGTCTAAAAATATAATTAGGGATATTTGAAAATATTAAAAACATCATATAATTTCTCTAACATTAGACAAACATTGCATATCATAACAAAAAAATCCACAAGGTGCTGTTAAGTATGAAGTGATATGCCTAGGTAGGGAAATCTAGCTTTTAAAAGACAAGAGGAGGAGGATGGGTCCTCAGACTGAGTCTTGCTGATACGCAGACCTTGTCATGGGGCATCCACGGCCACTTTTCTCTAAGGATTTTGCAGGCAATGGATGCAACACCATATTTGGTGAAGTGCCTCTGACCAAGTTGTCTTCCAGGAGTAAATACAACTGCTAACACCACATTCATTTTGCTGAGGACCACAAAATCATAATGTGGTTTCACCATACAGCCAAGAAATTAAGTGGTGCACATGTTTCTACCTCTCCATTCCTGGGCTGTGAAGGCCAGTGATGTCCAATGGGGCTCGCTTTGGGAAGCATAACCACAGAAATGAGCTCTTATGACACAACCTTGATATTCCTCCAAGGACTGCATCTTCTATCACTGACTTCATACTCTCAGATATCATTCTTCACATCATCCTGTCCACACTGTGATTCCTCAACAGCCCACAGACTGTCATCTTACATGGCAGATTCAGTCACATACAATTAACAAATGCCAGGAAAATGTTAATTTTGAAACTAAACTTAAACTGATTTAAACTGTTCAAAAAGCACAAAATAGGAAGGTCCAAAGAGATGGAATTCTGAGTTCTAGAACTGGCGACTTCAGTGAGCCTGTCCACACGTTCCCCAAGAAGCCTCTTGGATAGTTGTAAGGTTTTCTCCAAAATTGATGTGGAAATTTAATTCCCATTGTGATGATACAAAGAGGGGGAACTTTTAAAGGGTTATTAGGGCCTGAGGAAATGGATTCATGACATTACCTCATGGGTAGGTTCCAAATAAAAGCAATGATTGAGGCTCACAATTTTCTTTACTCATGGGCACTTTCTTAACCTTCTGTTACATTATGACACAGCACAGGGGCTCTTACCAAACACTGCTGCCAACCTCCAGAAGGGTGAGATAAAAATCTCCTTATAAAGGAAACATGCCTAATACTGCAGGGCAGGCCAGGAACTAGAGATTGGATAGTCAGATGATTTCTAATGATATCCTGCTCTGCTCATAGATGGGTGATAGCCCAATCTTCATCAGAGAGGCTTCCTCCAGCAGCTGATGGGATCAGATACAGAAGTCCAGGGCCAAACATCCTGCAAACCTTGGGGAGCCCTGCAGAAAAGTGGGAGGAAGGATTGCAGGGAACAGAGGGGTCGAGGACACCAGGAAACAAACCCTACAGAGTCAACTGACCAGCACTCTTAAGAATTCACAGAGACTAAGCGGCAGACATGGAACCTACAGGGTCCCCCTAAATACATCTGATGGTTGTCTGCTTGGTGTTCTTGCAAAATTCCTACAAGCTCTTACCTAACCTTGGGACCTTTTTCTTCCTGCTGGGTTGCCTAGTCCATCTTTGATGTAGGGATTAGTCCCTGGCCTTTTTCCATCTAGTTATGCCCTGTTTGAGGGTAACCCTAGGAGGATTGCTCTTTTCTGAAAATTGAGGGTGGAGGAGTATATCTGGGGAAGCTGGGAGGAGTATAGAGAAGGGAGGGGAGCGGTCAGGATGTATTATACAAGATAAGAAAAAAATAATAATTTTTTTTAAATCTCCTTATGAACTAGTTAATGGTTAGCCATTATACTAACAGACAGCAGCCCAAGACAGTGTGCTTGTCAATACCTGAGACAGTCAAGTGATCAAGAACAAAGGTTTATTTTGAGGGAAATCTCATGGCAGGGATTGGGGAGGAGGGGACAGAGATGAAGGGAAGGAATTGAGGAAGAGAAGAGTGAGAGGCACCAAAGGCCCCCAATCCCCTTTGAGCACATATCCTCAGTGACTGGAAGTCCTCAAACTAAGCCCCACATCTCAAAAGTCTGTACTACTTTTAAGTATCATGAAGTTGAGAAGTATGTTGACACATGGGTCTTCCAGGAATGTTATAGGTTCAAAAAACAGCCTGGCTAGTCATCAACTGTTTCCAGAACCCAAGTTGGTTCTCTCTGAGCTTTATGGTTTTACTCTTATCCTTGATGCCTATAATGGCCATCCAAGATTTGGGATCTTAAATGTCTCCCCATAAGCACTTGTGCGGAACGTTTGTCTCCAGCATAGTGGTACTTGATGATTGAACCATAAAGAGGAGGAATATAGTATGAAGTCTTTAGATCATTAGAGGCAGACTGTAATAGGATCCTCAGTTCCTTTCTCTTTCTTTGTTCTGTGGATCATGATATAAACTAGTTTGGTGATCTACCGACTCCATCATAATGAATTGCCTTGCCATAGATCCAAAGGCCAAGTGATTGTTTGACTTGACTGTTCTCCCTTTGTAAGTCTCCAGTGTTTTCTTATAATACTGGAAAGCTGCCTACCACAGGACCCATTTGCCCTGTCTCCTTCCCAATAACTCAATGCCCCTTTCCTTGGTGATGCCAGCCATAAATTATCCCTCCAATTCAGGAATAGCCATAGCACTTGTTTCCCTCTCTGCAACACTACTTATAAATGGCCTTGGTTCAATTCTACTACACCAAGAGCTCTACAAGGGGCTCAAGTGATGTCTTTATTGTCTATCTTTCTCCCAAGATCCACAAAATCTTCCTCACTGCTTTGCATACATGAGCCAAGAATTGTTTCATTCAAGGAATAATTATTTTAAGTAAAATCTGACTGCTGTTAGACTTCAGCCCATAGCCTACCCACAAGATTTTATCTGTCCTCCTCAATGTTTTAAGCAGGCTGGTATTAGCTGCTACTTGGAAACTGGACTATTTCACATTAAAATCTAGCTCTACAATTTTTTTTACCACCAAGCAAAGAAACAAAACAAACTAGTCTGGCAACACTCTAAGTCAGCAAGCAGCTGGAAGTAAGAGAACCTCTTTAGACAGGCCATAGAAGTGCTTTCTCATTTGCTCCAACCTCACAGAGTTTATTTACTCGCTTACTGCTCTGTCTACAATCCTAACTCAAGCTTGTTGAATATGCATTAGCCACAAAGCCCCAGTGACACATAAACACGCTGAGACAATCAGATTCTAAAAGTCAGCATACTTCTACTCACTCGGAGAAACAATAAAAGTCAACATGCTTTAATGTGAATTACAGCCACCATCCAGCTGGCCCAAGGAGTAGCTGGTATCCTGCTCTATATAATCACCATAGAGGAGCTGCAAGCTTTAATGGTAATTAGTATACAAGATGGGCAGGATAAGCAGTAGCCAAGGAATATTTCTAATCATAAGAAGCTGCCTACTATTTTATAAGAGGCATACAGGAGTATACTCTAGCAAAGATGCAGCCAACCCCCAGCTAAACATTGTACATCTTGATATGGTAACAACCTGGTTTGGAAAACTGAGAACCCATCTATGACCAGCTGATCAGCCCTCTGGAACATAAATAAACCCTGAGTTCCAATCCAGACCCATATAAACAGGGGATTGGCAAAGTATAAATATACCACTTTATAGGGATAACAGGCTACTACTTCACTCTGCTAATAAGTCTGAGTTTGAGAATCAAAAATGACAAACATTATTAGGAACTAATACTTTAAAAGCAGAAAAAGAATGACTCATAGCAAGGGGATGCTGCTTGTGTATGGACTTGGCTTTCGACTGTAATGGCAGACCCTCTACAACAATTCCTGGGGAAGTGTTTCTCTGTTCTTGGCTCACAGTGCAGTTTTACTGCAAACACTTGCCTGAGCTATAGATACCAACCTCATCCAGCCTACTGGACTCTCTGAGACAGACAACTTTGGAGAACAGTATGTGTCTCCAATTCGGGCTTGTCTCAATTTTGTAAATGTTGCTTGGGTTGATGGTAAAAACCTCAAAACGCAGCAGTTCTGACATTGGCTTGGGAGGAGGTATGTGGCAAGATGGGGCACTCTGGTAGGAAAATAGACACAAGGCATAGTTTCTCATATAGGAAACCAGTCATACCTAGACCTTGCTGGTTCATAAGAGCACCCACCCCTGCCCTCTCAAAGGTCACCAGGGATCTAAAAGATGTAGTTGGCAGTCAGCTTACATTTCCGATCTCATCCCCCCTCATGAGATGACCTCATCAGTGTCATCTGACACCTCCATCACCTTCCTGTAATGGGCCTAGCTCCAGATCCCCCTCCGACTCTCTACTCTACTGTAGGTCCCCTTTTAGGCTGCTTCTCCATCTTCTCTTTTTTCTCCCCTTAAAAATATTTTGGAGATGGCTCAGTGTTTAAGAGCACTGGCTACTCTTCTAGAGAACCGTGGTTCAGTTCCCAGCACCCACATGGTGGCTTACGACCATCTGTAACTACAGTTCCAGGGGACCTGATGCACTCTTCTGATTTCCCCAGGCACAAAGTACACATGTAGTACACAAATATACATGCAGGCAAAACATCCATACAAGCTTGGCAGTGGTGGCGCATGCCTTTAATCACAGCACTCGGGAGGCAGAGACAAGGGATCTTTGAGTTTGAGGTCAGCCTGGTCTACAGAGCAAGTCCCAGGATAGCCAGGGCTACACAGAAAAGACCTGTCTAGAAAAACAAACAACAGCAACAACAACCAAAAAATCTGTATTACAGAATGCAGGGAAGATTGTGATTCTGTTTTTCAAAACAATACCAAGAAAAAAAATCCTTGAGGGCTGGGGAGATGGTTCAGTTGGTAAAGTGTGCAAGCATAAATATCTGAATTGGGATTCCCAGCACCCACATGAAAAGTACCTAAGTGTGGCAGTGAGTAACTATTACTCTAGAGCTGGGAGACAGAGACAGCAGGGTCCTAGGGCTTGCTCGCTGGCCTGTCTAACCAATTGGTGAAATCCAAGTTTGTCGTGAGACACTGTTTCAAAGCATAAGGTGGAGAGGGACAGAGAAAGATACCAGATGCCGACCTTTGGCCTCCACACATGCATCCACTGACATGTGTACACACGCATGCATGCATACACATACATACACACATACACATACACATACACATACACACACACACACACACACACACACACACACACACACAGATCATTCTATTCCTCATATGGAAACTGTTCAAAATTGACTGCGATGGATACTATGTTAAGAGTTTCACTAACAGATTCTCTTAACTGCCTTTGTAGTTAGACTTTGTAGTTATAACCAGCCTCACTTTTTAGATGGGTATCCTGACACTTATCAAACAGGAACAAGGTATACATCATGGGAATAGTAAGAGAAGGGCAAGTATTTTAATTCAGACTTAATTTACAACTATTATGGAGACCCTCAACCTCTTGGCATACATTCCCCTTCCCGTTCCCCTGCAGGATACTTTCTCAATTTCTTTTAACACTAACAGCAGTCTGTTGCTCATTCTGTGTCTATTCTCTACCTTTTCCTTACTGCCCAACCACTTTATCACTGAGATAATGGGGCTAAATTTTAAAACAAACAAGGGCCAGTGAGATGGCTCAGTGGGTAAAGAATAACCCAAGGAGAGGCACACACTACAGATGGAAAAGCAAAGAAAGTCAAGGGGTCCCAGCTCCTATTAACCGTGCAATTGCTACACTAGACCTGGATTTCATTTACCTGGGGGAGGGGGGGACCAACTTATATATTGGGTTATGGTACCTGGAAGGAAGTCTTGGGGCAAAGAGACATCTAATTGATTTACTAAGGCAGTGTTCCTCAGATAAACCTGGAGGGAGGTGAAGGTAGCAAGTGGGGTAATGAGTAAAGCTATCAGGGTAGATTTCTGACAAGGGTCTAGAGAAAGTCACTTCATCACGCTCCAGTAGCGGCTCAGAATACTACTTCTGCCTCCTGAAGCCCGCATGCCTCACTGGGTTTTCAACCTTCTGCACCAGTGGCCCCCAGTAAGATTGTGAAGGGGAAAAATTCCCAGCACTCCAGGCTTGCTAAATCTCAGGAAGAAGTGGCTCCCCAACCCAAAGGTGGTTCTTTGATAATGAGCTTGACCTAGGTAGCTACATAGCCACAGAACTAGGAGGAAGCGCATGGGATCCCAGGCCAAGCACCCACAGTACCCACTGTAACATCTACGTTGTGATTTACATGTCTGACCTAACTTCCACTTCTGAGTCAAAGACATTTGCTCAGCAGCTCTAAACCTTATCCTACACTCCAGATAGCACTTCAGTTCCGGTAGATAACGCCATAGCTGTTCAGAACACAGCTGGTTCCTTCTGCTATCTGGATGATTGGCATACATATCTCATGGACTTGTCAACATTAAACAGGATCCAATCATTTCCTGTCCCTGCCTCACTTGGTAATAGTCATTCTGATAACCATCTGCCTTAACTCATGGTACCCTTCACTTTTCTGGGATTCAGAAAACACTATTTATAGTTATCTTTAATTTTTCTTTCCTCTGCACATTTTCGAAAGCTGGTGAACAAGCCCCAGAGGTATTGCATCCTGCTTAAGGCCACACCTTCCTTTTCCTGTTCTTTCCCTGGTAGCTTTGAACCCCCACTTGTTGACCTCCACAGGGACTCTCCCAGGAGCCTCTCTTGCTCCATTCTCCCAGGTAACTACAAAGCTTGCTTTCTGAAGCACCTGTTGATTGACCACATGCATCCCTACCCAGAAATCCTCCAAAGGCTTTACTGCTCAGCAGCAGGTCCTGAGTCCTGTAAAATCATCCTCCAACTCACTTTTCCAGCTTCACCTCTAGCCTCAACTTGCATGTCTTTACTATATGTCTTATGTTCTCTTTTACACTAGGTTCACCTGGTATGTTATATAAATCTATTAGGCCTTTATCATGTCTTATAATGGAATTTTTTTTTATTTTTAGCAATATATTTTACTTATACCATTATATTCTTTTTTAACTAATAAATTTTTCTTTTCTTGTATAACACATTTGACACTCCCTCCTCCCTTCCCTCTGCTCCTTCCAGCTCTTCCATCTCCCTTCTCCCCCAGATCTACGCCCCCTTCCCAGATAAGAGCAGCCTTCCCGGGTTACCGGGGTTACCGCTCAAACAGGGTACAACAAGATGGAACAAGGCCTGGCTCTAATCCCTGTATCAAAGGTGGGCTAGGCAACCCAGCAGGAGGAACAGGATCTCAAGAGCAGGCAAAAGGGTCAGAGATCCTCACACGCCAGTCTGTAGGAGCTCTGCAAAAACACTGAGCTGGACAACCACAAGACCTATCTAGGGGATCTTGCAGGACAGCTACCCCCATGTTTTACAGTACCCTATATGTTGAAGGGGCTCTATGGCTTCATCTGACTCTTTATTTTTTTTTTTTAATTTTCCCAAGTAGTATCTGAACTTCACAAATAACTATTCAATGGATGTCTCAGAATAAAATTCCAAAATTATAAGAAAAATCTGTTACCACTCCAATGTTGTGCTTATTCTATTCTGTTTGATTTTCTAATGCTGACTATGGAATCCAGAGAATATCCCGTTGTGTACCTCTGAGCTACATAAACCCCAGATCTGTGTTCATGCCTTCGCAATTCCATGTCTTCAATAAAATGTAAACTGCAACCCAGACTCTGCTGTTAGACAGATAATAAAATGCAAATTTACTCTGGTCACTTGCTATCTTGGGTTAAGCATTCTGTTTCTGAAAATGGATGGAGTGACCTAAATAACAATGTCAAGTTTCAGGACTCCAAGTGACTATGTCTAAGTCTTGGGTTTGTGAGTGGAACAGCTACTCAGCTGAAGAAAATGATAAGTATAGGTTCACAATCGCCCAGGGCCGAGACAACAACCTGATTAGCTAAAATCAACCCACAGAATTTTCAGTCAAAGAGACAAGAAAGGGGATCTCTTGATTTTGACATGTTCTTTTCTAGCAAACAGGACATCCTCGGTTATCAAACTACAAAACTCAGCCCAATGATCATGCCAAGAAGCTCTTCAGAGTATGACCAGGGAAGACCAATGTCCAGGTCTTCCAATGTCACCACTACCATTTCCTCAAAGAAATAGGCTTCTATCACTCAGAGTCTCTGTATTCGGGTGAAGCTCCTACACCTCTCTACTCTAAAGAAACTCTATGAGCCAGCACTAGTCAGAGACAGAATGCACCCCTGGCCTCGGTGTTAAAAACCTTTGAACACATAGTTAGTGAACTGAACCAGCAGAGGAGCTAAGCAGAGTGTTTCTCCTTCTACCAGGCTAGCTGGAAAAGAGGGTTTACATCCAGAGCTACTGACAAGGGTTTAGACATCATAAAGAGGGGACTAGCCTCAGAACTGGCTCTCCCACAGGAAAGCAGATGGAAGATAGAGAGAAGGGGCAGAGTTCGGCCCCTAATGTCAAGGCACCACCCTTTAGCCCCTCTGCCCTAGCCAGTTACATAAGTCAACATATATGAATTGGGTTTCTGGTTGTCTGTACCCTCAAGGACCAGGGTTAATAAAAAGACCATGAGAAAAAGTCAACAGGAACCTCTTTGCTTAAACAGGAGCAATGCTCAGAGACTGCTCAAACTACCTTTCAGCCTTTCCAGGTATGGCTAGCAGGCTGTGGTGGTACATTTAAAAAAAAAAAGAAAAGACTGATGTGATCTTTTGCACTTGCCCAGATTTTGCTATTACACATAGATATGAGTCTCACCATCCTCTTTCATAAGAGCCCAAGAATCCTTCAGAACTCAGCTCTGAATTAATCTCCTGAAAAGCCTGTATCGAGGTAAAGGATCAGAAGCAGGAAGCCCAAGCCTCAAAGCAGGCACAGTAAAAAGAGTTCTAAAACCTAGTTGCAAAAGCTTTCCAATTTGCATCCTTAAAATGTCTGATTATATAAGATGGTTATGTCAGATCTGACTGTTCAACTGACACTGTTCCAGATGAAGACTTTGGAAAAAAAAAAAAAAATTCAACGAAGCCCAAGTAAGCCATCATGTTAAATACATCCCCCCCAAACCCAAGTCAGAACAACCTCTGACAAATGTGATGTGTGACTGTGAAAGAAAAATGACCAGGTGAAAGTCTCCCAAGGCCTATAATAAAGCAAAGGCAATGCACAGCAAAGATCTGGTAATCTAAAAACAAGCAAGCTGCATTAGGAAAATAATGACATTGCCCTGTTTTTGTTTTCTGTTTTGTTTTTCTTTTTCCTCTTTATACTCTTCCTAGGAGCAAAAAGAAAAGAAAAATGTTATATTGAATCAAAATTATATGGACAGACCCAGTGTGACTAAGAACAAAGCATTCTTCCTCCCTTGTCCAGCCAGGGAAGCCATTCTACAGTTGGTCTTTTATGCTGCTTCCAGTTGCTGACTTTGGAAGGCTGGGGAGAGATGGAACCCAGAGCCTCAGGCTTGCTAGGCAAGCCTCTACCATTGAGCTTTACGCCCAGCCTTGATGCTCCTGTTCACTAATTATGTGAATCTGCATCACCTTTGAATCAGATACCATTCCGGATACTAAAGACACAGTGGCAAGCAAGAGGGGCTTGGTCTCTGTGTCGTATCTCACAGGCAGCTTAAATTCCATAGGGACAGAAGGGAAATCAGAAATGAGGCAACACAAAGTACAGAGCTCCAACTGGAGTTTTAAAACACCATGAAGCAGCTAAAGGGGTAGAGGTGACAGGGCAGGAAGGTGCAGGTCTCTGTAAGAGGATGGTATCTGCAGGGAGACATGAAGCGGGTGACAGAAGAGAACTTCAGACAGAAAGTATAGAGAATGCAAAGGCCCTGTGGGTAGAAAGAAACCAGCTATTTGCAAGGACTAGTAAGTTGGATGATGAGAATGAGGTCTAGCAGGCCAGGAGTGCGAGAGAGAGGTCTATTTTGGGAGGGAGGCAAGGGCCAGATGTTGCAAGGTATTTATCAATCCTGGCTACATAGCCAAGGATTCTCATTCTCCCACAAGTCTCAGGCACTAGTTTTGCTTTGTTTATGTATTTTTAATTCCTCCAAATGATCTTAACATACAACCATCTCCAGCAGTGACCCCAGTGGGATAAAGGAGGATTTTGTTGAACATGAGGTGGAAGGTCATTACCATATTGGCATTGCACCACGTGGATGGTTCTACAGTGATCACTGCAACTCTGTCCCAGTGGAGAGGATGGCAGGCCAGCAGAGCTAGAAGCTAAAGGACCCAGGTGGGGCCACCAAGGTCATTCCAGAAGTAGGAGCTATGTTAGTGCAAACTGTCTCAGAATACCTATAGGAAGCTGACAGCTCCATTCCTAAAAAGTTTCCAGTTAAGACCAATGCAACTTACTTCACAGACGCCTAAAACACCCACACTGCAAACTACTGCTCTTCCGACTAACATCCACAGTTGAAACTGAGTCACAAAATGAATCAAATAGATTTAAGCTATTAACAGAGAAAGAGAGAGAGAGATAGAGAGAGAAATATCACAGTGCATTACAAAAACTAAAGGCCAACAACTGTTTTCTCCCTTCTGTCAATATGTCTTCTAGATTACAACATGATGTATGCTTCTTACTTAAAGGATCAAAGAAGTGTGAGAAACACTGCTCTAGGAGACAGATGGTGGTGGCTTACAACAGCATGGGGCTATCAAGTAAACACAGGGATGCAAGTAGATCAGTAATACCATCAAGGCTAAGAAAACAGGCCTCAGATGGCTAAAATGCAATGGGTGATGGATGAAGAGGAATCAGACACCAAAAGGTTCAGAGCAAAGGTCAGATAGGAAAGATGAGAGGGAGCCGGTGATGACACAGGGAGATGCTACCAATTTGAGACAGGGTATCACTGAGAAGCCTCTGAGGTCTGTTTCTGGGGAGTTGTCACCCAGAAAGATAGATACACAGGTTTAGCTCCTGGGTGAACAGATGGTGATCGGAGAAATGATTTGCTAGTCATCTGCATATTTAACCTCTAGGACTAAGAAAGATTAGCTAGAAAGTGGGTATGAATGGAGAAGAGACAAGAACAAGAATGAAGCCTTGGGCCAGGCCAACAGTTAGAGGCGAGAGAGAGGTAGGCAGGAGACCTGGGGTAGCGGGCAGGGAGACATGGGGGGAGGGTCCTAGAAAATGGTATCTGCAGAGTGGTGTGGATGAAAGAACTTGCTTCTTTGAATATCGGTTCAAATATGCAGGGACGTGCACGCAGGCTCACATATGAAGTCAGAGGACAACCTCAAGTGTTGGTCCTCGCCTTCCACCTTAGGAAGTCTTTTCTCTTGTTTACCACTGTCAATTCCAAGATAGCTGGCACACAGACTTCTGGGGAATTCCCTGCCCATCTCAGGTGCATGACACCAAACTTTGCTTTATTTGGGTTCTGGGGATTCAAACTCATGGTTCAACATTTGCCTGGCAAGCACTTTACCCACTGAACCATCTCCCAAGCCTTCACTTTATGATTTTTTATTTTTTTTGGTCTGCCAATTTCATGCAAGGAGAGTGGGGAGCAATACACTTTACCACACAGCAGTCTTGGCAGCTGAGATCTGCTTAAGGATAATCTCCCTACACAGCTTCTATTTTGGACTCCAGCAGGCTATTTAACAAAAAGTCAGATGAAAGGTGTTAGAAACCTCTGCAGTTAGAAGCTGTCTTCAGAAGACTCCAGGCAGTGTGATTTAGAGCCTTCAGTGACAACCATTAGCTGCTAAGCTACCAATTAGGGATTCCTGCCTTTTTAGCAAGTCCTGCCCAAATGGTGATAGCTTCTCCTCTGTACATTTTTCTCCCTATTCTCACATCATGTCAGGCTGGTTGCTGAAGTCTCAAATTCCAGCTACCACAAGAGACAGCTCCATAAATGAGCTGAAAGGGGTCAGATAAAATTTAAAAAATTAAAAATGGATAGGATTCAGGCCCGTGAGCCGAGGCCCTCTACTCAGGGTGAGAAATGAGAACTCGTAGCACCAACATCACTGGTGGCTTCTTAGAAATGTACACCCCTCAGTCCCACTGCAAGTCAGACAGAAAAGAGGCTGTTCCACAATCTGCATTTTTATGACATCATCACACATTATAGATACAACTTGCTAAGTACCGCAACCTTTAAGTCTTTTATAAACTTGCAAAAGACTGAAAGCAAAGCCAGCTGATCATATCCAGAGAAAGGATTTTTTAAAATTATTTCCAGGCACAATTCACAATTACAGACATAAAACACAAGATAACAATGTCTTAATCTCCAAGCCAATTCCTAGCAACCAACATCTAAGAGGCCCTGAAAATCTGATAGTTCCAAGCAGCAGATAAACAAGGGTCAGGAAAAAACAGAGTAAAGTAGCAAAGCACAGGAAGCTTAAAAGAGGTAGTGGCAGTCTGGGATGATAGTTAAATTAGTAAATACTTGTCATATAAACATGAGGACCTGAGTTTGATCCTCAGAACCCATATAAAAAGGCCACACGGGTAACATGTGCTTATAATCCTAATGCTGAGGAAGAGAAGACAAGCAGATCCCTGGACTTGCTGGTCAATCTATCTAAACAACCTAATTGGGAAGCTCCAGGCAAAGTAAGAAATCAACCACGACGTCTTCTAAGGATTGACACCAGAGGCTGACTTCTGGCATTCACAGGCATTGTACACATGTATATCTACACAACTATGCACGCACACACGTGTGCACCCTCACAGCACATGAAGCACACCTGGTGCTAAAGAAGGGTGAGCAGTGACTTTCTGGAAGAATCAGCAATCACCTAAAGAACATGCACATTTCATACAGGGAGCCGTTGCACCAGAAGAGCCAACTAATCAAGAGAAAGCAGGACAGGCTACTTGCAAACAGACAGTGGCTTCAGCTGTGAGGAGGCAGCAGAGCAGGCAGCTGGCAGGGCCACTTCCCCAGTCTGGCTGTCAGGGTTCATAGTTCTAACTATCTGTGGGTCTGGACATGTTAATTCTCTAAGCCTATGTTTCTAGAAGAGTAAAACAAGGATATGGCCAGCACTAACCTCCTGAGAAAACACGTATGCAAATTTACATATGGGTGAACTTTCAGTGCAGACTAGGTACCATGGAGTATTCAATACCTGTTATCGGTGGCAGAAATCATCACTTTTAGTGTGACAAAGTTATGGGCAGCAGAATACAGAAGAATAAGTAAGAAGGATGAAGAAACTCACTCCACTGGAGGAACATTCATTTCTAATGCAGGATGATTTTGGGCAATCTAATCAAAATAATCCTGCATATCTCTGAAGATAGGTAATTGGCTAGTTTTGCAAACTTTACCCCGCATAAGGCAGACTTGTTCCTGAGGCATCTAGAGTGCTGCTTAGAATCTGCTCAAGTTTGTTTGCTATTTTTTGCACAGGAAACAGAAATACATGAACCAGATAGAAGCAAATGGAGTCTCCAGCTGCCAAAACAACTGCTGGGGCAGGAAACCAGGCCACAGCACAGGATCCCACAGGTGGGTCGCTCTAGTGCACCTCTCCTGGCTTGGGTGGGTGGTAAAACAACGATGGTGTGGAGCTCAGAGTAAGTGTGGCAGTGAACAGGGACAGGCATCCCTTGTCTCTTTCTCTCTCTCTCTCCCCTAGCCAGCTGCCAGATGTCACTCCTTTTGCGCCTCCCTTGGCCTCTTGGGGTGTGCCTGAGGATGTTAGATAGCTCTCTTAACCTGACTCCATCCGTGAACTGCAGGGGACTGACGAAGAGCAGGAAGTCATTCTGAGACAGGCAGGACTGCAAGAGAAAAATGCAGCAAAGCTGGGAGAAAAAAGGCTTCACCCACAAGTTCAAGAAAACGAAAGTGAGTTCAGAGCTTCACTGATTTCCCGACTAAGCAGCCTCCGAAAGCTAAGAGGGAAAGAGTCTCCATGTAGGTAGAACACGCCCCCAAACCATTACTAAATTCAAGTTTCTTCTTTAAAAGCAAGTAAGTTTTTAAAATGTTTCTCTCTGAGCCAGGAGCAAGGACTCACTCCCTTAACCTCACTGTCTCTCCTTCCCGTTCTCCACCTTTCATCAGGAAGGATCTAACTTGCATTCTACATACGACAAACTTCCTTTTTAGGCTAAAACACAAAATAAACATAGTCTCCAAGAAATAAACCACGCCTTCTCATCTCTCGTATACTCGACCTAATTATTTTTAAAGTGATGCTGCTTGGCTTACTTAGAAGAAGTCAGGAGTCCAGATCTCACCAGGTGAAGGAGTGGGGGTGGTAGCTGGAGTGAGAACAAGCCTTTGCTAACAGTGAACAGACTAGTTACACTTTACTGTATGACGCCGGAAGCAATACTTAGGAGAATAACTAGCCCTGAGCTCATTACGATTGGGGATACGGTTCTTCACTGCAATCAGTGTTATCGATCCCTGTCAGGGATGGGATAAAACCCCCAAAGAGGCAGAGAGAAACCAGAGCCAGAAAGAGTAACTCGGGGGAAAGGCTGTCTAGGCAGCGGGATCCTGAGAAATTCGAGAAAGACAAGTCTGCTTTGGGTTCTGGAGAAAGCCAAAAAGGCCAGCACACTCTGGAGCCCCTGCTTTCAAAAGGAAGTTCATACTTAACTATATACATTATAAGTAAACCTCTCGTTAGCCAGGGGCCCAACTATCACCAGCCCTGGAGCCAGTGAGAATCCTTTGGGATACCCCAGTTAGAACCAGAAACCCCAAGCTGCAAGCAAGCTCCAGTTCTTTCTGCTCAGTAGGAGATGGAGGAGGAGAGAAGCAGTGCCTGAATTGGGTGAAAAGGCCCTTTCCAGGAACTCCACAGCTGACCAAATAAGGCAAATGAAAGCAGAAGGCCAAGGAGGCCCTTCCTCAAAGCAGCCAGTTGGATGACAGGGACACGCACCTCCAACTCTAGCCTGGTTTGCCTGGAGTGTGCGTGGGAAGAGAAAACGCTAAGAGCTACAGAATCAAGAATGTGTCGCCAAGGAGCAGCCTGGGATACGCTGAGAGGCACTGGGATGCACTGTTTCCAGCCCCTTCACTGGCTTGGTCTGGGAACCTTCAAATGTTCCAAGCTGCTGTGCACCCCGTGAAACTGTGCAAACTGGCACAGTCTGGTACTAGAATTCAAAACTAACCTTTTTTTTCAAGTCCCCAAGTCCCCAGATTTATAGTCTAAAGCTTAGACATGACCTCAGTGTTACATATGAGCCTACACAATCAATTTCCATTGTTTCAAAGAGAAAAAATATTTCATGTATTTATTTCACTGTATTTTTTTGGTTTCCAAATTAAGTCTAAATTTCATGTTTTAGGAAATCTCCTTGTAGAAGAAATTACTTAGTTTTTTTAAAATATATTTTCCTCCTCCCATATGCCAAGAGTCCTTTATATGCTGAGAAAATGCAAAATAAATACCAGACGAAAAGATTGCTATTGCTATAATAAAGGTTGGCTGTGGGAGAGAGGAGAAAAAAGCCCTCTATATAGGGTTGTAGCTTAGATTATAAATACCAGACGAAAAGATTGTTATTACTATAATAAAGGTTGGCTGTGGGAGAAAAAAAAAAAAGCCAAACAAAACCTCTATATAGGGTTCTAGCTTAGATTTTGCCACTGTCTCCTGTGGGTTTTCAGAAATGTCACCAGCCCAGAGAGTGTGGGCATATGACAAGAGAAGGCAGAAGCACATACACAGCTGGGAAAAGGAGAACACATTCCATAGATTTTTTTTCCAGAAAACCTAGTACTGCTTTCTCTTTCCTTGAGTCATGTAGGTTTCTAAAAGCTCACTGGAAAATTTAACAGATGGTAGGAAACCATCACAGCCTGGAAGAGGGGCCTATGAGGGGTTAAATACTCAGAAAACAGTACATCACAGAGTCAACTGTGCCTGTCTTCCAGAATCAGAGTCCTGCCTATCCACTTCCTCTTTGTGCAATGGGTCTCTCACTTGTCCTCCAGCGTCCTTTATGTGTTGGAAGCCTGGAGCAAATCCTGCAAACCTCAGCAGTACAGACAGGCGCCCAAGGCTATGTGCATCTTGACCCTGACCTAAGGCAGAAGAAGCTAAGACACAAAATCTGGTGGGAGGAAAGGAAATGACCATCTATCTCCTAAATTCACTTGGAATTGGGTCAGTTGGCTCACCCAGAACACATTGGGGTGGGGGTGGGGGGATGTCCTACACTCTCAGCAGAAACCCAGCCTTCAGGCTGTAAAGGAACCTTTGCCATGTTCAACATTGCTGCATCTGAAAGCTTGTTTACAGGGTTGGGGGTTGGGGGTATGTCTGACAAAAGCAAGAGGTGTTGGATCTCCAGGTTTGGAGGTGGACATCTGAGGCTAGTTCTGTGACGGCACAGAGTACATGTGATCTGACTTGACAGTTCAGTACTTGTCAATGCATTAAGGCTAGACTTGGATCTTGGGAGGCCTGGTACATAGCACAAGCTTAAGAGACTCTGTCAGAAGCAGGAAATAAGCTGGCCACTTTAAAAGTCTAACGATCCTGTCATTCAGTGACTCTAAACTGTGGTTTGTTTATTCCCATTTACTTCCTATCCCACTTAAAAAAAAAAAAAAAGACAAACAAAAAAAACCTTCAAAACTCAAGACCCAGATAGATTTCTCTAAAAGAAATAAGAGAAAAAATAAGAGAATAAATAAAATAAGAGGGGGGGAGAGGGGGAATGTTGGCTTGTGTCAGCAGGATGACATTTCAAGTCTACAGCAGTATGGGTCCCTTCAATGCCAGAAAAGTCTTGAAATGACCCAGCCAACACAGTTCTAGGGTATAATTTCTGGCCTGTAAGATTTAGTTATATCCAGGGCAGAAAACAACATGGCTCCCCCAACAGTCATTTTTGCATCGCAAATGATTTCTGAGCATTTGCTTATTTTTAGCACTTCATACAGTGGAGTCTGCACAAAGCAAAAATAGATGTTTGCTTCATATAAAACTTGTAATGGGGTGGGCGTTGCTTGTTGTCCTAGACTTATTTAATACTGAATTGAGATGGTCCCAATATAGATTACCACTATCATCTCACATTTTTCTAAAAGTGGCTTATGTAGAACATGTCAAGCAATCTAAACATAAGTATGAGAAACTAACTAACATATACCATGCTTGTCTAGGAGCTGTAAGTACTGCTGCCAGGAGCTCTGAATCTGAACGAGAGCACAGCTCAGGAATGACAAAAGCAGCATCAGGACGATGGGCTTGGCCCATACAAGGATTCCACGGTGGACTGGGCTTTGGGTCCCTTGACACTGGAATTACTGCTTTTGGCACTGACCTGCTAACCTGACTCTAGCGGCAACCTCAAAAGTATTCTCTGAGGTGGCCAGGCTGTCAGGATGGCTTGGTCCCTTCCAAAAGTTCTCAGAATTACTTGGAAATTTTGCCTACCTCAAAAAGGTGATATGGAAACTTCCTGAAACTTTGAGCAGAGACTGGTTTACACTCCAGGGTGGTCACAGTTAAATCCTATGAGTTATGTAATACAGAGGTAGAGAGTTTAATTCGAGCTGCTCTGGCAGCTAACATAATACTTGCTGTTCATAGGGAATGTTGTTTGCTGGCTGGAAGTGGAAACCTTCATTAGTCTTTCCTAATGCTTCTCACAGTGAGGAGAATCTACCCTCAAAGACACCCTCCTGGTTTCTCTGTGTCTACTCAATCCCTCTTCTCAGTGGGAGGCAACTCCATGCAGTGATTGGCAGGTCTGTGTATACTTAGTTCAGCCCCTACACTCTGTGCAGAGAGAGTCTGCTGTGATGAGCTCTCCACACCCCTACCCCCTTACAGACTACACAGGGGGAAGGGGAACACGGGCAGTTGTGAGAAACACCTGTGGGGCCTCAGAGCCACAGGTACAAGCTGTAACACTGAAAGCCTTCACTCCCTGGATCTGTCTGTAACCTCCCTAGAACTGCTCAATAGCATTTGCTCTCAGGCTACTGATAGCAAGAGATTAGATAACTATGCTAATTGCAATAACTGGCTCACAGAATTGTCTTTAGGAACTGAATATGGAGAATGTGGGGTTCTCCTGCTCCATCTCTTCAGTAACAGAAACAAGTAACAAAGTTTAAAAAATGCTTGTCTAGACTACTGACCAGTTTCTTTCTTTCTTTTTTTTTTGGGGGGGAGGCGCGTAGAAGGGTGAGACAGGGTTTCTCTGTATAGCCCTGGAAATCCTGGAACTTGCTCTGTAGTGGAACTTACTCCATAGATCAGGCTGGCTTGGAACTCAGAGAGTTCCACTTGCCTCTGCCCCCCTAAAGGCGTGCGGCACCACCATCTGGCTGATCAGTTCTTATTGATTTCTTCATCCCTGAATTAACTTTCTGCTTCATTCCTGAATGCTTAATAATGCTAATATTCTCTATCAAAACAATTATAAATAAATATACTGTTTAAGAAAGGTAAAGACAATTTAATAGTAACAGTCCAATCCCATTAAAACATGCACATTTTCACCTAACTTAGGCATATCGTTCTGTATAGCTTAATGATCTGGACTTAATTCGCAGTAATCTGCAGGGGAGTGAGGATGCATAACAAAAACGAAGGGAGGCAATTCCCCATAAAGACCATGTCTGATCTTCTTTCACACACACACTGGAAAAGACACAACCTGCTACCTGGGAATGGCCACTGCAGATTTTCTCTCTTAAATAAAAACCTCAAGCTCAACACACCATCTAATGTGAACACAGCAAAGAAGCAGGATCAGTAACGGACATTCTGCATAAAAGGAAATCCATCCAAGAGGGATGTTCTCGGCTAACGACTCATCCAAATGTCTATTCTCTAAGCACACCCAAGCAGGCACCTAGCAATTTCACAGCTAATTCTCCTGGAAGAAGAAATAATTGCCCATGAAGTCAGCTCTGGGTCATTGCATAATCTTATGATCCTTCTTCTAATCTATTATCCTTACCTTTGGGACTATACAACACACGTTATTCATAAATATACATTAGGCTAATAGAGATAACAATTGCAGTCAGCCCTTTGTATCCAGGGGTTCTATATGCACCAACCAAACACTGGCAGAAACAACCACTGGAAAAAGAAAATTGTGCTTATAATGAACACGTGAAGATATTTTTCTTATCAATTTTCACTAAATGATATCACTAATATTGATATCACTAGTATTGATACGGTATTAGGTTTTACATATAATCTCAAGTATACAGGTTACTATGACTAGCTTATATGAAAATACCGTATCATTTATATAAAGCCTTGTTCAGTGGCTGATTTTGCTGTCTCTAGAGGTCCTGAAATTAATCCTCTGTGGAGACTAAGATACGGCTCTCTTTATAAAGAGTTACTGATGCTAGTAAGGTATTATCATTACATAAACTAATGATTACAAAGCTAAAAAAGTACTTACTTGCGTTTTAATTAACTTCCTGCAATGTTCTATGAGCTATGTACATACTTCACAGGATTGCCTTATTTAAAATTATCAAAACAAACATCCTTCAGCAAAACCTGAAGCTGCAAGACTTAAGAGATTTTATAGTAGCACACAGCCACAGAAAATAAGCCACAACAATCTGGGCCCTACCACACCTCCCAAAATTCTCAAAGTTATTGCATTTGAGTCTGAATATTCCGACAGCAATGATCACAGAGTGACTTTCAGGACTGACTACATGGAACTAAATATGTTTCAATAGGCTGAAATTAGTGATATCACATGAACCAGTAATTTTTCCTTTGAGTCAGAACTGCAGAAGTTATTTTATTTTGACATTTTCACGACACTGTAGAAATAAAAGATGGCTTGACCTCTTGAGTATTACTCTTTTGATGGCTCTGTAGCGGTTCACAGTTAGAAATGTCTTTTAGCATAGGGTTACACAAAGACTAGGTGCTCTCACAGGTAAAATCCAAGAGACCCAGAAAACCTACAGTGACACAAGCGTTATGCGATCCGGTCACCTGTAAAACTTGTTCTTGGGAACTGTCTTGGGGTTTCTGTTGTTGCTGTGATAATACAACATGCAAAACAACTTGGGAAGGAAAGAGCTTATTTCAGCTGATAGCTTTGTAGCATCATCCAGGGAAGACAGGGCATGAACTCAAGGCAGGAATCTGCAAGTAGGAACTGAAGCAGAAGTCAGAGAGGAATGCTGGTTACTGGGCGTGCTCCTCACGGCTAGCTCAGCCTGTTTTCTTAAACTATCCCGGCACCACCCTCCCACATCTATCACTACTCATGATAATACTCTACAGACTCACCTACAGGCCAATCTTATGTGTATATTTTGTCCACTAAGATTCCCTCTTCCCGAATATGTCTAGATTTGTGTCAAGTCAACAAAATACTAATCAGGACAGGAGCTCTACCCATTTTATCATGGCAGCCACAGAAAGCTCTCAACTCTTCAATTTTATGCACAAATGCTGGTTGGGAGATCATGGCACATATGCCTCCGTTAGCAATGAGGACTCAAACATTAAAGAACCTCACCACAGAATGTAGGCACACTGGGCAGAAGTAGTCCTGTTGCCTTTCCCAGCTCCAAACATATCTTGAACTCCACAGTTCTCATTAGGAAGGCAACCTGGACTAGAAACTAAATGTTCAATCTTGTTATTCGACAGACTTCTTTGGTGAGCACAGGATCTGTGTTAGTTACATTCCTCATTGTGACAAAAGTATCTATCAAAGGCAGACTGAACAGAAAAAGGGTTCATTTGGGCTTATAGTTCAAGAGGATACAGTCAATCCTGTCGAGGACAGCATGGCATTTGGAAGGATCTGGTCACACTGCTTCGATGGTTTAGAAAGCAGAGCTGGATGGATGCCGGTGCTCCACTTGCTTTCTCTTCTGAATGTAGTCTGGGATCTCTACCTTGGAATGCTGCCACCCACATCTAGGCTCTTCCTGCTGTAATTAACCTAATCGAGAAACTCCTTCAGAGAAAGACTCAGAAGTTTATTCCACCTGGAATGCTAGATCCTATCAAGGTGACATCACTACAGGGTTTATTCTACAAATTAATTAAAAGGATTGGAACTGAACTGTTTGTTCCAACGTTGCTACATTCTCCGATACTGTCATTCACAAGAAAACAACAAAAATCACCCTAGAAATAAAAAAGAAACACCTAAAAAATTGTTTTCTATAAAATCTTATATAATTAAAATGTTTAAACCCGTATCAAAGGATTTTTGTAAAAAGAAACACACCTACGCAAAAACTCAACGTGTTCACTTTACAGTCTTTTAAAAGCCCAAGAGTGTCAAATATTAGAGAAATGTGAAAATAATAATTTTTCTCATTCTACATGCCATAAACAAATTATGAGTCGGAAGGGCTAATATTTCAAGATATTTCCACAATGTGTAATTTTACTGTCACTGGTTATTGTATGAGCTTCAGATAAAAAGGTTACCACCCTTTGAGTTTCTGAGCCAGCATGGAGTGTGTTAATTACTGCTGTAAGATGAGGAGCAGGGCTGAGGAGAGGCTCAGTGGGTAACCACTCCCCAGGAAACCGTGAAGATTGGAGTTCGGATTCTCATCACCCACAGCCATCCTGGACTGGCATGGCCACGTGAAATCTAGTGGTTGGGAGGCCAAGTCCAGGGATCTTTGGAGTTAGTACTCTGTCTGAACTAGCCATACTGTCAAGCTCTGGTTCAAGTAAGCAACCTTGACCTAATGCACAGATTCCAAGCAGTCCAGATCAACCCATGAATGCCACACACACATGCACTCATACCTGCACATGCATAGATAAGCACATATGTGCACATATAGTAACTACACACAAACACGCAGAGAAATATATATATATTTTAAATCTGAGGGGAGATACAGTCTGAAGATCTGAGTGAGACGGGACCATGTAAATGTACTGAAGTTAGAGACTCTCAGCACAGACACCCCTACCCTTCATATTTCCTTTTTTTAATTTGTCACACTTCAACTGCAGCCTGAACTGCTAGAGTGGGACAGTTAGTGAACAAAAAAAAAAAAAAAGCTTATCTTATCCAAAATGACGTTATAATTTTTTCATAAAGTCCAATAGGGTTAGAGGTTAGAAAGGAGAAGACTATCGATCACAAAGCCATTTTTCTGGAAATTTTTCAGAGGAGATATTTTTAAAGTTACAGCATATCTTTCCATTCTAAGCTGGAAAAGTACAAATCACATAATCAAAACTAATGAAAACCAAACTACCACGAAGAAGATCTTTAGTGACCCAAAAGGCTTCTGGCAGCCCTAGAAGTGTATAATGTTGCTAGGCTTGGTTGGCCCACTCACTGGCATCAGCAACCCTGGGAGTCTTTTGGTGATGTGAGACCTCAGCTCTCATTGTAGATCTGCAGAATCTGCATTTTTAACAAGATGCCTGAGAAATAGCCTTATACAGTAAAGTTCAAGATCCAATAGTCTACATCATCCAAATCACACCAGTGCAGACTGCATTACACGAAATAGCAACCTGCATCTCCCACAGTTCAGCTGTGTGGAGGGCCGAATGACTCTTCATGTCCCCAGGGCCCCATTTCAATAATACTGAAAACAAGAGAGGGGTCTGTGGGACACAAATACCTTGTTTCCTTATAAATCAAGTTGCTGTCACATTAAGCTAGCATCATTGCAAATACCACTCACCACAGAAGAAAGCCCTGTGATTGTTCTTTTACTGCTTCATTTGATTACTAACTCTACGAGGACAGCTAAGGGTGTATCGGACACGGAGGGGATCTTTGTTGAGCAGGATTCCAGGGCCTAGCCCAGAGCTAAGCTCATAGGAGCTACATGATTAAAAAATACTTGAAGAATAAACAAATAACTAACATAATTTCTTATAAAGAAGTTCTGAAGCTGAGACGGTGGTACACCACTGCAAACCTGGTACTGAGAAGCCTGAGACAGGCTGGCCCAGACTGAGACCCCTGGGATACATAACGAAACCCTGTCTCCTGAAACAAACCAAAAGATGAACCAAAGAAGTCTCTGAATTTTAGTCAAATCTCTGCTGATCCCTCAGCAAGATACTTTATTGGCTCTAAGTATCTCAGTGTCCTCTCCTTAATGACAGGTAGGAGAAAGATCATCTGTAAGGCTTGCCCCAGTTCTTATGCATGAATAAAAATTCCTCCTGAGTTTAAGTCCATTTAAGTCCTGAAACCACCTTCAAATAAAGACATTGACTGAGCAGTGAAGCAGTGGCCCTCGGCAAGCTCATTTGCCATACTTGCCCTACCAGTCTGTCTGCAGCCACAGCTGCGTCTGTCTCTGGAATTTACCTGTTCCCTCACAGATGCCACCACTTCTTCCTGCCAAGTGTCTGCCTTCCCTCACTGTTGCCGATTCTCCCCAGTAACCCTTTCTACATGACCCATTATCCACTCACAACTGCTCAGAAAGCTCTGTAACTCTAGTCCTAGGCCGCATGCCCAGAATCTGGGGTGGACCTCAGGAGTCCCTCTGTTGATTTATTTCCATTTTTAAGACTGAGACTCTGAGGATAGATTTTATTCTTTTTTGAAATTTTTTAATTAAAATATAATTATATCATTTCCCCTTCCCCTTTCCTCCCTCCAACTCCCCCCATGATAACACCCTTGCTTTCTCTTTCAAATTCAATCAGGGTTGGAGAACCCTAAATAATCTAAAAATAAATCTGCCATATGACTCAGCTATACCCTTCCTTGTCATATGCCCAACAGTCTGGACATCCTATTCACAGTCCTTGACCACCCATGATCATCGCTGCACTACTCACAATAGCTAGGAATAGAAACAACCTAAATGTTCCTCAACTCACAAATGGCTAACAGAAAATGTGGTACATAGTCACCTTATTATCTGAGACAGTAGTCTCTCACTGAACCTGGAGACCACCATTTCAGCTACATAGCCGGCCAGAAGCCCCAGGATCTGTCTCTTCATACACCTGAGTGTTGGAGTTAAAGGTACACATGGACACATGAAGCTTCTGCACAGGTGCTAGGGATCTGACTAAAGTCTCCATGCTTGCACAGCACATGTTCCACCCACAAGCTAGCTCCCCAGCCTATGAACAACACCATTTAAAAAAAGAAACATCAAGGGTTTTTAGACATTATCACCCCACTATTCTACACACACACACACACACGCACACACACACACACACCCCACCACCACTCATCTCCAATACAAAGTCACTGTTCAATCTTTTGATTTTTTTTTTTAGATTTATTTTATGTGTATGAGTATTTTGTGCATGTACATGCACACACACACACACACACACACACACGTACACTAAGTGCATCCCTGGTACCATGGAGTGGTCCCCTGGAACTGGAGTTACAGATGGTTTTGAACCACAATACAGATATGGATCTAGAAATTGAACCCGGATACTCTGGAAGAGCAGCAAGCACTCTTCTTACCCTCTGAGCTATCTCACCAGTCCATTGTTCAATCTTAAATATGTTACAATAACAAAATGCACCAATGGTTAAAACCCACTCATGGTTTCAATTATCCATGCATTCACTAAGCCATCTATGCTAACAGTGAAGCCTAGGGAGATGACAACCAACATACTGGCTGAAGGCAACAATATCTGTATATACTTTTCAGACAAAATATTTTATCTTACAAGCACACTATTACAACTCTAGAATGTAATCTGATTATTCTGGTTGCTTCGTCTTAATCTTTCTTCTACAGAATAAGCCAAGAAAAGGTGATGAATAGATAAATCCTATTTCAATCTCCTGAGACTTCTCTCAGAAGATGAATTTGATCCCATTAAATTGCCTTCCTATAATATGCTGTTCTTAATCTAACAGTAGCCTGAGCCTATGATCTTTTCTTTGAGTCTCTCCTGCAGAAGGATATCTTGTGAGGATGTACTGTGGTTGGTTTGTTTTCTTAAGAAAACTTCTTTAATCAGATGTGGTGGTACATGCATCTGATCTAAGCATTTATGGAGGATAAGACAAGAGGTAAGACACATAGCACACACATTATTTTTTAAAATAGGGGGTAGAGTTTTTGACTGAGGCAAAACATAAATGTGGAAAGTACACAAATTGTTAAGCAGGGAACATTAATTTTCAAAGGAAATTCATTAGGTGAGTAGCCCCGAGACCAAGAAGTTAAATGACACAAGTACCCTAGGAGTATCCTTCTGATTCTTACGTACAATCATCTTTGGTTCTCTTATAATCAACAGGCCCCTGGTTACCTATCAAGACCCTAGCAACCTGCAATTCTGTTTTAAACATCAGGACTCATAGACTAGTAAGACCAACATAGTGCCAGGCTAAGAGGAGAAGTCAAAGGGCAAAGATGATGTTCCAGTCCTAGGATATGATCATGGTGACGAGGCACTGACAGCATGCTTCCCCAGCATGGTAGGCCATTTAAGGTAGAAGAGCTGTGCTCACAATCATGTGAAAATCCTTATAAACAAATGAACATCTCCATCAGCATAACTTCTTCAGAAACCCAGCCATGAGAACACAATGCAATTATACATGACTCTAATCCCGCAGCCCCCCAAATTCAGAACAGCAGGTGGGAGGATGCCAGAAATATCCCAAACAAACTGGGAAGAAAAGCCCATTGTTTATGGCTTTATATTTTGGTGTCTCTAACAAGGAGGGTTAAGGGGAAATTCCACTGTATTATCCACAGACTAGTCAATAGACCATCTCCCCTGCAGGAGGAATTTCTGGCTTCATGCTTTGATGCTCACTTCCAGCAAGCAGGCTTTGGACAAATGAGGCAGTGCTCTCACATTACAACAGGAAATGGAATTGCAGGTAATAACAAGCAGCCAAGATTCAGTTAGGAAAGGTGATCTGGGGCCAAGAGGACCAAGACAGACAGTTGTCATCAATCCCTGAATTGTTTTTAGTTAGATGGGGCATTTCTACTTTCTGCTTAAAGCTGGCCCAGAGCTCAAGGAGAGCTGCAGAAACTGGCCAAAAGTGGAGTCCAGTTAGAAGTGTTTCCCATTTAGTAGGTGATTCCCCTACTAAGGATCCTGAAAGTGCATAAGGTATCTCTGTCACCATGCCAAAAGCTGTTCTGATGCAAGAGCACACACATAGAATATTTTTTTATTCTTTTATTTGCTTATCCCACAAATATTTACTAAGCACCCTCTAAATCCTGGCCATCTTTAAAATGCTGAGATAGAACTTCTGTATTTATGAGGCTTACATTAGCAACAGGGGAGACAGCTAGCGAAGTCACAAACAATGACAGTCTGTTGCCTTTGAGGGGAGCAAATACTTACATACAAAAAAAAGCAGAGAAGTCAGAGGGAGCTTGCAGGACTGCGAAGGGGATGGGGAGAACCCTGAAGAGGTTGCAACTCAGTAGCCCTTGAGTTATAGGAATATAGCACTTGAATTATGTGAGTCAAACAATATCCTTGAAAACAGCCCCTCAGGTTGAGGGCACATTAAGTGCAAAGACCCTGAGGCAGGACAAACCTTGCAGTGCTTCAGGCAGGTGACTGAAGCCAAGCCATCATGAAGATGATGGGGAACAAGGTATTCCCGTTGGAGTGACAGAAGTCAACTGGATTTTAAGTACAGGAGGAGAGAGATCCAGACTATTTGTTCAATATATCACTGTGCACCAGTGCAGACAGAAAGTCCCAATTAGAAGGCCCTGGTAAAGGTCCAAAAAGAGTTGATTGTGACAGGGGAGGGGTGATAGTCAAGGCAAGATGAGAATCGGTCAGGTGCTCGATATAATGTGTATCTAAACCAAGTAGGTTTGCTAAAGGACTATATTAGGGATTGGGAGAGAGGAGGAGAGAAGAAACTGGGGATACAGCTTTGTACTGCCTAGTATGTGCAAAGCCCTCAGCGCTTGATCCTTGGCACTTGCCATTTTAAAAACAAAAAAAACAAACAAAAAAAAAAAACCTGTTTCCTATGTGAGATCCTGTCTCAAAATAAATAGATAACAAATAAATAGCTAAGGTCTCAAGACTTGGCTGGATGTGAGGGAAGTTAGAAACTTTATATCTATTACTTGGATTATTAAGCCACTACATGGTCACTACAGAAAAGACTATAAAGATTATTTAAAAAATAAAAAGTAGAATTGACATATGATCCAGCAAACCCACTTCTGGATAAATATTCTAATAATTGAAAGCAGGAAAGTGAGAACCTGCATATCCATGGTCACAGCAGCAATGTTCACACATTCGAATGGTGGGACTGGCAGGTGAATAAACAATGAAAGGTCCATGAGGAAGGGGAAATCCTGTTACCAGCTATAACACAGATAAGCTCTATAGGACTACAATGTGAAATAAAGCAGTCATAAAACACAAATGTACACGGCATATCTAAAGTAGCTGGGTATGGTGGCACACTACTGCAATCCCAGCACTCGGGAGGCTGAGGCAAGAGCATCAAAATAAATTTAGAGGCCAGTCTGGGCTACACAGTAAAATCCTGTCTCTACAAAGTGGGTAAATTCATAGAAAAATAAGTAGAACTGTAGTTACTAAAATAAGGAAAAAATAAAATTTAAAAAAAAAAGATTGTTGGATGTAGCTTTGGATGCAAACTGGAAAAGTTCAACAATTGAACACACTTAGCAGTATCAAAGGTATACTTAAAAATGCTTAAGCTGAAAATTTTTATGCTTTTTTAAAAAACCACAAATACAAATAAATAAATTTATAATAAATAGCCATTGTGTTTAAGATGATAGTAAATGAAAATGCAAAACATTGGTAAAGAACAAAAAATTTAAAGCTCTACTTTATTTCGTCTGCATTAGATTACACTTTCTGATTTGCTTTCCTTTATAATATACATAGCATATTAGCTGTATAATATATGCATATAACCTAAAATGATTTAACCAATAAATAGGAGTCATTGACATTTTTTATCTTTTTTTTGTAAGCATGCATTAAAGTTGCTTTTAAGAAGTATCATAATAAGCATCTTAAGTCCCTTTAAGTTGTCAGTTACCAATATTTCGGCCTGTGAATTGCCCAAAACTAGCTGTAATCCTCTTACCCACTCTGAAACGCCCCTTTGCGTAGTCCACAGCTGGCCGAAAGGATGAATAAAATTTGGGGCACAGCATATTCCTATTCGTGGACTTAGTTGTTCTTTCTAAAATCATTTTGTATTTACTATTAATAAGACTGGTTGGGGAAGATTTAAGGGACACACACAAACACACACACGCAAACAAAAAACAAAACAAAAAAACAATGATTTAGACAAGACTCCAAAGGCTTACACAAGTAAAAAAATTGACATTGACGACTGACAGATGCAGGTTTATGAAGAGGAGTCCAAGTGGTCCAGTTAGGATACAAGTCTGAGATGGCCACAAGATATGCACGTGTGGAGCTGTGGAACTGGATGTAGCATGCTGAGTCTGTGGTTCAAGGGAGAAGTCGAGGCTAGAGACAGAAACGAGTCTTTGCCGCCATAGTAACAGAAAATCTGGGTCTTCAACTACAAGATGAGTAACTGAAAAGAAAGAGAAGATAGAACTCAGCTCTACTCCAGAATTTATTCCCCTCTACTCAGAGGAAAAATAGTCCATGAGCTAGGGGCTGGGGATATGAATTTAGACCCAGACAAAGAGGTAACTGTGAAGGCTGAGCTCAGAATCCTGACAGAACTGAGACTGATATGGCCACATCAGTCCTCACCTTGAGTCCTGCATACAAAAAAGATGGAGAGAGAAGAGCAGAAATGAATGGAGGTTCCTGAACTCTGATGCACAAAGGACAACCGCTTGGGGCCTAATGTCCCAGTGTCTGTTCTGGTGCCGCCACTCCCACCCTGTCTTCTCTTGGTTCCTACTGTCATACAGTTGCTATCTTGCCTCTTATCTATATAGTAATCTTAACGCTGACTTGAGTCGATTTCTGCTCTTTATCACCAAATAATTCCTGATAAAGACCTAAGGAACAGAGACACTGTGTAATATTAAGATGTAAAATCAGCTATTTCTGGGTAAAAGCTGCCAATCTTACAAGGTAAACTGGGGTACAGCTCAACAGAGAAGTTGACTAACATGTTGAGGCCTTGTGCTGAAGCCCCAGAACTGCAAAATTAAATTTAAAAAGGAATCCTGCGAAGTCAACTGCGTCTTTTAATCCCAAGTCTCATTCCTCCCTGTGCTCATGCCCTTTGCCTTGTAACTTTTCAGTGCCAAGCCAACAAGGCTGGAATGGCCTTGTCTGCCCTTGACTATGGGTTCTGCCCAAAGGGACATGCTTTCGACCAGTTGGCTAGGTCACCTGATTAAGCAGTCAGTCAACTCCGAGGCTCCCAGACATAGTAACAGTGAACACAATGCTATGTGCTACTAAAGTTCTGTAACTACTATGTAGCAAAGATAGTAATAGTGGATGGATGTGGTCAACTTCTGTCCTATTCACAGTTATCACCTCTAGGCAATCCCCTACGCCAATACAGACTACAAGTAAGTGATACCACAAAAATATGAACATGTAGGCATGTCCAATCTGCAGCCAAGGATAAAATTATAAAGGTAGTCCAACACAAAATACTTAAAACCTTATAAAGTTTTTTTTTCCTTTTCTTTCATTCTTTCTTTTTTTCTTTTTTTTTTTTTCTTTTTTTTCTTTTTTTTTTTTTACAATTTTTGAGTTTTATTTGCTTGTATTTAACTTTAGTTTGTTGTTGCTGTTTTGTAACTCAACTGGGCAGTTCTCAGGCATGAACTTTGTAGATGACAGTGTCATATCACAATGTCAAAAGGCTGGACACACCTGCTCGAGGATACAGGATGTGGTTGATCTATCATTTATTGTGACAGACAGACAAAATGAAGCAGAAAGCTATCGGGCACTGGGACTCTCCTATTTAAGACTTGCTGTCCAGGTGGCTAGAATACTCAAAACACAGCCTCATTTTTTTCTTTCAAAGTCTTTTATTCTTTCCTCATAAACACATCATTCATCTTCAGAGTGCCAATAGCCCTGCTTGCCCTTAGGTCAGGCAGTATACTGACTTCCAAAAGCAATGATTCTCAGAATATGTTAAATGCGCTCACATTAGCACAGCGCCCATAAATGCTGCTCACACACTATAACAAATTTTGAAGAGAGCCACTATTCTATAAGAAGTGTTAACTTGTCAACAAACTGCAACAAGTAAGCTAGACTATTCATCTGATGGTATTACTATGCTTGAGAGCTTAAGAAATATGAAAGTCGCCAAAGTAACAACCTCAGATTCACCTGTGACAGCGCTGGAAATCTTATCACTGAAATAGTAATGAAGCCTCTGAATGTGAGTATGGGGCTGGTGAGATGCTCAGAGGGTACCGGGGCTTGGCACACAAACCTGGCAACCTGAGTTCAATCCTTGGGATTCACATATAGGCAAAGAGAACTGACCCTCCATACACACTATGTGCAATGTGCAGCCACACACAACATCACACATGTACAGTCATAATTACAGGCACAAGAGAGCTTTATGTTTGGAAATACTTGACGCTTCAAAGTAAAGAGGAATGCAAATGTAGAGTTGAGAGAAGAGAGGACATGAACAGCCACAGAGCCTTCAGTTATTATGCTGGTCTTATGAACACAGGAATGCCAGTCAGTACCAGTTTGTGGTTAGCCAACAGTTTAAAAATATCAAATTCCCATAGGGAGTCCTTTCCTTGAACCCGAATATAACTGCCTTCAGATCTTTAATAGCAATTCATAAAAATCTTCATTAAATATGTATAAATGCATTCAACAGCTGGTCTTTGGAAACTAGATTAAGAACTCATTTCTAAAACTATGCAAAATTCCTATGATGAGCTCCAAGACCTATTCTCAAATACCAAAATATCCATGTATCCAATGAAAGCTGGCTGTAAAACAGCTGTGCTTGCTTCCCTGGTCTGGACAATAAATGGATTCACTGCTTCCCCATCTGGGGAATCATGAAGTCCACGAGTACTACTGATACACAAGAAAGTGTGCTTGGAAGGTGCAATGAGAAGGCACCAGAGGTTATTATAGCCCTCTGGCTTCTGGAGGGGGCCAACAAAGACGACAAGTAAGGCATAATTTCTCAAACACTGATTCTGTTCTGTGACATTCGGTGTTCTTTCCCCAGAGGACGTGTGGACATGAAAGTAACTCCACTTCTAAGAATCTAAAAGGTGATTTGCATATGAGTTTATAAAATCACTGTGATGATGTGATCCAGTTGTACTATTAGAAATACAGATACACACAAATTCCTACTATAAAATTAGAAATTAAACAAAAATGTTAAAAACTAATTTGGTATTTTGCATGAAAAGACTGCGTATAAGGAAACACATCTTTCACACCTTCCCCAGAATTAACTTTCTTTTTTAAAAGTGAATTTAATGATGTTGTTTTCTGGCTTTAAATATAATTTAAACACAGCAGGAAAAAAAAAGTGTCTCTTCAAGAGTCTTAACATCATTTCCAGCCTCATCTGGAACCTGTCCTGCCTGACCCTGGGCTTCCCTCCACTCAGCCATACTCTGAGAACATTCACCACTTCAGCGATGACCTTTCCTATCTCTTTGATTTTGCAAGTCCTCTGTGTTTGCTGAAGTGACTTTAGCCAATGAGTTAACACCTACCCATGTGTAAGACTTCACTCACCTCTTCTCAGCCCAAGACTCATTCAAGCCTTTGGAATGCAAATTGTTCTCTACATGACCACTCACACTTAACACGGAACTTAGCCGTTCACTCAAGGAACTCCCTGCCTGGGAAAGAAAGGTAGGGATAACCCCCAAATGTATGCTGGGGTCTTCTCCTCCACAGGATGCACAGTTAACAGCAGAGCTCTGTGGAACAGTAAGTGAAGAAGACAAGAACAGGAGAAGACTTGAAATAGAAAGAGAGGAAAGTGCACACACCCTGAGAAATAACACAAATACCAGCAGCAGAGATGACTACAGATAGAGCACTGATTTGTGTCCTGACCTTACCCTGAACAACATCGCTGAAAGTTTTATTGTAAAACTGTCGTTAGTATCCCACTCTTCTCAGGTCTCTGATTCAACATGCCCCAGCCCACCCCACTGCATCAACCTTCCAGATTTCAGTGACCATGTACGTGGTATAACTCACAGGGATCTTATACCAACAGAATTAACTTATTATGGGCAGAGGAGGTAATGATGAAAAAAAATTATTCCACCATCTAATCTCTTACCCATTAAGAATTAAGATTAATTAAAAAAAAATAGTGTGGACTGAGATCTTGTACTTGGCCCAATAGAAGAAACATATAGTCATTACTACTGAAGGAAAGAGAGACAACAGTCAAGCCAGATATGATTGGCCTGTCTGGGAAGCCATAACCTGGAATAAATAATTCTAACCAAACATTATTCTTATTTGTCCCTTATTCTGACTTTATAAAACCCACTGTTCTGCTATTGCTCAGTGGGACTCTGTTTGCAGGCTGCTCTCAGTTATAATTCAAAGATAAAGGCCAATCAGATCAACAACTAAAATGTAATTTTGTCTTTTGACACACCCTTCAAGGGTCCTCTCAAGTCCCACCTCCTCTGTGGAGGCTCTGGTGACCAAGCCCATTCCTTTCCTGGCTTGAATCTTGATTTATTCTTGGTGCATAACATTTTCTACACTCTACTACAATCTGTTGTTGACCCGTCGGCTTTCCTACAACAGTTTAAGCAACCTGTCTTCTTACGCCTTGCTATCTTTCTACCTCTGACCTGTAGCATCTCAGGAAACGCAACCAGGAACTATTCTGTTAGCAACCAGCTCTTTTGTCTTATCACTCTACCATAGAATTACAATAAGCAAAAACAACGATGGTGAGATATTGTCTTGTGTGTTGCTCAAGTAAGGACTGACAAGGGTACTTCTCTTCATGTAACGTGCTAACTGAAGACATTAGCAGGCATGGTTTTAGAGTTCACCATGTGCTAACTCATTTTACACAATAAGCTAATGAAATACGTATTAGTATCAATACTTCACACTGACACAAAGGAGTATTAAAAGTTGTGTGGGTTCATTGAGGACATATGCAGTTCACTATACAGGGGTTTGGTGACCAGGAAGAACAATGGGCAAGACACAGTGAGCCATTACACTGTGTGGATTCATGGCGAGCAACTCTGGACTTCCAGGTTCAAGCTTTAAGAAAAAATTGTAAGAAAGGAGAAGAGTGAGAAAATTATCATACTCCAACATTCCTGAACACTGATACCAAGTTCAAAGTTAATATACCTATCAAAATGTAAGAACTGCTTTTCAAATGACTTTGGCATTGATCTCCAAATTTCTCAAGTTACATTCAACTTAATTTCCTAAAAGTTCAATTTAAAACCTGTTTCAACATTACATTTCCATTCAATGGTATCACTGTTCAGCAGTCTACAGAATCCTACTTAGTCAATCAGTGACCATTCAGAAGTCCCTCTAGGGAAGATGAGTAATGCAGCCTCTCACCTTGAGAGAATTCTGTCCTGAATGCCAAGGGAGCTTCTGCCCAAAAAGGAAGGAGAGAGCCTGTTTATTTCTTGGCAGCAAGATAAAAATTCAATTTAAATGATCAGGAGCATTTCATCTTCCGAGTGCTTCACAAATATTAGAGACTTGACCTTTACAGTGCTGCTGTATCTCAAATGAGACGAGTCTTTCAGGGATAAGGACCATGGGGATGGAACAAGGGGAAACATCTCCAACACTGAGACATGCCTTTTATTAGATTAGTGGCTACAGAACACCTCAGTTAGTAGTCTTGGCTACTTCATCCACCTAGCAGTTAAAGCTCAGTATGAAGAACAGTGTTGAGACTAGAGTTGATATGGTGGTGAAGGCAAAGTTTCCCCTCAAACACAAAGTGAAAAGGGTTATAATACACCTCCAGAAGGTACTCTGGATTATTTACAAATACCCAAGGAGCCTTGAGCATGGCTCAATAAATACTGGTTGCTACTGATTAGAAAGGGGCCGTAGTTCCCAGACACGTACCCTGAAAACTAGGTTCAACAGCTCCAAGGGACTGTCTCCATCTATTTGTAGGAGATAATGAAGTATGCCAAATTACACATACTTTTGTTTTGGGTTGAATCATGCAAAAAAAAACACCATAAGCAAGATGGTTTATAAACAAGTACGCATTTCTCACAGGTCTGGAGGCTGAGAAGTACACAATAAAATTGCTGACAAACTTAGTTTACTGAGAGCCCAGTTCCCCATGAAAGCAAAGCACTTTCTTTGCTGGGTACTTAAAAAAGATAAGGGCTCTCTCTTTTGGGGCTGTTTTGCCTGCATGTATGTCTGTTCACCATACGTGTACCTAGTACCCACAGAGGCCAGAAGAGGGCCTCAAATCCTCTGGAACTGCAGTTATGGGTGGTTGCAGGCCATCATGTAGGAGACTTTTATCATATAAATGTGAACTGTCCCAGTGGGGTCATGCATTTGAATACATGGCCCTCACAGTTCAGCCCTGTTTTAGAGGTTTAGAACCTTTGCCAATCTGGGCTACCAGCAGGAGTGGTTTTCTGGGGTTATGCCTTGGTGATGATATCTGCTTCTGGTTCCTGGGCACACTTTTTGCTGTAGAATTCATCAAGATGAGACAAGCAGCAGTGGCAAGCTCCCACGCCTCACTCCTTCCACCATGCTGTGTCACCATGCCTTGCCCACCAGGACAGACTCTATTCCTTGAAACTAATGGTCAAAATAAACTCTTCCTCCTGTAGGTTTTTCGCTATAATATTTTTCGCTATAATTCCATATTGAAAAGGGTTCTGTTCAGAGAGTAACATGTCACATGAATATGAAGGAGGGTCCTGGTATAAAGTAGCCAAAGCCAATGAACCGCAAATCAAGTGTTCTGTCACAGCAAGAAAAATGAGCACAAATCTCACCAGTGACACAGTAGAATCCTCACGACCTAATCATTACCCAAAGGCATTGTGTCCTGATATCATTACCATGACTATTAGGTTTCAAAAACGGAATTCCTCCATACAAAATTATACATATACTATATTAAAATATGACCTTATAGGGTCACTGCAGAGGCACTTAGTTATGAGTAGGTCAAAATGATGCAGAGTAGACCCTACTGTGACTGCTTTAAAAATAACTACAATTAGGGCTGGAGAGACAGTCAATGGTTAAGAACTTGTACTGCTCTTGTAGAGTACCAGAATTCAGTTCCCAGCACCCACATAGGGCAGCTCACAATTACCTCTAACTCCAACGCTAAGGAATCCAACACTTCCATGGGCACCCTCATATGCATCCACATAAACACAATTAAAAATAAATAATTTTTTAAAAAATAGTTACAGGATCAGTGAGAGAGCTTGGTGGGTAAGGGCGCTTACCGCAAGCCTTACAACCTGAGTTCAATCCCCTGACCCAGGGGTGTAAGGACAGAACCAGAAAATGGACTCCAGCAATATGTCCTCTGACTTACACATGCTTAAACACACAAAAATAAATGAATGCATTTAATAACGTTCTTAAAAATATGATTCTATGTTGCAAAGGGCTTTATTTAGTGAGTAACATGTCACATGATTATCAAGGTAGATGTTGATAAACCTAGCCAAAGTCAATGAACAACAAAACAGCCATCACACCACCACAAGCTGGCCCACAGCAGGACCTGATACCTTTCTTCCTCACTGCCCTCAATTGGAAGCTTCACTGCAGAGGCTTTAAATAGGTAAGACAATAAATGTCTCTCTTCCAAACCACTACATCTGTCCAAGCAAATGAATATGGCTTCTAAATCTAAGTAATATTTCTTTTATTTAATTAACAGTCATGAACCCATCAACCACCACCACCCCCGCTGTGTGTGTGTGCAGGCGCACGCACGCATGTGTTGGTTTTTAGGCTCTCAGGAGCCTAAAACATCCTGAACAATCCACAATGACAAAGCGTAGGTTAGAAAGGGAACAGTGAAATGGGTACGACTCCAGGGACTGAGAACACATGCTTTAAAATTTGCCAGGAAATTGGATTTTCATCACCTTAACTTTACATGGCTTAGAGAAATCCAATTCATCGAATGGCTCTGCTCCCCTGAACAGGGAAGAAAACAACCAGGCACAGCTAGGCTCTGCACGCTGTGACTCAGAGTCGCCCTTTGGTTCCCTGAGATGCCCTCCTCCTTTCTCCAACACTAACATGTTCACGTCCTGGCTTTCATGCTTGTAATATGGGACCATGCATACTCTTTTTCTATAAACTCATGGGGCCAGCTCCTTTAGAGAGAGGTAAGCAGCAAGCCTGCATGTTACCTCTCTAGAAGACTTTCCTCACTAGCCAATTTAGTGCTGGTTCAGCACATTCCCTCCAGCCCCACTGTATCCTGTCTCCAAGCTCCATGCTCAGGGCATTTATCATCCTCAGGTGTGATCTTACGAGTGACTGCTTACATGCATGGTGTCTTATCCCCCTTGACTAGAGTGCAAGCCCCAGAAAGGCAGAGACTTAAGACTTAACATTACATCTCCAGTGCTTAACACACTGCCCTTTGGACAGTGTGTTATTTTGGAAATGAGTACCACCTCCAAAGGTGAGCTATTTTCGGCTAAGTGTAAAGCCCTATTGTCTATTAAGGAAGAACAACTAACTGCTGTCATTGTGAGGTTCTGGAAAGTCTCAATATACAGGGTTGGCAAATGTAAAACTTGAGATATTGGTAAGGCACATTTAAATGATCTCTACTGTAAACAATTTGCTCCGTGTAACATAAATATGTCAGATATCTTTTCCTAAGTAATCTCAGTTTAAACAATTAGGCCAACTGCTTCACCAACTCAATTTTTTCTTCTTCTTCCTCCCCTCCCCCACCCCACATACTAACAGTAAAATAAAAACTAAAAATCTATGGTTACCACAAGCCAAGATTTTAAGACAAATGGGAATTATCATCATTCAAAATGTAAGCCTACTTAATGCAACTTAACCTTACAGTCTCATAATTTTTCTTACAAAAGACCAAATGAGATAGTTTTTTTTTAGGTTATCAGGATCCTGTGATGTGTGTTTAAGTTCCAGTCTTTTACAGGGTTCAGATAATGAGAGTTAAGGACAGAGTTGAATAAACGCCAGTGGAGCTATTCAGTCTAACTTCTCTAAATTATTCCTCTAAGGAAGAAAACGGCCAGCCTAAGAGTCAGCAGCACTGAATTTTGAATGTGACCTTTGCAACAAAACAAACAGTTACCTGCTTATATTTTAAAATATTTATCAGCAGGTCTACTGCTCATGTTCTTTTAACCCACATTCAGTTTTTTTAAGCTTTAAGTTATTCAGGCTAGACCATAAATATTACAATTTAACGCTGTAATAGAAATGGGGGTAGGGGTGGAAAAAAGAAGGAGGAAAGAGAGGACAGGAGGAAGGAAGGGAGGGGAGGAGAAAAGGGAGAGCAGGAGGAAAGAGGGCAGGAAGGAAGCTAAGGCAGGAGGGGAGGGCAGGGAAGAAGGAAGGAAAGGGTGGTGGCGGCAGCAGCAACAGCAATTATAGCTGCCATTCCTAGGCAAATTTAACATCATCCAAAATCCATTTAAGATTCAAAAGTCAAAGATATAAATAGGTAATAAAAATTACTTCATCCCTCTGTTACAGTCTCTGTATCACACTGGGCCTCCCAAAAATCAAGTTTAGACCCAGATCTATAATGACTTTAGGTTCACAAAGTATATAAATTCTAGTGTATTATTCATCTGCAAATTTCAAGATTTACAAAAAAAAAAAAAAAGAAATCCTATCAAGATGTTTTGAGCTGCCATTATCATTATCAGTTGTTAGAACTGGCTGAATGGTTTTGTTAGCAAATCAAATAGGTTCCACATGGTCGTTCTCAATTAGGGAAAACCTTTGCTAAGGCAGAATTCCACTGACATCATCATTGTAGGAAAAACCAAATACCCATCAAGGCGGATAATCTCCATCCTTTAGAAACTCCTAAACTAATTGACATTTACCTAAAAGAGAATAATCAGCATATCGTGACCAACCAGGTCAGGTGCAGAAAATGTAGTAGGAGACATGTGAAACAAGAGTCACTATTCATCCTGTGGACATTTCCAGAAGGATCAATGAATATCACAGCTATGGCAGTACTCTGAATGCTCAAAGCAGCCAAGTGCCAACCTGAAGCAGTTCACAGGTCTCCAAGCTATCTAGTCTCCTGAACTCCAAACTACTGTAATAGCCACAGTCAGTCCAAGACAGGAGTTCTAGAGCTGTCACCAGCCACTCAGCCACATGATCACAATCCACTGTCACCTCCTCTCTGCAAAGGCCAAGGAGTAAATTACACAGGCAAAGGAAATGTACTGTTTGTCCAGACCTGTGCAGTAAAGCTACTCTGTTCACTCAGACTTGTGAGGGTTTTGAAGGCAGTAAGAGGACTAACAGTTTCTGCTGCTCTCTCTGACAGAAAAGCCCAAATCCAGCTATAATTTCACAGAAAGTTTTTAACACAGTAGCAGGATTCCTTGTGCTTCATATGATTTTACTTATGGTAAAGTTAACTCTTAGCTGCTCAACCTCCAGGTTATCGGTGGTCCCTTCACCTCTCCACATCCTTCTCTGCTGGACTATCTCACTTCTGTGGAGCTCTTTTACACAAAGATGACTGACATTACTGCTTTCTAATCATGAGCTGGTTGTTAGTTTATACAGTTGGTACCACGTAAGTATTGTTCAGTCCATATCAAGTAATACAGTATGGATGCATTTCTATTTTCAAAAACAGCATTTTCTTTATTATTTATGTTAAATTTGTTAAATTAAAAATGTTAAATTTGGACAAAATGATGGGTCTGTTTATGACACTTTCATATTCCTGCACCATGCAGTCTTTTCAGATTCAACTCTCAAAACCTGCCTTCACCCCTCACTCCTCTTCCTTCTCACTAACCCCCTTCCTCCCTCTCATGGTTTCCTCTTTGACCTCCTGTTTTTTTTTTTTTAATTGTTTAAAATAGATTTTATATATATGGGAAAATGTGGCATTTGTCTTTTTGAACCTGGCTGGTTTCCCTTTATGTCCATCAAAAAATATGAATACATTTGTTTTTAAATTATAAGGTTTTAATCAATTACTATGTACACAGATTTTTAATGAGATAAATTCAGTAATTAATTTTCTTTTTAGCTCAGTTTTGCCCCCCTCCTCAGTTTTTCAATGATGTTAGTTTTTCTTGCACTATCTGCCTTTATTGTGTCCTCAACTTTCTTCAACCTCTTTATCATATCACCTATTCTATTAGAATTACCTGACTTCAGTTAAGCCATCTTCATACTTTACACAACTCTGCCTGTCAAATGAAAGAAAAATCATCCTTAAGAATATCTACTCCATAGCATGCTTCCCCAGTTTTCAAGATGAAAAGTTGGCCAATTTGAGTATAGCCCAACACTATTGATAACTTATGAGTGGGGAATATTCTTATAGGAAAGAAAACAAAGAAAGAAATAAAACTTGGATTTATATGGTAACAACAAAGAGCACTTATAAGTTTAGATGAGTTCATGCCATGAACACATGACTGTTGCTGAATTTACAGTGAAGCTGAAATCGCCAAATGAAACCCGAGATTCACAGTTCCATGTAGAACTGGGACTATCCCACCTCAAAGGGCTTTGAGTCATAACCCTATACTGTTCCTCTGGTAGAGGGGAAAAAAGACATCATGAGCAAAGGCAATATAAAGGAAAAAATCGAATTCAAACAGGATTACTTCAGTGTGCAAACTTAACCACACAGACACACAGACACACACACACATTCAAGCTGAAAAAAAAGAGATCACTATTTTTGCAAGTCAGGCCAAACCAGGTGCTAACAAAAGTTAACCAAAATAAGACAGAACTGAAAACAGTCAAAAAGAAACTAAAGGGCAATTAAGAGTTAAGGCTATGGGTTCAAGTCACCAACTGTCATTCACTGAATGAGTAAACTGGGACCAAAAAATTTTACTAAATTGTCGATGGTTTCTATCTGACAATAGGCTGTAAGCACTAAGCATGGGGTACACTGTGAAAGACAAGTCACTGATACTATTTTCAACGGAAGCCATCTTATGCTGAATGGCTGATTATTTTTGTATTTAAAAAAAACAAGTTTATTTCATGCTCCTTAGTATTTACCCAAAGGTGCTGAAAGCATGTCCACACAAATCCTGCATATGGGTGTTTATAGCAGCTTTATTTATAATTGGCAAAACATGAATGCAGCCAATATGTCTTCCAGTGAGTGAACGGATAGAGATCTGCATCTATCCAAACAACTAAATATTGCTTAGTGATAAAAGGAAATGACCTATTGAGTCATGAAAAGAGATGGAGGAAATTTAAAAGCATATTTGTGAGTGGGAAAAGTTAATGTGAAAAGACAGCATAGTATTTTATTCTAACTATATGACTTCCTGGGGAAAAACAATAACAACATGAAAACAGCTCAGAGACCAATGGTTCCCAAGAGTTGAGGAGGTCAGAGGGTTGGATAGCTAGAGCAGAGGTATTGTCAAGACAGACTGCTCTGTAAGATGCTGCAATAGTGGACACATGCCATTACAAATGTGTCTAATCCACTGACAATACATCATGTCAAGGGCGAAGCCCTCATGCAATGGGCTTTGAATAACAATGATGTTAGCATAGGTTCATCTACCTTAATGAGTACACCAGTCTGGTGGGGGAATGCCAGCAAAAGGGAGACTGTATATGTGTTGAATTTGGAGTTGATGGAGTGGGGAATATTCTTATAGGAAAGAAAATAAAGAAAAGAAATAAAACTTGGGTTTATATGGTAACAATATAAGTTGATGGGAAATCTCTGTAGCTTCCTCTCCATTTTTTCTGGGAACCTCAAATTGGCCTAAGGAACAGAGTTTATTAGGGAAAAAAAAATCTTTGATAATTCTATTGCTGTGCTACTCATACTTATAAACATTTGCACCTGTGAATAAACAGCTAAGGTAAGGTGATGATTGCTAAAGGCAGCACAGTATAAGAATACAATGAAAGATCTGAAATTCAGCCTGGGTTGAAATCCTGACAGCAGCCATGGGACATTAAATAATTACTTAACTTCTTCCCTGACTCAACTTCTTTGTCTGCAAGGCAGACAAACATCACTATGTAATTTAAAAAAAATAAGGGACTTGATATTTATACAAACTTTAGAAAAGCACAGGGCACAAAGTAAGGGCTATATAAATTTTTGCTCAGTAGTTTGGTAGTACTGCTCTTAACAGTAATAAATGAATGACTTAACTATATATCACTGGGTGCAGATAATGCTATGGCATAGTTATACTATAGAATGAATAATCCTCAGCACCTGAAATGAACTAGGTTGTAAATGTGCAGGTACTGACACCAGCTCCATTTAAAATAAAAAAAAAAAAAGTCAAAGAAGCATATCGAGTAAGAAAAAAAAGTGCAGAAGAGTCTTAGCAGGATCAAGAAAACTCCTAACTGTACTATTTCATAGATTCCTATCTGCCTTCAGATAAGTAGGAGATATTTGAGGAAGATGTACAGCAAACTGCTAAATATGGTCATCAGACATCTCTCAGAGGCTGTAGTCCTGTCTCCATACTAACTAACTGTATGTCTTGACTAAGTCACCTAACTTGGATCTGCTTGAGGCAGCTTACATATCTTAGGGATACTAGGATCCAGCAGTTTCTGCAACTGGTATCATTCTCCCAAATCCCCTGAATCTGATGACAGGATCCATAGAGTCTATAAATAAAAACACTAAATCCCTCAATGCTCTCATCCTGCTAAGAATTTATCAGACTCTATAAATCATGGAGCATTGTTTCGAAAGCACAGCCCAAGCCAGATGGAAACTCTCTGCGTGGGTAGAGTTCCATCCCTGGATCATGCTCTCGGTAACAGACTCTTCCTCCCCTCTCCCAACTCCCACAATGCTGCCATGCGCTATTACAGAAAAGAACTGCTTATCAATTGATGCGTGAGCAACTGTTCCTTGTTTTATTGCCATCTTTGCTCCTTCTCTGGATTGCCATCAGAAGCATATTTATACTATCATTCATAAACACATGCAACCCAAATCAGTAGCCTGCAAACAGGAAGACATGAAACTGCTGTTGAAAATAAGGACTGTTCTCATCCTTTCCCAGAGACACGACCTCCCTCCTTTTCCCTCTCTGCCTCTCCCAATCTACCATTGATCACATCATTGTAGACCCCTTGCATCTACAACAGTGTCTGGCACAAATGTGACACCAAATATATGCATTGATCCATGCCCCAGCAAATTTTTCAACAGGGTTAATGCTTTGATTACCAGGATATTTTTCTAAAGAAAAGTGGAGACCAGATCTGTAAGTGGGTGAAGTTCACTATCTCAAACCTTTCGAAGTGCCTACAATGTAGCAAGCATGCCCATTTATTTTGGTATGAAGCATGCAGCCTGGCTGAGGAGACATGTAGGTAAATAACTTGCCGCACATGTATGAAGACCAGACTTCAGATCCCCAGCATCCATGAAATTGCCAGGTGGGCATAACAACATACCTGGAATTCTGAGGATCAGAAAGAGGCAGGGGATCCCTGGGGCCAGCTGGTTAGCTAGACTAGCTATATTCATAAGCTATGAGTTCAACTGAGAGACTCTGCCTCAATGAATACAGTAGACAGTGGTTGGGAAAGATTGTTGGCATCAGTCTCAGACTTCCAGACACAGGAGTACACACACACTTGAAGACATACATGCAGAAGTGCATACACGTACAAGCACATGTGCATACAACAGCAAAGGGTGGGGATGGATCCTAATTCTACATTCACAGAGAAACCCTAGGCTCAGTTCATCTGTGGGTCTCTCTTCCTATCAAGGAGAATAGGATTTGTACTGACGGAGAGGGCAGACAAGTTTCTTAAATTCATCAAACCTTTACGATAGGACATTCCCATTGTAGCTAATAGATCTGTGATACTGGCTAATAAAATGATATATATAGTTCATATCATAGCAACTTATGATATGTCATTTCAAAATTAACAGTAGTAGCAGTAGTAAAAACAAAATCCAAATGTCTTTGTTAATCAAGAGCCTCAAGATCTGACGCACACCGACTGCTCCAACCTCAACACCACACACATTCTATCCATCAAATATAGTATCTCTGAATTCTGCCCAACTGCGCTGGCTAGTCTTATGTCAACTTGACTCAAGCTAGAGTTATCTGAACGGAGAAAACCTCAATTGAGACAAAAACGCTTTCATATGATCCAGCTGTAAGGCTTTTTTGTTTGTTTGTTTTCTGTTTTTGTTTTGTTTTGTTTTTTTGAGACAGGATTTCTCTATTTTAACTCTAGCTGTCCTGAGACAGCCAGACAGCCTTGTAGACAAGGCTGGCCTCAAACTCAGAGGCCCACCTGCCTCTGCCTCCCTGGTGTTGGGATTAAAGTATGCACCACTGCCACCACCCGGCAAGAGAGCAAGAGTGGCATTTTCTTGATTAGTGATTGACGGTGAAGGGCCCAACCCATTGAGGGTGGTGCCGACCTTGAGGAGGTAGTCTTAGGTTCTACAAAAAAAGCAGGTAGAGCAAGCCACTCCCATGGTCTCTGCATCAGCTCCTGCCTCCAGGTTTCTGCCCTGTTAGAATCCCTGTCCTGATTTCCTTCAATGATGAACAGCAATATGGAAGTGTGAGCCAAATAAACCCTTTCCTCCCCAACTTGCTTTTATGGTCATGGTGTTTCACTGCAGAAACCCTAAATAAGACTCCATCTATGACTTTAGTCTTGAGTGGGCTGGGGATATAGCTCAGTGGCAGAATGCTTGCCTAGCAGCATTCTGAGTACCTAAGGTGGGAGGAAGGGAAGGAGAGAAAGAGAAAGGGAGGGAGGGAGGGAAAAGAGAGGGAGGGAGGGATAAGGAAAAGAAGAGATCTCTATAATAGAATAATCCTTCCCTCAATCCCACCCCATTGGTTCCATTCATCTTTATCTCTTACTCAGAGTCCAATTTAATCTTTTTTGTTAAGTTTCCCCACTAATGACCAGGCCTATTTCCCCAGCAGACTTCAGGCATGTTCTACAGAAGTTCATACATCAGTAAAACAGTATTGGTCTTTGCCTTTATAGCATACTCATTCAACAAGCTTTAGCTGTCAACAAGTTTTCTGGAAGATGTTCCATTTTGTACTAGAGATGCTAAAGTCAATAAGAAAGATAATGTCTCTGTCCACAATCTACCAGGGGAGGCAGGAAAGAATAAACCATCACTCAAATATTGTCTTCCTTAAAATAACAATGAGCAACTTAAACAAAATAGAGTCTTAGAATATACAAAGGGGGCTGGGTAGTCGGCTTACTGGTTAGGAGCACTACTGGCTGCTCTTTCAGAAGGCCCAGATTTGATTCCTAGCACTCACATGGTGGCTGACAACCATCCATAACTCCAGTTTCAGGGGATCTGATGTCCTCTTCTGGCTTTCAGGGGCACTCCATGCATGTGGTGCACATACATATATGTGCAAGCCAAACAGCCATATGCATAAAAGAATATTTTTTTAATTTTCAAAAAAGATACACAAGATTATTTGTGCTATCTTGGGACACAAATGCAAATCTGTTTCAATATAGTACTTCCAAAATATACTCAAAAAAAAAATCAATTGAATCTGCCAAATTATCTTTTCCATTAAAAATTGTCTGACAGTAGCCTATGTCAGACAGCAGAGGAAGTATTAAAAAAAAAAAAAAAAAAAAAAAGTACCAGCTCTTTGACTTAGGGATCACACAGCCTTGACCTGACCTTTCCAGTTTTCAGAGTCCACATTGTAATAAAAGAATAGACATTTAGAAACTGTCAAAAGTGCTACAGGTGGAGTATTATCTTTGTATCTATCCCACTACAAACAGCACAGTCTATAGATATGGCAAATGCTGGGGATGTATTAGCTAAAGGAATGTTAAGTCATGGATCAAAGCCAAGGCTAGCTCTGTTATGACTTTAAGAGCAAGGCCTTGTGCCAACCCTAAGGCATCCACTAAACCCTTCATAACTAAAACACACACTATGTCCTCTACATAAGAAGCATGGGCATTACTTGGCAAAGCTGAGCAACAAGATGCATTGTTTTTTTGTTTTTTGTTTGTGTGTGTGTATGTGTTTTTAAAGTCCTTTACACAGAAGCTATCAGAAGTCTGCCTTCCCAAGAAAACCTCTCTGAGTTTATGACTGCTCAACTCTCAACCTCAGTCCCCTAAGTAAGGGGCAAGTAAAAAACTGCACCCCATAAATATAGACAGCAATGTTGGCATGATCCCATCACTCTCTCTGTTCCCATTATTTTCCCTTCTAGACACCAGATGGTCTCTTTGTGTGTGTTTTTGTTACATGCAGAACAAAATCAGAATGAGATCAACTAAACACATGCAGCACAGAAGGTCCTTCCCTGCAGCCCTGTCCTTGGCCTCCAGACATCCACTGTGAGAAGCCCCAGCTGGAATCTCCACCATGTTGTGGTCGATCCATGTGCATACGCCAGCACTTCCACCAAGCCTGCTATGTGCAGAAGAAAGCAGCTCCAGGGACCATGTGAACACAAAGTCTGGCAGTCTTTCTCTTCTTTAGCCACTTTGGGTTTTACTCTTGAGCCAAACGGAGTTTCCTGTTAACTCCTTCCAGCACTAATTGGAAAACATGTAACTTGTAGCATGGGTGAATTCTAAACTGGAAAGTAATTGGTTTCCTTACATTCTCAAGTGATTTTTTTTTTTCATGTAATGCTTTAGGAATATGTATCATTGTGCCAAAGCACAAAAGTAACTTAAGTTTGCAGTTATATATAGGGCACTGTATAACTTTAACAAAGCCCCCAATTAACTTGTTACCACTATGCTAGCACATCTGCGAGTGAGGTAGGTACCATGCATTCTGAGGCATATGCACCTACAGTTTTCTTGCCATAGGGTCCAAGTTTGCTGTAGCCTCTAGGTCCATTTAAATAGCCCATATAAATATATTGTATAAAAATAATTTTTAAAATTAATTGATTAAAATAAATAGCTCATGTGCTAAAAAATCTCCAGTATGTGCTTGGAGGGACTTGGGGTCTTAAGCACAGGCAGGCAAGCCTGTCAAGACCTGCTTGTGCCAAACTGCCAGTAGATTCACTGGCAGGTGATTGCTGTAACAGCAAAGAGACAGAAAGCACAGGAAATGCTTCAGACGCTGATTCTATGAGTAGAAGCAGTTCTCCAGGGAAAACCAGGACACTGAAAGCTTGTCTCCAGAGAAGACTTTTGTTTTCTTGGGGGAAGGGATTAAAACCAGCCTTGACTTTCCATCAATAGAAAGACCCAGGTCTCTTTCTTTTCTTGCACTTCCTTCTACCGAGGGCCATCATGGTATGGGGCCTTTTCTGGATGAAAATTACCTATCTTCCAGGAGGAAACACAGACAAAGGATGGAGAGAAATAAAGTGAGAGTTAAAAATATGTTGCTTCTCAGCAACCCAAGTTACAGCTTGGGGAAGAAAGTGCCAGAAGCTACTGATGAAAACCCAAGATGGGGGATATATGAGGTTTTGATTCAATCAGACTTCAATTCTGTGTCTAGAGAGATTTTCAAACCTCAACACTGGGAAGTGTGAGAACTCTATAGAGTAATGGAAGACAATACCTAAGACCCTTAAGAAAATCACCAGTTCAGAGATTCTAAAGTAAGAGATAGGGGGATAGAAAAGGGAAGGAAGGCGAGGCCCTCAACAGTCAGACTAATGTTTATAAGAAATGAACAAAGCGCTTCTATGCTTTGTTCATGATGGAACTGTTGGGAGTTTAAAAGCTTGAGGGGCCTTTTAGTTATTTTTGTTATTTGTTTATGTATCTGATAGCAGAGAAAAATAATTTATTTGGTTTTTTCCCAGAGGAAGAAAAATAATATGAAGCCCCTCTGTTTAAACAGCCACAGTGACTCTAAAAGTCACTTGTAAGTTTGCTTTTCAACCTCCTCAAACACAGCTAAATAATTCTTACACATGCCTGTCAGTGCATTAAGCCATATGGTGTTTATTCTAGTACCTAGAGAGAGGTTTCTGTCAGTAAAGGGGATGGACCTGAGCTCAGATTCCCAGCACTTGTGTAAGAAGCCAGAGTGGCGCCATGCATCTGTAAACTCAGCTCTGAGGGGTCAGAGATGGGGAAACCTGAAGCTTATAGTCCAGTAATGCAGCCAAATCTATGAGCAGGTTCAGTGAGAGGCCTGTCTTAAAGAGCAAAGGTAGAGAACAACTGAGAAAGGCACTCCCCATCCTCAAACATGTACATGCACGTGAACATGTAAATACACACAAAAAGCAAACTCCACTATTTTTACATTTATATATTTGTGTGTATGCATGTGTGTGTACAAGCGTGCCCCTGTGCGTGCAAAGCACACATATGGAGGTCCGAGGATGACTTTCATTAGTCCATTTTCTCCTTCTGCCACGTAGGATCCGGGGAAGGTACTCAGGCTGTCAGGCTTGGCAGGAAGTACCTTTACCCAGTGGAGCCATCTTATCGGCCCCCGTTATATTTATTTAAACTAGCAATGCAAACTGGTATTTGGAAGAATTTTATAAAATATTTACACACAATAATTCTTCTAACAGCCAGCAATTTCTATAAATAAAAAAGTGAATGAATAAATAAGTAAGTAAATAAATAGATGTTGAATCAGCCAGGCATGATGGGATCTTCAATCCCAGCAATCAGGAGGTAGAGGCTGGCAGGCAGATCTCTATGAGTCTGAGGCCAGCCTGGTGTTCACAAAGAGTTCGAGTCTCACCAGGGCTACAGAGTGAGACCTTGTCTCAAAACAACAATAAACTCTCAAAAGAGCTAAAACTCTTGCCAGTCCAGACTGCTTAGTGTTATTTGCACTCTATGATAGAATTTTTAAAAAAGCCCCCTCTCTCTTGAAAGTGGTTGCTGAGTAACAAGAGAACACACATCAACTTCTGCATCAGAGTCCTTTTATGCTGAGAGGGGAAAGTCACAACCCAAATGTTCTACGGGGAGGTGAGAACCGGGCCAGCTGCACTCCACCGTCAAGTGCTAATTCTGTAGTTGGAAACTGTTTCTATGGTTTAGAGAGATTATGTGGGGGCTCTAAATTCTAACCAAATCCCTAAGTTGATTTAGCTATAGCCTCAAATGATGTTCATAACCTGAGTGAGATTCCCCCTCGATAAAATGCCTTTCATCTCACCTTGAGAGGACATGGAATATGGTCACTGGCACAACCCCAATAAACAGGACAAAGAGTTCATTCATCGCTGCCTGTGCATTTCATAAACAGGTAAATGGGCTGCAGGGAAAGGTGTTGAACTGTATTTTCTGCATGAGGGAAATTAAACATCTGCTAAGCCTAATGGACTAAGTTAAACACTATCAGAGAATGAGAGATGCGGGGCTGATTTTTTACTAAAAAGATAAGAAAAGCCTATTTTTTATACACATACATACTACTTTACACTCAACAAGTCTTTGGATGACATTGCTACAAATATCTCTGGAAAAGTCAATCCAAATGTATAACCAATCCAAACTTGGTGTTTGCCTGGAACAAAGGTGAAAAACTAAAGACGAACACAAGCTGAGACATAATTCTCAATTAATTAGACAAATTCAATTGCACTGGTTTTAATTCAACTGCAATTTAATCTTGGCAGTGTCTTTCCACTTACAGTCAGATTAAAGTCTTATTAACTTTATCCATTACTGACAACAAACCTGAGCTGAGCCAAGGAGAGACTCTATGCTGGAGCAGTTTTTAATGATAATTTCTAAAAACCTCTTGGCCTGTGTGTACTCAGTCACCCTACAAAGTTATGACCTACGCTTGGAGTTGATAGTCTGACTTTTAAATTCAAATGATAAATAACAGAGAGGGATGATTTGGCCAAAGATCAAAAACCCATACTAAGGTGGTTGTGTAGCTGTGCTTCATAGGTGGATTTAAAATAATATTAAACTAAAATAGTTGTTTGAAACAAAATAATCTAAATAATACCATTTCTCCCAAAATATCTTGGCTCTGGAAGTGGCTCTGTGATAGAGCCTAACACATGAAAAGCCACGGATGTAGCTCCCAGCACTGAAAAGTAAACGAAGTAAAAAAATGTGTTGGTCACGTGTACACAAACACATGAGACACATACATAAGCACATTTAAATAAATAAAATACAATCTTTAAAAAAAAAAAAAAACTTCTAAGGTGAGAGCGCAAGGGAGATGGTTCAGTGGTTAAAGAACGGTCGCTGCATAACCGTGAGAACTAGACGCCTGAGTACAAGCCAGGCTTCCTGCAAACACCTCCAACTCTGCACTGGAGGATCCAGTGCCCTCTTCTGGCTGCCACATGTGCAAAGGTGAGCATACCCACTCGTGTGTGTGCGTGCACTCATGCAGAAATTTTAATTAATAAAAACGTAGTCTTAATTTTTAAAAACAAATGGCCTTGTATCTTTTCTTAAGCCCTACCTATCACAATACTACATAACCGCTGGGGAGATTAAGGTGATTGCTTGTGGCAAGTGAATGAACTGTGTTCCTAATGTAAGTAGATAGGAAAGTGGATAGGAATGAGCAGTTACTGTGTGCCTACGAGACACATAAAAGACCATCTCTGCCGGGAATGGTATTTTACAGTGTAGCTACACTTTAACAACATTCGCTTATAATAAATGGTTATGAGTATTTGACTCCAAGGCTCTCTATGAAATCTTTGATATCATCACTGTGTCATTTTGCCTCCCTATGTACCAAAGTCCTTTGAAGCCATGTGATATACTGACATACAACCAAGGAAGCCAAGTCTGTATAATTTAGAGGGAAATCAAAGTAGGGTTCCAGGAGCATTAACTTCAGTCTTTTGGTTTTTATGTTAGAGTTTCCCATTGTGAGTAAGGTTAGAAAAAAATGTTTTAACTCCTTGGCTAAGTAAGTGACTTTAATAAATGCATACATATGTTGGTGACTCACACAAGTACATATGAAGGAAAAAAATGGGTTAGTCTAATTTGAAGATTATGTGATTCTTAAAACTGAGGAGCAAGAACAAAATGTCAGGTCTAATCTTTCATCATAATACAGAGATTAAAATTTACCAGGAGATAAGATACTATCATAACATAAATTATTCCTCTCCCAGGCCTAGCATGGCCTAGACTTGCAGGAAGTTGTATTGTGCTTTATTATTAAGTCCAATATACTACCACATCACAGACGAAGAATTAAGGGACCAGATAGGTCAAGGGTAGAGATCAAGTTGGGAGTCACAGACAAAGCAAACGATGGACTCATGTCATCCAGCTCCTAAAGCCAAACTGTTTTCAGAACACCGGAAGTCAGTCTTCTGGTTTCCTTGTCCTATCTTACACGCTCACACTTCCTCACACAGCACTTCCTCCAGGGTGGTCATGCAAGACTTACATCAGAATGCAGCACACAGCAATTCTAAGGCAACAAAGAGGCACAGTCCTCTCCTTGCCCAGTGTTTTAGTGAGTTTTAAATACCATCCTACATATCTGCCATTTAATTATTTGTCCATAGAAAGACTCACAACCTTAGCATAGTATATGATACTTAAGACAACAAAAAAGCACAATAACGTCTGATGGTTTCTGTTGCTGAAGGCAGAGCATACATTTACCGCTGAGTGGCAAGGCAGTGGAACATGGATGAAACACAGAGAGCTTTAAAGCAAGAAATTTTGGAGAAGAGGAAAGATTCAGAAACTGCCTCTTAAACTAAGCCTCAGCTCTACATTCTGCTACAATTTTTTTGCTGATTCACGTTTCACAAACTGTTGATCATCATCACCCCTCAGCTAGGAAGTGGGTAAAATCCACTCACCTCACTAAGCTCAGATGAGGATACCTGGAGGATGGGGAGCTAAGTGGAAGGTTCTGGTACACACACACTCTGACCCACAGAGAACTGCATCACCTACCACTGCCTAGAGAAGATACTCCTGCTGACTACCTCTGCTCTCCAGAGTTCCTTCCTCCGACTCAAAAGAACTTAAAAAGAGAGAAGGAGATTAACCTCATGATTGATCATCGTGGTAATTTGTTGAGTGTGGACCATGCATTCACAACGTGCTGGTCACCATTCTAACTCTCTGGAACCTCAAGTCTCCAATCGAATGACTTTTTTTACAGCCTTGTTATCCCATTTTGTCACGGCAATAGAAAAGTAACTAAGACAATAACACCTTGAGAAACAGAGCTGCCTGTATCCATTTAAGATGCCTTTACATGGACAACTTCAACTAGAAAAACAAAAAAAAAGATCTGCTTGTTCTTACAGATGCTGCTGACAAAGGGTACTGTTCTTCAGTCAACAAAACACTAAAGACTAATGGACAGGAATCCAGGTGGGCTCCTCGGGGGCAATCAATGTCACAAGATGTACTCTGTTGTCTATGCTAAAAATTTCCAGTACCTTTCTGATTCACTGCTTCTTAACATAGTGTGTGTGAGACAGAGAGCCTCACTTCCCCCAAACTCTTTGAAGCACAGAGTGAAAACGAAACACAGCTTTGACCAGTGAAATAAAGCTGGGAGGGAGCACCCTGTAATAGAGACAGGAATGAGAGCAGAACTCAATGTACTGCCCTCCCCTCTCACTCCTGGCCATGAAAACAAATACAATGTCTGGAGCCCCCACAGTTACTCTGTGAGCCATGAAGGGACAAGACTCTAAAAAGGAGAATTCACACCTGGAAAATGAGAAGTAGAAAGGATACTGAGCCTATCACTGTAGCTAATGCTTTCTAAAAGTTAACATATGTCCTTATGTTTTAAGCCACTGTTAAATGGCTCTATCTCATTCTTGACTATAGTCAGAAGCACCCCCAATGGACAGAAGAATCCTTCTTAATCCTTAAATTAAGGCAGGGGATATCTTATTTGTCTTGCACCTTTTATAAGCCTAGAGCCTCTGTGTTTGTTTAATTTAGTTTGAACTGATACTAGTCCAAATAGTTTCCATGTGAGTTTCCATATTAGCATAGAACAACCTAATCCTTGGGCCTAATGTAACTGATTTAGTGGAGTAAATCTGACCAAAGATTAACCTGGAGTCTTTTTCCTATAGTTTGAATATCCAAAAATAGAGATCGGTTTCTTTCCACTGATTTTATCTATACAATAACACAGTTGAGGAGCTCTTGGTAGCCATGCTTCCCATCACACAGAAAATAAATTTGTGGGGAACAAAAGACTAGACAAGTACACATTTCCTTTCCTCAGAGTATAACAGATGGGATACCCTGAATGAGCCTCTCAACTAAAGCATAAAAAGCTTGAGGAGATTGTAAAACACATTTTAAGATCATCCAGTGAAGCTGCTAGCCATTAGTGGAATCAGTGAGGCCACTACTGAAGTGAGAAAAAAAAAAAAAGGATCAGTAGTAGGGGCTCAAGTCCTTCCTTAGCACACATTTCCTCCAAGGGCATCCAGAAAATTCAGGGATTTGTAGCTTTACATCAAACACCAGACAAGGCTTTCAGCTGGTCAAGGTCAAAGTCTCAGGAAGAACCCTTGAATAATCAGACTATTAAATCCTATGAACACACCCTACATAATGGGAGGAAAAGGTAACTTATTTTCAAAATTCATTACGGCTATATGTGGGGGAAAAACCTGTGCTAATAATTTAGAACCAGAGTGGGCCCTCATACTGGTTCACTGTGATTCATGCTACATCGGAAATCCCCCGGTTTTTAGGAAGAAAATAAACAAAAAAAAAAAAACATTTAAAATGTAAGTGAAGAATTTGATTTCCGGGCCAGAGAGATGGCTCAGCTGTTAAAAAGCCCTGGCTGTTCTCCCAGAGAACCTGGGTTCAATTCCTAGCACTCAACGGCAGCTCACAACTGTCTGTAATTACAATTCCAGGGGAGTTGACATCTTCACAACAATGCACATAAAATAAAAAAATAAAGTATTAAAAAAAAAGAATCTGATTTCAAGACATCTTGAGGTGGCAGCATTTCAGGCAACAGGCAAAAGAAAACCATTTCTTCTGAAGGCGTATAACTTCAAGCCAGACCTCAAAGAATCCCCACAGATGAAATGTAAAAAATACACAAGCACATGAAGCACATGATCAAATCACTGCACGCAGTGAGGAACTATGTTTAGAAACAGCCAATAGAGAAAATAAGACCCGGAGAACCTTAACTATCAGAACTTTTACAGACAAACTACAAAATACCATTATGGAACAGAAAATAAAATGGAAGCTTGAAAGTATGGAGAAATGGGAATGACCAAACATCTGGAGAAGACTCAAATGTAATTTTTTAGAACAAAAATATATATAAAATTACTCTCTCTTACAAGCGTAAACAAAAGACTTAGTAAACAAGAATAAATTATATGAAATAAGAAGATCCAGGCTAAATAGCAAAAGTGCAAATGAAAAACTAAAAATTACATCCTAAACACAAAAAAAGTAGCAGACTAGAGAGCATTTGTATAGTTCTGAATTCTCCATGATTATTTACAAACACCAATTTTAAGTCTGGAAATCTAGCAAATATTGCACATAATTAATGAAAGGATTTCTCTGGACCCATAGGAAGAAGACTGTAAAAATCAAAGGCAGGGAAAAGATCTGAAAGTCAGCAAAAGAGAAAAAGACACAGGACAGTCTCTGCTTACTACTTAAACAGAAACAAAAGAAGCCCCAAACTAAGCCTGGTGGTGGTGGCACACAGCTTTAATCCCAGCACTCGGGAGGCAGAGGCAGGTGGATCTCAGTCAGTTCAAGGTCAGCCTGATCTACAGAGTGAGTTCCAGGACAGCCAGAGTTAGAACAAAGAAACCCTGTCTTGAAAAACCAAAGAAAAAAGCCAAAAACCATCCACAATCTACAAATCTATGCCAAGCAAACTATCACTTAAGGATAAAAGTGAAACACACGAAGAAATGAGAGTATTTTCAGAATTTACCAATAGATATTCTAAATTTAGGCATCTTCTTAAGGAAGAAAAAAATATTGCCTGAGACACAAATTTAGTAAATACAAAGGCTAGGCCAATTTTTAAAACTGGCAAGATAAAACAATTGTATACTTACTTTGCAAAGCTACCATTAGGAACAACGAAAGCATATGCTGAGAGAGGAGGACAGAAAGGTTTTAATATCCTGACACTGTAGGGAAACATAACAACCATCGATTTCAGGCTTAATTAAATCTGCACAGTAAAACATCTGGCACAACTGCTAAAACAAACACACAAAGTATAACCCCCAATCCAACAAAGGTAAAACAAATGGAAGAGAGAAAAATAACAATTTTTTAAAATCTTCAATCAATGAAAGAGGCAAGAAAACGAGTAAGAAAAATATACAGATAATTAATTCCAAATACACTGATATTTTCAACAGATGTAAATGAACTAAAGATTTCAATTAACAGATAAAGAGGTAGCTGTTAAACATCTGCTTAGATACACCTTATGAGAGATATCTCTAAAATAACAGATAATTTAGAAGTTATACTCATAAAAAAATACAAAAATGATTCTGTTACCAATGTCTTATTTAGCATAAACCAAAATAAGCTTTAGTATATAAAACATTAACAGGCCAAAAAAAAATGTGCCCTACATAATGATAAATCGTTTACTGGTGAACTATTTTAACACTCTCATCCTGTATTGAAATAGCCTCACTATACACAAAAGAAAAAAAAAAAACTGTAAGGCAAACTGGAAAGATCCACTGTTGAAATTTAACTTTTTTACAGATTTATTTACATTACAGATTTATTTACATTATTTATTTACTGAGCACATACATGAATCCATGCCATCACTACTGTAGCTGGGATGTTGAGCAGTTCCATATGCCCAAAAAAATTAATAGCAGAAAATCTTAACATCTTTCAACAACTGTTAGATCCAACAGACAGAAAAAAAAACTAGTAAAACTCATCACTCTCAGATTATTTAAAAAAACAAAAACAAAAAAAAAGACTAGCAACTTTCTATGTAATTGGAAATATAAAAACTCCTCTGGGGGCTGCAAAGACAGTTCAGTTAGTAAAGAGCGTATGTAAGGTGCAAGCATGAGGGTCTGAGTTCAATCACCAACACCCACATGAAAGGGCAAACATGGTGACCATACTTGTAATCCCAACAGAGGAGGGTGCAGAAAGGCAAATACTTGAGGCTCATTGGCTGGCCAACCCAGCCTAATAGGTGAGCCCCAGTTTCCATTGAGAGACACCCTATCTAGAGCCAGGTGATGGTGGCCCACATCTTTAATCCTAGCACTCAAGAGGCAGAGGCAGGTGGATCTCTAAGTTCAAGGCCAGCCTGGTCTACAGGGCAAGATCCAGGACAGCCAGGGCTACACAAAGAAACCCTGTCTTGAAAAACAAAACAAAACAAAACCCTGTCTCAAAAAGTAAGGTGAATGGCTTCTGAGAAATAATGCATGGGGTTGACCCCTCTGGCCTCCACATGCACACATACATGTAAGCACATAACCACACACAAATGGACACACTTACACAAACACTTCTCAATACCCATGGATAAAAAATTATAATAGATATGAAAATAATTAAAATTGAGTAAAAACAGAAAATCCTGTATGTCAAAATATACAGGATACAAACAAAGCAATAGTTAAAGAACACATAGAGCTTACAATGCTTAGTAATGCAATTTGGGAAGTAAATTAATTTGTAAATGAATTATTCAACTTAAGAGAGCAGTAAGAAGGGCTGAATGATGGCTTAGTCTCTCAAGATCCATGCAAAAAGCTGGGCCTAGCATCCTGCACCTGAATTCTAGACCAGAGCAGCAGAGACAGGAGTTTCCCAGGGGCTCACTGGCCAGTTAGGCTAGTCAGTGAGTGAGCTCTAGGTTCGGGGAGAGACCTGTCCCAAAAAATAAGATAGAAAGCTATTGAGGAAGATGCCTAATATTGACCTCTGACTTTCCCAAGTGCATGCACTCATGCACATATCACATGCCCACACACATATGCATACTTACACACACAACATACACACATTAATTAAGAGGTGGGCAGGGGAGTTCCTTATGGAAGCTTCAGGGGAGAGAAAGTATCTTTGCCCTTTCCCTGTATCATTCAGTTGTCTGTGGCCACATGACTCTTGTGAGCCTCATGTCTCTTACCAACTCTAAACCTTCAGCTTCCCTTGTGATTATATCAGGAACAACTGGAACTGGGAGAGAACTTTGTATCTCAAGGTCCTTATCATATCTGTTAAGTCTCTTACCACAAAGGGAACATATTCACAGGCTCTATGGATCCAGGGAAGCATCACTGGGGAAAGTTGGGGAATAAACAAGTTCCTTCAGGAATTAACAAAATAAGAACACTGAAGATGACAGTACATTTTCAAAAAGTAAATTTACAATATTGACTTAAAAAGGAACAGCCCACTGACGACATAGGGACTCTCAACCAGCAGAAAGTCTTCATGTGAGGAGAAAAGAACATGGCTCAGACTTCTTGGAACTTTCCTTGAAAATTCCATTCACCTAAACCACAGAGAACAGTGCAAGGATACAAAGCAAAGGGGTAGAGAAGCCAAAATGGGCAACAGAAAGTAAGGGTGTGTTTTGAGACCATCTGCTTCCAGCCCTTCATGACACTCAGTTGGGATTTTCTGAGCCAATAAAATCTTTGGGTCGGGCCCATCAACCCCAAATCAGGAGTCTTTCCTAGTTTACCATTCCGCCGGCTAGTCTGTTATGAGTTACCTTTTGGATGGTTTTGCTAAATAGCAACTTCATTATCCACATTAATAGAAGGGCCTGAGGATACATGCATAATGAAAACCAGGAAGTGCTTTAGAATGCATGCCTAGATTTTCCAGTGAGCTCTCTAACTGCATTTTTCTGAAGCTATTATTACTAAGATGAATTCAAATTATTTGGACACAATGACCTAATGGAATAAAAGCATGTCTGAGATTCAACATTCTCCAAGAAGAATCCACAGGTAATTCCCACTTGCCTCTCCCGCTAAGACTGTAAACTCCTTAAGGGCAAGGGGTCATTCCTACTGGTTCAGGTAGATGACCAAAGAAGCAGTCAAGGAGGTTTTACAATCCACCAACCTTTGGGCTGTTTTCCTGAGACTCTTGCCAAGGATGTACTTTCTGCTTCAGTAATTAAGATGCCAGTGTAGAAATAAGCAAAATGACAAAAGGGAGGAAAGGCAAACAAATCCTTCAACCTCCCTCAAGTTCATGCTAGCCTTTAAATTCTATTAAATAATCATCTTAAGGTAAAATTACAAAGCTAAATCACAAAAATTATATGAGAGAAAACTTTCTAAAACATAACTGACATGGGGCCGTTACAATGGAAATTCATCAAAATTTGGGGATTGGTGATAAACCCAGCACTTGACTGACCCTGGTCTGGGTCTGGTGGCATATGACCCTAATCCCAGCCCTCGGGAGGCAGGGGCAGCCCTGTGGCTTCAAGGTCAGTCTTCCATTATAGCTAGAGCTACATTGGAAAGACTGCATCAAGGGGGAAGAAAAGGACAAGAAAGTGAATGAAGGGTGAGAAAACCTCATTCTGGACTACAAAACTCAAAAAAAGGTACTATCGTTTCCAAGCTGACATAATATTAATGATATTTCCAGTATTTCTAGTCAAGTCCAGAAAGATAAACTACCTGTATTTCTTAATAGGCAGTTGAGAGAAATAACAAATTTACATAATCTATATTCAGATCATTGTTTTGGGCTGCATCACGGCTCAGTGACTATGAAGCCGAAGGAGGCAGAATACAGCTATACTTAAAACATGGAGATGTTGGCTCCATTTAGTGACACATTAAGCATTCAGAGGAGTTATGAGTCTAGAAACATGTTGGAACTGCTCAAAAAACACCAAAGATTTCACTGAGGAAATAGCTGCCCTTCATCAAACCTCAGAAAGAGACCTTGTCCCAGCTCGGTCCAACATCCCTTTCACAGCATGTCTTGCTATTCTGTACCTTGTAGGAAACAACTAGAAATGATGCTGGATGTTCTGTTTTGCTCTCTCAGAAAGCTGTATAAACTCATTCCTGACAATTTTGTAAATAAAATCAATGCTAATATACATAAAAAATAAAAATAAAAACTCAAGTTCTCCTAGCTTGCAAAAGACCAATCAAGAGGGATTATGGGTTTCCTTCCGCCTCTGCCCAGGTCAGAGGACTGCACTCCCTTGGGCTTTTATAGCCTTGGATAATATTTAATTAAATACTCTGTTCTTACTGCTTTATGTACCAGAAAATACTAATTTTAGAAAACCAGTTAGCTGGTTCTAACTATATGTTATTATAGTGAAGGTCAAATTTTTCACTGAAACTATGGCAACAACACCCGAGTACTTTTTTGCCAACACATCTGAAACAGAATTCTCAAGACAGTTGTCTACTTGATGACTGAATTGGTACTAGATTATTCTGTGTCTTCCCTTTGCCTCAAATACCACGTTTGTGGGGTGGCAGAGAGTGGGAAGAGGCCTCAGTTGCAGCAATTTGCCAGCCTGAGTCCAAGTGAGCTTACATGTACGTGTCATCGCTAGTAACATTTTTAGACACACACAGTTTTAGCAGCACAAAATATCCAGACATTTCAGAGGCACTCAAATTGGAACACAAATGTACCTGGAAAAATACCAGACCAGGAGAATTAAAAAAAAAAAAAAAAAGAAAAAAAAACTTTAAATTTCAAAAAAAGGAATAATTGCTGAACTAATTTTATTAATTATTACAACTACTCAGAGGTTTTTCACACTGACCTCCAGCTATTGGTCTCACAAGGAAAAAAAAAAAAAAAAAAAGAATGGCTCTTTGAACAGATGTGTCTTGTTCTCCACACCTGTGGATGCTCTCCCTGTACTGCCTCCAAACGTCATGTATGAGCCATGTACACCTCCAAGTGAGAATTGTGTCGACCTTGGTCAATGCTACAGAAGAAGTAATCAGTTAACATCCCTTTTAGAAGTGTGATTGCCCTTGGAGCCAGAAAGAGCAAACCAGTGGCCTAAACCTCTCCAAATTTGCACCCCCTGAAGTAGGGACAGAGAGAGTTGGCTTTGGAGAAAGACCAGACTTTATCTCCCTTCTATGTGTCAACAGTCTCTGCATGCCTGATGCTCAGACAAGAAGAAACATAACCCCCCTTCCAATCTCTCTCTGCTAAGCTTGTAATTCTATACAGAAGACAGGATTACGATCACAAGCAAATATCTTCAGTTATTGATACTGATCAAAACTTGTGAAAGAAAACACCTGATAACTTCCTTTCTAAAGGCCAGTGTCTGCCTGGAATGTCCTCCTGATAACTGCCATATTCAATAAAATCTACAAAATTCAGAAAGGGTAATATTGGTCTGGTCTATGGAGACATGAAAGAGGTTTTTAAAACAGACATCAGTGTTGTAGAAGATAGCAAGAGCCATGTTGGATCTTTCTAAGAGATGTCCTGAAAGGTGCTAATTACATATCTGGTCACTATGCTCGTAGGTATTGAGCACTTAGGCTGTGCCACATGTGTTGGCAGTTTCACATGCATTGGGTCATCTTGAAACAGAACCACCATGTCTGCACTATTACTCACCATTGCCACCAAAAGGTGGGGAAACAAAGGCTTAGAAGGTTTACTGGGCTTGTCCATAGCCATCTAGCTAGAAAAAGGCAAAGCAATCCACATCTGATCCCATAGCTAGGGCTCCTAGCCATCTTGCTCTACTGACTCTCCGCAGCAACTTTCTTACTCACTACAAACACATTCAGCGGGACCTTAACTTGGAAGGCTCATGTTTTCCCATTTGTTCATCTTTTTTACATATTCATTACTCCCATCTCTCCACTACTTTGTGACCTTCTCCACCAACTAGACTGAACCCATGTGGTTTCCCAAGAACCTCTCAGCATGACTCTGGGATCTGCACTCTTTCCAGCTGTTTCCTGATCCATGTCCTAACCATAAGGCTTCCACAGGAAACCAAACAGAAGAACAGCTGGGTCCTTTGATGCAAAAACACACACTGTCAAAGGAGAACATCTACCTAACCTTTGTCCCAGAGCAGAAATTCTGAGTCTCCAACAGATGCTAAATCCCTTCTAAACCAGAGGAAACAACTGGATATAGGAGTCTCCAGGAGAAACTAATCAGGACTTATAGTCAGAACCAAGTTCTTTACAACTAATGCACTTTGTTGACTCTTAGCCAAGGCCCACAAACCTGAAGAGGAGGAGGCACCTGTCATTGTCTCTGCAGGGATCTTGCAGGAATCAGAGAGTTTGTTAGAAATGCAAAGCCCCAAGTCTCACCTCAGATCTACTGGGACACAGTATGTCTAGCAAAAATAGAGTTAGGAAGTCACCAAGCAGCTCCAAGTAGCCAAGTGACACCCTCAGCCCTGTACTGACTCCTCTGGTGGCAGTGGAGACGGATGAAACGGTGCACACACCTAGGCATAAAGAATGCAGAGACGGGAGTGCCCAGACAAGGGAGGGGTGTGTAGCCACAAGGGAGATGAGAAGCGCTGCTAGAGCTTGTCTACAATGTGGTCTTGCACTGTCAGTTTGAGACCTAGCTTCTAGCTGACCCTGTCTTAGCTTTATTCCCACTCAACAACATGCCCATTCGATTTGGTATGTAGCAAGAGGCCCCAGATGGCCTCTTGGCAGCACAACTCTACAAATTCACTTCACTGCTAGACTCTGCAGTTCTCCGAATGTGGGCTGAAACCCAAATCCAGCCTGGTTCTCCAGGGGCACCCAATTGTCAAATAGGGACAATAACACAATCCACATCAGAGGGGTGCTTTAATCGTTAACAGAAAATGCACATACTGCTCTGCCAGAAGACCAGGTACAAGGCAGCCAAGGAATCTTCAAACTGTAAACTGCAAAGGAGCAATAAAGAGTTAAGGAAGTTAAGGTTCAGGTAAGTTAAGGTTCAGGAAGAAAACACCCCCTGAGGATGGATCAGGTTCTGCTCATGATAACAAACACCTGAGATAATCAATTTATAAAGAGAAAAGTTTGTTTAGGCTCATAGTTTTGGAGCTCATGACTGGTTTTGCTTGTTGCTTTGGGTCTGCTGCAAAGCAGCTTATTACAATAAGAGCATGTGGTAGACAGTCAACATAGCAGGAAACAAACAGGAGAAAGAACAAGGGGTCCAGGACATCCCCTCCAGAAGACCTAACGTCTTCTCACTAAGCCACACCTCTTAAAGGTACCTCCTTGTTGTCCAAGCTTTTAAAATATAAGGCTTTATCAAGATTCAACATGTAGTAAAGAATGAGACCAACTGCAGCCCACTTTCCAGGGAGAAGACAAACCTTTATAGAACTACCAGACTCACATAGTTTGGAAAGAGATTACGGCATCAGAGAGTACACTAAAAAGATCAGAGGCCAGTTGACTTGAAATGTCATCAGAGAAAATACAGTTGAGCTGGGAACTATGAAATGCCACACCAGAAAAAACACTGACTTCTCTTCAACTGGCTTTCACTAAAGATCAAAATTAAAGGCATCGGGCCAGACCAGCAGGACAATTTGTGGTATTTCCACATGCCCCAAAGTCTAGGTGGGAAGGAATAAGTAGAAGACAGTTGTAATAAACACTACTCTGGAAGGTCAGGGCTATGGTCTTTCTAGTCTATGGATGCAGCTCAGAATGACAGATTTGGGAAGTCACAGCAGAGGCAACTGAGAAATGCAATTATTATCCCTAGAACTACTTTTAAAAGACAATCAAAGGAGCTGTGTTGGGGCCAGGCTGCCTGGTTCTCCAATCTGGTTCTGTCATTTCTAGCTATACAACCTTGAACCAAATACTCCACATCTTGTGTGTCAGCTTCCCATCCATAAACAGGCACCTTCCTTTTAGAATCATTCTAAGATTAAATAAACTGATGTATGTAAAGGAAACTGTACAAATTAAATGAACTGATTTAACTAATTTCATTAAAGATTGTACAATGTACTCAGTACTATTTATTTGTATTTATAGATGGCAGGTTATTAACACAGGAAGATGGGACACAACTTTTTTTGTTTTATTCCATGATCCCAAGGAGTATATTCCAGACCCCAATCTTGACACAGCATCATCTCTGGCCCTAGCAGACTAGTTACATTGCTCTAATTCCCTCACTTGCCAAATGAGGAAGGCACAGAGTTATCATAAGCTCAAGTGATTCACTGCACATTTGTCTTCATCGGTGCCCTCAAGACAGGATTATAAAAACCCTCTGCCAAAAGAAAAGTCCTTAATCAACCGCTACATGCTGCTGTCAGAAGAGCCATACAATGATATGACAATTTGACCCAATTACACTGGCTGGGATTTCAAAATCCATTTGTTCTTGAATGGAGGAAGCCACATCGCATCAGTGGGATTGAATTAGATGACACAGTAATCATATTTATTTTGCTGGGAGCATTTTCAGTATACACAGCTGAAAATTATTCTCCATTAGCAAGTGAATTAACTATTAGGGTAAGTGAATATGAAACAGACATTTAAGTTCTACTTTCCAAGGGTGACTCAAATATTCAAAAATGAATGGACTCAGGGCATGAGAGTACCATGCTCATTACATGAGAGACTTCAGACACACATCTATCTTCAAGAAAGTGGGCAGAAACATAATAGGGAGCTACTTGAAGGATGTGTGGGACTCCTGCAATAATCAAGCTACAGGAACCAGCCCTACTGATTGTGTAACACCCTGGAAACATTCTAGGTTGCCCAGGGAATTGATTGAAATTACAGCTTGGCTCCATTTAAATGGAGTCTGTTGGTACAAGATTGAGATAAGCTAGCAAATCTGAAGTGGAGATTATAAAAAGACCTGCTAATCTTTTTATTAAATTTGAATTGATTTTGAGAATAAAGAACAAGTTGCAAGTGCCTCTCCTACAAGGCCGCGTCAGGCAAGCACAATATTTTCAATACGCCCCATGGCATTTATCTGAGACATACCTTAAGTAGGCTGATTTTTCTGAGTCACTTAACAAGACAGGCAGAAAGCAAGTTCCATACTCCCATCATGGATTAGAGAACAAACAAAATTTAAGTTAGGCCCTCGTCTTTGCATGTGGGTATTTAAAACTAAATAAGATACGGGTTCATTCCTTGGATGCCTTGCCAAAAGGAAAGGGGGGGGGGAATGTTGCTTAGCAACAATTAAAACAATGTGCAGCAAAGGAGTGGGGTTTGAAAGAAAGCTAACCCAGCAAGCTTGTTATGTCACCCTGTAAGACCTTTGTGACCCAAGATCCTGGCTGTGTCTCCTTCTGGCCTCAGGGTGAAGCCTGGCTCTTTCCTTCTTATCTTGACAGAGACAACTTGTAATTCCAGGGAAATGGGGATAACAGGGATGGACTTCTAGGCAGCAAGAAGCTTCGGAATACCGGTGCTTTCTTGTGAAAAAGTAACCTGCCCATTTCCAGACCCAGCTGCCAAGTTTAGAGTTAGTAAGGATTTGGGGAGATACTTCACTTAAACTGTACTTAACAAATGTGGAAACTGACACAGAAAGACAGAATGATTCCTCCAAGATAAAGAAGCAGTTGGTGGTAAACACTGGCTCTAGGATTCACCTCAAATGGTTTCCTTTCCTAAGAGTCCTACCTAGACCTAAACTGCAGCCAAGTCTATGATCCAGTAAGTAGGTACTGACGCTTAATTTGCATCACTGACCTTGAAGTATGCCACTCTTGGACACCTACCAAAGTTACCAGACAGTTTCAAAGCCAACTACAAAGTGAATGGACCAGATATAAAACCCTTCATTCTTGCTTTCCCCATCAAGTAAGCCTATTAAATCTCCGAGACCCCTCACAGAGCAGCTGATATCCTGCAAGCACTCTAGAAATGGAGAACAAGGGGTCTGGTAGAAAGACCATAAGCCTGAACATCAAATTCTTAACTATGAATTGGGCCTCAGAGGAACTCACCAAGGAAAGCAACATATTCTTTTCCCCCAGGATCATCCCAAGAGCTAGACTATCGGGCTGTCACTGCCTCCTGTAGAGCCCTGGCAGAGGAGACAGAAATCTACAGCCAACAGTCAACTTGTAATGTACAGACACTAAGCTACACTGCCCAGGGCTGAACTCTCAATGGCACCACAAATGGATCCCAAACCATGTGGGGATTATGCACATTCCTGAGCTTGTGTTGGCAATGGTTAAAGATTCATTATGTCAAAGGGTCCAAGCCTTCCTTCCTTTCTTCTTAGCATTCCCTCTCATTGAAATAATCCCAAGTAAAAACTGGGAAGAACTTAAGTACAGGAAAGCAACGTCTTGACTGTTCTCATTTAGAAACTATGTGGGTGATAAGGGTCATGCCCTTAGAGAATCCTTGTGCCAGGGGCTGAAAATGATCTATAGAGTGGGAAAGCACAGGGTCTAGCCCTCAGGACTCTGACATTCAGGCCTGAAATGACACTGGACCAGCTCCTAACATCATTAGGTATAAAACAGATGTGCCTTACTCTGGGGATGTGCTGCAGAATCAAAGAGAAGGCATAAATGAAGAGTATCATTATCTACTCTGCCCCAATAGAACATAGCAAGGCATTCTACCTGCTGCTCTTCTGTTTGCATATATAACTGCTGCAGCATGGGAACAGAGGACTTCCCAGAGAGTGCTGTAACTCTCGTCCCTGGAATATAAATGGCTGACATATGGAAAGTAACCAATAAGTGTTTGTTGAATGAATGATAACCGGCCTAGGAAGGGGCATCTAACTGTCTATGGTCAAGTTACTCAACTTCTTGGAGCCTCCATTTCCTCATCTGTACAAGGGGAACATCAATAATTACCCCAAGGAAGTGGATCACACAGAATTAAAGAGAAGTCATTCGTCGGGACAATGCTTTGCACAGAGCAGATGATCTATCAATGTGATCAGCCATTAAATATAACATGGGTCTGTTTCTCACAAAAACCCTAAGATTCTTCAAAACACAGGAAACTATGTTCAGTTCAACGTGTTGTCCATCACTCCACCTGGCCCCATCAGTAGAGCCAGCAGTTGGTACACAATGCTGTCTCAGTCATACACTAGCTTAGGTGGGATAACAGTATTTGAAAGCCACCATACTGCAGGAAGAGAAATGGAACCCATGGGTGGGGAAGACACCCAGAACATGCTGGCACACTGTAATCTGATGCAGGCCCTCCCCAGTTGAGGTATCTACTTAACAATGTGATCTTGTTTCCTTGCACTTCAATTCTTCCCTACCCAATTTCTCTTTCTCCAACCCTACCCTTTCTTCCCCCTCAGTCCATCCTTTCTCTCTCTCTCTCTCTCTCTCTCTCTCTCTCTCTCTCTCTCTCTCTCCCTCTCCCTCTCTCCCTCCCTCATCAGAGTCTCCCTCTGTAGTTCTGACAGCCTCTATTCATAACCCTTCTTTCTGAGCCTTCTAAGTGCTGGGATTGCAGGTATGCCTATAATACCACCATGCCTTGCTCCCCACTTTAAATATAAACTTCTCTTCTAACAGCTTTTTTCAGAAGCTCAACGATTTCTACAGATTTAGGCACTGCAGTTTAGTAACGCTAATATGGTATGACTAGTCCAAGGTCAAGAATCTGAGGCCAAGGTTGTTCTCTTACAGTGAAAGTTCTAAGGACAAAAACTTGACCATTGCCCCAGTGTGGAAAAGAGATTACACAACAGATGGTGTAACCAACTCTAAAGCCTGTTTGATTCCCTTAAAAGCCTGGATTCTCTTCTCTCTACTCCAACAACCCTGAGGTTATTAATGTGAAAGGAGCAGAGGCTCAAGATGAAAATGAGGACTAGCTGTCAGTTACCATCTTTCCTTTATAGAAAGTCCTTTTTATATTTAGTATCTTGAAAGTGGGGAGGATGCAAAGGCATGGGAAGAACAAAAGATAATACAGAGAAAGGAATTCAATGACCACAAAGTTTCTATTCCTGGTTTCAATCTGACGTTTGTCTTCCTTATTCTTTCTATATTATGGGCAAGCTAATAGCCATCGGAGAAAACAGTGATTCTGCCTCACTGTGCACAGACTCTAATACATTCAAAATCTCATACTGATAAAAGGACCAAGGTACCTGAACGACTCCAGATCTCAGCTATTTCTTATCATCACACAGAGAGCAACGACACAGTTCAAATTCATTCAGATAATGGGAAAGATTTGGTTTATATGAAACAGATATACACCCACGTTTTTCTCCCTACAAAGTTTGGAGGCAGGAGCTATGGTCAAGGAAATCACATTCATGAAAAGACAAATTCATTTTGGAAATGCACTTGAAAGCATCAGACAAAAGTACTTAACTCTTTCTTCTGCAACTACTGTACAGAGGAAAAGTTAGTGTCACTAAGGAACTGTCTGCCCAAGAACTCTGTTTACCCACATTATCTTCAATTTTATTACCTTTGTGAGGAAGGAAACCCCTCATTCTAAGGTAGGCAAACTGATTCAAAAAATTACATAGTCTCTCGAAAACATTTAACTTGTACAGGACGGCAATGGACCACAAATCTGGGCTGGGGAGTTTATGTGTACACCCTCATACCCACAACACTGAAAGATAAAAGAGCAATGGTAGACAGTAGTCATTTCACTGAAGGATTTGCATACCGTTCCCTGTCTTTCGCCAGCATTTGTGAATACTGGGTTTTGTCTAGGAACTGGAACTAAAAATGTAGGCATTATTGAACCAGTGTCCTTAGCTTATCAGTTACCTTAAATAGTCACCTTAAATAATTGTTTTGGTTTATTCCTTTTGTGCTACGAGAGGTCAAAGTCATTCCCTCACACATGTGAGGTAGGAATTCTCTCATGAGGCCACATACTACTCCTTTATAACTGCTTCATGGTACAAATATTCAAAATCATCTCTTCTAGGTATTTTTAAATGCTTGCTGCATGAATATTGACCATAGCTGTCCTACTCTGCACTGAATACACCAGAATCTATTTCTCCTAACCTTATATCCAATGATACCTCTCTTCTTCCCTCCTTATCTTCTCTGTGGCCTCTGGTAACCACTCTTTTAGTCTCAATTTTTATGAGCTAACTTTTTTAGGATTCCCTGCACAGTGTTTCCCTCTCTGTCCCTGTCTCGCTTCACAGCTACAATGTCTTCCAGGCCCACCTACTTTTTCACAACGGACAGAATTTCATCTAGTACTAAATTCTTCACACACATTTATCTTTTATTAAAGTTGAGATAACCAAGTTCACAGAAATTAAATAATTTGGCCAGTGCCATACATATAAAAATCCATGGTATTTTGATTTGAACCCAGAAAGGCTCATTGGTTCCAATTTACTAAACATCAGGGTTGCAAATCTCAGAAGGAATTCCCAAAATTAGAACCCCAAAGTCAGGAGTCATGGGGATCGGCATGTAAACAGGCTCCCTCTAATTTCCATTTACCAAAGAACAGTTTGTAATGGTTCTCAATATGGGAAATCAGTTGGCAAACTAGAGCAAATCCAAGAGACTCAACATAGCTCTGTTGATTGCTAGGATAAAGGCTCCATCATGGCATTGGGCCTCTTGCCAGTCTCTCTTTTTCCATATGTGTTTGTTCAACTGCAGGGTGCAAAGGCTCCATGAAGAGTGGACCCGAAATGTCTGTAAACCCACCTGCCCCATGCACAATTTCTAAACTACTAAAATGAACTTTAACTTCAAAATGTACTTAAGAGTTGGAGAGGCAACAATCTCTCCCAAAAGAGAGATCTTTTTCTTCATTTCAGGGAGTAATATGCTTCATTTCTTGAAACACCACAGCTGAAGAGACGTTTTGAAAAAAATTTAAAGTATTTCCTGCCCAAGTTCCATGGTGGCGATCTCTCTGGGTCTGCAGCAGCCTTGCAGGGCAGATTGGTTAGGTTTCTCACCTGCGTGGAGGGAGCTCAGACTCAGCACACAGAGGTGAGGAAGTTCTGACCTACACTCACAAAGCCTGCAGCACAACTTATTTTGAACCAGATTTCCCCACTAGCACAAAGCAGTTCGCATCCTAGAAACTACCTAGAAAATCAACAGACCAAGTCATTGCCTTGTTCCTCCCTGTAGAACTAAGTCAGGACATAAAAGGGGATTGGTTATTTCCAAATGGTCTCTGCCAGACTACTGCTTTGGTCTCAAAACAGTCTCCTCAGATGAGCCACCAGAGACACATCCAAGCAAGCGCTACTGTGACCCTAGTGCTGGGAAATATACATAGCTTCTGACTTCCTCTGGAGTGGTCCTGTTTACTTTAGTGTTCTAACCCTGCATTCAAACAGCCACTTGATTATTTGTACGTAAAAAAATAAACAAAACCTCTGAGGGACATGATGTTAAGTGAAACAAGGTAGGTACAGAACAATAAATACTGTGTAATCTCACATTTTCTATGAAATCTTAAAAATTTAAACTCAGAGAGGCAGACAGTAGAATAGACGTTATAGGTACTGGGGAGAAGATGGAAGGTTGATGAAGGTATTGATCAAAAGCTACAGGATCCCACTTAGATGGGAGGAATACATTGAAAAGCTTTATTGGACAACATGGTGACAACAGATGACAACAACAGAGTAAACACTTGAAAATCTCAGAGTAAATTTGGAGAACTCACATCATAAAAGCAACAGTGAAGAAATTCATGTTAATTAGCCCAATTTGGGCATTCCACAATTTCTGCCAATTTCAAATCATACATATGTACAATTCTGTTCACCTAAAAATGAAAATAAATCATATTTCATGATATTTTTAAACCAATAATTAATAGCCACTGGTTAACTTTATTTGTTGCATTAGATTATCTTCCAGGTTCATCCTGACTCCCAAGACTGCTGTGTGGAATGAGACAAGAGGTCCCACAGGACCCAGCACCTTCTCCTGAGAAACATCCCTTCTCTGTATCCCAAGTACAAAACCAAACCTACATTAGCCCTTCCCTCAGCAAGGAAATTGGTAGTTTATAGCTATTAGCAATGGTTCTTAACCTTGGTTACACAAGAGAATTATCCAGGGAGCTTTAAAAAAAAAAAAATCCCAATGTGCAATTAAATCAGGAAGATGATGAGTGGGAGCAGTTATCAGAATTTTTCATAGACCTCTGGGTGATTTCCTTGTGCAGCCAAACTTGAGATCCAAACTCCTACTCTGCCTGCCTCTAGCTATGTGACTACAGGTGAGATTCTTTAGGTCTGTATCTAAGCAATCCCTTCCCAGTGTAGGAAATATGACTCTCCAACTGAGCTAACACAGGCAGCATCTTCCCTCAGCACAGTGACCAACACAGTCAACAGTAGGTCGGGAATTTATTCTCTAAGTGACATTAAGGTCATTAGATAAAATCTTCCGTTTCTGCTCCACTCAAGAATTTGTTTTAGAATGAGATGGGGGGAAGGGTTATGAAGAAAAATTCAGCAGATGCAATAGCTTCAAGTTGTTGTGACTCATTGTTTTAAAAATAGTTTTCCCTCATCCTCAGGTGAAAACATTCTCTTGATAGCCTCCTGCCAACTGGATACAGCCCAACACCGTGCTGCATCCAAGTGGCTCCTTTCCACCAGAATGCCTGCCTTCTATTTCATCCTAATGTCTTTAGCTTTCGTCCAAAGAAGCCCAACAGTTTCTAAATCACTCAACAAAAAGAATTTATAACTCAAATGATAGAACCCTCAAATGACAAGAGCTGAACCCTTTGTGACTAAGGCTATGAATCAAATACCAAAGCCAGTGAGGTCCCCAACCCCACCTTATAGAAGAGTCACTTGTGTAACCAGGACGGACAATTGGTTAAGGCATTGGCCTTAGGATCCCACAGACTAAGTGTGCAGGGAACTGGGCCACACCCCCAAAAGGACTCCATTAAGCACGCATTTCTCCTTGGTGTAAGGGAGGAAAATGCCTTATGGGTCTGTCTGACCATTTGAGCCCAATCCTGGCACTCATATGGTGAAAGGCAAAAACCAACTAACGCAGGATATCCTCAGACCTCCACAAAGGTGTCACATACAGCACACACACAAAATTAATAAATAACTAATAAATGTAATCTTAAGTCACTTTGGAAGCCTTAACGAATGTCAGTGATTGTGAGGTAGTGGTAGCACAATGCCTTAAATCTCAACACTCAGGAGACTGAGAGAGGTGGATCTCTGTGAGTTCCTGGCCAGCCTGTTCTACATAGTGAGTTCCAGGACAGCCAGAGCTACATAGTGAGATTCTATTTTAAAAACAAACAAACAAACAACAAAAGAATAAAACAGTGCCCAACCTCTAGGGTTAATTTAATTGGTTTAGAGCATCTATAGAATTGAGCAACTTCTCCAGATATTTCTAAGATGTGTTCAAACAGAACTGCTTACTACTACCACAGTCACAACAGAAGACCGAAACAAAACAGTGGTATCTGAGACGCCAACTATGTTTTAAACACTCTGCAATAAACTGAGCTACCTTTGGAGAAACAGTAAAAACACAGGGCTACAGTTGCCCTTCGGTACCTCTCAGCTCAAGTACAAGTGCAATAATCAAGAATATCTCGTTCCAGGTAAGGCAGCTAAGAATTATCAAGGCCCCAAGAGGGATCACGAGATCTGCTGAAATAAACCATGCTCCTTGTGACTGGATCCTTAAATCCCATTTGCTTGGAGAAATAACTGCGTTAATGAAAAGCTTTCAGATGAATTAGCACTTGGCAACACATATTCTGCGGACAAACTAAGGTCTTAATAAAAGCCATGCCAATCTTGACTGAGAATTTATTTATGCATTTTTTTCAAGAAGTTTTAAAGCCAGGACTTGAAATCTGATTTTGGAAAAGACACTTAAGTAAATAAACCTAAGGTTGATACAGGAAGGAAGAAAGGATGGCAAGCAGGGAGGGAAAGAGAAGGAAGGAGAGTCAGCTATCCTCAGAAGCATAACACCCTTCACAAATTATCAAATAAGTCAAGGTGATGACTCCATTGAAGCCATAACTTTACCTCTGAATTTCTTGGGTGGATTGTTAAGGTCCCCAGCTTCTGGCTGCACAACACAACGATCATCAACCAGGCTGCAAAAAGAAAAACACACTGTATCAAACCAAGCCTAGGGAAATAAAACTCTCCATACGCATTATGCAAAAAACAGAGCTTCCCAGGGCTTTTCCTATGCAAAATTTAGACTGCCACATTCTTCTGCTAGGGAGCTGTTGGCCAAGGAGGTTTTTTTAAGCATGGAGTAAAATAAACCTAATCCAAAGGCCCAGCATTCTGCCTCTGTGATGGACGTGTCAAGTTACTGTTTTCTGCAGCTCCTTTTTTCCCAGAACCACATCTGTGTCGGATTTCCACACAACATGCAATATTGCTGAGGTCTGGAAGACACAGCAAAGGGTCAATGCAATCAATTAACAGTAGGTGAGGAGCCAACCAACCCTGTGCCAGGAACTGTACCAAGTCCTGGGATTTAAGGAATAAAATGAGTCAAGCCCTAGCCCTGAAGAAGCTCAAGGCTTAGGTGTAGAAGCCATAAGAGCAAACTCATAAGTAAGGTATGACCTAAGAAGGAAGAAAAAGGGTCAGGTGTCATCTGTGTCAGAAGACTTCTGAAGCTATAGACGGAGGAAGATGTGTCAGATTGTTGAAAGAGCTGAAACAAAGGTGGGAAAATGAGAAGTGGGGCATCTTTAGGTAGTGGGAACCCAGTGCAGAAGCACAGAAATGGCAAGGGCTTGGAGCTTCAAACTCACAATGAAGTTACAAATAAGTAATCGTCCCAGAGTACATAAGGGCTGATAACTTATATCTGACTTCATTAAAAACTAATTTAACTTGCATAATTCTTTTTAGAGGACTCACTAGAAGTATATACATATTTTTGAACTTTTGAGACATTGAGATACTATGAAGTTATATGATTTATCCAAGCTACTAAAACTGGAAGAGCCAGCTTATTTCCCACATGACTATAGAACTTGGTCCCAGGTACCATGCTAGAATTTTTGGAACCTCTCCCATTAGTCTATGCTGCCTCTTATTCCAAATGCCAGGGACCATTAAATATTCAACTTTGACCTTTCCTACTCTTTCCTCCAAAACTGCCCTTTGCCTCCTGAAGTCTGCCCTGTTTTCAAAGCCTGCTTCTGAGTGTTGGTTCCTCAACTAAACTACATCCACAATAGCCTTCCTTGCCTAGAAATGTCCTGCCTCTCCTCCTCCACTCAGTTCCAGGGAAGCAAAGGAGCAGGCTCCCAGTTTTGTAGCTCATAAAATGCCTAAGGCTGAAGCTCAGTATCCGTCAAGTGAAGTGAATCATGGTGTAAAGAGTATTCTACATTTGCCCTCAAAGCACAAGACCTCACTGTGCATCTACAAGAATCAGAGTATACAGTGTAGAGGGGTTTCTTTTGTTTTGTTTTGGTTTTGGGGGGGGGGTTGGTTTTTTGTTTTTCCAGACAGGGTTTCCCTGTTGTAACTCTGATTGTCTTAGAATTTACTCTGTAGACCAGGCTAGTCTTGAACTCCACAGAGATCCGCCTGCTTCCTGAGTGCTGGGATTAAAAGTATGTGTCACCACCACCTGGCCTTGCCTGAGGGTTTTCTACAAAAATCAAGAGTGTAATGTACACCTATAAAATCTCTACCTTGGACTCTTGTATGTGCAATACTAGTTCAATGAGGCCACCAAATCTAACCTAATACTTAAAAGAGTGGTCTCAGAATCTAATGCAAGGACTGGTGACATAGTTCAGTGGTCGAATACTTAGTATGTATCAGACACTGGGTTTGGTCTCCAGCAGGACATACACAATGCAGATCTGGACGAATGATCGAGTTCTAGTAAGAAGTAGAGGAAGTGATACAAGGCAGGGTCTCATTGTAGATAACACTAAGGTACCAGCTAATGGCATGATATTATGTCATTTCGCTCTCCCCTTGTCTTAGTACCTCATCTGTAAAACCAAAGAATTGCTTTCAAGGACTCTCAACTCAGAGAATGTTTAGATGCTTTCTGCTTCAAAATGTACCAAATCCAGGGCCCTGTCACAACCTCATCCCTCCTACCTAGGCACACTGAACCTCTGCTCCAGGAAGCAATCTAAGAACCTTTGTTCTCAACAAGCTCCAAAGGTGATTTAGTTGCACACCATAGGTTAATGTATATAGACACACACACATACATACATACACATACACACATACACATACATACACACACACTCACTGGCTCTCCAAGGTCCTGCTACAGTTCTAAAGTTCAATGAGTCATAAACCCACTGAGCAGTAACCACCAACAGTCTATAAAACAGGATGGGGTTGGGGGCCAGAGACCAAGTCCCATGAAGACTGACTCATTCATTGTGTCTACAACCTGTACTCCATAGATGTCACGTACATTCTAAGAAAAGGGGAGGAGGGGTCAAATTTAACTTTCCAAATCACGTTTTACGCTAGCTATTCTTAAAAATATGTTTGTGAGAAGGTGAATGACACTCAATTGAAGGAAGAATTAATAAGGGAGTCATCAAACAATGCTTGAGAAAATTATTAAAGCAAAGAGCATGCGTCCCCTAAGACTTTTGAGAATGGTACACACCTATAAATCCCAGCACTCAGAAAACTGAGGCAGGAGATCAGACTAGGCTCAAAATAATAAATGATAATGAAATAATGGATGACCTAGTGAAAGGGAAGATGAGAAAGGAGGCACTAAGATTTTAGGGGCTCAGTGGGACTCTGCATCTGAGCCAGGGTAACTCTATGGTCAGAAGTCCCAGAGGAAAAACAGGTATGCAATGGAACTGAGGTCTGACAGGCACCCAGATAGGCTGTGAGCACACAGGGAAGCCAGAAGATACTGCCCTACAGAGGTCACCTGTTAGGACCCCTGGCCTTGGAGAACCAATTCTTCTGACTTATGAAACTTAGGCAGGTGACTGCACCTTGCTGAAGCACACAGGTGTTGCTTCCATACAAAGTGACGATTGCAGTGCTCACCATGAAGGGGGGTGCTTGGGAGTTTTAAGGGGATAATGGAGGCACAGGACTTAGAACAGCACCTGGCACACAGTGAACACCCACAGGGCTCAGAGAGTGCTTACCACTGCTGTAAAGTATTGTAGTCAATGCTGAAAAATAAGAAGAGGGTGAACAATTTAACCACAGGTGATAAAAAGAGGAAAGAGAGAGCCAAGAAGGGCCATCATCAGAGAGGCCTAAGCAGCAGGAAGCCTGTCTGCCCAAAGCCACAGACAATAATCTGTTAAAGCAGGTCTACTATGCAGAGACCAAGCTTAGGAAGAAGTCATGGGTGACTTAAGAAAATAAATTCTCTATAGAATGAGAATACCAGTCTAACTGAGGTAGAATTCTGTTATCTGAAAAAATTTCCTCGTTGGGGGTGGAGTAACCTGAATGAGCTTTTAACAATACTCACTCTGCACAGAAACCAGAAAATAAGCATGCTTCCAGTAATAGCTGTAATTACCATGGCCATTCTGGCTGCTCTAAGAATGAGGGTTTCGGAAAATCTGTTGGCCTGCCTTCTACCCCCATTTATTTGAGACTAGGTCTTGCCAAAGTCAACAACACTACCCAGGCCTAGCTACTTCTTCCTACACAAAGACAACAGGCCAAACCTAACTATTCTGGAATGAGCCATCTTGATTCTCCATTCTGCCTCTGTCTGCCTTTAGGGGCTACTGCACATTACACTTCCTCCCTTAGACAACAGGGGCAGGAGGGGAAAGAAGGGAGAAAATAACTAGAGAGGCACACGGTAGGATATATTTATATCCTTCAAAGTTGAGTGAAGATTGATTGAAGGAAGCACAAATGAACAACAGAAAATTGATTGTGGAACTCGGTGCAATTTGAAACTTCCAAATGCATTTGGTTATTTAAAGAAGGAAAGGGTCTGCTTCAAAGAAGAGAGCTAAGCAAGCAGTAATGGTCTTTGCTCATATTACACATGAGCCACTGAATGAGAAGACCAGCTAACAAGCTTCTCTGCAAAGCCAAAAGGCACGTCTTTTTGGGTCTGTATATATTAATCTTTAAACTACAGTCCCTATTCTTAAGTACTTTTCCTCCTATATAAGTAGATTATAAAAAATTTGAAATTAATAGAGCCCTTACTAAAAAGGTTTTGTTCTTTAGAAGCTTTCAGGGAAATTTTTGTGTAAAAGGTTAAGTAACTAACATAGGATTCGCTAATTGTGACGTCAAGCAGCCCCTGGAAAAGTCATGGAACGTGATAACATTCTTATCTTAACAAAAATCAATTTTTAAGCAGATGTTATGATTTCTTAAACAAACCCCGCCACATAAGGGCTTTCATGCTCTTACCCTAAGGTGCTGATAAATCCATTCGTAGATCCCTCGGCATACAGAGAACAAATGTCTCCAATATGTAGGAAACTAGACATTTTGTCAGACATGTCTTTGTTGAAAATCCTAGACAAAGTAAAACATGCAACATTGTTAGCAGAAAAGAAATGATGAGGGAGAAAAAAAAATTGTCACTGAGATTTGGCTTAGCTCAATTTCTTCCAAGTACATTATTTAAAATTCACATTTAAATAGGCGTTTGACAGGCAGGCGATTCCACAAGCCAAATGAGGACATATGCAACTACAATCTGTCCTGCATATTAAATTTCAGGATATTCCAATCACAGTATCATTTGATTCTAACAAAGCCACACCCAGGTCAGGTTCAATGGTTTGAGGACCCCTCAGTAATACTGACTACCCCCATTCATCAGGGAACCCAGCCAAGAACTCTGGTGATTAAGGAGCTGGAAAGTCTGACTTATGACACATTACAATATTTAATGTGCCTCAGGGAATGTTAAGTCAGAAGGAAACACCTGGTAAAAAGCTTAGGTCTGGCAAAGCCATGGAGCCTGGGTTAAGGATTCAAAGCAACAAAATGACATTAATCAAAGGAAACCTGGCAACAAGGACCACAAAGCCTTAGAGGCCATTTCAAAGGCCGACAACAGTACATGCTCCACACAAAGGCTGCTACGTGTTTCGCCTTCTTTACCAGGAAATATTCCTGGATGTAACAAGACCCTTGCCCAGGCCCAGACCCAGACCCAGACCCTTCCCAATTCAGGCACTAACCAATAGAAAGGTTCCCTGGCTGGCATACATGGTTAGTTAGAAGTGTTCCAGGAAATCTCTACAAAGTCCAGAAACCATTAAACACATACACACACACACACACACATCAACAAAAATATTGAAGTGATTCCTAACAACAGCTTTCACTCGGGCCATGAACATTGAGGAACAGGAGCCAACTGCAAGATGTTAAACTGACATTTAGCAAACAAACTCAGCTCTGTGGGAAGCAGCGGCTCTGGTGTGCACTACGGAGTTTCCCAGTGTTTCCTCAGCACCTGGAGATGCGTGAAGTGCTGGGGTTTTCCTCTAAGCCCAGACTGCTCTAAATGCCTTTCCCTTTCTATTCACTCAAATAAATCATTTACTCCACAAGGCCACAAGAGATGTAATAATGTGGAAGGGTAAAAAGTCCCCTCTTCCTTTCAACTGTTCTCTGGGTGCCAAGTTTTCCTCTGAAAACTTCTGGAAGCATTCTCCTCCCTTAGCAGGAATGCCAGATGCAACAAGCAAACTGCTAAGAGAAGCACCTCCCCTACCTCTGAGGAGCTGCAGAGAACTGCCCACTGCTCCAACCACCCAGACACTTCAAGAGAAACAAAGACACAAACTTATTTATAGAAGAGTCAGCAACCAAGAACATAATCAACTCTCAGACAAAACAGCCCTCATCTCTAGACCTGAAGGAAGGACACCCAAAGAGCATGCAGAGGGGACAATATGTCAGTTACTGCTCTCTAGAATCCTATAGATCATGTTGCTCTTTCTTCCTAAGGATGTTATATCTAGAGCCAAACCAAAGTTTTGAACAATATGCACAAAGGAGACCAATGGAACCCCCTCCCACAAAAAATAACCATTGCCTTTATGACCTTCTATTCAAAAGCTTTATCATAAAGTGCCAAAAGTTAGTGTACTTCTGGGACCAATATTTTCTTCCTTTTGAAAAAAGAAGAAATAGTTTTGAGATAGCACTGTATGATATAGCTCAGAGTGGCCTTGAACTCAAGAGCCTACTGCCCGGGTGCTGAAATTAAAGCACATATACTATACCTGGCTCACTGCTAGGGATCAACTCCAAGTTGTATGTGTACTGAGCTTACTCCTGAGAGGAACTCCCATCCAAAGCTGTGATATATTTTAAGTGAAAAAGCCAGAGATCGTGTATGATAAAAACACAAGATGACTGCTTTAAGGGATTGAACCCAGAATTTTGATATGCTAGGCAAGTGCTCTGTTATATATCCCAGCTGTAGACTAATTAGTAGAAAACAATTTCTGTTTGAATTCTGAATCAGACCAAATGTGTGTCTGTACATACTGGTCTCCCAGAGGGCCAATGGGGAGTTGCTGGATGCAAGAGGGCAAGACTGTGCTTAGGCAAGACAACCAGGACCTTATCCAGAGTTTCACTGCTCTCCCTCCAGGCCTGTCCTTCTAACGCACTTTTGACTCCAATGGAGACCAAGCCAGAAAGCAGTGATGTGACGCTGTCCTTCAAATCTGCATCACCTCTGGGTACCTTACTGAAAGTTCCCTCACTGCAGAACAGCAGATATAATCCAGTATTCTATAATGGCAAAGCATGACACAAACAGTCATACCTGCAACCTGACAGGCACAATAGGTACCTGGACTACATTTTGACATTAACAGTCTACATTAGCCCTATTTGTCCCATCCAGGTTCTAACCAGACCCCACCCTGCTTAATCTCTGAGATCAGAGGAGATGGGACACTTTCTGAGACGTATGATCCCTAGACTGCTTCAGTCCCACAGCCAAGTTGAACAGCTAACACCTGTCAAGAACTATCATGTCTACCACTGCGCTGACAGCTTCACAAATACTCTTTCAGAATTCACAAGACCTGTGGCATGGCATGAGATAGGCACCACCACTGTTAACCTATTTTGCTGTTGGGGAAACTGAGGAACAGTAAGGTTCACATTTTCGCCATAGATAATTAACAAAGCAGGAACTAGAGAGTTATTCCATATCTATTGAATTCTGAAGTGGACCTTTTTAATCAACAGTTCCCAGGGCATAGGCAAAAATCCTAACTGTTCTTATTCTCTGACAATGGAGAACTGTTTTATTTTTTCTTCCTTTATGGGCAATTCTAATTCATTTTTCCCCTACTGCCAAATTCCTCATTTTTCTACCTTAGCCATATAATACTATTGTTAAGTCAGAAGAATGGCTAAGCATCTTCTTCCTTGCCTATGTGCTTATTAAGTGGACAAGATAATTGAACAAGTAACCTTTTGCCATGGTTTACATTTCCCCCTGAAAACAGAGGCCAGTACACCCACCACAGTTAATGATCCTCAACTGGGCAGTCTGTCAAAGGTCCCAATTAAAAAAAAAAAAAAGGATCCGTAGGGTAAATTTTCCCCTTGGAGAATAGGCAGTGATTCCCTCCTCAGACAAGATTTGAGCAGGCAAATCTTTGAGCTAGCTTCCACCTAGCTGGAAAATCTCTGGGTCTCCCCTGGTCTGCCTTTAATGGCTCAGGAAAAGTAAAGGGCTAGGAGGAGAAACCCTGAAGCAATTATCAGTTGTGTCCTGAAAGGAAAAACCCAGGCCAGCAGAGTCAAAATAACAGGCGTCTGGTGCTGAGGGAAGAGGTGGGAAGTGGGCCTGGCAACAATCTTCAGGAAGACTTCCTGTTGTTTAGAAGCTGGGTGGGAGGCCATTCTTTATCTGATTGTGGACCATTTGAGCCTGCAAGCTTCTACCAGCTGCACTCAGGACTCCCAGTATCCCTCATACACAATGACCCAGGTCACTACAGAAAAACAGAGCAGGTACCAATCTGCCATGGAACTGTGTCATAACTCTGTGGCTTCCAAGGACACCTAGGGCTCTGTGCCAACAGCTCTATAAAACAGGCTTAGTAGTCAGGCTAAGGCTCCATCCCGGATCTCTACACATAAGCTATTACTGCTAGCCCACTACTCCCTCTCAGCCTATGTAGACCTATATACACATCTATATACTGGAGATGTACTTCAGAGACATGTCATAGGGAAGGGATGAGATCATGCATGCAAGGTACCTGAGATAGCAGCTGACATGCTTTCAGTATTCACTGCTAAATGTTTTCATGATTTGGCAGTTAAGAGATAAAGAATAATTCTGGAAAAATCTAAGGTTTCAACCTCCATAAAGGAAAAGATCTTTTCTTTATATATAGATAGCTTTATCTATACAAAGCCATCCAGGCATTGCAAAAAATGACCTCCTGTAAGACCCATGTATTTTACTTTAGGGGAAGATAATTATCTCCACTAATTCCCCTACTGGGAAAAAGCTGAACAATACAGAACTCTCAACTAGCAATCGCAAAACACACAGGCCTTTCTGAAGACACAGAACTGCAGAATACACAATGGCTCGAGACCTGCTAAGCATGTCATGAAATCTCTTGCTCATTGCTAGAATCCACTAAATGCCTCCTCTGAAAGGTCTAGCTGTTGCTTAAACACACAACCCTGCTAGAAAAATTAGTGCTGTCCCACGAGGAGGCAGCAATCTCCCAAAACTTTTGCTTCTCACTTGTCCTCTGAAGTCTCAGTAGCCTCTAAATCTGTGACTGCTATATAGCTTCTTCTCCATCACAAAGGTTTACCATTCTCCTTCCACCTTAACACAGTATGGCCTCAAGAGCTCACCTCACTGCAAGACAGGCAGAAGGCTCCAGGCTCAAAGAACCTGCACTGAATCCCAGTTCTGCAATTTACTTAGAGCTTCCCTAAGCCTTGCTGTATATATACTGGGTTATCATGAGGTTCAGTGACATGACTTGATAATCACCAGGAAAGCCCCTTCCATAAAGCCGGAATCCTATCTCCATGACCTGTAAGTGCCACTGCCCACCATCACCCTGACTGGCTGCTGGCCTAGGCACCTGCTAGAACAGGAACTTTCCAGAGTAGCTGAGCCAGAGCAGAGGGAGTAGATGGCTGGCCCTGAAAGGTGTTTTTGCAAACTGAGGCCACAGCGGCTAGAGGGAGCTTCCAGTACCTGCTATCTGAGTTTCTCACTGCCCAAGCAATGGGTAAAGATAAGGGGACATTTATTTGACTCTACTCCTAAAGCAGCAGCAAGTACAATCACATGAACACAGAGATCTTCTCTGAGAACAGATGCCAGAGCAGATGGCACTCACTGTCCATGTTGTTCTCTGCCTCCCGGATACTTTCCCTGGGTCTTCTCACATGCTCTGCTGGTTCCTTTACATAACCTGGATTTCCACATCTGCATCACTGGCAACAGCTTCTAGGGTTCTGCTGCTGGCTGCCTACAGCATCTTCATAAGCTATATGGCATTTGGTTGCGGGCCTGGTCCACTCTTTCTCCTCCACACATCTGAGCATCACCACCAGCCTAGTGACACCATCTAACTCCCTCCCCTCCTCTCACTACTCCCCTAGCTCCTGCCCCAGTGAAAGCAAACCCTCCAGATCTCAATTCAATTATTAGTCCTACAAGGCAATCACAGGATGGGGTCAAATGCTTTTGGAATTTGTACAACGTCTGTCTCCTTCTTGGCCTCTATCTCTGTTACAAGCTCACATCTATTTGTATAATGCTTGTCTCACACTCTCAAGAAATAGGCAGTTCTAGAGCTCTGCTTCATACACAACTGCATCTCCAACATCAATGCCTGGCATGCTCAGAGAATGTATATGTCAAATAAAAGACTGAAGAGGTTGAATTGAACATCAAGTCTCCATGATTTTAAACTTCATTGTCACCGAACCCTTCAATTCTTTTAACCACACCTCATTTTCACCAGAGTCTCAGCATCATTTCCTTTTTCTCCATTTTCCTTTCTGTATGTGCATGTGTGTACATACATTTGCATATGTGGGGCACTTGTGAGGGGGCTGAGGTTGATGTCAGGAATCATCCTCCATCCCAAGGTCTTTCAATCAAACACGGAGTTCCGATATGTCTAGTCTCAATAGCCAGCCTGCTGCAGGGAATTGCTGACTCTATCTTTCAAGACTGGTCACCATTGGGTTCAGCATTTACGTGGGTTCCAGGGATCTGAACTGCAGTCCGTACTTTTGCATGGCAAGCATTTTAACCACTGAGTCATCTCCCCAGTCCCAGGCATCATTTTTTTCTTTTAATTTCCATGTAAATGTGTATGTGTGTGTGACTGCTTGTTCATATGTGCACTATACACATACGGTGCCCTCAGAGACCAGAAAAGAGCAATGAATTCCCTAGAGGGAAGTTCCAGGCAGTTTTGAGTTTCCACATAGGTGTTAGGAACTGAAACTGGGTCCTCTGCAAGAGCAGCAAGTGCTCTAACCACAGAACCATCCCTCCACCCCCAAGTTTCATTTCTTAACCAGACTCTTAAATGGGTCTAGCCTTCTGACCTTTCAACACATGGCTGGCATCTCTAAAATTTATACTCGAAAGCTGAACAATGGAGTTATACCAAAAACAAAACAAAACAAAACTCATTCTTTCTGATTTTGTGTTGGGCCAAATTCATAGCTATCTTGAGGTACAGGTAAGGAGTGTGGGTTCAACTCACCTGGAAGCCTACTTATCTTTCTGAAGCCATGTTGTTCCCTTTAGTCTATTCTGAACACAGACAGCATAACTTTTTAGAAACAACTGTCCCAAACCAGAGACAGGTTCGGTCCATACTCTTCATGAGGCTGAAACAGGAGGGTCACTTGAACGAGCACCCCAAATACCCAAAATCTATCCCAGCCCTGCCTGCCCTCCCTCCCACCTCAACATGACAGCTGCAGAGAACATTCCGTTGGCTCCCCACAGTCCTTACTGCCTTTAACATCCTCTTTCTCCCCTACATTAATTTATATGGCTAACTCCCACACCTTTGCATCCTCCTACCACTTCTAAGAAGCTCTGTGTGCCCCTAAACCTGAGTAACATGCACCTACACTTTCCTACGCCACAGCCCCGCTGCCCTCCTTAGCCTATGGTCACCGAGATCCCATCACTCGCTTGTCTGTATTCTGAACTGTTTCCTCCATGCTGCAGATCCACGAGGGAGGGACGGCTGTGGTCTCACTCTACTGCAGCCCAGCACCTGGGACATGACAAACTCGGATTCCATGGCACCATCTTATCTGCGGCCCAAATTATCTGATGTTGTTTGGGGATGGTTATTTTCTAAAGCTAATTAAACTCTTGGATCAATGAGATATAGAACTAAGACCTAGTGGCCCTTTTAAGATTTTGATGAGAAAGAAAAGAACAAGAAACAAGAATTCTCTTTGTTTCTACGCAGCTGCTCTAGTTCATCTCTTTTGACCTCCATTCCACAGGTCAAAAATGGCTTACGAATGCTGACAAGAATATATGCTTAATACAGACTCAAGCTGTCTGTGTATGCACACTACCTGTGTGGCAACTGACCTAACTTCTGTGAACCACACTTACCTTGTATGTAAAAAAAGGTGGAAGGAGGGAGTAATTTTTTTCATCTTTCAGTATTATTATGGGGCAAAAACTAAACAACTCACAAAAAAGGCTCAAGTATAATATTTGCCCCTGAGTGTTTCGTTTTGCATCTTTGAACAGACTCAGAGAGAAACACTGACTCTGGCTACTTCAACGTTTTCATTCACCTCTGCCCTTAACTTATGGTTCCACTATTTGAAATACATTTCCTACTTGGTTGATAGTGCTAGGAAAAATGCTGGAAAAACACAGGCCCAGAGATATTTAAATCCTCTGCAAGCTCATGGGGCGCCTGTTGCCAGTACAGCATGTCCCAGGTACCCAAATTCACACCACCCAGAGAGTCAACCCACAACTCCACTCCCTCTCTCTTCTTCCCACATCAAACTAGAGGCCCTGCTGAGAAGGGGATGGTAGGGATCTCTTCAAAGGGCTGATAATTTAATTATTTAAAACCTCTCCCACTTCACTGTAAAAACAGGCTGAAGCACAGCTTGCCTGAAAAATGAACTATGTTCATTTAATTTTAAGCAGCTCCAGATAGGTTTTACATTTCGTTTTCTAAAAGCTCTGATTGGGGGGGGGGGGGGGGAATGGACTCATTTATTATCATTTTTCCATTTATTATATCTCCTGCACACATTTAAATAATAGCACTTATATTCCTTTTTTTAAACTTTCGCCTACACACATAACTCAGAATTTAAAAGTTAGGAACTCCTCAAACTGAAACTAAATTAGAACACTTTTATTAACCAAGAAGTCATCAGAGTACCAGTTGTCTGTCACAGAATCCTTCCAAGTGGACAGGACACTCAAGGAAAACAGAAGCCTTAGTGCCAGTCTGTAGACCTCAAAACCACAGGCTCAAGCCTGGGCTTTAGCCTGAGTTTCAGGCCAGCCTAGGCTACACTGTGAGTTTTAGATCTGCCTAGGCTATAAGGCAAGGCCTACTTTCAAAACAAGAAAAAAAAAAACACATATATGCACATTTGTGCCAAGAATTGCAAGCACTTTCTGTGCTGAGATGAAGGCACCTGGCTATTGGGGTTAAACAGTTGCCTTTCTGTCACTAGGAAGGACATAGAGTCCCTGACAATCTGACCTTACATGGGGCCTTTGGAAGCCTCCTGGCACACAATTCATTTCCTGGTAACCAAGCACGTCAACTACGCTTTGATACCCAATGACCTTCATAGTGACAATCTTGCATGCCCAGGGACACACAAGATGCTCCCCAAAAGTCTAAACTAACTATACCTCTCAAACAGCTCAGTAAGCCAGTGCATTATAAACAGCTTCCACCCTGATCCCTGTAGTTACAATCACAGAAAAGCCTGACAGTGATAAAACCTCATTCATACAATTTCGACTGAACTTCTTGTCCTTGGTACAAGGGATAGAACTCTGTACCCCACACATCCAAGGCAAGCACTCTACCAATGAGCTACACTTGGAAGACAAGCTAATTTTCATAGCAGAATACTTTGTAGCCAAAAGCTGTAAGAAGAGTCCAGTAGACACTGTGGAGTATCAGCTGTCAAGGAAGGTGCATTTTTTTCAAGCTGCTATTCTCAGTCACCAAATGAACCCTCCCATTGCACGGCTTCTAGGCTGCTTGCTATGTTGTGTCTTAGAAATTAAATGAAGACAAGCATGACTCTCTTCCAAGTTCTCAGAGCAATTTCATTTTGCCAACCTGCTGGAATGCATGGACCTGCATTTCTTCCTGAATGGGAAGAAATGATATAGCCCCCAGATTCAGGGTTGTTGGTTTGCATACTGCCACCAAAGCCTTCAGCTCCTCCCTCCTTCAGAAGTTCCCTGTTGTACCCAACATCTCAAAAGGCTCATTCATCCCTTGAGGCAATGGCATCAATGGACTATCCAAAGCATGTGCTTTTGGTCAAGGTTCATGGGCAAAATTAGTTTCACAACACCACCATGGCTCTTGTTTGTCTCTTTGCTCTGTCTCTTTATCCAGTCTCTTGTGTGTACATTGAAGTTACCCAGAGGCTGCAAGACATGACATCACAACAGACTGGAAGCCAGTGCAGATGTGTGCTATGTGAATCTTCCATTCAACCACACCTTAAAGAGATCTACAAAACTACTCAATAATATCATTCCTCATTTAAAAATAAATAATTTTTTTTTCAGACAGAGCCTCAATTACACAGCCCTAGCTGGGCTCAGACTCACTACGTAGACCATGCTGGCCTCAAACTCAACAGAGCTCTGCCTGTCTGCTTCTGGAGTTCTGGGATTAAAGGTATATTCCATCACACACAGCCATCTTGTTAAATTTTGCTTTGTTTTGTTCTAGAGCGCATTATCATTTTATCATTTGGAAAAAAAAATCTTACTATGCTCATGTGTAATTTTCTAAAGTGTTTCTAACATGATAAATATGGGCAAATATATCTCATATCAATGGAAGTTTTTGGGAGTTTCTCAACAATTTTTAAGCATATAAAGAATCCCAGTATCCAAGAATTCGGAAGCAATATTGAGTTGAACTTCTGAGATTTGATCTGACACTGGCTGTGACTTAATGCACAAAGACACTGAAAGATGGGTCCAAACTTGACAAGGACCCTGTCCTGAAGACACACACATTCAAGTTCAGAAAGAAACAAACAAGAGCAAAACAAGGTGAATCTGATCACTAGGTAAAGAATTAAAACCAGTCTAGGAGTATGGATCAGTGGAAGAGCACCTGCCTAGAATTCACAAGACCCTGGTTTATACCACCAATGGCATCCCCCAAAAGAGGGGGAATTAAAACTAGGTGATAGAATTGGGCAATAGCTTAATTTTGACCTTCAGAAAGATCAAGAAGCAATGGTTAGCTGAGAGCTGAACAACCGTGGGGAAAGAGGATGGGAATCAGGCAGAAGAGCACTGTGGGAGGAGAAAGCTACAGGTACAAAGGCCCTAAGGGTAGGTTCAACGTCAGTCAGACAGCAGGCCATAAAGCACACAGCTAGAATGGGGGAAAGGGTGAAGTCAGAGGAGTAGAACCAGGCCAGGGATTTTTTTTTTTTTTTTTTTTTTGCAGGTACATATGCTTTCCGTTATCCACCCTCCTGCTCTACTCTTGCTTCTACTCATGGTAATCTCGACAGAGTTACTTAGTTTTCTGGCTCGTAGCTTCCTCCTCTTGTTAGATGACGACACCGTACATAAGGCTATGCTGCGGATTAAGTGAAAGGAAGAAAATAGTGTGTGTGCTCAGCACATGGCAAACAGAACATGGGAGACACTCCTGGCATCTATTGTTTCTGTACTCTCTAATCTGCTGTTTGCTTACAAACTTCCTAGGATTAGGATAAGCCCTTTCAGCCAGCAACTCCAGGTGATGAGTTTAAGAGGGGGACACATTGGAAGTTACACGTATACAAGCACGCCAGCACTAGCTCCAGCAGAACACTCTTCATGCTATTCCTTATAAAACCAAAGGTACCATGCCTGGGAGTGGGGTGGGGGCAGGGAACTTGCATAGTTCTTATGCAGCACAAAAAGAAAAAAAAACAAAAACCAGCTCTTGCCAAAGTCCTCTAGCACTGATTTCATGTTGCCTCATTTAAAAGTAATAACATCAAAAAGATTCGTCTAAAGTTGATAGAGAAAGAGGGGCTTTCTACATGAACATGTGTTTAAAAGTATCTGGAATATAAGCAGGTCCCTCAGAACTGAGGTCAAGGCCCAGTACAAAAAAGACACTATGTCACTTTTAGGTTGAGCAGCTTCCAGTTGGGAGGGGTTGGCAAATGGGCAGAGTTAGGCAAGCCATGAAGTCTTTCAGAGGGAAGAGAAAAGAATGCCCCAAGAAGGAAGGGTTGCTGGCATGTGATCAATCTCCTGGCCAGAGGCCAAGGAAACTCTATCCAGAAGAGCAGAAACCTCCTTGCCATGTCCTCACTGGGTACATATATGGTAACATGGCTGTAAACCAGGGCGAGAGAAAGCCCAACACATTTATCGTTGACTCTCCTGAGACAAGAGTTTTCTTTACAACCGTCTGTTTCTGTCCCTGGGTTGTCTCGTGAATAGCTAATTTCTGAACTTCCTTTGGGCAAAGATGCTGGATGAAACTTGTACTGTGAAAGTAAGATGAGCCTTTGAATATCTTATAGTTGGACATACTGCCATCCCAGCCTCACCGCACGTTCACACTCACTTGCTGTCTTTTCCCCTCAGAAAGCATCCTTGGAAACACCACATTCCTGTCGCCATGTACTTTATCCTGTTATAAAAACCACTGCTTTGGGACATAGGAACTCGTATTCAAGATGCTTTCATTTTCAGTCTGTCCCAAGGAAGCCACCATCTCATAAGTTCCAAGGTCCTTTTAGGACAATCTCAGAAACAGTCACTCTAAATCTGAAGTTCAGAGCAAATGTATGGTTTAGATGCCCCTCAGGGCTGGTGGGGATCCTCCTCAGTGGTAGAGAGTTTGGCTAGCATGCACAAGTCCCAGGATTCCATCTCCAGCAAACTGCCCCTCGGATGCTTCACACACAAATCTCCTTGGCCTTCCACACACAGCTACAAAGTAGTCTACCCTAAAAACAGGTACACCTTCTTACAAAGAGTTACTCCTCAAGAATGATGCCAGTACTGGTATCTGCTCTTAAGTCCCCTTAAGAGTGCAGTTAAGAGAAGGCAGCCACAAGTTCAAAACTGGCCAGTGAAAGTGCTGGAGAATTGGTGGGAAAAGCATCGATCCCACAGTCCTTATTTTATATGGGGAAAAACAACCAGTCAACTCAACATTCCGGTGATTTTGTAGAGGTCATATAGCCTAAGAGAAGCCAATACCAGACCACAGGGATTCAGATACCAAGACCAGCACTTGTGAGAGGTGAGAGAGGGTGTTTATTTTGGTAAGAAGTTCAAGATCCTTTAGCAAGTAAAGGTCTTTTCTGTCTCTACCAGGGCTTACAACCTGAGATAGATCCCCAGGGAAAGAGAACTGATTACTCCAAGTTGTCCTCATGCACACAGGAACATGTGCACACATGCAGAATATGAAATAAATAGATGATAGATAGATATAGATAGATAGATAGATAGATAGATAGATAGATAGATAGATAGGTAGATAGACAGATAGATAGATAGGTAGGTAGGTAGGTAGGTAGGTAGGTAGGTAGGTAGGTAGGTAGGTAGATAGATGAGATTTAAACACTTTTAAAGTTAAAAGTTGGCCCCAATATCAGAAGAAAGCCCTCTGCCCACCTAGCCTGAATCAGCAAGTCAAGTCAGTCTCCTCAGAGAGGAAAGTTTCACTGGATCTGGAAACCTACTAGACCACAGAGTTCCTCAACCCTGGCATGACTGACATTTGGGAGAGTCCTTCATGAAATAAATGTTTTCCTCAGCACCACAGCATGGGGAACATCATCCCAGGCCTCTGTGCTGGATACCAGCAGCCTCATCCACAGACCCACAAGAGTGACAAGCAAAAAAACACCTCTTGACATGGTCAAATGACCTTCCTAGCTGAGACCTATCCTGTATCCTGGCCCTAAGGATAGGTCTTCATTTTTAAAAAAAAATCATTTTTTTTCCAATCTGATTATACAATTGGTGGCAATGATCCAAAGCAGGTGTTTTGGGTGGGGAAGGATATGTGTGTGCGTATGTGTGCAGAGGCCAGAGGTCAACCGAAGTGTTGCTCCTCAGGAGCCCTCTATCTTGTTGGGTGTTTCATTAGTTTTTGGTTTTGCTTTTTGGGTTTTGTTTTTTTTTTATTTTTTTTTTTGAGACAGGGTTTCTCTGTGTACTACTGGCTGACCTGGAACTCACTCTGTAGACCAGTCTGGCCTCAAACTCAGAGATCCGCCTGCCTCTGCCTTCTGTGATTAAAGATCACTGCCTGGCTTTGTTTTTGAGAGAAGCTCTCTCACTTTGAGCTGGAGTTTGCTGATTTAAGATAAGCTGACTGGCCGGTGAGTTCCATGAATCGACCTGTCTCCCACTCCAGAGTTTTGGGATAACAAGCATGTTTTTTGTTTGTTTGTTTGTTTGTTTTTTATGTGGCTCTGGGGATAGAACTCAGGTCTCCCTGCTTGCATAGAAAGTACTTTCCTGACTGAACTCTCTCCTGATGCCCCACGAGTACCCGAAGCAGGTATTTTTATACCTAGTCTACAGAAGAGGAAACAGACACACAGATGTTCCATGTTTTATTAGTAGCCAAGATGCAGTAAACAGGAGGGTGGCTCAGAAGCCCCCATCCTGTGGGACAGAGGGTGCAACCAGCACAACAGCCAAGTTTGTTTCACTACCCTCTTCTCACTTCCACTCTCATATTATCTCTAGCAAGTCCCCAAGCTATGTGCCCTCTAGAGAGCTGTAAGGCGCAAGAGCTCAAAGCCCTCCCAGAAGAGCAGCTACATACTCTTATCTCTCTGCACACCAAAAGGGTTTGCCAAAGCAATAGGACAATTCAGAAAAGATTGAACCAACAGAGAGCTACAAAACATGGGTTTCTTCTGAGAAACAGCCTGTAATCTTCAAAGATAATATGGGTATGGGTTACTTCTCTCAACATTTATTTTTCGAGCACTTCCAATGTGCTAAGTACTCTAGAGGGTTAAGCAAACAAAAAAAAAAGCCTGTGAAGAAAACAGATCAAGAGACAGAGAGTTTCAAATGACAGAAGGAGTCTCAAGTAAAAGGAAAAGTTGCTCAGAGGAGGAAGGATTTGGGCAAGATCCTAGGGCATAGGAAGGAGGGTTTGATGATATGGAGAGGGAGGGTGGTGAAGTACACAGTAGACAGAACACACACACACACACACACACACACACACACACACACACACACACACACACGACAAGGCAAATAAAGGAGCGTCCCAAGTCTTTTACTATTCAGAAATAGATGCAGAGGGCTTTTAAACTGTCTTTACAAAACAAAAAGCACACTCCAGATAAAGCTCCTCCCCCAATGTAAATGAACCAGGATGCTTGGAGGCTGGTGTTATTCTCCTTTGCTCAGATTTTTCTGATAAGTGACATTAACACTCTCCCTACACACACACACACACACACACACACACACAGTATAGAAGTTTTGTGATGAGATAAGTCCTCAAACTTCCTAAAACATCAATTCCCCCAAGTGTTAAAACATAGCTGTACTACAGGTAGCTAGTAGTCTCTTTCTACTGCTAGGTCCACAGCCACAAAAGCATCCCCAAAAGTAAACACAGAGCTCTTGTTGTTGCTGTTGTTGTTTTCAGAATTCTGCCTGGTGAGTTAGCCTGTCTTTCTATTTACCTGAAAAGACTGCCAGGGGGTGTACATAGTGAGTTTCAACAGGTGAGAACCAGCCATGAAAACACAGGAACTATAAAAAGGCCACTGCCAACAGGACTGGACAGGCATCCACTAGGACAGGCTTTCTCAAGCATCTATGGGTGCACGTCACCTGAGGGTCTTACTAAATGTCAGGAAATCCAGTAGGTCTAGGTGGGACCTGAGAGTACCATTACTAACAAGCTCCAATTGCTGATCCATGGACTACATGTAATAGAAAAATGCAAACAGTGCTTCTTAAACTTTTGATTGAATCCAACAGCAAGAGAAATACTGAACTTCACAATGAGAGAGAGAGCGCTGTTCCAAAGAACACATGGGTTATTTTTGTCATTGTTGTTTTGGTGCTGGGGTGCTTCACACACATTACCACTGAGCTATTCCCACAGCCCAGTTTCAGTACAGGTTAAGTCATACTAATTAAAATTCAAAATGCTCAGAATTCCATAACTTCTTGAAAGCTGACATGTAAACACAAAGAAAATTCCACACCGTGAAACTACTTCCACGCACAAAACTCCGAAGTGCTAAGATTATCTTCAGGTTATGCATATATGATGCATATAACTCAAATGGGCTTCAGTGTTTAGACTTGGGATCCATTCCCAAGAAACTTCCATCTACATCACTGCAATACACTTAGATGTCTTCTATTCATCCTACATCATTGTAAGAGTTGAACAAGGTCCACAAATTTGACTTCCCCACCTGTAGGTGGGGTGCCTATAAGGGGTGTGAATAGCATTTTTACTTATTCATGAATCATGAATACACTGAAAGTAGGACCAATTTTTTTAAGTCCAGATTATTTTCAGAATCCTTTGAGATAAACAAAGACATATCAAATACATTGTAGAAACATTGTCATTAAGCAACATTCAGGTAATCTGGGCATACTAGTACAGAAACAGGAGGATCTCTGTCAGTCTGAGGCCAGCCTGGTCTACATAGTGAGTTCCAAGACAGCTAGAGCTACATAGTGAGACCCTTCTTGAAAAAAATAAGAAAAATTAAACAACAATAAATTTTTAAAAAAAAAGGAGGGGGAGAAAGACAAAAAAGAACCATCCAGGTGTTTTCATCACTTTAATTTCTATTTTTACCACCTACATGAAGGCAAGAATGCTCATATGGTCCTAAGTAAAGCTCTCTCAATGTCATTTCTCTCTCAAACGAACAAGGGCTTCCTGATGAAAAGGGGGACTCATGGTCTGGGACAAGAAATACAAAAGATAAGCTTGGGACATCTGTCACACAGAAAGGAAGAAAGCTATGGGAGCTTTCGAGGCTTTGTGAAAAGTCTCAGGAACCAAGTGGACCTTTCTCACTGACATCAACAACTACAAGACTGGGGAGAGATAGCACACAACTGTAGTCCCAGCACTCAGGAGGCCGTGGCAGGAGGATCAGTACAACAGGTCTACCTGGGCTGGGCAGCAGTGAAAACCTGTCTCAACAAGTACAGGAGGAAGTGGGGGAAGGAAAAAAGTTATCTACATAAAGAAAAACAAAGTATGCTTGAATCTGTGAGAACACAGTGGCACTATCTTTAAAAGCATTACTATATGAAGAGATGCCCAACAGTGGCACTTCCAGTATTTTGAGATGGACAATGCTGTGCCTCTGAAGGACACAAAGCAGATTTTGCAAAAATAAAAAAACAATATGACTTGGACTGAGCCCCTATATCTAACTACCAAAATATGATACATTTTGGTTGCTGAGTTAGCAGTCATGGCTTCTAGGCATTGAATACCAGTAGCACTCCCTCCCTCAGTAGCTACATAGGAGAGCACCCAGTACTGCAGACTTTTAAGTATTTCATTATGTACCAACATAAAGAATTCAAATCCTAAGGATTCATACTAAAATACAGATGCACTCATGTGTCTCAGATATGCTTGAAAGTAATCAAAGACTGAAGGGTTGGGGGGGTTCTCGGGGATACAGATGAACAAGATTAGTCATGAGTTAACAATGGCTGAATGCAGAGTATGATGAACAAAGTGGTTTCATGGACTAAGAAGCTACTGTTGGGGCTGGAGAGATGGCTCAGTGGCTAAAAGCACTTGCTGTTGCTCTTGCAGAAGACTCAAGTTCGGTTCCCAGGACCTACACTGTGCATCCCACAACTGCTTGTAACTCCAGTTTGATTAATCCAGAGCCCTTTTCTGGCTTTTGCAGGTACCACAACACATACTGCTGACTTACGTCTGAAACCTATGGTAAAAGTTTCCTTATAAACAAACAGGGCTGAGGAGATAGCTCAAAACACTTCTTTGCAAACATGAGGGCCTTAGTTCAATCTCCAGATACACATATTAAAAAAAAAAAAAAAAAAAGCACTATGTACTTCAGAGAGTTAGGTTATTCTGAACAAATGAGAAATGCTATACTTACATAAGATGATCACTAGCCTTTTCTTCTGTAATAAGATACTTTACCAGTGAACAGTACTTCAACTGTCATTTCATTTTCTTCACAGGACAAAATACACCAATTGAGCACTTACGTTGTGCAATTATGACAAAGTCTGAAGGATGGAGTATTTTTGTACTCTACTCATTCCATACATGTCATTGCTTAAATAAAATCCCATCAGGAGGGCTGGAGAGATGGCTCAGCAGTTAAGAGCACTTGCTCCTCTTCCAGAGGACTGAGGTTTGGTCCCCATCACCTACATGGTGGCTCACGATCATCTGTAACTCCAGTTCAGGGGATCCAGTGACCATGAGACTTAAATATACATCTAATTTTTTCACATGGTGAAAAGTCTGGGGTCCAAGTCTGGAATGGGTGAGACAAATTTACTGTTTTGCTGTGTGGCTCATCTGTTTCTTCCTAACATTTGACAATGAACACATGATCTTTGTAGTGACACAATTAGAGGTTTTAGTTCTGCCCCTATGAAGGTGTCTCTTTTGAATTTTCAAGGAGAATCACTAATATGGAGCTTCTCATGCCCCAAGTATGATGAAAACATGGTGCTTGTAGCTGGGTCATCCCCTAAGTGAAATCTGATGGGCAGCAGGGTGACGACAGGGCAGAAGGCTGGTGAAACCCCAGGACCACCAGATGGTTCTTAGAACTTGCTGAGCAAAGCAAAGGCAGGTTCTACCCTTCAGCAGAGGAGACTCCTTTCCTACTTAAGTGAATTCTTCAATGCCAGGAAATGTCACATGACAAACCAGTCTGGAAATCTAGGTTCCCTCATGCCCCCTGTATCAAGTTTCCATCTGGTATGTGGTCTTGCCAGCCTGGCCAGTCTCTTTAGAAAGCCTAGCAGAGCTCAGCAATGCTGAAAACCACACTGAGGACCCTGTCAGGGTTCAGAAATCCTCAGAATTGCTGATCCGCAAAACCTGGCCTTCACCACTGGACCTTGACTACCCTCCCCCCTTCAAGCCCTGCCCCTCCAACAATCTGCAGCCAGTCCAGCCTCTTTGCCCTGTCTCTAACATGCCACACATCCTTACACCTCAAGGCCTTTGCACTTTCTACTCTGGACTTCTGTAACATCATCATGGCTATCTGGCTCACTTCCTTCAGAGCTTTGCTCAAATGTCACCACAGTAAAGAGTCCTGACTTAATTCCCAACCCAATACACACTTAACAGACATCAAACATTTGTTTTTAATTTAGTTGGATATGTACATGTATATTTGGATATATGTGTGTATATATATGTATACACACATATATAATTTACCAGCATTATCCATTTCCAGAATTTTTTAATTTTTACAAACAGAAAGTCTGTGTCCATTAATCCAACTTCTCCCTTCCTTTAGCCCCTGAGACCTCACCAGTCTACATTCTGGCCCCATAAATCTGACTACTCATACATACGGGACTTCATACTATGAGAATCAAGCAATATGTGTCTGCTGATGGCTGGTTTCTTTCAGTTAGGACAATATTTTCATGGTCTGAATACACTGTGAAAAGAGTTTCTTCCTTTTCTGGGCTGAATAATAGTTCACTGAACACATACACAGCACTTTTTCATTCTTTTTTCATTCATATATTAATAAATCATTTAGGGTTTCATTTTTGCCTTTTGGCTAATGTGCATGAGGCAACTTTCAACATATAATAAACAACTGCCTCAGTCCTTACTTTGAATTCTTTAGATACCTACAAATGGAAATGTCAAATCCTATGATAATTTTGTTTTCAGGGGCTACCACACTGTTCTAAGAGTTAGCCCCTTGCATTCCCACCAACGATACAGAAGGATTTCAATTTCTCTGCATCTTGCCCACACTTGTTATTCTCTGTTCATCCTTGTTTGATTCTTCTCCACAGCACTTAGCACCTTCCATACTATAATACTTGCTTCTTTGTTTACATTGACTGTTTCCCACCAGCTGGGACTTAAACCAGTGAGGAACAGCCTTGATTGATCATTGCTATACCCCAAGCACCTAGAATACAACTGGCACATAGCAGATGCTCAGAAAATCTATTGAGTGAGTAACATAAGACACTTGAATCACGACGATTTTAACAGTGGTGAAAGTCTGTTCAGTACATGTATCACACCAACTGCCTTCAACTATGACCAGGCTGGGGAATCTCATGGTTTAACAGGTGATGGCTTAAGAAATTTACTCAGCTCATTCTTCATTGGCAACCATTTCAGAACCACAGACACTATGACAAGTAGGAGGAGTCATCAAAGTAATGTCATTCATACTGTTGACTTCAAGCTTAATCGCATTCATCAAACTTCAACAGCAAAAAATGAGCTAACACAACTGCATACATTCTACTTATCAGCAATCAGCAAATGCCGTGCATTTTACTTTAAAAGATCAAACCAATGACAGGCAAGACAGGACACTGTCCTTGTGTAGATGCCTTAATTAGAAGTATCCAAGGACAGCTTGACCTAGAAACCTAGCTCCAGGCCTGCTTTTATTTTGGTGGATTTTTTTTTTCTGTTGTTCATATTTGGTATCTGTTGTTTCATTTGGTTTGTTTTTAAAGAGCTGCTTGTATTTAAAAAAAAAAAAAATGACAGAAATTCCATGAGATCTTTATTAGCTAAAAAGTCATGTGAATTTTTCTCAATTCAGTTCCTTGCACACCATTGGATTAGTCCCAGAGTGTCCCACTCCCACCCCCACCTCCATAGTCTAGTGTTTTGCAGCTGAAAACACTTGGAGAGCAAAGTCAACAGCTCTTTCTTGTGGTGTTAACCTTCTCTTCTAAGCAACCACTGCAGCTCACATTCTTCAAGGAAGGCTGGCAAAGGGAACCACCTTGTTTGAATGGGTAATAATGACTTTCATGGGCCTCAATAGAGAGGCCAGAGTGATTCATTTGGAACGTAAAAAACATTCCCTGCCTAATTAGAAGGAAATCTTGATGGGATTTCCTGTTCCAATTTAATTTAGTAAAAGAGCAGATTGTACTTTCAATGCACACACTACTCACAACATGTACACATCAACACAACTGATAGAAATGAAGAGGAAAAATGGAGGAAAAAACATTGCGTACAATAGCTACCAGGCAAATCAGAGGCCACAGGACAAGCTACCAACATTCCACAGATTGAATTGATACAGTATAATCTCTTCAATTATTCAGGTAGAGACACACCTGACTCTTTCAACCTGCTCAGATGCCTTGATGTGAATGACCAAGATATACTTCAATGAGAAAGGCCTAAATCTACACTGGGTTTCATTTGGTTTTCCTTCTTAACTGCCCTGATTCAATCTTTCAACATAAAGCTTCCCAAAATGAATTCGGCCCAACATTAAATACTTCTACAAATAACTACATTCTTTTATCCCTGCCAGTGGCAGGGATCATTTCCTTCATACATCAAGGTAAGTATAGTTAGTGTTATCACTGGTGGGACATAAAAAGAGTTATTGCATTAAGAACACTGTGTTTACTATTTTTCCCAGGGTATCTCTCCCCAGCACCCCACAAACTTAAACACAAGCAGTACACATTACTGCCTGGGCTGCCAAGTGACCTCACTCTCTGTATCTCGGTTTCTTTACTCATATCTAAGGCCTTCTGCGATACACAGCTCTGCACCTGGCTTACTAAAACCTACTGGGGCAGTCTCATTATTCTTAGGAGTCAAGTAGAAATGAGTCTGCAGACCAGTTGCAACATACTCCAAAAGAGGACTGACCCCAATCTTTGGTCAACACGGATAGTAGTCCATAGAAGAACTAACTTTACCCATTCGAATGCTTCCCTCTCCACTAGTACTCCTGAAGATCTTATCAACAGGAAACAAAAGTATTATACTTCTATAACAAAGTATCTGGCTTTTATTCCCTAATTAGAAAAGCCCAAAGATTGTAGCCCAGGGAACAGCTAAATATTTGGGACATTAAAGAACTTACCAAGAACCAGCTGCCCACACATCCCCCACCCCTATTAGCCTGTTACTTACTCTGTTCCCAAACATTTCAGAAGAAAAAACTTGATGGACAAACCTGCAACCATGGGGATATCTGTGCATCTACAGAGGCTCTACTTTCCAGAAATGGGTTGTGACTATTTTAGGGGGTTTTTAAAAAAATCAAAAAACATGGAGCCACTTCATTGACAGAGAAATGTTGCTCTCAGCTCCTCATCCAAGAACAGACACCAAACAAGCAAAGCAATCTGGATTCCATGACATTCAGGTGGCTCCAGTCAAATCCTGGTAGCTTCTGAGTTATTCTTTAAGCTCTTACTTCCCTTTATGAAGTTCTCACAGACTTTCAATTTGCCACTTTCATTTCTTGCAATCCAGCCCACTCTGATTCACGTGCAAGTCCATAACAGAAAAGAACAAAGTGACAGTTTGTGAAACCTGAGGGGGGATTTCACTTTTGCTGAAGGATCTTGGCAGATGAAAAGTTCTGCATCCTTTCGAATTTAAATAATGAGCACGCCTCTCTGGCCCTTAAGGGACCACCTGCTTTATAACCCAGCTTTACAGCATTTTGTTGTTGTTTGGTCCCCACCCCCATCTTAAACATTCAGGCTGCTTCAATTATGAGTCACCTTCAAAAGTGGCTGTCATTGGATCTTTACTCACCAAAGACCATGACCAATTTCGACCATAGTTTCTTTCTCTTTCCTACTCTACCTCTAAGGCTGCTACAGGAGGATTTAGAAAAAGCTTAGGACAAAACCCATTGACTATAAAGCACTTGGCTTCCACACTCACCTGACCCAGGTCAGGCACTCTGTAGCCAAAGCACGCCCAGACAAGGATGCGAATCGTGCTCCCGGTAGTCAGCTCCTAAATATTTACAAAGAAAGAAGACTGAATATGAGACCCCACGAGGGTCTATCAGAAATGGTCCCAAATCCAAATTGCTACTTTTTTAGCCTCCGTCTCCTGCAGATCCCACTCCTCACCTCCAAATTTAGTAGCCAAGTTGGTGGAATCTCTTGCCCCCGGATAACAGCAAACCCAGCTCGCTTATTTCCAGTACATAGCTGAGCCAAAAGATCAGGCACTCAGAAACTTCTAACATGCCGGAGGTGGAACTAAGGGAAGTGCTGAGAAGATCCCAAAGCACTTGTTTCCCCCGCGTGGAGGCCAAGTATGAGAAACCCGCATCCTCATTGGGCACGAGCTCGGTCCGCTCTTCTTCCCTCCCCGCTCCCCTCTACCCCCGGTTTTCTTCCGTTTTTCTTTTTTAACCCTCCCCAAGGGGGCCCCCACGCATGCATTATTCTACCAGCCATGCAGCGCAACAAGGCTAGCTACATTTTTAGAAAGATTATTTCCTTGAGCAGACTCATATGACACCCCCTCAAACCCCCCGCCCAGGGTGGGGGAAACTATTTCCTGCAGCCACTCCAACAGTTTCCAACTTGGGGGAATGCCATTTCAGTACGGGAAAGGGGAGTTGAAGTCGGTCACTAGAGTCGAGGATATTTGGGGTTGCTTAAACCTGAAAAAAAAATCAAACCTCCTCCCAAAATTGCTCGCAGAAAAAAGAAGCCCCAAAATACACGCCAAGAGCATGCAAAGACACCAAGAACTCCTAGAGATCAGCGAAAAAACTTCTGCGCACGGGAGCCAGTGCCAACTCCCCGCGCCCTCTGCCCGGCCCTAGCAGCTACCTTGGTAACCGGGGAGCCACGCCGGTTTGGGGGAGCAGGACCAGGAGAGGGGTTAGCAGCCGCTGGGCAATCCCATGTTCGCGAAGAGAGAGCTCGTTCCGTTAGGATGGGAGCGGAACACCCACACCTCCTCTCGGCGTGCGCTTTCTCTCTCTCCACCCCCTGCCTCCTCCTCCACCACCACCACCACCTCCTCCTCTCCTCCCACCCCGTCAGGCTTGAGGAAACGCTTCAGCAGAACATCCACATGGTTACTGCACTTTGAAGCGGCGCCTGGCTGCTTATATAGGCCGGGAAGCTCCCTGGGCAATGTAGTCCGAGTCCCAGTTCGTGCCGGCGCCTGGGGCTGCGGGAAGGGACTACAAGTCCCAGAATCCCCTGGGCCCTGGGGCTGGGTTCTAAATAGACGCGCGCGGAGACGGGGGAGGGGCATCTAGTGAGACGATCCCGGCTGTGAACCCGTGTCTAAACATCCGACTCGCCAGGTTTGAAAAACATGACCCGCCATCACCCCTTCAGGACATCCCCTATCCTTGTGAACCCTTCTCTTTGGACTGTCGTGTCTTCCCTTTCCTAGAATCCAGGTGTCATTAGGGGCCGGAGAGAGGGGAAGAGCTCAGATTACTGATTTGGGAAGTTTTTACAAGCTATCACACACACACACACACACACCCCACTCCTCGCCCTGTGTCCTGGAGCCAAGAATTTCAGAAATCCGAGGCACAAAAACTCCAGTGTTTGCGGTCAAGGATTAAAGAAGAGACTTTGTCTTTATTGAATCTGTTCTAGTTCTTTATTAAATCCTGCTAGTGTCTGCACGAAGAACTAAGTGGGAATGAGGTGGTCTCTGCTGTTAGGGACGTGCGCTAATCTTGTGAGAGTCCTTTTCTGAATCCGAACTGTGTCTGTCTTTCGTCGCACAGTTGGGGGCGGGAGGGTAAAAGAAACGCAACCCTCTCCAGTGAACAAATAAAGGAACCTTGTAATGACTTGCCGATGCTACGATGATCGCGAGGCAGCAAAGAAATACAAACCGCGACCTCGGTCCTGACCCCGCTTCTAGCAGCCCCTTTGCTCCTGGTATCTGTAAACGCTTAAATAAATAAACCGCAAACCAGAAAAATAAGAGCTTCAGAAAGAGCTGCTCACACTGAGATGGCTGCACCCAGGCGAAGCGTGCTTCGGGACTTCAACCCCGGCATCTGGAGTGAAGTGGACTTCAACCCACCATCAAGCAGTGTCTGGGCTCCAGGTTGCAAAGAGCTTAGGGCTTTGACTTTCAGAAGAAGAGCTTGGATCCCAGACAAAGTCATCCTACTCTCCTTCCCCACTCCACACCCCAAAACCAGAGTATACGTATTCATTCCACAAACGTTTCCCGAGTGTCGTCTGGGTGCCAGGCCAGGCACTATGCCAGGATATGAGAGCGCGCCAAATATGCATCATAACATCCTAAGCAGGGTCTGTCTGCTACCACTAAAGACCTACTACCAACAGTAATCCCTGTAATGATAACAAATGGAGGTTTTACTGAACTCAGCTCGTGTGCACTTTCTGTAAGTCATGCTTTTGAGTTTTACCAACTCTGGGTTTGTTATCTCTGCGTGGCAGGTGCCCAACTGAGGACCAGGAGAAACCAGGTTAACTTCAGTTTCTGTTGCAGCTCCAGCCTGTACCTACACTAAGCACTTGCCCTTTGGGACCTCCATCACCACTTCCTTTGAGGGCCCCTCTCCCCATTTTAGGAGCAGCCTCTGAGCCCTTAGGCAAATCACTGTCATCATTTTACTCTAGTTTTTGTCTTCTAGAAATTATGTACTCACTAGTATTTGCCTGCTCTCTTTCCCTACTGCTTGATTCAACAGTCCTGTCTGAAGCCTTGTGAAATCTTAAGAACAAAGGAGCAAAATAGCTATTAATTATTGGCATATTTAGTGTCCAATTTGTTTATATTTGTGTCCCAGGCATTGTTTCTACACTCTTTGGGTGTATCATTTCATCACTGTCTATTAAGGAATCTTTGTTTTTATCCCATGGGAAGCTAAAGGCATGCAGGTTAAGTTACTTTCTAGAAGGCACACAGTTGGCTGATCTTGGAAGTCTAGTGTCTGATGCTGCCCTTTTTCCTCCTCAGGAAAACTCCAACTTGCCACAGCAGAAAAATCCACACTTTTCATATCTGTTGTTTCTCCTTTGCCGCACAAAAACAACTTGTTCCATTTTCCAAGAATCCATGACTCTACCTTTCAAACAATTCAACAAATCAGTCCATGACAATACAACTGGGAAAGAAGGAGGGGACATTACTTCATGAGCTTCTAACTGGGAAACAATGGAGTTGTAAGGTGGGTTTCCAAAAGAATACTCGGTCATAGTTGAGAGGTACCGGTGGCTCGTTTTTATCCTCGCTACACAATAGACACAAGCCCCCTTACCTGCCTTTATTCCTGGCCTTCCCAATCACAAGTTTCTGGGAAAGAGACCATGCCTTACTCATGTTTGTATACTCAAGTTCTCTTTATTCAAAAGGACTTACTCTTTTTGTCTGCACATTTTTGTAGATCTGGGGGAAAAAAAAGTTTCTTAAAATCTTGTAATGGAAGGTGCGTTGAGCATATGGAAGGCAGCATAAGCATATTTTCTGAGCATGCAAGCCTTTTAGCTGCTCAGAGCAGTTTTTTTTTTTTGTCAGTGTGTGCGCATATTCCGTTCAACATTTGGCAAGTTCTGGAAGGTACTAGTTCATAGAAGAGTACTTTTGCTAATTCTTCTCTGCTCCAAAGAGGTTCCTTGTGATGCACAATTGATGTGTGGTGATGCTGAGGGTGATAGATGCTAGAATGAGTGACTTGTTCTCCTTGATGAGCAGTGGAGAGGGGGGAGCTACTGCTTCTCTGTTATATTTTTCCCCCATAGGAAGAATTTATCTAGACCTTCATCTCCAATCCAGCATCTACCAGTCATTTATACACTTAAGAAGTGGCTAGTTCTAATGAAAATGTGAAGTAGTTGTAAAATATACAGTGATTTTCAAACACTTAGTTTAAAACAAAACAAAAGAACCTCAGTAATTCACGTTGATTACATGCTCAAGTTTCAATACTTTGGATATATTGGATTGCACAATTTAAATGACTTTTCTGGGTTTTTACTTTTTAAATGGACTTCAAATTCGATCTGCAGCTCATATTATATTCTATTGGATGGTGCTAATCCAGAAAACGGAAAATCAGATGCCTAAGATAACAACTCCAAATGATTGAAGACCAGGGCTGGGGAGAGAGCTCAGTGGCTAAAACTCTTACTATAAAAGCTTGATGACCTGAGTTCTGATCTTCAAAACTCACATAAAAGCCTGGATGTGGTGGTGACCTGTGACTATAGCAGTGCAAAGGCAGATACCGGATCCCCAGGGCATGCTGGCTAGCTACACTGACTAGAATAGGTGAGTTCTGGTACAGTGAGAGATCCTGCCTCAGTGTCACCTTTGGACCTTGACATGCATGTACACACATGCGTGTCATGAACAAACGTGCCCATACCTATACAAACATGTATACATATACACAAATCACACACACGCACATGGTCAATTAAAAAAATTGTAATCAGCCATAAAAGTAGCCATGTGTGACTTTACCCTTGAAATGTCCATGCAGGGAAGCCAGAGGACTTTGCAGTCAAGACAGTATTATAGACTGAGTCTGAAGAAAGTCCAAAACTAGCACAGCAGCCTACTCCAGGGAGGCCCTACAAATAGAAACAGTTTTTGTCAGCAGTACAGGGCTGCAGACTTGAACTAAATTCTAAATTCATCCGCTGAGAAGCCCACCCTCGGGTCCCCTCATACTAAAGAAAGTAAGATATGCCAAGGGAAGCAGGATTAGGAAAAAACAGGGTTGGCATCCAGCTGCACCCTTATATCCAAGGTGTGTGTTCATGGAGAGAATGATATGACTAATCCTCACTTTGACAACCCACTGGGTCACTGAGTTACAGGACAGGAAAGATCTTTCAAGCCTCACCTGAATTTTACCAAAACAGGACTATGATAATCCAAGGCCAGGAAAATATACTGTTTCATTCTGAGACCATACTTGATCACAAACTAAGTGTCAGCTCATTGGAACACAGCTATTTCAGTTTTGTTCTAGGCATAAACTCCAATCACCTATGACTGTCACAGTGATCCTTGAATGTTTCAGTTAATAGCTTCTCCAAGTTACCTTTAAGAGGTAAGACAGCATAGCTGATACTTAAGCTATTTGGTGTATCTTGGAGCTCACTTCTTTTTACCTGGTGTGATGAACTATCAATCATTGATAATGAGAAATATCAATAAACAGAAATTGACATTGTCGAAATAGTTATGAGATCATCTTTTCTGGTCATTTGTTAACACCTCTGTGGTAGGAGAATGAAGACATAGTCCTTTTTGACAAGTTTATAAACCCCATGGATGCTTGCCCTAGACATCAGCAGACATTCAGAATGGTAGCACCAGTCCTTGGAGTTTTTGCACTGAGTGGTCCAAAAGTCCCATCAGGGACATACCCACAAGACTAAATTATCTTTGAACTCTCTGTGACTTTTGAACTTACAGACAAAATAAAATCTTTGAAGGTGACTATTTGGGTACCTTTTGTGGTTCTACCTTGGCACTGGGTAAAGAGGATGTCTTAAGCACTTATTGGATTGTGAATTCTTGGGACTCCAAGAATGGCCAGAAGAAATGATGACCTGCAGACACTTTTACAGCCTACATGAGATGGAAAAGTAGAGCTGGTATTCAAGCAAAAACAGGAAAGAGAATAAGTTGCTGAGGAGCACAGAAAAGCATACAGGCGTTTTCTGAGTCTGGAAACATTTGTTGTTCTATCTCTGGAATATAGAAGTATCTCCTGGTTAGTCACCCAGAGACTAGAGGGAACTTGGATAAAGTATCAATGATCTCACAAGCAAGCAACATAATAGTTACAAAAGCCAACAAAAACCTGGCTGAGTGTTGTAGCTCAGTGGTAGAGTATTCACGTAATATGTATTTTTAAAAAGCAAAAACTAGTTACTACTATTTTATTCCATATGGAAATGGCAGCTGTGCCATCTCTAATTGTAGTATTGTCAATAGTGTCTTGACTCCCAGAAACAGAAGAGAACAATTAATTTCTTATACATTATTTTCCTTCAAAACATGCAGAGTCAGGGTTTACCACCACGTAAGACATCCACCCCCACTTCCTGCCTCCCATCTACAAGACTGTTATCCTAACCTGGTATGGTAGACAAACTGTACGTAGACCCTTGAGATGCTTGGCTGCCTTATTCTGTTATTACATCAGAAATGAAATCCAGGTGTCAAAGGAGACACATGAAGCTATTTTGTTCTTGTTTTGAGATGAGGTATCACTATATAACCCAATTCACCTGAACTCAAGATCCTTCACCCCCTTCCTAGTGCTGGGAGTACAGGCATGGCATTACACCTACCTGAAGCTCTGCTTTACAAAAAAATTCAAGAATCCATGTTAAAAAATCATATATATATGATATATATATCACATATATATATGATTCATATATATCATATGTATATGATATATATATATCATATATATGATTTTTTAACATGGATTCTTGAATTTTTTGTAAAGAATATATATATGAATTATTTTGCAGCTTCTGTGGAAGTGATTTATTTAGATTAGATCTTCACAAAGTGAAATCTTATGGTTTCTGAAACAAAAACTTAAAATGTTCACAATTGTGTAACATAAAAATATTACAAATTTCTTTATTTATACTTATCTAGCTTATTAAAAAGCTGTGAAGAAAAGTCTGTGTGAAATATTTATAGGACTTGATTCCCTTTTGTGATATTTTTGCAGTTATGCTGGAGAAGGTTAAGTTTTAGTAAATTGGTGAAAAAGTCTTGAGCTTACAAACTAGCAATAAACTAGTAACTTCCATGCCAAGAGTCCCCAAGCTATGAGTAATTCTACATATTCCAATATATCCTTCTTAAGACTTTTCCAAATCAACCAGAAAAGCAAAAGGCATTATGCATGAGGGAAAGATAATAGGAAAAACTGAGAATTTCTGCAGACTTTAGTAAATATAATCACTAACCCAGGCGTTAAATTTTACTTAATTCAGTTACCAATTGAGTAAAACCTGTAACTTTTCTTACTTCCTGTCCTATGTCAGAGTATCCAGACTTACACAAATCAGCTACACAAATCAGCTACACAAATCAACACAAATTACCTTTCCAGATTTTAATTACTGTTACCCTCTAATAGCAGGCATAGGCTACAATTAACCTATATGGTGAGTTCAACTCACATGGAGCACTTGAAGTCCATGTTTCACAATAAGGTTCATTTAGATAGGAACAGTCCAGAGAAGCAAGACTAGGGGTGTTTGGCTAGGTTAATTAATTCTGGGTTATCAGTATTAGACTGCAACTGAATGAGTAGTTTCCTGTTTTACAAGGTGCTCTTGGGGGCACTGGGGACAATGGAAGACAGTGGAACACAACGACCTTTTGCTGTCTGCCTTTTTCTTCATCACAACCTTCCTTCTTGAGGAATCTCTTCATGAAGCTTAAGAGGATAAGAACCAAGAAGGCTAGCTGCTTATAACTCACAAACTACAGCCTTCTGGTTTTCCTCCCAGGTGTAGGCTGCAGAATATGTAGCTGTGGCCTAGCAAACAGCCCAGATATTGGCAATCCCTGTGCCTTGTTCAGTTACTTACCTTCACCAGGCACCTGTCAGTTCATGCAACAATGTTTCCCATTAACATATTCCTTATTACCAAGATGGTTCTAAGTCACTGAACTGTTTATATTAGCTGTAATACAGCAAGTGAAGGAGTTTTTCTGTGTGATTTCGATCAAGTTTTCCTTCACATCTAGCCCTTGTTTTTGTTTTGTTTTGCTGTGTGTGTATGCTTGTGCCACCTCTTAAGATGAGGAAGAGAAAAGTAAGAGAGAGGAAGAGAAGGAAGAGAAGGAGGAGGAGAAGGCAGATTTGGCAAGGGGTAAAGTAACTCACTTTAAAGACAGTCTAAGCCTTACTCAACATCTGGTAAACTTTAAGAAGCGGAATAAATAATTTATCCTTAACGAAATGAGCCATTCTGTAAATAAAAAAGTTTTAAACAAGCCTATGATGCTTTATCTCGAAAAGCATATTTAAAAGAAAAATAATTATTGTTTTCAATAGAATTCTACCCCTAGAAAAAGCAAGGTCCTGACCCTAATGTTTTAAATACCCTCTTTTGTCCTCAAGGGAGAAAACATTACGTGACAAAAGGAAAAGATTTCGTTTAGTAGTTAAGTAAATTTATTTTGTATTTGAGAAGAAAGACTCTGGTAAGACTTTACTAATTATTTTTAACTTTTGACTTGTGCATCATTGAGTGTTGTTTGACCTTCAGAAAAGGGGAAATATTTAAATGCATCTGGTTTGGGTCTGAGAAGTAGGAGGAACAGTTCATTAGAATAGAAAATCTTGCTGCTTCATTAGCTGTCTGCCCTTGCTTCTGATTTCTTTTTATTTTTTTTAGAAGACCGTGCTTGGCCTGACCCCAAATTAGTATTAGAAAGTAGGTTCTCAGATTAAATTAGCCTTTATTTCTCCTTTGCTTAACTTATTTTCAGAGTATATCACAAGGGAAGAGACACCAATATTGAAAGAAAAAGGATTTAAAAAAAAAAAAAAAGCCTGCTAACCTATTTTCAAACTGTTTTGGACCAATTTGGTGACATGTTAAGCCATGCTATGAAGTAAAGGAAATAAAACACTTTCCACATATTTATGAAAAAAATGCCTAATCCACATAACAGCCATTAAATTACAAGCCTTGTTTTCTGTTTTTATTTCTTTTATAAATGAAGTAGAAGCAGGAAAAGTCTTGAGACTAGGGAAAAGTGATATAGGCTGACTGGTGGAGGGGCTCGTGGTCTTCTAGAATTCTCTAGAAAAGCTGAAGCTTGTTTGGAAGGTACTGAAAGAGGCATGTTCATAAGATGGGATGCACTTTTTAAGGTGTGTACTTGGCAAATAGTAACATCCACAAAGTACACAATAAAAAGATTTGAGTAGAGCCGAGCAATGGTGGTGAACACCTTTAATCTCAGCACTTGGGAGACAGAGGCAGAGGCAGGCAGATCTCTGTGAGTTCGAGGCCAGCCTAGTCTACAGAATGAGTTCCAGGACGGTCAGAGTCACAACAGAGAAATCCTATCTCAACAAAGAGAGAGGGGGGATTTAAGTAGAACTTAGAATGCATGGGTAAATTTTAAAATGATTTTTTTAAGGTTGGGTGTTTTGTGTGTATGTGTGTGTGTCATCTTTTTGGTTTTGTTTTTAAGATTTATTTTATTTACAAATGCTCTACCTGCATGTACACCTGCGTGGCAGAAGAGAGCATCAGAACCCATTATAGACGGTTGTAAGCCACTATGTGGTTGCTGGGAATTGAACTCAGGACCTCTTGAAAAGCAATCAATGCTCTTAATCATTGAACCATCTTTCCAGCTCTTAAAATGATTTCTTATTCTATGTCTTTTTGTTCCTTAAATTCCCCAGTTCCTAATGTTGTGTCTGATACATAGGGGATCCTTGTTGTATATGTATAGTTTAAACACATGGAATCAACATATTTCTTAGCACCATTTATCTTCACAGACTACCGTGTCTCTAAAGGTCAGACAAGATAGATCCCTGATAGATTTTAAACAATCTAGTTAGTCATGTTTCTTTGATATTGAACTATACATATTAAGACAAATTCATTCATTTCAAAATATTATTGAGTTAAGATGCAGCTTATAGTTCTAAGTTATTTGTATCCTAGACAGGCCAGAATCAGTAAGTCTCACACACAGAAAAGTAAAGGGGAGCCAAAATGCCTGGGTCTTTCTGTTTCTAGATGTCTACCCAAGAGAAATGAAAGCATAGCACTTAAATAAAAGCTTGTAAGTGAATGTTCATAGTAACATTAATCAGAATAGGCAAAAGTGGGACTAATTCAAATGTCCATCTCTGAGACTCCATTCTTCCTCTCTCTTTCCCTCTCTGTCTCTCTGTCTCTGTCTCTCTTTCTCTCTCTCTCCCTCTTTCCCTCCCTCTCTCCCTCTCTCTCTTTCCCTCTCTCTGTCTCCCCGTCTCTCTCTTTTTCTCCCCTACTTTTAATTTGTGTGAGTGTGTATCTGTGTGCATGATTTTATGTGCACCATATGAGTTCAGGAACCCATAAAAGCCAGAGGAGAGCATTGAATACCCTGGATTTGGAATTATAGGCTTTGTGAACCATCTTGTGAGTGCTGGGAACTGAACTCAGGTCCTTCACAAGAGTAATAAGCACACTTGCCTGCCATCCTCTCCAGCCCCAGCCTTTATCCTTTAACCTGTCCACCCGGAATCATCATAGTATTTCCCTTCCTTGAACTCTTGATCCTCCTGCAGTCTCTTTTATTAACCTAAGTTTACTGCATTCAAGTGAAGTCATTTAATTAACCAAGTAGCTGATTCTACAGATTTTTCACATTGTGCAGTCCTTGGGTTTAAAAAGAATTTTAAAAGATTGTCTTATTTTGTAACTAGCATGTCATAAAGATTAATATTTATGAAGTACAATGAGATAGTTTGATACCTATTATACATTATATAATAATCAAATCAGAGTACTTAAAAAACTTATCTTTTACTGAACATACTTTTTGAGTGGTGAGGGCTTTAATAAAAATCTTTCTTATATTTTATAAAATATAACATGTTACTGTTAACTATAGCCATATGCCCGCTGTACAATAAACACCAGGACCTACTCGTCCTGTCCGGCCTTAGCTTTGTACTCTTTTGCTGTATCCAGCAGGGCTCCAGGGATGGACTTGACTGGGGTAGTGAGTGAATGAAGAAGTAACACAGAGGACATAGAGGCAGAAAGCTGGAATTAGGTGGCCTGGAGTTTCAGCTGGAGAAGCCTCTGTACCGTGGAAAGTCAACAGGTTTATTGCATAGTGTTGAACAGGCTGGTAGGATTGTTGCATACAGCTGAGCAAGGAGCTAGGCTTAATAAACAAGGCGGAAGGTTTATGGTATACAGCTGGATCAAAAGGACAGGTTTAGCTAATCGGTAGGAGCAGTCTCTATAGGGGCACAGTCTTCAGGCCATAAACACCCAGAAGGAGAAAGCTATGATAGACATTTTCTGCACACAGTGTCACCATTCACACTTGGAGCAGAGGAAAACTTTGCCATGCCTCCAAGCCTCACTTCAGAAAGAAAGCATTTCCATTCCTCCATGAGTCTGAGGCTGGGGTCATTGACATGGCCAGCTCACACTCCATGGCTAACCTATTCCCTATACTTCTCTTCCCCATCTCTGGCAATCGCCACCCAAGACCCTGCTTCTGTCTGGTCACCTTCCTTAAGTAGTATATTTGAGAGAGATCATACAGTATTTGTCTTTTCGTGTCTGGATTATTTTACCTAAGAGAATGCCCTCCTGATCTCTTCATGTTGCAGCAAGTGGCAGGATTGCATGCTTTTTAATGGCTGGGTAATATCCCATTGCAAAAGTCACTTATTCTCTATCCACTCATCTGTTGTTGGGTAGTTAGGGTGATTCCAGATCTTGGCTGTTGTGACTAATGCTACAATAAACATATGGGTGCAGATATTTTCTTTTTCTTTTTTCACTTATTTGTGTGTGTGTGTGTGTGTGTGTGTGTGTGTGTGCCTGCCTGTGTGCCTGTGTGTGTGTGTGTGTGTGTGTGTGTGTGTGTGTTTCTCCCTTCAGACTCCAGACACAGAGCACATGTAGAGAGCAGAGGACAACCTTCAGTAGTTGGTTCTCTCCTACTGTGTAGATCCTGGGGATCAAACTCAGGTGGTCAGGTCTGTCAGCAGCAGGCCCGCTTGTTTACCTCACCATCTCACTGCCCATTCAGGTCTCCTTTCAATAAACTGATTTCACTCCCTTTAGTATATAGCTGGTTCTTTGATTGCTTAATTATATGATAAGTGTAGTTTTTGGTTTTGTTAAAGTATTTTAATCTTTATTTTTATTTTATGTGTATGGATGTTCTGTGCACATGTGTGTCTTTATGTCATGTATGTACAGTGCCCACCGAGGCCAGAAGAGGGTTTTGGATTCCCTAGGACTAGAGTTTAGACAGTTGTGAGCTGCCGTGTGAGTTCTGGGTATTGATACCAAGCCCTCTGGGAAAGCAACTGGTACTCTTAAACACTGAGCCATTTTCTAGCCATATATATATATATATATATATATATATATATATATATATATAATATTACAAATATATACAATATATTAAGTATATATTAAATGTAATACATGTGTATATATTATATAATATACAATTATATATATTATCTATTACATAATTATATTATATAATATAATATCTATTATATATATATATTTGTTAATACTTTGGGAATTGTTTTTGAAGAAACTTCTTATGGTTTCCATATAGCTGTACTAATTTACATTCCCAAAAACAGTGACTAGGAGTTCCTGTCTCTCTCAGCATGGCCAACATTTATTTGTTCCTATCATTCCATGGCACTTGTTTGTTCTGACTTCTGTGAGTGACATCTCTCGAAAGTTTAGAGTTTCAGGTTACTTTGACAATCAGTGATTGAAAAGTAAAAAAAAAAAAAAAAAATGAGACAGGGTCTGACTGTGTAATCCTGGCTAGAATGGAACTTACTATGTAGACCAGGCTTGCCTCAAAGTCACAGAGATCCATCTACCTCTGCCTCCCAGGTGCTGGAACTAAAGGTGTTTCCTACCATGTCTAGCTGAAAAGTAATTTTCATAAATGGATATTCAAGTCAGGTATGGTTGAATGTAGGTATTATCCCAGCACTCAGGGAGGCCTAGGTGGGAGGATTCTGAGTTCAAGGCAAGTTTTGCCTACAAGACTGTTCTCAAAAGAGTAAATGAAATACTCAATAATAAAAATGCTAGAAATCCAGTGATTCTAGTGTGCCTTTCTTTTTTTCTTCAATAAAAAGTAAAAACACTAGCACCTAGGGTCTGGAAAGATAGCTCATTTGGTAAAGCGCTGACCTTGTAAGCTGAGAAATTTGAGTTTTATCCCCAGAATCCATATAAAAAAGCCAGTTGAGGTAGCATGTATTCAGAATACAAGTGCTAAGGGGGTGACGCCAGGAGAATTCCTTTAGCTAGGTGGCCAGGCAGCACAGTCTGCTGTGTGATTTTTCAGGACAATGACAGAAGTTTCAAAAAACAAACTGAAGAGTAATAAGTGAGGTCATCTTCCATCACCACTCCCCAGTTCCCACAGGAACCACCCATATAAGCACAGCACACTTTAACACGCAGTCACACACACACACACACACACACACACACACACACACACACACACACACACACTATATTGAGATATGGAGTCAAACTTGAGAGCTCAGTTCATCAGCTCTCAGATCACTGGAAACTTAAACTACTAAACTAACTTCACAACCCTCCCCATTCTGTCGATCATCTTTTGGTTATTTTCCCCTGAAACAGAAGATGTGATTTGTGCCTAATGCTGGTTGCATCATCACTTTGGTATTATCACGTTGTACTAAATCTACCGTTTATTATAGCAGCATTTTATCCCACTGAACTATTTGCTTATCCATCAATATGGCCGGTCCCCACCAGGAAAACTTACCATGAAGAATCACAGGAACGTCCTGCTTTCCCTGTGACCTAATGTGCTCTGTCACTGTGACCCAGACGAAGAATTCTTCACAGTCACAAGAAAATGGAGTCTTCCCAGGGGTGACTTCTTTTTTTTTTTTTTTTCTTCACACAATGGTGATATCAATTATTTATTCTAGAACAGGAAGAAAAAAAAAAAGAACCCAAATCTGGACTTTCTTGTTAGATTTCCCAAATGAGAGAGTGTGGCACAGTTCCTCTTTCTTCTCTGCAATTATGTTCAAATTAATTTGCTCCCGGCCCAGTTGACTTCTATTCATTTCTCTAGCCATTGCATCACACAGCCGAATGAGTTTCCTCTTTCTATTGTTGGACAAGTTTTCACTAAATATTTGAAAACTTTCTGCTTCCTCTTCACTCAGTGGCATGTGTGAAGCATTTTCTTCTGACTCTTTCTTCTGGGAGTCTTCCTGAGGTAAATTAAATAACAATCCATTGCTGGCAGAACTCTCTGACCTGTGGGCAGGAGAGGGCTGGAGGAAGCACACGTATTGTCTGTCTTTGGCGTGCCTGATAGTGGTGCATCTGAGGCCTTCTAGGGTTCTTACACTTAGTAAATGTTCATTGATTTTATCAACACGTGTGTGTGTATGTGTGTGTGTGTGTGTGTGTGTGCTTGTACATGACACAGCAGGTGTTTGAAGGGTCAGAGGACAACTTTGAGGAGTTGGTTCTCTCCTCCACTATTACTAGGTTTCAGGGATCTAATTCAGGTGACTCTGCTTTTATGGTGAGTGCCATTACCTGCTGAGCCCTCTTGTCAGCCATAGAAACTATTTATTAAGGTCTTACAGTAGCTCAGCACTTCACATAGATCACCCTGCTGAATCTCATCACCATCCTCATCACTACCCTGTGAGGTAGATGAAGAACTTAAATTGTAAATTTGGGGAAATTGCTTGAGATCATTCAATTATAAGTAGCGAGAATTGCTTGACTCCTGAGGAATATCTGGGGTTCTCCCAGTGTTGCCTTCAGATCAGCAGCATCAAGCATTGCCTATTACCCATGAAATTGCTAGAAATGAAAACTCTCAACCTGCACTTCAGATGAATGGAATTAGAAGTCCCAAGCCAGGGGTGGCAGGTGGGAAGCAATCTGTGTTTTAACCACCTCTTCAGGTATCTCTGATGGGTGCCAACATTGAAGACTCAGCTGTACTTTGTTTTGCTTTCTATGTACAAAGGCATCACACTTGTAATTTAGAAACTGTAAAGACTACCTGGGAAATGAATCCAGAAGTTTGGGTTGCCTGGGCCAGGAAATGGGTAGGGCCTGTGGCTTCCTGTTTCTCAGCAAAATGCCTGAAATATCCCATGGTTTATGAGACCCAAAGTTTCCAGGGACTGGACAGTTGATATTCTTCAGAATTCCCCTAAATAGCATCTGATCTTAGACTCTCTCTATCGGGTCCCTAGATGGTTGTTACCACTACCACTCCATGCAAGATCACTCTCATACTTTCCTAGGGGAAATGGGATACAAGTTGGAGGTCAGAGTCCCTCCCATGGTATAATTTGTCTCATTATTCCAAAGAAGCTTTGAAAATGGAGAACTATACACCTGATGGCCCCTTTGCCTGTGAGATCAACCCTCACCTAGTAAGATGCTAGAACTGAATGTACATTTGACCTAATTTTCACTTGTTGCCATTCAAAGGATCACAAACCTATCAGCATTCAAAATACAAATATGCTATTTTACAGTTCTATGGGACATAAGTCCAACATGGGTTTCATTAGGATAAATTCAAAGCTTTAGCAAGGCTGTGTTCCTTTCTAGGGCTCTTAAACCGAATATGGGTTATGTTTTTGGATTGGTTTCTTTCTTTTTCTCTTTCTTTCTTTCTTTCTTTCTTTTTTTTCTTCCTTTCTTTCTTTTTCCCACTTCCAGCTTATAAAGGCAACATTCTTTGGCTTTTGTCTCCCTTCAAAACCAACAAGGTTGTATTGTTGTATGCCTTTGACCTGAGCATTTGTTATAATATTGGAGACTCCAACACAATCCCTTTGTCTCAGGCGTTTTTAACTTAATCACACGTGCAAAGTCCCATTTGATGCCAAGTGGATCAGTCATGCACTTACAGGCTCTAGAAATCAGAATGTAAACATCCTGGGGCATTGACCTGCTTGTCAGAATCTTTTCTTGCAGTATAAGGCAACTTTTTATTTGGAGAACTAGGTTTACAAATTACAAGACATCAGAACAAGAAAAAGTGAGTTCATATAACCTTTGCCAACAGGAGAGATATGGAAGGTCATTTTTCATTTTTCTAATACCAATTACTGAAATAGATATCTGTCTTAGTATGTGCTGTGAAGAAACACCATGACCAAAGCAACTCCTATGAAAGAAAGTATGTAATTGGGGCTTGCTTACAGTTTCAGAAGTTTAATCCATTTTCGTCATGGTGAGGAGCATGGCAGCACACATGGTGCTGGAGCAGTAGCTGAGAGCTGTGTCTTAATCCATAGGCTGAAGAGAGAGAGAGAGACTCTGGGCTTGCCATAGGCTTTTGAAACCTCAAAGCCCCCCCCTCCCCCACTTCCTCCAACAAGGCCACATCTCTCAATCCTTAGCCACTCCCAGCATTTAAATATATGAGCCTATGGGGGCCATTTTTATTTAGACCATCATATTAAAAATAATTTTTTCAAAGAAAAGGGAATGCTAGCAAAGCATAGGTATCCAAATCTTGAAAGATTACAGAAATCATAAAAAATCTCATAAACAGTGATCCAGGAATGTGGATATGAATGCAATGCCTGATGAGGCCAGAAGAGAGTGTTGGGTTTTCCAGGAACTGCAGTTGCAGGTGATTGTAACTGCACTTTGTAACTGATTGTGGTGAGCCACTAAAATAGGTTCTATGAACTGAATTTGGTTCTTCTGGAAGAGTACTTGCTTTTAACTGTTGAGACATCTCACTAGCCACCCCCAACTTTTTCGGCATAGAGTCTTCTCCTGGTTAGTTGTTTTGTTTTGCTTTTGTTTTGTCAACTTGACACAAGCTAGACTCAGCTGGGAAGAGGAACCATCATTGAGAAAATGCCTCCATCAGATTAAGTTGAGCAGACCATGGGAGCAAGCCAGCAAACCACGTTTCTCCATGGCCTCTGTTGTAGTTCCTGCCTCTAGGTTCCTGATTGAATTCCTTAACTGACTTCCCTTCATGATGGACTGAGATTGTTATGTATAAGCCACACAAACCCTTTCCTTCCTAAGTTGCTTTTTTCCTGGTGTATTATCTCAGTAATAGAAACTTAAGTAGGACTGGTCTCATGTATCCCAGGCTGGTTTCAAGCTTATTATATAACTAAGGATGACTTTGAACTCCTGATCTTCCTCCTGCTTCCAGCTCCAAAGTGCAGGAATTATAGACTCCATCTCACAATCACTAGGATTACAGGGTTGCACTGCTAAGCCTGGCTTATCTATTGTTTATTTTTCTTCTTATACTTGCTTACTTAACCTCAATAAAGCAGTGAAAGGAAGCAGGCAAAGACAGGAAACAAGCTTACTCAAGTTTAATAAGTAAACTTAAATCTAAATCTGATCTTTGCCTCCATCTCTTTATATTCCACAAGGCAAGGCAGCTCCAAGCAAAGTTGTGAACTTACAAGCTGTGGTCACACACTCTAGTAAATCAAAGAAGGATCGTAAAAAGTGAGAATTCACTATGTGTTTGGCATTGGCTGAAGCCTTGGAAGGTGATGTACAATGGTAACTCTCAAAGATGTTCAGGATGCTCCTGTGGTATACTCTAATTTCCTGGACTGATGCATGGCTTTCATAGCAGTATGTTGACATTTCATTTCTAAATAAATGTGTACTAAAAGTCAAACTGCCATTGTGGGAACATCTGGTAGTCATCTGTCTCATCTTTATTGAGCTCTCACTCTTGAAAAAGTTGTGTTCCATTCTTGTCACTGGTGTTATTTGACTTCAAACATTATGAAAGTTAGGGTCTTAAACGGATCCACAATGATGATTTCTTATGCTATTCCCTTCTCTCTTTTGTTAAAGGCACATAAAACATCTTTTCCTTGTTCTTCATTTCTTTTGGTGCCAGTCTGGTTCTTCTCATTTTTCTCTTCAATCAATACTATCCAGAAATACCAGGAAGATAAAAAGATGGGAAGTTCAGGCAAAAATTATTCTAGATTGTATTGGAGTTATCAGTTATGATGTGCCTGACATGCCTCCAACACTACAAAGAAAAATGACTCCCTCAGCATAGGCACTGGAGACTAGGGACCAATTTTACAAAACGGATTTATAAAACATCTGGATCAGCAGGATCAAAGGTACAGGAGAACTTGTGACAAATCTGACTTCTTGGGACCCACTTCAGATTTACAGATCAATGCTCTCAAACATCGCTAAGTTATTCTAATGCAAGCTACCTGCTCTTATTTCCCAAATTACAGCAGACTGGACCAGAGATGGCTTCCCATACAAGTGCAGCCAAACCACAGACTCCCCTGTGGGCCTATGGTGTGTTGTGGTGTGAAGAAGAGAAGCAAACTAGGCTTCCCCTTTGCAGCACCTAAATAGGGAAATTGATACGTTGAGTGTTTCTGTAGCAAAAGGAGTAGAGGCTGAGTAGAGGTCAGGAGTGTGTTTGAAACAGGAACTGTAACTAGAAGCTATGAAGCTAAAATAAAATTTTAATGCAAAAGGAGGGGAAGTTGAAGAAAGTAAGCTAACAGGAAAAGAATATAAGGAAATGCAGAACTTGGAGAAACGAGGAGGGAACCAGGGAAGCACCATGTGGAGCTGAAGAGCACTTGCTGTAAAGGTCTATGGAGCTGGTGCATACTTGGTATCAGCCCCTACTCACTGTTCTGTTCTTCACAGTGTGCTAGCTTTTAATACCAACATATTTTTTTTTTAACTTATGGTGTTGAGTATTGAACCCAGGACCTTGAACATGCTGGGCAAGCACTCGAGCATCTAATTATACCCTCTGCCCTGAAACCTAATCATTCTAAGTAACAGAATCTATAGCTCTATATCTAGGCTTCCTATTTACTGTAATTGCCCAGCTTTTGGGAGGCGGAGTCAAAAGGGTTAGGAGTTCCAGGCCGGCCTGGACTACATAGTAGGGTCCAAGAAAGATAGGGCTACATAATAAGACAGTTTCAAAAATTAAAAAAAGAGTCATGTAGGATATAGTATTATACAGGGTGGGACAGTAATGGAACAAGATGAAGTGGAGACTGGGGGCAGGGTAAAGTAAGGAATATTGAAGGCCTAACATTGAAGGCCTTCTGAAAAACCCATGTTAAAATGTACTACTGTAAGACATTTCCTAAAATATATATGTATGTAAAATGAGTTTAAATGGAGTTACCATATAGTGAGGGGACAATACCCAATTAGATACCATACACTATCAAATAAAGCCTCCAGTACCAGGAACAAATTACTTTTCTCTGAGTTGTTGGCTAATGGAGTCATATAGATCTCCAAATATTACTAATTATTGCCATTGATCTTGGTTACCCTCTAGCATTTGATGCTTAGACCATATTGCTATAGACATCCTTTATTTACTCGGTTATAAACATAGAAGAATTATCTGGAAGGTTAGACTTTACTGGCTAGTTTTATAGCATTTGAAGGTACTATGCACACTTCTGGAGGAGAAAAGTCTCACCCAACTCTGAACATTGTGAACTATAATAACAATCTGCCTCTAAAGATATGCCCATTGATACAATAGTGGCATAAATGTTTTGGGAGTAACCAACAACTTTCTGTTTGTTAATTTAAGGCCTGCTTCATTAAATGGAACCCATAGGTCAAAGGCCCTAGGAAAAACCTACTATTATTATTCTGTCAAATGGATACAATATTAAAATGATTCCTAATAACTGATTATTATACCCATAGATCAGTACATCTCCCAACTCTCACCAGAGAAGCTTCTTGAAGTGGATGTCAGTTAACACAGTGACTCACAAGTGATAAATGTGCAGAGAGTAAACGACTTTGAAGTGCGTATCTCCAAATGGGATTCTATATCATACCCCTCCCCTAAATGCTCAGGGATCTTTATAGAAGAGGGGGTACAAAGGGGGTGACTTAAAGGAAACAGAGCTTTCTGAGTGCAGCAGGGCAATTGCACATATGAACTCACAGCAACTGTGACAGCATGCAAAAGACATATGCAAGCTCAAGTTAGAAAAAGTACCAGCACAAGGCAGAAGTTGAGCACAAAGTCCCCCTCATTGAGGCACTATTGACATTTGATAGTTGCTGGGAGAAAGTCAGTTTTCCTTAGTGGTGTGAACACACATCAGAATGGATCCCAAGAATAATTGGACAATACAAACTGGACTTGATAGATTAAACAAAACAAAACAATAATAAACAACAACAAAATGAGGGAGAGAGAACATAAAGTTGTGCAAGAGAACTGAGGTATATTTAGGAGGAGATAGGGGAGGGATGAATGTGATCAAAATATATTGAATGGAATTCTCAAAGAATAATAAAAATGTTATTAGAAAATAAAAGTAAAACCAAAAAGGGAAGAAAGAAAGAAAGAAAGAAAGAAAGAAAGAAAGAAAGAAAGAAAGAAAGAAAGAAAGAGAAGCCAGGTGTGGTATCCTGCACCTTTAATCCTAGCATTTGAGAGATAGAGGCAGGAGAATCTCTGTGAGTCCAGAATCAGCCTGGAATACGCAGGGAGTTCCAGCCCAGCCTTGGCTACTTAGTGAGACTTTGTATCAAAAAGAGGGAGGGGTTGGGGAAATGGCTCAGCACTTAAGAGCACTTACTGCTCCCACAGATGACCTGGGTTCAGTTTTTTTGCATCTATATGTCACCTACATCTGTAACTCCAATTCCAGGGGATATGATGCTCTCTTTTAACTTTTGAGAGCACTAAGCACAAACATGGTACACATACATACATGCAGGCAAAACACTCATACACATAAAGTAAAAATTAATCTTAAAAGCAGAAAAGAAGTTAATCTTTTCTTTATATTTTAAAGAAGCCTCCCTGTCTCTCTCTCTCCTCTCTCTTCTCTCTATCTATCTATAGCTCTCTCTCTCTCTTTCTCTCTGTGTGTGTGTGTGTGTGTGTGTGTGTGTGTGCGCGCAAGCATCTGTGTCCAATTTCAATGAAGAAGAAAAGACCTAAAGTATTTGAATAAGAGGAGATAAACACAAATGAACTCTCCATTTATAACTTTTTTACATTATGTACAACACAAGTTGACAAAACTATAAAGCTTAATTTGAGGCTGGACTCTTATTATTCAGGCTGTTTTGGGAGGCTGAGGCAGAGGGTCAGGAGTCTGAGACAACATAGCCAGACTTTGTCTCAAATAGCAAAATCAGACCTAAAATGCCAAATTTAATAGATTTTTCTAACCATGTAAGACTTTAAGGAGAACCTGGTCAGAGAACTGAATAGCAGAATTTTCCTACCTTTAAGTATTCCTACCTCTTTCTTTTACTCAAGATATATAGAAAAATGTTGTTTGTTTTAAGTAAATTGAAATGCTTGTTTTTGATATAAAATACATTTATGATAATGATAATCATAGTTAATAATCTTCAGCTATCCTTTTGTACTAAATAATGTTCCGTAAGTATTTCAGATGTTCCCAGAACTTAAAGTGAGTTCCACAAAGGCAAGAATGTCTCCCTGTTTTGTTTCCTATCCATCCCTGAGCCTGGAATAGTGCTGAAGGTTTACACTCTTGACCATATGTTTGTTTGTTTGTTTGTTTATTTATTCAGCAAATGTTTTCTTAATATTTATACACACCGTGTTGGTTAAGCTTATTTTTTATTGCCAATTTGACACAAACAATAATCATCTGGGAGGGGATGACTTCACCTGAAAATTTTCCTCAATCAGATTGGCCTGTGGCCATGTCTGTGAGGCATTGTCTTGATTGATGATTGATATGGGAGGGCCCAGTCCATTGTTGGTGGCACCATCTTTATGCAGGTGTCCTAGATTATATGAGAAAGCTAGCTGATCGAGCCAGACAGTGAGCCAGTAAGCACCATTCTTCCATGGTTTCTGCTTTAATTCCTGCCCTCACTTTCCCTCAATGATGGACTGTGACATAGAAGTGTAACCCAATTAAACTCTTTCCTTTTGTAAGTTTGTTTAGTTTTGGTATTTATCTCAGCAACAGAAGAGCAAACTAGACCATACCAAGTGTTTTAGGCATTAAGAATACCGTACTGATTACTAAAGAATTCTGTATCCATAGAGAGAAAAGGAAAAGCAAAAACCATCCTTCCAAGGAATGACAAATGCTATGCAGACAGCAGAAGAGGGGTTGTGGTGGGGCATGAAGTGGAATGATTTTATTTGCGGATCAAAGTCGACATCTCCAAACCTGCTACTTTGTGCTAAGGCATGATGGTCAAGAAAGGACCATCCATTAAAAGCTTAAAACATCCAGGTGGGAAGATCAGTACATACAAAAACCCTCCCATAGCATTGTACTTGATATGTCCTGTGAGCACTAAGAAGACAGTGGCTGAAAAATGGTGAGTAAAGGAAAACTTGCAGAAAGATAAAGAAGAATGCTCTTGGTTGTGTGTGGCAGTCAGCAGGTGTGTGTGCTGAGATGGCTCTTTAAGAGAAAATGCATTGTAAAGAGCATAGTCACCTTCAGTTGTTCAAACTAAAAGCAGTAGCAAATCCTCTTCATGGGTAGCCCCAGCTGATGACTGAACATAAAGGGAAACGTAGGGTCTAGATGTTTGAGCTCAATGTTTCCCTCCTCTAATATGGCCTTTCTTCTGGAGCTCCTGACTGCACTCACCTTGGTGTTCTCCATGCAGATCTAGAGATAGAAGCTCTTCCTACCTGGTGTCTTTTCTGCTCCCTTCCTTCCCAAGATGTCAGGCTTGTATTTCCCTACTGGCTTCTTTCTATTCCCTTTCCCTTTGCTATCTCAATCAATCAATCTCTTATATTTCTAATTACACCATGGCATATCATTTTGTTTTTTGTTTTTGATTTTTTTAATACTGATACAGCTGGTAGAAGAATTGATATGAGAATCCAGGTGGTATAAATAGTTTGGGGACCAGGTGACCCACTGTTTGGTTGGAAGTAAGTATTTTGTCTTAAGAGTTTGTTGGGTATGGGTAGTTCCTGGAACAAAGTGGCAGCCTAACTCTTAAATTCTTTTCCAGTGGTGACCGAGGAAAATACCCCAGGTGGAAAGAAATGGCTATGCCATTGTACTGACTCTGGAATTGGAAAGTGTTGAGGAGTAATTGGATAAGTTTCATTGACTTGAATGAGAAACTGGATGGGAGGCAGTTAATACCTAAAAATGATGTATGTGAGTCAGATGGCCTCTTCACTAGTTCGCAAGGGTATCAGAACGCAGTTGAGCAGCAGGGTGAAAATCTAAATGTTGGAACCTAGAGTATTAGAGTTGTTTGGCTTTTCAGATTAGGTAGGCCTCTTATGCTAAAGTCAAAGATCTGGTTGGAAGAACCTGAAACCTAAAAGGCAAGACAGCAATGTGCCCGAGGGGACTTGTGAGATAGCTCAGTTAGAAAAATTTTTACTATGCAATAATGAGGACCTGAGTTTGATCCCCAGAACCCATGTAAAAAGCCAGACATAGTGGCTCATGCTTGTAATCCCAGCTCTGGAGAGGCAGAGACTGGCAGATTCCTGGAGCCCTCTGGCCAGTTAGTTTAGTCTAACAGGTGAGTTTCAGTTCCAGTGAAAGATCCTAACCCAAAAAGCAAGGTGGATGGCTCCTGAAGAGCCATCTCTTCAGCCACTGTATAAAGTTTTGCCCTGGGTGTTTGTTTTGAGTTTTTCTGCTCCCAAAAGCTTCAGCTAACATTACTCCTTGGGAATGCCTGGTGTATCTATTCACATATAACATAGTGTTGAACCAGCAGATCAAATTCTCAATGAAGGAGGTTTGGGGCCAAGCTACACTAAGGGTAAACTTATCCCATAGCTGTTGTGAAAGTTATTTTTAGTTATGTATAAAATAATTGTTTTGTGTACTGTTGGGTGAGGGTTTGGATAGGTCTTGGCATTTTGTATTGTCTGCAGGTGTTGGATTTATGTGGGGGGAAGTTAATTGTTTATGATCTGTACTTGAGGAGTTCTGAATCAATAAAAACACCTGAACTCAGATGCTCCAGATTCCACTGTCCAGTCTGGCGCTGGCCAGGATGGTGGTTCCTTCTGCTGAGGTCTGGCAGGGCTTCCACCTATGAAAAATGCCTCCTTATCCTTGGTGAGCTGCTACAGCAGCCTACTACTACCCACTGAAAACAGCTGACCTCACAAAGGGTAAGGATGGCTTACTGCAAGTACACATGAAATGCTAGTGTGCAGGCTATCTTAGTTTCCTGTTGCTACAACAAAATATTAAGACAGGATACTTCATAATAAAAAGGGACTTATTTAGGTCACTAATTTCAAGGCTAAAAGTTCACAATCTGGGGTTGTAAGAATCAGGTGAAGGTGCTTGCCACACAAGCCTGATAGTCTGAATTCAATCTTAAGATTCCATGGTGGAAGGAGGTAACTGACTCACTGAAGTTTTCCTCTGACCTCCATACATATGCCATGACAAATGCACTTTCTTTATTACAATAATAATAAAATTAAATTTTAAACAAAGTGCAATTTCTTATAGCCCCCTCTGTCAGCTGCTAGTGAGGGCCATTCTTGACTGCATTACAACATGGCAAAGAGGGAATGAAAACAGCCATGTGTAGAAAGAATCAAGTGAATGGGTGGTTGTGTTTCATAATTACTCAGTCCCTCAAAATATTATTTCCTTGCAAGAGCAAGACCTATTAATTTGCACCAGGTCCCACATCTAATAGGTTTCACTGCCTTAACCCTGATCAAGCTTTCACCACATGAGTCATCCAAAGTGTGGTTGAGGTGTTTCTCTGTGAAGATGGGGTCATGTATAAGTATGCAGCAAATGCATTCAATCAGAGACTGCATGGCACTCTATTCTCAAATGGGAAGAATACATGGCTTCAGGAAGCAGTACAAATAAGCCCATTTATTAATCCACCTCTACTACTCTGGAGTCTGTAGAGTTGGAGGTCCTGGTACGCAGAATAGTGTTCTGTATCTGTGGGCCCAGCAAGAATCTCGTTGAACCAAAACCCATGCTACCATCAAGGCATGTAGTGGTTTGATTGAAAAATGTCCCTGACAGGCTCATGTATTTGAGTACTTGGTCCCTAGTTGCTGGAGTTGTTTAAAATGTTATGTACTTTTAAGCCTCACTAGAACAAGTAGATCACTGTAGGCAGGCTCTGGGAGTTTATAGCTTTGCTTCACGTCCAGGTCACTTGCTCTGTTTCCTTTGTGTAGATAAAAATGAGATCAGCCACAGTCCTTGTTCCTGCTGCCATTATGGATTCTGGCCCTGTAGATCTATAATAAAAAATAAGTGTTCTTCCTTAAGTTGCTTCTGGTCATGGTATTTTATCACAGAAACAGAAAAGCCACTAATACAGGGCACTGTAGTTTCTCTTTGTTAAGGCACTATAGAAAAAGAGGAGCTTCTAACTTGTCAGGGATGTTAATTTTATTCAGTGGAAAGAAATGTCAGAGGTCTTCACAAATAGTGCAGGGATACTAACATCGATTATAGTAGAAGCTGACAAGAGTCTGCATATGTTAGCCCTCTCTTAGCCATTCTAAATGCTCCTTCTCTTGTTCCTCTTGATCATCACACACACAACACTTTCTTATGAGTCTTATGAGAAGTTACAAAAATACAGAAAGATCTAATTTCTAATTGTTTATACCTTAATGAGTAATGAGTGACCAAAAAGAAATGTATACAATGAGTTAAGAGTGTTCTTTTTTATAATAATTTTATTAATAATTTGAGTTTAATACAATGCATACAATGTATCTTGAAAACACACTCTTTCCATTTCCATTCTTCCCTGTTCTACCTTCCCATTCCTGTACCCTCAAAAAAAAAAAAAGATAATTAAGTCCAGCTGTGTGTCAGGATCACGGCCATCACCATGGTCTTTGAAGGCAACAGGGGGCTCTGATCTTGGACATTCACCTAGCGCATACTAGCCTGAGACCGAGCATGACCAAGTTCAGCCTGAAGTTGGGCCTCCCTGCCCAAATCTGCAGGTACCCAAGCCTACAGCAGGCACTGGGACATCGCTCAGGCACCTGGATGCTGAGCAGGGACCCTGGTATTCTACAAGCTCCAGGGCCTCCTGCAGGGATCTGGGCTGCCAGCAGGCTCTGAGACATTCCATAGGCACCAGTGTATCCCACAGGTTCCAGTGCATCCTGCAGATGTCTGGGCTTCATACAAGCACTGAACCAACCTGCAGACACTCAGACATCTTGCAGCCACTATGACATCACTCAGGTATTCAAATATCATGCAGCACCCAGGCACCCTCAAACTCCCAGAAATCATGCAAGGCACTTGGACATCTGGCAGGCATCAGGGCCTCCAGCAGGCTCCAGGGCATCCCACAGATGCCCAGGCATCACACGGGCACTGGTCCAATCTGCAGACACCTAGTCATCATGCAGGCACCTGGACATTTCACAAGCATCAGGGCATCCTGCTAACAACACCCCGTAGGCACCTGGACATCTGATAGGCAGCAGGGTTTCTTGTAAGCACCTGGACATTCTACAGGCACTAGGACATCCTATAGGCAGAGAGGGTGTTCTTTTTAGAGAGCCCTCCATGTCCCATCTCTTATGATGATTACTAAAATAACAATTTTTGAAATATGCTAAATTTCATGATAAGGTTAAGCTTTTCACATATTTTATCTCATTTAATACTCACAAAATCTCCAGGAAGGAAGTTTATTTGTTTTGTTTTATTTTGTTTTGTGGTGCCAGGATCAAACTTGAGGCTTCTAGCATGTTAAGCAGGAGTTCTACTACTGAACTATTTTCCTAAGCCAAGAAGGAGGCATTATTTCTGTTTCAGGGAGGGTGAAGGAAGAAGTAATTAAAATTTAGTTTTAAAAATTTTTTTTGACAATTTCATATATGTATATAATGTATTTTAGTCATTTTGATCGCCTTACCTTCTCAACCCCCTCCTATCGCCATTAAACCTCTTCTTCCCAAATCTTCCTACTTTCATCTCTTAATTTAAAAAAAAATTTTATTTGTTGTAGTGGAACACTTAGAAGAAGTTTTTGTTATTTTGGTTTCTTTAAAACACAAAGTTCAGCTGGGTATGGTGAGTGGTGCACTTCTGAAATCCCCACCCTTAGGAGGCAAGGGAAGTGGGTTTTCATAAAGTTTGAGTCCAAGCTTGTCTACACAGTAAGTTCCGGGTTAGTCAGGAGATACATACATACCTTTAAAATTAATCAGTAAAAGGAGCAGGGGAGGACAGGGCTGGGAAATGTTTCAGTGGGTAAGAAAGTTTATTGTGCAAACATTAGGGCCCTATGTTGAATCCCAAGCAGAACCTTGGGTCCTGCCTATGCCTGCAACTCCCGTGCTTTGAGAAGAGACAGAGACTGGAGGGTCACCTGGAGTTCCTGGCTTCCAGTGTAGCTCCAAGTTCAGTGAAAGATGCTGTCTCAATACAAACTGCAGTGTCCCGATTCCGTAGATTCTAATAGTGTTGAATTTGTAGTAAGTTACCAGGTGATGCTCTTGCCGTTGGCGTGGTCCAAACTTTGAGAAGTGTTGTTGTACACATCTCGTAGACTAGATTGCCTTAACTCTACTCACCGGTGAACTGTCAGTAGCCATTTTCCTGTTTGAGTCTATTTACTTAATTGCTTACAGTGGTTAAAATTCAGGGTTTTTGGTTAGATTTCTTGAGTTAAGATTTTGGTTTGGACATGTTTGCTACATGATTTGGGCACGACACTTAATTTTTCAGTCAACCCAATACTGCAGGATCACTGTGAGGATTAAATAATTTTTTAAAAAATGAAGTGCTTATTTAGTATAGTATTGGTACTTATTAGCAAATGCTGAATAAATATTAATATAATTTTTCAACCACAAAACTAGAGAGGGACGCACTGTCGGCCGAATGCCTTGAATATCATAGAATTTTGTTGTGTTTCGCATACTTTTAACATTAGCAGAGGAGCTCAACCTGGAAACATTCCCCACCCACGCCTTACTTTAGGTCAGATCACGTGACCCAGCAGACCACATGACTCGCGGAAGAACATGGCTGCGCCCGTGCGAGGGCCTGCTCGCCGCCGCCGGACCGAGCTGGCCCGCGTCTTCTTGCTGCTCGTGCTGGCGTGCGGGGCGGCGGGGAGCGAAGAGTCCGGGGCAGGGGAAGGCGCGGCTTCGCTCGCGGGCTCGTGTGGCTGCGGGACGCCCCAGCGGCCCGGGGCCCATGGCAACTCGGCGGCCGCGCAGCGCTACTCCCGGGAGGCGAATGCCCCGGGCCTGGGCTCGGGTCTGCGACCGCTCGCGCTCACTAAGGTGCGCCTTCCATTCCTCTGGGCGTGTGGGTGCAGCCCGACTCCGGCATGAGGCTGGCCTGGGCGGGCTAGGGGTGATCGGGAAGGGCTGGGAAGGGTCTAACCACACCCCAAGTCGCTCCGCTGCAGATAGCATTTGACAGAACCCCCCCCCCTCACCTCACCCTCACCGCATCCCACACTTCCTTTCCCATCTCACCCCCCCCCCTTTCCCCACCAAGTGGTGGGCAGGGGTTTGTGGCGGTGTTTATTACTGAGGCTTAGGGAGTTTAGTTTGAAGAGTGCTGTCGATTCTTTCTTACCTCTTCTTGCTCACCTCCCCCTTGCTCCACCTTGTCCTCCTGTGAAGAGCTAAGAATTTAAAAGTCTGGCGGGTTTAAGTTCTCATTTCTTGTCTCATTACCCGTGGAGACTGAGTCTGCAACACTGTCTTTCTACTCACCTGCAGTTTATTGAGTGGCGTCTGCTTGATGAGGGCAGACTTGTGAAAATTATCGTACTGTGCTTAGCACTTTGAGCGCAAAGAAGGATCAAGCCAAGGGTACTTGCTTTATTGCTTTTATGTATGTCTTTTGAACAGTGCCTAGGTGTGTTAGAAGTTAGCATGCGCAGATGAAAATAATGAATAAAAAAGTGGTTCTTCTCCTTGCCAGCTGCTTTGTCTTGTGTGCGTTTGTGAAATGAACTTTAGGAAATTCACCCCGGGTCCTCTGAATAACACTCCCTTTGGTATTCCTATGTAGTCTGCCCTTGTTTCCCATCTCACTTTTCTTTCCTCTGTGTTAACTGGCACTAATGTTCAGGACTTGGTGAGGGGGTAACACCCCTGTGGGTCTTACCTGACCTTTCCTTCCACCCCCTCTTCAATATTTCCTTAGATTGCCACAAGGGGAGTTGGCACTACAATGACTAAAGATAGTTGTCTGCAGATTACATTTTCTAACTAAGCTGTGGGGATGGTGGCAGTTAGAGCTATAACTACTTTGTCCTATCCTATCGTTGCCCATAGCATTTGATTTTTTTGGGGGGATTGCCCAGTGGCAACTTGTCTATTTTACTTACTGTGATGTTATTTTCCTGTTACCTGCTTGATGACTGAACCAATTTTAGACCATGTATTTTATTCTCTGTTGACCACCCTCTCCCAGTGCCTAACCTATTTTAGACATTCTATAACAATCCCTTGAAGGTCCTCCCTCCCTCCCTCCTTTCCTTCCTTCCTTCCTTCTTGGTACATACAGTACATAAACTACTTCAAAGGATAAAAGCTATCAGGTAAAAAATTCAAAGAAGCCTTTGTAAACATATACTTCTACTGTATCCACTCTCAAGTATCAGCATCATACCTTCTAGTTCATAGGTGAAGCTACTGAAGCTTCATGAGTCAAGTCTCAATGCTGAAAGAAATGTGGATGCTATTCCTATGAGTAATGTCTCTGTGTGGTGTGGCTGCATAAGTCTTGTGTAACTAATGTAGCTGTTGACATACAGATTTATTTTGCCTGAGACTTTTATGTTAAGTTTATGGAGTACAAAGAAGGAAATGGAAAAAGAGCCATACAAAAGAGTTGCATGTGAGTTTATTTCAGTTTTGTATGCAGTAGCAAATGGAATTGGGATAGCTTAAAGCAAGGGAGGAGAGATTTATAGATTCTCTCTACTTGGACAGTTCAAGAATGCACATAGCTGTAGACAATAGCTGGATTGAAGGCATAGGGCAGCATCTCCAGGCCCATTGCTGACTGTCCTTTAGCTCATCTTACTTTAGTTTGACTCTGTTTCTAGATAAGAGTCCATCTCCTAAACCACTTGGAAGAGGAAGCATTCCTTCTTGATGACTTCTGGAAAAGTTCCCAGGTGAACTTTTGAGTCACCAGCCTATTCCTAGTTAAATCTTTGTGATCAGAAGAATGCCAGATTGGCCAGGTTGCAATAGATACATTTGTATTAGTTAATTGTCATATGCTATTTAAACTCACTGAGAAGTTGGCTCTGGAAGTGGGGTTGGCTCTCCCACATTAGACCCACACGTTTGTCTTAAGAGTGTTCTTCAAGATCCCCTTTCCCCAGGATGGACAAAACACAGTGTATCTTTGAACACTGCTGGGAGATACCTTCCCAAAGGGGAGACTCAGCTACTATTTATCCTGTGATACAACAAAGCCTGTGGTGGTAATGGCTAATGTGAAGTCTCACCCAGTAGAAAACTTTGTACCTTGGATCCTTTTTGTAGATTAGAGGCTCCAGCTGATTTTTTTGGTGCCTAATGCTTCCCTAGTCAGTTTCTGCTGGATAGTATGTCTGATCTGATGCTCTACAAGCTTGCTGTTACCTAATAAACTCACTCTTTGGAGACCCAAAGCATGCATGGCTATCATGGTCATTGTCCATGCAGAACACAGACCTTTGTCACAGGGTGTGTAGCTGAGTCACCCATCTTCACATGGGTCACACATGTTTAGGGGTGTTTTGAAAGTGATTTTTTTTTTCAAAGAATGCTTCTGCACATTGAAGCATAGATGCTGGGTAGGCAAAACTAGCAGTTGTCACTGCACTTTACAATGGTGTGCAACCTAAGCATGGTCCTAGTGATAATGGAGTGGTTCTTGACTACCTTATGTTTCAATCTTTTGAAAATATATAGGTTTATTAAGTATGTGTGTGTATGTTTTTTTGTGTGTATGTATATGCTTCCATGGAAGTCAGAGGAAAAGTTTGAGGAGTCAGTTCTTTCTATCTACCTTTACATGGGTTGTGGGGATTGCATTCAGGTTGCCAGGCTAGTGTCAAGCCTCTGAACTGTCTCACCAGCTCCTATGGGTCTATCTTGAGTGGCAGTGGCAGAAGCTGTGGTGTGGCAGAGGATTTTAACTTCGGCCTTAGAAACAAACAAGAATGGATTATTGGACGCTAGTCTTTCCATGAAGACACAATTGAAATGGTCGTTTAACTGGGCATGGGTTCCTGAAGAGTGAAACACTCGAATGTATAGAATTTTACTAAAATGGACATTTTCATTTGTAAGACAGAAAACTTGATTAGTGTAAGTTAGAAATTATGATCCACTCAGGACAGTCTAGAGCTATTTTTATCTATAGCCTCCAGAATGGAAACTTGACCTATTCAGTACTCTCCATGCCTGTTGGTTAATCAAAGAGGGAAAAGAAACTAGGCCAAGAGTACACAGTGCAAGCTGTGATGGTGTTAGCATTGTTGGTATTCACCTTGAGGGAAAAGAGTTTGAAGAATAATTAGTAATTGAAGAAGTTCATCGGGAACAGTGTGCACAGCTTCCTTTGGGCTGTGGGTCTGAGCTGAGGGGCATGAAGCTGTTCTCATAGCAAGACCCTGTCTTCTGTGGACTTGATTTGTTCCCTTTCCCCACTTTGTTTAATTCCTTTATGAAACCTTTTCTTGTTTGGGGGTGTGGAGGGAGAGGGGAACATACTGTGTAGTCCAGGCTGGCCTAGAATTCATGATACTTCTATCTTTTCAAGTGCTGTGATAACAACACTAAATGTGCTCTTTATGAAACCTTGATGGGCTCTTAAGACTCATTTTAAGATTATTTTGAGATTTATTTTAATTTATTTTTAAATTGTGTGTACGTGTGGGTGCGTATCCGTGCTCAGGGAATTGTTGGGTAACACTGTTCCCAGGGAGACAGGAACATCTACACACCCCAGATAAAGAGCAGATGACAGACTAAAGTAAGGATACCAGCAGATTTCAACCTGGGGTTACTTACAGGAGCAAAAGTGACTCAAAGACCAAAGCTCACCCAGCATAGGTGACAGTTCACAACAGCTGGAAACCTGGAGCACACTGCACAGCCTGCAGGCAGCTCATCAGGTTGGAGAGCATTGGCTAGTCTCTGTGTCTTCCAGGCAGTTGAGCTAGTATGAGAGTGTCGCTTAGCAGTTCTTACTGTTTAAATATGCTAGGGAGAGGGGGACCTTGTGAATCTGGTCAGTTTCAGGGACTTCCTGAAGCCATCAACTTTTTTTTTTTTTTTTTTTTTTTTTTTGCTTAATGAGCTTCCCTGCAGGAACCATTGCTTCACCTCCCTTTACAACACATTGTTTCACCTCTCTGTAAATGTCCTGTATTTTAAGGAGCTTCCTTCCAAGGTGGAAAGTTTTAATCTGGGAAGAAACTGCTATACAACAGGAGGGCAGAAGAGGGTGTTGGATTCTCTGAAGCTGGAGTTACAAGCTTTAGCCCCCCTGACTGTGGGTACTGGGAACTGAACTCTAGTCCTCTGAAAGAGCAGAATGTGCTCTTAACTGCAGAGCCATCTGCACCTATTTTAAGACTACTCTTGAAACTTCTGTTTGAAATCTTAAGTTTTTCTCCTTCTTTGTGGAGCTGGTTTTAAAAGTCCCACTTTTAGAGTCCTAAGAACTGTAGAATCTGTGTCCCAGCTGCTAGAGAGTATTAAGAATAATGGGTAAATTTAGGTCAGTCCCTGAGCCAGGGCTTTCTATGTTTCACAGGTTTCACTATGACACAGGCATGTAGCTCAAGGCTGAGACTGTCTTACAAATGAGCTGGACTTTTGATCGTTTTTCTTATGGATAATTCAAATAGAAACTTACGCCTCATATCTATGGTCTTATATATTTAGTCAATGAAGATCATTTGCACTTTGTGGATCTTGTGCCATGTGGTGTGCTGGAGGTTTAGAAATGTTTGGCTTTATAAGGTGCCTACGATATTGGTAATGAGAAAATTTGTAACTAAAGAGACTTGAAGATAGCTCAGTTGGTGAAGTGCTTGCCCTGCAAGTAGGAGAAACACAGTTGGATCCCCATTGCCCACATACAATGCTGGATATGGTGACATGTTTTTTAAATCCAGCACTGGGGAGAAAAAGACAGGAAGACACCCAAGGCTTGTTGGCCAGCCAGTCTAGCCCAATTGGTGAGCTATAGGCAATGAGAGACCCTGTCTTAATAGAGCTGGGTTGTGTTCCTTGTAGATGGAAATGTTAATAATTTGGATGGGTTCATTCAGGGAATAGGAGACAAACATGGTATGAGAGCCTGATCTACCTTGCAGAGGTTCGAACCTCTGATGGACTGACCCAGAGCACATGGCCTCTAGTTAATTTATTGAGGAAAAGCACCGCCCACTGATACAAAGGTCTTAAGTGCTTAAAGAATAGAACTTCCACAGTGCCTATCCCCAACTTTAGCTGGCTGACCTGATGCAATTTTATTGGCAAAGTCAAGACCCTGAGGCAAGGAATTCCCTTGACAGGTACTTAGATTGAGGGAGGAGACCATGGGAATCTCCTCTGTTAGCATTAATACAATCCCGTGCTTTCAACACAAAGATATCAGTGAGCAAAGTCAAATCTGAACAATTGCTCCATCCATGGGGAATTGAGTAGACAATTGCTACTGCTCCAAACTAGCATTCTTTCTGTGTCCAAGAAGGTTGTAGCTCATCTACACCCAGAAAACTGACCTTCTGTCAGTAGCTCTGGCTGCCAGATACAGCAGCTGTTCAAAGTTCGTATTACTGCACAGAAGTGCCTGTAGCTTTATAATATTTGAGAATAAGTTTAAATATTCCACTACAGTTCCACTACACTGAAGATAACACTCTAGGTGGCTCTTTGGCTTCCACAAGCACATCTACATGTGTGTGCACACGTATGTACACATACACACATACATATGTACACACAAGCATACACATATCGTAAACATTAAAAAGAAACTGTAACTATGATTATTTGTGTGTGTGAGAGAGACAGAGACAAAAAGAGGAGGGAGATATTATGATAGATAATAGATAAATAGATAGATAGATAGATAGATAGATAGATAGATAGATAGATAGGCATCAGAAGAAGCAAGGTGAGGTGGCCTGTCCCAGCTAAGGGAAGGATGTGCAGCAGGAGAGGCCTGAAAAGGAGGTGATCCTTGAACAATGACATAGTTTAGAAAGAGACAAAGTGGCTTATGGAACTGCTGCCAAGTACAAGTGAGAGGTAGTATGTGCTAGATTCTAGTGTTTTGATATCGCACCCCAAAATGTGACAGAAATTCCTGCATAATTTTAAACAGGAAAGTAGGTTTAATCAGGTTGACACTGCAATTTGTTGATGAATTAGTTTCTGTATTTATTTTGAGACGAGGTCTCACTGTGTAGCTCTGGCCATCCTGGAACTTGGTGTGTCGACCAGGCTGGTCTTGAGTTCACATGCCTCTACCTCCCCAGTGCTAGGATTGAAGGTACGGGCCACTATGCCTGGCTACTTCATTTTTTAATGAATGTTACATTTACATGGTTCTAAAATTTTAAAAAATGGGTGTAGAGTGAGGAAAATGTTTACTCACTTACACTGTTCCCCCTCAGGCAATCAAATGCAAGTGAATCTTAAAATCTGCGATGCCACAGTCACCTTTACTTAACTTCTCCTGTCACGAACGGAGTAACATCACATCCTCTGTGCACCCTGCCTTCCTCTCATAGTCCAGTATTGGTGACACTGCTCCATGCCACCGTTATTAAAAGGTTCCTCTTCCCCTCCTTACGTCTGCTTTGTTTTCTAAATCTGCATGGCCTACCATTTGCTTCAGCAATCCACTACCGATTTGTTTCCTGCCTTTCTCTGTGACAGTGCTGTTGGCTACAGAATACTGAAACTTTCAGGAAGCTCAGCTGGGACCTAAGTACTTGATAAGTGAATGACTGGGAAGAATGAATGAGTGGCAGGAATGGAGAGGTGTGAATGGATGAGACTGTAGCGTCGGAGACCACCTGTGTGGCTACTGCAGTTACCTGGGAGTGGAGAAGAGGCAGATACTAGAAAGAGATGGGTGTAGGAGAACTGATGAGCCCGGTGACCTATGGATGCTGGGTGTGGGGATAGGGGCAGTCAAGTTTTATTTCTTAGAACAGGATTGATACATTGAGCAAATATTGCATTTGATACAAATCAGCTAAAATATTACAATTGGGCCTGAGAGAAGGCTCAGTGGTTAGGAGCATTTGCTGCTCTTGCAGAGGGCCCAGGTTCAATTCCAAGCAGCCACATGGCTGCTAACAGTCCAGCTCCAGAGGATCCGATACCCTCTTCTGGCCTCAGCACTGCATCCATTTAGTGTGGTATACAACACCCATGCAGGCGAAACACTCATAAATTTAAAAAATAGCACCATTGTGACTGGAAAAATACATGTACATTATCAAAGTAACCTCTAGCAGAGTGAATCTGTAGAAGTGGGGGATAGGGTGAGGGTGAGTAATCCTTGGAGTCCCAACTTCTGTTTCTACCTGTTTTTCTGTCTCTTCTATGTTTATTGCCATGCAACCCCTCCCCACCCCATCTAAATACCTCATTGAGTTTATTTCCTCTTTCTTTGATTTGAACTCTTGTTTTTAGGTCAGAGACTTGACAGTCCACAAAATCTAAGAGGCCTGAAAATTGACTTTTTGTTCTCATGATTTTCAAATATACCTATACCTCGTGTCTATAGAGTATTCTGACAGGTGGTATAGTTGAAATCCTATTTTTAAATAAGAAATAATTCATATAGCATGTAACTCACTCTTTTGAAGTATATAATTCAGTGATTTTATTTTTTAGTGAAGTCAAAACTGTTATTACTATCTTATCCCATATTGCAGTATCTCCAAAAGAGACAAAATATGTGTTAAGCAATCATTCCCCATCCCTGCCTCCTCATTGCCTCTGGTTGCCAGGGACCTGCTTTCTGACTCTTTGGATTGTCCTGTTTTGAATATTTTATTATTTTTAAATTTTCATGTATGTGTGTGTGTGTTGTGCATGACTCTGTATTCACGTTTGCTTGTGTGTGATTGCATGTTCATGTTGTATGTAGGCCAGAGGCTGATGCTGAGAATCGCCCTCAATTGCTCTTCTACCTTATTCACTGATGCAGAGTATCTCAGTCAAACCCAGAGCTCTCTGATATGTCTAGTCTTACTAGCTCACATTCTCTGGGAGTGATCAATCCTCTCTCTGAATACCTGGAATAACAGGTGAGCAGCCTTGGTCACACTGCCTGTAACTAGCTTCAGGGGAGCCAGTACCCTCTTCTAGTCCCCACAGGTGCCCCCCCCACCACGTGAGCACACACACACAGGCACAAAGACATAGACACCCACATACATAAAAAAAAAAATCTTTAAAAGAAAAGGGTACAGTATTTCCCTTACCTCCATAGTTCACTGTCAGCAGTAGTTTTTCTGGAACTGTCTTCCTTGAATGCCCAAATCTGTTACAAGGCTCAACTAGAACACTTTGCAAAAGAATTTTCCCTTCCTTGTATGACTTGTGATTCATCATTATTGACATATGGAGTGATTTAGTATGTTTGTGTTTGTGTGTGTGTATCACGTGTTGTTTGCGTGTGTGTGGGTACACTCATAAATACATATATATGTGGAGGCCAGAGGTTGACATTAGGCGTCTTCCCCAATTCTTCTCCACTTTATTTTTTTGAGGCAATCTTTCACTGAACCTAGAAATCACTGATTCAGGCAGATTTGCTGGCCATTGAGCCACTGGGATCCTCCTGTCTTTGATCCTGCTTCCCCCACCTCCACCTCTGGGGTTACAGACCTGAGCCACTACACCCAGCTTTTATGTGGCTGCTGGGGATCCAAACTCAGGGCACTGTGTTTGTGCAGCAAGCTTCTTACCCTTGAGCCATCTCCCAAGCTCTTGGTTTTACTTGTCTTGCAGAGATTTCTGGTGTGGAGTTTTAAGCAGTGGGTGCTTAATATGTGCTAAGAGCATTCCAGCTCACACTTTGATACACTTTGTATTCAGATACACTTTGCTTTTAATGCATGATGCCTTGTGTTTTCCCTTTCATGGTAGATGGTCCCCATCCCCGCTGGAGTATTTACAATGGGTACCGATGATCCTCAGATCAAGCAGGATGGAGAAGCCCCTGCCAGGAGAGTCACTGTTGGTGCCTTTTACATGGATGCCTATGAAGTCACTAATGCTGACTTTGAGAAGTTTGTGAACTCAACCGGCTATCTGACAGAGGTAATGGGCTTGGGGATGGGAAGGAGAACCTTGTCTTTTCCAGACCATTCAAGAAGAGTTTAATAACCACAAAACACTGAACACTTTTACTCTGTGCCCAGCACTGTGATGAACACTTCCTATCTTTCATTTAATTTCTCACAGCGGCTCCATGATGTAACAAGCTGAAAGTCAAATCTGACTCATTCTAATCACACTACCGATCAGTGATCATAGTCAGGCCTGGGCACTGTGGACCATTGAGCCTGTGTTTCTAACCCTTATGCTGTGTTATGTTAGTACTTTACTCTATGGAGAGGGCTGCTGCTCACTAGGCTTTCTGAGAACACAGATGGCATGTGGTTCTTCTCCATGCACCACAGACTGCCTGTTCCACAAACATTAACATTTTATAAGTGGGCCAGTGCCTAAATCAATGTTTCTCAACCTGTGGGTTGTGACTCTTCGGGGTCATATGACCCTTTCACAGGGGTTGCCCAAGACCATCTGCGTACCATATATTTATATTATGATTCATAACAGTAGCAACATTACAGTTATGAGGTAGCAAGGAAAATAATTTTATGGTTGGGGGTCACCACAGCATGAGGAACTATATTAAAGGGTCGAAGTATTAGAAAGGTTGGGAACCACTGGAAGTGCAGCTTTTCATTGTTGTGGCTCTGTTCTAGTACCTTGGTGACTCAGTAGCTCTTTTCTGGGGGCAGTTTTAGGCCTTTTCCAGGGGTCACTGAATCACAGTGCAAGGCAAGAGGATGCTTGTCCCAAATAGGAACTGGGGGGTTGATTTTCTAATTTATGAGTGTTTTCTGTGAGAATCTCAAATATACTTGTTTCCGAAATCTTGTCCCCTTTTATCTCACCCAAGACCTTTGCCCTTTTATTCAGAATGTGGAGTCCTTACTTAAAAAAATATTTGACATCAAACATCATTTTTTTAATGAAAAAAAATTCATTTGGGAGTGAATGCCAAAAGAAAAGCAACATTCGGGTTCAGTTCTGCACTGTCTCATTTCTTTGGAATTTCCTAAAATATACCAAGTGGTTGTAAATCTTGTTTGTAGATATTTGTAGTAAGCAATAGTGTCTATTCTTTTTGTTTCATATCAATTCATAATCTAAATTAGAAAAAAGAATTTGTGTGTTTGTGTATGTGTGTACGTACATGAGAATGCTGATTTACCCATGTGGGTATGTGTGGAAGCCAGGAGTTGATATTGGGCTATTTTCCTCAATGGCTTTTCCAATTTACAGTTTCTAAAATGTTTTTATGTATGTGCGTATCTATGTATGTATGTGCATATGTTGTGCAGGTACCTAAAGAGGCCAGAAGAGGGCGTTGCATCTCTTGGAGTTAGAGTTACTGGTGGTTATGAACTGCCTGATATTCTACCTTATTTTTTTAAGAGGATCTCTGATTGAACCTGGAGATTGTAATTTTGGCTAGACTGGATGGGCAATGAGCCTGGGATCCACTTAGCTCTGCCTCCTAAGCCCCTAGCACTGGTGTTATACACCCTTGGCTTTTACTTGGTCAATTAAGATCTGGGCAGTAAGTAATTTAACCACTGAGCCATGTCTCCAGCCCTAGATGAGTTCTAAGGAAGGAGGACTTTATAGAGCAGAATCCTTCTGGAAGATTAGCTCCCAGATGACAATGTAAGATATTTGTGAATGTGGATGAACTACCTGAATCTTCATATTTACAATCTTTGTATTCACTTAGGACATAGACAAGAAGCCAGGATAATAGCTCACAGAGGACTTTGTCACCAAAAGTCACAGCCTGACATTGTTCATCATGTTGTTGCTATTAAAATGCTGTTTGTATTTATCCCCACCTTGAAATAGAATTATAAGGCCTGATTCGATGTCATTTATTACATGAACATGCATACCATTGCAGCACTAATTTTAAGTAGTTGTCTTGGTAATCCTATTGATTTTATTTTAAGCATTTGGAGCTCTCTTTCTGAGGAGGTCTCACCTTCATGCTGCTAGGAGGGTGTAGAACACAACGAAGTTCAGAATTCCTACCTTGGGCACTGTTTCATATTCTCATGACATCTCACAGATTTCTCTCCAATGTCTCAAGCTTCATTGTACATCTTCCCCACTTCTCACCATATTCTAGCCCAGTGGCTCTTGTTTCTGTTCTTGAGGATGATGTACCTCTCTTCCCCCTTTAGTGCCTGTCGCTCCCTCTGCGTGTAACCATAGCTCCTTTGCTTGACCTTTCTTGCATGGCTTACTGCTGCTTCAGTCTGCTTCCTGGAATGTCCCTTTCTCAAGGAGCCTTCTACTCACTCTTTGAGGAGGCTGTTATTAACCGTGTTAGCTTACAAAGCAAAATGAAGTTCTAAGTATTTTCTGTGAAATTTTTCGGCCTGATTTTTATCTCTGCCCTCACATTCAAGCCCTTTAAGAACAGAGACTGTCCTTTTCTGAGGATTTATAGTTAATGGTTGCTGGGAGGGAGAGCTGTTTTTTTCAGTGGTGTAGCTACTGGTAAGTGCGAATGCTCCTATGAATAACCTCTTACCCATGTTCCTGTAAACAACCCTAATTAAACTCATTGGAACACACACACACACACACACACACACACACACACACACGAGGTGTGGGAGATATGAAGAGGACAACTATAGAAAGAAGGAAAGGAACAAAAAAGGATAATGGATAATGAGCGAATAGGGTTAAAACATTTTTTGTACATCTGTGAAAATATAATAAAACCCTTTATTATATATAATTAACATATGCTGCTAAAAATGTAAGAAAGGTCAGAGATCATACCTCTGAAATACCGACAACAGTAATTCCTGATGTAGCCTCCGCCCCGGCATGTGGTCGGTGTTGTGTATGTGTGTGTTGAGTGAATAGGTGGCTTGGGTTGCTAGGCATCGCGGTATTACTAGGAATACATGATTACCATTGGGGTGAAGAAAACATTCATCTCTAGTCAATAAAAACAGGCTGGAGGCTCTTCTGAGGCCTGATGTATAGGGATCCAGGACTCAGTTAACTGCACCTGGTAAGGATAGGCCAGGCCTAGAGGGGGAGCCTGGGGCATCCCTGGTCAAGGTTAAAGTGAGGAGACTGGAAGGGGCTGTCCAGAAGTCACTCCTTTCATTTCTTTTGAGCTCCCTGTGTTGGAACTACCAGATTTAACAGAGGCAGCTTGCTTTGGCCTCCTTCCAGACCCCATAATTAGAATCTCTGGGGCTGGAGAGCAGCAGTCTGAGTTTAACAAGCTGCCTGTGTGAGCTCAACTGCACAAGCTGGGGAGATGCTGCTGGTCCTGGTATGGACGTTCACACAGCCAGGCGCAGAGCTCTGGGGAGCCCCAGCAAGACAGTCTTTATGTTTCACGGATGTGTAGGAACAATCGGAAATGTAGGAGGGAAACCAGAGAAGTAGAGTCACGGACGCTGAAGGACAAAGATTCCCACTTTCAGAGCAGACATCAATGAAGATTTGTGACAGTAATGTTAAAGAAAATGATTAAAATACAGATTTCCACCTGATATTTGTGTTGGTCCCTTTATAATACAGAATACATCAGAGAATCAGCAAGCAGTGGCATTTAATTCTTTCAGGTAGATCCTAGGAGCAGGGCAGAGGACAAATAGCTCCTTTGTATAATATCGCACATACTGAATACTGTCATTTCTCAGAGTTATTTACAATTTTGGGAGAACTATATTTCCTTTCATGGGGCATGCATCTTCTCAAAGTCTAAACTCTTCTAGTGTGCTGGCTTATCAGCTAATCAAGTCTCATGTGAAAACAGTCTTGTGAGTGACATGAACCTGTTGGAAGAGGAAGTTGGATGTTTTAAAGTCATTTCTGAGTAGTTTGTGAAGTCATAGGGGAAACTCATATCCACTTGGATTGGAAGAATCATATGATAGCATTGTGAAGAAAATGACGCCCTTGAAGCCTGTGACTAACCTTTGCTTTTTTGTTGTTGTTTTTTTTGGTTGTTTTTCACCCTCCTTCTAGGCTGAGAAGTTTGGCGACTCCTTCGTCTTTGAAGGCATATTGAGTGAGCAAGTGAAGGCGCACATCCACCAGGCAGTAAGTGATGCTGAAACAGGCTCTCTCGTGTCTCTAGGGTTCACCAGAAACTACAAGCACCACCTTCCTCTCTCTGCCGTGCCTAACCCTTCTCCTGCTGTAGAGTTGCTCTGAGTCACAGGCCTACCGGCCAGGGCATCTTATCTCACTGAAAACATACAATCCCAGGATGGTATCTGATGAAGCTTCTGGTCAGCTCTGAGTTTCTGCTTGGCCTTAGAGTGACACTGTGTGTCTAAGCAGAACTCAGTTCTGTACTTTGGGTGTGTTTTACTTGCAGCCATTTTTAGAAGAGAGGATAAATGAGTGTTACAGACTTGTGTTTTCAAAGTCTTGATCTTGGCAGGGGCTGGTGTGGAGCTAGTGCTTTATAAGTATTCATGAATCCACACACACAAAGTTGTGTCCAAGGAAGGAGTCCTTTTGCTGTGAATGTTCATAAATGCTGAGGGTTGGGAACCAGTCCTTAGAGGAAATAGTGCACAACCTTGTATGGAGAGACTATAGGGGGTGTGAATTAAGTCTGTTTTTCTCAGACATAGAGATTATTGGCTAGGTTCCATAAATACTATGTGTCAGAAAAAAACTTGGGATTCCTTTGTCAGCCAGTTTAGCAGGTTTGTAAATATTTGTATATGTGTCTCGTGAATATGTAAAAACAAGAGAAAGAGCAAGGTTAGCTGTGAAGTTGAGAATTCTCCCAACATAATGGGTAGAGAATGAAGAGCAAGAGACAGAAAGAGTGGGCCTTTAGGGTCTCGCAACTCAAGGAAGACAGTTACAGAGGGTGAAGATGAAATCTCACCCTAATCTTCCTCTTTTATACATGTTCCCTTTAAATAATTCTTAACTGGAGACCAGAGAGATAGCTCAGTGGTTACGAGCACTGGTTGCTCTTGGAGAGGACGCATGTTCTATTATTTCTGCACTCACATGGAGGCTCATGACCTTCTGTAACTTCAGTTCTAGAGGATATGATGCCCTTTTCTGGGCTCCACAGGTACTGCATGCATTTCGTGTACAACTATACAGGCAGAGAAACACCCATACACATAAAATAATAAAATAATGCAAGTCCTGTCTTAGCTTCATCTTAAAGTGTTGGTGTTGCTGTGTCTCTTCCTTGGGAGCAGAAGCATCAGGAAATGGACCCTTCTGGCTCATGCTATCTGTGTTCCAAGTTGTGTAGCACAACTTGGGTAGGGGGAAATGAAGTAATTAAGACTTGGTCTCAAATCATATTCTGGTGAGTCAGGCTACTTTTCATGTTTGTTTTAGTAAATGTTTAAAAGGCCTGATTGAGCTCCTTTTGAATTCCAGTTTGCTCATAGCTGGTTAGCCAGTTAATATTATTTGTTATATAACCTGATCCCCCTACCTCTACTTTTTTTTTAAAGGGTTGAGTTCAGCTCAGGGTGGTGGTGATGACCCAGCAAGCAGCTTGGAGTGTGTTGCCTGTTGTAAGATATGGGGTTCAGACAAGGGAGGCCATCTGTGCCCATTTCTGTAGCTTGACTTTCAGATGCAGGACATCGTGTCTCTTAGGAACCACTAATGTATTAGATGTGGAGGCAGACGTAGAACATTGATAGGCTCCAGAGGTGCCCTGAGTCATAGTCAAGTGTGTGTGCTTGTAGCTGGGATGAGGACAAGCACCTCTCAGCTGGTCACAGGGTTGGCCTCTTGCTTAAATGCTTATAATGGAAAAGCAAACCTTTTAAGGTTGTTTTGAAAGGGTTGAATGAGTAAAGTTAAGTCTGTCAATGGTCTGGGAGAGCTTTATCCCATCTCATTTGTTTGCCTGACTTATCTTGGCTCATTGGACCTTTTGTAACCTCGTATTTTCATAAGGTAGCACGCAAGATGTCCATGAGACGAATTTATGATGACTTTAGGAGGTAGATGAGACAGTGGGAGGTCACTTGGAGTCACAGGAATACCCCTCCTCCTTTACATGAATCTTTAGGCCTTAAGTAAGAAGGGCTTATTCGAATTCTGGCATGTCCTGAACACCTGGCGGTAGTTTGTTTTCAACATCAAAGTCAAATGTAGGAACTTTTCCGAAGCTGTAGTAGCTGGAAAAATTTTAGCAACTGTGTTTATTTTTATGTGGTTGTTTTCAAGGTTGTATTCTGTTTATGCCAGTTTACACTAGTGGCATGAAATTTCCTTTTTATTTTGGTGTCCAATAAAACACAAATACAGGAAATCATCCGATTTAAATGTGAGAGCAAACTTGCCCTCATCATCTGATTAGAATTAGAGTTGCTACCTGCTTCAGCAGTCCCCTATGTGTGCCACACTAGTCACACCCATTCCATTCCTAAAGTAGCCCTCCAGGACTGCCTTTTGAAGTGAGCTCTTCCTTGCATTTCATTATAGTATTGTCACCTAGGGGTATACCTTAAGTTTAATCCTGCCCATTTAGAGAGATTCTTGTCAAAGTCATTACTAGTATGCTTTCTATCACATCCCCCATTTGTCTTCCCATTCATTTTACCCTTAAAGGCCATAGAGCATTTAGACTGTAGACTTGCCCAGTCTGAATTTTGCTGATTGACAACTGCAATAAAGTTCAGTTGTCTCTGTGTTTTCTGCAGATGGTATCTGGACCCTCAAGTATGATCAGGTTCATAGTGCACCTGTGTCATGAATATCACAGTGGTTTCTTCCTCTAGCATGGAGCAGCTGGTATCTGCTTCTGCATCCTTTGTGTCATATCAGCTGATGCGATGCTCAGTGGCTACGCACATGAATGAACTGGGATTGTAGATTTGGGGAACATAATTATTTTTAACTTATCAATGGAGATGCTTTCGTAAAGTAATAGTTCCCTCCATTTATTGTTCTCTTAACCATTGATACAGGTTATACAAGAATGGTAGATAGATGCTTGATTCTTTACTAACTTTAAAAAAAAAATGAATTAGTGGGCTACAGAGATGGCTCATTGGATAAGAATGTTGGCTGCTTTTCCAGAGGACTCAGATTCGATTCTCAGAATCCACACGTCTGCTAACAACCATCTGTAATGCCAGTCCAAGGGGATCTGATACCCACTTCTGGCCTCTGTTGAGCACTGCATGGACATAGTGCACAGACATACATGGGAGCAAAATACTCACAGATATAAAATGAAATATAGAAAGAAGTGAATTGGTTGCTAATTACTCTTCAACGATGACCAGCTAGATCTATCCCCACACACCACTAGATAGGTGTGTGGTCCAGAGCTCAAGCACTCCTGTGCGTGTGTGTGTGCACACGCATGTCCTTGCTCCACCGAGGTTTGGAATGGAACTGAGGGCCTCATGCATGCTAGGTAAGCACTCTACCACTGATCTATACCAATAGCTTGGGTTTCTTTACTACATTTTATTCTTTTAGAGTATATATTTTCAGGAATATCCTATGGAAATTAATTTATTCAATGTCTTTAGCTTTCTTACTTTTTACAAGATTCAAATACTCAAGAATCGTTAATGGCTTTTATTATATTTGTAACAACATGCCACTTTTAAGATATTTCCCACTGTGACAATTTCATTTGTTTGGAACTTGTTCTCTGAGATCTCCCACATGCTGTTCAGACCTATCATTTTCAGTGTTGTAATTCTCTAGCTTCTGTTGTTCCAGTGTAGGAATAAAAAGAAAAAAGAAAGCAATTTTGATTTAATTGGAAATTTTATTTTGTTTTATTTTATTTTATTTGGTTTTTCAAGACAGGGTTTCTCTGTTGTAACTCTGGCTGTCCTAGAACTCACTCTGTAGGCCAGGCTGGGCTCGAACTCACAGAGAGCCTGCTGCCTCTGCTTCATGAGTGCTGGGATTAAAGACGTGTGCTGCCACCACCTGGCTGGAAATTTTATTTCTATGTTGGACGTATTAGCACACATTCGTGATCTTTGCACTTAAGAAGTTGAAGCAGGACCATTAGATCAGTGCTAATATTGGCTACATTGTAAATTCAAGACTAGCCTCTGTTGCATAGGACCCTGCCTCAAACAAGCAAAAAAAAAAACAAAACAAAAAACAAAAGACAACCCCAAACCAAATTTCCTTTAAAGATAGCTTTATTTTCTTTCACAGGGAGTTGTAAGAAAGGGTGTATCTTCACTGAGTTTTCTGTGATGATATCATCTTGTTTAACTGTAGTTCAGTTCACAGCTAGAATTGACATGTGGTACAGCCTCCCTCTCTTCATCCAGTTTCAATGGTTTTATGTGTATTCATTGTGCATATCTATTTAGTCCTACGTAAAAAAATCTTTAAGAATTCATGGATTTAAATGTTATGGATTTCATTCACTTGGAATCACAATCTTTTTTGAAGGCCACACTTTCCTATTTTTGAGCACAGGATGTCTTTTCAAGTTCATAAAGGTCTGGCTGTATTTCCTCCTCCTGCTTTAAACAGCTTCATGAGATGTAGCTTACATGCACAATTCACCTTTTTAAGTGTATGCTTTGCTGTTAGTTTGGTGTATTTTTAGAGTTGTGCAGCCATCACCACAGTCTAATTTTAAGTTGTTTTCATTGGCCCATAAAGAAGCCTTGTTCTCACTTGTATGTCATTCCCCATCCCTGTTCTGGGTCCTTTTGAACTGAGCCCGAGAGTCCTTTATGGCTTCTTTGCTTCCCCCAGTCTAGTACTAGCTCTTGTTGTAAGAAGCCTTGGTTTCTGTATTAGGGTTTTTTTGTTTTTCTGTTTTTTGTTTTCTGTGATAGAATACTCCTCTGCCCCCGCCTTCTCCAAAAAAAAGCAACTTAGGGGAGAAAGACTTTATTTTGGCTTAGAGCTTCAGAAGGAAGAGTCCATCATTGCATGGCGACAGGAGCAGGAAGCTGTCTGATGACACTGCATCCACACTCAGGAAACAGAAAATAAGTGAGACCAGGCTAAACACCTCAAAGCCTGCCCGGGTGTTACACTTCCTCCAGCAAGTGTCCACCTTCTAAAGGTTCAGTGTTCCCAAACAGCGCCTCCAGCTGGTGTTCAAACAAATGAGGCTAGGAGAGAGTTCTCTGTTCAGATCACACCTGCCTCCCTCTCCACAGAGGGTTTTTGGGTCTTTTGTCAGTGTGTATTCATTGCCACTGTATTGTCTCTTCAGTGTGCAGAGGTAAGATGAAGTGCCCCATGCTTTCATTTGGAAATTTCTGTTTCTGGATTTTTTTTTTCTTTTTTTCTTTTTGAGACAGGGTTTCTCTGTTGTAACTCTGGCTGTCCTGGAACTCATTCTGTAGACCAGGCTGGCCTCAAACTCACAGAGACCCTCCTGCCTCTGCCTCCTGAGTGCTGGGATTAAAGGTGTGTACCACCACTGCCTGTCTATTTCTGGATTTTTAACTTATCCTGTTCTGTATTAAATCCTTTCCTTTATTTCTACACCAAGAATCCTGTTTCTCAGGACACAGGGACTGAGCTCAATAGCCTACAGCTACTCTGGACTTCACCCAGGATCACACATCAGTGCCAGCATCACCTCTGTGGTTACTGAGAACAGGTTAAAGAAAACATAGACTGTCACATGTGCTTTCCTGTTTCTTCCCAGCTCTAAAACAGTCAGACTACTTTATTTTTAATATCGAAGCCTGGGGTCTGCTGCATAGCATGCTTTCTCCTCTTTAACTCTTTAGACTGAGTTGTAAAAGTAAGTTTGTGTTAAGTGTCTTCCTAGTGGACAAAGCTGTCTCTGCTAAGTTCTTCAGGAAGTAGCCATAAGAACAGTTCTCCCAACATTTCTGCTTGTAATCAGCAGCTTGTTAGCACACATTTTAACTGTCAGGTCAGTTTTGCTGGAGACGAAATACCTGTTTCACATTTGTTTCTCTTGAGTGTCTTACACATTTTGTTTTCTTTTGGAATAAAACCTTGCTGTTGAAAAATCTGAGTTTTTTCTTTTCCTTAAAGGTTGCTTATTGTTTTTGCCTACTGCTCAAGTCTTTTTCCCTGCTGTGGTATTTGTACTATCAGTATATCTTGGCATTGGTCACTGTGGATCAATATTCTCAGATATATTAGGGTTTGCTTTTTCAATCTGTATTTTCAACATTATGGTTTAAACATAAAACAGTTTTTTTTACTGTGTTTTTCTGTGTGTTTAACACCCCCCCCCCCGCCACATACACATAAGCCTTTAATTTGTAAGCCTTTATTTGTAAGATCATTTTACTTTTGGGATGGTGGTGGTGATGAGATCACACCTAGAGTCATATGCATATTTAGCAAGCACTGTACCATTGAAGTATACCTTCTGACCATGTTTATTACTTGCTTTTTTGAATTAATCTTTGTCTTTCTTTTCCCTTAGATTAAAAATGTTATTCATTTTGTCTTTTGGGTTTCTGAAATAATATGTGTAAAATGACTTTTTGGTTAATTTCTAGTTCTTTATTGATTTTGGCACCTATATGTGTTTATGAGTTATGACTTACTCTTTTGCCTATAATTAATAAATGGTATTTCTCTCATTTTGGAACAGCATGTTATGATTATGTGTGTGTTTGTGTGTGTATTTGAGAGAGAGAGAGAGAGGGAGAGAAAGAGAGAATGAGAGAAAGCAAGAGAGAGAGAGCACGCGAGAGCGCATTATTCTGCTATATTTTATATGTGGTTGTACCAGAAGGTTAGTACTAATATGGTAGTGTGGAGAAGTAGTAGACTTTAAGTAGACTGTTAAGATATACGATAACCTTTAATGTTAGGTAATTTGGTCACTGGGAACACTGCCTACCAAAGGGGTTGCTGCTTTAATAAGAGCTGTTATAAAAGATCAAGCCTGGTCTGGAGAGGTGGCCTAGATAGTAAAATACTTGCCTTATGAGCACAAAGATCTAAATTTGATCCCCAGGCCCCATGTGAAAAATCTAGCCTAAGTACATGCCTATAGTTCCAGAACCAGGGAAATAGGAGGATTCTATTTGGAGCTCACTGGCCAGCCACTCTAGACAAATTGGAAAGCCCCAGCCCTGTGGGAAACTGTCTGAAAAAAGGTGTTAAGCAAGCAGGGAAGACACCTGAGCACTAACCTCTATATACACATGAATGGAATTATGAACTATGTAAATATCTTTTTTCATTTGTGATGGTAGAGAGTGAGCTTTCTACATGGTAGACACTGAACTACACTCCCAGTCTAAATTAGTTTTCTTTAAGCATTACCCAGCATCCAGTATTTTGTTGTAACAGTGGGGAAGGATGCATACATCTTCCAGGCTTCGTTCATCTCTGTCCTGTTTCTTCATCTCTTTTTTTTTTTTTCTTGTAGTAACTCTGGGGTCGGATTTGAACCCGAGTCATTTTTGTTGCTTATTTTCAACTTTTTTTTTTTTTTTTTTTTTAAGTTTTAGAAGGAGAGGTGGTCTAGAGTAGCTTTGTAACTTTGTTCAACTCCTTCTTGCCTTCTCTCCCTCTTGTTATTCTGTTGCAGTCAGGTGACTTTTGCCCCATGGATTTCTGCTTAGTTTGAGATTCTGTGCTGGAAGGGAACCATGGCGTTAAGAGTTTGTGGGGTGAGAGTCTCAGCACTCCCACACTGTCATTGTAGGTTCCTCACACTCACAGGCTGCAACAGTGGATACAGTTCCTTCTAGTTTCAGTTCCTCTGTGCTTTCCAGCAATACTTGTCAGTTCTTTTAGGATTTCCCCCCAGTTTTATCCTGGAAAGTCTGGGTGGGAAAGACTGTTTCAGATGACTCTTGCAGGTGAGGAGAAACTGATCTAAGGAATAGTTCAGGTAGAGCACTTGGTGGAGGGGCTGTCGTGCTCACCTTGCTCGAGTCTCCACCTTCATTTCTGCAGTCAGATCTCAGCTGGGCTTCCTCTGAGAAGGCCATCTAGACACCATCCTGTCTGCTCCACATTCCAGACTGATGTATTTCTGGTCAGTTAAGTGTTCTGTGACTTTATGTGCCCTTTGTCTGTACTGCTTAGCTACCTTAGCATCATAATTGCTTGTGTAGGTATTTCATGAATAGTTTTCCCTTTACTAGATTCTAGTCTATAAGTTGGGTGGGAATGCATTATGTTTTTTTTGGTTTGGTTGTTTTGTTTTGAAACAAGGTCCCCGGAACTCACTTGTAGACCAGGCTAGCCTCAAATTCAGAGATCTACCTGTCTCTGCCTCCCTGATACTGGATGAAAGGGATGTGCCACCATGCCTGGCTTTGCACTGTGTTATTTACTACTGTATCCCCAGTACAGTGACTGTCACTTAATAAATAGTTAATACTTATCTGCCAGAATGAAAACTTAACATTCGGGTATTGTGTTTCAGCATTTAGTTTTTGAGAGCAGCAGGGTGCAGACCTGGTGTGACCCATCTCCCAGGCTGCAAAATCAGCTCTTCCTTGGTGGCTGATGATTGCCTGGTCATCGGGGTTGAGGTGAGATCAGAGCAACAAAGTTATTTGGAAAGATTCTTGTAGGGCTGGATGATTGGATAAGATGCAGTTCTTCTATCATTTGTGCTTTTATTGAAAAGAGTAGTTGTTTGACTTAGGATAAGTGTGTGGCATGGGCTCAGGAAGTAAACCGTGATAACCCTGGAAGGGGAGAACTCAATATAATAGGATAACAGGGCACAGTTGCTTTCCTCCGACCTGTTCCAATGCACCTGATCAGGATGAGGGTTCACGAGGTAAGGTGGGGTCACACAGTGCCTGTTTAAGGTGCATTTAAGTTTATTTTCAAGTCATAGGTCATTTAAGGCTCAACTTGTATTAAGGAAAAGAATGAGTCTGACTTCACTTACCCCCACTGAATGTTGGTCTTTATGTCATCAACTTCCTTAGAGAAAGAAGATAGATTATGGAATAAAAACTCATGCCCAGAGATGCCCAACTTTAAGAAATTCATATGTGCAAATAAGAATTTGCAATTTGCAATGGGCTGTTGCACACATGTAATCCCAGCATTCAGGAGGCAGAGGCAGGATCACAAGTTCAAGACCATCCTGAGCTACATAGCAATACCCATGGGTTGGAAGTATAGCTCATTGGTAGTGCACATGTATTCCTGGGTTTGATGTCAGCACTGTGAAAGAGCTAGAGCAAGAGCAAAAGTAACAGAGATAATATTTCAGTTGATAGAATTTTCAAAATACCCTCCATGCAGTATTTTCTGCAGATGCTTATTTTCCAGGGTTAATGATTGAAGCCACAGTTGCACACACACAATACAGATGAGTGTTCTACTATAGAGCTGTACCCACAGCCCTCCACATAGAATTAATTTCTGTGTTATGGTTATACAGTGTCTTAGTTCTTTTCTATTGCTGTGGTATGGCACTATGACCAATGCTACTTATAGAAGAGTTTATTGGTGCTTATAGTTTCAGAGAGTTGAGTTTATGATCATCATGACCAGGAGCATGGCAACAAGCAGGCAGGCAGCTGGAGCAGTAACTGAGAGCTTACTTTCTTATTTGCAAGTAGGAGGCAGAGAGGGTGAGAATGCTAACCGTGAATGGCATTGTTGGCGTTTTAAACCTGAAAACCCATTCCCAGTAACACGTCTCCTCCAACAAGGCCACACCTTCTACTCCTTCCCAAATAGTTCCACCAACTGGGGACCAAGCATTTAAATATATCTCATTCAACCTACCATATATGGGAATACAATAAGTGATTAAATCTATTTGCTGGGTGTGCATGTGATACAGCATTTTGCTGGTACTATCACATTATTTGAAGATGGGACATACTGTCCCCCTATTTGCACTCCCTTGTGAAAGTTAAATTTTTTTAACAGTACATTTTTTTGTCTTATTCCTTTAAAGAAAATATCCAAATCAGTACAATTCCTCATGTCTGTCTACATCTCATTGAAAATGAGTAAAATCAATCAATTACAGATTGCCTATAATGTCCAGCCCTGCAGAGGTTTCCACTCTTCCCATGAAGACTCGAAATGTTATGTATGCTAACTGTGAGTATAATGTTCTGTATGGCGAATTTCACTAAGAACTGAAGTAAAAAGTCTTGACAGTTTTTCAGTTTTGCCCTACATCTCCTAAATATTTGTGTCCTGTTTGAAAAAGCAAGCATTGTTCTTTTGCATGCAGTCTATTACATCATCAAGGTACCTGACTTAGGACTTAATTAGAAGTCATCCGTCTGATGTAACTACATTTCTCTTGTGATAATGATTTTGTGTACATCCATTTATTTGAGCCTTGTTCCGATTTTCCACATTTGTACAGATTGCTGAAGCTAGAGACATTCTAGTCACTGTGATCTCTGTTCTGTTTGATTCTTCCAGTTGTTAGATTCTCTTTCAGTTTTATTTATACTTTGTGAATTTGAATAGATCTGCAGTTTCTCATTGTTGCTGGTGCCAGTTGAAAAATTTTCCCCAGCTGTTTTTGTAAGGCTAGCTGTCATGTTTATACTACATTTCAAGAAACCTCTGTCTTTTTAATCTGCTTGTCTAAATGCATTTAGTTTCGAGAAAGCAGTTTTTGTAAAATTGTGAACTTAATGTCTTATACTTGAATATGCACAATTATGCAGTATTCTTTTTCTGTATGGATTTTATTCTGGGCTGTGTGTGTATAAGAAGCATAATTTACCACCTCTGGCAAGAATAAAGACACCTTTGCTTTCTCTTCCTTTCCCTTTCTTTAACTTCTTACTACAACTCTGGTTATGTCCCATGGGAGAAGTGGGAAGCCATGTCTTTGTTCTCTGAAGTCCATTTCTCTAGGGGGCATGAAACTCACATGGGCTCTGTTTACATTGCCATTGGTCACTGGCAGGCTCGTACAGCTGTTTCAACTTAAACCCAAGGCAGTTGCTATGGAAATGGCTGAGTAGAAATAGGTCATGTTTAAAGTCCTTTCCCTTGAATATAAAGCAGTGCTGTAACTCCAAGTTGTCTCAGTTGAACAGAAAATGTGTAGGTGGACAACCACATCCAACAGAGACTTTCTTGTTCTAGGTGAGGTAGTTTTTATATATATACCGGCCTGTTCACATTGCTGCTTCTGCTAGGTTAACAAAATACCCAGTAAACAACAATGTTAGGAGTGGGATTATTTGCAGTATAATCCTGGATAACTCCCCAAGTATGTTTGTTCATAAAAGTTGTTTTATTTTATAAAGGTTCCTAAATGTAATGGAATGCATTTCTTTTCAAGACAAAGCCAGAAGTTCAAGGACAAGTGTTTTGTTTCTTGACAGGGTTTCTCTGTTGTAACTCTGGCTATCCTGGAACTCACTCTGTAGACCAGGCTGGCCTTGAACTCACAGAGATCCATCTGTCTGCTTCTGCCTCCTAAGTGCTGGGATTAAAGGCATGCCCTACTGCCACCTGGCCAAGGACAAGTTTTTAAAAACATTGAATTTATATCCCTGACATTTGGGACTGGAGAGATGGCCCAGTGGTTAAGGGCACTAGTCCACTAGAATAGAGGACCCAGGTTTGATTCTCAGCACCGACATGGAAGCTCACAACTATCTGAAACTCTAGTCTCACGGGGTGTGATGCCCTCTTCAGACTTCCACAGGCACCAGACATGCACACAGTGCACAGACATACAAGCAAAACACGCATAAACATTAAAAAAAAAACAACTTAAAAAATACTGACATGTATAAGAAGAAGGTATCCAATGACATTGGATGGAGTGTGCCGTGAATTTAGTTAGAAGATATCTTGGCTCATCCAGAGCAAGTTGGCAAAGATGAACAAGGCTATGCCTTGTTCATAATTATCACAATTATGGTGGGATGACTTTAGTTTCTTGTGTCATTCTGGGGACTTTTGACTCCACGTCTGACTATCACAGTGGAACCATGGTCAGTCTCACAGACTGGCATGTCATTAGTGTCCTTATGTGTGCTGAGGCTTTGTCTGGTTTGAGGTCATCTTCCTCCTATTTACCTCCTTCATGGAAAACATCTTGCTGCAAAGGAACAGGCTGGCTGTGTATAGGTGGTTCTCAAAGTAAGCCTGTGATGAAGGACTGTCATTACTTACTCTTCTTGAGAATGCTTTGAGGTGACACATGCTGTTCCTTGACTTTAAACAACCCTTGGGCACTTCCTGCAGCCTGTCAGTATTCTGAAAGGTTGTGTTACAGACTGAAGAGCTATTACTGATGGTAGTTTTTATTTTTTTTTTTGCTAATTGAAATATGTGCTCTGTGGAAACTTTAAGACAATTTTGTAACATGTAATAACATGAATGAATAGTAGTAAGGCTAATAACTTAACACTTGGGTGATTCTTACCTCTTATCCAAATGCTTTGTATGAATTTTGTTATTTAATCCTCATGAGAACCCTAGGAAACACAGCGAATTTTTATCTCTATTCCGCAGATGAGTATACTGGAGCCTGGAGAGGGTACAGAGCCCAGCATATAGTACTGTTTTAAGATCCAGGTAGCTTATGCAGAGTCAGATGCTTCTGTCACTTTGTCAATGTGAAGTATGTATTAACACTTCAAATCACTAATGATTTTCCTGATGATCTACAGTAGATGATATCTATTTTGGGGGAACATGTGACAATGTCTTGATTCACTGTTTTGTGTACCACAGTTGAGATTCATCTAGTGTCTAGTGGGTAGAGGTCAGAAATGCTGCTCCATATTCTACCCCATATAGAAGGTTCTAACAAGATAAAATTATATGGTCCAGAGTGCTGAGTCTCATAAAGCCTGCTTTATGATGCATGCTCATTCTGAAAAAGTATATGACTCTCCTGTTCCTTCACCCTTGTTAAATGTATGAAAGTGTTTTTTGTTTTTTACTTCTAGCTATACTAACATACATTCTTATGTAATTATTTTATAGAAACAAAGCCAGACCTACACTCTATGGATAACCTTTATAACACTACAGATATATTTCCATATTAAAATAAGTTTTGATAACTTAAGTGTAGGACAGCTGGGTAATTTTGTAATTTTTATTTAGAAGCAGTATTCCATGTAATCTGCCTGTATCTTTGCATTTCTTGCTTGTGTTCTATGTAGTCTGCATGTATTTTTGCATTTAGATCTTGCTGTTTGGACTAAGCAGGAGTCTGTGGTCTTAGGTCAAAGATTTGTGGTCATAGTATCTCCTCCTTATACCCTGCATGATGGGTTCTTTTGTTTTTCTGTAGGCATCAGTGAAGCTGAGCATTGTGTAGTTCCAGGACCTTAAGACTTGCCAACCTGTGGTTCATACTGTGTGGTGTGCTAGAGTGATGTGAAATTGCAGAAAAGAAAAAGTGAAAAACAGAGAAAGAGAGTGGGAAGGGAACTCAGGATCCATGGCACTGATGTGTGTGAGGAGGTATCTGGATGCAAGACTGAATTTTTGAGATATTTTAGAAAGAAAATATAATACGAAATTTTTTTTTTACAAGATACAAAATACGTAAAAAATACAGAGGTTTATCTTTTGTACCTCATTTTACAATCAAAGAATTAATTATTATATATAAAATAAATAAATAAATAAATAAATAGTCAATATACCCACTATCTTAAACTGTACTCTGATAATTCCTAGTGACAGTAGTGGACTGCCACGGCCACCAGCTTGAGACATTTTTTTCCCCAGTTAGGGACCCCCACCTGATAAAGCCAGATCCTTGATTACACTGCAGAAAAGAATTTCAGGATGAGCCAGAGTAAAGTGGAATTAGTGAGCTCATTAAGAATTTAGACAGTAAGCCATCTGGGACGACAGAAACACAACCCCAAGACATGGTGCAGGCATTAGGACAGTCCTGCTTGCTATCTATACTGGGTGCATGAGGTCCTGTGGCATTCTAAGTTGCATTCCACAACACAAGAAAGTTATAACAAAGTTTACAGATTAAGCAAAACTTAAGGTTTAAGTAAAAACTTAAAGACTTTTAGAAATGTAAGGTGGTTTTTACCAGGTTTCCAGCTTAGATTTAGGGATGAGAAAGGAGCTAATGTAAAAACTCAAGGTTACAATCGTTCTGGCACCAGACAAGCAGAGTTCATTTGTTACTTTTAGCATCTTTGTCTGCCATGTCCTTAGAACCTGCATTGCCCCTAGAGGCAGTGTTGTCAATATTAGTTGTGGGTTTTTTTTTTTGTTTGTTTGTTTTTTGTTTTTGACTCAGCAAGAAAGGCAAAGTAGATTCCAAGGCAAGGAAGTCTTCTTTCCTTTCTCACATCTTTTTCCTTTTTCCTGTTGTTCTCTCCTGCCTCACTGGAACTTGGAGACCCTCTCCAGGGATTAGGCTCGGTGCCTGGCACTTAGTGAGTTCTCCTTAAGTATCCATAGCCAGTTGAATTTAAGGAAGAGTGAGGGCTAATGAAAGGACTAACAAGCCACTGATGCAGCAGCTCTTGGGTCATCCATGAAGAACCCAACTCCATGAATGTTCTCCTTGGAAGAAGGGTTAGGAGTAGAGGAGCTTCTTCCCCTAAGCATGCATCTGTTGTCTCTTCTAAAGCTGGGCACACGTATAACCTGCAGTTCTTTCCACAGTGTACAGTGAGCAGACATGGCTATTATGCAAAGCTACAAGCTCTTTGAAGAATATTCAAATTAATGTTTATTATAGCTCCAAACTAGTGATACCCAAAGACTCATTTACTAGCAGAATGGATAAACAGATTGTGTATTATTTTTTATTGCTAAAGGTGAAAGAAATATTTCAAAATACAAAATAGCATGAGGAAAAAAAGGCATTCCAGTATCTACCACTCAGAGTTTGATATATATGTTTTTCTTTTTTAATTTAAGAGCTAGAACATTGGGTCTCAATCTTTCTAATGCTATGATCCTTTAATACAGTTTCTCATGTTGTGGTGACCCCCAACCATAAAATGATACCTGTTACTACTTCATAACTATGATTTTGCTACTGTTTTGAATCGTAATGTAAACATCTGATATACAGGTGGTCTTAGGCGATCCCTATGAAAGGGTCATACAACCTCCAGAAAGTTTGTGACCCACAGGTTGAAAACTCCTGAGCTAGACTCTTCAATTAGTACTGCTTTGTGCTGGGAGTGGAGTTGGTCAGGCTGAGTCATGTGATTATCTTCCTGAAGTCCAGGAGTGGGATGACCTGAGCTTTCCATGCTCATCTTCCCATAGGATCGAGCGAATTACCTGTCACTGGTACCACACAGTCCAGTCAGAGAGAACAAACTCAGATTAGCTGCTACAGTGCTGCGGATGAAACAGGAAACCCTGCTTTCGGCTCCCAAGTGCTGTGAAGTCAAATGCCTTGCAGTCTTGTTGAAGGACAAAGTGCCTTTTCTGTTGAAGTGTTTAAAGCAAATGTCTTTTTCTATCAGATTGTTGTGAAAATGCCTTAAATGTTTTGATTGTGTTAATGTGAAAAAAAAAAAGAAGTAGAGTAGGCTCAGTGTTCACAGTGACAGTTGTCACTGTTAGCAGGGCCAGAGTCCTTGTCATTTCCTCCTCACCAAGCTCACAGGGATGCAATGTTTTGACAGTACAATCATAACGGGGTTAAACTTGAGTCTGCTTTAGTTCATGTTAGCCAAGTTTCTGTTCTTCACTATTAGCAGTAATGATTGATTTTTGTGGCTCTTCTTGTGGCTGCTTGTCATAGAGCCATGTACAATGAGACTGTTTTCCTTTTCCCGCTGCTTTCTCAGTCATTACCCTAAGTTGCTAAGGGCAGAACCTTAAGCCCTCTGTACTATAATTCTTCACTGTGATAGATGTTGCTGACTCTACAAATAAGCAAACAGGCCTTGGAGAGGTTAAATACTGGAAATAGCAGAGCCATGATTTAAAACTAATTTTGCCGGGCATCAAAGCTTTAGGTCCTAACCAGTCACTCAGCAGGGATCCCTTCCCACTCTCATTACTCTGGTGAATATGATTAACAGAACCCTAAAACAGTTGTTAAGGTTCTAGTAACAATTTCCTCACTAGTTCATAATCTTACCTGGTCTGGCCTCCTCTGGTTTCTGAGTTAGTTGAGGCTGGATCTTGATCCTGTTTCACAGATGAGGGCTGTCGGGAGACATTGTGAACTTATCCAGCTAATGTTGGGCTGCAGATCGAACCATGATCTTTTAAACATAGTTCTTTTTTTCCCCCTGTGTACTCCGTCTAATCTCTGGTCACCTTGGTAACCTTCAACCTCATGTTCAGTGTGAAGATTAACTATTTCCTCATTCTTTAAAATGGAGATGTACCATGCTTCCTATCTCTCACTTGTCGCCAGTTATAGAGGATTAATGGGCAGGGCAGCTTTAGAAAATCCATGGAGCTATGCAGCACATACAAACACATACATCTATGGAGTTACTTGTGCCTTATGGTATGAATAAATAGCTTTTTTGTTTAAAGGTGTATTTACGTGTAAGTCTGTGGTCCTGGTATTCTGTAAGGGAATATGAGTTCAGTGTTTTTCTGGAGTCACAATAGCTGACGGGAGCCTGTTTCTTGCTTGCTTTGAGGTTGCAGCTGCTCCATGGTGGTTACCTGTCAAAGGAGCTAACTGGAGACACCCAGAGGGCCCAGACTCCACTATTCTGCACAGGTGAGTGTGGTCATGCCCAGTTGGTATGGTTCATTCCACAAAAAAAATGTCAGTGCTCTTGCAGAACTCAAAAGCTGTCTTCATATGTAAAATGAATGGCAAGAGTGACCAACCACTCTTGGGGAGGAAAGTGGATGGTGTAAAGACCTAGCCACTGTGCCTCCTCACAGAAGGCTGTAAATTAAGGGCCTCCTTCATCTGACTTGTCAGAGTTTCTCCTCACTGATTTCCTCCCTTTGGACATCACAAATCTCATGACATGTTTATTCTTAACAGTATGTCTATGTGTGGGTCTTTATGTGCAAGAAGGTTGTCGTCTGTCTTATGAATAAGTAGTTGTGCCCTACCAGGTGGCTTTGGTTATAGGATCCATGTGCTCTTTAGTCCTGGACTGACATACTTAGAAGCCACAATCTGACTAAGAAAACCAGAGTGGCAAGTCGGTCAGCAGGTCTCCAGGGTGGCAAGGAGATAATTATCTTAATCAAAAATAGAGACACATGCTAAACCCTGGAGATTAAGAGGGGTTTTGAGTATGATCGCTTCCCAGAAGCCCACAGAGCACGCTCTCCTAACCCCATTTTTCAGATGGCGTTTTAGGTCTTTGTTTTTTAGCCACATTCCAGGTAATTGTCCTGGAGTGGTAAGTACATGAAGTTCAGCTTTAGAGATGCAGCCCCTTGACAGATACCAAACCATTCAAAGTCTGTGCTAGAAATAGACAGCAAGGTAGAAAGTTGTATGGTCCTTGGGAACCTGAGGAGAACTGCACCTTTTAGCTCCTGATTCATATCTTCTTTCCCTAGTCTAACAATTGATTGTAAAGCTAAGAAGGAAAACCCAAAGGACAATGCATTTTCAGTTTGTGGTGCTAAGAATTGAACCCAGGGCCTTGTGTTCTATTACATGGCTGCACCCCAACACTGGAATGTACTTTTAAAGTTATGCAGTAGATACTGAACTACTCAGGAACATTTTTGAGAGAATTGATGAATGTCCAGGTAGGAATTCAGAGATGCATGAGGAGTGGATGAGCCAGTCTAGTTCACTTTTTTAAAAAAGTGAGTGGTGATTTCAGTTCTGTCGACTTCCTCCATCCTCTCAAGAAATGCTACTTGGGATCTGCTAGAGTGGTCTGTTCTCAACCTTCCTACTGCTGGAACCCTATAATGCAGTTCCTCACTGATCATTAAATTTTTTCCCATGAATATCTGGGAAATTTTTTCCCAGAATATCATGGCAGGGTCATGATTTTCTGTTTCTCTTCTCAACTCCTCAAACAAATCGATTCCAGATAAACACTGTGAGATTTGTAGCCTCAAAGTGCTGCAAAATAGTGACATAAATTCCTGATTTGGATATAACCAAAGAAGATATAGTTTGGGTGACCCCCAACCATAAAATTATCTTCATTGCTACTTCATAACTGTAATTTTGCTACTGTTATGAATCATAATGCAAATATCTGATATGCAGATGGTCTTTAGGCGACCCCTGTGAAAGGGTCATTCAACCCTCAAAGGGGTCACGACCCACAGGTTGAGAACCACTGTGCTGGAGTGAGGCAGATAGTGGAACCTTAGTAGGACAGCAGGAAGATGCAAAGTTTAAAGCCAGGTATCTGGGAAACAGGCTGAGGTAAGAGTTCTCATGAGCATGTCTCTTAGGGACCCACACTTGTGTAAGGGAGTGAATGCCAAAAATACAATGTAGGCCCAACAAAGTTCTGTCCCATTTCTCATGAAGCACTGAGGTATCAACAGACTATGCACTTGAGCCTCTGTAGGCCTCCTGCCCCTGCTGTGGTCAGTCACTGGAGGCTGTAAGGTGCCCCTAACTGTTCTGTGAAATGCTGAGGGAGCCAGGAGTGTTTGCTGATAGCACTCTTAGCAGCTGAACCAGTTGGGGGCTGGTTTCCCTGTGTCCACCGTCCCCATGGCATCTGTAGGCACCCAAGGCTGCAAAGTGAAGACATGCTTGAGTGCAGTGTCAAGAGGGGCTCTGACCCATTTGAGAGCCTAAGACTTAAGTTTCCAGTGGAAAGGACAGGCGTGTCACAGCGAGGCTTTGAAGTCAGGACTAGATGAAGGGTGACTGTGTCACTTTCTGAATCGAGGCCCTGTTTTCTGCTCCTGTCAATGTCTCTTTTAACTGTGCTTGCTTCTCCTTAGGTTAAATCATCCTGTTCTCCATGTCTCCTGGAATGACGCTGTCGCCTACTGCACGTGGGCAGGGAAGAGGCTGCCCACCGAGGCGGAGTGGGAGTACAGCTGCAGAGGAGGCCTGGAGAACAGGTACTCACATCGGATGGCCTTGTACTGTCCAGCAGTATGTTGGCATTCTCTTCCACTCCTTCTTCCTCCTCTTCCCCCCTCCTCTCTCCTCTTCAGCTCTGTGGAACTTGCTGTGCTTAGGAAGTTGATTAGTGACAGCTTCTGTTCTCCCTGGCTTTTCCTCTTCCTTGTGAGGTACTTTGGTGACACTAGTATGTGAGTCACCAGCTCTTTACAGTCCCTTAAGCCAGGTATGGGGTCAGATGTGCTCTCTGCAGTCCCAGAGTGAGTTCTAGCCATTCACCCCCTCTTGTATATCCCTCCTCAGAGCTGCTTGGCAGGCTGCCCCGCTTTTAGTATTTTCTTATTTTAGCCATCTTCTGAAGCAGTGGCATTTCTCTGCTTCTACAGCCATAAGACAGAAAACTCATGATTGGGTCACATCTTCTAGGAAAAGCTCCTTAAAATAGACAAGGCTTTAAAAAAAGTGTGTGCTGTGCCCGATCATGCTTCCATATAAGTCCAGAATGATGCCTCGTTTCTCAGATTTCTAGAAGGCTTCTTTCAGTCATGTCATTTATTTCAGGCCTTCTCAGTAGTGAGGAGAGGCCGAAGTTGCTGTACACTTGACATAAGTTGTTACAAGGAAATTTTTTTAAATCCCAATTAAAAGTTATGTTTATGAGTATATGCTTTAAAGAAAGAGTTTATCCAGAACAAATGTGAATTGTTTGTTCTCTCCCATTGCATCCTTTCTCTTGACTGCAGCCCAGAAGCCTGTGCACCCTGCTGATGCCTGTGTCTCTCCTGACAGGCTTTTCCCCTGGGGCAATAAGCTACAGCCCAAAGGCCAGCACTATGCCAACATTTGGCAGGGCGAGTTTCCTGTGACTAACACTGGAGAGGACGGCTTCCAAGGAACAGCACCTGTGAGTAGCCAGGCTTCTAGAGAAGGGGGCTGAGAGACTGTGGAAATGGATGAACGAACTTGCTGTGTCACTGCATGCCTTTCATACCAGCAGTTGGGAGACTGAGGCAGGAGGATCAGAAGTTCAAGTAGCCTACATACTGAGTTCTAGACCAGCTTGAGTTACATAAGACCCCATCTTAAGCACACAAAACCAGAGCCAGGGAAATTACTCAATGGGTAGAGGTACTTGCTGGCAAGTGTGGTGACCTGAGTCACCACCTAGAACCTTTATAGTGGGAGGAAAGAACAGACTCTCACAAGTTGTCTCCTGGCTTCCATACAGACACTGTGGCACGAGCATGCCTAAATACATTGTGTATGCATACACACATACACACACACACAAAATGTTAAAAAACAAAGTAAAACCACAGCTCCACCCCCCAAACAAAACAAAACAAAACAAAACAAAAACAGAGTGAAAGCCATCACTCGGTCTCTGACTGACACTGTTCTCCCTACGTTATCCACCCTCAAGAATGGCAAATGCTGGAAGTCATCTGCTGTTTCTTTTATGATGCATTTTCTTTCTGATTATATAATGCATACTCTAGCAGATTTAGAGAAAGACTACCAGAGGAGAGGAGAAAGCCAAACTGACCCGGAATTGTACCTCACCGTTTAATCTCCCTTAGCATTTGATTCCCTACCCTTTCACTCATCCTAGGGGTTAATGGTGATGGTGACATGGGCTTTGCGGTGTGCCAGGTGCTCCACCACCATGCACAGATATTCTCACTAGTAATGTCCATTGAACTCTTTAAGGTAAGACCTGGTGTCCCTGTTTTCCACGTGACATTCTGAGGCACAGAGACATAAACTTACCTTGCTCAAGGTTACAGAGCTGAGAAGTGGTTCAGCTGGGATTTGAATCAGCTTGAGTTGATTAAGCCCATGGTCTTATTTGATCTTATTTGAATCAGTTTGGCTTGATTAAGCCCATGATCTTAAGTGCCCTATTTGCCAGCATGTGCAACTCTGGTGTCTATGTATCAGATATGTTTTTCTATATTGCATTTCAATCACACTGGATAGAATATTTTAAAGATTTCATTTTTAGTTATGTGTCTGAGAATGGGTATGTGCCTGTGGGTGTGGGTGTCAATAGAGGCTAGAAGAAGAAGTTTGGTCCCCTGGAGCTAGAGTTACATACATATAGTTCTAAGCCACCCAGCATGGGTTCTTGGAAGTGAACTTGGGTCCTCTGGAAGAGCAGTGCATGTGTTAACCACTAAGCCATCTCTCTAACCTCTGGACAGAACATTTTAAATCCTATTGTTTCCCCCTTTCTGTAAGGAACAGTTTATCTGTCATTTAGAAGTCATAATCACATTGTCTTTCACTAGCTGTAAACCTTCATATAAACAAATCTTGATTGCTGTAGATTTGGATTATTTTTATCTAATACTGAAGTGAACATCTTGTATATTCACACTGAGCTGTCTCTGATTTTTTTAAAGATAGATTCCAGTAGAAATCAATGTAAAGGTCAGAAAACGTCTCTCCTCTTCCTTACCTTCCCTCTCCCACCAGGAATCGAATTCAATACCTTGCCTATGGCTAGGTATGTGTTCTACCACTGAACTACACTCTAACCTACAAAATTCTCTTGGTTACATTGTGTTCAGTGGTGCCCATGGCATGTTTCTTTTTATTGAGGTAGAGGAGTTCCTTTCTTATGGAGCTTTTACTGACAACATTGGAAAGAAGATATGTTTAAAAACCGACTTAGTTTATTTGTGCTGCTGTAACAAAGGTGCCATAGACTGGGTCGTTGATAAACAGAACCACGTCTCTAAGGTCTGGAAACTGGGAAGTCCAAAATGGAACTTCAGTAAGATTGGTGTTTGTGTAGCCCTTTGAGGGGGCTAAGGAGCCCTGCGTTCTCCTATAGCCAGAGCCAGAAGGGTAATAGCAAACTCCCTTCAATCTTGAGCCTGTCTGTAAAAGTCCTCGTCATATGAATCATCTCTTAGTCCCCTCCCCTAGGCCCTCTTAGTCCTGTTAAATTGAAGACAAAGTTTCAGCATAAGTTTTGAGGGGATACCATTCTTCAGACCATGCAAAACATTTCTTTTTCTCTTAACACAACGAGGGAGGAAGTTTTATATTGGAGAATAGCTCATAACTGGGTTTGTTAGAAAGAAAACCATCATTTTCTTCCAGGAGTCTTTCACACAGCTCATCCATCCTTCCTTGCTGCCTGCCTGCCTGCCTGCCTTCCTTCCTTCCTTTCTCTTCCTTTTTTCTCCTCCTTTAAAAAAAAAAAATTATTCTTTTTCTCCTCAAGAAAATCTTACTTCAAAGTCTATTTATACATTTGACACAGATATGTTATTTGGAATATGACCAATTGGTTAGAAAATGTCAGCTTGAAAACTGAATAAATGAGAGTAAAAGACCAACAACTTCTTGGAAAAGAAAGAGTGAGGAGGCACCTGATGCGAGAGAAACTGAAAATCAGTTCGAGCTGTTGTTAGGCAGAACTAAGTGTTTGGAGCAGAACTAAGTTAAAAAAAACAAGTTGCCTGAGGATACCCAAGCCCTATGAAAGCACATGATGAATTCGTGTTTCTCTCCAGTTCCATGTATGTGAGTTACATATATGTTAAGCCAACACAAACTGATAAGAGATGATGCATTATTCAGTAGAGGCAGAAAAGGCAAATCAAGCCATCTGGTAGCTGGTTCCTCCTCAGTTTCCTTCAGGAAGCTGCTGCTCTGCCAGACACATAGTTTTATTTGGTAAAACATTTGAGCTCTTAGGGAGACAAAGATTTCTACCTTTCTTCAGGCTTTAAATGAATGAGAAGCCAACTCTTTTGGTAGGGAGCAGGGCATGGAATGAGGACGTCTAGGGGTCTCTTGGCCAGCAGAAGTGGTGCTGGAGGAAAATGTCAGTGGCAGTACCCAATGTGAGTGTGCATCCAACTCCAGGAAAGACATTGGTTGTCTGGGCTGATGAGGTAGCTCAGTGGGTAAAGGATGCTTGTCACCTGGCTAGAGGATCTAAGTTTGATCCCTGGGACCCGTATGTTTGTAGAAGAGAGACTTCTATTAATTGTCCTCCAACTTCCATATGCATGTTGTGGTACACAGGTACACACATAGACACGGACAGACAGATAGATGCACACGCGCGCGCACACACACACACACACACACACTAAATGTAATAAAAAGATGTGAGTTGTTACAGAGAGCAGGGCAGTAGTTTTATCTGTAGGTGCAGGCAGCCCTGAAAATTTCCAACCTTCTCTGAATGTGAACACATGAAAGAGCCTGGCAGGAAGGAGGGGGAGCTTGCTGGTGGGGGCTCCCTCAAAGCGTGTGGTGCCACCTATAGCAGCTGCAATAAACCCTGAATCCAGGGCATGGCTCACATGGAGCTATAGAGGCAGACCTCAGTTGTTATAGTAACAGCATCTGAATGAGAGCTATGAAGGCCAAAGTACAGAAGTGTCCACGTGATCAGCTGTTGAACAGGATCATTTTGTCCTGAGAGATGGCCAGGCTCCATCCTAGAGGCACAGGTGTCAGCCACCATTGTCTCTGTTGTTTGAAGAAGTCTGTAGTTACTGTGATGAACCAGATCAATAATGTAAGCACTAGTCAATGTTACTAAAAGGCCATGATAAAGCTGCTTTGGACAGTTAATGGGTATTTCCTGTGATTACATTACAGTATTGTATGTACATTTAAGTAAGTGAGCTGGAAAAAAAAGAATTGAGCATTTCTGGGTACCTTTGTAAAAAACACAAAGCTCAGAGGGCCTGGTATTACATGTGTGCGTGTGCACACACACAACACACACACATGCATGCACACACGCACACACATACGCATACACATACACACACGTGCACGCACATGGCTCAGTATGGGATAAGTAGAGTGTTCTACAGACGTTTATTTTACCTTTATTGTGGTACTGTGGATTGAGCTAGGACCACTCTAACACTAAGCTACACAAACCCCTGCTCTCCTAGTCCATTGTTTATCAGTTTAGCATTAAGAGTATTTGACAGAGAGGTCAGCAGGTGTCTGCAGAACTTACCTGAAGATATGCCCCCAGAGTTACCAAGATAAAATTGTTACAGTTACCAGGAGTTCTGAAGGAACCCATTCTAGAAAAATGACTTGATCAAAGATGAGGTCACTTCTGTGTTAGGTATGAGATTTCTGTGTAACTGATGGCTCCTGTTCTCTTGCCCTGAAAGCTGCTCTCTTGACCCATGTTGGAGTGCTGCTTGTAATTGAATTCTGCAGCTAGTTCACTTTCCTCAACTGCTTCTGTGACAGATTCCTAACTTGTAATTGATTCCTAACATGTAACAGATTACCACTGTACCTTTTTTACTCTCTTTCTCTAAAAAGAGACAGGAAAGATAGAATTTTTCTCCACTCTCGCAGGTGGCCTTTAAAGATAGAGGGAAAGAGAAATTCACTGCTCTTTTTGGCTGCCCTTATCTGTCTGAAGCTTGGAGAACAGGAGCTCATAGGGAACTGAACTATCTTCTCTTAAGCCGTCCTACCATGTACCATCCTACCATCATCTGCCAACTAGACACTGCCTCCTTTATATCCTAAGCTGTTCCCAGAATCTAAGCAGCATCCAATCACAAGGAAGGCTGCACAGGACAGAAAACTTCTTGGCAAAGTGTCCTGCTACACTTCTGTCTTTAAGTTGACTTGACACATACAGAAGATGACTTTGGATTGACCTGAACTGCTCTTTGCCGTCAGCACACTTTGGGCAGTTGAGAACAGGAATTTAATGTTTTCATTTTTAAGACAGGGTCAGGCTAGCCTCAAACTAACAATCTTTCTGCCTCTGCTCTTTGAGTTCTGAGCATTGTGAGCCTAAGGATCTGGATCTATGTTCTACCCTGTTACACCATCATTAATTCAGTTTTTGTTTTTAATGCTTATCAGCTCATGTTCCTGAGAATTAGCATTTCAAGAAGGATTTGTCTTTTCCATTTGTTTTCATCTGAGGTTCCTGGCAGAAAGCTTTGGTTAGTGTGTTTCATATAACCATGACAGTGAAAATTTCATTTCCCATACTTACATACTCACATATAATAACTTAGTAATTAAGAGGGTAGTAACCTCCAGGTTTTACCTCAAATAGCCTATTATTGAAAGGTGGGGAAACCTTTGATCAGGCACTGTTACTTTCCTGCCGAGGATTAACAGCAACCATGAAGCTGGGGAAGATTCTTGAGAGCACCTTTGTCTGTACCTTTTAGAAGCATAAGATGGATTCCTCCCTCCAGGGTGTGTGTTTCAGTTTCTGATTTCTCCTGGGTCATGGTGTCTTCCACTTTCTCTCCACAGCCAACTCGTCTCTTTCTTTGTCCTTCCAGCTTAGTCCAGGGGGCTCTTTCTGGTCACCTCCATGTTCTTGAACAAATAGCTCATGCCGTGGCTTCCTCTCCCTCTTGTCTCTTATATTTGGATCGCAGAACCCTACTCCAGGGTGTGCTCAGATCCCCCCACCAGAGTTTGTCCCCTTGGAATTTCTGTGGCAGTTCCTATCATCTTCCTTTCCTCATCCCACTCTGCTTTACAGAACTATATTTTTAAAAAATGAGACAGTTTCTGATGTGGCCCAAGCCAGCCTCAGACTCACTGTGTAGCCCAGGATGGCCTTGGTCCTCCGTCTTCACCTCCCAAGTTGGGAGGATTGCCTGCATGCCTGTCGTGCTCAACTCTTTAGAGCTGAATTTTTAGTTTGATGCATTCTTGTTTTTCTTCCCTCATTAAATTCTTTAAGTTCTCATGTGCCACTGAGCCCCTCCCCTCCCGCACTGGCCGCACATGGCGTTTCTGAATGAGCCAAGGCACAAGCAGGGCTGTTTCCATAGTAAATGCAGATTATGGAAGCAGCATGGTGGGATTTTCACTTCCCAGCTCATCTAGATGAACTTCTTTTCACTGTGGCTTCCTAGCTTTGATTGAAATGCTCTGAGTTGCCCAAGCAGCAGATGCTTCCGTATTCATGTGTAGATGTAAAACCATCTGAAGCCACATAGAGATGAATGTCAGTTTATTCATTCTTAGTCTTACTTTGTTAGTATGGAAAAGCATGAATTATGAAAAGAAAAAAATCTCCAAAGATAATTTGGCTTTTTTTTCATCATAAACTGATTTTTTTAAAAACATGTCTATTGAAAAGTTATAAGCAATTTCCCCCCAAGGTTTTTCTCATTTCTGCCTTTGTCATTTTGTGGTATCCCACTCCTCCCTGCCGCTGTGGGGCCCAAACCTAGGGCTTCACAAGCAAGCACTCTACCACTGAACTAAACCCCCAATACTGGCTGGGAGAATTTTTAAGCCATGAATCTAGACAATGACCTGAATTTACTGTTGTTCAGTCCGTGTTTCCCCTTGTGCCCTCTATCTTACATAAACTGCACTTTGCTTGTATGTCTGTAGGTGTTACCCAGTACTGTCTGGCCTGCCTTTGAACTGTACTGTGACTCCTTGGTGGACATGTAATTTGCTTTAGACAGCTGTGTTCCAGAGACCTGCTGTTAGAAACACATTGGATAATGAGCTAAAGTTTTCCTTATTTAGTGATAGTGACTGAGGCTTAGAGATAGGATTGTCAACTGGAGGGAGCTCGTGGAGAGAACAGAGTTGACATGGCATCTGTGATACTGAAAGACGTTATGGGGTCCCAAAAGCTGATTTTTTAGTGTCAGTATTTGTATTGATTCCAGTAGGACATTCCTATTAATGATTTTGAAGGCCGAAATACTGTTAGTTTGTGCACGAGCGTGAGCGTGCGCGCGCGCACACACACACACACACACACACACACATTTTCTCACACTCACTCTCTCTTCCGTACTGTAAAGCTGTGATACTTACAGTTAGTGTTAGTCACTATTAAAAATGACTTCACTAGTTCCAGGCCATTTAATAAAGCTCCTTTTAGGTTCTAAACTCCTTTTGAGTGCTTAAAGTAAACAAACAAACAAAAAAATGAAAAAACAAGTTGGGCAGGGCTTTTTGGTTTTGTGTTGTCCAGACTATTTTGACAGGTGGGGATGAAAATTGATACTCATATTCTGAAAAATAGGTCCATGTTCCAAAGAAATTTTTTAAAGTCTTAATATTTTTATTTACATCTATATCCATTAAACCACAAACTAATCCTAAAATTTAGATTGATAAAAAGGACAAAAAATCAATTATTTGTAAACTAAACAAAGAAACAAAAAACAGTTGATGGACTTCCTATCTTCCAGACTGAATAAAAGGCACTTTGAGAGTACAATTCATCATTGATTAGTACATGGTGGCATTGAAACAAGGACCTCAAATTGTTTGTTGTAATAGTAAAGAGAAGAGTTTAGAAACAGATTCATGATTACATTTATTGCATTTCATTACATTGTTAACACAGCACAACAGTGAGGAAAGGAACATCTTTTCAACAAATTTTCCTGGTAAAACTAATAACTGTTTACAAAATAGTAACTCTCAGCCATACTTCAAATCTTTTCTAAAAATAAATTCCATATGCATCATAAAAATGGCATCATGAATTTTGCAGGCAAATGGATGGAACTAGAAGAAATCATCCTGAGTGAGGTAACCCAGTACCAGAAAGGCAAACATGGTACTAAGATGACTTCACTGTCTTCACTGCTCCTTGTCCTTCACCTGTGCTGCCGGAGAATCTTCTGTACATGCCATCCTCTTAATTTTAGTCATTTCATAGTTTTATGAACCAAAGAGATCTTTAAAGCAAGGGGGCTAATTGGTCAGTGTTGTTCTCCTCTTTATTTTTAGGTTGATGCCTTTCCTCCCAATGGCTATGGCTTATACAACATGGTGGGGAATGCATGGGAGTGGACCTCAGACTGGTGGGCCGTTCACCATTCTGTTGAGGAGATGTCCAACCCAGTGAGTATCTTGAGGAGCAGGCTTGTATCTCCACAGGGCGACACCTGTCTTCTGAGACGACAACGGCAAGGATTCCATGTGTTTGTCTTGACCTTAACCTTACATTTCTCTAAAGGGATACCAAGTGAATGTCTCTTGTTTCAACTTTAGAGTGATATATAAAAATATCTTATTTCATGTTCCCACTGGAATGTGATAATGGTAACTATTTGGGGGCATCTATCTCATAAACTTGAGTTAAGTGTGATGTATAAATGGACACAAAATTCATTAGTGTTTTAACATTAATGGTATTTTTAACATATATGGTATTTTTCATGAAAGTCCTTGCCTGGGTTTTGATGGGTTCAATTTTGATTCAGCAGCGTTATTTGGAGAAAATTAGAATGGGTAACTGTCCAGTGAGGAACTTGAGTCACTTAGTGTTTGTTTCCTGTACCTGTTTCTATGACAGGAGGATGCACCATATACTTCAGGAATAGAAGACCAACCTGTCCCTCTCAGTTTTACTTACTATGCTTTGTAAAGAATGTTGAATACAAATGAATTTCTCTGCCTCTAAAACCAAGCTCTCCTGTACCGTATGTGAAAATTGAGATTTGAAATGAGCATGTGCTTGGACAGTGCCTCCTTTATAAAGAACATCTTTGAATACTTCTTGTCTTTGAACACATTGGGGGTGGAATATATAATAATTCCATCTCTAGCAAACTTAGGCATTCATCAGTCTGGCCAAAGAACAACATTAAAACCAGCCCGACTAGTAATGCTCTATGCTTAACTGTTTGCAGTTCAGAGAAGACAATGATAAAAGAACATTAATTCTTTAGTTGCTTCTCATTGGAAGATTAACTGAAAAACCTGTCGGACCCCATGCCTCAGGACATTTGCAGAATGTGCAGCTAAGACTCTGTTTGCTATGCTTAATTTGTTTTCACAGAAAAAGACGTGGGTTGCTACATGAATAATCTAGTGATGCATATCTACTTTTTTTTTGAGTGCAGATGAAAAAGCAGAGTTTTTCAGAAACTCTTCTCCACACCCTGCCTTTCTTTACTTTCTGGCAGGGCTGATGGAAGTGTGGTCAAACAACCTGTGTCTCCAAGTGAGACTAAGATCGTACATACTTGGGGAGTCTATGGTTGGGAGCAGCCACTCTCTGCACTAGCAAGGCGTGTCTTGGCATTTGTTGTCCGAGGCAGAAATAGATTTCTCCCTGTCAGATTAAAGCATCTGCATGCTTGGAAAGGGCCGTGCAAGGCTCCAGAATTTTGGCAAGTTGTGAATGTATCTATCTGGCCATCTGGTGTTGAGTTGAGTGCTCATTAGCTTCCACTTTTATAACGGCTTGAATTTCTTCTAAGGATTTGTAGAAAAATTCACATTTTTCCCTTTCACTAGTTGCAGGCTATTTCCTGGATGTCAATCTTGTTCCAATGAAATTGTCCCATTTAGATTCATCTTTGTCCCAGTGGCCTCATTTGCTTTCTGATTTGGTAGGGTTCAATTCAACCGTTTTGAGAATTAAACCCCAAGTCATTACTGCTGTCATTGAGATCTTTACAGCTTTCTTTATCCGGTAGACAAGCTATCATCGTCTTTCAACAGCTACTTCATCAGCCTCCCAGGTGAACACCCTGCCTTTACGCTAGTTCCTGCCTTGCATCTAGAATGGTCTTCGTGCACAACAAATCCGATGCTGCCACTTTTCTGTACTTTTTAAATTCATGCACAGGTCTTTTTCTTTGTTTCTTTCCTTCTTTGTTTTTTCTCTCATTGTTTCTTTTATTCTCGTTCTTTTTTTCTTTTTGAGATAGAGTCTTGTTGAATAGCCTTGAACTCAGAATCCTCTTGCCTCTGCCTCCAGTGTGCTACTGGGATTACTGGGTTGTAGTAGTAAAAACCAGGTATTTGAATAGCTTCTTACTGTCTGCAAAATAAAGAAAGAGTAACTCTTGAATATGACTCTTAAAACCAAGAACGATCTAGCCTTTGACGCTCTCTTCTTCAGATACAACTTTCAGTTCTTCTTAAAACTTTTTAGTATAAAATGTCACAAAAGTCCAGAGAAGTACAGAAAGGAACATAATCAAAAACAGAGGAAAAAGAACAAAAGCTGTTCTTATCAACACTTAGTGTTTCAGTATTTTACATATCAGCTGTTCTGATTAGTGTTTAGTGCTACTTTACTGTGTTTTTTCAATCACTTAAAATATTTTTTATTTTTATGTGTACGAGTACTTTGCCTGCATGTATGTATGTGTATATACTGTGTATGAGTGTGTTGTGCACATGGAGGTCAGAAGAGGGTATCAGATCCCTTGGAGATAGAGTTAGGGACCATTGAAAGCTGCTATGTGAGTTCTGGGAATCGAACCTGGGTCCTCTGGAAGAGCTTAGTACTCACAATTGATGAGCCGTCTCTCTAGCCCCATAGTCTTCATTTTGCAATGTGTATGTCTGTTAAGAAACAGTTGGCTATCATGTTTATCTACTTCTTTTGTTCTTGTTTTTTGGTCACCTCTTGTTTTCACATGTACATAGTTATTTTTGATTGACTACCAGACATTGTGTGTGTAAAATTGTGGTGAGTTTTTGAGGTCTAGTTGGTGTAGTCTTTCTCTAGAGCAGTGGTTCTCAACCTTCCTAATGCACAGCCCTTTAATCAGTTACTCATGACCCCAAGCGTGAAATTATTTTTGTTGCTACTTCATAACTGTAATTTTACTACAGTTTATGACCTTTAACATAAATATCTGATATGCATATGGTCTTAGGCGACCCTGGAAAGAATTGTTCAACCACCAAAGGGATTGTGACCCACTGGTTGAGAACCATTGTGCTAGTGAGTCTTTACCTTTGCTTCTGTGTCATAATCAAGTTAGGAATTTAAGTTTTCAGTCCCTGTGAAACCTATTGCCAATTTACCTTAGGCCTTCATGGCAACCAACCAACAGACTAGGGGATTTACCACGGAGACTCCTTGGAGAGCTGTGAACTCCAGAGTTTTGTTTCCTTAGGCAGTGAGTGGGTTGGGAGTTATTTAACACCCACTGCCATTTGAATTTGCAGACTTTTAGGGAATCCCTTCTTTCTGTGATTTGGGCTCTGCAATTCTTGCAGCTGTAGAGCCTCTTGCCTGGTTTGATCAATTCCTATTTCTCTTGGAGAAATAATTTGTTTGCCTTTCTTCACTAATGGCTTGTATATCTTTAGTGCTTGGCAAAGATCCTGGAATATAACCATTAATCCCACAGTAATGCCAGTTTCAGATACTTAGACTTAGAAGACTTCAGTCTCTGTCCAAACTCCAGGTGTTTCAAAAGCAAAGCTAGAAATAGACATCTTCACAGAGAGTTTTGACCCCAAGTGTCTGTGTAAACATTTCAGGCCAGGATCTGACCTCTTTAGTGCCTTGTGTTTGTGCTAGCTCCAAGACAAGCCCACAGCAGATAGTTTTTCAAACTGCTTCAGAGAACTTGAAAAAAAGTCAACTCGCTTATGCTCAGGTTGTTCAGGAAATATCTTTTCTTATTCAGTAGCTTCCAGGGAGCAAAAGTTAATCATTAGTTTTTATTTTATTGAGCTGTCATCTATGGCAGGGCAGGTTGTAGAAACAGCCTAGCATACTTTGTACACAAAGTCCTTAGAGAAAATGAGATATTTGGCCATGTACCATGAGGATCAGTTTAGTTTGCTTGTTGGTGTGCATCTGTCCATCTGTCAGTCCTCTCTAGATGCTTGCAGAGCACCCACACAGACAAACCAAAGTGTGGTTATTTGCTGTGATCTAGCTTAACCATAAAAAACATATTTAAAAAGTTTTTATTTGTAGTTTTTTCTTTCTCATTTGGTTATATCTGGGACCCATATTATCTGTGACAGTGTGTAGTATTTTTGTTGTTGTTGTTGTTTGTTTTTAACGTGGAGCTGAAAAAAAGTAGCAATTATTTGATGTTCTGATTTCCCACCCCTGCTTAGTCACTATGGCTACCAGATACTATGCAGATGTGCAGTTGATGACATGATGGATAATGTGGTTTATAGAATCTTTCTGATTCTAAGAGGAGCACATTTGCGTCTAGGCAAAGCTGTTGGCATGTTTGTTTGTTCTGAGACAGGGTACAGGATCTTATTCTATAGCTCAGGCTGATCTTGAACAGATCCTCCAGCCTCTACTGTGATTTCAGGGTGTAACATCATGTCTGGTTCAGATAAGCCATCTATCCCTTGCCCAACCCCCACAGGGAAATTTCTAGTCTTGGAAATAGAGTAACTTGTAGTTTTTCTAACTCTATCCTTAAAGACATCTCAACTTCTGAGTGCACCTGAGCATCTTTATGGATGAGTTGGAAGTAAGGCTACCAACATGATGGAACTGTTGGGAGATTAGATGTGTTAATGTATGGAAACACATTCCATTTCTGTATCTTAAAAGTATTGTTTTTCTATTGTTATATCTTATCTAATTGGAATGTTATGTGTGCCTGTCAGCAGAGACAAATAAGGAATGCTGGCCTGCGAAAGCAAAGGGGAAGAAAGCTGTATTTGTGAATGCCAGTTGCTTGCTATTCTCCCCTTATCTTTGGTCAGTGCACTCCTTATTCATCCTTACGGTACAAATCTTGCGAATGCTTCCATGCTCATGACAGTCCAGTGGAAGACACATTCCTCCTCTCCTGCCTGCCAAGGCTTAGCTAGAGATTCTTGCTGGTTTCTGTCCACATGGGTTTTGGCCATATATTATACTGTATGGCTCTGGACAGTTGGGAATAGTGTGTTTTTCCTCTGGCCTGATTTGATGAGGCAGGGAATTTGTCAGGGAGGCTATAAGGCGATAATTTCTGCCTTCTCTGGCATGGAATGCTTGATCTCTGTTTCTAAGGACTCTTCTCAGAGCCCTCACCTATCTGTACATGCCATATTAAGTGAATTGGGACACATACCAGTCTTTTGGGGTGAAAACAACATGGATAGTCACTGTGCTAACTTACTGGCCCTGCCCAGATACCTCTTCCGTGGCCTCCTACCACTGCCCGCAGAACAAAACCACATGCTGCTCTCTCCTATCCTGCTCTGCCTGCATGATATCTTAGTCTTTCCAGGCTCCACCCACAGGCATATCCATTCATCAAACATAAACTGAGTACCTAGTCTATAGTACCTAGTTCCTATAAAAACAGGAAGTTACTTGGAAATTTTTACCCGCTAGACGACCTTTATTCATGTGTTTTTAGTGAAGATATCCTGGGGTGTGGTTGTGTTAGTAGTGTTCACTGATTAACAACTAATGTGACTACAAAGATGCTTAATGATTACCAAGGGCAAAGCAAGGTGATTGTGCTGCTGGCTTCGTGGGACTTTCAAGAAGATAATTTTCAGAGTATGGAAAGATCTATGGGAGGGTTTGAAGTGATGAAAGGGCAGAGAGAGACATTGTAATTAAATTATCTCAAAAATAAAATTTAAAAAACAATTTTAAGTTTGTCCTAGTGGAATCTGGAAATCTTTCTGGAGGAAGAGCTCACGGGTATCCACTGCTGTTTGTCTCTTTGGTTCTGTGGAGCTTTTCATTCACAAAAGAGCTACCAAGGCACAGAAGTCAGTGTGAATGTATAGAGCTCCAATATTTATCACCTTTGACTGCATTTCCAAATTCGATATTCAAGGGAGGGTTTCTCAAGTGAGAAGGGGGAATGCTAATTTTCATTCTGGGAAGATAGCATTTGTTTTCATCATAAAATTACTTTCTCAGGAGCTCAAGGTGCAACTTCCTGAGCAGGGAGTAGGACTCTAAATAGTGCCCTTCCTGCCTTCTTTGTTAGGGAGATCAGCCATGCAGGACACCCTGCTAAGTGTGTGAAAGCTGTGGTCCTGCAGCCTCTAGCTAAAAACCTCCTGGGCAGCAGGAACTCACCAACACCTGGGCCAGAAAGTTGCTTTATGGAACCTTCTGTCAGAAGGTGCTATGTCCAACCAAAAATTCCCCTGGAGCACCAGCCCTCTGCTTCTCATTCTACTTTCTCTCCTAATGTGAAAGCTTTTCAAATTCCTGAAGGTGGTCATAACATTTGCCTCTTAGTCTTTTTTTTTTTTTTTCCCCCTGGGTAAGTATCCTCCTTTCTTCTATTGTACTCAGGGTAGCTTACAATTAGGGAACTCATTTACCTTCTGAACAACATTAGTAGGGGGGAAAGGTCCAGAACACATACAGAAGCACACAGAACTGCTTGGGACTTGAAGCATTTAAAACTTGGATCTTGGGACATTTGTGTATACATTTTGCACTATCTCAGGGATGGAATCCAAGTGTTGATATGAAATGCTTCCATATCGTACATAGCTTACCTGATAGGCTGAAGGTGATTTTAAGTAATATTTTAAATAATTTTGTACATGAAACAGCTTATGCAGTTGAACCATCAGACTTTCAGCATATCGATACTTGAAATGTTCTTTTAACCCGACGTCAGCTTGGGGTAGAGGTGTTCAGCTTGTAGTAGCTTTTCTTTCCCAGCAATTAGCTCCAGCAAGCCTAGCTGTTTGTAAGTGGTGAAGACACTGAACAGAGAGAGAGCTGAAGTCACAGCTCTGGAGCGCTAGAGTCAGCCCACATTTCCATAGAACTTATGTGTTATGGGGCTGTCCCTGCTCTGGTAGTTGGCACAGGGACACAGTAGACAAGCCTTGCTGACAAGATGGTTCTTTGTGGGAAACACTGGATGCTAAGCAAATCCGGGTCAACTGTGGTGAGATTTCTGGTGGGTGTGTTGGAGCCCAGATTCGTGACTGTGGGAGCTGTGATGGCACCATCCCTTAGGATAATGGCAGAGCATCATTCTGCTAGATCAATGGGATCCAAAGATGAGTTCTTTCAAGGAATCCAGGAGAAGCAAAGGTCCTTATTGCCGCCACACACACTGTTAACAGTTCCTTGGGTGCCTGGAGCCATTGCTGTCTTGGTTTAGCTTCACTCTTGAAACATGATACTTTAACTCTGTGTGTGTACACCCTTGTTTCCTTTCTTTTCTTTCCCTGTTTCACTGTTTCCCACCCCTTATGGGAGAATTTGAAGTATACATAGAATTCCTTTTGGCTAAGCAGTTAGGGGCTTTAGAGAGTGACTTACAAATGATATTCCTTACTTTGGTGTACTCAATAAAAGGGATTTTATGAGTAAAAGATATTTTTATGAAAAGATATTATTATGAAAAATATTAAAATATATTATTATGAAAAAGATATTTTTCATAATATATGACACTTGATAGGGTTGGCAATATTGAATGAAAAGAACAAAGAATTTGCCAGTGGGTGGTTTGTTGCTCTCAGTAATGCTCTTTCTGTTCAGTAACAACTGTGGTTAAGTAACTGTCTCAGTAAGTTAAGTAACTTAACTCAGTTAAGTAACTGAATGACTCTGCTTTTGTGGAAACAAGTGACCCTTTCCATGGCACACATGGAGGTCAGAGGATAAACTTTAAAAGTCTGTTCTCTCCTTCCATAATAGAAGGATTGCACTCAAGGATAAAGGTGGCAGCACCTTTACCCTCTGAGCTAACTCATCAGTCTCATCATCTCATCATCATCTAGTTCATCATCAGCTTCTCTACCGACAGACAAGGAAGCTGAGTGAGTGCATTAAAAACTTCCCGTGGTCTATTCAACTATTGAGTGGCTGAGCTAGGACACAAAACCAAATGCTTCCAACAGTCATGCTAAACTTCCTCCCTACATGTGATTAAATAGACATATACTCATATGTGCTTAGTGTGTTCACTTGCTTTTTAAACATCTGCAACCTTCATGAAGTATAAAGGTGATGCCTACAAATGCTGAGAACCTTACATACAAATGTGACATTGGTAGATGGCTGATAAATATTGCTAAATATGAAAATACAGACATTCTCATTATCTGAGGGGGGGGTATTAGATCCAGGTCCTCCCAAGGAACTCAAATCCACATACAGTCCAGTCCCTTATGCAAAGTGGAGCAGTGTTGGCATATAACCTACACATCCTACTCTGTATATTGCACCATCTCTAGATTACTTATAATTCCTGATATAACACAGACACTATACAAATTTCTATAATGCTACATTGTTTGGGAAATAATGACAGCCAAAAGGTCTTGAAAGTTTTGGGCACAACTTTTCAAAATATTTTCAATGGGTAGTTGATGGAACGCTTGGATGCAGAATGTGGATATCAAGGGCTACCTCCATAGACTCATGTCTCAACAGAGTGACGTGTGATGTACGTATACCTGTATTAAAAACGGGTCCACAGAGTCACGTCAAAAAAAATTACAGCATAACCTGATTAAGAAGAAAAGATAATTTGACTGTTCTATTTTCTCATCTGGCTTTATTTCCAGATCCTTGGGGGAAAGAACAAATGAGTCACAGTGTGACGGAGGGAAGGTACTACGAGTAAGCTATAGAAATGGAAAATGGCACATTGTTACTTTATCATTCGTTAACAAGTTAGGTCCAGATTAGAAAAAAAAAAACAATTTGCCAAATCAGTGATTTTAATAATAACTTAGCAGAAATAAGAGATAGAGAAGGCAAGAAGGCCAGGAAACCAATTTCAAATCTCAAAATCTTAGAAACTGTAGGCATAATTTACCACCTCCCTCTGCTTTTGGAAAGAGGCACTGCATGACACAGCGATCCACGCCTCCTAAATTATCTTGCATATTCATAACATTTCCTGATCTAACATATGTGGTTTGTGATAAAATATTACTACAAGGAAGTAAGTAGCCCTTCGAATTTTGTGTTTGAAATAACACTTACGAGTCCAGTAAACAGCAACAAGTTCAGGGATCAGAAAAGCTGGAATTAAGTCCAGACTACAAATGAAGTTCAAAAGCCAGGGTGAAGTTAGAACCTCTCTCAACTCCGTGAATTATCATGAGAAATGGTTCTAAAACCATAGGCCTACTTTTACATCATTAGAAAGATTTTGAGGATATAGTGTGTGTGTGTGTGTGTGTGTGTGTGTGTGTGTGTGTGTGTGTGTGTGTGTGTGTGTATTTGTGTATGTAGGGAGGGATGGAAGAAGGAGAGGTATAGGTAGATAGGTAGGTAGACAGATCAATCACACACTTGCACACATGTGCTTAAGAAAGCAATCTAATTCAGGGAGAAGAAACCTATATTAATACAAAGCATAGCTACTTTGTCTTCACTCTCAAAAAAAATACTATACAAGTTCATATGATTTCATTTAACCCAAATACAGAGCGAGGTGCATGTATAGCTCAGTGATAGACTGCTTGTCCAAGCATGTATGAGGCCTTGGGTTCTATCTTTAACAACACGTCCACAGCAAAACAAAACTGAATTTACCACCCTCAGCTACACTAAGGAATAGAGGATGTTAGTTCTAAATGAAACTCTAATTCCCCCAACTCCAAAAGGTACTCTACATATCTGGAAATGAACTAAATCTGGACTGTAACAGGATTTCTGGCAGTTACCTAAAGAAAATGTTTAGTGTAAAGGCTGGCAGGTACTAAGTCCTTCATAAATGCTGATTAGAACTAGTGTTTTAAATATAATTAACTTTTAAAAGGACTATTTGTAAGCTACAAGCATACATCATACTCTGAAATCTAATACATGGAAGAGGTTTTTTTCCCCCTCCTCTGGACCCTTTTAGAGATGTGGAGAAGAGCTATGCCATCTGGTAGCACGTGTTTATAAATAACACTCCTTCCCATGGACAGCCTCCACTTCATACCCAGTAAAGGAAGTAAACACTGCATCTCATTCAAGTGAGACAGTGCACAGAATTGGGAGCTTAGCGTGTACACACTTCCAGACCATCCAAATAAAATCATGGACGTCTTTTAAGTGGTAATAATGTTTAAGTTAAAATACCATTTGGTATAAGCTAGTTGCCATATTCTCCCATAACTTGCTGATGAAGTATCATGTAGAACACAGAAGGTTGCATGAGAATGTTAAATCTGTAGGAAGACTGAATTGTTTCTCCTTTTCTCTTTAAGGAATGCTCAGAACCCTAGCTGCCCTTTCTTGTAGTATTGAGGCTTTCATGGTGCCTTTCTGAGAAGTAGATGCAAACTCTGGGGCAGATCTCTAAGCCAGCATAGTTGGTAGCCTGTAATGTCAGTGGTTTAGGTTGGGTTCAACTGGAAGTCGCCTTACTTTAAAGATGTTTGCATTGTTTACAATTAAAGAAGCTGATTTCTGTGTAGTTTAGTGTGAATCTCACTGGGATTGGATAGATGGAGATGTGTTGTACAATATAATCCCAGCTTTCTGAGAAGCACCTGCACATTAGGGGCACATCCACAGAGCAGCATACTACTTTTGGTAGATGGTTGAAAACTAGTTTTCTTCGTACAGAAATCCATGTAACTTGTTTTCTTTCAGCAATGGCTGCTACCCAGTGGCATATATATACTCACTGTGGTAAAGGAGTGGTGATCTATCAAACTACAAGGTAAACGAAGACCAAGAGTGAGGGTCAGAGTTCAGACTAGACCCTGTGATCTCAGTTCCTTGGCCATGTGGTGGCTGGGACACCTTCTGTCTGGCTCATCCTGCAGATGTCTGGTTACTTTCTGTCTGCAGTGTGTTTTAAGACCTAGTCTGACTTTGTACTTTTGTAGAAATAAGATTTTAAAGTGAGATTGTTTGTTTTTGACCTTCACTCTCTTTATTGCCAAATCCCAATCTCTGGCCAATAGGTATTTCATGGATATTTAAGTATAATGTGGTCACCATAGAGTCAGTAATGGCGATTGACATCCCCAGTCTCAGACACTGATGACTGCTCTCATTCTGAAGCAGTAAACAGAACACAGCCTATGATGTCATGGCTCCTGCCTTATACTGGAAGAAGTAAAGGTAGAATTTGTTATGAGTTGGAAAATGCTAGTATGTATCATTTTTTCTGTCACTTATCATAGCTGCCACCACTGCCTCTTCTTCCCCCTTTTCTTCTTTTTTTTTCTTCTCCTTTTCCTCTTTGTTTGGAGATGAGGTTCTCACTATATATCCCTGGCTGGCCTCAACTTGCTATGTGATACAGGCTGGCCCCAAACTTGTAATCCTCCTGCTTCTCTCTCCTAAGTGCTGTTATTATAGGCATGTGCCATTGCACCTGGTTCTGATACCACTTCAGACATTACATATGTATATATGTGTTTTTCCTGACATGAAATACATGTCATTTTATAATACGAGTCTCCAGCACCAGTGGGTGATCAGCAGCTCATTAATTTTAATATAACTGCAGCTCCTGGCATTAGCACAGACCCCACAGATTAAGGTCTTAGTCTTATAAGATTGTCCCATTGTCCCCATGGAATTGTCCCCATTCCAGAAACTAGCCTGAAATAGGGCAGCCAGGTGACTCAGGCTTCCCTTGGCCCCTGTAGATTCATTCAGTTATTCATTCCCATGACCATTTATTCTAGTTTTTTTATATAAAAAGTTTGAGACTAGCCTGGGATATAGTGATTTCCCCCCTAAAATAAATTGGGAAGCTGGGGGAGTGAAGCTAATAATGTCCTTTAAGGGTTGGAGAGGTGGCTCAGCAGTTAAGAGCACTAGCTGCTCTTCCACAGGACCCAGGTTCAATTCCCAGTACCCATATGGCAGCTCATAACTTATCTAACTCCAGTTCCAGGGGATCTGACACCCTCACATCAATGCACATTCAATAAAATTAAATAAATTATTTTAAAAAAAGAACTCTTCACTCACAATTCTTCTTGAGTTATAGGTATTTTCTTGAAAGGAATCTGTAAAGGAAAGTTTGTGCACCTCAGTTGGAACAACTGAGTCCCTTATTGTATAAATACGATGCCATATAAGTTAGCCCACACAGACTACATGGCCCAGTGGAGCTGACAGCCTGGGCTTAAACCCTGACTCCTCTGCCTGCTTGTGACCTTGGTGCGCTTCTCACCTCTTCTCATCCTTAGTTCCATTTGGGAAAGTGGGGCAAATGCCTGAGTGCCCACAGATGCCTGTGCTGGCGCAACTGTTAATAGCTCCTGTGTCTTCAAATGTTTCTTTATTTAAAAATAAAGTGCATGTGAGTACCTTATAATAATGACATTAATAATAATAGAATAACAAATAAATGCTAATTTTATAAATTGAAGACATATAAAATGATACTTAGATATAGTATGCATGTGATACATATCAGCCTGTTTGTATGCTGCTTATTCTGTGATTAGAATTAGTATGTTAAATACCATATTTTTGCAAGAATTATAGTTTATTAGGCAACATAGAGCCATCATCCATCGTGATGTAAGCAACTTTAATGCAGTTTTGAGAATTCTCTTCCTCCTTGACCTAGCATGTGTAGAACAAATAGCATGAAGGAAATGGCTGTTTTCATTCAGTTCACAAACAGGGTAACTGCAGGACTAGGTGGTTTTACAAAGAAAATGTGGTGGGGAGGTCTGATCATTTGGTTCGTGTGTCTGGTGTGCTGTTGTTCTCATTTGATCTTCCCTCTACCTTTGACCTTTCTTGAGCATTACTTTTCTTTTTCCTCTTTTCATGAAATAACTTATGTACCCTTTTTCTTTTTTTCTTTTATTGTTTTGAGGCAGGTGGAACTGTAGACCAGACTGGCCTTGAACTCACAGAGAGCCACCTGCCTGTCCCTCCCAAGTGCTGGGATTAAAAGCATCTACCACTATGCCCAGAGTGAATACTCTTTTTCATTAATCTTTTCCTAGAGGATGAATAATGTTTCACATAATTCAAAAAGCTTTATTTGAAGTAATGCTTTTATCTGCCTACCCTTAAAATTCTTTGTTGTGTTCAGTACTGAGCATAAGAGAGAATTATTGGGGCATTTTACTTTGTATCTTGGGGAGAGGTTCTGTGAAGCCTACAAGATGGTTGGTTAGAGATGAGATAAGTCTGAAGGCGCCATGGTGTTCTGAGAATGTGGACTCCCCGCTCTCCACTTGCTAGTTGTGGGACTAGAACATGACACATGTTTCACCTCATCCTTAAAATGATACTTCCTGCTTCCCTGGGTCATCATTGGTAGCAAGTGAGATGAAAAAGGTTAGTGTACTTGCAGTAGTTGTGATGTAGAACAATCAGTGGTCATCAATTGTTTTTAGATTATGGGGTGTTTGAAAGCAGGGTGCCTTTCTTTAAAGAGGGGAAGGGGGACCTGATGTAATGGTATACACCTATCATCCCAGTTCTCCGGATGCTCAGACAACTTGGCCCTACAGCTAGGAGACCTTGCCTTAAAAAAAAAAAAAAGACGGCAGAGGTGACTGAAGAAACTTCTTTTAGGAACAGATGAGCAGTCTTTGTCTTAGTCACACACATGATGCCCCTGTTGGTGTATTAGTGCTTTAGTGTGCAGAGAGACCTTCAAATAGGCAGTGGGATGATTTTTGTTGTTGTTGTTGTTGCCCTGAAATTTGGGCTGCTGGAACCCTGCCTGTAGGAGTCCATGTCATCTGCCAACTGGAAGGCTTGCCTAGAAGTCAGGTGTGCCAGGGAACCCAGCACTTAGTCAACCAGAGCAGGTACAACTTAGCTCTCAAAGCAACAAGTATACTTCTTAAGGTTGTAGAGTGGAGAATGAAATCTCTCCCTTTAATCTCTGAATTCCTCTGCATTTAAACTTCTAAGGTCATCTTTGATATTAGCATTTTGGGTCCCGGAAGACACCATCTTCCCTTTCATTTATCCTAGTTTACACTTTTGTGTCCTTTGACTTTAAAAATGTTCTTTTCTATAGAAAGTTTCAAATATGCAAAAGTAGAACAAAACCATCTGCTAAGCCTTTGTGCTCTTAATAGTCAGCTTTACTAAGTATCAACTCACAGAAGATCCTGCTGTATCTAGGTTTGTTACTTCTTGTCCCTAGTAATATGTAAGAGGCACAGAGGTCTGCTGGCAGAGACCTCTGAGCTTCAGATTTAGTATTTTACCTAAAATGCTTGTCTTCTTACTGACTTATGGATTACTTTTATCATTATCTGTTTTCTGTTTGTGGCTGGGCATGCATACTTCTCGCCACTTGAGACACAGAGGCAGGCAGATCTCTATGAACTTGAGGCAGCGTGGTCTACACAGAGTTCCAGGCCAGCCAGAATTACCTAGTGAAACCCAGGCTCAAAATAAGCAAATAAACAAACGACTTCCTAGCATTGTCTTGGTATAATTGACATTGATATGCAATAAATTGCATACATTTGAAGTGTTCTTTTTTTTTTTTTTTTTTTTTCCCTGAGACAGGGTTTCTCTGTTGTACTTCTGGGTGTCTTGGAACTTACTCTGTAGACCAGGATGGCCTTGAACTCATGGAGATCTACCTGCCTTCCCCTCCCTGAGTGGGATTAAAGGCGTGAGCCACCACTACCCTGCTGAAGTGTTCATTTTGATCTAGTTTGGTAGACATCTATGAAACTGTCCCAATCAGAATAGTGAAAATACCAGTCACCTTAGACTTCCCTTGTGCCACCTTGTAACCCCTCCCTTCTCTGTGTCTCATGGCTCACCAATTCGTGATCCTCTTTCTAGCAAGCACAGATTAGCTGGTACTTTTTTTCAGTTTTAAATGGAACCATATATTATGCATTCCTTTTTGTCTGTCTTTTTTCAAAAGCCAGCCTGTTATCTAGTCTACAAATGTTGTTGGGTTCCCACAAGGTACCATTCTGGAAGCTGTAAAGGCCTATTAGGAGCCCTTTGTAGTTGGTTCTGGTGAGAAATGATGGTGGCTTGAACCAGAGAGGTTGCCATGGAGATGATGAGCTGATACTCATTAGAGCTCTTAGGTAAAGCTAATTGGACTAGTTGGATGTAGGGATGAAAGAGTAGGGGATCCAGATTATCTCTGTGGATTGAAAGATATTTTGAGGTAGTCAGAAAATTGCTGTTTAAATATTTTTTAAAATAAAGAATGGCTTTCCTTGTCCAATAGAAAATTGTGATTTTCGCCTTTTCTCCCTGGTGTTGGGATATGATTTGAACTAGGCTAGTGGAGAGCTAGTATGAAGGCAAATATTTTTGGATTTTTCATTATATGTTGGGGCGACATTAACTCTGCTGTCTATGACTCACAGATTTCTGTGCTGGTTTTACTGATGAAAAGTTCAGTTCAACTAAGTCTGATGCCATGACAGAAACAGACTGTCTGATATGATGCTAGCTATGGTGATTTTATTACAGTATAAAACAGTCTGTCTTTCTTCTAGAAGGGTTATTAACATGCCGTGAATGTTATTAGACCTCGGACAACTCCATTTGGGAAATGAGCATCAGACAAACTAGATCAAGTGTTCTCTGTGGGTTTGAATTTGAAGTTATACACTACCAGGGCTATTAAGTTTATGAGCACCTTTGGGAAATCTGAGTTAGTTATAAATTAATAATATGAAGTAGTAACATCAGCATGACACAGATTGCCTGACATTGCTTGGTGCATTCTACGCATTAGCTCCTTCAATCCCTACATCAATCCAAAGAAATGGGGGAGGGCATTATCATCTCTATTTTGTAAAGGATGAACTTGGAGCTAGAGGAGGTGCATGCTCATTTAGTGTCAGAGATAGGATTTGAATACAAGGTGATTGAACCCATGTTTTTCATCCAGAGATAATATTTGAAGTGGATCTTGCATGGTAAGTGCTAATTTAATGAACAGGTGGGACCAGACATATTAGGCAGAGAGAACCAAGTGTTCCTGGGAGGCTGGTGAGAAGTGGTATTGGTAAGTAGGAGGAACACAGGGTTTCTAGGCATCTGTTCGGCTTAGTTGAGCAAACATTTCATAGAGAAATCTATGAAGCCTTTTAAAAGTCTTTTTGAAACTTTGAATAGTTTCATGATCCCTCTTTGTTTTAGAAGCAACAAACCCACACTGTGAGCATCTGTGTGGCTGTTACCAAAGACATTTTATGATCTTAAACAGCTTGGATCTTGGTCTCTACTGCTTCCACCTTTCCTGTTACGCTCTGATTTCCATTGTGATTGAAAGGAAAAAGTCTGTAGTGGTTGTAAACCGCCTAATCTTTCGTGGCCTGCCCTGCCCACAGAGGCATTGGGGCTGTCAGCCAGCATCTGAGTACACTGGAGTGCCCTCACATGCTCCATGTTTGTACAAGTGACATCTGCAATGAGGTGCTTGGTCTTTTCCTCAGAGGCTTATTCTTTTATTTTTTTTTAATTTATTCTTACTTTTTCTTTTTGAGACAGGGTTTCACTGTGCAGCTCCTGTTTCTCTTTTGTCCTTCAGGCCTCTAAATAAATGTCCTTTGTAGCTCACCTTAACCCAAAACCAGAAGGAACAGGATTCTGGGCATAAAGTTCAGTGGAGCTGAAGTGACACATTATAAAGCTCCTATTTTAGCGATTATCCAGTCTAGTTTAATCAAACATCTTTATAGTATTTTAAAACAAATTCCATGTACTATATGATTTTTACCTAAAAAGTTTAGTATGTACCTATAAAAGGTAGAATTTTTAAATAATATTTTTAATTATTTGAGTAGAGGTAGAACACTTCTTTGATCAGTTGGGGAATTTTGACTGACTTGATCCCGTGAAACTGAGTTGATACATGCAACAGCCATGTCCGGGAGTCAGCATGACACCGAGCTCCTTCTCATCTCCTAGCTCTCACTTTCTTTCCACCCCTCTTCTATGATGTCCCGTGAGCCTTGGATGGTTGCAAGCTGACATAGATAACACAGACACAGAGTCACTCATTCTGTTTTGATCAGTTATGGGTCTTTCATAAGAATCTTCTCTGCTAAAGATGAGCTGAACACAGATTTATGGGTATAAACATAAATATTTGGAAAGCAGTGTGACAGTGTGACCATTTAGCAAAACAAAAACAGTAGACCCCCTCCTTAAAGCCTATAATCTCCCCAGTAATGAACTTTTGACCAGGTTTACAGTAGGCATGAAATTCCTCCTGTGGAGCCAGGCTCTTAAAAAGCAGTTGGTTATTCCCATGCCCATCATGCCACTGTTGTAACAATGGGCACATCCTGCCAGCTGGTCAGTTTTGTAGCATTCAGGGTCCTGCACTAGGTAGGACCAGTGATGTTCTACCGCTCCAGCAGCCTTCATAGTACCTCTGTCACTATGTAGGCTATCTGTCTAGGAGAGAGTTTACTGGTCAGTTTGTGTTTGATTTATCTATGCCCTGCACCCAAAGTGAGTGGTGCCTTCAGCAGTAGACTCTTATCACCTAAGGACATATGGGACAGATATGTAATCACACATGCTTCAAGTGAATTCTTGATTAATGCCTTACTGTTTTCCTGTTTTGTTCGATGTGTATGACTATTTTGCCTGCAGGTATGTATGTGTACCATATGCATGCAGTGCCCACAGAGACAAGAAGAAGGCCTCCGATCCCCTGCAACTGGAGTTACAGATGGTTGTGAGCCACCATGTGGGTTCTGGGAATTGAACCTAGGTTCTTTGGAAGAACAGCCAGTGAATTTAACTGCTGAGCCTTCTCTCCAATCCTGAATGCCTTACTTTTTATACATTGATAAAATCATCCAGAAGTTCTGATGCAATAGCTATCCAATTCTAGATGTTCCTGAAGAAAAAGCTGTGTTTCTTGCCTTTATCTTCCCTGGTGCCTTATACATTTTCAGTATGTCAATTATATTCAGTAAACTTTATCAATGTATCCAGGTATTTAGGGTCTTGGGAATACCCTGGATTTGCAAAGAAATGATGTAGAGTCAGTGACTATGTGTCATTGTCTAAATACCTGGAAAGCTTGGAAGAAACCTGCCCTTCTATCCACCTTGGTAACATTGGCATGACAGTATGCTACCCCTGTTTGTAGGTGGGTTAAGTGTAGTTCCTTTTAACTTTTGTCTCTTTTGCAATGGCCTTTGAAAAATATGTGGTTAGCTAGACATGAGAAAACTAAGCCAGGAGGAGGATTGTGTGGGCTTCTCTTATTTTCAGTAAATAGAGCAGATGACTGTGTGATTAGTTGTCTTTTTGAACAACAAAGGAAAAACAAAATCATCCCATCCCCACCTCCCTAGTTCTGGCATTCAGGAGCTTCTTTTCATTTCAATTGCCCTTTCATCAGAACTTTCTAGAAGAAGCAGACTTACCTTTTGGCTGCTCTTTCTGGATTTTGTTCTCTTCACTGTTCTTTTTTGCCAACATTAGGCTCTCTCCAATTTCCTGCCTTTCTGGTTTCAAATGGGAAGCAAAGCAGAATGCTTCATAGCACAAATCCTGGAGCAAAGCTTGGGTGTGAACCTTTGTTCTTCTATTAAGCTTCCTCAAAAGGGGCTATTGATAACATAAGAATTAATACAAAATACTTAGAATAGTGCCTTGTTCCTAGTAGGCACTATGTCTAAAATGTTTTATTTTATTTTATTTTTTTAAGAAAACAGTGTTCTGCTTCTGAATCACAGTAACAATTACATGGTTGCATGTAGTTTTGGAAACTGTAATGGGTATACTAGGTGATGCATAGAGGAATTATTAACCAATAACAACATAACTCAACCTTGTTATCTGAATGAATAATGCAGGGTAAGTGCTAATATCAGGGTAATGAGGAAGGAGATGCTGTCAACCAGTTTATTAGGTACCTAGGCAAAAAATGAACTTGGGATGGGAGGTAGGATTGCTTTCTGTCATCACAAAGTCTTCATCCAGTAGTGGGAACTTGAGATGGACTGTAGAAGGTATTCAGAGGGCTGTGGATGCTGATGCAGTGTCCGGGACAGAAACACGTGTGAGAGTTTAGGTGGTCATGGGATGACTGCTTCTGCCAAAATGGACTCTTTCTACACTTGAGGAGCATCCATGTTGTGAGACTAATAGCTGATATCTCTTGTCATTCCTAGAAAGGCCCCACTTCTGGGAAGGACCGAGTGAAGAAAGGTGGATCCTACATGTGCCATAAGGTCAGTCATGCCACTAAACCCTGTTGAGGAGTTCTTGTGGGTCACAAATTTATTTTAATATGCTGCCTCCAAATGTTCCATTCACATTTGCTAATATAGACCTCTTTCCATCCAAGCAAGAAAAAGATGGGAGATTCTTCAGTTTACCAACAGGCACAGGGAAAGTAACAGGAGAAACAGAACCTGTGAATCCCATACTGTCAACTGGATCATCTGATGACTCTTGTCCTGGGAGAGGCTCCTGTTGGTCTATGAAATAGGGTGGGCCATCTACTGCTTCCCATTTTTAAGTCTAGGACCACACCCTTAATTTCCGATGTCTGTATATTTCCAAGTTCTCTGTTGAGATTCAAGCTAAAGTTATAAATGGTGGGTGGTTTGTGGTCTACCAAAATGGAAGCACCCAAATGTGTTGGGTGTAAACATGTGCATTTTTTTCTTCTCAAGCTATTATTTCAATGTCCAAACTGGCAATTCTTGGTTAATTCAGTGCCTCATAAGTAACCTTCATAAGGAATTTGGAAATAGAATTTTTTTTCTTTCCCTTTTCTCTTTGACTCATGTATTTTTAGTGCCTTGAGCACTCAGGTTCTGTTTTCTGGATCTGTACAAAGAAACATTTTGTAATTAATTATTACCAAGAATCTTTGCATGGGAATTGACTCAATCTTGGCAGTCCTAGAGATTAAAACCATCTATAGTGACTCCAAATTAAGTTACTAATTTTGTAGTAGAGACATTAGCAAACTTTGTCCTAAAACAGTCGCCTTCAATTTCACTTAAGAATCAACTAAGATAATATATATGTGTATGTATATGTATATGTATATGTATACGTATATATGTATATCTGATGTCTGGCTTTCCACTAGATTAGATTTTTCTGCTGTATCACTTGGACATCAAGATGTTTTAAAGCTCTGTGGGTATTGAAAACATACAGCAAAGTTTGGTAATGGCTTCAAGAAACTCAGATGATATATATACATGGGTGAGTTTGTAGGCATGTTTTCCCTGCATGTTTCTTTGACCATGTGATTCAGGTGGGAAGTTCATCCAGTTCAGCTCAATTCTTCCTTCAAACTTACATTAAGCTGGGCATGGTGGCATTTACCTTTAATTCCATCACTCAGGAGGCCGAGGCATATGGATCTCTGTGAGTTCAAGGTCAACTAGTGCTACACAATGAGACCCTGTCTCAAAAAACTGAAACCAAAAAAAAAAAAGACAACAAATATACACTAATAATAATATGTGGATGAATTTAGCTTTATGTAATCATAATTAATCAATCAATTAATTAACAATTTGAGTCAGAGTCTTGGTATGCTGGCTAGAGTTGTCTTCAACTCCTAAAGTAAGGCATTCTTTCCGCGTTAGCCCCCTATAAATGTGGATATGTTCCACCTTGCTTGGCTCATGTCTCATTCTGTTTTTTTTTTCTTTTGTTGTTGTTGTTTGTTTGTTTTGAGATAGTCTTACTATGTAGCTCTGACTGACTTAGAACTCACTATATGTAGACCAAGCCATCCTTGAACTCACAAAGAACCACTGCTAGGATTAAAGGCATGTGCACCATTCCTACCCTTTGTGTCTCAAGTCTTGATTATAGGGAATACTTTTTTGAAATTAAGTACTATACTACTATTGTTGTTATATTTCATATCAGATTGAGAATATTTGTTTTTATTTGTAATTTTTAATCATCAATGAATATAGATTTTGCTAGGTGTTTTGTGTTGAGATGATTTTTTTCCTTTCAGTCAGTTCATACAGTATGATATGATGAAGTACAATGATTGATTTTCATTTCTTGTTGATTGTTGAGTCATTATCTCACTATTGTAGCCAAGACTGACTTTGTACTCAATATGGAACCCAGATTCTCACATTCATAACCAGCCATATCCAGCTTGATTTTCATCTATTAAACCACGATTGTGTTCCTGGGATATAGTCCACTTAGTCATGATGTTTTATCCTTTTAATATATTTTGGATTTAGTTTTTATTGAACTTTTGCATATAATTAATGAGTTTATTGCTGTTGTTGTTATGTCCCTAGTAATCTTTGTGTGCTTTTGGTATACTGTTGTGTTCATAAATTTAAAAATTGAAAAATTCAGATATCTTCAGTTTTTTTTTTAATCTTCAATTTTTAGGAAGAGTTCATGTAAAATTAGCATCATTTATTTCTGAAATACTTGGTAGAGTTCCCTGTTAAAGTCATTTGGACCTAGACTTGTGCATTTAGACTTTTTCCCCCACTACTGTAATAAAAACCCAAGGAAGACTAAATTTTTTTTAAAAGAGGCTTACTTTGATTTATGGTTTTAAGGATCCAAGTTGAAGAGCTACATATGGTGATTGTATTCTTGCCGGCAGGGTCTAGAGTTGGTCCAGGACATCATATTGGAAGTGATAGGGAGTATGAGTGGGGTGTGTGTGTACATTTATTATGCTCACTCCCCCTCTTCCTACAAAGTCAATTCCTACCTAAATGACTTTACCTAATCCTAATCACCTCACCAGAGGCCTCACCTTTAAACAACAGAAGGGAAGGTCTCTACCCCCTTGACAGCCTTAGGGAATATACGCAAACCACATCTAAACTGTAACAAGTTATAACTGTAAATCTATTTGTTTAGTAGATTCTGGGCTTGTAGTTTATCTGTTTCTATTTGGGTAAGCTCTGGTAATTCTATCTTTCAAGGAATCAAGTCTTTTCTAGGAAATTTTGAGTTTATTATTTCAATCTGTATTTCATTAGTTATTTAAACCAATTCTATTTAATGCAACTATTTATATTATTGGGTTTGAATTTAATATCTTGAGATTTTGGTGTTTTTTTTTTCTCATTTGTTCTTTGTTCCTTTTTAATCTTTGCCTTTTTTGGATTAAGTTATTTGTATCACCTTATTTTCTCTCCTTAGGCTTATTATCTATAACTCTATTTTAAAATGAATTGTTGATCTAGGTTGTGGTGGCACACACCTTTAATCCTAGCACTCAGGAGGCAGAGGTAGGTGGATCACTATGAGTTTGAGGCTAGCCTGGTCTACAGAGTGAGTTCCAGGACAGCCAGAGTTACAACAGAGAAACCCTGTCTTGAAATTACAAAAGTAAATAAATAAAATGAATGGTTGATTAAGAATCAAGTTAGTAATTAACTTCTACTAATCAACCTGTAGAAAACCCCTTGAATTGTTTAGGCTCAGAGTGATGGAGAGACTATTATAGAAGAGAATAACAGAATGATAAAACTGAATGTGATCAGAGTTTTTCCAGAGAAAAATGACAGTTCCAGAAATAAGTAAAAAGGAAGAATGTTATAATTAAAATTTTTAAAGATTTATTTTTATTTTACATAATATGAATATTTTGTCTTCGGATATGCCTGTGCACAACTGTGTGTCGGGTGCCCTCAGAGTTACATATAGTTGTGAGCCACCATGTCAGTCTGGGAATTGAACCCAGGTCCTCTGGAAAAGCAACCAGTGCTCTTAAGTACTGAGCCATCCCTTCAACCCCATAATTAATTTTTTAAATTACTCGACTAGAAGGTAATTTGCTTTTGGTCATAAACCAAGGCCACTTTGCATGACTAAAGTAAACTCCTATAGTCATTTCTAGTTTTTTAAAAGAACCATTTTATTAATTAAAAAAAAAAAAAATCCTTTTTGTGTGTGTGTATGGGTGTTGTGCCTGCATGTATGTTTGTATATCACTTACATCCTCCTTGCCTATGGAGGCCAGAAGAGGACATTGAGTCCTCTAGGATTGGAGTTACTGATGGTAGTGAGCCACCATGTGGCTTCTGGGTACGAAACCTAGGTCCTCTGAAAAAGCAGTAAGTGTTCTTACCTGCTGAGCAATCTCTCCAGGCTCACCATTCCTAGTTCTAACAGTCTAAACTACAGCTTCAGGGAGGAAATGAAGACAGAGAAAGAGAAGCTATAAGATAGCACAGCATCCAGCTAAGAGCATAGGCCATTACCCTTGATCCACTGCTTCCCAGCAGTGTGGTCTTAGACACACTGTCTCCTGGTCTCGGTTTTTCCTCGTATGTGTAATGTAAAGTGTTATTTATACCTTTTTTGTAGGACTATTGGAAGAATTCACAGAATTAATACATGTTAAATCTTTGGAGCAGTTCACATAATAAGCACTCAAGTAAAAATTTTGGTTCTTGATGTTAGAGTGATGCTGTGGGATCTTCATTCCAATCTACAGCATCAAGGGGATCCTTCTACCAAAATGACTAAGAAATTGATCTATTGTCATTTGAAAGAGGAATAAGGCCTGAGTTCTGGACATGCTTCCATATAATGGTATTATTCAATATGAGTTACAGTTGCCTTTAAAAAGTATTATTGCCTGGGTGGTAGTGGTACACATCTTGATGCGGGCAGAAGTTCAAGACCACCCTGGTCTAATGAGAGTTCCATTACAGCCAGAGTTACAACAGAGAAACCCCTTCTTGAAAAACCAAAAAAGGAAAGAAAAAAATAAATAAAAGATATTGTTTATCTGAGAAATGTTTTCCTCTCATGAAAACCATATTTCTGTCCCAGTTGAGTTCGTGGCCCCCAGGCTAGTAGGTCATTATCTTAACTGGATTGTTTCCTGATCTAGGATCACATCTTTCACACAGATGCTGAGAGTACTTTTACAAAGTAATTAGCCATTTTGATGAAATCAGTCTGAAACAGGTCCCTCCTGCTACTCCTGTTCTACTTAATAGAGTGGCCCATTTTCCAACCACCTAAAGACCTCCCTTCCTTTAAGAACCACTTTTGATGCTAAAAATAGAGGTAAAATAATACAAGGAACAATCAGGACATTTACAACCAGGGCATTTGCTCTTTGTGTCTATTTAGTGACCTATTACTGAAATTTAAGAACTTATTAATAAATATTTTCTGAGTGAATGGATGTGTTTAAGTAGAATGATGGTATGAATTGACTGTTTGCAAGTGATGGGTCTGACCTCTCAGCATTCATGTGTGTGTGTTGCTATGGACCAAACTCAGCATCTTGCTCACACTGGGAAAGTACCCTACCACTACGTGCTGTCCCCATCCCTTCACCACTTTGGTGGTGGGACTTGCTCTTTTGGATTCAGTTCTTCACAGTTGTTTTGGTCAGTGGAAGGCTCAGGAACTGCTGTGATCCCATAGTGACTCTTTTTGAGGTTATTGATTTTTTAAAAGATTTTTTTGTTACATAAAGGAAGAAATTTCATTGCATAAAATTTAGAAAAGAAATAAAATGATTAAAAAAATGACAATGGAAATCAGATGTCTATGTCTTGGAGAAAACTATTAGATGGTATTTGGCCATCAGTTTTTATGTACTATAATATATTTTTTTCAAAAATGGAATTATTTTGTGTATACTCAAGGCTTTCAATTACGGTCATAATAACAATCTCATATGACACAGATTTCTTTTCTAGTCTCTTGTGGCATCGATGCAGAATCCTCAGCACTGTTCTGAGCAGGCACTAAAAATTCATCAGAACCATTACAGCTTGTCTTTTGTAGCATATAGAATCACATCACCAGAGCTGTCTTTCAGTGTGCTTGTTGAGACAGCAGATAAACCTTTCTCTTCTGTCCATGTAGCAGAACACCCACAGCCACATGCTGGAGGAGGTGTGGTCTTCTTCCCACAGTCAGCTCAGTATCTCAAGGGCTTGCTCAAAGCTGGACAGCCTACTCTTGCTTCTGTGAGGAAGAGGTCAGCCCAGAGTGTGTGTCCACTAAACAAATCATCTGCAGTGCTCTCTATATGCCTCTTGCTTTTTTTTGTTGTTGTGTAGGAGTTTGTTTTGGTGTGTTTTGGTTTTTGCAGTGTTATTCGTTGAACACAGGCCTTGATTGTGCTAGGCATGTGTTCTAACACTGAGGTCAGTCTCCAAGCCAAGATAAAGTGGTTTTTATGTACTTCTGTGGACAGCTTTGTTTTATCAATAAGGACTCAGATTCTAGAGGGCTTTACCTAAGGTTAAATAGCCACTGAGCCTGGGATTTTTTATCAGACCAAACTCCTCTGACAGTGGAGATGATAGTATGACTCTATCTGTTAATCTGCCTACATTTCTTGCTTTTTATGTTAACTATGTTTGGCTAATTTTTTTTTTTTCGGAATTACAGTTTTCCAATTCTTTGAGTATCTCAGCTCCCTCTCAGAGAGGCTTTTCCAAACCAGCCTATAAAAAGTAGCCACTGTTGTTTCCAGTCCTCTTTCCCCATTTTTACTTTCTGCAGAGAAGACCACTGACGGAAGCAGTCTTGAATTTCTCAGTCTGTTCATTGTCTGAATACTCCCTTTGAATGTCAGATCTCAGATAGGAGGTACCTTGTTTGTCTGCTCTGATTGCATTTGTCACGCCTAGAATTGCATCTGGCATATTGCAAGCTCTCATATATTTAATGTATAACCTGTGATCAGGCAATGGTCTGGCTATTCTCTTGCCTAATTTTTGCCATTTTTATGCTTCCGATGCCATAGTTTTAGTCACTTAATTTGCCTGCCATCCTCTTTTGGAAATTGCTGCTACTCATAGTGTACCCTTGGGCTGGAGCAGCACCTGGAAGCTTGTTGGAAATGTTCCTTAAGTACCACATGAGCCCCATGAGAACAACATCTCTGGGTGCACTGCCTAGGAATGTGTAATGAACAAGCTCTCCAGGCTGTCTCCCTCCCTCTCCCTCCCTTTCCCTCCCTCTCAATCCTTCCCAATCCCTCCTAATCCCTCCCCCTCTCCCTCCCCATCACTCCCCTCATCTCTGTGTCTGTCATCTGTCTGTATGCCCAGTGCTGTATTAGTTACTTGTCTTGTCACTGTGATCAAATAGCCTTATCGAAGCAATTGAGGGACAGTGAGATGACTCTGGATGGAAGGAAGTGCTTGACAGGACTGATTTTCATTAGATCACTGGAACGTGCAACATGCAGACAGAATAAATAATTTAAAAGCAGCTTATGGGAGAAAAGGTTTATTTTGGCTCACAGTTCTATGGTACTCTCTATTATGACATGGAATTCTCAGTAGCTATAGCTTCAGACAGCTGGTCAGTCACATTGTATCCACAGTCAGGAGACAGAGGGGAGCAAATACTGGTGCTCAGCCAGCTTCCTCCTTTTTATGAAGTCTAGCACTGCAGCCTAGGGAATGATTCCACCTATATTTAGGTATTCCTACCTCAGTTAATCTTACCAAGGTAATCCATTAGCATGGCCAAAGGGTTATCTCTTTGGTGATTCTAGAGCCTGCCAAATTGATGGCATTTATCATCACAACTATATTCATATATATATATATATATATATATATATATATATATATATATTCATACATATTCATACATACAACTACATTCATATATATATATATATATGTTCATACATATATATATTCATACATGCCATAATCATGTATGGTGACACTTAACTTCCTAAAGACACTGACATTATGCAAGAGACCCAAATAACTTGTCTCAGTCCTTTAATTTAGCTCAAGGCTGTTTTGTAACTGTGGGGTGTGTAGTCATTGTTTTTTCTCCCACCTGTGGTCTCCAACCAGCTAGGACAGAACCATGCCTAGACCTGGGTATGCTCTCCTGCTGTATGTAGTAGGCAGTCAGGAAATGTAGTGCTTGGTGGTTTTCATCATGTGTGGTCCCATTATGAGATAAAACTGTCAGTCATCTGTGTGCCTCCCCCTGAACTTGACCTTTGCTATAGTGTGGAATTCATTGCACATGTGTGGTTGCTTAGAGCCCTGTATTATCTGAGTTTGATTCTAGAAATATCAGAGCTCTGTCTTTTCATAGCTGCCTAGTTCCTGCACCAAGCTTCTGCTGTGTCATCTCACACACTCCTTGCACTTGAGAGCTCTGTTCATTCGGATCACACAGAAGTGCACATGCCATCAACTGCTTATTATTTCAAGCACATTTTGAAATCCATCTTCTGTCTATCTACCTGAGAATGGTAATGCATTCTGCTCCTCACTGTCCACAAGGAAAATTGGTTGCTATTGTTTTATTATCTGTAGAAGAAAGAGCATTATGTCTTTCTATTTCATGGTGGAAATGCACCAGAGAATTCCCATGTCAACTTCACAGATAATTTTTATGGAGATTAGAAGCATCTGACTTTTGTGAGAGAAAAGAAATAATAGGAATAAAAAAATGTCTTGCATGCTGACCTATTTTTTTCCCTTCCCACAAATTATTTTTTCTGTGTGAGTTCCAAACTTTTTCCTACATGATTCTTTTTGATGTTTCTTTAACCAGCTGGCAGGCACTTGGGTTTCACTGGTCCAACTCTGGAGTTTATGCCCTCAGCACCCAGTGGAACTCATTTTCTGTTATTTTGAATCAGAGAATGAACCTTCCAAGAGGTTCATGCATGGCTAGTTTGGAATCTGTCATCTTTCAAAATGCCGTGTCAAATAGTCTGTGGCCACAGATACGTGTCCTATATGTTTGTGTGAGTATGTGTATAAGTAGGGTGGTATGTGTGGGGGGTGGGAAGCAGACCTGAGATGTAGTAGTAACCCTCCCCCTCCGTGAGTATAGATTCTTGCTGAGAAAGGAATCACTCTACAGTTTGTCCAGATTGTAATTCTGCTTCTTTTAACAGCTGTGTCACCTTTTGTAACTTTTCTGGTTTGCCTGGGTTCTTACAATCAAAGAAATAACAGACACCAGTGCCCACTACCATGCTGAAGATGTCCTAGAAGATCAATGTCCATGTTTGTGTGAACACTTACACTCTATTAGGTAGAACGAAATAAATGTTTAGCTTTACTATTACTGTGTTTCAAACTCCCGAGGTTTTGGGAAGAAAGTGGTTTTTCTGTAGCCTTTCTTACATTTTATATGACTATGCTCAGTCTTTAATTTTTGCCAACCTGTTTAATATATTACAGGATATTTGATGCTGTCCTTAATTTTTTATTGCCATTTGTCTCTGTTGTTATAATGTCAAAAATTGATACAATTAATCAAAAATTAGAAGCTTTGCATTCAATGATAATGATTGTCAAGGTGCGTGTTATAATATTGTGGGTATTTTAGTCTTTTTTTTTTCCTTACCATGATTACATAGGTTAGGTCATACCATATACACAGCTCTCTATTTTTTTATTTAACATTTTAGTATGTGAATTCTATGTGCTCACGTATTATGCAAAAACATGATTCTCAGTCCTGCTGACTTAGGATCACATAGATAACCATGGGTGGTTACTGTTTGCTGGCCTTTCTACTGTATGTAGGTGGTATTTGTAAGGCAAAAGATACTGACTGGTTGATCTCTAATGCACTGCCCTTTGCAAGCATGCATCCATCATACTGAGTGTCCAGGAGGACAGCTCAGGGAAGCTCTGCCTTGAAGTAGCTCTGACTTCTCTGTACCAGGTACTTTCTTGCAGCAGTATCTGCTCTAAGCCTTAAGCCAAGGTTTCCAGGATCTCTTATGTCATGTTCTCTCTTATAGTCCTATTGCTACAGATACCGCTGTGCAGCTCGAAGCCAGAACACACCGGATAGCTCTGCATCCAACCTGGGATTCCGCTGTGCAGCCGACCACCTGCCCACTGCAGACTGACAGCCAAGAGGGGCCATTCTAGATCCATGAAGTTGTTTCTATCTTGCAGTTGGCTTCCCTCTGAACTCTGAACTGATCTTATGTAAAGAATTCCTCACCTGAGGAGAGTTACATGTCTGCCCAGTGGCCAAAGGAACTGTGTTGCGTGACCAAATTACTGACCTTTGTCAGCGCTTGTGCTTTATTGTGTGGTGCATCTTTGGGGATCATCGCCATGTTTTACTTTGAGAGCCTTTTGAAGAGGAAGGAGAGAGCAGAGAACATCGAAGTCCTGCCTAGACTCTGCCACAGGGTTAGACCCTGGAGTCCAGCACTTCAACTTCCTGGGCCGCTGTTCCCTCATCAAATGAGGGGTTTGACAGCATTATCTCTGAGGCTCTCTCCAACTCGCAGATTCTATGGGTAATAGCAGAGTGTATTGTGACTGCATAGTGAGAATGTATGACAGATTATTTTCTAGCTATTTTTTTGCCATGTGTGAATCTTGGGTAATACTAATCATAGAAGGTGAGAGTTCTCTTATGTATTATTTTCAGAAAAGGGTAGGGTTTGAGTCTTTTATTTTCATACTGCACTTTGTTCTTTCGAGAAAATCAGTGTCTTTTACATTGTTGTGACAAATCGCATGTGGGCCAGTGGTGGGACACTCAAGTTCAGAGTTCTGAACACACAGGAATGTCTGTGGAGTGACTCTGCTGTCCTTTATCTTTTAACATTAAGTGCCTTTGGCTCAGAGGGACAGTTTGAAGCCCTGTTTCCCCTTCTCTCCCAAGCCTTCAGAGAATGTGAAATGTGTACTAATTAGGGAAACTATTGAATTCTAAGTACATGGGGGGAAAGAACCAGGGCCTTGAATAGACTGTATCCAGGGTATCCAGTATATTATAACAGAAGGACAGGAAATCTTATTGACTATGAGATATCAGATGCTTTGAATCATGCACTATGTCGAATAAACTGGTACCTCCCAAGTCAGACTTCACTCTTCATTCCTAACTTGTACTCTCTTTATCATGACCTCCTTTGTGTTTTTCTTCAGAACATAATTTTGTGATGTTTGTGTGCTTTGTTTGCTAGGAAATGTTTTTATACCCAGAAAGCTAGTTGAAAACTTTGATATATAGGTAGTTTGTGACAATTTTTGTTCTCTAAGACAAGGACATTCTGCCAGGAACCCGGTTGTAACTTTGCTACTTCTTACCACAATAGAGATGCAAAGTCAAGGACGTTGCCTTGGTGAGCAGCTGCTTCATATGCCAGGAAGGCGGTTCCTTTAGAATGATGGTTCTCAACAAGATCCCTGTTGTTAGAATCCACACAGGTCCCTGAGGCCTTGAGCCATTTCACACAGGGCAGTTGAAGAAAGACTCTCCTTATGTCAAACTGTGAGTCAAGTAATACTCAGAAGTGATTAATCAATACTGAATTACTAGTATTACCTTTTTTTACATTAAAAATTATATTTGTGTGTGAGCACATGCATGTTTGTGTGTGCACAAAGGTTGGAAGACAACTTGTCGGAGTCTGTTGTCCTCCGCCACTTGGGTTCTAGGAGTCTAACTCAAGTCGTCAGGTTTGGTGGCAAGCTGCTTTACTCTCAGAGCCATCTTAATAATCCACCTTTGGCAGGATCATATTCTGCAGCCTAACCTGTAGCCTTACTCACTAGGTTGACCTTGAACTCTCTGTCCTTTGCCTCAGCCTCCAAGTATTGGGATTATAGGCATGTACCACCACGCCTGATAGTGGCAATGTATTTGCACAACTTTGTAACAAAGTAGTCATATTGCTTGTATATTTAGACACATTTATGATCACTTTGTGGATATAAAATATTTCTCTAAAAGCTTCTAAGTAATGGTTAATCCCATTCAAAAGGAAAAAAAAAACCCAAACATTTGTAGGAAGTAGCTTATGTAGGAAATAAGACTTTTATTTTTAAAGTCGGCACTACTCCTGTACAGTTTTTGTTTTTACTTATTACCTCCCACCTGTGTGTGTGTGTATACTTGTATGTGTCCTACATCATTACAGTGTATATATTTTGGCCTCTTTCCCAGTTAATTAATGCTGTGTAGTGTAAACATTCTTGAGTGGTTTTGGGTGGTCCTTAGAACTGCATTTTTAGTAGCAGCATGATATTGGAGAATATTTAAAACAAAATCCTAGCAAGCTCTCAGATTTAAGAAGCACATATCTAGGTTACTACAGCACACTCAAATTACATGTTGCCATATGGACAGACAGACAGAATGTAATCATAACAATTTTACATTTCAGTTCCGTAAATGTGGTTCTGAATGTGTTAGTCACTTGTCTCTGCACCTGCTGACTCTTTGCTTGCGGTGAGACAGGTCATCGTGGCAGCAGAAACATGTGGAAGAGGAGGCTGTTCACTTCATGGAGGACAGGAAGCAGAAAGAGGTAAGAGACTTCAGGTGTGACCTTTGAGGGGGAACAACTCTAATGACCTACTTCTTCCAGCGAGGTCCCACCTTCTGAAATGTCTGCAACCTCAAAAATAGAGCCGCCAGCCAGGGACTAAGTGTTCAACACACATGCTTGCAAATGTCCATTGCATAGTCCAACCATTATCACTGAATTCTACAGAGTTGTGTATACACATACACACACACACACACACACACACACAGAGTGGGGGACACACAGACAGATGGACTGACACAATAGGCACATAAAAAGGTAGATAAAGGCAGACTACTTAAAAAACTCTCTCACGGCAGTACTTGTGATGTAGGTATCATAATGAAGCCAGGACCTAATGAAGTCCCTGCTGCCATTTGTAACCAGAATTACAGCTCTTCAGTCTTTTGCTCCTGTAACCCAGTAGTTCTCAACCTGTAGGTTATGACCCCTTTGAGGTTTGAATGACCCTTTCACAGGGGTCACCTAAGACCATCTGCATAGCAAATATTTACATTGCAATCCATAACAGTAGCAAAATTACAGTTTTGAAGTAGCAACAAAAATAATTTTATGGTTGTGGGTGGGTCACCACAACATGAGGAACTGTATTAAAGGGTCAAAGCATTAGGAGGATTGAGAAGCACTGCTCTAACCCCTGATGCTCCCTCTCCCTTCTTTAGGATGTAAGCCCTTACAGGCTTGTGCTTCTAGTAGAGACCCGTTTCCATCAGAAGTCAAACTTGTATCCAGGGAATAGACTCCTCATTTATTTTATGGAGCAGTATCTTTGTCATATCTTACCTGCATTTTCTGCACTTAGAACTTAATGTAGGGAATGTAATAGTTCTCTAAGCTACTAACTAATCTCCTTGCACTAAGGAAGGGCACCTCTAAAGGACTTTTAGTATTTTTATTTTTATTTTCAGAAGGTCTTCGTAAATTGATTGATAAGGTTTTCTCTTGTACTGAAAGATAGTGTGTACCTGGTCATTTCAAAATATCTTGCAACTCATACACAGCCCAGTGCAACTTCTCCATCCTATACTTCCTGCTTATTAATTATTCAGTCATTTTGCATTAAATAAATATTTGTAGCAGACAGATCATTTGGCTTGCAGGTCAGTTCCAGTATGGAAAACATTATTATTTTTTTATTATTATTATTATAATAATAATATTATTATTATTACTATTATTATTATTTTGCCTCCTTTAGTATCTCTTATGTTGGATTATTTTCTAAGTTTTTGTTTCTGGTCCCCATTGATGCATAGGAGTTTGGTGTGTGTATTTCAATCCATTTTGGGCTTGAATTCCTGATAATCTTGCCTTATTTTCAGAAGTGCGCTATGCATGTTAGTTGAGGTGGGAAGCAGGCATATCTCCCTTCCCAAGGCCTTGAAAACATGATTAGAAGGGACCAGGAGGTGGCAGGAGACAGTGGTGGCAGCCAAGAGTGACACTTCCTTCTTGTAAAACATTGAACTGCAAATAGGTCCCAACCTTCACATGGCTCAGCCTGTAGTGTTAAAATGGTAATACAGCTCAGTAGCAATGCAGAATTCCCCGCTTCCTCTCCCACACTTCTTGCTTGTCTGTTCTCTTCAGGAAGACATGAAATGGAAGGTATTACTTGTTTCAGTAGGTGTTGATTAGAGCAACGGTGTGGTGGAATGGTGGATCCAAAATGGCGTTCGAGTGACTCATTTCTGTTTCCATGTCTTCCCAGATAACCATATTGTTGACATAAAATAGAATAATGACCTTTCACCATGGGAATTCTGGGGTTCTCACCCTTTTGTAATCACTTTTACCAAAGGAAGCAGTCATCTTTATCCTCAGTTTTCCAGTTGCACGTAGAATTTTTTCCATGAAGTTAGATCTATAGCTGACTTAGGACAGGGGATATTTTTGGAAACAAACATCATTTGATTTCTGTTCTGAAACTAAAGGAATTTCATATAAGCAACCACAGAGGATTTTTTTTTTCATTTTGAAATGACACTATACGTGCATCTCTTTCTCCTCCTCCTTTTTATGGACAGTTACTTTAACCAATATAGGTTTTTCACACAAGAGGAATAACCTGCAGGCTGGCTATCAGGAAGAAGAAGGAAGTACAGAACCCCCCCCCCCAATAAATCACAGGTGAGACATGGTTTGTGTAAGTGATGCCCACTGTAAATTAGCCTGAGATAGCCTGGAACTGCTAAATTGCCTAGTGCCAGAGAAGAGCTATATATTTGCATTAACTTTTCTTAAAGAAAATTCTTATTCCGTGTTTGTGTGTGTGTGTGTGTGTGTGAGAGAGAGAGGGGGGGGGTAGAGAGGGAGGGAGGGAGGGAGGGAGGGAGGGAAGAAGAGGGAGAGGGAGGGAGAGAGGGTGTTTATGTGCTACAAAACACATAGAGCCCATAGGACAGTTTGTAGGAGTCCTCTGCCATGTGTGTCCTGAGGATCAAACTCAGGTAGTCAGGTTGGAAGCAAGCACCTGCATCCACTGAGCCCTTTCCTCTCCCTCCTGTTGTGGTCCAAGCTGGCCTACAACTCCATATCTTCCTGTCCTGAGAGTCCTGTGTCCTGGGATTATAGGGGTGTGCCATCCTCTTGTAGAGGGTCTGGGTTTTGTTCCCAGCACCCACATGGTGGCTCATAGCCATCTGTAACTCCAGTTACAGGGGATCTGATATTTTTTTCTGATTCCTAGGGACACTAGGCGTTCCTGTGATGCACAGACACATACATAGATAAAATACTATGCACACTACAAATCAAACAAATACAAAAAATGAATAAAATGCACACACAGTGAAAAATTCACTTCAGGGAGTACAATATATTTAGAAGTAAAGAATGACTGATCCTCCAAGTAATACACAAGAGGTGTACACGTGAGAGAAAGGGCAGCAGCTTGCCTAGGGACCTCATTTTACCCAGAAATCCCATGTAAAGTTCCATGACTCTATCCCCACCCAATCACATCTAGAATCATTAAACAGCATTGTGTAATCAGCAGAACCACTGACAGCACATTTTCATTAACTTCACCCTTCATGACCAAGTTTTCAGGTTAATACCAGGAAGTATCACAAATGCCAGGTTTTTGACTGTTGGCTTCACTTTTATTGGTTGAAACTTTTTTCTTATAATACAAAGTTGCCAGAATGCATCTTAGCTCCACAGGTTTGTCAGAATCTGACCTTTAATGCTTAAAACACTGTGGAAATTATTAACTCCAAGAGCCTGGGATGAAACCTTGGCAGCTAGCCAGAGCTCCTTTCTCCCTCTGTTATGGTTAGAGCATTAGAAGCAGAGCTTAATTAATTTTTTGATTAAGGGAACTCATTATAGATGATATTTAGGAAGGCTATGAAGTAAGAAATGTTGGGTTTTGTTCAGGAAGTTCAAGGGATTATCACCAATGGGTGGAAATGGCTAGCTTCAGATTCTAATCTGTCCCCAAATGGTCATTGACCCCAAAGCCGTTATCATGAGAAGGTTGGTTGTTTGGGCCTTTGGAATTTCTGAATAATTGAAGGCCAGATAGAATTGCTCTCCTGCTCTGAGTCTAGGCCCTGTTTGACAGACTCCTTGCTTTATCTGTTCAGGGGAATGGAAACTTATCAGTGTGACTCCTCGCATGTCAGTTTGGCACCTCAGCAAAGTGCTATTAGAAGCTCAGAATCAGAGCTTAGGGAAAAGTGAAACCAGCTGTCGGGCTGCCAGAGGAAAAGAGGAAAGGTTCTTCTTCTAGGTGAGCTGATAAACGTTCACCTGTATTTCTTATTGTGCCTGTTGTTTGCTTTCTCAAAGTCCAGAAGTTGTTTCCTTCACACACTTGCCAAAAAAATCTTATTTATCTTTAAGTGACACGGGAGACTGTGTCTTGAATGTCTTCAGTCATTGTCTTTGGCATCATGTGGAGCGAGGTCATTTGGGATCATGTCTGTCTACTCCTGTCTGCTGGCCTAGGCCACCTTTACGCAGGTAATATTCCCTGTGGTAGAATATATTTGGTGACGATACTCATCTATGAGGGATATGGACCAAGGAGAAAATGAAAAACTCAGATGTTTAGTATAGTGTACTTTGATCATTGCTTCCTAGTTCCTCATTCCTGTTGTGAATCTGTTGTGAAAAGCAGATGAGGGGCTCATTAAGTAAGATCATTTGTGTCATCAAGCTGTCAAGCTTGATGACGCAAGTTCAATACCTGGGACCCATATTGTGGAATAAGGGAACTGACTACTGAAAACTGTCCTCTGACTTCCACAGGTATGCTGCGGCCTATGCATGCTCATACATGTATACATAGATGCACCACAATGTAAAAAGCAAAGCAGAGGAGGAAGGTACTGTCAGTCAGGTGGGGCTGGTCAGCTATAGTTGTAGCTATAAACAGAGAGCAAAATGAACTAAGGCCATGTGAAATTGTGAACTAGACTCCCATTATAAACAAACTCATATTCCAGATCCCTGAATTTGCATATATCACCTCTATGCTTCATGTCTGTCCCTGTCCCACAAAGTGTATATCCAAAAGGAAGCTGGATCTGGCTTTATACAAAGCTGCTGTTTTGTATAATTCTGAAATTCACCTTAACCTACCTCACAAACAATGCAGGTGCCACTTGTGGGACCAGGCTTGTAGTTGAGTGGCAGAGTGCTTACCTGGTATGTCCAAGGCCATTGGTTTGATCCCCAGCACCTCAATTAAAAAGAGTCACTCATGGACATAACAATTAAGAAGGAAAGAGCAGAAAGCTGGGTCGGGGGGCAGTGTGTTGACTCAGGAGACTTGGATCAGCCTGTGAAATGTTCTCTGTAGTGTTTTCTGAGCCGATTTGATTTTGGTTTTAGGGAGTGCAGCCTCGAGATTTAAATGAGTCCTTTTCTCTGTGATTACAGGTCCAGAATCTCGGTTCTAACTTCCTCAGTTCCCACATTTAAATTAAGATGATATTCAAGGGAACAGTTTCAGATCTGGCAGAGAGGACTGACTCACAGGGTACAGTAGCATTTTCTTAGCTCAGCATTTCAGATGTGGGGTTCTGAAGATTTCCAGCACCATTGGGGGCCAGTGAGTCAGCATTATTTTTTCAACATTATTAAGATATTATTCGCTTTTTAAAAATTCCTGGTATCTCATGAGTATACTGTAGAATTTTCCAGAGATTTTATGGCATGAAGCCCAATGATCATCGCTTTTTTGTGTCCTCCATCATTTCTAGAAGTCAGAACCTTGAGAGTGAATTCTCTAGGAGAAAAGCAAGGTCTCGTAGTGACTAACTATGTCTTTGCCTTTGAAAAAAATGACCTGCCCTTCTCCAGCTCCTCTGAGGACAGTCAGCAAGAACTGAGCCCAAATTACCAGAAACACAGCTTAAATGACCTGCCAAGAAGCTGCCCTTGGATGCCACATTTCCCACATATCCTTTCAAACATATTTTGGTGTGGGAATGAGTCTTGTACTGGAATCAGTGTAATGTCAGACTTCCACAAGAGTTCCACATGTATTTGGTATGTGTCAAGCAAGATTCCTCAATACGGATGCCTTTACTCAAGGTAACAATGGTCGGGGACCCTGTGTGACCTTTATGCCTTCCTTTTAGGTGATGGCTGTATTATAGAGCCAATGAGAAGGGTAAGTGTGTTGCTGTCTGCAGCACCCACTTCCCTCTTTCCTGGTGGAATTTGACTTCTTGATGCTCTCAATTGTGATGACCCCGCCTCTGCAGGTTTGCTTCCTAGCCAGCAATCTCAGGACCCCCCTAGAGGGTCAGCACTGTACTGAGTGCTTAATGTCCGAGATCTAGTTTAATCTGGAACACAGTGGTGGGAGGAACTTGTTGTTTTGGGTCATTGTTCCCAATAGGCATGTAGGAAACTAGGACTCTGTGAGTCTGCAAGGTGCCTTGGGGGGGCACTATGGAATGAGACAGAATCAGAACTTTATTTATTTATTTATTGTCACCATTGTGTTATTGAATCTGTGACTTTATTGTGAATTTGCTGTAAGGAAGCTTGGATGAAGTCTGGGAGATTACTAGGACAAGCAAAAGTCCCACAGCAAGAAACAGCCAAGTGGGAGGTGGTAGAATGGATTAGTGTTTGACAACATTGGCTTCAGAACCAGACTGTCTAAGGTTTCAATTCTGGTCCCACCACTTGTTAGATCTGTGACTTTGACCAAGTTAATCCACTTGTGTAAACTTTGAAAATTAAGTGGAAGTATGCCTAGAAGACATAGAGTCGAGGCAGGGGTGTTAAAGTGGGGTAGGGTGATCTACATGTAGACCTTTGAGTTGCCTTAAGCCCAGTTCCAACTCAGAATGTCCCTGCTTTGTCACATCTCAGTACTTTCAATAAGTTCATGAAGCATCCGAGGTTCAGACCATGGCAGTTTTAGAAAGGCACGCTTTGATCATACCTTCCCCTCTCCAAGCAGAATGTACCATGTATTTTTACAAAATGGTTAGGTGACTCTCAAGAAAGATATGGATTTGTTTTAGGGGTGCAGTGGAAGAAGGGTGGGTATGTGGGAAATGGTGATCCTGATGGAAACAATGGCGAACACAGGACACATTATCATCTCATTTGTGCCAGGCTCAAGTGCATGAGAAGAATGCAGCTGATAAAGGAGGCTGAGATCCATTGTGAAGAACAAAAGGAAGAGTGTGTCCGAGGTGCTCATTTAGTCAGCGTCTGGAAAAGTATTCTGGAGAACAGCCTTGATAAGACTAAGTCCCCTGGTCTTTGTGAAACAAGGCTAATGTTTCTTACTCTCTTATTTCTGCTGCTGGACTCAAAATGGAGCATTGTTCCTTAAGAAATAGTTTGGAGGCAGCTTCCAACCCCTCCTCCCTTTGCTTCTGTTCCAGAACATTTGTAAGTACTCGGTTAGGTGGTAGTGGTAGAAACCCCACCACCATGGCAATCACAGTCATGTGTATAATCTCATTAGTGAAGGCCTTTGCTTCAGGACATATTAGGGAAGCCAAAGAATGGAACACAGTGGTTACTGTTTGTGGTCTCTGGGCTTTGAGCAGTGTTTGTGGGTGCCAACATTTGTACCTCCTTCTGTGGCAATGTTTGTATGTAAGGTGGCAGCTGAAAGCGGTTTTATATGTAATGTTCTCCCTCTAGTGGCCAGATTGGGTTTGTAGCTATTTATTTTATTGTTTTCTTACTGTTTTTGAATAAATGATCTGGAAAGTTGGAGAGCCTTTTATTTAGGGGTGCTGGAGATGTAGGGACACTTATAGGAAGGAGCTAAACAAGATAGAGCATAACTTTTCTTCTCCTAGGTCAATATTCAGGTGTTTGTTTCAAGCTCTAGCTTTTTAGATTTATTTATTTTTAGTTTATATATGAGTGTTTTGGCCACATGCATGTCTGTGCACCATGTGTGTGTCTGGTGCCTGCTGAGGTCACAAGAGGGTATTAAGATCCCCTGGAACTGTACAAGACAGTTGTGAGCTGTCATGTGGGTGCCGGGAACCAGACCTGGGTCCACTTCAAGAGCAGCCATTGCTTTTAGTTGCTGAGCCATCTCCAGCCCCAGCTGCTAGCTTTGTAAAGAGTAAATAGGCAGAGGTGTTTGGAATGATTCCTAATTCATTTCAATTGGATTGCTTGGGAAACTTCTATGGCTTTCATTAAGAATTACCTTATTTCATCGCTCATCAAGGAAACTTCTCTTTGCAATGCATGGGTACCATTAGGGAAAAACACAACCAATCAAAATGTAGAGTAGTGGAGCCCAGTTCCAATGGATACATGTACAAAACAACTTCCACATCTAAGGCTCAGGGAACATTGTAGAGCAGGGGGCTGAAGGGTCATAAGAGCCAGAGGACCAAGGGATTTGCTGTGAGACTGTGTCCCCTTGTAATATCAAAAGCTACACCCATAAAGTCTCACCAACATGATTGCCTAACATGAGCTAAACAAGGACAACAACCTGTTCCAGGGGGTCTGACACCCTCACACAGATATACGAGCAAGCAAAAATACCAATGTGCATAAAATAGAAATAAATAAAATATTTAAAAAAAATAAAGTGTGTGTGTATGTGTGTGTGTGTGTGTATTTGTGGATGCAGGTACATGCACAGGCTAGGATATGGTTTAATTCACCCAACCTGGGTCCTAGGAAGCGAACTTGGGTCTTCTGCAGGGTTCAGGAGTAGCTGTCATGGGGGTGGGCAGTGGTGGTGAGTGAATCAAGCCCAGGTCTTCATATGTTCCAGCACTGCAGCCTTCCTGCTTTCTGTGGCTGAAGTACTACCCTGGGATATGCAACTTGGTTCACTCTTGGTTGCAGATGACTCCAGTCTGCAAAAGTGATTCACAGTTTATCAATTCCGTCCTCGGGATCAGATTCTTTCCACTCTTGTCTCTGCCCACAATTAACAGTGACCTCCTAACTTCACAGTTTCCATGCTGTTTCTTTCCCTATGGTTTGGTGATCTGGGTCCCTCGCTGAGTTAATAAAAATTCTGTCCTTTCCTACATATGGCTCATTCAGGCCGACTCTGACCTCATGTGCCTCTGGGAGTTAACAACCACGGCCTAAGAGCCAGAGAGGCCTGGCGTGCTATGTAGACTCATCATATCCCAACACCCCATCTCCTGATTTCATTTTATGATCCTAAGAGTTGGCCACTGGAGCAGGCCCAACTTGTACTAGAAGCATTTGTTGGGAGACTGTTCAAAATACATTTTCCTGAGTGTTCTCTCATGAGGACTTAAGTTGTTGGATCAAAATGAGGCCTGGGAGTATAAACTTAAAGTCTCTGTTCTTATCTTCTGAGCTGTGGGGCCTCTTGCCTCTTGGGAGATTAGGTTGTAGTATGTGTGAATAGTGGATTTGAATTATACTGAGCTCTCTCTCCTGTAGAGAAACAGAAGGCAGGGCTGTCAGGAAAATTCTCCTTAGAGATTTTAGATTAAGCAAGTCATTCCTGGGTCATCTTGGTGGCCTTGTTACTGGGGATTTAGTTGTCTGTGTCTCTTGCCTCCTTTTTGAGTAGTAAACAAAACAAACAAAGGAAACAGTTGGGAAGTATCACTCTTGGCAAAGACTTGTTGCAACCCCCACCACCACCCCCCAGAAGTCAATGCAAAGGTAACATCAGCCATAGAAAACCTGATAAAGGTGGGTCTTTTTTAAAGGTTTTATTTTTAAGTGTGTATGTGCATGCACACCTGTGTGCTCATGCACTTGACTGCAGGTACATGTACAGGCTAGAATAGGACATTGGATTCCCTGAAGCTGAAGTTTACAGGTAGTTGTAAGCTATGTCAGTTGGTGCTAGGAACTGAACTATGGTCCTCTGTGGGAGCAGGATATGTTGTCTACCCTCCAGGCCCTGAAACCAAGGCTTTATAATACTATAAGCACTAATAAAAATAAAAACAAAATAAAAAACAAAAACAAATAACAACAACAACAAAAAACTCTAGATCAGAACTCCTCTACAGTGGCTCCTACACAGTGACTGCTTGCTAAATATGGCTAAATGACCCAGAACTTTTGACATTTGTTGTGATCGAGGACATAAAGTAGGCCTTCTAGCAACTTCTTAACGCTGTGTCGCCTTTAGGTTATACTTGGCATTTGCTTGTAGAGGCGTTGTTGGAAACTGGAGCTTTTGCACCATGAACATGGTGCCCTGAACCTTTATGTCTCATGATCTCTGCTAGACTCTTATAATCAGGGTGGCATTGTGAGAAGAGGTACATTTCTTACTGTTCTGTATGTCCCCAGATCAGCTTTCTTTATGAACTGAAACTGAATTGGAGTATTTTAAATGACTGCCTTCTTAACTAAAAAAGAAAAAAATTAAAGTAGCATTTATGCTAGCAAACCTGAGATTTGCCTGCCTCTACCTCTCCAGCTCTGGGATTACAAGTGTGCCACATTACCTCTGGCCTTTCAATATGAGTTCTGGAGACTGAACTCTGGTCCTCATGCTTACCAGGCATCTCCCCAGATGAATTATCTCCTCACATTCCAGACTCTGAAAAACTTTAAAGATACTTTTTATCTGATATATTCTCATGTTAAGAAAAAAACACATTTTTTGTCTGGAAAGTTAAAAAAAAAGGCAGTATGCATATACACATATGTATTTATATATAAATTCATAGCAGAAATGGAAAAAGACACCTAAGCCTTGTAAATAAAACCTAGGGTTCTAAGCCCCCTTTAAAGCACTAGAGCTCCCTTAACCCACCCACCCCCAGCCCCATATTATCACTCCAGGCACCTCTCCTTCCTGTGAGGAAGCATGCTGGCCTTGAGCCCCAGTTTGATCATGTTTTTCTTTATGTCACCTATCCTGTTTCTCTCCTTTTTAATGCTGTTATAATGGCCAGGACTTGTGTTTGAGGAGAACAAAATTGGCTAGATGTGCTTTCTGGCAACAATGCCAGCCTGTGCGATGTTCTTTGTCACTTTATTTTTCTTCTTTTTTTGGGTACAGCCAGTTCAGAACAAGATGTGCTCTTAAATCAGTTTCGGATGGTCAACTATTCAAAGAGGCATTCTCTGAATATGGAAAGCTACAGTGCATACATCTTATACTAGGAGTATGGTGTTGGGGTGAAAAATCAACATTTGTGGGAAGAAAAAAGTCAAATAAGATTTATTGTGTGTGGGGGCAGTGTATACATGTTGGGGGAGGCGTGTCCTCAGGCTTGAGATTAAAAGTGGGTGACTTCTTCCATTGTTCTCCACCTTGTTCTCTGAGACAGAGTCTCTTATTGAACCTGGAGCTCAGTGGTTG